>OX155898.1:3925714-5234285 GCA_944588485.1 Phosphuga atrata
TTACTTAAATAGTAGGAATTTGTCAGAAGCCAATTCGGGCCGTCCCACCATAAATTATTGTTCATCAGCTCTTCAGGACTTAGACCACGAGAAATTATATCCGCTGGATTGTCAACTGAACGCACGTGATGCCAATTTGACGTATCGCTTAACCCTCGTATTTGTGTAACTCTATTTGCTACAAATATTTGCATATTTTGTGGTTCTAAATTTAACCACCCTAAGACAATAGTTGAGTCACACCAGTAATAATTTTTTTTTAAATGATTGCAAAACCGTGTTCATTAAATTTTATAACAAAACTGCACCGCACAGTTCCAACCTAGGTATTGTAATCGTTTTTAGCGGGGACACCTTGGATTTTGCACATAATAATCTGATGATAACATTACCAGAACTGTCTTTACTGCGAATATAATCGCAACATCCATACGCAGACTCAGAGGCGTCGCAAAATTCATGCAACTCTAATTCAGCGTAATCCCTAATTGTTACTTGTCTGAGTACAACAAGGTTTATCAAAAATTTAAAATTATTAATAAGCCGTCTCCAATCGGCGCAAATATTGAATGGTACGGACTCATCCCATCCCAACCGTTCCTTCCAAAGACGTTGTAAAATAAATTTTATTTTAATAACTACTGGCCCTATTAAACCTAACGGGTCAAATATTTTTGCCACCGTGGACAATATTGAGCGTTTTGTAACCCTCTGATCACTACTAATAAAATCTAATTTAAATTTTAATGTGTCCAAATTAGAATCCCATATCAAACCTAATGTCTTTGAGTTCTCATCATCAGTTATATAATATTTGTCGATGTCGCGTTTAATATCAAAATCATTAAAAATAAGTTTGTTATTGGAGGACCATTGTCTTAATTCAAATCCCGCTCCTTCTAATATCGCGCTAATATTATTTTTTACTTGAACCGTATATTCTGTTATTTGAGCACCTGATATAAGATCTGATATTACTAGCTTTCCTTCACCATCACTCTTATCAAGTCCCAGTTCTTCTCCCCATCCCCAAATCATTTGCTTCTACACTATCTGTTTTCAGTTTTTCTTCAGCTATTTCTTTCTTACAATTTATCAAAACTTTATCAATTTCTTCAACTTGTGTACATTCTAACTTCATACTCAACCTTGTTTGATCTTTAAAACTCTTTTGAAGCTTCTCATCGATTTTATGTCCTGTGATCTCATCAAATAATGTCAAACTATTTTGCTTCTTCGATTTTTCTTCGAGATTTTTAACAACACCAACAAAGTTAAAATTATGGTTTGTTTTAATAGTAGATGGCACTTCTACTCTACTATCAATATCCAAATCTTGAATTATATGGTCTCCACTGCCACTTTGAATACCAGAGTTTTCCATTTTACAAACAGCAGTTTTAACTTTATTCCCAGACTTTTCATTCAAACAACTCTTTTCTTTCTCCAATATACTAGTGAATTTCTATCTTCAATATACTAGTGAATTTTGGGAATTAATATTATTATTAATCTCGTCCTAAAAAGATTTATTAATGTGTAATACATGGAGTAATACATACAATTGTTTTGAACTTCTAACTGTGTATGCACACTTTTTTTATATTTTTTAATTTAAAAAATAGAATAGGCACTGATGATATGCATTAATTTTAATTTATTAAAAAGTTTTATGAATTTATTCAATTTGTTTGTTCACACTATTTGTCTCGGTTATTCGTCCAAATATGCAGATAAATCTTCGTGGAGTAGGTTAACGAAAATGACTAATGATAAAGGTAATGATGGTCCAGTATTACCGAGTTATTAATAAATGTCCAGCAATTATATTAGCATCTAATCCAAGGGATAGCGTTCCTGGATGAATAATATTTCTGATAGTTTCAATTCAAACTGGGAAAGGTATTAAGATAGGGTGTTCCTTGTGGGACTGAATGGACAAATAAATTAAATATTCTATTAATTCTTCTTCTTCTTCTTCTTAATGGCACTACAACCGATTGCCGGTCTGGTCCTCCTTCAGCATGTTTCTCCAAGCGGACCTATCACTCGCCAACGTTCTCCAGTCCCGTACTTGAAGTTTTTGTAGGTCAGTTGTTACCGCATCCTTCAATCTCTCTCTTGGCCTTCCGGCCCTTCTCCTTCCCTCTGGTTGGCCATTGAACAACTTTTTCGGAACCCTATGATCACCCATTCTCTGCATGTGTCCGAGCCATCTCAATCTTGCCACCTTGATGAAACTCACAATATCTGGTTGATTGTAGAGCTAATATAGTTCGTGATTATATCTTCGGCGCCAGATTCCTCGTTCTTGGGTCGCTCCAAATATTGCACGTAGCATTCTTCTCTCAAATACACTTAAAGCCTGTTCTTCGCTCTGTGTTAAGCTCCATGCTTCTGCACCATGGGTTACCACCGGTCTTATCAGTGACCTGTACAGTGTGCACTTATGCTTGGGGTGGATGGTTTTGGACCTAAAAAGTTTAAGTAGCCCATAATAGCACCTGTTACCAAGAGTTATCCGCCTTCTAATCTCCTCGACCATCCGGTTTACGCTGTTCAGTTGCGAGCCCATGTACACAAATGTATCTACTGTGTCAAAGTGCTTTCCGTCTAGTCCTAGCGTTGGTCCAACCTTCCGATGAGTTTCGTTAGCTACTATGTATTTCGTTTTGTTTACATTGACAGTGAGTCCTAGGTTATTTGCTTCCTTCTCCAGCAGCGAGTAAGTAGTTTTGGTCACCTGTTCGCTTCTGCAAATTATATCAATGTCGTCTGCGTAAGCCAATAGTTGTGTTGACTTAAAGTACACAGTGCCGTTAGTATCCACTCCACTACTCCTAACGGCCTTTTCTAGTACGATGTTAAACAGTAAAGTTGCCAGTGGGTCTCCCTGTCGTAGTCCTTCCTCTGTTAGAAAAGTCTCAGACAACTTGCTTCGTATTCTTACTACAGACGATTCTTCAGACAGTGTTACTCTGGTTAGGGCTGTCAGTTTTTCAGGGAATCCGAAACTTGTCATTATCCCCCACAGTTTGTGTCTTATAACGCTGTCGTATGCTGCTCTGAAGTCCACGAATAGATGGTGTGTCGTGATATTGAACTCATTACATTTCTCCAGGATCTGCCTAATGCCAAACAGTTGGTCTGTGGTTGACCTGTTTGTGCGGAAACCGCACTGGTATTCCCCGATATTCTCTTCTGCGTATGGTAGTAAGCAACGGTACAACACATTAGCGAAGACCTTGTATGCAATGTTTAGCAGCGTTATCCCCCCGTAGTTAGAACAATCTGACTTATCACCTTTCATGTACAATGGGCATATTATCCCTAGCTTCCATTCATCCGGTAGCTTTTCCGTTCTCCATATGTTTGATATGAGATCATGCATGCACGATATTAGGGCTCTACCTCCATACTTCAACAATTCTCCTGGATTACCATCAGCACCTGGCGCCTTATTGTTCTTGATCCTGCGCACTGCAGTCTCTACTTCTTCTAAGGTGGGTTCCTCTACTTGCTCAGTCCCTAATATTGATGTTGGCGTTATACTTTCCTCTTGGACTACGCGAGTGTTCTGGTTGAGCAGGTCCCTGAAGTACTGACCCCACCTCTTGATACACTTTTCTGTGTGTCCTATTACTCTGCTGTCCTTATCCTTACACAGAAGTGGCAGCTGTTTGTAGCCAAGTCTCGCATTTCTGACCTTTTGATAGAGTCCCCGAGTTTCGTTGGCATTACTCATTCTTTCTATTTCCGCGAAATCTTCTTCATCTTTTTCAGATTTCTTTCTTCGGAAGAGTTTTTTCTCAACTTTCCGTTTGTTTCGATAATCCTCTACATTCGCTCTAGTATTTCGTTGTAGTACTTTTTCTCTGGCTTTGTTCTTCTCTGTCAGAGCTTCCTTGCATTCTTCATCGAACCAGTTATTACGCCTTTGTCCCTTCTTCCGCCCCACTACCTCTGCTGCTGTATTTTCGATGTCCTGCTTGATCTTTTGCCACGCTTCGACCTCTACTAGAGCGTTTTCTGGCCGTTTGGATATTCGTTCCTGCATTTGGTACTGAAATCTCTCTTTCATCTCATCGGTTTTGAATTTTTCCAGATCGTATCTCTTAACTGCCGGCTGTTGTGTGCATTGACAATCAATTCTAGCCCTAAGCACCGTTCTTACCAAATAATGATCCTAATCTACATTGAGGCCTCGACTGGCTCTTACATACAGGATATTTGAACAGTGTCTCCCATCTATCATCACATGGTCTATCTGGTTCAATACTCTACCACCTGGTGATTTCCATGTGGCTTTGTGAATATTTTTGTGTGGGAAATATGTGCTACGGACTACCGTTGTTGTACCGTATGTTGTTGGTCGTCGCAAAGTCTATCATCCTACTTCCGTTTTCATTAGTCTCAGTATGAAGACTGTGCAGTCCGATTGTCGGTCGGTATATCTCCTCGTGTCCCACTTTAGCATTAAAATCACCTTCTGTTTACATTTCTATTACATTCTATTAATTCATCCGTAAATTATAAATCAATATAAATTATCAATCACAGAGGTAAAGTAAGGTATAATGTTATAATTAAATTTATCGATCTAATCAAAACGCAAGGGAAAATTCTAAGAAATTTTTTAACTTATTTACTGAAATAATTCGTCATAGGAAGAATAATTAAAAAAAATATCATACCACAAGTAATTATTTAAATTTGTTTAAATTAATTCTTTATATAATGCTTATGAGATTTATAAGATTTATATAAGATTTATGTATTTCTAAAAATATTTCGGCAAAATCTTTAAGTGAAAAATATTTTTTATCCAAGTAACATGAAACGATTTCAACATAATTTAATTTCCCGGTTAACAAGTTATGTTAGGTTAGGTTAGGTTTTTTGCAATTGCAGCAGATAAAGAAGAGGTCCTAGCAGCGGTCAAAGATAAAATTGGGGACACACAACAAAATGATAAAGCTAAGCGAATTACGACCTAACGCAAATCATACCCAAGCTGCTACGCTTGTGGTAAGCAAGGAGGAGGCGGACAAGTTAATGGAAGAGCCACACCTAAATGTAGAACTAGTGCGGTGCTCTCTAGAGAGAAGAATTAAAATTGATCGCTGCCACAAATGCTGCTCCTACGAACACCTGGCCAAGAACTGTGACGCACCCGACAAGTCTAAGCTGTGTTTTGCGTGCGGAAAGGAAGGGCACACAGCTAAAGACTGCAGCAACGAAAAACCCTGTCCAATCTGCAACAAAGAAGGTCACAGCGCCAACAGTGGCAAATGTAAATTTTTCCGCCACAGTTTGTCCAAGGCGAGGAAACTAACTAAATCGAAATGGCGAGACAGTCCTGCAGGCGGCGCTCACAAGCCATCGTCCTCGGCCTCACCAAATAGGGAGGAAAAGAGTCCACAAAGACACGATAGCGAAGGTTGGGGTAAAGGACAAAGAGTGACCCCACAAAACACAGAAGTAAGACAAACAGAAGCACACACCACAAAATGATTAAAATACTCCAAATAAATGCGATGCGATGCCGAGCGGCACACGACCTCCTAGACGCAACAGTAGCGGAAATGGGAATCGACAAAACAATCGTAATCGAACCAAATAAAAACAAAACAAGTGGACATGAGTGGTACAAAGACGGGAAAAGGGACACAGCGATCAGGATAAATAATGCGAACATAATAATAACGGGTAGTGGAAGTGGGACAGGTTTTGCCTGGGTGGAAACAAGCAACCTGGTGGTGTACAGTTGCTATTTCTCCCCAAATCAGAAACTAAAAGAACTGGAGAAATCCCTCGACGAAATCGGTGTAATGACAAGGAAAAACAAGAAACCCAAACTTATTGCGGGTGATTTTAATGCAAAATCCCCAAGCTGGGGAAGTAGGACAACGGACGAGCGAGGCGATCTAGTCTCTGACTGGATCTCCCAACTAGATCTCCATATAGAAAACCATGGAGATGTGCCCACCTTCGAACGAAGAACGTCACGATCCATTATAGATCTCACTCTCACCGAAAATCTCGGGGGGAAAGTGAAATGTTGGGAGGTACTAGACAGGGAAACCCTAAGCGACCATAGGTATATACACTACACTATACAAACGGAAGACAAAAAAGACCAACTCATACGACAATGACTACACAGGGCTGGTCAATCAAGCACCTAAACGAAGAATAAACTGACAAAACGACTCGAGACAGAAACCGACAGAGCACAGGAAATTACAGCAGAGGAAATGGTAGCGGTCATCACCAGAGTCTGCAACGATGTATTACCAAACCGTAAAAAGAATGGAAATAAAAGGAAAGTCTACTGGTGGAACGAAAACATTGCCCAACTTAGGAAAAAATGCATCACACTAAGAAGAAAGTTCCAGAGGACCATCAAAAAAAACCCTGAACTCAAGGAAGAGACAACTAAATACAGGGAGGATTATAAGAATACGAAAAAAAGCTTAAGAAGGGAAATGAATGCCTCTAAGAAGGAACACTGGAAGAAACTGTGCCAGATGGTAGACGATGATCCGTGGGGAGACGCCTACGGAATAGTCACAAGACGGTTAAAGGCTAGATGCCCCCTGCCAAAACTCCCAATGGAAAAAAATCATGGAAATAACCAGCATTCTTTTTCCCAAACATAAGGTACCGAACTGGGTGCAGCCAACGGTAAGCGACATCCCTGAATTCACCCTGGAAGAACTAAGAATAGCTAAAGATCGCATCCGAGATGGCAGGGCCCCAGGACCCGACGGAATTCCACCAGAGGTCATAAAACTCGCAGCATGTAAAAAACCTGAATACATACTCGAGACTAAGAATAGGTGTCTCCAATGGCTGATGTAGGACAATTCCCAAAGATATGGAAAGTCGCGAAGTTGGTTCTACTTAAAAAAAAATCTAAATAACACTCATGAAGCCGCCGGATATAGACCACTGTGTCTTCTGGACGTAGCAGGCAAACTGCTGGAGCAACTCCTCGTAGTAAGAATAAGAGCGGAAATAAACATGTCCGAGAGACAGTTCGGTTTTAGGCCAGGAAGGTCAACGATTGACGCCATTTGAAAGGTGGTGGAAACGGCGAGGCCACCCAAAGCAGGAACGTGGAAGGCAAGAGAGATATGTATCCTCATAACGCTAGACATCAGAAACGCGTTTAATTCTGCAAGCTGGCAACACATAATGGACGAAGCGACAAAAGTAGGACTCCCATAATAAGAAGCTACCTGGATAACCGGAAATATGCAATACAGTCAGAAAACAAAACACTTGAGCTAGAAATCACCAGGGGTGTTCCGCAAGGCTCTGTACTGGGCCCAACTTTGTGGAACATTCTGTATGACGGAGTGCTCAGATTAAGAATGCCAAAAGTCGGTTTCGCGGACGACTTAGCTGTCACAATCTGTGTAAAAACCGAAAGCATAGTAATAGACAAGGCGAACTAAGCAATGAGGCTGGTGGACGAGTGGCTGGAGAAAAAGGACCTAAAGCTAGCCCCAGAGAAGACAGAGGCCGTAGTATTGGCGGGTAAGAAACAATTAAGTGAGTTAGCTTTGAAGATCAAAGATACCATAATATCACCGAGAAGTGCAGTTAAGGACTTAGGTGTTATTATCGACAAAAACCTCTCGTTTAGCGACCATGTCTCCAAAGCGGCGGAGAAAGCGTATAGAACCACCACTGCGCTGGAAAGGCTAATGCCAAAGGTGGGAGGTCCCACTGCCAGCAAAAAGGAAGTTACTATGTTCGGTAGCACACTTTACGGATGTGATGTGATTTACTTTGTGATGCTTTACGGAGCACCAATTTGGTATAGGGTCATGATGGTACAAAAGACAAGAAACAAACTGGCGACAGTGCAACGGAAACTTGCACTAAGAGTTAGTAGTGCGTACAGAACGGCATCCAGGGAAGCCATTCTTGTAATTGCAGGAATACCACCCATAGAGGTGCTAATGTCGCAGAGAAAAAACACCTATTCGTTGAAACGCCAAGGCAATATGTCTAAACAGGACATCAAAAAAGCTGCCACGGACCTGACGTACGAGACCTGGCAAAATCAATGGGATAACTCAAAAACAGGAACATGGACAAGGCGCATTATTCCACATATCTATAAATGGGCCACAAGGACACATGGAGAGATAGACTACCACATGACTCAAGTACTCAGCGGCCACGGCTGCTTCTGTAATTATTTATTCCAAATCGGAAAGGCAACGGACACCTTTTGTGAGTACTGTGGAGCTGAAGACAACGTCGCACACACGATCCTCCAATGCAAGCGCTGGGAAAAAGAACTTAGAGGCCTACCAGAAATTAAAGAGGAAAGGGATCTGGTAAATAAAATGCTACTACCACATGACTCAAGTACTCAGCGGCCACGGCTGCTTCCGTAATTATTTATTCAAAATCGGAAAAGCAACGGACACCTTTTGTAAGTACTGTGGAGCTGAAGACAACGTCGCACACACGATCCTCCAATGCAAGCGCTGGGAAAAAGAACGTAGAGGCCTACCAGAAATTAAAGAGGAAAGCGATCTGGTAAATAAAATGCTGAAGCCCGAGGAAAACTGGGTTAGAATACAGGGTATTATCCGTGAAATAATTACACAGAAGGAAGAAGAAGAAAGAGCTCGTCAGAAGAGCGAATCACGAGAGAAAGCCAAAGATAAATAGATTAACTAGGGATTAACTAAGATAAATAGATTAACTTCTTCAGCTACTGGCAGGCCGCAGGGGTACTTTGTATTGTACTTTGATCGGGTGTTGGAAGTATTAGCCGACACTGCTGTCGTTACCAGGGGACAACCGATTGCTTTTTGAATGAAATGCAATCTACGTGGAGGCTCCTTCTGTGTATCCCTGTATATGATGTTATTTCTAGTTTGAGTTAGTCTTAGTTAGGTGTTGTTTGAAGGATAAAGTTCTGTCAAGAGTTACTCCCAGGTATATAGGATGTCGGTTGTGGTGCAGCAGTTTGTCACCGAAGTTCACACTGAGTTCTCTATTGGTCATGCGGTTGTTTAGGTGAAAGCAGACCACCTTCAAGTCATCTGTAAGCGTTTCCTCCATTTTTCCATTGATTTGCATCTGGTTGCTATTGCCCAGTCATCAGCATAGCCGAATTTTCTGGATCTTGTTGCGAGCATATCAGCAATGTTGAACAGGAGTGGGGCCAGAACTGAGCCTTGAGGTCGGACGTTATTGAGTTTCTTACAGTGGCTCAGTGAATTTCCCATGGCAACACGAAATAATCTATTGATCAGCATGTTATCGATTAATCCAACTGTTGTTTATCAGGTTATTTGGCGAAGGAGTTTGTAGAGCAGTCCTTGTATCCAGACAGTGTCATATGCTGCTGTTAGGTCTATGAATGAGGCGGATGTTTTATGCTGCTTCTAGTACCCGGCCTGTATAAACTGGTATGCTTTCTAGGAGCTTATTCTGTTGTACAGAAGCCGCTCTAATAGTTTGTAGCTAGCACTTAGAAGAGCGATGGAACTATAGTTCTCTGGCTTGTCATTTGGCTTTTCCGGTTTTAGGATGGCTATTATCTTTGTTTGTATGAATAGGCGAAGGATAATGCCTGTATTTATAATTAGTGAGGTATTTCTAATTAGAGTAAATTAGTGAGGAGCTTAGCCAACCAGAGACGGACATTTTTTTCTAGATTTATTAGAAACTTCGGATGTATGCCATCGAACCCTGGAGCTTTGCCTGGCTTGACATCCTCTAGTTCTAGTGCCTTTGTAATGTCTTTATGGGCGAAGAGCCGAGAGTATTCTGATTGTAGGTCGGTGGAGCTTTTCTGCGTTTAAACTCCCTTTTAACTTGAGTAGTGTGTTCTCGATCTCTGGGTGCAGTAGAAGTAGAGACAATATGTTAGGCGACAGCATTTGGTGTTGGCACGTTTCCACTTCCTAGTCTTCGTAGGAGAGACCATGCCTTCCTGCTGGATTGTTTATTGAAGTCCATAGCCTCATCAGTTTCTAGTTTTGTCTGCGAGCAGCGTCTAGGCTATGTAAAAGCTCATCCGCTATTTCCTGTTAGTAGAGAAAGATCCTTCGTTATAGACCACTCCACTTTCACTATCCCCACCCCCCGGTCTCTTAATGTTTTTTTTTCCCACGGGCATTTTTCCTGTTTTGTGAAATAATAGAAAAGAAATACTAATTCTCAAGGGGATGATAAGGTTGCCTAATCTAATACGAAGGGGTAGGCGTACTCAAAGCCAAGTGGAAGTAGGGTTTTAGTGAGTGCGAGCCTCACACACAGGCTGGTAGAGCTTCCCCCAAACCACAAAAAAAAGGTTTTTTGCAATTAATAATTTCTATTCACAGATAAATCCATCGCAAGGGGATTTATCAGAATAAAGAAGGAATATCCTAAGAATGCTCTTAATAAATTTATCGAAAGACCTAGATTTATAGAGGGGTCAAATTGGTGTGGGGAAGGGTTTAAATAAATTCGTTCTCATTTTAATTTTCTTTGTTGGAAATATTCTATTAAATTAAAAATAATGCATTCCATTGAACTAATTGAATTCTATTGAACCATTTGAAAGTAATTTGAAAATTATAATAAAAATAAGGAATGTGAGAACTAATTTTTTTAACGATTTGAGGGATCAAGAATTGTTAATTTTAATTATTATTCTGGAATGACCAACCAATGTTGTAACTTAATTTTTCATTCGAAATATTCGTTAATATCCAATTATATTTTTTTTAACTGATTAAATGAACCAATTGGTGTAATAAACCAATACTTACTTACAGTCGACTAAGGTTAAACTTTCCTTATTACATGAATTCATTCAAGAAAGTAATTTAAATAAATTCTTTCTAATACAATTGGCATAAATCAATGATTTCCTCCACAATTTCAGAGCACTGCCCCATTTGCAAGTACGAATTGAAAAATAACTTGATTTAATCAACCGGGGGGTCTGTTTTAATAATTTTACTTCTAATGGAATAATTTGAGAATAAATTACCATGAAATTATTGATATTCGAATTTTAGAATCACAAGGAACTACGATTTGATTATTTAATTTAGATGACGAAATGTATGGGGATTTTTCATGGATGTGTTTCATATTGCGTTCATGGAAGCAAAGCTGTGCTGATGAGAGATAAACCTCGAAACGCGTCCACAATCCACTTAAGGTATCGGAAAGACATGATTTTAAAAACAATGTTATTTTTATGGTTTTTGTTGAGTGCCACTAAGGTGCACTGAAAGCTATAAAATAACTTACAAAGTTCATGTGTGATTTGTCTTAGTAGTCCTAAAGCGACTCAATAATTGTTATAAAGCTCCGGAAAGGCTGAATATATTTATATATTCGGGCTGTGTTCCGTTTGTTTTAAATTTGTATAATTTTCTATAACGTAGGATGGTTTCACCAATTCTATCTTACCATCAAAATTGTTTTAAATTTATATCTTATAATTTAACATTTTTAAACAAAATCCTTGAAATTGCCAGTAAGAAGAAATAATATATCGATCGGTTAATTTTGAAATAAGTTATTTTGTCCCATTTCATTATAATAAAGTAAACAACTTCTGGATTACCCATATTTGAAATAATATACCTATTTTGATGTCGGATCCGCTCGAATAATTACAGTTGTATTTTAAACGTTTAGCAAAATAGCATTTTATACGACAAATATTAGAACGGTACCGCACGAAATTAAAGTTACATATGTATCTTATGGTCGGTTAGTTGCAAATTTCGTGCGATAATAATGTCCGGTTGTCCGTCCAGTACGCACAGGAGGTTAATAGACCGATGCATGTAAAGACGATACAGTTAAATGTACTAATGGAAAAATTGCTGATTGTACGGTACTCTATTTCTCTAATAATTATTTTATTAGTTTAAACTCAATGATATTTGTACGTATTTATATATTGTTGAGTTTGCGTTGAGTTATTTGTGAGTTTATGTTAACGATAGGTATACAAAGATTTATGATCCATGAAGAAAAGATACAAATGTTACTATTTAATAGATATTTGTACGATTTCATATGTATTATCAAATATTATTCGATTGTGTTAGATCAGAATATATAAATAGCCTTTTATGTAGAAATCGTGACCGTAAATAAGTATTCGAATCGAAAGCTTTTAATTATTCTACCAGGGATTTAACTTCGAACATTATGGGAATTACAGTGAATAAGTATGTAATAAAACACGTTATGTGTTTTACCTTAATTGCTATACCTGAACTATACATGTAAGATAAAATTATAACTTTATTGCGAAGCGATGATTTCGCATGATTACAGTCAATTTATTTCTGCTGTAGAAACTAAATTTCAAACGTATCTATCTTGCAACATACGTAATTTGCGTCTTAAGGAATTTCGAGTTGCGTTCTCATCAAACTTCCAATAACTATAAGATAACAGATTATAATACTGTATACATAATATGTTTACATAACATGTTTACAAGTATTTCATATTATGAAATGCTTGTTAGTTGGAATCATGTTTGGATATAGTTAGATATCTTTGTATTTAATATACATATTAAAAGTATAAGGCTGTAATAACTAGATGATTTGCATATTAGCTGCTCTAAAAATGTGGAAGATTAGTAAAAAACTTCAATGCTAGCATAATAAAATATTTTTCGAATATTTACGGCTCACGCTCAGAGAAGATCTCTCATGTCTGGCCAGACTCTCATTGCCACGATGGATTCACACTTGGAACAACTTACGATTGAACTTCACGGCTTTCGCAATTCGCGATTTCTGCGGTTGTTTACATCACCGTCCAATGGAACTCGATAAACACTTCTGTGCTCCAAAACTAAGGTTGCACCGCTCAAACGACTAACAATCCCTAAGTAAAAACTCTCTCCAAAATAATGAAGTATGTCCAAGCCACGTTAAAGAGGGACATCACAACAACTCACTTGTGGACGTATTCTCAAGTTACACTCATGTGGATCAGGTCTCACCCGTCGCGCTGGAAAGGCTATGTCTGAAACAGGGTTTCTGAAATTTAAGAACTCACCCCAGGCTCCAAATGGCGACATGTTCCAGGTATTAGTAATCCAGCGGACTGCGCCTCTAGAGGTGTAACGACGGCACACCTCAAGGATCACACACTATGCTGGACGGGACCACCATGGATAACTCAATCGATGGACTCTTGGCCACCCCAACCTCCGATGTCAGAAGAAGATAGTGCGAACGAGGTTCGACCAGGTATCTCACTAACGGTAGCTGCACCACACACTGATTCTCACTGGAACCTCATACACCAGGTATCACCTCACTCCATAAACTGTTTCGCTTAACCGCACTTTGTTTTAGATTCGCTTAGAAATTGCGTAAGAAGCTCAACTCACCAGTCTGTGTCATACAATCCGACGATATGCGATGGGTAAAACACTTCTGAATAAAGGCTACTCAAGCAGCGTACTTTCCCATGAAGTTCAAGCAGCTGAACTCTGGCTCAACGTTGCCTCTCGGTCATCCCTTCACACGGCTGACTGCGTTCATTGACGAGAATGGCATCATACGTGTTGGAGGCCGTCTCAATCAGTCAGCTATTAACGAAGAGGAAAAACATCCAGCCATCCTTCCACGTCAGGCAAGATTGTCGTTACTACTCATGGACCACGCTCATCGCAGTACCCTTCATGGAGGAACTTAGCTCACCCTGGCCTACCTTCGCCAATGTTGTTGGCTTATAGGTGAAAGAGCTCCTGTTAAATCCCACATCTTGCGGTGTGTAGTGTGTGCCCGGCAGAGGGGGATCCGCGCTCACCAATTGATGGGCCAACTACCTCACTCTCGAGTTACACCCTAACGCCCGTTTCTACACACTAGTAGCTACGCTGGACCGATCACACTAAAAACATGGAAAGGTAGGGGTTCAAAGACGTACAAGGGATGGATCTGCGTCTTCGTGTGTTTCTCAACCTCAGCAGTACATCTCGAGACTGTCAGCGACTACTCAACTGATGGATTCATCGCCGCCTAGAGGCGCTTCACAGCTCGATGAGGAATAGCACCTACACTCTACTCAAATTGTGGCACCAACTCCATCGGTGCCGATTCTGCTCTCCGCCGGATGTTCACCCAGTATTCCAAGAACAGAGCATCTCCTCCGTCCTGTTATGAGACAACAGCCAATGGAAATTCAACCCTCCAGCGGCTCCACACATGGGCGGCAAATGGGCAAAAACTTCAATGCTAACATAATAAAATATTTTTCGAATATTTACGGCCCACGCTCAGAGAAGATCTCTCATGTCTGGCCAGACTCTCATTGCCACGATGGATTCACACTTGGAACAACTTACGATTAAACTTCACGGCTTCTCTGATACTTGTCAATTCGCGATTTCTGCTGTTGTTTACATCACCGCAAGCTCACCGTCCACTGGTACTCGATAAACACTTCTGTGCTCCAAAACTAAGGTTGCACCGCTCAAACGACTAACAATCCCTAGGTAAAAACTCTCTCCAAAATCATGAAGTATGTCCAAGCCACATTAAAGAGGGACATCACAACAACTCACCTGTGGACGTATTCTCATGTTACACTCATGTGGATCAGGTCTCACCCGTCGCGCTAGAAAGACTAAGTCCGAAACAGGGTTTCTGAAATTTAAGAACTCACTCCAGGCTCCCAATGGCGACATGTTCCAGGTATTAGTAATCCAGCGGACTACGCCTCTAGAAGTGTAACGACGGCACAACTCAAGGATCACACACTATGCTGGACGGGACCACCATGGATAACTCAATCGATGGCCTCTTGGCCACCACAACCTCCGATGTCAGAAGAAGATAGTGCGAACGAGATTCGACCAGGCATCTCACTAACGGTAGCTGCACCACACACTGATTCTCACTGGAACCTCATACACCATACACCAGGTATTTGTGCTATTGTTGAAATATGCGAACTTGCCGTACAAAATATCCTCAATGACTGTACCGTAGTTATCCTGTTCGTTAAAAAAACAAATAAAAAGGTAATTAATCAAATTTATCATCTTTTATCTATTTTGGTATGTAAATGAATACTTGTATTTTATATAATGTTTATACATAATTATAAAATGATGGATTGTAAATACGACCTAAACATAAATATTATTCTTGAGAAAGGGAAATTAAAGCAGCTGAAAAATTATTGGACAATAATAATTTTATATATACGCCTTGATGTTGAGGGTTGGTTCTGAAAAGAATTAGATTCTCGACTAACTAACATTTGCCATTTTCCAGAGATATATGCTCTCGTGCGAATCCAATAAATCTTATAACTGTTATAGATGTTTCTATAATTTTGTACGAATAATATAATAATTTATCGACATTCAGAGAAGAATGCTTTAGTTTGTAAATAATGTACAATCAGTGTGTAACAATAAGTTAAAGTACAAACATTGATAAGTGCAGTGTGCAAATAGTGTCGCGTGCAAGAATCTCACCCAATCTTTATAAAAATTAGGTATAACATCCAATCTTCTGTATTTTTTTCCCTTTGACCCTCAGCCCTTGACACCTTAGGTCTTGACTGTTTCAAATCACTTGCTTTGACGTAGCGAAGCGGCTCACACAAAGTATCTTCAGCTGAGTGTGCCAAAAGTGACAGAAGATGTTGTAGTTGCTAGGGTTAGTCTTAGTTTTGGAGTATAAAGATTAGTGGTTTAAATTTGTAATTCAAAAGTTAAAGTATTTTATCGTTCTACATAAGTCTCACATGTTCTTTAACTTTTTGCATAGGAAGATTATTTACAAATCATTAATCATGGCCAAACTAATTTATCTCTAAAAGTAACGAAAAAATGTTAAATAAAATAGGTATTTAATAGTTTTCAATTATCGAATTATTGTTACTTTTAAGATTATAACACACAATCTGATGATTTCATTAATGTTGTTTTTTTAATAGTTTTTAAATTATTTTTTTAGATTATTTTTAAATTTAAAAAAAATTTTTTTTAATTTATTTTTTTAAATTAATTTTTAATTTATTTCCCAAAATACACAAAATGTACAAAGTAAATATACTATAGTGACAATAACTTATCTCTACGAAGGTCGGGAAGAAAAAAAGACTTTATTTTTGAAAAAAAAATATTTTTGTCCTCATTCATTATTACTATTCCCGTGTGGGGTTGTAGGTCCCCCATCGGGCGCCTCCCCAGGTGGCGGATAGGGGGATGCCTCCTAGATATAGGTGGTACCGGGGAAATCAAATACCCGGGGCGGACCAAAACCTACAAATGTAGCGTCTGCACTCAGAATGAGCGGCTACAAATCCGCAGCGTCTGTTCCAGATTGGGCGGCTGCAACAGCGTCTGACCCAGAATGGGCGGCTGATTTAAATCCTGTAAACAGGAGGCTGGTTTGGAAGCTATAGCTGGCAGCCCCAGCACCAAACTACGGCCACAGTGGGCTAATAACCTGCTTGGCCTAAACTATGCTATTAATGAAACCTCTACAACACAAATCCGGACGGACAAAACGAAGACAACACTGGCTACACTTAAGGAAAAGTTACGTTTTGGATGCTGGAACGTAAAAACTCTATACGAAGCATCAAAACTGCATCAAGCGGTGAGAGAATTAAATAACTACAACATCTCAATTTTGGCTTATCAGAAGTTCGCTGGCTTGGCAAGGGGGAGCTCAACTAACAATCTGGGGAGCTTTTCCTGTACAGTGGCAAAGAAACTGGGTCTCATGAAAGAGGCGTTGGTTTCATAATTACTAAAAAAGCCAGAAAGAGCCTAATTTCATGGAACCCCATTGATGACAGAATAATTATAGCAAGGTTCCACACTAAATACAGAAATATCACCTTTGTACAATGCTATGCACCCACAAACAGTGCGAGTGCTGAGGAAAAAGAAAATTTCTACGATATCCTTGAAAGTACGTTAAGGAAGATAAACAGAGGTGATATCACCATACTCATGGGTGATCTCAACGCTAAGGTCGGGACAAATAACAGTAACCTAGAAGACATCATGGGTAAAGAAGGATGTGGGGAAAGAAACGAAAACGGTGAACTATTCACGAAACTCTGTTCAACATCAGACCTAGTTATAGGTGGAACAGTGTTCCCACACAAGCAAATCCACAAAGTCACATGGATATCCCCCGACAAGAAAACCCAAAACCAAATTGACCATATTGCCATATCGAAAACATGGCGGAGATCCCTACTTGATGTCAGAAACAAAAGGGGTGCAGACATTGCCAGCGACCACCACCTTCTGCTCGGCACGTTCAGAATCAAACTGGCCATACCAAAGAAACCTGAACAATCAAAGAGAGTAAAGTTCAACCTACACAAACTGCGCCAACCAAACTGCAAGAAAGTTTTCCTAACAAACCTGCATGAAAATGCAGAACAAAATCCCATAACATCTTGGGATGGCTTAGCCAAGACACTACTCGAATTGGCCAAAACAACCCTTGGCACAAAGGAAAGAAATCGAAAAGACTGGATCTCAGACCAAACCTGGCAACTTATACAAGACAGAAAGGATGCGAAGAAACTGGTACTCCAGTGCAAAACTTCGATGACAAAAAATGATGCAATCTGGAGATATACACAACTATGCAAACAAATTAAAGCATCTGCCAAAAAAGACAAGCGAATATGGATTGACCTGATATGTGAGCAAGCAGAAGAAGCAGCCAAAAATAACAACTCGAGGACTCTTTACACACTGACAAACAAGCTCTCCAAAAAGCACACAAAGACCACAAATATAGTTAGAAGCAAAGACAACCGCCCACTGACCACCCCAGAAACTCAGCTCGATAGGTGGAAGGAATATTTTGCTGATATGCTCAGCTCACCCACGGAAGACGAACTTGAGATAGCTCCAGAAATGAACAGCTGAATATAAAAATAGACGCGCCTTCAAAAACAGAAATACTAAATACCATCAAGCAGCTGAAAAACAACAAAGCGGAAGGGGTAGACAACATACCTGCCGAACTAATCAAGGTAGATTCTAAATGGATTGCACCTCTACTTGCAAAAATAATAAAAGGGATCTGGACAAACCAAGAAATTCCAGCAGAAATGAAACATGGTCTCATTATCAAACTGCCAAAGAAAGGAGACCTAACGCAATGCAAAAATTGGAGAGGAATAACACTGTTAAACACCATAAACAAAATTATTGCAAGTGTAATCCAACATAGGCTGGCAGAAGCATTCGAACCCATACTGCGTCCAAACCAAGCAGGCTTCCGCCCAAACCGCTCATGCATAGACCACATAAATTCAACAAGAATAATTATAGAACAATCCGTTGAATGGCGATCGCCACTATATCTTGTTTTCATCGACTTTGAACGTACCTTTGACAGCCTATCCCACTCTGCTATATGGAAGATACTATGGATAAGAGGCGTGCCAATAAAAATCATCGACACGATTAGAGAACTGTACCATGACGTATCATGTAGTATCCTGCATAGCGGAGCACATAGCAACCTTTTACCGGTGAGATCAGGAGTGAAGCAAGGAAGTGTGCTCTCTCCCTTGCTTTTTAACATTGCTCTTGACTATATCCTGGAAAAGTCTTGCAGACCAAACGATGGTATTCGATGGTCTCTTTACTCTAATCTCAAAGATCTCGAATACGCAGACGACATTTGCCTTTGCATACCTATGAAAGTATGCAAAGGCAACTCACCCTACTATCAGACATGGCACAGAAGATAGGGTTGGAAATAAATGTCTCAACATCAAAAGCGATGCGAATGCACACAAATAACGACGCACCGTTTCAAATAAACGACCAACCAATTGAGAATGTAGAAAAGTTTCAGTATCTAGGAAGCATTCTCAACGAGACGGGCGGAACAGACCTAGACATTCTAAACAGAATTCAAAAAGCACAGATGGCATTCAGGCAACTAAACACAATATGGAGGTCCAACATCATAAAAACAAAGAGCAAGCTGCTTTTATATAGAACAAACGTCAAAGCAATCCTCTTATATGGATGTGAGACCTGGAAAAACACTAATGCCACAAAACATAAACTTGAGGTTTTCGCCAACAAATGTCTACCAATCATCCTCAGAATCTTCTGGCCACAGAAAATTACTAATGAGCAACTTCTTAAACGATGCGGAGAAGAAACAATAGAGCACGACATTAAGAAAAGAAAATGGGGATGGATCGGCCACATTCTAAGAAGAAAACCAGACGACATTGCAAGGGCAGCACTAGACTGGAATCCTCAAGGAACGAGACGACGAGGAAGACCGGCTCAAACATGGAGGAGAACAGTGTTAGATGAACTAAAAGCCCAGAAAACCTCTTGGAGTGAAGCCAAAGCAATGGCCCAGAATAGGGTCCGCTGGAGGGTGCTTATGGAGGCTCTATGCTCCACCTAGGAGTCCAGAACCCATATATATATATATATATATATATATATATATATATATATATATATATATATATATATATATATATATATATATATATATATATATATATATATATATATATATATATATATATATATATATATATATATATATATATATATATATATATATATATATATATATATATATATATATATATTATTACTATTATACGAAACGTCTAGTTCTCGATGATAATTTGTAGTAATGCGCGCCATTGCTTACATTTCACAACGAACAAAAATGTGAAATGTAGGCAATGATGAGCATTACTACAAATTATCATTTTCGAACAAGACGTTTCGTATAATCACGATCGAACTTCGCCCACTTTCGGCGGGCTCGTTTGATCGTTCAACTACTATCGTACAATCTCTGTAAGGAGAGCGTTTAAACTTCAAAAATTGCCATAACAACTCAGTCATGCGGCGACGTTCTTCCCAAATCCTCTTCATTCGTGCACTATGTTCTTTCTTCCGTTCGTCCATCCACTTTTTTTCTGGCATCTTTGAAGCAGTTCTTTATCAAATTTATGGTGCATTATGGTGTTTCTAAATTTAAGCCGAACATTCATGTCATGTATCGTGATGTTTAGCCGCTTCAGGTCTTCTTCAGTTTCCTGTATCCATTTGGACCTATTTTCACTGTTGGAGGTAATGTTGAAAATTTGTTTCGTAGTTCTGTGCTGGTGCATACTGTATATGTGACCAAAAAATCGTCTCGTCTCTTTCTGAAAGTGTCAGTGATAGGTTCTACGGTTTTATACATTTCTGATGATGGTGTCTTAATCCATACTCCCTCCCTATTCACAGGCCCAAAAATTTTCGGAGAATTTTACGTTCATGTTTTCTATTTCTTTGATTTTTGAGTGACCATAAATTAGTGCGGCATAAAGTGCTTCGGGTAGAAAGACTGTTTTGTAGTGTCGTAGTTTTGCATTAACAGATATTGATTTTTTGTTATAATGATCCCAAGTAACTCGGTAGGTTTTCTTTAATTTTGTTACTCGTTCTTGATTTGGTATTATATTTAGGATGTGCGGTTGGATGATTTCTCCTAAGTATATAAAAGCTTTGGATATCCATATCGTGTCTTGATGGGTAGATTGTCGGACGGGGAACGTTCAGGAGTACTGTGTTTTTTCATCAGATATCAGCAGACCAGCCTTTTGTGAAATTTCTTGTAATTTTTCAAGTGCATGATTTGCTGCTTGTCTGGTATTCGATAATATGGCAAGATCATCAGCAATCGACAAACATTTGATATTAGCTCTATAATCTCTTTTATTACCAATGTGTATTCTCTCAATCTCAATTTCCCAAGTTCTGATTATTTTTTCCAGGGCCATATTAAGGAGGATGGGTGAAAGTCCATCTCCCTGTCGAACACACGTATGTATTTCAAAAGGTTGAGAAACTGATCCACCAAACTTAACCCTTGATGTAGACAATGAGAATTTGTTGAATTAATGCCCTGGTTTTCCTATCAACTTTGAACTCTTCCAGAATGCTGAAGAGAGTTGATCTGTCGACGGAGTCGTAGACCTTTTTGAAATCAAAAAAGGTAACCACGGTGTTTCTACATGACCGTATTTGCAAGATTGTCTTTGATTGCATGAGCGCCCCTAACGGAAACCTGCCTGATTTTCTCCTCTCTGTGGGTCTACTTGAGGTTCAAGTCAGCTTTCAAGAGGGCTTTCAAAAG
Source organism: Phosphuga atrata (assembly GCA_944588485.1). NCBI lineage: Eukaryota > Metazoa > Arthropoda > Insecta > Coleoptera > Silphidae > Phosphuga > Phosphuga atrata. The sequence continues at coordinate 3,946,897 of OX155898.1, forward strand.
AATTTTGTACATTACTGGGAGGAGGGAAAGGCCTCTAAAGTTGTTCGGATCCATCTTATCACCTTTTTTTATATGGCGGGTGTATTAGTGCACATTTCCACTCTGGAGGGATTTGTTCGGTCACCCAAATATCACATATTATATTGTGTATTCTGCGAATGAGGTTGTCGGCAGCCAGTGTCCATAACTCGGCGATGTTTCCATCTTCCCCAGGGGCTTTGTCGTTTTTCAATGAATTAATGATGTAAGTTATCTTCTGGAAGGAAGGCGCCATAGAATCTGGATTGGATTCAGATTGTTCAAAAATAAACTTGTTGGATGGGGCGTAACAGTTGAGAAGATTGTTGAAATACTCAGCTGAAATTTGATAATTCGCATTGGTGTTTGTCTCCATTAATGTTTTTTTGCATACTAGGAGCTTTTACAAAAATTTTTAAGCGAACCTGACAGGATATCGACCATCCAGCCTATTTATTTTATTTTATTTACCTTATGGTCTATTCGAACATACATAGGAGAGAGAGTAAATATGGTATATATAACGTCAATACTAGCACATATATCACAAACATAATTACAATTATTGTCTTTATTATCACAGCTCCAGGCGTAACTGTTCGAGTTTAACACCTGTTCGGTGTCGCGTGTAACAAGTCGTCGCTCGTTCCAGGGAAGGCTGTAAGCGGGCATTCGCGGGTGATGTGTTCCATTGTTTGAGAGGCAGCACCGCATTCGCACTCTGGACTGGGGCGCATTCCCCACCTATGGAGTGCCGACCCACTTCTGACGTGTCCAGTACGTATTCTATTCAGTCGAACCCAGAGCTTGCGGGGCAGGTTAAAACCAGATGGTGGTCCTTTAGAGTTGAGTAGGGGGTGCCAGGTCGGTGAGACTTTGCCCTGCTAGTCCGATTGCCACTCCTCGTATCCGTCAAAGTTGTTACTGATTAGCTGTTGTGTCGTTCTGACAGAGGGACTTCTAGACTTTAGTCGATTAAAATGTATGAGATCCTGGTGGATTGGTAAGTCCGGGTTGTACTCTCGGACCAGGATCTGCTTTCTGCGGACTCTCGGCGGCTCTATGTGAGATTGCACAGGCAGCCATTCGATTGGTGTAGGTTTAATGGATCCCGTAATTATTCTCTTCGTTTGGAACAGAACTTTGTCGATTTTACGTACGTAGGCGCTGTTTATCCAAGCCGATGAGCAGTATTCGGCCGTTGAGCAGACAAGACCAAGTGCAGAAGTACGCAGGGTTGCAGAATCAGCTCCCCAAGTCGATCCAGCCAGCTTGTATAGGATATTATTGCGGGTCCTTATTTTCGCTGCCAAGTTGGTCAGGTGTTTGTTGAAACGAGGGTACGATCCAACGTAACGCCCAGGTATTTGGGGTTGTAGTTGTGGCGTAAAACAGTGCCATTTAAAGTGACTTTTAGGCTGGTAGATACCATTCGGTTGTTGAGATGAAAACAACAGGTCTCGGTTTTCGCAACGCTGGGTGTCAGCCGCTACTTCCTAAAGTAGTTCGACAGAATGTCTAGGTCCGCTGACAAAGTGGCTTCTATGTTTTCCATGTTCGAATGATGGGTTGCCAGGGCCAAATCATCGGCATACATAAACTTGCGGCTTGGTGTTTGTGGAAGGTCAGCCACGTACAGATTGAAAAGAAGTGGAGCCAGGACTGAGCCTTGAGGTAGCACGTTATTAAGCAGCTTGGGTCTGCGTCGTGTGTCCTCCATTACAGTCTGAAGGGACCTATTGGAGAGCAAGTTGCTCACCAGTGCTGTCAGCTTCTTACATTTTATGGTTGTCAGGAATTTATACATTAGGCCTTCTCTCCAGACTGTATCGTAAGCAGCTGTTAGGTCTATGAAGGTTTCTCCTGTTTCACTGCGTTCCTCAAAAGCCTCTCTCGATATAGGTCAGAAGTGGGGTGCAAACTTAGCTCGCCTCCACGTGGCGCACCCTGGGTAACGTTAAAGAGCTAAGACAAAAGGTAAACCAGACCATCTCACGATCTCCTGGATAACAAAACATACAGCCTGTGCTTTCGTCGATCTGATAGTTCATAATCGATCTGATGGTTGATGGTTCATCGTCGATCTGATGGTCAGATCAACGAAAGCACAGGCTGGAAGCTCCTAGTATTATTCTTTGTAAATTCTTTTTCTATTTCCTCTAGTCGTTTTTTTTCATAAATATGTTTTGCTTTTCTAATTAGTTTTGATGAATGTTTCCGAATGCACCGGAACTACTGCCATTTTTAGGGTTCCGTACTGAAAACGGAACCCTTATAGGATCACTTTGTTGTCCGTCTGTCTGTCTGTCAAGACCATTTATCTCGGGAACGCGCAGAGGTAACAAGTTGAAGTTTGAATCAAATACTCTGGTCTGCGGTCTCTTTCAGCTGTGAAAAAATCAAACTTGTAAGTCAACGCGATCAAAAGATATGACCGTTTATGTCGCATATTTTTCGATTTCACAGGGGAATCAAAACCTATAGCGTACTTCCCGTTGACCTAGAATCATGAAATTTGGCAAGAAGCGGGGTCTTACAGCATGTGTAAAGGGAAAAATATGAAAACCGTAAATATGTAGTTTAATTTCAAGAAAAATTCGAATTTACTGTTAGAAACTTATGAAAATACACTAATGTGTTGCGTGGTATTGTCAGGCACCAGAAGCATATGGGTTGCATACAGTTAGGTCCTGCTAAAGATACCTAACTTGCAAGTTTGTACGGAACCCTCGGTGCGCAAGTCACAACTCGCACTTGGCCGGTTTTTTTTCTAGCGTATTGTTGCTATGAATTTTTTTTTCCAAACGTTAAATCTGTCTTCTGTTGCTTGGTCGTATACACTGTTCCACCATCTGTGCTTAGGTTTACGTGTGGGTTGGCCCTGAGTTGACTTTTAAGAGTTGGCCCTGAGTTGGCCCTGACTTCTTAATTTAGCGTTCCTGAGAACATCCGATAATTCAGTTTGAAGTGTCTGTTTCGTTGATTTCTTGCAACATACTGTCCCTGTTTATTTTTAAATATTCAGGGTCAGACTAAAAGATTCGTGGTTGTCGTGTTCTTCGTTGTCCTCATTCATATTTTTTAATATTTTATTTTCTTATTAAAACATATTTGTAATTTACTTATTACTTAAGAATTTTTAATAGAACGCCTCCATTAATCAAAAAGTCAATTAATTATTGGATATACCAAGTTAAAATTTATTCATTTCGGAAATGAATCTGCCTTTCGTATTAACTGTAGACTCCTTTCGAACGCAAAAACCAAATTAAATTTTAATTATAATTTTCAAACTAAATTACAAATTTAATCGTTTTTTATATCCCGGAAGAATTTTTAAAATTAATTTCAGTTTGGTAAAGCTTTTCATATTTAAAAGTTACAACGCATTCAAGACCATAATCAACATATACAACTTTCGTAGCTGCGCGGAACTCAAAGCAATCTACCTTGTTGTCTACTTACCTTAATGCATGCTCTTTCGCCGCGGCTTTGTTAGATGTAAGTGTATAAATTTCGCGGAAGTTTCGAAAATCCATCGTTTATGTTGGCATCGAAGGTAATATTAGATAAAATATAAAAGGGCTGTTTATTGCAAAGTTGCAAACTTTATTATCTAAAATTGGAAGCTTTTAGAAACGCGCAAGATTGTTGGAATTTTTCGGAATGAAATCGGGCCGAAATTGAATTGCTTCTTCTTTGTATTCCTTTATCGCAGCAAATATAATAGATACATGTATCGAATACAGTTATGAATCATACCTGATATATATTTAAACATAAATAGTATATTAAAGGTTTAAAGGACGAGTTTAGTAAGCGAGATTTTGCAACACGCGTCCAAGTTTTTCTAATGGACAAGTCCTGAAAACCGCTCTACGAACGAGTTTTTTATAGTGTTTTTTCTATTTTAACGCCCTTTTGTGCCATTTCTAAATAAAAAATCGCCGATACATAGAGAGAAAATTGTATCGCACTCGGCGAGCCATAATCGCACGCTTATAAGTGCCGTTAAGAGTACATTACAGACGCAAAATAGAAAAACTATTTTTTCACAAAGTTAATATTCTTATTATATTAGAATTATTAGCAGCAAACGGCTCACACCACGCATCTTGAGCGGGGTGTGCCAAAGAGTAACAGAAGATATCCGTGTAATTCCAGCTACTGACAGATTTGAAGATATCGTAGTGATTCAATTCTATTATTAATTTTGTTCAAACCATGACATCTCATTTTAAATTAGAATTATTCTTCTTATAATTAGAATTTTAAAACTGTTTTACTTAAATTTCACATAATATAATTTAAATATGGGTAACTATTGTTAAAAGTCTAAAATCTCTTACCTTGTGAGCACCAGAACCCTTGAACAAATTGAATTATCGCAGGCACTTCCGAAACTTCCAGCTGTGCAGCACTTAAAACCGGAACTATGCGCTAACCTGAATTTCAAAGTCGTCCTCGTCTACAGGTGGAAAATTGAATTAATATAGACTTTTTAATGAAGGTATGCGGCAGCAGTAATTTATCTACCTTTCAGAAGCTCCTCATAGTCTCTGATTTAATATCAAAATAATACAATGTTAAATACAGGTAATAAATTACGTACTCGCGTCTTAATAAATCTGATACTATTTTATTTTTCTTATGGCATAATGATATATTGTATTCATTTATGTAATTATTTAATTGGATAGTTGATTAAGGTGGAATAGTTGCTAAAGGTGGAACAGTTGATGATGGTGGAATAGTATAGAGAAAGAAGAAAAAAGAAAATAATATGGAAGTTTGATTTCAACGATTGAAAGAAAAAAAAATTAAAGGATTTCAACATATTTTTCAACTCTTTATTGCTGAAATTCAATACTCTCTTTAAAAGAAAAGGTTGATACTACCAAAATATTAACATGTGTAGAAAAATGTTTATAAAATAGATGTTATAAAGATTTTTTAACCTACCTGTTCCAGTATTCAAGCTATAATGTTTGAAGCTATAGTGTTTCAAGCAATTTGACTTTATTTTTGTTGTTGTTGTTGTTGATTGTTGTTGATTGAAATATACTAATCGAGTAAGGTACCTTCCCTGAACTAAAAAGGGGTCAAAAAACAAGATTTTTTGAAAATTAAGAAAAATTGTGTAAAAATGCGGTTTACGTCTTAATTTTTTTCAGGTGAATTGAACAAAAAATATTTTTTTTTTACAGCCGCCCCCCGCAGGGGGCGGCTGTAGGTGCATTTTAAATTTTTTACATTTTCTTCAAAAACTCCGTTCCTCTTGCGCGTCGAAACGGGAAATTGTCATTTTCTGTTGTAAAACTGAACGGGCCTTCGACCCGTGTCCGTCTGCCCCACGCAAGTACCGCTCGGCGTCCTCCAGGTGCCAAAAACAGGAGATCGTTTCTAGCACCTTTGAGGAGCAATTTTGGTCCGCTGCTCAATTTTTTTACTGCGTCCTCTTGCCGAGTCGATTTCACGTTTTTTGACGTCATGCGGAAAAGTACGCGACCGTCGGTTCACCCGGTGCGGCGGAAAATGTAAGCGAAAAAAAACGTTTTTTCGATCACTGTTGTGGACGCTGTTCTCTTGGTAGAAGAGCGCCGTGTCTCCAAACCGGTTCGTTCGATGCGAGATATTTACCCGCAACCGGCGGTGGAAGAATCTGGTACCTTCGGCATCCTTTTCCCGCTCTGGGTCAATTTTAACACAAAAATTGGAAAAACGCGGTGTTTTTTTTCACCTAATTTGCGGGGATCCCTCTCCTGGGATACCCAACAGTCGGATCGAGACCAGACCGCCACCAATCGATTCGGCATAGTGCCTTTAAGTTTGTTTTGGCGTTTACTTGTGATTTCGCGCTGGATGTCGCCGGAACGCCCGAAAAAACATGTTTTGCAGACATACTCGAGAATCCTCCGGGATTCGCTAAATTAAATAGCAGGACGTCGCGGTGCCAGTTTATAAATAGAGAACGAAAGGGTCTATAAGGCGATAGTAACGACGCACCGCTCGATGTCATTTGGGGGTCTCGACGCCCGTCCACACTCGATACAAATTTTTCAAAATTTAGCAAATTGAAACCTTCAATATTCGGTGAAATGTTTTAGAATTGTATTGCTCTTTTCAGGGATTACAGCCCCACGTGTCTACTTTCGAACCACACCTCTCTCGGCGCATTACAACTCCGGGGACGTTCCGCAGGCCCCAATTCGCAAAGTCTCTTTTTTTTCACCTCTTCAAATGGAAACGCGTGAAAGAAAATATACATTTCCAGTCCGACAAGTGCATGTCCGGTGAAAAGGCCAACGGTATGGCGTTTGAATTTCTCAAATCCATCAACGGCTTCGTACTCCATGTCAAAAAATCTAAGACCATTGCTTGCCGCGGAATCGCAAATTTACACCTACAGGTGATCATTTTGACACTATTTTCGCTCAAATTATGTGGAAATGTCATTGTTGAAGTTTATCCGTTTATGATTATTCGTGTGCTTGTGAAAAGATAAAATTAAAGAAAAGAATTTAAATCAAAATTCTGATTTTTCGCTCAATGTTAGGTTGAAATTCAAATCTCCTGGAGTCATTAGAAATTATCAAACAAAGCTGTAATCCATCAGTAAATTGAATGCAAGATCCTAAACTACATGTAGACATCTTCCCTCTTCACCAAAACTTTTAGTATAAATTCAATCTCATCAATTTATAATGCAATTGAAAATGAACAGTCGAAATTCGAGTCGTGTAAAGTGTGTTGATTTACAAAACTTTACAAGTTATTTAGTATTTTCACGAACGTTAGTGGTAATATAGTGAATTTTTCAATTCGAAGTATGGATTACCACGTAGAAACGGTTGCAACCATTTTTTTCATTAAATATTGGGTCGTCAAGTTTGAAATTTGTAGAAAAAAAAGTCGTTTAATATCTTGTTTGATTAGTTGTTTGATAGCTTACAAATATGAATTGTTTTATTCATCGAAGTATGCACCCATACTACCTACACACTTCCGTCATGGCAAGCGGCCGATTGTTCAGGTTGGTGCAGGTGATACAACACCATGGCGGACGAGAGTCTACGAATTCTTGGAAAGCCAGTTGTTTGAACCATGTCTCACGAAAACTTTAAACGAGCTGGTCTGATCACTTACCTTTTAAGGTTGCTCGCGTCTCCGCCCCGTGTGGACCGTCTTTCCGACGCCTATTTCAAGGGAGGAAATAAGGATAATGGGTGGAGGGATTCCTTTAAAATTGTCTTCCAGACGTTTGTGGTCGCTGCAGCCCTTTGGCTCGTGATTACACCCCCTTGTTAACTTGAAACTATTAAATTTAGATGCGTGCTCGTGTCGATCGCCCCTGGTTCGCGCTTTAACCCGTGTCTTTTCGCTTCTAACACTCGAAGCATACTACCGAAAATATCAATTCGCGGCGTGAGTAAAATAAAAATCGCGAGATTTCGGCCCAGGTCGATACACCTTTCCCCTTCTTTTAATCGATGCCGAAATCGTTTTAAATTTCGATTTAAAATATAGTTTTATTAAGATTGGCGCGAACACCAGTTTAGCAGCATTTTCGGAGTTAAATTGTTTACCAATTAAAAAATTGTCCAGATTTCGGAAGGAGTGGTAGTCAGGTTTTTTCAGGCACTCCTTGAGCGGAGTGAAGCGTGAAAGCCGCCTGAAAAACTTCCAGTTGATCATAAATGCGCTTGATATTCAGATTGACAAATTGCAGTCTCTCTCTCACGGTGCAATTGCAGATTTTTAACTCTTTTTGTGTTTCCGAAAAAAATTATTAGAATATCCCTGGCGTGGCGTTTCATTCGCGCAGAATTAAACTCAGTGCAAAAATCATGAACATTTTAAAATAATCCAAATTCGTGTACTTTCCATTCAATTAAAATCCTGCAATGTTGGATATCAATCCGTCTGCCGACTATTTGAGCAGAAGTTCTACGTTTGGCAATTTCTCCATGTTATTTGCAGGTATATTATTTTAACCATTTTACTTCTATTCAATTTACAACAAATATCGTGGGTGTTTTTTTTTTAAGTTTGCTCCAATGTGGATATCGGGTTATTATTCACTTCTTAGGCCCAGAAACCTAGCTGTTATTTAACATTGGCGTTAATTAATTACATATTTGTCTTCCGGTATAAATACCGTCGACACTCTCTCCCGGAATCTCTAAATTTGTAGACTGCCAAAAGTAACAAATAAAAAATTAGCAAAAATGGACAAAAATGAAAATATTTTTAGCGAATGCGAAACAGTCGGCTATGACAATAAAATCAAGACGTTAGTGACTATTAATAAGAGCGTGGAGCACCCCCGAGAGTTGCGTAAATATAATTTAGCGCTCCACTCTTTTATTTATAGGCACCAATGTAATGATTTTATTTTTTATATATACCTTAACTGTTGAGATTTTGATCTAAAAGACTTAATCATTTTTGGCACACGTTAAAAAGTTATGATTAGGTGCGTATATTGCCTTGGGCTATTTTTTCCATAAATGTGCAGGCGTACAAACGACTCGGGCACAATAACCAATTTTTGACTTGGTGACTTTTCGCAGTACACTCGCGAATACAAAACACCACGCACATTTCTAACTAATAATTTGTTTCAAATACTTCGTATAAAGGATCATGGGGTTCACATGCATCATCACAATCACAAGGTGAGTCTCCAAAAAACATTTTTTTAAATATTACACATTCTTAAGAAATATTATGAATTGTATAATAAGTTGGAGAAAAAGAAATCAATTTTTTATATGTGAACTTCAAGACTTTAATAAACATGTTTATGATTACCAATTCAAATATGTGCCGTTTTGTTCTACAATTTGTTGCCAATTTAAACGTAGCTTCATAATGCCTCTCTCATAGAAATCTTGGTTTATATTGGCGAAAAATGTCTCTTTTAGACATGCACATTGTCTGAGAAAAATCTTCTATACACTAATTTTGGGACGCTGAATCGATTGGTGAAGACTAGAAGTCTCTGCGATAAGTCGTTCAAAAGTTACAACGTCGTGAAATCGGCCGAAAATGCTAGGTGGTGTATTGCGAGGAACTGTACATGGTGTTTATTTTTAATTTTAGAGCGAAATAAACTAGAGAATAGTTTTCAGCAGTTCGATTTCCATCGGGTAACGAAAAAAAAACCAAGAGAAAATTTTGCAAAAAATTCGAGAACAAATTTCGGAAAACATCATTTCGGTCGAAAAAAAAATGTGCTTTTTCGTTTTTTTTTTTATTTTCTCAAGAACGGTGAACAGTAGCGAAACCATTTTCGGCACACAGAAACTACCCGACCAGGCGAACAATTCGATGTGTAAATTGTTCGGAAGGATTCAATAGTTCGTCTATAAATTTCAAACTGAAATTTTACGATTCTCGACTTGGCAAGTCGATATCTCGGAAACGGTTACAGATAATCAAAAACCAATTACGGCATTGTTTTCTAGAGGTTATTTTCCTATCAACACACACAGATTTTCCTCGGGAAATTCATTACTTTCCAAGATCTCTACTCGAGCGGCGGATTTTCTTAAAAATTTCTTCAATTTAGGCAGGCGAAAGTGAACTAAAGGCGATAGCGAAATATAATTTGCATGCTCGTAATCAGCAGAAAAAATGCTACCAAAAACGTTTTTAAATTTTGCTGCAACTCAAAAAATAACGATTTTGGTAAAATCGATTTTCTCGCATTTCGTCGTTTCCACGGTCTAGACTTCCCGTGACGATGGTATTTCTTAATCGATAGCTCCCCAGGGAATATTATATACGTATTCCAACTAATTTTGGGACGCTGAATCGATTGGTGAAGACTAGCATTCTGTGTCATAAGTCGTTCAAAAGTTACGACTTCGTGAAATCGGCCGAAAATGCGAGATGGTGTATTACGAGGAACTGTACATTGTGTTAATTTTTAATTTTAGAGCGAAATAAACTAGAGAATCGTTTTCAGCAGTTCGATTTTCATCGGGTAACGAAAAACAAATCTAGAGAAACCTGACTACTGGTCAGGCGAGTATGGAGGATGATGGAGAAGCTCCATTCTGAAAAAACCTAATTTTTTGTTCAATTCATAGGAAAAAATTCAAGACGTAAACCGCATTTTTTGACAATTTTTCTTAATTTTCAAGAAATCTTGACTTTTGACCCCTTCCGAGTTCAGGGACGGTACCTTACTCGATTAGTATATTTCAACAACTATTTGGCTACCTATCTGGAAATGACAGTGTTCATTGGATTCACTGGTGCCGGCGTGTTTGGACCTCGTACCAAATACTTTGAATCCATGGGAATCTACCCAAGTATCTTCCAAGATTGTAAATTGTAGTTTTGGTGGTGAGGATTTCTACTACGACCTTCGTAGATCTATTGTACCCCACCCTCTTCCTCTAAACGTAGGTGTACTTACCCATTTGGAGCGCCCCCTCTAGTCCTGATTCCTTTAGGAATTTCAGGATCTGGTTGGGATCCAAGGACTGCAAGTCCTCTGCGTTCAAGCAATGGGTCCCAAGATACATTTATCTCTTGCCGAGCAGAGCTCCGCAATGAATGGGGTTTGCCCTGCTGAACCACGGAATCTGCATCTGTCATCATCCTCTAGGCATAGGGTCTTGAGGTATTTTCTAAGTATGCAGTATTCCGTAAGGACTCCTGTCAGAATTCTAAGCTTGTTCCAGTTTAGTTTCAGGCAAGATTTTGTCCTTTTATGGTTAACAGATCCCAGCATTACTTCGGATTGTCTCAATCCTGGAAGTTCTTTCCAGGTTTTCATCGATTGTTCTCTTATTTCTCATCTAAACTTTTGTGGATGTTGCTCATACATATACCCCAAAAGGGTTATATACGGACCTATAAAGGGATTACTGGATCCTTTGTTTGCTTTGTTTGCTCGACTTCCTCGTTTCCGTCTATACCAGTGTTGTGTCCTGCTACCCAGTATAGCGATACTTTATTTTCTCTTCAAAGCTTGTTTATCTTTCCCACACACTCCCATACCAGTTTCGATCTGATGGTATATGAGCTAATGGCCTTGATGTCTGCTTGGCTGTCTGACTGGTTAGCAATTCGTTTTTTGCGATAATTCCTGTCGAGATTAAATTGTGCACATCTTTCGATTGCGTCTACCTCTACTTGGGAAGATACTTGGGAATGTTCCCATGGATTCGAAGTATTTGGTACGAGGTGCAAACACTCCTGCACCAGTACCTTCCTTTGTCTTCGAACAATATGTATACCATTTGATAGCATTTTGGCTTTACTACTACACATTGGCTTTACTACTACACATTGGCTTTACTACTACACATTGGCTTTACTACTACACATTGGCTTTACTACTACACATTGGCTTTACTACTACACATTGCTGTTTAGTTTTTCTCGAAATGATATTTGCATACCATTTCATCTTTTGGTGCTCGCAGCCAGGGGATTTCGGTAGCGAGGCTGTTCCGGTCTCTGCCCCCGATTATTTTTCCTCTGCCTATTCCTTCCTTGCTGAACCTTACAATCGCCGATCTGGCGGACCTCTCCACGACGATGTTTAACGAAGTTAGAGCCAGCAGCAGTTCCATTGCTGCTGTCGGGCACGACCCCATCGCCCCCGTGATGCACACAATGCCATCTTAGAATCTGCTCATGCTGCTTCCTCATAGAGGCCAACTTGGTTCTACTGACCCACGCAACTGTCCCGTAAGTGATCGCAAGTCTCACTATCATGGTGTACATCGATCTGCATCGTTTTATCTGCTAGATTTATGCACACCATTAGAGCGCGTTTGGCTTTTCCTACCGCTGCTTCAGCGTGTCTATTCCATAGGAGTTTGCTACCTAGTGATATATCCACATATCTTATCTCCTGTTTGTTTTCTACTGCTCTCCTATCTAACAGTATGGGCTGTAGGCAGTCTAGTTTTCTCTTTCTGGTATTACCGTGGTTTCGCTTGGGTTAAATCTCAGACTCACTGTTTGACACTATCTACTAGTTACTTTGAGACCTCTCTGTACGATTTTACAGAGCATTCCCTCAAACTTACCTGTGGCCATGATGACTATGTTACCGGCGTAATCTTCACTTTTGATGTCTTGGTCGTTCAGCCTAGCCAGTATAATTTATCAACTACCAGGTTCCAAATCAGTGGGGATAACACACTTCCCTGGGGACACCCTCAAGTTGTGGAGAACTTAATGGTGTCTCTTTCCATTTGTGCCTCGGCCGTTCTGGTTCTCCAAGTATCTTCCAAACAGAGATACATGCAATCGAAGATTATACACAATTTAACCTCGACTGGAATTATCGAAAAAAAAAACAAATTGCTATACTGTCAGATAGCCAAGCAGCCATCAAGGCAATTACCCCATACACCATTAGATCCAAACTGGCACGGGACTATGTGGGAAAGCTAAACAAGCTTGGCTGTAAAAATAAAATAAAGTTTTACTGGATACCAGAACACACAGGTATAGATGGAAACGAAGAAGCCGATCACCTGACTAACAAGGTAATCTGTAATCCCTTTATGGGTCGGGAACCCTTTTGCGGCATGAGTTTGAACACAATCCACAATAGTTTAGATGAAGAAGTAAGAGAACAATGGATGAAAACCTGAAAGGAACTTCCAGGGCTAAGACAATCCAAAGTAATGCTGTTTTTTTGTCGCAATTAAATTTAAGAAAAATTCATGTTCCACCATCTTTGTTTCTTTTTCCTCGGTGGTTGTCCTAATTTTAACATTTCTTTCATTTTTTCTGACAGTTCTGTTTATTTTTTAATATTCGTTTAATTGTTACTCTCAATTTTCTTATTTTTTTCTGTGATTTCTTTCTTGTTTAAATTTAGGTACTCTGGGTTTATTCTCAAAGTTCTGTTCGTTCTCTTGATTTGCCTGTTGAGTATAAATTTCACTTTGATTTATAGGAGTTAATGATCGGATTCGAAAAATCCTTCCTTGTCCTAACATTAATAATTTTTCTGGTATTTTCATGGGTGTCGCTATGGGGTCAATCTTAAATTCTCCTAGGGCGTTGTTGGGAGATTTCCAAGTCCGTAGTTTGTTGTGTGGTTTCTGGAATTGCGTTGACATGATTTTGAGGTCGAAATTCCTGCAGAAGTTTGTTAAGTTCTCTCCATTCTAATTTGTCCTCTTGTGGCCCGTGTGTTTTCCTGTTGTATCTCTGAATTTTCTTTCCCTGCCTAATTGGGCATTAAAATCTCATAGTAATGTGCTTCATGCGGATTTTGTTCGTGGTTTCTTCCAGATCTTCCCATAATTCTTCCCGTTTTTCTTGTTGTAGTTATGCCTGGGGTATTGATTAGTGTAAAAGCTTTGTTTCCAGATTGAATCGTGAGTGTTGATATTTTTTCTAATTTTGAGGTGAAATCCATTACAGAGTCCAGTATCGATTTGTGTACTACAAATCCTGTTCCGAAGAGTTTGAGGTTTTTTTTGGAAATGGTTATGGCTGGCTTTCCCTTGTATATTCTGTAGTTTTCCGAGTCAAAGTGCTTCTTATCTGAGAATCGTGTTTGTTGTATTGCCAGTATTTTGATATTGAATTTTTCCATGGCGTTCGTCAGTTGTTTCAATTTACCTACTTTCAATTTTAGCTACATTCAGCAGTGTGTTTGTGTTGAGTGTTCCATATAAAATATTCCCTTACAATTAGTCTTGAGTGTTTTTGAGAAACTCCGATTCTTCTCTTCATGACATGTCTGATCCCCTGGAATCCGATAATCAGATCTATTACCCAGCCTTTGGATTGGGAGCCAGGGTAGTGGATTCTTTCCCGTTGTTCTGAGTTGATTACTGGTTTATCTTGAGGTTTTGGAGGTAAAATCCAAACGGATCTCAGAAAATTTGGACTGAAGTTTTGAGTTCCAATAGCTCTAATCACAGCCGAGCACACATAGCCAACAGACGCTGACCAGAGTACCGGTGGTTCCCACACAGACACAAAGAAATAAGAGAACAATGGATGAAAACCTGAAAGGAACTTCCAGGGCTAAGACAATCCAAAGTAATGCTGGGATCTTTTAACCAGAAAAGAACAAAAGCTTGCCTGAAGCTAAACAGGAACAAGCTTAGAATTCTGACGGGAGTCCTGACGGATCAAAGCAGACTTAGGAAACACCTCAAGTCCATAGGCCTACAGAAAGTTGACAGATGCAGATTCTGCCGTTTAGTATACGATACCCCTATAGATCTGCTCAAAGACTACGGAGCGCTGCTCCGCAAGAGACAAATGTATATTGGGGCCCAATGCTTAAATGTCTAAGAGTTGCAGTGCTTAATTCCCACCCAGGTGCTGAAATTCTAATCAGGACTAGAAGGACTAGAGGTGGCGCTTTAAATGGGTAAGAATAGCAACGATTTGAGGAAGCGGATGGGGTACAATGGATCTATGAATGTCGCAGTAAAAGTCACCACCGAAAACCAAAGCATACGTGCTTCACGTGTCAGTTAACGTGTTAAGGTAACCAGATGACAGTTGACTGAAGTGAAGTGACATGAACTATGACAGATCGTAATAATCACTGCCAATGAATGAATTTTCTCAACCTTAATAAACTTTTGACCTACTTTATAGTATATACATCTGGACAAGTGGTTGATCCTTTGCGGAAGATTGGAAAACTTCAAATATTGTGAGTTATCGATTCGATAAATATTAAATAACTTTTTCAATTTATCTCTTTGGTTAGTATTTTGTCAGATTTATGACAAAAAAAAGTTGGATGCACAATTATAAATAGATATTGGTATACTTTCTCAGTAGCGCTGTGTTGTAATATTTATATACGTTGTTAACACTTGACATTTATGGTTCAATCACAAAATTCATATTAATTTACAAACATTTATTTATCTTTATAAACAGACTGCAATATATTACATAACTATATTTATATTAAATAGAGTATTTAGAACACATAAAATAATTGTCAAAACATTGATCCACGTATATATAATTATAATAATTGTTATTTTTACAATTAAAAGCTTAGGTATATTTATTATCTCGTATATATTTACAAACACATATCCATGCCCTTGATTAAAATTGACGCTTTTACGTTGTTTACAATTGCATTTAACAAAGAGTTCGGATCCATTTGGCACGCTTAGAATCTCGATGTCACCATAACGACCGTGGACTCTTCAGCGTTATGACCCATCGAATATTCCGGAGATTATTGAAATTGGGATAACGCTATAAATGTAAGAAAAACTAGAAAAAATCCAATTATTACAAATTCGTTTATAAATATTGTAATTTGTGTTAAAATAATTATATAACTTTATCTACGACCACTATTGTAAATGGCTATAATTGCACAGTTCGTGGACTATGTAAATACATTATAACACACACGTATGTTACAGTCCGCGAATAATGATAAGTTATGATTGATAACACACACGTGCGTTTGATTTACGATTCGTTGATTGGTTGAGAGCTGCTACTACGTACTCATACGTTCAGCGCCCCCCCGTGCCACAATTCAAACTACCGGAAATTGACATTGCGTACATTGGGTTGCCTAACTCTTATTCCAGTTTAACCCAAATAAGTACTAAATAATAAGGTTTGTAACCAAGAATGTATTTGCATTTCTAATAAGTTAAACAATAATAACAGTTGATATATGAAAATACAACTGCTTGTTTATTACAATGTTAAATAATGGTAATTAAATAAACATAACCTAATAAGAAATAAATTTGTTACATCAAACATATTTTTCTTATTAAACACAAAGAAATTTGTGTGGCCGTAGATAAAGTATAGTACATAACTCGAGTTGTAAGGCAATTACGTACTCGCGGAATTACGCACTCCCCGCTACGCGGGTCGTGCGTAACTGTTCCTATTTTGCTTCTTACAACTCTCGTTACGTAATATACTATTATTTCCGTGTAGTTGGCGTAAAAACTATATGAGATACAGAGACTTGCTTTGAGGACGTAAGAAATTTATAAGATAACGTAATTGGAATTTATTTGCTTGTTGCTCGTCACGCATAAACTCCAATTATAATTCAGATGTTATAATTAAGAAGTTAAGATATTAATTAAAGCAAAATGAATGTTATCCTTATTATAACACTACTACTATTGTAGATACAAATTGTAAATGTTCTTTTCTAGTTTAAGTTAGACGATATTTACGTATATCTGTTACGGTAAAAGTACGTAGTTTGGTAAATGTACACATTTACCGGTATATGTACACATTTACCTTGGTTGATAAATGTGAGTTTAACTTACATTTACCAAATATTTCCGGCAAATGTGTACATATGCATAATGTTGTTCGCAATTGTTAAAATTGTTCGCAAAACAGGATTACATTTACATAACATAGCGCATGGGCTGTCCAACAAGACACACGTGATATTTTAACACACAAAAAGTATACATTTTCCGGTAAAAGTAGATATATAAAGTTGATCTCAGATTTAGACTCACATCAAATTGGTAGATGTATACATATACCGGTAAATGTTTACATTTGCCGATTTTCTACTTTTAACATATCCAAATTTCATTCCGTTACCTTTGTAATTGCCTTTTATATTTCCTTGGATCCGAACTATTTGCTTAGCCAATGACTAAATACTAGAAGTACTTAAAAAATATAACAACACATTTATCACCCCGAGAAAGATCCTTCTGCACTTAGCGTTTATATATTTGTCATCTAACACCATTAATTACACCCCGTCACATTTATCAGCGTCAATAAACCCACTATAACAACGATTGCCCACTCTTCGGTTTGGTGGACCTACTTAAGAGCTATTTAGAAAGCAAGGACATCTCCGTGTCCACAGTTGTGCCTTGATTGAAATCGGTTATCAGATCAGGCTTGTGGTGATTCGGTTGAAGCGTTTTATTTCCGTCGGGTTTTCGCACCGACGCCCTCTTGGACCCATCCCTCGCAGCACTCCGCGAAGATATACAAAGGATGTCCTGAAACTCCTTCCAGAAGTTCTCATTCAACCAACCGTAAAGTACGGGATTCCAACAAGCCGATGACATGCCCATCATGTGACAGACAGCGTAAACAATGATCATCGTCTGTGAGTTAAAATCAATAGTCTTGCAAATGTCCGCGATTACATTGTACAGATTCAAAGGTAACCAGGACATAAAGAATATTACAGCAATTGAGACTAGGAGGATATTAGTTCGTTGTAGTCGGCGCCCTCTCAACTGCCTTCGAGAATTCTGGGCGTCGTCTCTCGCGACAAAGCCAGCAGCGAAACGATATCGCAACTTATACAGTATCCTTATGTAAGCAGCCTGTGAACAAATATAAATAAATTAAATTAAACGTAAATATACATTACTTAAATGCGAACTTACAGAAACAATTATAATTGGAACAATGTACTGGAATATAAACGAAAATATAGAATAAACGTAGCGATCTAGAAACACGGGCCATTCCTCGTAACAGAAATTTACGTGTAGATCTGTCTCGTTGAATTTAATCTCGTAATGATCAAGTTCTTTGTATATAAAGAGAGGCGATGAAAGGATTACGGCTATCACCCAGATTAGAAGCAAGATTAGCGCGGCTCCAAAAAGTTGTAGGCTCTCTTTAGTCGGATACACTATCACCTGAAACATCAAAACGATTGATTGATTACTACGGTAAATTGCACACATTCGGCATATTATTTAATTAGTTTATTGTTTGTGCTAAAAATATGAGTTTGTGATTCTAATAGTTCTCTGGCATAATGTCAAATTCGTGATTGATCCGGATGATTGATAACGCAGCTTTAGAGGATTGGTATGGGGTCAGCTACCCGAATAAGTTCAGACCGGAGTTGCGGAAAACACGAACATAAAATATAACTTTTTCGTTTCGATTTCTTTTTCTGAGACGACGTTACTGCAATAGTTTTTATCATTCTCTAGTAAAAATATTCTCTAGTAAATCCATATAATATATAATTTCTTAAACTATCTATTCCCAATTTTATAATGCTTTTTACTTAGTTACATTAAAATAAAGTATAAAGCTACATATAAATGTAAATTAGTTTATCTACGACCACTATTGTAAATGCCCATTATTGTACAGATCGTGGACTATGTAAATGCATCATAACATACACGTATGTAACAGTCCGCGATTAATGATAAGTTATGATTGATAACACACACGTGCGTTTGGTTTACGTTTACGATTCGTTGATTGGTTGAAAGCTGCTATTACGTGCTCATACGTTAAGCGCCCCCCGTGCCGCAATTCAAACTAACGAAAATTGACATTGCGTACATCGGGTTGCCTATATCTATGCGCACTCTTATTCCAGTTTAACCCAAATAAGTACTAAATAATAAGGTATGTAACCATTAAGAATGTATTTCTTTTCATTTCTATCAAGTTAAATAATGTCGAGTAACAGTTACAAAAATACAACTGTTTGTTTATTATAATGTTAAATAATGTACCTAATAAGAAATAAATTTCTTACGACAAACATATTTTTCTTATTAAACAGAAACAAATTAGTGTGGTCGTAGATCAAGTTTAGTACATAACTCGAGTTGTGAGACAATTAAATACTCGCGGAATTAGTTCCGCTCGTTCGTAATATGCTTCTACAACTCTCGTTACGTAATATACTATTATAAATTAAAACGTAGTATTTAGTAGTGCTTACAAAGAGACATAATTTAATTTTGTATTTTCTTACAGAAACTATATTTATAGAAACTAAATTACTTAATAATCTCTTCGAAACCTTAATATGTCACCAAAGTATTAACACGAGATGACAAGCTGGGGAAGATTCTCTAATGGCATTTAAAGTTATGTTCCTTCGAGAATGTTTCGCGTAGGAAACTATGGAATTGTTTCTTGTTGCTACTTAAGTTGCAAATAGCAAGTTATTGCTGTATTTTAATTTAGAATCGATAAAACCATACTACATTATAGATAATTATATAAACTTTAGGTACGAACGCAGCCTGAATATATATTACCTTTTCGTGGCTCTATAACAATTTTCGTCTTTTTAGGTCTACCAAAACAAATCTCATGTGAGATTTGTCATTTTATAGCTTTCAGTCCACCTTCGTGTTTCTCTCACGAAACGTCAAATTAAAAATATCTAACCCCTAAGCTCCCACGTGGGTTTCAAATAAGTGTTTTGCAAATTGTTATTCATAAAAGCAAAGCTGCACTCATGCGAGATGAATCTCGAAACGCGTCTGCAGATGGCTATTCACTTAAGTTATCGGAAATATATGATCTTAATTCGAATTCAAAACAGTTTATTTGATTAAATAAGCTTACATTTGATCAACTTTAAGTTACAAATAACATAAATGTATTTCAATAGTGTACGCTAAATTAAATGTAATAATCTTCATATAATTTTATCTGGTTCTGGAATTCCATTAATGAATATGGTTCTATATCCATAAGGATACGATAGAGTTCCATCTTTAGATTCTTCATCGGCAGTGTCTTTACATGTAATGGTAACGCGTTAAGAAGTTGCATATTACTATACGGTGGCACTTTTCTGTTAGCGTTAGTCTGTGTTTGGGTATCCTAAAGTTTTCAATATTATTACGTGTCTCTTTGACGTTCTTCACCTTAAATTCTTGAAATTGATTTTTATTCTTTACTAAGAATATTATCTACTCAAAAACGTAGGTGCCAATAGTTGTAAGGATTCTCGCTGTTCTAAACTTCCCTCTGCATGTTTCCCTATAATTTAAATTATATATGATTCTTATAGCTTCGTTTTGAATCTTAAATACATCATTTGTTAGTATTCCTCTCCCCCAAAACATTATACCAAAACGTTGGTGACTATGAAAGTTGGCGTACTATACTGTCTTCATAGTTTCCCTGTTCAGGATTTTTTTCAGGACCCTCATAGCATATACAGCTTCATTTAGTTTTTTAATCAACTGTATGAGTTGTCCCTCCTAGTGTATCATCGAAGTGGATCCCAAACAGTTTTACATTGTTCTGTAGTTCAATAGTAGTATTTGAGTTCGTAGTCATTATATTGCATGGTCTTGTATCCCGTATGGTTTTAAATATTGTGACCATAGCTTTTTCATGATTCAGAATAAGTCTATTTTCGTTAAACCAGTTTTTCATATTCTCCAAGGCGGTATTGATGTTCGTCGGTATGGAATCTATTGACCTATTTCCAATCACTATGCTTGTGTCGTCTGCGTAGTTTATAGTCACGTTTTTCGTGTTATTTTGTAGATTTAGGTCTGAGAGGTCATTCATGTAAAGTATGAACAGTAGCGGTCCTAGAGTGCTACCCTAAGGTATCCCCATATTAATGACTCTGGGTGTCGATCTCTCCCTCCCTTGCCCCCGGACTATTTCTGTTAACTGAACTCTATTTTTTAGAAAGTTTGTGATTAGGTCAAGCGCAACTCCCCTAATTCCATAGCTAGATGCTTTTCTCGCTAGAATGGCATGGTCAACTGTGTCATACGCTTTTGAGAGATCTAGGAGTATCCCGCATGGTACATTTTGCTCCTCCAGTTGCTGAATAATTTCTTTTAAGAATTGGAAGCAGGCGGTCTCTATACTTCGTCCTTTTATAAATCCATGCTGTCGCTGATTTAAGAGCTGGTGTTTGCTTATAAAAGACAGCATTCTTTTAAAGATTGGTTTCTCCATTATTTTAGAGAGTGGCAATACTAGGTTGATTGGTCTGAAACTGTTAATGTCGTCTTTGCTCCCCTTTTTAGGGTTCCGTACCGAAAACGGAACCCTTATAGGATCACTTTGTTGTCCGTCTGTCTGTCTGTCTGTCTGTCTGTCTGTCTGTCTGTCCGTCTGTCTGTCTGTCAAGATCTTTTTCTCAGGAACGCGTAGAGGTAACAAGTTGAAATTTGTATCAAATACTCGAGTCTGCGGTCTCTTTCAGCTGTGAAAAAATCAAACTTGTAAGTCAACGCGATCAAAAGATATGACCGTTTATGTAGCATATTTTGCGATTTCACGAGGGAATCAAAACCTATAGGGTACTTCCCGTTGACCTAGAATCATGAAATTTGGCAAGAAGCGGTGTCTTACAGCACATGTCAAGGGAAAAATCTGAAAACCGTAAATATGTAGTTTAATTACAAGAAAAATGCGAATTTACTATTAGAAACTTATGAAAATTCACTAATGTTGTCGTAGTGGTATTGTCAGGCTCCAGAAGCATATGGGTTGCATACAGTTAGGTCCTATTCTATGTTTATTCTGAATTTTCTTTGTTTATATTTGTTATGCATTTCATCACGTACGCTTTATATACATAATATATACAGGGTATATATTATGTCTAAATTTTGCTTTTTTATAACCGACATGCGACATACTCAAGTCCCGAAACATCCTGTATATATTATATTTCGTCTAATTTTTCTTTATAATCTACATAATATGTTGATAATCCACATAATAATACTATACTATACAAGTTTGTACGGAACCCTCGGTGCGCGAGTCACAACTCGCACTTGGCCGTTTTTTTAAATATCAGCACTGCCTTAGCTCATCAAGGAGTATGGAAATGGGGTCTGGATGTCAACATTACAAAAACGGAGTATATGTGCATAGGATGGCAGTAAGAAGACTTACATCTAGCAACGGGACAGATCATCAAACAATGCAATATATACAAATACCTAGGAATGAAAATATCTAAGGAAGGGACACTAGACGAAGCAATATCGGATAGAAACTTGTGTGAAACGCACAGTGAAGAAGAGCTACTTCCATGCTGAACAGTATTCTTTGGGACAAAACCATTACAAAAGAAAATAAAAAAAGGATTTACAACTCTATCGTGAAAAGCATAATAACATATAGCTCGGAGGTATGGCCGATAAAAGAAAAAACAAACAAAGCTAAAAGCCACAGAAATGGACTTCTGGAGAAGAGCGGCGGGAAAATCCAGGAGAGATAGAGTCCCAAATAATACCATTAGACAAGAAATGGGAATACAACACGACATTATTGATGACATTACAACTAAACAACTAACATGGTATGGACACGTCCAAAGAATGTCAGAACACAGAATCCCAAAGAAAGTACTAAACTAGAACCACCAAGGAAACCGAAATCGAGGAAGACCGCGCAGAAGCTGGAGAGACGGAGTAGAAAAGGAAATTCGAGAGACGGATCTGGAAGAAGGGCTGTGGATCAACAGAGAGGAGTGGCGATTAGGAATCGGAAGACGTAAAACGTTATAACCCGATATGTATATATATATATATATATATATATATATATATATATATATATATACTGTCTTAGAAACCTGTAATGCTGTTGGGTAGATACCGGCTTGGAAGGCGTTGTTGATAATTGCTTCCAATGGTGCTGATATTTCTTCCGCAACAAATTTTACGGTAGAGATTGGGATTTCATCGATTCCTGTGCTTTTACTGCTGTTTAAGCTTTTTATTGTCATTATTATTTCTTCCTGTGTTGTCGATTCTAAGAACATTGAGTGCGAATTGTCTTACAGTTTCATACTGTGAGGGTATTTTACAAGGTCTTGTGTTATCTCTTTGGTTGTGTCAGCATAGAAGTTGTTTATCTTGTTGGCCGTGAAAACTGGTCCGCCCTCTTGGGTTTCTGGTTTTGATTTGAATTGGACAATTTCGTGAACTGCGTCCCATGTGGCTTTTATGATGTTTTCATTATCCTGGATTTTCTTCTGGTAATGTATCTTTTTGGCGGATATAGGATCTGTAGCAGTTCCAATTGCTTTCTGAGCGAGTTAAGATTTGGATGTATGAAGATATTATTTTTTTGTTGTTTGCTTACTGTTAATAACCGCCAATGGGGACGATTCATTAGATTTGATTTTAAATGTTTAGATGAAATTGCTCCACTGTCCGTCAACATCTGTGTTAGGTTAGGTTAGGTTAGGTTAATAAGTTAATAACCGCCAATGGGAACGATTCATTGAATTTGATTTTAAATGTTTGGATGAAATTGCTTCACTGTCTGTCAACATCTGTGTTAGGTTTGCTGTAAACCTCCTCCCACTCTTCTATGGCCAGATTTACCTTAAAATTCCTCAGGTTCTCCTCCTTAAAGTTTCTGCTATGGCGAAAGACTGGATGAATTTCTTCGGACTTAAAAGTATTCCGTAAGGCGAGGTGATCGGATATATCATAATTTTGATCATCAGCTTTATAGCTCTTGTCTGTATACACTGCAATATTGTCATTACAAGTGTTCGAGCGAGGATGGGTGCTTTCTTTTATTGTTAAATGTATGTTATATGACTGTAGGAGTGATATAAATTTTCTACTATTTTTTGAACATTTCAAAATATCTACATAGAAATTCATGATTATGAGCTTATTCTCAGTAATAATCTTGGTCAGCAACTCATGAATTATTATTTTTTTCTCTTAAAACAATGTTATATTTCTGATTTTGAAAGCTATAAAATAACTGACAAATTTCACATGAGATTTGTTTAGGTAGTCCTTAAAAGACTCAATAATGATATAGAGCTCCGGAAAGGTTGAATATATTTATATATTCAGGCTGTGTTCCCACTTTATTAAGTTGATATATTTTAACATATAATTTTGAAACAAATTGTTAAACTTTCATAATTTTTTTATTGAAGTAATTCTAATACATTTGCAAGAAGGATAATATTAAACCAAATTTGGAATCAAATTGAAAATGCTTCTTAAGGTATTTCGCGTTGTGTTTGAACCAATCTAATGAAAACCAACGCTAAAATCTAATGTCGAGTGCCCGAAAATATACTCAAAAACAACACACAGTATATGTGAAGCAATAAAATTGAAAACATGCAACTGTTTACTCTTTTAGAAATGAAATACTTTATTGTAATAATATTTTGCTGCCTTATCTTGTATATTATCTGCTGTGCCAAAACAGATAGTGCAGTTTTGAGGGGCTATTACAAACTAACAGTGCAAATAACAGAAATGGGGTTCATTTTAGTCATTCGGTACATCATGCCGTTTCATGTATCGAGTTTTAATGATGACATCAGAAAGACGATGGCCCGAACAGCAATACATTCATGAAGTCGATTTCTAAAGTTTTCGGCCGCATTTTGGCACATCGAACTCGCTCCTTTCGAATCTCTTTCCTTCTCTTCGAAGAAGCGGAAAAACATCGATAGTACAGATATAAGAATAATCTCTAACCTCTACTGAAACCAAACAGCTAAATTAAAAGTCAGAAGCGAAGAGGTTAAAATATGCCGTGGGGTAAGACAGGCATGAATACAGTCGCCTCTCTTATTCAATGAATATAGTGAATATATCTTCGAAGAGGCATTGTCAGAAGAGTTTAGAAAATTACCAACGAAGCAGTACTGCACAGGATGGATAAAACCAGAGAGATCCATAAAACCATTAAAAAAAGAAAACTTGAGTACCTACCTGGGACACATTCTAAGAGGAGAAAGATCAACATCCTCAAACTAATTATCCAATGGTAAAATTAGAAGAAAAAGAACTATTGGCAGAAGGAAGATATCGTGGCTTCGCAACCTGAAAGAGTGATTTGAGTCTACGTCTGTCGAGCTGTTCAGGACTCCTGTCAACAAGATACGTGTCGTTAAGATGGTTTCAAATCTCCGATAGGAGGTAACTCAAAAATAAGTAAAAATGGTTGTCTTACAAGATCAAGGTCAAGGGCATTACACTTGATGAAAATATGTTTCAATGAAAATTGATGGAAACAAAAATTAAAAAGTGATGAAAACCTTTTTGTTTTAGTTAATTAGCTCAGCTAATTATAAGATAGAGATTAAATAAGACAATAAATAGATATAAGGTACAGATTGAAAATCTGCATAAAATATGACATCAATTAACAGAATTGGAAAGCAGTTTATTGGCATGTACAAAAAAATGTATATAATCTTAATGGTACATAGATATTAGAAATTTGGATAGGATATTTTACATTATTCAAATTATTAATATTTATTGTTGGTTTTTAATAATGTAAATAACAAAAAATACTTGAATAAAAGTATTTCTCAATAAATATAACTAATTGTCGCTGTCTTCATCTGTAGGAACGTAATCTTCATCCTCACTCTCACCTTCAGAATCAAGATCATCCAACTCCAAATGATTTAAATCTTGGAACAAGGATTCATCCACCTTAACAGCATCACCTTCATCTAAGAATTTCAAATCAGACTCATTAAGTGTGGTATCTCTTAAGAGTAATTCTCTTCCTGTTAACTTTTTACTATCCTTCTCCATTTGTTCCCGTTTCTTTGCTATACCCATTTCAATTTCAAATTGGGCTTTCCATTTCATAAATGCTTCTACAGAGACCCATGAACCTTCAAACCGTTTCTGTTAAGCCTCTTCAAATTCTTTCAGTTTCCTTAATTTTTCTTTTTCCTGATGTTTTTTAAAATCTCAATTTCCATAATTGGCCCAACATCTGAATATTTTGCAGTATAAGTAAACAGCAAATTGCACGTTAAACCCTCTTCTGTTTCTGGATCATACTCTTCCAATTTTATAGGTATTCGAAATTTATGAAAGGGTTCAGTACATAAAATTGCTACAGCACCATAGTAAATTGATTCTAGGGCTTCAATTTCGTTTGGCTGTTCCTCTTTGTAATCTATATTAACAACTCAAGCAACACGAACAAACATTTATTCTTCAGATAAACCATGTTTCCACATATCTGTTTCAGCCGTCAAATTTAATGGTGATATTTAAGTAAATATATTAATATATAAATATAATTATAATATATAAATTATACTTATATTATAATATGTAAATATAAATATAATATTTTTAAGTATAATCACGGTTTACTAAGAAGAAATTTTTCGCAATTTTCAAATTGTGTTCAATTTCATTTTGTTGTAATTCAATTTTATAATTTGCAAAAAAATCATTCATGTCCGAATACTATTTGTTCAAAACACTATACTTACACAAACGCTTTATTATACGCCTTATATTCATGAAAATTCGAAATACATATTCGAAAGAATCAACTTATGTTAAAGGTTTATAACCCTACTTGAGGGACCTGTAACATCGTATGTCAGAAAACAGCGTTCGTAAAATGGAAAAATATGAATTTAGATTTAGAGTTATTGCCAGCGTAAGGGATCGTCCATTAATCACATAAGGCTCGAGATGGGGGGAGATATTACGTTGTTATTTTTTCATTTAACCCCTTGACATACAGATTAAATGTCGTTGGCATGTATATATACATGTGATCTTATCACATATACATGACGTCTAAGACAGTGGTTCTTAACCTATGGGTCGCGACCCAAAATTGGGTCGTGAGACAAATTTCTTGGGTCGAACTAAGAGGTGATACAGAAAGTTTTTTTCCCTAATTTTATGAGAAAACATAGGTAATTATATATAATGTCTAAGTTTGTCTAAATATATTCAAGTTAGTTTTTAATGTTTTTAATATTTTCAGTTAGATTTGAACGCACTTAAAGCTAGAATATTTGTGTCAATGTTTGTCTAAATATATTTCAGTTAGTTTTTCAACTATCGGTGTGATTTGAACGCACTTAAAGCTAGAATATATTTGTCTAAAAGTTTGGTCTAAATCTATTAGTATGTGTGTTATCTTAGAATTAGTCCAATTACTCCCAAAGTTTTACGAAATATTAATTTACTTAAAAGACAAACTAGACTAACAAATTTTTTCTAGACAACTCCAATATACACATCAGAAAACTGCACTTTGTCTAGAAACTTTGTCTAATTTTCCAAGCGCAGACGAAAGAAGAACTGTTTTATCAGGACAAAGGCCTTCAGATATTACCTTAATTATCACTAGATATTGTCTAAATCTCGGACAATCCACTTGGCGCGAAACGCAATTTCGCATCCTTCGATGCGTCGCGACGTCGGACGCAGTCTGAACTAATCTAATCAAAGCTATATCTAGGACAGGAAATACTTTTTCTAAATTTTGTCTAAACTTTGCTTTGTGTCTAAAATTCGTTGCTTAATCCAAGTTCGGAATAATTTGTAAGTTTGTCTGTCTGTAACTTTGGGATTAGACAGAGCAGACTAAACTAGTTTACTAAATGTTGTCTAATATTTGTCTAAGAAAGTAGTGATGTAGACTAATATTATGTGGTTAGTCTAAATTTCGAGTTAATTAGACAAAACAAAAATATGAACTTATTTCGAGTAGTTCGAAGTAGAGAGTAGACCTACTTTGTCTAAATTTTGTCTAAACTTTACCTAGCGTCTAAAACAAAACTCAATTCGTTGCTTAATCCAAGTTCGGAATAACTCGTAAGTTTGTCGGTCTGTAACTTTGGGATTAGACACAGTAGACTAAGCTAGTTTATTAAGTGTTGCCTAATATTTGTCTAAGAAAGTAGTGATGTAGACTAATATTGTGTGGTTAGTCCACATGTCGAGTTAATTTGATAAAATCAAATTATGAACTTATTTCGAGTAGTTCTACTAAATTTAAGATTACAGACATACGAACAGATTTAGACAATTTTGTCTAAACTATTCCAATGTCTCGAAAACCAAACTCAGTTCGTTGCTTAAGCCTAGCTGGGAATAACTTGTACGTTTGTCGGTCTGTAACTTTGGGATTAGACACAGTAGACACAGCGAATTTTGTCTAATAATTCTCTAAGAAAGTAGTGATATATCTAATATTGTATGGTTAGTCCAATTTCCGAGTTAATTAGACAAAACAAAAATATGAACATATTTCGACTAGTTCAACTAAATTTCAAATTACGGACATAGACAAAAATGTTTCAAACAAAACATTAAGGCAAATAATCAGGCTTTTAGACTCTGTTTAAATTGTTTGTCTAGTTTAAATATTATACTATATATTCTTAGACAAACTTTGTCTAAAATTTTGAATTAGCTTTAGACTAGCCTTCACAAATTACCTTAATTATTACTAGATATTGTCTATATTTTAGACAATCCACTTGGCACGAAACGCAATTGCGATGCGTCGCGACGCAAACAATTGACCCGGAGCTACCCGGCAGCAGACGCAGTCCGAACTAATCTATTCCAAATTAAATCTAGGTCAGAAAATACTTTGTCTAAATTTTGTCTAAACTTGACCTAGTGTCTAAAACCAAACTCAATTCGTTGCTTAATCCAAGTTCGGAATAAACATAACTCGTAAGTTTGTCGGTCTGTAACTTTGTGATTAGACACAGTAGACTAAGCTAGTTTATTAAATGTTGTCTAATATTTGTCTAAGAAAGTAGTGATGTAGACCAGTGGTTCTTACCCTATGGGTTGCGACCCAAAATTGGGTCGTGAGACAAATTTCTTGGGTCGAACTAAGAGGTGATACAGAAAAGTTTTTTCCCCTAATTTTATGAGAAAACATAGGTAGAACCTTCTTTAAATTCTCTTCCAGTTTTTGCTTTTTGCAAAGCCTTTTTAACATCCTTGATATACAAAAATCTTGTGTTTTCATCCGAAGCCGTTTCCCCATTTCATCATGGGTTTATGAAGAAACACGAAATATCACCTGGGGCAGGAGGGGCTGTAGTGAGATATCACGCGTTTTATTTTTTCGTTAAACGCGCAATTTTTAATTTTGTTGAACGCTTAAAACACTACGTGATTAATGGACGACCCCTTTCGTGCTTTCCGAAAAAACTTTGTTGATTGCAGAATGTTTCAATGAAGTCGATAGCAATTGTTTTTGGATATTATCTGTTTCCGATAAGTGTTTAGACTTCAACTGATTCCTCTTTGCCTGGAACAAACTTGGTTTAAATTGGAACTGGCGATTCTATTTACATACTAATGTTTGGATTTTCAGTGCGGGAACTCCGCCATAGAAAACAAACACCGGTTTGATCCTAAAGTACCAGAGTTTGCAAACCCGATGGTAAATCCCCAATAGATGCGCGTTGGGCGGTGGCGCCCCCTTGGAGTCCTGAAAGCATTTGTTTGCCTGGTGCAGCAAATCAAAACATCTCATCTTAAGCTAAAGACCAAAACCAACTAATTCTGTACAGGTTAGATACATGGAGATGGATACCGATGCACAGTGGAACGGAATCTCAAAAAGCTGGCCAAAACTCGAAAAAGTTTTTGATTCGGATGAAAATCTTGACTTTTCAGGGTAGCTGATTCGAAAAACTCAAAATTCAGGAAAACAAAATGGCGGATCCAATATGGCGGAGAATTTCTTCAAAAAGTTATTTGATTGGGGTGAAACAAAAACGTTAGAAAACAAAGTTTTCACCATCGCGATGGTGAAAACTTTGTTTTCTAACGTTTCTAGTGGCACTGGTTTTCCTGCGAGCTCGATCAGCCTCCACAAACCGTGAACTACAATAGTTCAACTAATTCTTTAGTTATAACCATTTAATATTTTAAAACTAATTCGCAGCGTTGAATGTAGAAACCAAACATTGGGTGGTTACCCATTATTTATTAGGTTATTCATTAAATTTTCCTTGGATCGAAAAATAGCTTTATTTATCTTTTACTTGAAAATGACCTTGAACAGTCGAAACTCGAGTCGTGTAAAGTGTGTAGATTTAAAAAACTTCACAGTTTTCTTTAAAAATGACCTAGTCAAAAATTGGTAAAAGTGAGTAACTAGACATGGACACTTTTAACCGTAGATATTTTGATGTTAAAGACTTGACCATTTTTTGCCCATGCTAGAAGGTTATGATTAGCTACGTATATTGGCTTGGACAATTTTTTCACATAAAGGTATTATCGTCAGCTTTGGCTCCACAACACATTATGGGTCTTGGCCTCCTAGAATTTCTTTCCATTCCAATCTATTCCGGGACTTAGTTTTCCTCGTCGTCGTAGATTCAGTCCGGTCATTTTTCTTAGTCTTCGTAACGATTTTTTTCTATGATGGGGTTGTTGGCCCCGAGGTAAATCCCTTTATCGGAGCGCCATCTCTCCGGCTCTCGTTACCCCTGACCTCGCCTTCCACACCGATTGGTTACCGCATCTCCCACGAGGTTACTCAGGTTACTAGAGTTCACCACGTGGAGGTGAGAGTCGGCATTGGGTAGGAGAGGCTATGCGACAATCACTACGCGCAAGCACCTTGAACCCCTCACATAAAAGTAGCAGACGTTAAAACGGCTTGAGCAGATTATCTTATTTTTGTCAATTTTCGACTTGATCAATTTTTTCAGTACACCCACCATATGTGACTTTAAATGTCATTATATAAGATTTTTTTTTAATTATGGTCTAAAAATTCTTCCGTTTGGTCTTTTGGGTCGCGCTATAAACATATTCCTCAAAATTGGGTCGCGGCTTAAAAAGTTAAAGAACCACTGGTCTAAGAGATATCATTGTATGTCAAGGGGTTAACGCGGGCGTTTTTTACCCGAAAAACAAAGCTCGACTCGCCGTTGCCAGGCAACGATTCAACACTCTACAAAAGATGTCTCGTATTTTATGATTTTTTTGCTAACTCTACTGGTTTAAAAGTTAGGTTATGACAATATTTACTATAACTGTGACTATAACTTTCGAACCACTAGAGTTAGCGAAAATAATTACAGAAATTATTATACAAATATACAGAAATTAAATTTCCTACAAGAAAATTTATGATTTATTAGCATCGTATTATATATCAAAACCCTAAAAAAATCCAAAGAAACAAAAAAGTTGCTAAACAACATCACATGATTAATGTACGACCCCAGTTTCCGCAGTTTCGACCTGACGTGTCGATGGTATTTCTTAATCGAAAGCTTCCCTAGGAATATTATATACGTATTCCGACTAATTTCGGGACGCTGAATTGATTGTAGAAGACTAGAAGCCTCTATGGTAAGTGGTTCGAAAGTTACGACGTAGTGAAATCTGTCGAAAATGCGAGATGTGATGAGAGAAATGAGAATCTGCTACGAAAACGTAAATAAACTAGAAAATCGTTTTCAGTGCTTCGATTACCTTCAGGTAACCCCAAAAAAATCACGAGAAAATTTTCTAAAAAATCATTTCAGTCGAAAAAAATGTGCATTTACGATTTTTGCCGATTTTCTCGAGAACGGTAAACAGCAGCAAAATTATTTTCGGCACACAGAAACTACTCGATAAGACGAACAAGTCGATGTGTAAATTGTCCGGAAATATTCAAAAATTCGTTGATAAATTTCAAACTGAAATGTACCCGATTCTCGATTTGCTCAGTAGATATCTCGGAAACGGTTGCAGATAATTAAAAACGGATTGCGGCATCGTTTTCAGAATGTCATTTTCCTATAGCTACACTAAGAATGTCCTCGGGAAATTCACGACTTTCCGAGATCTCCACTAGAGCGCCGAAATTTCATAAAAATTTCTTCAATTTTTGCAGGCAAAAGTGAACCGAAAGAGCTAGTAATCAGCAGCAAAAATGCTTTCAGAAACGTTTTTAAATTTTGCTGTGACTCAAAAAATAACGATTTTGAAAAAATCAGTTTTCTCGCATTTCGTCGTTTCCGCGGTCTAGACTTCCAGAGTCGATGGTATTTCTTAACTGAAAGCTTCCCAGGGAATATTGTATACGTTCTCCGACTAATTTTGGGACGCTGAATCGATTGGTGAAGACTAGAAGTCTGCGTGGTGAGCGGTTAAAAAGTTATGACAGCGTCAAATCAGTAGGAAATGTGTGATTGTGTAGAGCGAAAAAAAATATAAAATTTGTTTATTTGTAACTTTAGAGTAAAATAAACTGGAAAATCAATTTCAGCACTTCGATTTCCTTCGTACAACTAAAACAAAATCACGAAAAAAATTTACAAAAATATTTTCGACAAAAATTTTCCATCATTTCGTTCGAAAAATATATGCTTTTTCGGTTTTTTTTCGATTTTTTCGAAAACGGTAGAGAGCAGCGAAATCGTTTTGGGCACACAGAAACTACACGACAAGGCGAACAAGTGGATGTGTAAATTGTCCGGAAATATTCAATAATTCGTCGATAAATTTCAAACTGAAATTTACCCGATTCTCGATTTGCTAAGTAGGTATCTCGTAAACGGTTGCAGATAATTAAAAACGGATTGCGGCATCGTTTTTAAAAGGTCATTTTCCTATAGATACACGAAGACTGTCCGCGGGGAATTCACGACTTTCCGAGATCTCCACTGGAACGCCGAAATTTCATAAAAAATTCTTCAATTTTTGCAGGCGAAAGTGAACCGAAAGAGCTAGCGAAATATAATTTGCATATCTGTAATCACCAGCAAAAATACTTTCAGAAACGTTTTTAAATTTTGCTGTGACTCAAAAAATAACGATTTTGAAAAAATCGATTTTCTCGTATTTCGTCGTTTCCGCGGTCTAGACTTTCCGAGTCGATGGTATTTGTTAACTGAAAGCTTCCCAGGGAATATTATATACGTTCTCCGACTAATTTTGGGACGCTAAATCGATTGGTGAAGACTAGAAGTCTCCGTTGTCATCGGTTCAAAAGTTATGACAGCGTCAAATCAGTAGGAAATGTGTGATTGTGTACTGCGAAAAAAAAATATAAAATTTGTTTATTTGTAACGGAGCGAAATAAACTGGAAAACCGTTTTCAGCATTTCGATTTCCTACGGGCAACCAAAAAAAAACATAAGAAAATTTTCCAAAAAAATTCGTCGAAGAAGAACTATAAACAGCGGCGAAATCTCACCACGGGACCATTACTGTTTTGCTCGGGTTGACACTAAGGCCCTCCTTCTTGCTCCAACAGTTGATGGTGTTAAGTGCACTCTGTGCAAGGTTCATGATAGTACTTCCAAACTTACCCCTTATTATGATAGAAACATCGTTTGCATAATCGTTGTATCTGTTATACCCGTTCTTTGTTAGCACATCTAGGAGATCATCAACGACCAGGCACCACAGCCGAGGCGATAACACCTCCCTTTGTGGGCAGTCTCTCTCTGTGGTTACCGTCCTCGTTGATCCCCCAGTGCGGCGGTAATTTTGCGATTGGTCAGCATTTCTTGAATCCACTCAATGATAGGGTCTTCGATCCCTTTGTTGGTGGCTGCATTCTTTAATAATAAACGGGTTGTGTTGTCAAACGCTCCCTCTATATCTATAAAGATATCTACTGCAATTTCTTTGCGGTCCAGTGCTGCTTGCAATGTGTTCGTTATCTCGTGTCATTATATATCGTGTCATGTTCATTACCGCTGGAATGTATAGAGGCCAAGGTGTTATTCATCCCTAAGGCAGGGCGCAGGCCTCAAGACCTGGCAAAGTCCTACCAACCAATTAGCCTCACCTCCTTCCTCCTGAAAACAATGGAAAAAATTGTGGACAATCATATACGGTGCGGACCTCTTAAAAGAAGTCATCTCCATAAGCACCAATACGCTTATCAGCCAAGCAATTCCACAGTAGACGCTCTTACTGTGGATTTGCTTGGCAGATAAGCGTATTGGTTCTTCGTTTAAGAGGTCCGCACCGTATATGATTGTCCACAATTTTTTCCATTGTTTTCAGGAGGAAGGAGGTGAGGCTAATTGGTTGGTAGGACTTTGCCAGGTCTTGAGGCCTGCGCCCTGCCTTAGGGATGAATAACACCTTGGCCTCTATACATTCCAGCTGTATGTGCGCCAGTCGAAAGGTGGCCTTAAATATCTCAGCAATGCAAGGGGCTGTGGTTTCGATCCCTTTCAGCAGCATTTTGCAGCATTTCCGGGAAAATGACATCAGGTCCAGCAGCCTTAAATGCTTAGACTTTGGTATACTTACCACTCGGTGTTTTAATAAGCCCGATTTCATTTCAGTGGTCCTTTGCCAAAACCTTTCGCAGCCTTGCCGTTGGGGCACATTGATCAATGCCCTCACAGAAGTCACGCCAGGTTTTCCTTTTCGACCTTCTCAATTCATTGTTGTAATCAGTAAGTGCTACTCTGTAAGCTTCCCAGTTGCCTGTTCTTTTCGCACCGTTAAAGGCTTTCCTGGCCGTATTTCTTAGACGTCCTAGCTCTTTGTTCCACCAAGGAATAGCCCTTGGTTTTGGCATCTTTTTGAGAGGACTGCTAGTCTCGTAGCAGTGTGTTAGAACGCCTTTTATATGAGACGATGCTGCTTCCAGCTCGTCAGTTGTTTTTATTATGAGGCGGAGACCTTCGGTTTCCTGTCTGAGGATCTCACGGTTGGTGATAAAACGAGTTTTGTGTGACGATATGGTCGAAGAATATGTCCAAAGTCATGAAACTAGTCAAAGCAAACGAAGAGCATGCTTAATTTGTCCACCTAAATTGCACAGGATAATACGTGTGTTGCAATCCCGTATGATTGCAATGTTCTCGTTCCTTGTGCAAAAATTTCTATTAATTGCATGAACACATCTTCATGAATTATAGCTAAGAACCTTCTCCATCACGTCAGCTTAAAAAAAAACCGCATCAAAATGGTTCTATTCGTTTGGAAGCTACGAATCCATAGCCAGTCACATGTACGGATAAGTTTGAGGTGTCTGCTTGTCAGTCTGTCTAGACCAGGGGTGGGGAACCTTTTTATTATGGAAGGCCACTTTAAATTTCGGGTATAATACAGAGGCCGCATAAAATTATGAAAATTCTTGAGCGTGTGGGGTTTCAAAGCTAAAAAAAAGGCCAGCACTTTATTAACATTTTGTTAGAAAAAAAATAGATACAGAACTAACAGAAAGACTAAGATCACTTTTACAACTGAATAGTCTGCAAGTACAAACCTCTGTCCTCGTTTATTTTAATGCTATGCTGTTGTGTATCAGGGGCTGCAATCCATCAAAGAATTTGGGCACAATCTGGTAACAATGTCTCGCAACGGAGTGTCTACGAATAGATAAAAAATTCGAAAATGGTACGACCATGACGGGACCATTTTTTAATTTTTCAATACTTTCGTAGACACTCTGTAGCGACAAAATAGGAAAGTCTTTCAAGAAATGCGGCCTCTGGTACACCTTCCGACCACTAAAACCCACTGAAAAAATCACTGCTCGTTCCTCTTTGGTACAAAATTCTGCCACGATCTATCTGCTATAAAAGGAAGACAAATTGAGGAATTGGGATCAAAATAAACGAGGTCAGGCGTCAGTATGAACAATGTAAGAGTTATGCCAAACATTGCAAATAACTTTTGACTCACCCTCGTAATTTAATGGGATTTTTTAGTTTGTTTTTTATTGGAAAGAAATTGAATATTAGGTTCCAACTATGTAACTCGTAACTTCAATTGGTCTTCTAAATGTGCATCAGTTATCTGGGTCCTTACTTCGTTCTTAATTTGTGTTAAATATGAAAAAGTTGATTCACAGCAGTATGTAGTTCCAAAGCAAGAAGGCAATCGACGAGCATGTTGACGTAACTTTGGACATTCAACTGCATTTTTCCATATTTCCACTGCTTCTTTTTTGGAATCAAAAAGATTTTTTATAATAGTATCTTCACATAACTCAAACAATTCCATTTGTAGTTCACTAGGTGCCTTCGAAATGTCAACTAAATGTGGTTCGTACGCTAATTTCATTGTAATAGTATGTTTTTCAAAATCAGAAAACCTTTCAGTATATTCTTCAATTAATAAGTCCAAAACAGTTATGTAATCTTGGAATGTTTCACATACATATTCTTGTTCATTTATCATTTTAGCTACCTGTGGGAAATGTTCTTCCGAAATTTGTGATTGAGAGAAGAGACTTTTGAAAAATAATAACTTTTTTCTAAACGCCTGGATTTTTAGCCACATATCATATATATGTTTTGTTCTGCCTTGCAAAGAAATATTTAAATCATTTTGTTTTATCATGATATCACACAAAAATGCAGCATTTCTACAAAATTCGTCATCCAACAATTCGCATTGCTGTTGTTGTACCTCATAAAACCTCAAAATGTCTTTTCGCAAACTTAAAACTTTGGCTAAAACCTGTCCTCTTGATAGCCAGCGTAATTTGAATGATATGGCAAATCTACACTATATGTTTCATCATCAGACATAAGCATATTTCGAAATTGACGATGTCGAGTCGCATTTGCACGTATAAAGTTTTTCGGATTTAGCACAAAGATTTTGTTGGTGCAATATGCAGTGAAATGAAAATAAATGTTCTAATTTTGAATTGTCTTTTTTCAGCAATGAAACGAAGCCTTCTCGTTATCCTTTCATGGAAGGTGCACCATTAGTGCACACACTCACTAAATTATCCATATTTAGTCCTGCTTCTTGGCATTTTTCTTTAAAACTGTTGTAGATATCAGCTCCACGAGTTCTTCCGGTAAGAGTAACCAATGCCAGTAGTTCATCGAAACAAGTAAAATCTTCAGTGACAGCACGAATGAAAAACAAAACCTGAGCTGAGTCCGTTGCAACAGTAGATTCATCTAATGCTAGCAAAAAATATATATCTTCATTTTGTATAATTGAGTGAAGCTGTTCTGTTATATTTTGCGCTAACTCGTGCTGTCTATCAGTTATGGTCCTTCTGGAAAGGGGTAATTGTTTGTATTTCTCCACTTTCTCTGGATCTAAACATCCTACTGCTTGAACAATGCAATCCTTTATCATTTCCACATCACTAAATGGTTTTCCCCGTTTTCCAAGAATTTATGCTATTTTATAGGTAACATCAGTTGCAGTAGTACTTTGCTTAATAAAATTACTGAAAGCTTGTTTTTGACGCTGTTTTCCTTTTTTTAGCTTATGAAGAACAGCTTTTCGCGCTTCTCCTTCTAGTTTAGCATATTCATGGCCTTTGTGAGAAACATAATGCCGGTTTGCATTGTATTTTTTTAATGTGGTTATTGTAAAATTGCATAACAAACAAACCATTTTATCTTTCACAGAAATGAGGAAATATTGTAGCTCCCAATCTTCGTTAAAAGTTCTGTTTTCTTCATTCAATTTTCTCTTTTTTAACATAATGGGTAAAACACAAATTAACTAATAACTAACTTTAAACGATTTTGATAAAAATAAAACACATTAACACTAACAGACGCCACTAACAACAAACAAGAAATGTAAATTTTGCATCCGGCACGATAGGTCAGTCGAAACAACAACCAATTGTTTTAAATAAGTATTAATATTGAAATATAAATCACAACGCAGCACCTAGAAAGGAGGGAAATTTGCTGCACGTTCATTGGCCCGTTCTATCAGATCACGTGATTTAATTTCCCCCCAAGTTTTGTGTTAAACAAAGACGGTACATGACAGTTCTTTCTCACTAGTACTTTTCTCTGGGTAGCTCGAAATTATAGGTTAAAATTAAAATATCTAAGAAGGCCGCCAAGGAAAATCAAAAAGGCCGCATGCGGCCCTAAGGCCGCAGCTTCCCCACCCCTGGTCTAGACGGACAGACAGAAATAAGAGAGAAATGACGGAAAATGTGTCGGGGGTTAATAAAAAGTCTGGAGCTCTATGTCAGTATTAAATATCAACTCTGATTACTTATGCATTGTATTCTTACAAAAATAAAAGGACACGAAAGGCAGTATAGATGAATTCCGGACCAAGATTTAAACAGATTTTTTTTTAATGTATTCGATTTTTAAAGTGAAATCAGACTTTTTTTTTAGATTCATTAAAACTCTCGTTTACTGATATCTTTTCTATTTAATCATTTATTATAATTATATACCTACATATTTTTATACCTAGTTATTTAAGTAACATATTTATTAAAGTTAAATAACAAGCATTTTATTAGTTTGCAATTAATTTATTATATGGGTTATTAAAACGCAACTCGAAAATTTAGGTTACCGCGAATGTAAATTCGCGAAAACCACAAAAACCGCGAAATTTAGGTTAATGCGAACGTCGGAAATTTAGGTTACTGCTTAATGGAACATCTTATAATAACTACACCACATACTTTCAATAATATATTTTACTTTTTAATTATGTTATATAATGTTTCAATATTTATATTAACCCTTTTATTTTGTGCTTCTCTTAATTTAGTATGCACCTAATAATTTATGACATCCTATAATCTCTCCTCTAATTATGTTTTGATAATATTATGTTACAAACAGCTAAAATTTCACCTTTAATTTTTAAAATATTCTTTGAAATACAATGATGCAAGGTCATTTTTTGTTATCCAACTGATAAACAGAAAAAAAAACTAGGCTACGTAAACAAATAGTTTTTAATAATAATTAAGTCATAATTAAGTAATAATAGTAATTATTAATAATTCAATCATAATTAGTGTATAACTAATTATTAACTATTATACATGCAACAACTATTATAAACAATTTATTACTTAAATTAATCAGTAAACCCTTCAAGTTAAAGTTCAGAACACCTTTAGTAACATTGGTGGTTTGGTAACCGCAGCTATTAAAACTTTCTTGCCCAAAACTATGCGATTCGTGTTTTGAAGTAGAAAGAGCGGCGCATTTTCTGCCCGGTGACAACTTGTGATGTAGGTTTAATAGACGTTTATAAGCTTTTAATGCATGTTTACACGATAACCTGCGTCTACTTACACTTTAATAAAAAGTGAATTATAATATCCTCAAATTAAAAGCTTTTAAGTTAACAAAACATGGGTTTGACAAATATAATCTCCACCTTAATACTTTCCAAATTTAAACGAAAAAATGTACCACTGTTGCAATTATGGGAAATAATGAATTACAATATAATATATCCAGTTATTTCCGTCACTTTTAGGTTTATTCTTTTCGATGTTTCGGCAAATTCTTCTTTGAACTAAATTCCATTAAATTGAAGGATAACCCTATTATCCTTTCATGTAATCTTCTTTTCATCCTATTCTGCCAATCCGGCGTAGCACACCATTACAGTTATCCTTTCAAATAGACCTGCCGCGCTATTGTCAACCCACATTTGTGAGCTGATTTCAGAATCGAATCCTTGAGCTAACAATAAATCGATACCAGATTTGACCAGACTAGACCAGACGAGACCAGACTAGACCAGACTTGTTCAGAATAGACCACACTAGACCAGACAAAACGAGACAGGACCATCAAATACAAAACACGACCAGGCAGGACCATACAGGCCCAAACAGAACCAGACAAGACCAGAACAGGGACCTCTTTACCTTTGTAAAATTATAAGTAAGAATACTACATTATGAATGGTAACTACGGTTCATTTGTGGCACAAGTATCGAAAAAATAAAATAAAGAATAATAACAATAATAGTAATAATAAAAGAAAGCAATTTTATGAATTAACCGTTGAAGTTATAAAGAAACAAATATTAAATATTAACACTAATAAAATAATTAAATTGACGAATTAATAATTACAATCAAAAAGTTAAACAATAATAAATAATAATAATAATTAAAGAAAGTCATTTTCAAAATTGTAAGAAAAAAAAAGCGTACCCACGGGGAATCGAACCAGCGATCCTCGTACTATAAAGTCGAGCTCTTACCAATGCGCTAATCGGCCGTTGAAATTTACGCTAACATAGCGGGCTTATGAGTTGTCAGTAACTTACCGGTCCGCGTAAAAAGTGGGTTATTTTTTTACGCTTGGTCATCTGGCCCTCCCGCTTGCGTCACTTTCATTCATAGTCAAGCCCTACATATAGTGTAAATTTGGGCCAAATCGGTGATGACGCGTCCGGGGGGTCCCCTTGTAAGAGTGTATTTTATTCAAAAATAATTAGTTTTGTATTCAAAATAACGGTCGAGTTATCGCGTGCCACTTATAGGTGGTACTGGGTATTATTGTAACTAGATAGCTGTTTGAGGTAGGTGCATAATATCCTCTTTATTTTTCTTTAGGTTGACGTTGAACGAGATAGTGGAAGTATTAGAAGCCGGAGAGACGAACCTGGTAACATCATATTGATTCCTCCTGAGGATGGTCAGGTCACTGATGGAGATAGTGGGGACGAAAATAAAGCCGATTTCATTTACCTTTCTCGTCGATTGTTACGTTTCACTGTAGTCGGAATCCCAAAAAGCTGTCCAAAAGTTGAAAAAAAATAATTCTAGAGACTTTTAATGGTTGGAATAGTTTAGGTGGTAAATCTAGTATGTATTATGACCATCAGTGGTATTCTAGTATGTATTATAATCGTCAACCCGGCGCGCGTCTGGCCTGCCGCATTATTTGCTCGTTGCTCATCGTAAGAATGTTCAAACGGCTCTAAAACCGGGAGAACTTAACGAATTTGGATTCTGAAAAATGGATTATTCTCTAGATAATAAGTACAATTTGAATGTGTTTCTCGAAATTATTAATAACGATGTATGTAATTGTAAATAATTAATGAAAGTAGTGGTATTTTTGTTGATGACGTTCTGTTAAATAAGGCAATAAGTCAAAACCCTGGCCTACCGGAGTTCTTAAACCAAATTCAAATTGTTGCTCAGGCATTTATTCAGAACATATCCAAAAATTAACTGCGCGTGGCTGCGCGTTAGCCTTCGGATATAATTTTTATGCGATGATGTATGCATTTTCTGCAGTTTCTCGTCTGTAATTTTGCGTATGAAATATTGTTTATAGGTAATTGGTAACTATCAAAAAACTTGAAGCTTTTGAGATGTGGGCATAAAGGCGCATGCTGAAGATACCCTGGACACATAAAATAACGAACGAAGAAGTACTAAGGCGCATCGGACATGAAAGGAAACTATTTAAAATTATCAAGATACGTAAAACAGCATACATAGGTCATATTCTGCGCAACGACAAATATATACTGCTACAAAACATAATGCAGGGAAGAATAGAGGGGAAGAAGGGAATAGGAAGAAAGAGAAAATCCTGGCTCCGTAATATAAGAGAGTGGACAGAAATGAATGTTGAGAACTGTTCCATGTGGCAAGAGACAGAGACGCATTCAGAAAGGTGGTCGCCAACCTTCAATGACAAGACGGCATCAGAAGAAGAAGAAGGTAATTGGTCATGACAATTCTGCTATTACTATTATTCTTCCTCTTTCTTCCATTTTCTACAGCACCTGTGGATAATACCGAAGAAATTTCTTTCACAAGAAAGGAAATTTTCATATTTGTAAAATCGGTATTAAACGGGAAAATCAACGTCACTGACATTGTTAGGATGGAGGTGTCAAAAAATTCAAGCAGTCATACATTTTGGCTAAAAGTTTGAAAGATGGATTGAAAGGTAGATTGTTATCGGAATTCAAAAACGAACGAACGAAATAATTTTTTTCAAAAAATTCTACTAATGGCTCAACGTACCTATGTCTTTCACAATTGAAAATGAAAGGAAGACACAATGGGGCATCCTTTGACCATTGTCTCTTCCGCGGAGGAAGAGGAGGAGGAGAAGGTTCGAAAAGAACATACCGGGATCGTGATCAGTGACCTCAAAAACCCCTAAATCCGGAGTTTCGACAAAATTTAATGCTTTTTTCGAAACACTGCTCGTCATATTGGAATAGCCATTTTGAATTGTATAATATTGAATTTTGTTTTGCAATCAGCTGCGTCAAAAACCGAAAAGTGCTGGGTTTTACTAAAATTAAATACTTTTTTCGGAAAATCATCCGTCTTGCCTGCCATTTTCAATTTAGAAATTTTGAATTCAGTTTCGTGACTTTTACAGCCGCTAAATCTCGACTTTCAACAAAACTGAATGCTTTTTTCGTAAAATTATCCGCCATATTGCGTCCGCCATTTTGAATTTCGAAATTTTGAATTCAGATTCGTGATCAGCGACCTCAAAACGCAAAGAAACCAAAAACCACGATATTTTGACGATTAGATATTCTGGCCAGTTTTTTGGGGATTTCTAACCACTGTGCGTTACGACGTAGATGTCCAGGCCTGGCCTGTCGATGGAAATACTCAAGAAGATAATATAGGATAGGAAACAGAAGAACAACAAGATAAAAGTCAAGAACCGGCTCGAAAAAAAAAATTGTGTTCAAAGCGCAACATTGGTTTACGTCTCAAATGCTGGTGTAAATTCCACAACAAGAAAAAATGATATAGGTACTTATCTAACTATCCAAAATCAAAACCTTTTATAATAATAATAAAGTTATAAAAATACAATAAATTGATTTCTTTTTACCCTCATACAAAATACAAGGTATAAATTACGCCCAGTATCGCCTGTATGTGCCACCCCTTAGCAAAAAACTGGAACTAAAACTAGAACTAAAAAACTTTTTTTCCATATTTTGAATACGCAAACACGATAATTAGCACAAAATAAAAATAAAAATTTCGTAGATGGTAGCTTGGGAAATAAAAAGTAAATAAGACTTAATAATATAGAGCTAAGAACAGGTTGAATATATTTGTATATTCAGACTATATTACTTAGCCCTTAATAAGTTTATATGATTATATCTATAATTAGTATGGTTTCACCAATATTACATATACAGGGTGTAAATGTCAGAAATATACAGGGTGTTTCTAAATAAAAAAAGTTCTTATAAGGATGTGTCCGAAAAGGCTTCCTAACTGAGGTACAGCCCTTAAAAATGGGTGGACTTACACAATTTTTTTGATAATATCTCAGACGCAAATAATGATGGAGGAGAAGCATCTAGTGCTAGAAGTGCAAGCTGGTTTCAGAGAGGCAAGGAGCACAGCAGAGCATTTAATAACCCTAACATAATTGATTAGTAAATAAGTATAAGTTGGTAGAGTGCTTGGGAAAGAAGGGTATCTCAGAGAGTGTCATAAGCAATGTAAGGGAGTTGTATAAGGAAACTGTATGTAAGATTAGCGTGAATGGGTGTGAATCTGATTTTGAAGTAAAAAAGGGTCTGAGGCAGGGAAGTCCGTTGAGACCCACACTTTATGATCTCTACG
Organism: Phosphuga atrata; assembly: GCA_944588485.1. Taxonomy (NCBI): domain Eukaryota; kingdom Metazoa; phylum Arthropoda; class Insecta; order Coleoptera; family Silphidae; genus Phosphuga; species Phosphuga atrata. The sequence goes on from OX155898.1 coordinate 3,989,735, forward strand.
TAGCTGACATGGAAAATGTGTGACGGATAATCAAGCTGGCGTGGTTATAGGGAGAAGGAAAGTGTAGAGCTTAGCCTAAGCGGATGATGTGTTCGCTAAATCTGCAGGAGAAATGAGGGAGTTGATTGATAGGTTGAGAGTAGGGTTTCTGAATATCCGCACTTTTTCAAAACCGCGGTTTTCGGTTTTTGAAAATTAAAAACCTAATTAAAAAAAATTAAGAACTTTTGGTGATAGTGCCTGATATTTAAACGAGATCTTAGTTTTGTACAAAAGTTGCCGCTAAGGGAAAATAATCTTTCGGAGTAGGTGGATGTAGCTTTAATTGTGGAGAGTGCTTGAAACAAAATATTTAATCTTTTTGTTCTCTCACAAGTTCTTTTATATTTAGCAAACTCCTTTTTCATAGAATTATGATAGCGATTTATTTGCATATAAGTATTTTTATTTAATTCTTCTTGAATAGCTTTTCGTATTTCGCTTTGCAAGTAATAGCTTGGATTGGTCACTTCTTCAAATTCTTCTGAATTTGCCGAACATTCACCTTCGACTTCAACCTTGTTGTTGTCTTGATAAGGTCTTTCAAAAAGATTTAAAAGACAAAAAAATTTAAATTTATATTTTTTTCTTAAATTGATTCAATACCTTGTCTTGATGTCCATTGCTAATTCAATTTCCTTTTCAAAAAGAGCTTTTACGTTTCGTTGTAGGAAACTGATTTTATCGGAGATAAACGAAAATAATTTACTTGAAGTTTACTTTAAATTTCAGCATCTTCTTCGACGTCATACTCTTTATCCACATCTTCTTCATGCAATTTTTCAGGAAATAAATCTTCATCTTCACAGCTGCAGCTGTTTTTTACTTGAGATGATTTCTTGTAAAAAGTGTCGCACACAGCGAGACGAATTGTATGCTTATTGCAAATTTTTGGTTCAGCAGGACAATCTGTACCATTTTTTAATTACCCGGGCATCGTCATGTGTAGTATCTTACTCAATAATAGTCCCGCGGCAATAAATCCCAGATTTAATCAAACTTTGAGGTTTTTGCGACCAGAAATTGAAAACCGCGTTAAAATCGTTTGATAACTAACGCCGCGACGGTCCGTAAAAGTTAGATCTACTGAGGATTGGTTGCATTTGTTTTTTCGAAATTTCGCAGCTGCCGCAACAAATTCGTTGTTTTGTTAGAGCAAAACGGGGTCGGAAAGCGCGACTGAAAACCGCGTTGCGAAATCTTTGACAGCGGAGTCGCCGCATAGTTCAACTTGCTAATCTAGATCGAATTTCGGGAAGTCGCGGTGATTCAAAAAGATAGTTTAACAAATTTAGAAGGCATGCGTGAGAAGTAGTTCGCGTGCCAATAAAATGTTCCTACGTGTCAACTGTGACACGCGTGCCATAGGTTCCCCACCACTGGTATAGATCAATCATTAGAAAAAATATCAAAACAGACCACACAAAACCAGTCAATTTTGACATGGTCAGGATAATCTAGGCAAAAGCAGACAAGCGAATTAAAACAAGATCAGGCAGGGCTAGATAAAACTAAACCTGCAACGACGTATTGGACAATATCTAAATAAATCTGTATAATATTGGAATAGATTAAGCAGAGTTTTAATGTAACACACAATGAATATTTGTTTTTGAGATATATGGTCTTGATCAGATAAATCAAGATTACATATTATAAGGTATATAAGGTATATAGGTATATAAGCGGTATATAGGTATATAGGTATATAAGCGTATATAAGGTCTTGATCAGATAAATCAAAACTACTATAAACGCTGCGCCGCGCGTATGTGATCTTGTTCACATAAATCAAGACCACATACTACCAGCGGCAGCGCCGCGCGTATGGTCCTGATCAGAAAAATCAAGACTACATACTACGCGCGACAGCGCCGCGCGTATGTGATCTTGTTCTCATAAATCAAGACTACATACTACGCTCGGCAGCGCCGCGCGTATATGGTCTTGATCAGATAAATCAAGACTACATACTACAAGCGACAGAGCCGCGCGTATGTAGTCTTGATCAGATAAATCAAGACTACATACTACGCGCGGCTGCGCCGCGCGTATGTGAGTTTGTTCAGATAAATCAAGACCACATACTACTCGCGGCAGCGCCGCGCGTATTTGATCTTGTTCAGATAAATCAAAACTACATATTACGCGCGGCAGCGCCGCGCGTGTAAGGTCTTGTTCAGATAAATCAAGACTACATACTACTCGCGGCAGCGCTGCGCGTATAAGGTCTTGAACAGATAAATCAAGACTACATACCACGCTGCGCCGCGCGTATGTGAGTTTGTTCAGATAAATCAAGACCACATACTACTCGCGGCAGCGCCGCGCGTATGTGATCTTGTTCAGATAAATCAAAACTACATATTACGCGCGGCAGCGCCGCGCGTGTAAGGTCTTGTTCAGATAAATCAAGACTACATACTACTCGCGGCAGCGCCGCGCGTATGTGTTCTTGTTCAGATAAATCAAAACTACATATTACGCGCGGCAGCGCCGCGCGTGTAAGGTCTTGATCAGATAAATCAAGACTACATACTACGCTCGGCAGCGCCGCGCGTATGTGATCTTGTTCAGATAAATCAAAACTGCATATTACGAGCGGCAGCGCCGCGCGTGTAAGGTTTTGATCAGATAAATCAAGATTACAAACTACTCGCGGCAGCGCCGCGCGTAAGTGAGTTTGTTCAGATAAATCAAGACTACATACTACTCGCGGCAGCGCTGCGCGTATAAGGTCTTGAACAGATAAATCAAGACTACATACTACGCTCGGCAGCGCCGCGCGTATGTGATCTTGTTCAGATAAATCAAAACTACATATTACGCGCGGCAGCGCCGCGCGTGTAAGGTTTTGATCAGATAAATCAAGACTACATACTACGCTCGGCCGCGCCGCGCGTATGTGATCTTGTTCAGATAAATCAAAACTACATATTACGCGCGGCAGCGCCGCGCGTGTAAGGTCTTGATCAGATAAATCAAGACTACATACTACTCGCGGCAGCGCCGCGCGTAAGTGAGTTTGTTCAGATAAATCAAGACTACATACTACTCGCGGCAGCGCTGCGCGTATAAGGTCTTGAACAGATAAATCAAGACTACATACTACGCTCGGCAGCGCCGCGCGTATGTGATCTTGTTCAGATAAATCAAAACTACATATTACGCGCGGCAGCGCCGCGCGTGTAAGGTTTTGATCAGATAAATCAAGACTACATACTACGCTCGGCCGCGCCGCGCGTATGTGATCTTGTTCAGATAAATCAAAACTACATATTACGCGCGGCAGCGCCGCGCGTGTAAGGTCTTGATCAGATAAATCAAAACTACATACTACGGCAGCGCCGCGCGTGTAAGGTTTTGATCAGATAAATCAAGACTACATACTACGCTCGGCCGCGCCGCGCGTATGTGATCTTGTTCAGATAAATCAAAACTACATATTACGCGCGGCAGCGCCGCGCGTGTAAGTTCTTGATCAGATAAATCAAGATTACAAACTACTCGCGGCAGCGCCGCGCGTAAGTGAGTTTGTTCAGATAAATCAAGACTACATACTACTCGCGGCAGCGCTGCGCGTATAAGGTCTTGAACAGATAAATCAAGACTACATACTACGCTCGGCAGCGCCGCGCGTATGTGATCTTGTTCAGATAAATCATAACTACATATTACGCGCGGCAGCGCCGCGCGTGTAAGGTTTTGATCAGATAAATCAAGACTACATACTACGCTCGGCCGCGCCGCGCGTATGTGATCTTGTTCAGATAAATCAAAACTACATATTACGCGCGGCAGCGCCGCGCGTGTAAGGTCTTGATCAGATAAATCAAGACTACATACTACGCGACCAAAAATCGCATTGCGAAATTTTTGACAACGGCGTCGCGACGTCACCGCGAACTTCAACTTTCTAAAGTCACACACTATATCATTTCTGAAACTGATACTAAATGAATCTAAAATGTTTTTCAACACTTATTACGATATTATTTGCAGAACATGTTCGTTCAATTCGCAGAAAGCCTAAATTGCAATGAAAATTGTTTTCTCCATGAATATTAATGTTTAAGTATCTTCGGCGTCTTCTAAGGTCATAACACTTGAAGAATATTTTGGCAAGATTTGGTTGGGAAACCGGCCAGCTATTGCTTTCCGAATAAATGCAGATTTCGAAAATGCTCGAACACGTATACCATCGATGGTGGCCATTTTTGCAACAATAGTTTGCAATATTTGAGAGCACTAATTGAATGTTCTTTATTTTTAGATAAAACCGAAAACCGCGTTTTTTTATGACGGTTATGCGGTTTCGGTTTTTGCACAGAAAACCGCGGTTTTGCAGTTCGGATATATCCGAACCAGAAGCCCTAGTTGAGAGGTTATTTTGAAAAGAGAGAGAGCTAAATGTAAACGTAGGGAAACCTAATTCATTTTCGTTGTTCCTGGTCTCCATTCTACGATTCACTTGGTCCATTTGGATACGTCTTGCCTTGCCACGTGGCCCGCCCATCTCCATTTTAATTGGGCTATTCTTATGATGACATCTTGGACCTTGGTGCTTCTCCTGATTTCCTCGTTTTTGACGTAGTTTCTGAGACCGATACCAAGCATTCTTCTTTCCATTGCTCTTTGAGTTATGATGAGTCTTTCTGCGCTTCCTCAAGTCAGGATTGTAGTCTCCATGCCGTATGTTGTTACTGGTAATATGCAGGTATCATAAACTTTCCTTTTTAGGTTAATAAGGATGGTTGTTGATTTTAGAATATAATTTAGCTTTATCCTTCTAGATATTTCTGCAGTTTGGTTTGGTTTGCCCATCTCGATATTATGACCCAGGTATGTGTACTCTTCTACTACTTCTAGGAGTTCTCCATCTATATTTATTCTAATGGCTTCTTTGGTCAACTTTGGTTTATGTTCATCTTCAGTCCGATCTGTTCTGACTTTGCTTTCAGTTCTTCAAGCATTGATTTTAGTTCGTCACCGTCAGTACAATGTCGTCCGCGAAGCGGAGCTTATTTATGGTTGCGTATATGTCGATGCCTTTGATTTCCCAAGCCATACTTTTAAATACATCCTCGAGAGCACCGATTAAAAGCTTCGGTGATATGGTGTCACCCTGTCTAACACCCTTCTCTAATTTGATTTTTTCTATTACCATGTCCTCGTCTATGGATATATGGATAGTAGCATTTGTATATACGTGTTCTATGATCTTTGAGTATCATGTGTCTATGGATACTTATAGAGATACTTAGAATATGTGTTTGGAACTGGATGCAGTAATAGTGAGCATGTGGATTATGTGTTAAAAAAGGCGTGGGTGACTGCAGAACGTACGTGGAATGGATGGAAATCTAGATTTGAAGGGGACTTTGACTTTGGGGCGGCTGAGGTATATGGCAAGAGTGTTTAAGAAGTGCGTTAGCGTCTGATTTGGAAGTCAGGGGGATTAGAAAGGGCTCAACAAAACTTTTACAAGAAATACCTAAACCTAGACAATTCGATACTAAACAAACGATAAAAACAAATTTCATACGAGATTTGTTTTTGGTAGTCCTAAAAAGACTCATTAGTATTATAGAGTTCCGGAAAGGTTGAGTATATTTATATATTCAAGCTTTGTTCCGTCTTTATTAAGTTTATTTAATTCGATACTAGGGTACATAGTCCTGCAAGAGGTGAAAGCCTACAAGGTGGCCGTTTAAGCTGCAAAAAAGGGTGGTTAAATATGAATTATTCTTTGGGTGAGTGAAATGGGGGATAAAAGAATAATAAAAGAGGTATTTAGAATGGCGAATCGGGAAGGTGAAGGAGAGAAGAAAGAGAATGCGTGGGGAATAAATCAAAGGAAATTATATGAAAGAAGAAGAATATCTGGCGAGGGACTAGAAAAACTTAAGAGAGAAGGTGCAAACTGGTTGGAAATGTTAGGTGAGCGATTGGTAGAGGTATAATTACAGGAACGTCAGAGCAAAATTGCCAATAGTAGGTTTTTCAAAGAATACGCAATGATTCAGATGCATGGTCGTTTACCTACCTATTTAAAGACAAGTAAAGAGTCAGACGTGCAGGTCATACTAGCAAAAGAGTCAGTAGCGCATACAGGACAGTTTCAAGGCAAGCCATTCTGGTGATCTCTGGTATGCCGCCCATCGAACATACGGTAACGGACAGAACTAACACCTTTATGGCGAAACTCTCAGGAACGATGTCAAAGAATGAAGCTAGGAACAATTGGACCGATACGGTGTATAAGACCTGGCAGGACGAATGGGACAACACAGAAAAAGAAAAGTGGACAAGGAGCATAATACCAGACGTACAGAAATGGGTCAGCAGAAAACACGGGGAGGTGAATTATTACATCACACAAGTACTCACTGGACACGGGTGTTACCGAAACTATCTACCGAGGATTGAAAAAGCCACGGACGCTATGTGCGAATACTGCGGAGCCCAGGACAACGAAATCCATACCATACTTGAATGTTTACATTGGGAAGAGGCCAGAAAAGAGCTACCAGAAACAATAAACCCAGATGACTTCATAGACAAAATGATTGAGAAAAGAACTAGAAAATACTAGAGAGCGTAATTTGGCAAATTCTAACCCAGAAAGAGAATGACGAAAGGGCCCACCAAAAGAAAGAGAAATAGGCAGGCTAATGTTGCTACAAGAAAGATTTTAGCGGCTGACCCAATGAAAATATTCGAAGAGCAGTCCCGTTGGGTTCACACAACATGAGGGAGGGGTTTTAGTTTGTAGGCTCGGCCAAGAGATCCTTAATCCAACACTACCTGGTAGAGAAACTACCAGGTGCCTTTGAGGTTTCCTCTTCCTCCCGCCAAAAAAAAAGGTCATACTAGGAAGGGAAGAGTGGTAGGAAATATTGGATGAGGAAGAATGTAGGAAGTGTAGAGTTTGTGAGACAGGAGAGGATAGATGGAAACATTGGATGGAAGAATGTAGAAGGAATGAATGGAAGGAACAAGAAAAAAGACAAGGGCGAGAATAGAAAGAGTGTATGGATGAAAGGGTAAATAGTTTCAAATTGTTAAGGAGGGTGAAACAGTGGAAAGAGCAAATAGGTACTAAGGAAAAACCTATTCCGTTAATGTGTAATTTGTACTCTATGGTGGCTCCTATTGTAATGGTATTATGTATATTTGTTGCCCTTACGGGTTTATAAATTGAATCCAAAATTTACATCTATACTAAAACTAATATCGAACATAATATAAATAAAAATAACAATAAAAAGAAAAAATAAACATAAAAAAAAGAAACATATGCTGCTCAAACAAACTAAAAACAAAAAAAAACAAAGTCACTAAATTCCTATCCCTAAACCCCGATTACCAGCTTCCCTCCCCACATATTCTTCTTCTTCTCTCCTCAACTTTCTTCATCCAATCTATCCCTGTTCCATCCTAGTTTAAAATCTCTTCTCTACACTCGTCTCTTTCTCTCATTTCTTAACATTCGTTCAGCACGTGTTCTATTGTCTCCTTTTTTTCTCCACACATTCTGCATACTCTATTCCTATCCTCCATCCAAAATTTATTATCTCTCTCTTCATTTCCACATCTGAATTTTGCCATTGTCACTCTCTCTTTTCTACTTTCTCTTCCTAGGTACTTTGGCAGTTCTTCCGTTATTATTTTTTCATATTTCCCATTGTACCTAGACTCCCTAATTCTTTCTCTCCTTTCTTGCTTTTGCACATCTCTATCTCTCTGGACTAATTCCTCTGTCATTACTCTACCTCTCTCTCTCATTCTTTCTATCTCCGCTCCTGCATACCCGTTTCTTTCTAGATATGCTTCCCTCTCTTTCCACACCCCCTTTCCTATTTCTTTCCTTTTTTCTTTGAGGCACTCTTGCAGAATTCTGCACTCTCCTCTCTCACTCTCTCCTCAAAACTTATTGCTCTCTTTCCTGCTTCGATTCTTATTCCATCTCTCTTTGTTTCCTCCATCACTATATACCCCGGGGTCTCTCTACCTAGTCCTAGCACCCATTTCAAATATTTTTCTTGCATCCTTTCCAGCCCTTCTTGCTCTCTACATCCCCATATTTCCGCTCCATACATCATCACATTTTTCACCAGGCTATCAAACATCATCACTCTTTTTCTATAGTCGTGTCCAAATTTTCTTTCTCCTATTCCCCATACCGCTCCTAGTATTTTATTTGCTTTCTTTACTAACTCTCTCACGAGTGCTGTTTCAGTATTTCTCTCATTAAACACGTACCCTAGGTATTTGAATTCTTTTACTTCTTCAATTTTCTCCTTCTCCCATCTCCACCCAATTACTCTTCTCCTGCCACCCCCTTTTCTAAACACCATCATCTTGAACTTCTGCCCATTCACTGTCAGATTTTTCCTCCTCGTATATTTCTCCATGTTTCTTATCATTTCTTTCATCCCTTTCTCGTCTCTCGCTAGCACCACCAAATCATCCGCGTAGGCTAGGGACCACACTTTTTCTTTGCCCACCACAACCCCACACGTCTGCGCCTTGCTGAACATCTCCTCTATGTCTCCAATAAATGCTGCAAACAGGCTGGGGCTTAGTGGGCAGTCTTGCCTCATTCCCTTATGCGTATTAAAACCTTCGCTCACCCTTTCACCAACTCTCACTCTACTTATTGTTTCTTCATAAATCTTTTCTAATTTTGATATCAGATGCTCCTTTATCCTTTTCTTTCTCAGGCATTCCCACAGTGCCTCTCTTGCTACATTATCAAAGGCCGCCTTCAGGTCCACAAATAATGCTTACATCTTGGCGCCCCTCTTTTTTATCTCATTCCCTACTATGTGATTCAAGATGTATACATTATCCATGGTCCCTCTCCCTTTCCTGAATCCCGCCTGTCCGTCTGGTATCACACCCCGCTCCTTTAATTCCTTCGTCAATCTCTCTTCCACAATCATTGCATATATCTTATATGCCGTATTGAGCATGGTGATCCCCCTGTAATTGCTTGCTATTTCCCTTTCTCCTTTCTTATATATGGGGCATACTATCCCCTCTTTCCACTCCTGTGGGAAGCCCTCTCCCTTCCACACTCCATTCATTATCTCCAACAGCCAGTTAGCTTCCCTTTCAGTTCCATATATCCACGATTCATTCTGTATACCGTCCCTCCCCGGTGCCTTTTTCTTTTTCAGTTTACTCAGTAGTTGCTCTAATTCTTCTCTTATTATCTCTTCTATTTCTCCCACCCTGTGTTGATTCTTTTTCTTTTCCTGTCTGATTTCATCACCACCCAGCAGCTCACTGAAGTACTTTCTCCATTCCTCCGTAGTAATTCTATTACTCACTCTTTCTACTTTTTTCTTTCTTTCCCTATGTATGTATTTCCATACCTCTTCTTCCGTCTTTATGCCTTTCATCCTAAGTTCTTCTTACATCCATTTCTTTTGCTTCTTCTCCTTGCATACTAATTTGTACCTCTTGCGTGCTCTCTTGTACTCCTCATTACTTGCTTTTCCTCTTTTCCAATTTCTTAATTTCTGTCTTACTGCTTGCTTCCCTTCCCTGCATTCTTTATCCCACCACTCGTTTTTCCAAGACCCCACCTTCACTCTTGTCTCTATCACTTTTTTTTCTGTTGCATTTTTTACGTGATCACCCAGTTCTTTCACTTTTTCGTTTATCCCTTCCTCTTCGTATCTTGCCTCCCTTGTGGTCTTGTTCTATAATTTTCAATTAGTTCTTCCGGCCAGACATTCTTCACAATTGTTCTAACATCCTTCTCACTTCTTCTATTTTTCTCTCTTCCTTTTGTCTTCGCTTCCAATGGCATATGATCCGACTCGACTCTTTCTCCCACCTTGAATTGTTCTATTTCATCCCATGCTTCTTCATTCACCATAACATAGTCAATAAGTGTCTCCCCTCTTGGACCGATATATGTGTACTCTCCTTTCTCATCTCCTATACTGTTTCCATTAAGTATGTCCCACCCTCTTTCTTCTACTAGACTAATCAGTAGTCTCCCTTCGGCGTTTTCTGTTGCGTCTTTTGTCGGTCTTCTTTCTATTGTTGTTTGTTCTTCTTCTAGCCGTATTCCTTTTTCCCCAATTCTTGCGTTAAAGTCCCCCCCCCCCCAATCACCAGAGTTCCCTCGTCTTGCTGTTTTACTCGCTCTTCTATCATTCTCTTCGTTTCTTTCATACTTCTGCTGTATATTGTTATAATTCTCCATTTCCTCTGCCTAATTTTCACCGTTCTTTCCATAATCCCTCTTTCTTCTTTCGCTTCGGTTCTGTTTTCTTCTTCCAAACCCTTTTTCACTCCATTATTATCCCCCCTTTAGCTCTCCCTTTCCTGCTTACCCTCTCTGCAAATTGACACTTCCACTTAAACTTTTTCAGCATTATGTTTTCCAATTTTTCCCACCCCTTCTCTTCCACCCACGTTTCTACCATTCCCACTACATCAAATTTTCCCAAATATTCCCAAAACTCATTGTCTTTGTTTTTTATCCCCGCTGTGTTCCAGTATACTATTCTTAATTGCTCCGTTTCTTCCTTATTCCTCTCCGTGTTCGTTTTCCGTTTTCTGTCCTGTCGTCTTTTTCTTGTGCTCTTATTCGAAAATTTGTTGTGTTTAACTCCCCCTTTTCATCATCCCACTTAAAGCCTTTTCGGTCTATCCATATCTTTTTATAACCGACTTTCACCCACGGTCCTTTGTTCGCTCTTCTTTGGCTAGCACTCTTAATTCCTTCTGTATGTCTCTTTCCTTCTTTGTCAGATCGTCTTCTATGTATACTCTATTTTCCCTTTTTTCTCTTAGTTTCCTCTTATTTTCCATAACTTTCCGCTTTTCACCCCAGGTCCCAAATTCAGCCACCAACATTTTCCCTCCACTTCCTTTATACATCTCTTTCACCGTCACTTCTACCTCTAGTTCTGCCTTTATCCATTCTTCCAGATTCTTCTCGCTCTCACATTCCCCTTCGTCCAGTCCCGTAACAACAATATTATTTTTTCTCATTATTTTTTCCTTCTCTTCCATTTTCTCCTCCAGTCTTTTCATTTTTTCATTTAGTTCCGTCTTTTCTCTTTCCCATTTTTCTTCCTTTTCACGCATCATATTTTTCAAATATTCCATTTCCTGGCTCATCTTCCGATTCTCTTCCTTTATCTCCCCTATATCTTCCATAATTTTTTCAGCATCTTCATTTCCTCACCCATTTTCTTTTTAGCCGGTGATCTTTCCAGTTTCTTACTTTTTAGAAAGGGGTTCAACCTTTCTTCTGACTCTCTTCCCTTTTCTCTTTTCCTTTTATAATCTACGTCTCGGTCGCTTTCACTCTCACTTTTTTTCATTTTTTCTTTTTCTTTCTTATCGCGAGCCGTAAAAACACGCGTCACAAATAAAAAAATTAATCCGTAAAACCCGCTTCACAAAACACGTCCGCTCCGCTCAACCGCTCGAATTGGACTCCACTCTAATGTGGATTTGGCTCCTATTCTAATGTATTTATTTAAAACGTATTGTATATATGCCAATAAAAGGTCATAAAATTAAAACTAAAAATAAATAACTAATGATAATGGATTAACATTTTGTGTGACGTCGTTACTGGTGCCGCACTACCGTTTGTGCTTATGTTTTTCTTGATAGCCAACCAGTGGTGGTACATACCCGAAACGACCTTTGTATTTAGGAAGCGTTTTCGGACACAGCTTTATAGGGATTTTTTTAAATTTTGGACTCTAGAACACGCCCTAGAATTTCTGCTGAACATTTATGAAACAACCTGTATATAAGTCTCTTTGAATGAAACGTGACGTTGACGAAACGTTGACGTTCATACTTTGGAATGTCCAAAGTATGAACGTCAACTACAAATAATACGGATCTAAAACAATTATATCCACTTTAATTAAAAATGTTTTACTAATTTTCCATTTTAATATAAAATTCCACGAAAGATTATTTGGATAATATTTCATAAAATTGCATTAGCAAAAATATCTCATGCTTTAGTATAAAATACTTTGTCAAATAAAATAAAAAAACTTGTTTACTATAATTATTTTATACTGAGACTAACTAGTATAAACAATATACGACGAACTTACTTGATATCGATCTAAAGCTATAGCTGTAATAGATATAGTTGACACAAATATGCTAGTAGCTTGTAAGGCGCCGATCATCTTGCATACAAATGAGTAGTTTCCCAAAGGGAAATACTTAGTCAGTATTTCCATTAATGTTAAGGGCATTGTAACTGTGCAGAGAAGAAGATCGGAGATGGCTAAGTTCACAATAAACATATTTCTGGCCGTTCGCATCGCTGGTTTCCTTACAACAGACAAAATCTGAAACAATAAGATAAACATTGTATTGCAATATTATATTGTACTTTTTGGGAACATCTTAATAACACCTTAAGTTTTTATTGAATTTCTTCTTTAGCCGGTTATAGGTTTCCAAAAGGTGTTTTGTTTATGTGCTTTGATTGTGTGTTTTTAATTGTTTTGTTATAGATGTTACAGTAAAAGCGTTAACGCAGCCGGTGTATACGGTTACTGATAAAAGAATACATTAACTAAATCATCAGACAAAGTATACAGGTTAATTTATGAATAGTTTCACTATATACTCGTTATTTAAAATTAGTTAAAGTTTTTATAGAACTATTTTATTATAAAATGTTTTAAAAGGGCACCATACACTAGCAACATAGTCTTCAACCTTATCGACAACAATATTGAGGTTCTTGCCCACAAACTAGACAACCACATTGAAAACATTAGTATCAGTTGCACGTTGCTTTTGTTCGGTTTATTCATTGGTGTAGAGTTTCTACGAAGAATTTAAAAATAATGAGTGAAGATTTGATGATTTGTATAGTTTTGAACGAGTTGTGTGAGGACTATATGGGTCCTTTGAAGAAGAGAAAAGTGTAGTTCCCACAGGTTTCGATTCTAGGCCACATCCTGAAGCGGCCGTCCTCACAGGAGTAACGGAACTTAGTTAGCCCCGTAACATTTAATTCCAACAAGTGGAAGAGGCAATAATAACACCTAAAGAAAATCTCAAATAATATTTAGCACACTACCTGAAATATCGCGTAAATTTTCAAGCAAAACTTGTAGATAATTTAATACTCTACAAGAAACCTGCAAAATATTTTGGCAATTTTCTTCAGTTTCAGCTGAAATTGGCGTAAATCAGCAAGGCAAAACGTTCCGAAACTAATTCGTCTATTTGGGCATTTGTTGAGTTTGTCCGTCTAATATTTAGCAAACTAGCTAAGATTTCGCAAGTATTTTCAGACAAAAGTTGCAGATAATTTCGCATTCTTTTAAAAACATGGGAAATATTTTGCAAATTTGGTTTAATTCTGCCTGAAATTAGCAAAAAGTTAACGAGGTAAAACGCATGAAAACTAAATTGTTTATTGAATGTGTCTGTCTAATATTTAGCAAACTACCTGAAATATCGCGAAAATTTTCAAACAAAACTTGTAGATACTTTAATAGTCTACAAGAAACCTGCGAAATATTTTAGCGATTTTCTTCAGTTTCACATGAAAATGGCTTGAATTAGCAAGCCGAAATGCTCCGAAGCTTATCTGTCTGTTTGTAGAGTTTGTCTGACTAATATTTAGCAAACTAGCTAAGATTTCGTAAAAATTTTCAATTCAAACTTGCAGATAATTTCATAATCTATCAGAAACTTGCGGAATATTTCTCAAATTTTGTTCAATTCTGCATGAAATTAGCAAAAAGTTTACGAGGTAAAACGCATAAAAACTAAATTGCTTATTGAATTTGTGTGTCTAATATTTAGAAAACTACCTGAAATATCGCGAACATTTTCACACAAAACTTGTAGATAATTTAATAGTCTACAAGAAACCGGCGAAATATTTTAGCGATTTTCTTGAGTTTCAGCTGAAATTGGCTTGAATTGGCAAGTCGAAACGCTTCCAAACTAATTTGTCTATTTGAGCATTTGGTGAGTTTGTCTGTCTAATATTTAGCAAACTAGCTAACATCTCGCAAAAATTTTCAAACAAAAGTTGCAGATAATTTTGCATCCTCTCAGAAACTTGTGAAACATTTTGCAAATTTTGTACAATTCTGCATTAAATTAGGAAAAAGTTGACGAGGTATAACGCGAGAAAACTAAATTATTTGTTGAACTTATCTGTCTAATATTTAGCAAACTACTTGAAATATCGGGAAAATTTTCAAACAAAACTTGTAGATAATTTAATAGTTTTCTAGAAAGCTGAGAAATATTTCGGAAATTTTCTTCAGTTTGAGTTGTAATTGGCTTGAATCGGCAAGACGAAACGCTCCGAGACTAATTCGTCTATTTGGACATTTGTTGAGTTTGTCTCTCTAATATTTAGCAAACTAGCTATGATCTCGCAAAATTTTTTAAACAAAAGTTGCAGATAATTTCGTATTCTCTCAGAAACTTGCTAAATATTTTGCAAATTTTGTTCAATTCTGCCTTAAACTAGGAACAAGTTGACAAGGTAGAACGCGTGAAAACTAAATTATTTGTTGAACTTGTCTGTCTAATATTTAGCAAAGTACCTGAAATTTCGCGAAAATTTTCAAACATAACTTGTAGACAATTTAATAGTCTACAAGAAAGCTGAGAAATATTTCGGAAATTTTCTTCAGTTTGAGCTGAAATTGGCTTGAATCGGCAAGCCGAAACGCTCCGAAACTAATTCGGCATTTGTTGAGTTTGGCTCTCTAATATTTAGCTAACTAGCTAAGATTTCGCGAAAATTTTTAGACAAAAATTGAAGATAATTTCGCATTCCCTTATAAACTCGCGAAATATTTGGAAAATTTAGGTTAATTCTGCCTGAAATTAGCAAAAAGTTGATGTGGTAGACCGCGTGGAAAATAAATTCTTTGTTGAACTTGTCTGTCTAATATTTAGCAACCTACCTGAAATATCGCGAAAATTTTCAAACAAAACTTGTAGATAATTTAATAGTCTACAAGAAACCTGGGAAATATTTTAGCGATTTTCTTAAGATTCACATGAAAATGGCTTGAATTAGCAAGCCGAAACGCTCCGAAGCTTATCTGTCTGTTTGTTGAGTTTGCCTGACAAATATTTAGCAAACTAGCTAAGATTTCGTAAAAATTTTCAATTCAAACTTGCAGATAATTTCATAATCTATCAGAAACTTGCGGAATATTTCTCAAATTTTGTTCAATTCTGCATGAAATTAGCAAAAAGTTTACGAGGTAAAACGCATAAAAACTAAATTGCTTATTGAATTTGTGTGTCTAATATTTAGCAAACTACCTGAAATATCGCGAACATTTTCACACAAAACTTGTAGATAATTTAATAGTCTACAAGAAACCTGCGAAATATTTTAGCGATTTTCTTGAGATTCAGCTGAAATTGGCTTGAATTGGCAAGTCGAAACGCTTCCAAACTAATTTGTCTATTTGAGCATTAGGTGAGTTTGTCTGTCTAATATTTAGCAAACTAGCTAAGATCTCGCAAAAATTTTCAAACAAAAGTTGCAGATAATTTCGCATCCTCTCAGAAACTTGCGAAATATTTTGCAAATTTTGTACAATTGTGCATTAAATTAGGAAAAAGTTGACGAGGTATAACGCGAGAAAACTAAACTATTTGTTGAACTTGTCTGTCTAATATTTAGCAAACTACTTGAAATATCGGGAAAATTTTCAAACAAAACTTGTAGATAATTTAATAGTCTACAAGAAAGCTGCGAAATATTTCGGAAATTTTCTTCAGTTTGAGCTGAAATTGGCTTGAATCGGCAAGCCGAAACGCTCCGAAACTAATTCGGCATTTGTTGAGTTGGTCTCTCTAATATTTAGCTAACTAGCTAAGATTTCGCGAAAATTTTCAGACAAAAATTGAAGATAATTTCGCATTCCCTTATAAACGCGCGAAGTATTTGGAAAATTTAGTTTAATTCTGCCTGAAATTAGCAAAAAGTTGATGTGGTATACCGCGTGGAAAATAAATTCTTTGTTGAACTTGTCTGTCTAATATTTAGCAACCTACCTGAAATATCGCGAAAATTTTCAAACAAAACTTGTAGATAATTGAATAGTCTACAAGAAACCTGTAAAATGTTTTAGTGATTTTCTTCAGTTTCAGCTGAAATTGGCTTGAATTGACTAACCGAAACGCTCCGAAACGTATTTGTCTTTTTGAACATTTGGCGAGTTTGTTTGTCTAATATTTAGCAAACGAGCTAAGATCTCACAAAAATTTTCCACCAAAAGTTTCAGACAATTTCGCATTCTTTTAGAAACTTGTGAAATATTTTGCAAATTTTGTTCAATTCTGCCTTAAATTAGGAAAACGTTGACGAGGTAGAACGCGTAAAAACTAAATTATTTGTTGAAATTGCCTGTCTAATATTTAGCAAGGTACCGGAAATATCGCCAAAATTTTCAAACAAAACTTGTAGATAATTTAATAGTCTAGAAGAAAGCTAAGAAATATTTCGGAATTTTCTTCAGTTTGAGCTGAAATTGGCTTGAATCGGCAAGACGAAAGGCTCCGAAAGTAATTCGTACATTTGGGCATTTGTTGAGTTTGTCTCTCTAATATTTAGCAAACTAGCTAAGCTTTTGTAAAAATTTTCAATTCAAACTTGCAGATAATTTCAAAATCTATCAGAAACTTGCGAAATATTTTTCAAATTTTATTCAATTCTGCCTGAAATTAGCAAAAAGTTTACGAGGTAAAACGCATGAAAACTAAATTGTTTATTGAATTTGTCTGTCTAATATTTAGCAAACTACTTGAAATATCGCGAAAATTTTCACACAGAACTTGTAGATAATTTAATAGTCTACAAGAAACCTGCAAAATATTTCGGCAATTTTATTCAGTTTCAGCCGAAATTCGCATGAATTGGCAAGTCGAAACGCTTCGAAACTAATTTGTCTATTTGAGCATTTGTTGATTTTGTCTCTCTAATATTTAGCAAACTAGCTAAGATCTCGCAAAAAATTTCAAACAAAAGTTACAGATAATTTCGTATTCTCTCAGAAACTTGCGAAATATTTTGCAAATTTTGTTCAATTCTGCTTTAAATTAGGAAAAAGTTGACGAGGTAGAACGCGTGAAAACTAAATAATTACTTGAATTTGTCTATCTAATATTTAGCAAACTACCTGAAATATCGCGAAAATTTTCAAACAAAACTTGTAGATAATTTAATAGTCTACATGAAAGCTGAGAAATATTTCAGAAATTTTTTTCAGTTTGAGCTGAAATTTGCTTGAATCGGCAAGCCGAAACGCTCCGAAACTAACTCGTCTATTTGAGCATTTGGTGAGTTTGTCTGTCTAATATTTAGCAAACTAGCTAAGATATCGCAAAAATTTTCAAACAAAAGTTGCAGATAATTTCGCATTCTCTCAGAAACTTGCGAAATATTTTGCAAATTTTGTTCAATTCTTCCTGAAATCTGCAAGAAGTTGATGTGGTATAACGCGTGGAAACTAAATTCTTTGTTGAATTTGTCTGTCTAATGTTTAGCAACCTACCTGAAATATCGCGAAAATTTTCAAACAAAACTTGTAGATAATTTGATAGTCTAAAAGAAACCTGCGAAATATTTTAGCGATTTTCTTCAGTTTCAGCTGAAATTGGCTTGAATTGGCAAGCCGAAAGGCTCCGAAACTTATTTGTCTATTTGAACATTTCGTGAGTTTGTTTGTCTAATATTTTGCAAACTAGCTAAGATTTCGCAAAAATTTTCAGACAAAAGTTGCAGATAATTTCGCATTCTCTTATAAACGTGCGAAATATTTTGCATATTTGGTTTAATTTAGCTTGAAATTAGCAAAAAGTTGATGAGGTAGAACGCGTGAAAACTAAATTGTTTGTTGAATTTGTCTGTCTAATATTTAGCAAACTACCTGTTTGCTATCTATTACATGTCGCGCATAACCGAAGCAGAAGGAAATGGAACGAGAACACTAGCAGGTATCCAGCAACTCATGCCAAACGTAGGAGTTATAAATTTTCTATGGCTATCTCTTGCTTGTTACGATCTTTATAAACTTCGGACTTTAATTTCCACAACTCAGGCAGCTCTCGGAACGTCTCAAAAAATTCCACCCATGCAGGAATGTGTGTTATATTAGCCATAACTATTAAGACGGGGAATTAAAAATTACAAAAAACTGACAAAATAAAAATCGTAAACACCAGTCCCCTGCACAAACAAGAATTCCAAAACCTTCACAAGTTCACAACTGATGTTTATAACCATGCCATTCGACCTCCCCTCACTCTCAACATTGTTGCCAACATCGGAATCCGCCCACCAAAAATCCAAGTTACTTTGATTTTCTTCAACTTTGTACTCAACCTAAAATATTGTCTTCAATCAACCCATACACTACTATACCTTGTCGTCGACATGGCAAGTTGACGACAAGGTTGTTGACTAGGTTGCTAGTGTATGGGGCCCTAAAACGAACTGAGGAAGGAATGTGAAATTGAACTTAAACTGGAACTTGAAATGTTGTTGAATGAACATGCACTTGAGAATAGCTTCAAACTCAAGCCAAAAGAATGAAGCATAGTTTTGATTTATCACGCCCTGAAGCCATCTACAGCAGTAATGACTATAATGCTAAGCGTACACCAAAACCGATTTTGTCCGGCGATGGCGGACAGAACTACCCGGACGAGTAACTCGGACGTGTATGTGCTTACACTGGAACAGAGTTACCACTTGTGCCGACATTGGACGTTGCCAATTTTTGTAATTTTGCGTCCGTTGTAATTTTTTGAATGTTTATCCTACAGGGTTGGTCTATTATAAACACAACTAATTAATTCTTTAATATCCACGGTCGTTTAGATAGATAACAACAAAATTTAACTATAAATACACTCAATTTGCACTGTAGGCGCCGGTAGACTGGCGAGAAATCCCAACAAGTTCGGATCATCGTGATGATCGGCCGTTTTTGGAAGTCATCGGACGATGACAGTCGTGTTTTTGTACGCGCTCTCTTTCTTTTACAAGTGTTTGATTGAATGGCCGGCGTCGCCCGAGCAAACTTCGACCGATTACGGATTAGGTGTACGCGAGCCATAAGAGTGAAAGTACCTGATGTTGATCAGGGCAGGGGAAATGCTTAAGCAATTTTAGCATCTATTTTGTCGAAAACTTCCAATTAATATTTCCAATGGGGGACATCTAGTGGGACCATAAAACATGGTTATTCTAAATCACAATTTAGTATTTGTCCTGCAGGATAATTAAAGAAGAAGTTTCTAAGGGAAAATTACCTATATGGTCAATTGCTAATAATCAAGGATCTGGTAAAGTTTTAAGAAATGCTTAAAACAAAAACATAAAAATCGCCTATAGTTATATTACCAGAAACAATTTCTACAAAGAAGTGGTTGAATCTTATTATAGATAGATTAATTAAAAATTACAATAGCATAAATGAATTAACCTAAAAGTATTAGTTTTTTCTTTGTTAACATAATATGCATAAATTTTAAGGTTTGAAAATTTAAACCACATTCAAACTTTAACGGCCTCGCCGTGAAAGTATGCATTGTCGCGGTATTCTATACTTAAACTAGAAATCAAGAAAGAAAAAAATTAAAATAGAAATCGATACTTTGTCAAAAAATATACGTAGAAGTATACATCGACTGGTGGATGTATGCACTAACTGAATTTTATACTTCAACTGTAACATAGTAATAATAATTGTAACTAAATACTAAATAACTGTAATTTTGTGGACAAAGGAACAGACGGACAATAAAACGAACAGACAAGAAAAACGTGCAGACAAGAAATTTTGTGGACAATGGAACAGAGGGACAAGAAAACGAACAGACAAGAAAAACCTGCGGACAAGAAATTTTGTGGACAAGGGAACAGACGGACAAGAAAACGAACAGACAAGAAAAACGTGCGGTCAAGAAATTTTGTGGACAATAGAACAGACGGACAAGAAAACGAACAGACAAGAAAAACGTGGAGACAAGAATTGTTGTGCGCAATAGAACAGACGGAGAAGAAAACAAACAGACAAGAAATTTTGTGGACAATGGAACAGAGGGACAAGAAAACGAACAGACAAGAAAAACCTGCGGACAAGAAATTTTGTGGACAAGGGAACAGACGGACAAGAAAACGAACAGACAAGAAAAACGTGCGGTCAAGAAATTTTGTGGACAATAGAACAGACGGACAAGAAAACGAACAGACAAGAAAAACGTGGAGACAAGAATTGTTGTGCGCAATAGAACAGACGGAGAAGAAAACAAACAGACAAGAAATTTTGTGGACAATGGAACAGAGGGACAAGAAAACGAACAGACAAGAAAAACCTGCGGACAAGAAATTTTGTGGACAAGGGAACAGACGGACAAGAAAATGAACAGACAAGAAATTGGTGCGGACAAGAAATTTTGTGCACAAGAGAACAGACGGAGAAGAAAACGAACAGACAAGAAAAACTTGCGGATAAGAAATTTTGTGGACAAGAGAACAGACGGACAAGAAAACGAACAGACAAGAAATTTTGTGGACAAGGGAACAGACAAGAAAACGAACAGACAAGAAAAACGTGCGGTCAAGGAATTTTGTGGACAATAGAACATAAGGACAAGAAAACGAACAGACAAGAAAAACGTGCAGACAAGAAATTTTGTGCACAATAGAACAGACGGAGAAGAAAACAAACAGACAAGAAAAACTTGTGGACAAGAGAACAGACCGAGAAGAAAACGAACAGACAAGAAATTTTTGGACACGAGAAAAGACGGACAAGAAAACGAACAGACAAGAAAAACGTGGAGACAAGAAATGTTGTGCACAATAGAACACACGGAGAAGAAAACAAACAGACAAGAAATTTTGTGGACAATGGAACAGAGGGACAAGAAAACGAACAGACAAGAAAAACCTGCGGACAAGAAATTTTGTGGACAAGGGAACAGACGGACAAGAAAACGAACAGACAAGAAATTTTGTGGACAAGGGAACAGACAAGAAAACGAACAGACAAGAAAAACGTGCGGTCAAGGAATTTTGTGGACAATAGAACATAAGGACAAGAAAACGAACAGACAAGAAAAACGTGCAGACAAGAAATTTTGTGCACAATAGAACAGACGGAGAAGAAAACAAACAGACAAGAAAAACTTGTGGACAAGAGAACAGACCGAGAAGAAAACGAACAGACAAGAAATTTTTGGACACGAGAAAAGACGGACAAGAAAACGAACAGACAAGAAAAACGTGGAGACAAGAAATTTTGTGCACAATAGAACAGACGGAGAAGAAAATAAACAGACGACAAAAACTTGTGGACAAGAGAACAGACCGAGAAGAAAACGAACAGACAAGAAAAACGCGCGGACAAGAAATTTTGTGGACAATAGAACAGACGGAGAAGAAAACAAACAGACAAGAAAAACTTGCGGACAAGAGATCAGACCGAGAAGAAAACGAACAGACAAGAAAAACGTGGAGACAGGAAATTTTGTGCACAATAGAACAGACGGAGAAGAAAACAAACACACAAGAAAAACTTGTGGACAAGAGAACAGACCAAGAAGAAAACGAACAGACAAGAAAAACGCGCGGACAAGAAATTTTGTGGACAAGGGAACAGACGGACAAGAAAACGAACTGTCAAGAAATTTTGTGCACAATAGAACAGACGGAGAAGAAAACAAACAGACAAGAAATTTTGTGGACAATGGAACAGAGGGACAAGAAAACGAACAGACAAGAAAAACCTGCGGACAAGAAATTTTCTGGGCAAGGGAACAGACGGACAAGAAAATGAACAGACAAGAAATTAGTGCGTACAAGAAATTTTGTGCACAAGAGAACAGACGGAGAAGAAAACGAGCAGACAAGAAAAACATGCGGATAAGAAATTTTGTGGACAAGGGAACAGACGGACAAGAAAACGAACAGACAAGAAATTTTGTGGACAAGGGAACAGACGGACAAGAAAACGAACAGACAAAAAAAACGTGCAGACAAGAAATTTTGTGCACAATAGAACAGACGGAGAAGAAAACAAACAGACAAGAAAAACTTGTGGACAAGAGAACAGACCGAGAAGAAAACGAACAGACAAGAAATTTTTGGACACGAGAAAAGACGGACAAGAAAACGAACAGACAAGAAAAACGTGGAGACAAAAAATGTTGTGCACAATAGAACAGACGGAGAAGAAAATAAACAGACAAGAAATTTTGTGGACAATGGAACAGAGGGACAAGAAAACGAACAGACAAGAAAAACCTGTGGACAAGAAATTTTGTGGACAGGGGAACAGACGGACAAGAAAATGAACAGACAAGAAATTGGTGCGGACAAGAAATTTTGTGCACAAGAGAACAGACGGAGAAGAAAACGAACAGACAAGAAAAACTTGCGGATAAGAAATTTTGTGGACAAGGGAACAGACGGACAAGAAAACGAACAGACAAGAAATTTTGTGGACAAGGGAACAGACAAGAAAACGAACAGACAAGAAAAACGTGCGGTCAAGGAATTTTGTGGACAATAGAACATAAGGACAAGAAAACGAACAGACAAGAAAAACGTGCAGACAAGAAATTTTGTGCACAATAGAACAGACGGAGAAGAAAACAAACAGACAAGAAAAACTTGTGGACAAGAGAACAGACCGAGAAGAAAACGAACTGACAAGAAATTTTTGGACACGAGAAAAGACGGACAAGAAAACGAACAGACAAGAAAAACGTGGAGACAAGAAATGTTGTGCACAATAGAACAGACGGAGAAGAAAACAAACAGACAAGAAATTTTGTGGACAATGGAACAGAGGGACAAGAAAACGAACAGACAAGAAAAACCTGCGGACAAGAAATTTTGTGGACAAGGGAACAGACGGACAAGAAAATGAACAGACAAGAAATTGGTGCGGACAAGAAATTTTGTGCACAAGAGAACAGACGGAGAAGAAAACGAACAGACAAGAAAAACTTGCGGATAAGAAATTTTGTGGACAAGAGAACAGACGGACAAGAAAACGAACAGACAAGAAATTTTGTGGACAAGGGAACAGACAAGAAAACGAACAGACAAGAAAAACGTGCGGTCAAGGAATTTTGTGGACAATAGAACATAAGGACAAGAAAACGAACAGACAAGAAAAACGTGCAGACAAGAAATTTTGTGCACAATAGAACAGACGGAGAAGAAAACAAACAGACAAGAAAAACTTGTGGACAAGAGAACAGACCGAGAAGAAAACGAACAGACAAGAAATTTTTGGACACGAAAAAAGACGGACAAGAAAACGAACAGACAAGAAAAACGTGGAGACAAGAAATGTTGTGCACAATAGAACACACGGAGAAGAAAACAAACAGACAAGAAATTTTGTGGACAATGGAACAGAGGGACAAGAAAACGAACAGACAAGAAAAACCTGCGGACAAGAAATTTTGTGGACAAGGGAACAGACGGACAAGAAAACGAACAGACAAGAAATTTTGTGGACAAGGGAACAGACAAGAAAACGAACAGACAAGAAAAACGTGCGGTCAAGGAATTTTGTGGACAATAGAACATAAGGACAAGAAAACGAACAGACAAGAAAAACGTGCAGACAAGAAATTTTGTGCACAATAGAACAGACGGAGAAGAAAACAAACAGACAAGAAAAACTTGTGGACAAGAGAACAGACCGAGAAGAAAACGAACAGACAAGAAATTTTTGGACACGAGAAAAGACGGACAAGAAAACGAACAGACAAGAAAAACGTGGAGACAAGAAATTTTGTGCACAATAGAACAGACGGAGAAGAAAATAAACAGACGACAAAAACTTGTGGACAAGAGAACAGACCGAGAAGAAAACGAACAGACAAGAAAAACGCGCGGACAAGAAATTTTGTGGACAATAGAACAGACGGAGAAGAAAACAAACAGACAAGAAAAACTTGTGGACAAGAGATCAGACCGAGAAGAAAACGAACAGACAAGAAAAACGTGGAGACAGGAAATTTTGTGCACAATGGAACAGACGGAGAAGAAAACAAACACACAAGAAAAACTTGTGGACAAGAGAACAGACCAAGAAGAAAACGAACAGACAAGAAAAACGCGCGGACAAGAAATTTTGTGGACAAGGGAACAGACGGACAAGAAAACGAACTGTCAAGAAATTTTGTGCACAATAGAACAGACGGAGAAGAAAACAAACAGACAAGAAATTTTGTGGACAATGGAACAGAGGGACAAGAAAACGAACAGACAAGAAAAACCTGCGGACAAGAAATTTTCTGGGCAAGGGAACAGACGGACAAGAAAATGAACAGACAAGAAATTAGTGCGTACAAGAAATTTTGTGCACAAGAGAACAGACGGAGAAGAAAACGAGCAGACAAGAAAAACATGCGGATAAGAAATTTTGTGGACAAGGGAACAGACGGACAAGAAAACGAACAGACAAGAAATTTTGTGGACAAGGGAACAGACGGACAAGAAAACGAACAGACAAAAAAAACGTGCAGACAAGAAATTTTGTGCACAATAGAACAGACGGAGAAGAAAACAAACAGACAAGAAAAACTTGTGGACAAGAGAACAAACCGAGAAGAAAACGAACAGACAAGAAATTTTTGGACACGAGAAAAGACGGACAAGAAAACGAACAGACAAGAAAAACGTGGAGACAAGAAATGTTGTGCACAATAGAACAGACAGAGAAGAAAACAAACAGACGAGAAAAACTTGTGGACAAGAGAACAGACCGAGAAGAAAACGAACAGACAAGAAAAACGCGCGGACAAGAAATTTTGTGGACAATAGAACAGACGGAGAAGAAAACAAACAGACAAGAAAAACTTGTGGACAAGAGAACAGACCGAGAAGAAAACTAACAGACAAGAAAAACGTGGAGACAGGAAATTTTGTGCACAATAGAACAGACGGAGAAGAAAACAAACAGACAAGAAAAACTTGTGGACAAGAGAACAGACCGAGTAGAAAACGAACAGACAAGAAAAACGTGGAGACAGGAAATTTTGTGCACAATAGAACAGACGGAGAAGAAAACAAACAGACAAGAAAAACTTGTGGACAAGAGAACAGACCAAGAAGAAAACGAACAGACAAGAAAAACGTGCAGACAAGAAATTTTGTGCACAATAGAACAGACGGAGAAGAAAACAAACAGACAAGAAAAACTTGTGGACAAGAGAAAACAGACCGAGTAGAAAACGAACAGACAAGAAAAACGCGCGGACAAGAAATTTTGTGGACAATAGAACAGACGGAGAAGAAAACAAACAGACAAGAAAAACTTGTGGACAAGAGAACAGACCGAGAAGAAAACGAACAGACAAGAAAAACGTGGAGACAGGAAATTTTGTGCACAATAGAACAGACGGAGAAGAAAATAAACACACAAGAAAAACTTGTGGACAAGAGAACAGACCAAGAAGAAAACGAACAGACAAGAAAAACGCGCGGACAAGAAATTTTGTGGACAAGGGAACAGACGGACAAGAAAACGAACAGTCAAGAAATTTTGTGCACAATAGAACAGACGGAGAAGAAAACAAACAGACAAGAAATTTTGTGGACAATGGAACAGAGGGACAAGAAAACGAACAGACAAGAAAAACCTGCGGACAAGAAATTTTGTGGGCAAGGGAACAGACGGACAAGAAAATGAACAGACAAGAAATTAGTGCGGACAAGAAATTTTGTGCACAAGAGAACAGACGGAGAAGAAAACGAGCAGACAAGAAAAACATGCGGATAAGAAATTTTGTGGACAAGGGAACAGACGGACAAGAAAACGAACAGACAAGAAATTTTGTGGACAAGGGAACAGACGGACAAGAAAACGAACAGACAAGAAAAACGTGCGGTCAAGAAATTTTGTGGACAATAGAACAGACGGACAAGAAAACGAACAGACAAAAAAAACGTGCAGACAAGAAATTTTGTGCACAATAGAACAGACGGAGAAGAAAACAAACAGACAAGAAAAACTTGTGGACAAGAGAACAAACCGAGAAGAAAACGAACAGACAAGAAATTTTTGGACACGAGAAAAGACGGACAAGAAAACGAACAGACAAGAAAAACGTGGAGACAAGAAATGTTGTGCACAATAGAACAGACAGAGAAGAAAACAAACAGACGAGAAAAACTTGTGGACAAGAGAACAGACCGAGAAGAAAACGAACAGACAAGAAAAACGCGCGGACAAGAAATTTTGTGCACAATAGAACAGACGGAGAAGAAAACAAACAGACAAGAAAAACTTGTGGACAAGAGAACAGACCGAGAAGAAAACGAACAGACAAGAAAAACGTGGAGACAGGAAATTTTGTGCACAATAGAACAGACGGAGAATAAAACAAACAGACAAGAAAAACTTGTGGACAAGAGAACAGACCGAGAAGAAAACGATCAGACAAGAAAAACGTGGAGACAGGAAATTTTGTGCACAATAGAACAGACGGAGAAGAAAACAAACAGACAAGAAAAACTTGTGGACAAGAGAACAGACCGAGAAGAAAACGATCAGACAAGAAAAACGTGGAGACAGGAAATTTTGTGCACAATAGAACAGACGGAGAAGAAAACAAACAGACAAGAAAAACTTGTGGACAAGAGAACAGACCAAGAAGAAAACGAACAGACAAGAAAAACGCGTGGACAAGAAATTTTGTGAAGAAGGGAACAGACGGACAAGAAAACGAACAGTTAAGAAATTTTGTGCACAATAGAACAGACGGAGAAGAAAACAAACAGACAAGAAAAACTTGTGGACAAGAGAACAGACCGAGATGAAAACGAACAGACAAGAAAAACGTGGAGACAGGAAATTTTGTGCACAATAGAACAGACGGAGAAGAAAACAAACAGACAAGAAAAACTTGTGGACAAGAGAACAGACCAAGAAGAAAACGAACAGACAAGAAAAACGCGTGGACAAGAAATTTTGTGGACAAGGGAACAGACGGACAAGAAAACGAACAGTCAAGAAATTTTGTGCACAATAGAACAGACGGAGAATAAAACAAACAGACAAGAAAAACTTGTGGACAAGAGAACAGACCGAGAAGAAAACGAACAGACAAGAAAAACGTGGAGACAGGAAATTTTGTGCACAATAGAACAGACGGAGAAGAAAACAAACAGACAAGAAAAACTTGTGGACAAGAGAACAGACCAAGAAGAAAACGAACAGACAAGAAAAACGCGTGGACAAGAAATTTTGTGGTCAAGGGCAGTGCTCCGCAACCTTTTATCTTCCACGGCACAATAACGTATTTTAAAAAATTCCGCGGCACACCACAAGTAAAGGCTTTAAAAATACACCAAATACAGTAATACATCGACCTACGCTACCCCGACTTACGCGAACTCGGAGTTACGAGTTCTTACGAAGAACACATTTCTTCCACAAAACAATTCAGAGTAATCAATGCTAATTTAAACAGTATTTAAACATAATAACTAATTTATTAATGTAATATTTGTGCTTGTTTTGATGAACATATACGTCGTATATTTGGCTCTATATTAGAAAGTGCTACTCGGAGTTCATGGTCAAGACCTTTCAAACACGATCGTTCTTCATTTTTAATTAGAACCAATGTAGAAAAACTTTGTTCACATAAGTATGTCGTAGAAAAAGGTAGCAAAATTGCAATAGCCTTTGCAGAAATTTGAGTATACTCATTCTGAACGGAAATCCAGAAATCAGCCAATTTCATTTTACTGAAGTTGAGTTTCAGCGTCCAATCGTTTCTCAATTCTATAAATTCCTCTCGAATTTGAAGGGAAAGTGCTTCTGTTGAATTTTCTGCATCTGCTATAAAAGGATTTCTAATCCAATTATACTGATCCGCATTAATTGTGAAAAAATAATGATTAAATTTGTCTTGCAACAAATTTAAATGTTGTTGAGTCAGATCCAGAATTATCTTTTTGATTTCAATCATCGTCTTGTGAGGCCTTTGGAACATTTCTAATGATCCTTTTTGTATCTCTTTCTGCCAAAGTTCAAGCTTATTTTTAAAGCCCACTAACTTGTCGGAGCATGTCAGATTATTTTCGGTTCGACCTTGCATTCTTTTATTCAGTTCGTTCAGGTGCTCAAAGATATCAACCATGTACGCTAGTTTGGACATCCAGTAATTATCATCAAAAAGTTGATAAAGTTCGGGCATATCTTGTTTTAACAAAAACTCGCGAACCTCGTTGCGAAGCTCAAACAATCTAGCCAAAACTTTTCCACGGGATAGCCAACGTACCTCGGTGTAAAACAATAAGGATTCATAATCCGATCCCATTTCTTCACATATTATTTTAAAAATTCGCGAATTTAAGGCTCTTGTTTTAATAATGTTTATGATAGTAATGCATTGATTCGTCGTTTTCAATAGTTCCATTGGCAAGTTTTTGGTCATTAATGCTTCGCGATGTATGCAACAGTGTGTAATTTCTATATTTGGATTTTGCCGTATTACGCACGAAATAAAACCTTTTTTCTTGCCCATCATTGCTGCAGCACCATCCGTGCAAATACTAATGCAATTACTCCATGACATATCATAAGTTTTAAAAAAATCATCTGTTACTTTGAAAATTTCCTCGCCGGTAGTTCGCTCTGGAAGCTCGTTGCAAAATAAATAGTTTTCTATTATGGTGCCCTCGTCAACGAAACGTACAATAGCTATGAGTTGTGCTCGGTTTTTAATATCCGTCGATTCATCAATTTGTAGTGCAAACTTCTGGGCCGTATTTAGTTTTGCAATTAGTATTCCTAAAATATCGTTGATACATTTTTTAACAGTATCAGCTGACAACGGTACTTTTTTTACTTCATTAACTTCTCTAGGCCTAAGCATGGATTTAACAATTTATATGCATGCTGGTTTAATGAGTGTCTCACCAATAGTATGTGGTTTTTTCTGACGTGCAATTAATCTTGCAACATGGTAACTAGCTTATTATTTAAAAATGATTTCTCCTTCTTAACGTAACTAGGATGGTTTGAATTTAAATGGCGAAGCAGTTTACTGGGTACCATTGCTTCGTTAGATAGCATTTCTCCGCAAATGATGCATTCTGGTTTAGGTGGCGTTTCTTTATCACAACACGAAAATCCATATCGAATGTAGTCTTCGTTATACTTTCTTTCCCACATCTTCTGTTTTTTTGCAGCACCACTTGTGCTTGGTTCATTTTGGTTTGTCGGTGAATTCGAAAATCTTTTTAAAAACTTGTCCATATTTTTTAGAAGTATAACAACAAAATAACCTAAAAATGTGGTATTTGATGGGAGTTCTTCTCGTTCGGATGCAGACTGACTAACATGATCATCAGTTCGGTAGATAGAACAAAATACGTCGAGACTCATTGTCAGACACAAAGTGCCGACGCTCGAGCCACGCCCTCCGTAATTTGCCCCACGTGCAACAGCGAAATATGGGTTCATACTAGAGTTTCCGATCTCGATTCGATTTTATTATACGTCCATCTCTTAAAGCCCAATTTTTGTTAGCCAGATCGATCTTAAAATCGCCACGAAATGAAGAGATCGAAAATCGATCACTACTAGTACATTTATAACGATTCATTTTAATATTTCTAACTTACGACAGAATTTTGTTAAGTCGAGAACGATTTATTCGATTCGTGTTTCTGAAATCCTTAGAAGATTGGGATAATAATTAATATTAGCTCAAAGCTATGCTTAAATAAAAAATAACATATTGGCGGAACACTCAGTTGGAACGACTTAAATGTTTTATTATCGATACGCAAGATTATAAATTTGACTTACCCGAAACAAATGCACTAGTGCCGATTATTTAATAAGAAAATGCTTAGAAAAGCATAACAGCAAGCTGCTTTACTAATGTAATAATAATATCACATTAAACGACGTACATCTCTACGCATAAGTACGCAAACTAACACTCACAGTACTATATGTACAATGTACTTTTTTTGTTTAACTAAGTACATGTTTTTGTTTTGTATATAATTTCGACTCTGAGAAATTACATATTGGCATTTTTACATATTAATTATTCTTGAGAAAACCGCGGCATAGCTTAGATCACCTCGCGGCACAGTAGTGTGCCGCGGCACAGCGGTTGCGGAGCACTGGTCAAGGGAACAGACGGACAAGAAAACGAACAGTCAAGAAATTTTGTGCACAATAGAACAGACGGAGAAGAAAACAAACAGACAAGAAAAACTTGTGGACAAGAGAACAGACCGAGATGAAAACGAACAGACAAGAAAAACGTGGAGACAGGAAATTTTGTGCACAATAGAACAGACGGAGAAGGAAACAAACAGACAAGAAAAACTTGTGGACAATAGAACAGACCAAGAAGAAAACGAACAGACAAGAAAAACGCGTGGACAAGAAATTTTGTGGACAAGGGAACAGACGGACAAGAAAACGAACAGTCAAGAAATTTTGTGCACAATAGAACAGACGGAGAATAAAACAAACAGACAAGAAAAACTTGTGGACAAGAGAACAGACCGAGAAGAAAACGAACAGACAAGAAAAACGTGGAGACAGGAAATTTTGTGCACAATAGAACAGACGGAGAAGAAAACAAACAGACAAGAAAAACTTGTGGACAAGAGAACAGACCAAGAAGAAAACGAACAGACAAGAAAAACGCGTGGACAAGAAATTTTGTGGACAAGGGAACAGACGGACAAGAAAACGAACAGTCAAGAAATTTTGTGCACAATAGAACAGACGGAGAAGAAAACAAACAGACAAGAAAAACTTGTGGACAAGAGAACAGACCGAGAAGAAAACGAACAGACAAGAAAAACGTGGAGACAGGAAATTTTGTGCACAATAGAACAGACGGAGAATAAAACAAACAGACAAGAAAAACTTGTGGACAAGAGAACAGACCGAGAAGAAAACGAACAGACAAGAAAAACGTGGAGACAGGAAATTTTGTGCACAATAGAACAGACGGAGAAGAAAACAAACACACAAGAAAAACTTGTGGGCAAGAGAACAGACCAAGAAGAAAACGAACAGACAAGAAAAACGCGCGGACAAGAAATTTTGTGGACAAGGGAACAGACGGACAAGAAAACGAACAGTCAAGAAATTTTGTGCACAATAGAACAGACGGAGAAGAAAATAAACAGACGACAAAAACTTGTGGACAAGAGAACAGACCGAGAAGCAAACGAACAGACAAGAAAAACGCGCGGACAAGAAATTTTGTGGACAATAGAACAGACGGAGAAGAAAACAAACAGACAAGAAAAACTTGTGGACAAGAGAACAGACCGAGAAGAAAACGAACAGACAAGAAAAACGTGGAGACAGGAAATTTTGTGCACAATAGAACAGACGGAGAAGAAAACAAACACACAAGAAAAACTTGTGGACAAGAGAACAGACCAAGAAGAAAACGAACAGACAAGAAAAACGCGCGGACAAGAAATTTTGTGGACAAGGGAACAGACGGACAAGAAAACGAACAGTCAAGAAATTTTGTGCACAATAGAACAGACGGAGAAGAAAATAAACAGACGACAAAAACTTGTGGACAAGGAACAGACCGAGAAGAAAACGAACAGACAAGAAAAACGTAGAGACAGGAAATTTTGTGCACAATAGAACAGACGGAGAAGAAAACAAAGAGACAAGAAATTTTGTGGACAATGGAACAGAGGGACAAGAAAACGAACAGACAAGAAAAACCTGCGGACAAGAAATTTTGTGGACAAGGGAACAGACGGACAAGAAAACGAACAGTCAAGAAATTTTGTGCACAATAGAACAGACGGAGAAGAAAACAAACAGACAAGAAATTTTGTGGACAATGGAACAGAGGGACAAGAAAACGAACAGACAAGAAAAACCTGCGGACAAGAAATTTTGTGGGCAAGGGAACAGACGGACAAGAAAATGAACAGACAAGAAATTAGTGCGGACAAGAAATTTTGTGCACAAGAGAACAGACGGAGAAGAAAACGAGCAGACAAGAAAAACATGCGGATAAGAAATTTTGTGGACAAGGGAACAGACGGACAAGAAAACGAACAGACAAGAAATTTTGTGGACAAGGGAACAGACGGACAAGAAAACGAACAGACAAGAAAAACGTGCGGTCAAGAAATTTTTGGACTCGAGAAAAGACGGACAAGAAAACGAACAGACAAGAAAAACGTGGAGACAAGAAATGTTGTGCACAATAGAACAGACAGAGAAGAAAACAAACAGACGAGAAAAACTTGTGGACAAGAGAACAGACCGAGAAGAAAACGAACAGACAAGAAAAACGCGCGGACAAGAAATTTTGTGGACAATAGAACAGACGGAGAAGAAAACAAACAGACAAGAAAAACTTGTGGACAAGAGAACAGACCGAGAAGAAAACGAACAGACAAGAAAAACGTGGAGACAGGAAATTTTGTGCACAATAGAACAGACGGAGAAGAAAACAAACAGACAAGAAAAACTTGTGGACAAGAGAACAGACCAAGAAGAAAACGAACAGACAAGAAAAACGTGCAGACAAGAAATTTTGTGCACAATAGAACAGACGGAGAAGAAAACAAACAGACAAGAAAAACTTGTGGACAAGAGAACAGACCGAGTAGAAAACGAACAGACAAGAAAAACGTGGAGACAGGAAATTTTGTGCACAATAGAACAGAGGGAGAAGAAAACAAACAGACAAGAAAAACTTGTGGACAAGAGAACAGACCGAGAAGAAAACTATTAACCGTCTACAAACTAATAATCCTTTGTTATCTAGAAAATGATTTCAAGTTTTTATAAATTGTAGCAAGAAAAAATATAGAAACAATTATCTAATTGAAAGTTTAATTAAAATCAAGAAACAATTGTTTTATTAAGCAGGTTTATTTTTGTATTAAAAGTGTTTGAACAGCATGAATTTAAAAATCCGGAATAAATTTATTGCAGCTATTAAAAAGTGCGTGGAAGCACGAAGCAATTTTTAAAATCTGCTCGGTAAGGATAAGCCGAAATTTATGATTAAATTTATTGTTATTATTAAAATAAATGGTTCTTAAGTGGAAAACGGAATTGATGTCATTATCTCACTTTTTCCTTCCCCCGGAGCGACAGAAAAGTGAATTCGTGTCATAAAAGGCACCATCGAGAACGGATGAAAAGCTACCCCTAATGCAATCAATTGTTATTGATATCGCTTTTTAAAAGTGTGTCTCGCCGTCATAGAATCAATTTCATATCGGTCAGCAAAATTGTATATAAATTCAATATTCCAGCAAAAAAAAAATATCATAAATTCAATTGAATTTAATTAACTGCATTCGTTGAAACAAGATTTATGTACCTATAAAAGAAACAGACTTACAACTCAGCTCAAAGTGTTTATATTATCTTACTGTATTATTTCATCTTTACCTTTACCTTTTATTTACCTTTGTATTTACATTTTTTTATTTTCCTCCTTTTGCATTTTTATTCTTTTGTACTTTTTTATATCCCCCGTTCCCATCCGGTTCCCGTCTTATGCATAGATAATTCTATCTCTATAGGATAGATACATTTTGTGTTGTAAATTTTTGGGAAAAAAAAGAACGTTTAAAACAACTTTTTAATAAAATAAAGAGGAGAAAATAGTTTTCCATTACTGACTATAAAGTGTGGAGCTATAAATTATAATCACGTTATCTTGATAGGTACTCCACGTTTTTATCTTATATATTTTTTCTATTTTGCGTTTGTAATGGACTCATAACAGGACTCATATGCGTGCGGTTATGGCTCGCCGAGTGCGATACAATTTTCTCAATATGTATCGGAGATTTTTTTAATTTAGAAATGGCATAAAAGGGAGGAAAATAGAAAAAAATACAGTATAAAAAACTCGTAAAGGCGCAAACCATCATAAGGCGTTTTCCAGCATTTCCAGTCCACTAGAAAACTCCTCGCTACGCTCGTTCAAACTTGGACGCGTGCTGTAAAATCGCACCTACTGAACTCGTCCTCGAATATACTATTATTATTATTTTATACAATATTATTTGTTGCTCTTTAGTATTGTCTGTTTGTGTAAAATCTGTGTGAAACGATTTTAACCATTGTTTGATCAGCTAGCATCCCTTTTGCTTACTACGCATCATTCGTTTATATGCTGGGTTCTGTTATATACAAGGTCTTATATACAGGGTCATTCGTTTATAGATATGGGTTCGTTTATATGCTGGGGTCTGTTCTAGGCACAAGATGTACCTGTTTTCGATGTATGACGATGATGTATCAAGATGTATGGCGCTCCAGGACTGGACGGAATACAGACAGAGTTCCTTAAGCTTTTGGACGAAGAATCAATAAAAATGATCTTCAAAATATTTAACAATATCTATAACACCAGCAACATCCTGAAAGAATGGCTCATTTCTGAATTTATATTGCTTCCCAAGAAACAAGGGCCAAAGAAATGCGCAGAATACAGAACCATAAGCTTAATGAGCCATTTACTCAAGATTTTTCTTAAGGATATTCATCGCAGTATATACAAGATATGCGAAGAGAGAGTAGCAGATACACAATTTGGCTTCATGAAAGGACTGGGAACAAGAGAAGCACTGTTCAGTATACAAGTATTATTACAACGGTGTAGGGACATCAATTGCAACATTTATACCTGCTTTGTGGACTACCAAAAGGCGTTTTGAAAAAGTCATGATACAAGTGCTAAAAGGCACCGGAATGGATGATAAAGACCTCAGAAGTATACAAAACCTGTACTGGAACCAGACAGCCACCATAAAAATCAACGCTGGAGATGAAACAACAGAGGCAGTTAACATTCTGCGGGGCGTACGACAAAGGTGTATCATCTCCCCTCTGATATTTAATCTATATTCAGAACAGATATTTAGAGAGGCTCTGGAAAACGATGAGAATGGAGTTCTTGTAAACGGTAAACGACTAAATAATATCCGATATGCAGATGATACCGTCATATTTGCAGATAGTGTAGAAGGTCTACAGCAGCTTATGAACAAAGTGAATGAAGTAAGTGAACGATATGGGCTAAAAATGAACATCAACAAAACAAAGTTTCTGGTCATAAGTAAAGAGAAGAAAGAAAACTGCCAACAATTTATTAAAAATATACCAATAGAACGGGTGTCCAAACTTGTCTACCTGGGAACCTTAGTAAACGAACAGTGGGACCACTCACAAGAAATCAGATGTAGAATAGAAAAAGCAAGAAATGCCTTCATCAAAATGTCTAAGTTCTTCAAAAGCTACAACCTCAAATTAGATATCAAAGTAAAAATCCTGCTATATGTTCTCCATATTGTACTATACCATGGAATCATGAACATTGACCGTAGCAACACAAAAGAAACTCGAAGCCTTCGAGATGTGGCTACACAGAAGGATCCTTAGAATATCATGGATAGATAGAGTGACAAACGAAACAATATTGGAAATAATGGGGAAGAAAAAGAGGTGATGAATACGACTAAGAGAAGGAAACTGAAACATCTCGGGCATATAATGAGAAATGACACCAAATACAAACTGTAAAAATTCATCCTCCAAGGAAAAGTATTTGGAAAGAGAGGGCCCGGAAAAAGAAGGATATCATGGCTCAAGAACCTAAGGACATGGTATTCAAAAACAACCACTGAACTGTTTAAAGCAGCAGTCAACAAGGTCATCATAGCCAGGTTAATTGCCAATATTCGA
Source organism: Phosphuga atrata (assembly GCA_944588485.1). Taxonomy (NCBI): domain Eukaryota; kingdom Metazoa; phylum Arthropoda; class Insecta; order Coleoptera; family Silphidae; genus Phosphuga; species Phosphuga atrata. The sequence goes on from OX155898.1 coordinate 4,025,554, forward strand.
AACGAATAGGCACAAGAAGAAGAAGAAACCGAAAAAATTCACGTCAAAATTTTCCAAAAAAATTGGTCAACAAAAATTTTCCATTTCGGTTGAAAAAAATGTGCTTTTTCGCTTTGTTTTGATTTTCTCGAGAACGGCAAACAGCAGCAAAATTATTTTCGGCGCACAGAAACTACTCCACAAGACGAAGAATGCTATATGTAAATTGATCGGAAAGATTCAATAATTCGTCGAGATATTTCAAACTGAAGTTTTAGGATTCTCGATTTGTCGAGTCGATATCTCGGAAAAAATTGCATATAATCAAAACCAGATTGCAGCATCGTTTTCAGGATGTCCTTTTCCTATCAACACACTCAAATTGTCCGCGTGAAATTCATTACTTTCCAAGATCTCTACTCGAGCGGCGAAATTTCTTTAAGATATCTTCAATTTTAGTAGGCGATAGTGAACGAAAGGTGCTAGCGAAATATAATTTGCATGTTCGCAATCAGCAGCAAAAATGCTTTCAGAAACGTTTTTTAATTTTAGCTGTTGCTCGAAAAATAACGATTTTGGCATAATCGCTTTCCTAGCATTTCGTAGTTACCGCAGTGTCTACCTTACGTGTCGATGGTATTTCTTAATCGAAAGCATCCTAGGGAATACTGTATAAGCTTTCAGACCACTTCTGGGGTTGGTGGTAATCGATTGGTGAAGATTAGAAGCCTCTGTGGTAAGCCGCTCAAAAGTTACGACGTCGTGAAATCTGTCGAAAATGCGAGATGCTGTACAGCGAGAAACCATACATCTTGTTTATTTGTAACTTTAGGGCGAAATAAACTTGAAAATCGGTTTCAGCGCTTCAATTTCCTTCGGACAACCACAAAAAATAAATCACTACAATTTTTTCCTAAATATTCGTGAACATTTTCCACTTTTTCCTTCATTTCGGCTGTAAAAAATGTGCTTTTTCGGTTTGTTTCGATTTTCTCGAGAACGGTACACAGCAGCGAAATCATTGCAGGCATACAAAAACTACTCGATAAGACGAACAATTCTATTTGTAAATTGATCGGAAAGATTTTGTGATGCAATGATTCCTCGAAATTTCAAACTGAAATTTTAAGATTCTCGATTTGGCCGATATCTCGAATAACGGTTGTAGATAATCAAAAACGGAGTGCGGCTTTCGTTTTCTGGGGGTCATTTTCTTATCAACACACTCAGATTAACTGGGGAAATTCATTACTTCCAAGATCTCAAAAGCGTTTTCAAATTTTGCTGTAACTCGAAAAATAACGGTTTTGCAAAATCAATTTTGTGGAGCCCATTTTAAAAACACCCAAAGTTTTAAATCGCCCAGAGAAGTCAAAAAACGAGATTCTAGCCGAAAATGCTTAACACCGACAAGTGCTAATGCACATGAAAATATAGTAAATTAAACCTTCAGCCTTGGTCCTCAACATCGAGCAAATCTGCTCAAAAAGCAAAAAAGTAAAATTCAAGAGAAGATGTTTGGGAGTGTGCATTATGGGAGGTCTTGTGCTCAACTAATTTTAAAAGAGGAATGGAGCCAAATCCAGTGCTTGTATTGTTTCACGCCATACTACGAGATCTGGGCATCTAGTGAAGATACTGATCCCGAGATTAAGCTGCATTATAGAAGTGCTCGTTGGACAAAATGATATTTATTAAAGAGTCAAAGTATTTTTATTTTAAGTTAGAAATATCTGATTATACAGACTATTTCTTTTCTATCCCCAAATTTCCTACCTAGTATCACCAATCTACCGGAATGTGCGGCAACTTATCTTAGATTTCTTGTGCACTTAATTGACGTTAATTCTAAAAATTATAGGATTTTTGTTGAATATTCACATTATTTACTTCAAATAATAAATAAAACAAAAGTGACTGATTACCTAGTTGCAATATCCTATAAATATAGTTTCTTTTTTAAATTTTTATCCCCAACATACCTTTCCTTGCAAATGAAATTTCCTTGTAAATTATTGAAATATTGCATTTCTGATCTCATGACGTCTAGTTTTGAGCTATGTTTAAAATTTCAAGTTTCTAGCTATATGGGCAGTTTAAAATCAATTTATAAAAATCGCGAAATTTTCACGGACGGAGAAGAGAAGAAACAGAATTGAGAACCGTCAGACAAGAAAGCGAGTTAAGAAAACATGATATGAATGTACATAATTCTCTTTTAAAATGTAATATCCTCTTGGTTTAAAATTATAATAAAATGATCTTTTAAATTTTGTTGCTACTTTAACTTCTTTACAGGTTTCTGTGTTAATTATTATAGCAAAATACGTCATATAGTTTACGTCATATATATATATATTTATATATATATATATATATATATATATATATAAATATATATATATATATATATATATATATATATATATATATATATATATATATATACAAATATATATATATATATATATATATATATATATATATATATATATATATATATATATATATATATGTTGTATTTGAGGTTTTCGCGGATAGAAACATGTGTTGGTTTGTTTTCTCGAGGATTCCGCGTTGATGTTAAGGGTTGGTTCTGAAAAGAACCGGATTCTAGACGTTTCCGCGAATTAACATTCGCCATTTTCATATTTTCATGTCATTTTCATGTCATAAGAGATATATGCGTCCGTGCGGGTTAACCGTTAGACGCATACTGAGAACTCGTTCGTGGGATGCGACTATTTATAGCTGTCAGGATTCGGGTCATGCGCGTTGCGTGCGGTACTTCGGTTTCGTTGTTTGTTTGTCGTATATGTGTCTTGGGTGTCTGGGATTGCATCTTGAGGGTGGATATGATCGGTCGCCATGCTGGGGGGAGTCTCAAGGAGTCGTCTCTCGTGTTGATGCAGTAGTCTCGTTTTTCTATCTCTATGGCTTCTCTGTATACTCTTGACATATCGTGGCTAATCTGTGCAAGTGTCCTTGAATTTCTAAAGTCCATCCAGTGACCGGTGTGACCAGAGCGGATGAAACTTTGTCTTTGTGCGGATAGAAACATGTATTGGTTTGTTTTCTCGGGGATTTCGCGTGAAAACGATGTGCCTTATCTATCTTAAAAAAAACTTCACGAATTATCAAACCTCTGATTCGTTCCACAATCATAACACCAGACATAAAGGCAACATTAATATCGATCAAGTCAGGCTACGTAAGTCACACAATGGCGCAAATTACTGGGCTCCTAAATTTTACAATAATCTGTCCCCTGCAATAAGGGCATTGCCATTAAAGCAATACAAAGCATTCTTGAAAAATTTCATAACTGAACATGCATTTTGCTCCTGGGACGAATACCTTGACAAGTGAGAAATTCACTTTCTTTTAATTTGTACCTGTTTTCTTTAATATCATTTTAATTTGTTTGATATAACTACGATTTCAATGTATTAGTTATTATAATCTATTCATTTTTTGACTTCATGTCATCACTTTTACTGATTTTAATAATGACTGTGCTTTTGTTACATTTACATTTTCATTTGATTTTATTCATTTTCACAATTTTATATGTATAAGTGCATATTTTTAATCAAATGTATAAACTGTGTTTTACTAGTTATTTTTAGTAATTGATTTTATTTATATTCATATTTTGTATATCTCTTCAATCAGAGCAAATATTTATATTTATTTATATCGTGTATTTTATTATATATGTAACTCATGTTGTAAGTTTTCTTTTGACATATGTAAACTGTTTGTGGTAATGGCATCAATAAATTATTATTATTATTGTTAAGAAGTAGTAGAAGTAGTGAATACAAGTTTTGTGTAGTGTTGATGCCATTTTCAAACGTGCAATGTTTATCAGTTATTGTAAAATATCACTTATTGTAATACTATTCCACAATTTTTGTTATTTCGATTAATAAAGTTAAAAATAAATAAATAAAGCAAGCTACTTTTTAAAATCACAATAAATTGACAAAATTGTTATTCTTAATGACGAATGGTACTTATAAGTACCAGTTAATTATCTAAAAATCTAATTGGTAAAAAATGAAAAAAAAATCACAGTCTATTTTGAGCAATAAAATTAAAATATTTTTTCAAGAAGTCGGAAATTTGCAATTTTTACTGTCTTGGGCAACAAAGGGTTAAATAAAGAAAACAAAAGTTGATTTAATGCTATATAAATCAATAGGCGCACAACATTCGTTATCTTAAGCGAAGAGAGTTTGTTAAATGGTTGCTGGAACCTCAGTGTATAACAATGTGCCAAGAAAATTATCTGAGTAATGAGGCACATTTTCAACTCAATGCCTCCATGTATATGCAATTCTGTCGAGTTTACTGTAGGGTTCACGCAAGATACGCTTTTGCGATTGACTGTATTTTGATGTGAATGAGATTGAAATTCGGATACGGTAAATAATTTGCATTACAGAACGATGATAAATGATTTGTATCAAAATTGATTGATTTGAATATTGAGTTGATGTTTGGTTACAGCAGACGATGACGAATTGATGTTAATACATTATAAAATCCTGCCGTCTGCACCGTAATAAAAGGTCACAATTTAAGTCACTCAATTTTAAACAGTAATTAACCCTTTCACTGCCATGTCAATTTTAAGGAATAACACACAGCGCCAATATTTATAAAAGAGAACAAATTAAACGCTATATTGAAAAAAACAAACGCTATATAGGTAAGCTATATAAAAAATGTGGTTGCTATATTCAAAAGACAAACGCTATTTATAAAAATCTAACGCTATATAAAAAAAACAAACGCTATATAAAAATAACAAACGCTATATATAAATTACAATCGCGTTATAAAAATAAGAAACGCTATATATACAAAAACAAACGCTATATAAAACAAATAAACGCTATATAAAAATAACAAATTTAGTTTTTATTGAATAATTAACGCTCATTTCGCTTTGGACGGGGCGGCCTCGTGCCCTTTTCTTTCCAATTGGAATGTTTTTAGCCTCGACTGGAGGAACAGTAAGCTTCAATCTAATAGCAAGCCCTAAAATATGTTTACACATATGAATAAGCTGGACATTCACAAGTGCCACTTATAAAACTGTCCTTATCATCTAACAATATCACGATGTATTCTTGGAAACATGACGTTTTATATTGATTAAAGGTAGGCACAACAGTACTATTACTAGGTTCTTCGGGTGGGTGTTTTAAATTTTTGCCTGGTACTATATATTTTGTTGAATTAGAAAATTTTGTGATTTTGATTCCTTTATTTTCACGGGCCCAGTTATATGCTGAAGTCACATTTTCAACGTTAATGTAGGTTTTTCTTTGAAACTTTTAAGGCCGTTTATATAGTCTTTAGACCAGTCATAAACATATTTTAAAAGCAAAATAAAAAATCTAGAAATTGGTAAACGTTCTCTTAAAGTTTTTTCATCTGTAATCACTGGATTAAAATTCTCCAAGGCATTGTTTGTGCTCGACTAATTTCTTAGCACCTTCATACCAATATCTGTTTTCCATTAGCCATTCTTTCTCAAAATATTCAATAAATGCATGAGCGTATTCCTTCCATTTTTCCTTAAATAATGAAGAGGCTTTGTCAAATGGTTCTACACTTTTAGCTAACTGCATTTATTCATTATCTCTATTATATAGATATATATAATATTACACATTATCTCTATGTCTGAAATAATTTCAGATTTTTTTATTTTATCTGAAATTATATTTTTCTAATAATATTTTTTTTCATGTGGAACCAACACATTAAAATGAAGCATTCATTCCCAAAAACATTTCTAAAAGCATTTTTTATTGCCGGTGCGCCATCAGCAATTAATGTGTTAGGATGAAAATCGACCAAGAGAAGATTTTTAATGGCCTGTTGCAATGCATTGAATGAAAATTCATAATCAACAGTTGTTTCACCAGAACAAACGCATATGGCAAAACAATGAAATGAACGATCCATGTCTGTAGATCCAACAACTATGACAGGAAAGCCTTGCCAAACTAATTTGTAAGTGGCATCAGCATGTAGATGGTTGATTTTCGACGCATTTTTTAATAATGTTTTACTTGTCACAAAAAATCTAAATTGAATATTATTTTCATTTTCCTGCTGTATATCGTATGAAGTTACAAATGACTGTGAATAATCTGCAGGTTTAATACTGTTATCAATTAACAGTTTTTCGAATTCGCCTAAGGATATTGTAGCACATCCGAATTTTTCATTTCGAATCGTCCTTAATATGTTTTGAACTTGTCTTTTAGATGGTAGTTGCACTTTATTTTTTGCTAGCAACTCAAGTACTTTTTTGGGCTTAATATTATAATCATTTTCCGATAATGTCTGTATTTCAAGTTTTATTTCAGCATTACAATTATTTATTGTCTTATTTTCACTCCCTTGATGTGTATGCTCAAAATTTGATCTGTACAATAATACTTCATTGCTGAGTGAAACATAAAGCAGGCGAACTGCAGCCGCACATTGCTCACCTCTAAATTTCACATTATTGCATCTAACTATTTCATTCCCATCAGTGTCTTTATAATTTGTATAACGACCCCAACAATGTTCTTGCTCAATTGCACTTACTGCTAAAACACTATTCGGGAAAGAACATTCTTTATTCCATGTGATAGATGTTCTCTTCTTCCTCTTCTTGGGTTCTTCATTTTCTACATCTTCGTCTGATATGTATTCTGCTACGTATTTTGATTCCATCTTGAAGGAGATGTGTCTATCTAAACATGGTTTTACAAAGACAATTTCAATAAAAAAAAACATTTATTAAAATATATATACATTTTGACTTATGTATCAATGCGTTTTGAATATGGCAAGAACGTATTGAGATAATTTGCGAGGTTATGTTTGCTATGTTTGCAGGTTATATTGATTAAATTGTTTTAACTATTAAACAAGAGATATTTAAATGTATAGCAAAAGATTTATAGTCAAATTGTATATTCTTTGTCGTTTTTTAATATTGCCTTTATGTATTTTATATATAGGGATTTTATATATTCTATATAGCGTTTGTAATTTTATATATAGCGTTTGGTACTTTTATATATAGCGGTTTATTCGTATCCTTTATAAAAATGCCGGTAGTTATGCAACCCTTTTTACATAGATAAGTCACCTATTGATCAAAGATCAATGAACATATAAGGAAGCAAAAACATGATTTTTTCTAGAAATTAAGAAAAATATTTATAAAGCGTTTAAAGACTCGAAATCTAACACAACTGATTTGCAAAAGATTAAAGTATTTTCTAAAAACAATTTCACCCATCTGCCGTCTACGGAGGCGGCTGGGCGGATTTTTCAACCTTTTTCACTTTTTCACCCACAACTCGGACATTTTTCGTCGCACGGACGTGGTTACGGTGTCGCTGTGTCCGGAACGTCGCCACACGTCCGACTCTCGTCTCACTTTTCGATATTATTACTTTAAATTTTTGGGAAATGCAAAAACTCATTTTTTCTTTAAAAAAAAATTTGGTCACCTAAACTACGCGATTCGGAAGTCTTATCGAAAATCGCCTTACGTGGGTTCGTTAGTCTATTCTATGGCAACAAGAATCTGATGCACCGACTTTTTCAGATCGAAGGAGCCGGAGGCGATAGTTTTAGTCGGAGGACCCGGATTCGCAAAAAAATGTAAATAACGAAATTTTCTACCAGAATCCTTGCGTGAATTTCATTTTTCCTGGCCATCTTCGCAGTGACCTCCATAAAAGTGATAATATTTGTAAAGCAAACTTTTGGGGTCCGTGTGGGGAAGCGTTTGGCCTGAATCGCCAGGTCACGACATAATCGCAAATTTCAATCAATTCTGAGACGACTGACGTGTGGCGTTTCCCGAATTTCACCTGGGCTGCAATTCACCTCGACCGCACCATTTCGGTGTTTTGAAAAGGTAAAATCCGACTTTATATACCGCCGGAGGCGGATGATCTTCGATGTTTCAACCGCGCGTCTTCGATGCTATTGTTCGTCCGCACGTTGTGCATCCCCAGCTTTTGCCCCCCGTCCTGCCGCGCCCCTCCAGAGGATCAAAACCTACCCGAAAATCGAGGTTTTTGAGGATGTGGCGGCAGCGGCGCAAATTGAATTGTACATTTTTCTTGTGTATCGAGAGCCCCGTTGAGCGACATTTTCGCGACTCAACTCCACCAGGTTCGGACGCACCAGACCGAAACCTAAAATCACGATTTTTTACCTTCAACGCACATTTTTCGTCGGATCTCAAAAATTCTTCTCGGGCGCATCAGCTGCCGCCGTGCCACGTTTTTAGAGCCCTTGCTCGCCGTACTGCGACATCCCGTTCACCTGGTGCAAGAGAAAATGCAACTTTTTTTGCCGATTTTGCAATCACTTCCACGAACGCCCTACACATATTTAAAGGGTTCCAGGCGGCCGATTAGGTTCGTTCTCCTCAGAATACTTGCCCGCAACCATTCCGGCAAGAATTTTTAAACTGCAACGACTTATTGCGAATATCTGCGGCAGTTTAAAGAGAAAAATGCGCAAAAAGTGAAAAAAAAAACAAGCGTTTGCGGTGGTACCTAAAACGTCCGAGCCAATTGACGGATCGGAATAGAACCGGCGCTGTTCGATCTGGCATAGAACCTATTAGTTTGTTTGATGGCGTCTCGACGCCATAAAAACGACAATTTTTGGACGTCCAGGAAAACTCGTACATAATTACCAACTTAAGCCATGCGCTAACGGTTTTGCGCGATTCCCGCATAGAACTGAACGTTTTATCTTTTAGTCCTAGCAGCGCGATGCCGCTAGGACTAAAAGATAAAACGTCCTTTGCAACCATCACGACGCCCGCCCAAACTCGCCCTATTGCAAGAAACTAATGACGAAAGTAAAACGTCCATACTTTGGCCCCCCACCAAAGTATGGACTACAATTTTGGTTGTAGTCCCCCGGAGAATGTTCTGGATTTTTCAGTGGATTGTAGAATGGTCTTTTGGGTTTTTGCACCCATAATTGGACGTCGCGGATTCGCGTTGCGACGCCCACTTATAACTGTTAAGCTGCACAGAGAAAAACTTGAATGTCGATTTGGGGCATCAGGTTGTCGCGTTTTTGACATTCCAAGATCGAGCGACACGTCTGCCCCGAAGAGTACCGGCGCCGCGTCGCTGTGACCACGGAGTAGTCCGCCACAGTTCGAAAGGTATCGGCTCTCGTTCGCCGAAAGTTGCGGTCAGTCTAACCGCTACAGTTTAGCCGTTTCTTTGCGCAGCGACTCGAAATTGCGCACGTTGGGATCGGAACGAATTCTAGCGACACTTTTGTACTTATCTTGTGTTGTACCTTTAGATTTGCAGCCGTGTAGCCGGGCGTCGTGGCGCCGAGATAGAACAAAGACAAACAAAGAACAAAGTAGAGATTTCGCTCCTTTTTTTCAAGACGCCCGCAAACTGCGACTGCGAATTTCGCCGTTCCGCGGCCGATTTTTTCAAAAAACCTCTAAAAAATCAAAAATCGGGACTTTTTCGACATTTTTTTTGAAATTTCCTAAACTTTAAATAGTTTCAGCATTTCATCACTAGATGGCGCTGGCAAAAAAAGAAACACCGGGCTACATCGCCCGGGACGGCGCTGTACAAATTCAGGGCCCGGGTCACATCTGCCGGCTTTTTCTTTTTCATTCATTCATTCATTCATTCATAGTCTCAGCGACCGTCGCAGCTGCAAGATGACCACCCTTACAACGACAAACCCCAACGAAGCCCTCGTGGCAAAGTATTACGACCCCGATTACTTGGACACCGTGGACGACAGCGTCCTCGCCCAAATGATGGATTATATAACGCTACTGCTGAAGAAAAAAACCGCCGCCAAAGACACCACCGAAACCGCCGCCGAAGATTGCACCGAAACCACCGCCGAATATTCCACTGAAACCGTCGCCGAAGATTCCACCGAAACCGCCGCCGAAGATCCCACCGAAACCGCCGCCGAAGATTACACCGAAACCGCCGCCGAAGATTACACTGAAACCGCCGCCGAAGATTACACTGAAACCGCCGCCGAAGATTACACTGAAACCGCCGCCGAAGATTACACCGAAACCGCCGCAGAAGATTCCACCGAAACCGCCGCCGAAGATCCCACCGAAACCGCCGCCGAAGATTACACCGAAACCGCCACCGAAGATTACACCGAAACCGCCGCCGAATACCCCACTGAAACCGCCGCCGAATATCCCACTGAAACCGCCGCCAAGAAGACCACCGTAACCGCCGCCGAAGATTCCACCGATGCCGCCCCCAAAAATACAACCACCGATGCCGCCCTCAAAAATACAACCACCGATGCCACCCCCAAAAATGCAACCATCGATGCCGACCCCAAAAATACAACCACCGATGCCACCCCCAAAAATACGACCGAAGCCCCCAAAAGAAACCGCCCGATGCGCAACCAGACCAAGAGAAAGAGAAAACTACCAGCACAAATAAAATCAAGACTGAAAGACAAAGGACCAAGAATCAACTAAGAAAACAAGACCCACCCGCAGCCAAGCAGAACCTAACATAGCCCACCGAAGGAAACCAAGGAGGAAACGAAATGAAAAACTAATTTATAGAAAAAAAAAAAAAAAAACAGACGACAACAACAGAAAAAACAAAACAACAACAGAAAACAAAACCAACGACGGCGGAAGGACGGGTTCGCGCCCAAAACCGCCATTGAACTAAGGATCCCATACATCTGCCGGCATAGTCTAACGAACCTTCGCAAGAAGAACGTTATACTATTCCACTCTTGACAAAGACAAGAAAAACCACCCAAGCAGAAAAATGAATTCATTCATTGCAACAACCCTCAACGGAACCACCGCAGCGATGCAATTCGACCCCGACGTCCTGGACACCGTGGACGACAACATGATCGAACAACTGCTAAGCTATATCATGAACCGCAAGAAGAAGAGCCATGCCAACAACGATCAGCCCCAGGCCACCGGCACAACTAGAAAAACCACCGCCGAGAGGACAGCCGGAGCCGCCCCCCGAAGGACAACCGAAGCAGCCCCCCGAAGGACAACTGAAGCAGCCCCCAAGAGACTAGTGGAAGCCGCCCCCACGAGCTGAACGGATGCCGCCCCCCAAGAGAGCAACCGAAGCCGCCCCATGGAGAAGAGTGTGAAGAGTGTGGAGAAGAGTGCCTATGGGCACGGACAGCCCCACCGACGCCGCCCCCAAGAGCAAATCCGATCAGGAGGACGAGGAAACGTTCAAGTTTCTCAAGCAACCTGCCAAACTGGAGAGACCGAGCATGTCAGGATCGCAGGTAAGTATGAACATGTATGCATGCTTAGACACAGAGGACAGTGACGACAGGGACGATATGAACCTGAAAACGAAAACCACACCGAAGAAAAGAACAACACCCCAATCATCCTACGGAACAAAGAAAAATGGACCAGACTCAGCAAGCAACTGGACAACAAACACATCAGTGTTTCATCACATGGCCAATTGAAAAGGGCCACGTCGACAAGAGACGGAATTAGAATCCAACCATAAACGATAACGGACTATCGTGAGATGTATAGACTGATGAAAGGGGAAAACTACGAGTTCCACACTCACCAACTGAGCTCCGAGAAGAACCTCAAGGTGGTGATCAAGGGAATCCCTACCGAAGTCATGGAAGAAGACATACTGAATGACTTAGCCGAAAAAGGTTACCCGGCAATCCAGGTGACAAGAATGAAGGGAAGGAACGCGACCCCTATCCAAATGGTATTAGTGGAAATACCAAAAGAGTACAAATCCATATATCAAATGGAAAGAATACAATACCTCAGCGTAAGAATAGAGCCGCTCAAGCCCAAAGGAGACACAGTACAATGCCACAGATGCCAGCTCTATGGACACGTACAGAGAAACTGCAACGCGGAATATAGATGCATGAAATGTGCTGGAAAACACAGCACGCGCCTATGCGAAAAACCACCAACACTGCCACCAAAATGCGCAAACTGCGGAGGCGAACACGTCTCAATATGGAGGAACTGCCCCGCCAAACCAACAAACAGAACCACAGAGACGACAAGACAACAACAACGACTAACTCCCAGGACAAACCCGAAAAGTTACAGACAAGCTACAGCTAGGGAAAACACGACAGTATGTGTATCAATTCAGTTGATATACATACCGGGATACTGCACAAGCAACCACCAGCGAAAACAGACAAAACACCGAAAGGAAAACACCGATGACAAAGACAAAAATAGACAAAGTAACGAACGAATTAACGAAACTGCTAAAGAATTACGCCTCTATACAAACAGACGAGGACGAACTGACAAATTACGCAAAAACCATCGCAAACATCGTCAAAATCATCAAAAATGACCAGAAAACGGAATGTAGACGAACTAAAGATTGTTTTCTGGAACGCAAACGGAGTCGAAAGTAAGAAACTCGAACTGGTAGCACACATGACATGAATACAACATAGATGTGGCGCAAATCAACGAGACGCACCTGCGACGCTGCAATCGCCTGAACATACCAAACTACCAAACCTACAGGAAAGACAGGGGCCAACAAGCCGGAGGCGGAGTTGCCATAATAATCAAGAGGAATTTGAAACACCCCGAATTGCCCGAAGTTGACACGGCGGATAACACAGAAACGATAGGAATCGAAATAATGACCGCAGACGGTCCACTGGACTTGTATTCACTATACTCGCCACCAGGGAAAGAATTGAGCACTCCAGACTTGGATAAAATATTTAGAAATAACACGGCAACGATAGCTGCAGGAGACTTTAACGCAGAACACACACAGTGGAACTGCAGAAAAAGGAATCAAAAAGGAAGAGAACTTAAACGTCACATCTACTAACGGTTTAGAAAACCGTCTACTAACGGTTCTAGCCCCAAACGAGCCAACACATTTCACAGCTAATAACAGATACCCGCCGGACATATTGGACATAGCGGTAATGAAAAACGTCACAGCAAACATCGACATAGTCTGTATTGAAGACTTGAGTTCCGATCACAACCCCGTGCACATGAACGTCCAAACGAAAAGTGCGAGAAGAACGTGCGAGAAGAACGTGCGAGAAAACATTAACAAACTGGGAAAAGTTTAAAGAGAACCTAGATATTACCTGCACAGATATTACAGACCCATTAAGCCTAGAACAGGCGGCGCAAACATTCGAGAACGAAATAAAGGAGGCGCTCCTTACCGCCACAAGAAAACTAACCATCAAACGAACCGTTTTATCGTTCCTCGCCAAAACAGAACCAAAAGACAAACAACAACAAACAAAAAAAAACGAACTAAAACAAAAGACGGCGGAAGGACGGGCACACGCCCACGACCGCCAGAAACAAAGGATCCCATATCACATCTGCCGAAATGGCGGTGAAAAGGGTAATATAAAACGAAGGGAAGAAACTGCACTGGTATTGCAAAGTAAATAATGCATTGTTAAGTCTTATAACAAGTTTAAGCCTAGTTTAAAAATTAAATGTTAAAAATTAACTTGATGTTACAATGAAGGTATGTTTTATTGGAAATTATGGTACTTACGCTTTAACGCCACCACGGCTACATGTTTAAATGCCGCCAATCTACACCTAAAATTATTATGATAATAATATTAAAATATGATAATATTCGCGGCAGCGCGAACTATAGAGCCAATATATAGCGGTGGTGGCGTTAATACGTAAGTACCGAAATTATCAAGTTTAGAAGCACCTCAATAATATGAAATTTGCAGCTTATACAAATATATTGGTTTCTCATTTCAAAACTGAACTCGTGCTTCGAGCCATGTTTTTCATTGAGCTAGAAATGCTGTGTGCGCCACTCGCAATTTATTACGAAATCAAGTTGTTCAATTTTTATATTATATTTATAATTCTGTATTGCAGTAAAGTTATGATTAAAAGGAAACATAATTTCATTAAACTTCCTCCTTTCAGAGCTAAAAGTAATTGATGCATAAATCTTGATGAAAAATATATGCGAATACACAGAAGATAAATATCAGCTACAATTGAAATTAATTTATTCACTTGATATATTGCTACGTTAAGAGAGGTACTCAAGAGTTTATATTTTAAAGCTCTCACGGGGTAACGCATGTGTGTACAGAAGCTTGTTAATTCAAATTGCGTGACATAACAAATCTAATTCAGAGAAGCGTTATCTCGAACAGCATGTTTTACTTCCATTTATTCACAGCCGCACGTACTCAATGGATTTATATGCACTTCAAATTTATTCGAGCAAACAAAAAAGCATAAAAATAAAAACTATAAAACCGCAATGTTTTGAACAAAAAAGCCTATTTAATAATTTTGATATAATTTAATTGGTTTGGGTTTGATTTGCCTACGAAACCTTAAATATTTACCTTGCCAGTCTGGTTAGTGGTTCCTATTTATCAGTATTTGCGTATAATATTATTTCATATGTGGATGAACGTTTTAGTTTTGTTGATATTGTCATTAAGCGAATAATCTGTTTATTGTCGCTGTTTGCATATTGTTAGATTGATTTAATAAAGATAACATTTTATCAGATAATATGATATAATAGCTACTTGTTGAATTTATTAATCCACAAGTAATATACAGTCCGTGGCTTCTCTATTGGGGTGGAAATAAAATGACAGTACAATGGGTTACATAATAGAATTACTGACGATACAGCACTATTACACTGCTAAAATTACACATATGCAGAATTAAACAGAGTGAAAGGAAGACATTGTACATGCGATAACTACACTAAGAAAGATTTATAATAAACTCAATTCAATAAAAAGTACAAGACTGCTTTGAATAAAGTTAAACACATTTTTAATAAAGCTAATATACAATATTGGTATAATTTAATTTTTATAATGGTTATATAGATGAAATTGATAATTAAATTTAACTATAATGCATGAAATAGAAAATATTCATATGAGCTAATGCGCTAAACTGCGCAAGAAATTTTATCTTCCATTGGAATTATAATTTGGTACAATAATTTAAATAAGTTGTTCTTCGTCTTATTACGAAGCTAATAGCTTGTTCATTCCACTTTATCTTTACGCCTTTTTTTGTCTTCCGGGGCTGCGCTTCCCGCGGGGTCTTCTTCTCTTGCCTATTAAAATCCTAATTTGTCTGACCTGGTTAATTCTGAATATGTCCTGATTCCATTCATCTCTGCGCTGTTCTACCCATTCTCCAATCTTTTGTATATCACATTCTTGTCTAATGTCTTCGCTTCGGATATAACCTCTGAGGGATTTATTTGTTATTTTTCGAAGTGTCTTCATTTCCACAGTTTACATCTGTTTTATTTTAACTGTATACGCACGTGTGTCCGAGGCTTATGTCAGTACTGGTCTTACTACTGACTTGCATAACTCTTACCTTCAGTTCTGGATTTAAGTACTTATTTCGCCATACGTAATGGTTCAGGACGGTGGTGGCTCAGATAGCTAAGCACTTCGCTCTAAGTCAGAGAGCGTGGGTTCGAATCTCACACAGAACCAAAAAAAGCAGCAAAAATTAAAAACTAAATGCTGCACACTCAATTCCCCTTCACACTCAAGTCCCCAAGCCGGCTTAGGCTGTGGGGTCTCAATTGTCTTAACACCTTCTCTGGAAATGTGTTGTTCGGATTCGACGTTAAGTTAGTTTAGACGTTAAGTACGTTAAGGTCCCCCATATCCAAATCTTAGTCCTGAGGTTGGATATGTGGCAGAGAAGAGGCCGGTGCCCTAGGAGTGGGGACATGAAAGCCTGATGACGAATCGTTCAGGAGTCCAGATATTCTCAAGGCTTGTCTTTGCACTTCGTCATTAAATCTTCTTTCACTCGATATTTCTGTCCCTAGGTAGCTGAAGCTGTGAACTTCTTTCGAATAGGCCTACTTTGGACCACGCTTGTTCAACTGTAGGGCTTTGATTTTTGCCCAGTATTGTCGCATCTTCTGCCGGTGTAAGTTTCTCTCCTCTGTCCAGGGAGTACCTTTCTTTCGGGTTTTTCCCTAAAATCCACGGATTTCATACAGCGAGCGTCTTACAGACTGTCTGTTTTGGAGACTGGAATTCCCAGTTTTTAATATCCTTCTCGGTTTCTGTCAACCAAGTGGTACGAACCTTCTTGTTTTGCCAGAAGGTGAACAGACGGTTGGTTAGTCGGTTTGGAGGAAATCTTGCAACGTGGTCAAAGAAAGCTACCCTTCTTTTCCTTGCGCATTCAGAGAGCATATCAATATATTTGTAGAGCTCTGAGTTATGCCGCCTTCCCCATGGAAATTCCCCATCTTCCTTTACCGGGCCTAGGATCTTCCTGAGGATTATCCTCTCTCTGATTTCCAATTTCTCTACCAGACCTCTTCGATTCAAAGAAAGATACTCCGTAGCATATAGGTGTGTAGTGCTTAAGTTTCAGGTTGCATAACAGGCATTTCTTATTGTAAGTGTTAGATAGGTTAATAGGGATAGGTTTATTAGATAGGTTATTTAGGCTTAGTCAGTCGATAGGTTTTTATTATTATTTTTCAGTTTCCTGATTAGTGTAAAGACATGTACTATCCTTCATTTCATTAGTTATGAATCAACTAAATACTTCTCAAATTGAGTCAGCATTACGACCGTAGGGTGTGCACCCGCCAGGATGGGCACTCACAATATTTCTTACAAGACGCTTAGACCTTAGAGCCTCTTTCAGAATTACTGGACCATTTCATTCCTGATTTCGCTATGTCTGCCTCATCTTCGTATTCAATAATTTCCTGATTATCGTCAACACCTGTAGATTGTAGATTGTAGATTAATCGTCAACACCTTCTTCAACATCTGGTTCTTCCCCAGATTGAACTTCTACGTTGTTATTTTCTGAATCTAACACGTTTTCTTCCAAAATAATTTCTCGTATAATCATTTATCATAATAATCATTTTCAGAGTCTACTTCATTTTCTAGGTAATTTCATCCTGACTATCAGAATAATTTCAGAATTTCTCAGCTATTTTTGTGAGTTCTTCATTTGACAAAGGTTTATTTTTATTTGTGCAACTCAATTACAGAATAAATTGCATTTAAAATAATATTATACCGCAAATAAAATTATACCGTAAATAAATACAGTAAATTTACGTAAATATCGAAGCGGGGTACTTACATAATTAGTATTCCCACTTACATAATTAGTCAAAATTTCTAACACCAGCTGTTTAATAAAAACGAAACTGCATTAGGAAAAACCCCAAATATTAACTAACAAATAGCTTGAATTTGTTGTTGCAAATGGGTCCAAAAAAAGTTATAACAAAATATTTCAATGCAGGGGTCCTAACGGACCCCTGTTTAGGCGTCTAAGGCAGTGTTTCCCAAAGTGTGGTACGTGGACACCCTGGGGTACGGGATGAGTTTGCGGGGGTACGCGCTGCACAGAGCTTAGGCTGCGCTTGATCTAACAAGCAGCTTACTTTTTTTTCGATGACAAACTGAAAAATAATAAAAACTGCGTATTTTTTATCGAATCTGTGGCGTTGCTGGACGGTGGAAATGAACGAGAATGATCCACCTCAAAAATAAAGAAAACTTGTAGCTGCGACAAAGAATATCTTAAATTTGCATTCTCATGGACTGGAGTAGAAAAGGGCCTATTCCACTTTGCGTCATTTGTTCTGAAAATCTATCAAATAAAAGCATGAAACCATCCAACTTGAAACGACATTTTGAGACTCCACAATCAGTACAAAGATAATGCGCTATTTCTTCCAAACCCAAGGAATTGAGGCATATGATTTTTCGAAGACGAAGCAGAAAAGTAGACGACGACATTTTTAAGTTCATGCAGCACATTTCAATAGGCCTCAATGAGCACTATTCGATTTTAAAAAGAAAAACCGGATAAATTTAGAGATGGCTTTTTCTTCAGCCGTCAAGTGGTAGAACTGATCGTTTTTCAACAATAACTCTTTTGTTATACATGCTAGGAAGTCGCGGAATACAGTTTTAGATTCCAAATTAAATGTGCAATTTGTAACTATTCTTGTAGGAAAGTCGTAATTCTCACCGTGTGGAAAATGGATTTTAAATCACCAGATGACCCAAAACCTTACATCGTCCCCCATGTAAAATTAGCCTATTTTTCAGAATGTCCAATCAGAAATTTGTGAAACAATAGTTTTCTTTTATAAAAGCAGTAAAAACTCTAATCAAATATGGCCGAGCTTACTTTTACTCAAGTAAGAGTGTGAATTTGCAAGAATATTCAATTGTTTCTAATGTAGAATTTTCCAACTTTAACAAATCTGAGAAATAAAATTTTCCCGGACACCATTCACCACGGAAAATGGAAGGAAACTTCTGTGGGGCGGAGTTGACTATGCAACCGTTGCTAGCCATCCCGAATCCTGGCAAATGAATTGAATTTAAAAAAAATCCTGGTAAAACGGTTTGCAAAGGAATGATAAAATTTGCTCCGCTGGTAGAGGAAAGTTTACCCTATCGATTCATGCTAGAAGAATTTATTAGAAATGTAGGGAAATGAAAAGCGCAAATGTTTGAAAATCAAGTAAACAGTTGGAGGGAGATTTCAAACGTCGGCCACGTCTGGACCGTCAGCAGCAGAAAATTCATGCAGCATGTTTTAATAGAACTTGATGAGTTGTATTCGAATTTGAATCGAAAATGCCGATAAATATTGAAAGGCTGTTCCTTCCGCAGTGAAATGGTAACACTGAAAGTTTTTCGCCAATAACTCTGTTGCTATACATCCGAGGAAGACGCGTGTTGTACCGTTGGAATCTAAATTCAATTTAAAAGGTTCAATTATTCTCAAAAAAAAACTCGTAAATATTGCGGTTTATGAAATAAATTATTAAATTCAAATGTGAACGGAAGCAACTGTTTCTGATGTAAAATGGTCTGAATTTTAAGAATCTGCTATAAGAAAAGTGTAAAATCTTCGTTTTCTTGTAGAAATTTGTGAAAAATTGCTAATTTTGACGTTGCTATGTGTTGCTAATGAAGAGCCAGAGTCGCAATTTAGAGATTTCAAGATATCTCTTTGAATTTGATTTGAATTTCAACCTAACAATGAGCGAAAAATCATAATTTTGATTTTTTTGAAATTCTTTTTTTTAATTGTATCTTCTCATAATTACACGAATACTCATAAACGGATAAACTTCAACAATGACATTTGCACATAACCTGAGCGAAAATAGTGTCAGAATGATCAGCTGTAAGTGTAAATTGGCGATTCAGCGGCAAGCAATGGTCGTAGTATTTTTGACCTGGAGTGCGAATCCGTTGATGGATTAGAGAAATTCAAACGCCATACTGTTGGCCTTTTCACCGGGCATGCACTTGTTGGACTGGAAATGTAAATTTTCTTTTACGCGTTTCCGTTTGAAGAAGTGAAAAAAAAATGACTTCGCGAATTGGGGCCTGCGGAACGTCCCCGGAGGTGTAATGCGCGAGACTGGTGTCGTTCGAATGTAGACACGTGGGGCTATAATACCTGAAAAGAGCAATACAATTCTAAAACATTCCACCGAATATTGAAGGTTTCAATTTGCTCAATTTTGAAAAATTCGTTTCGAGTTTGGACGGGCGTCGAGACCCCCAAATGTGATCGAGCGATGCGTCGTTCCTATCGCCTTATAGACCCTTTCGTTCTATATTCAGAAACCACCACCGCGGCGCCCTGCTATTTAATTTAGCGAATCCCAGAGGAATCTCGCGTACATCTGCAAAATATGTTTTTTCGGGCCTCGCGGCGCCATCCGGCACGCAATCGCAACTAAACTCCAAAACAAACTTAAGGACACTATGCCGAATCGATTGGTGTCGGTCCGGTCCCGATCCGACTGTTGGGTATTCCAGGAGAGGGATCCCCGCAAATTAGGTGAAAAAAACAGCGCGTTTTTCCGATTTTTGTGTTAAAATTGACCCAGAGCGGGAATAGGATGCCGCAGGTCCCAGAATCTTCTACCGCCCGTTGCGGGTAAACATCTCGCATCGAACGAACCGGTTTGGAGACACGGCGCTCTTCAATCAAGAGTACGGCGTCCACAGATGTGATGAAAAAAACGGTTTTTTTTCGCTTACATTTTCCGCCGCACCGGGTGAACCGACGGTCGCGTACTTTTCCGCATGACGTCAAAAAACGTGAAATCGACGCGGCAAGAGGAAGCAGTAAAAAAATCGAGCCGCGGACCAAAATTTCTCTTCAAAAGTGCTAGAAACGATCTCCTGGTTTTGGCACCTGGAGAACGCCGTGTGGGACTTGCAAGCGGCAGACAGACACGGGTCGAAGGCCCGTTCAGTTTTACAACAGAAAATGACAATTTCGCGTATCGACGCGCAAGAGGAACGGAGTTTTTACGGAAAAAGTGAAAAATTTAAAACGCACCAACAGCCGCCCCCTGCGGGGTCGAAACTTGGTAAGGCTCGTCAAAAAAAACCTAATTGTTTTGTTCAATTCACTGGAAAAAATTCAAGACGTAAGCCGCATTTTTTGACAATTTTTCTTAATTTTCAAAAAATCTTGACTTTTGACCCCTTACTCGATTAGTATATTTCGACGATGATATTCCTCAGTTATTTTTACAAAATATTTTGTCCAGCGGGGACCGCCGCCTCTCAAAGTCAACGCAGCACAGAAGGCAAAACATTCAAATAACTATATTTTGAAAACTGCAACAGATCTATCAAAAAAACTTTCAATTCTAGATAGCACATACATTTATCTATCGAAATTGTCATTTTGGAATCTTCGTGGCCGATAACCTTGACACACGTTTTTTTTTTTAAATTCAGAAATTTATGTTGAAATTCTTCAAGTATTTTTTCTGTCCAACTCTGCCGAACATGTATTTTACACTGTTAGATAAAGCAGATTTTCTGCTAAAAACCGTTTTTGGTGAGGAATTTGAAAATCGAAATTCAGAGAAGGGAATTTCCCTTGAATTCTTTTTTGCATTTTATATTTTTTACTTTTGTGACTAAACCGAAGGTTGTTGCAAAATTTGCAAAGAATACCTTTTTGTAGACACCGACATCCTAGATCCGGATATCCCCGTTATGATTTTCTATTCTGAGGCGTTGACGAGATATTTGCAAAAAAACTCTGAAGACAAAATAATTTTCCACGCCGTAGCCATTGGACGGAGAGCGTTAAAATTTTATCAGCTGATACTTCTAGTGGATACACACATTCAGTAAAAGTTTCATTGAAATCCTTACAGGTCTAATAATTTTTTTTCGCAATTTTTCAATATTTAAAAATTTTCATCTTTGGTTTTGATCGGAATTCGTGATTAACATGTCTGGATTTAAAAAAAAATATATTTTAGTAAGTTTCACACAACGTGGAACAATAAAATTTGACACATTTGTAGAGAATGAGTCAGTCGATGATATCGCTCAGTTATTTTTGCAAAATATTTCATCGGGCGGCGGCCACCGCCCCTCAAACTCAAACATAACAGAAATTAATAAATTCAAATAACTATAAAATGAAAACTGCAAGAGATATATTGAAATTTCTTTCAGATCTATATAGATTATACATTTTTCTATCGAAATTGATGTTTTGGTATTTTCATTGGCGATAGCCTGGACACATAATTGTTTTAATAAAGAAATATTTATTGAAAACTTGCAAATATATTTTTTTGTCCAATTTTCCGAAGTCTAAGAAACATGCATTTAGCGCTATTTTATAGAACACATTTTCATATAAAAGTTGTGTCATTTTCATTTTTCCAAAGCGAACCGTTTGGCCGAAATTTTTTTTTGGAAACGAAGAAATACAAAAACGAAAATCAGAGAAAGGGTTACCTTCTAATATTTTTTCAATTTTATATTTTTTACTTTTGCGACCAAACCGAAGGATTTTACAAAATTTGCAAAGAATACTTTTTTGTAGACACCGACGTCTTACATACAGATATCCTGGTTATAATTTTCCATCATGCGGCGTTGACGAGATATTTCCATAAAATTGTTGACGAGAAAATCATTCTTCACGACGTCCCATTGCAGTGGGAGCTTTCAAATTTTGTCAACTGATATTTCTGGCGTATACTCACATTCAGTAAAAGTTTCATTGAATTCCTTCAAATGTTCATACATTTTTTCCCAATTTTTGAATATTTTGAAATTTTGGTGTTCGTTTTTGGTTGAAATTCGTGATTGACGTGTCTGGATTTGTTTAAAAAATGATTTTAGTATGTTTCACACAACGTGGAACAATAAAATTTCACACATTTGTAGAGAATTAGTTAGTCTATGATATCTCTTAGTTAGTTTTGCAAAATATTTTGTGGCGGCAGCCGCCGCCCCTTAAACTCGAACATAACAGAAATTAATAAATTCAAAAAACTGTAAAATGAAAGCTGCAAGAGATATATTGAAATTTCTTTCAGATCTATATAGATTTATACATTTTTCTATTGAAATTGACGTTTTGGTATATTTATGGCCGATAGCCTGGACAAATAATTGTTTTAATAAAGAAATATTCATTGAAAACTTGCAAATATATTTTTTTGTCCAATTTTCCGGAGTCTAAGAAACATGCATTATTAACGCTATTTTATTGAACATATTTTCATCTTAAAGTTGTGTCATTTTCATTTTTCCAAAGCGAACCGTTTGGCCGAAAAATTTTTTTGGAAACGAAGAAATTCAAAAACGAAATTCAGAGAAGTTAAAATATCACTTTCACATTTTTCACATTTGTGACAAAACCAAAAGACTTTATAAAATTTGCAAAGAATGCTTATTTGTAGATACCAGAATTCCACATACGGTGCACCATATCCCTATTTTCTGTTACGAGGCTCTGCAGAGATATTTGCCAAATTCCTCCAAAACTAAAATAATTTGCCGCGTCGTCCCCGATGGCAGCGGAACATTGAATTTTCGTCCGAGTGTACTTTTTATAGGCATCCATGTACAGTAAAAATTTCGTTGGAATCGTTTGAGGTTTAATGCATTTTTTTTTCGCTATTTTTGAGTATTTTGAAATTTCCGCGTTCGGTTTTGGATAAAATTCGTGATTGACAGGTTTGATTTCCTGAAAAAGTAGCCTTTATGAGTTCCACCCCACGCAGAACAATAAAATTGTACACATTTATACACAGGGCATCGTTCTATGAAATCACTTTGTCAATTTTGCAAAATATTTTATCTGGCGGCGGCCGTCCCTCTTAAAGCCAAACCGGAAGAGAAAACAATAAATTCAAATATCTATAGTTTGATAACTGTAACAGATTTTTACAGAATTCTTTCAGTTCTATATAGACCATACATTTTTCTATAGAAATTGATATTTTGACATCTTCGGGATTTTACCCTCAGGCTTCTGCCCTGAAATTCATACCATTACAGAGAGTAATAAATTCTAATAACGATACTTTGAATTGAAAAATTACTATTTACTATTTATATTCTAGTTAATTTAAAATCTAGTTAATTTAAATTCTAAGTTTTTACAACTAATTAGACGCAATTAACAGTCGCGTACCATACTTTTTATCAAATCACTATAGCTTCAAAAGTTTAATTGGTACATTCAAAAATCTTTCAGTTCTATATAGACTATCCATTTTCTATTTTTCTTTTTGGAATCTTTGACGCCGATAGCCTTGCCGCAGGATTTAATTAAAAAACTGTATATTGAAATTTTTCAAAGCTTTTCTGATTCCTACCAAACTTGCGTATAACACTGCTCGATAAAGCAGATTTTCTAAAAAGTGTGCAATTTTTATACTTCAAGATCAAACATTGTGGCCGCCGCGTGACCTCTCGATCCATAATAAAATAAAGTAGCAAGAGGTGTTGTTAAACCTAGGTTAGGTTAGAACACCTCGATCTACAATATGCTAAAGTGGCAAAGTCTGTTAGCCTAACTTAGGTTGGGTTATATACCGCAAAGCGGCAGAAAAATTAAGACAAACTACAAGCGCGACAAGCGGTAGCGCGACCCAAGAGATCAAAAATAAGATAAAGCTGTAAAGCTGAATGTTGGTTTAACCCAGGTTAACCTATTAGGTTACATGTCGCAAAGCGCCAGATAAATCCAGACCACATAAGCATCCTTCGAAGTGAAACCGGAACTGATACTAATAGATTCAAATAGCAACAACTTGAAAAATTTAATAGATATAATAAAAACTCTTTCAGATCTATTAAGATAATAGATATTTCTATTGAAGCAATTTGACCATTTTGGAATTTTCGTGGTCGATAACCTTGACACTGGATTTTTTAAATAAAGAAATACATGAAAATAAAGTCAACGTTGACATTAACGTCAGTTGAGTAATTTATTGGTAATTATTTTTTTTGGTGAAACTTTTAGTAACATAATTTTGCTAAGTGTTGCTAATTGTCTAAAAGCAAACTTACTATAATTTGAGGAGTGATATTGGAAATCAAGAGTTGCCAACCTTGATAAAAGGAGGTTACTATATATGATGAAGTGACGTTAGTAACTAAGGTTTACAACTTTGACGAAAAAAACTCTTAACAGCTGATTTTTCTAACTTGGTTATGTTATCTGCCAAACTTGACAACAACAACGAAACTTCCACAAATAGTTGGTGAGATTTTGTCTGAGTATGTTGGTTACTCAACAACACAAGTTACCAACTTGATAAAAACAATATTTGTTGGTTATGTTGAACGTCAAAGTTAACAACATCAACGTCACTTATTTAATTAAAAGATTATGACATTTTTAGTGAGATTTTCAGTAATTTTTACGCCAAAGCGGATTTTTTTTTGTCCATGTAAACCTTAATAACTAACATCACATCGTTAGATATAGAAACTTTTTTTATGAATGTTGACAGGTTTTCATTTCTAATATCACTCCTTTAATTATATTTAATTATAGTAAGTTTGATTTCACACAATTGTCAATCACATCACACACTTGAAAATGTATTATACAATTCCACCCTCATCAATTATTCCACCTTTAACAACTATTCCATTATTTTCAACTTTTCCATCCACAAAAACTATTCCATTCCGAAAAATACGATCCACATGTACTAGTAAAAATTAAAAAAGTAAGATAAAATAATTTTTTTGATCATCAATTTACTAAGCTAAAAATTGGTCCATGGTGTCTGTAAAAGCTCTCTATCGTCTGCATAACATAATAAATTTTCAAACAAATCGGTTCACTCAATCCAAAGAAAAAAAATATTTTCCAATTTTTACTCATTTTGACTTATTGAAGAGACCGATATAAATTAAGGTCTGAAATTTTCAGGATCCTTATATTTCTATAGTATCTATATATCCATAGAATATCATTAAGTTATTTACAAAAGGCATTTTTACCATGCTTATCCCCCTATGGCCTTTATATGATTATCTATAATTAGTATGATTTCAGCAATAGGTAAAATTTCTTGTTAAAATTTCTTATAATTCCATTTTTAAAACCCAAAACACTTGTTAATTTATTTAGCACTTATTAACACTTGTTTCAAAGTAATACACTCATTAAATTACAAAATATAAAACAGAAAACATATTTCATCACAATAATACACATCCTTTATTTGTATCCTTTATTTGTCAAGTATTTATTTTATTGTACTGTTTTTAAAAATAGCATATACTTAATGTTATATAATCACAAAGCTTTTACGGAAGATTGGTTTTCTGACAAGAAAATATTTCCGAATGAAATACCCTCTCTAGTTACATTTTCTAATTTCAGTTTGCTATATCTGTCTGTATACAGTCTAAAAAGTTAATGTATAATACATATGGACCAAGCTTTTAAAGAAAATTTCAATAAGTTTCATCTTTATAGTTTTATGAACGTATCACTTAGGCACTATAGACGCAAATTACTGTCAAGTCCTTTTTGTCATTATTTGATACACATAATACAAATGTGTAATTCTCCCGCCAGCTAACAAATATCTGTGGTTTAAAAATGAGCCTCACCCCCGCCAACATGTTTTCAATTATCCGGAGCAAATGTCGTCACATTGATTACAGTTTGACCCTTGTCTGACCCAGAGAATTGTAATTTGTCACCGAATCCGGAAAAGGTTACACATGAAAAGCTTGCTCATGCCTGATATATAACGATAAAAATAAAATTAATTCAAATTGAAAAGCAATAATAGAATGGTTTGCTGCTACAATGGGGGAAATTCCATTTATTGATGATGATGAATTCCAATTATTGATATGAAATATTTAGGATGTACCGTTAGTTCATGATTTATTCGGTGCACCGGATGAACCAGATGTTACAGCGGGAAAACAGGATGAATGAAAATTGTAATTTTGTTTTCGACGATAACGAGTCTTTTCATTTTCAGCGTTATAAATAAAATATTTGGAAGGTGCTGCATAATTTTATAAAGTTTTCCCCTTTAAAAGTACGTTCTCGCATATTATCTAATTGAAAGGAAATAATTACAGAAATTCAGTCTGTTTCTAAGAAAACATATTCTTGCATATGAATCGGGTGCATGTAAATTGTATTTTGAGGTAAAACAACTGGATAGTCTATCTAGTCCTGTCTGATTAGTCTTTCGGATATAATTGGTTACATTCAAATAGTGTTTGATATGTCGAAATAATTAAATTTTAACATTTGGAAATGGTTTATGAAGCATATTACGCACGATCCGCGTAGTGGGGAGTGCGTAATTCCGCAAGTACGTAATTGCCTTGCAACTCGAGTTATGTACTATACTTTATCTACGACTACACTAATTTGTTTCTGTTTAACAAGAAAAATATGTTTGATGTAACAAATTATGATATGATATGAATAATGACATGAATATGTAGATATTGAGTGCACTGTAATATCCATAGGCAAGCGTTGGCGGTATATCGCAGGATTTTAAATTTAAACATAACTTTGGAAGAATGTGTCATGTTTATAAACTACAAAACATCTTCTCCATTAAATAGCAGACTCTTTGCAGGAATGGGGAGTGATCATAAACAACTCCTTTTGTATTGTAATTCACGATGGCTTTCAAAAGGAAACGTTTTGGTCTGTCGAAAACCTTGTCCACAAAATGTTGGATAGAAAAGGAAACTGGGAAGCTACGAAGACATTCATGGAAAAAGTCATGAAGCAAAAAGAAAGAGACGAAAAAGCAGAAGCTTCTGGCGGTTTAGGTTCACTTTACCGTAAAACAGATACTGAGCAAAGCATGGGAATACGACATCGATATACACAACATCTTTATCGACTACAAACAGGCATATGACTGTATTAACCGCAACAGCCTCTACTAAATATTGCAGGCGCTGAATATACCGACCAAGCAGAGAAGAATGATCAAGGCAACAATGGAGGAATCATAAGCCGCAAAGAAATATCTTATAAGGTTATGTTTATTTAATTATCATTAATTAACATTATAATAAACAAACAGTTGTATTTTCATATATAACTGTTACTCGACAATATTTAACTTGAAAAAAAAACCCTCAAAGGAAAAACGGATTTTCATAATCGAGGATACTGCCTCCAGGTGGATCGAACTATTCCCCCTCGAAGCCGCCACACCGGCGGCCTGTGGGAAAACATTAACAGAAGAAGTATTCTTACGTTATGGACCGCGACGCCTTATCAGCGACAATGGCACGCAATTCATAAGTGCCATAATGCAACAGATCACGCACTGGTTCGAGATAGACCATCACTTTACCCCAGTGTACCACCCTGCTGCCAACCCAGTGGAAAGGAAGAACAGAGACTTGAAAGCACAACTAGCCATCCAAGTCAGCACAGCACTTACGGATTGGCCAAACAAGCTCCTTGCGATCCGATTCGCAATGAACTGCACCTCAACCGGGATGACCCCGTATCCCGCATACCTCACGTTCGGAACTCTGAACTCCCAGCGATGTAGAGCATGACCTCAGGGGTATCATGAAGACGGATATCCATCGACCAGACATCACCATCCGACTAACCAAGCTGATCAATGCTTTTCAAAAATTGTAAATAAAACACGTAATCCTGACAGCGGACCCTGCTCTTACGAAATCGCAGCCAGAGAGGCAGCATCCACTCCATTGGCCACATACCACGTGTTTGCATTACGAAATAACCTACCCAATACGAAAGAGAGGAAAAATCCACGACCCTCTGCCGGGACGTCTTAAGGGTCCTGAAGGGGGGATTGTAAAGGGTACGTACGTAGCGCTAGTGGTACCAGAGCGCTCCCTACAACCCGTACCGAATGCGCCACCGTCGCGCCAACCAACGCACCCCCATACGCACCCCGCAGCAGCAGAGGGCGGAGCCACACCCTCACAGAATAATATAAAAACAGCCCCATCGCCACCAGAAGGGTGAGTGGAACACAACAGAAGAACAAACAAACCGACAAACAAACAAGCAAACCGACACAAAAAAAAACAGAAACAAACAACAAGGCGACGGAACAGCTGAGCGGAAGGCTCAATGACCGTCAAGAAGCAAAGGACACATGATCGACCAGAAGGGTACTCGCTCCTCCGCTGTCACAAAACGAACATGTTTATTCCGACAACGCCCAACGAAGCCCTCGCGGCAAAGTATTTCGACCCCGACTACTTGGACACTGTGAACGAGAGCGACCTCGTCCAAATGATGAACTATATAACGCAACTGCTGTTGAAGAAACAAACCGCCAACGATAAACCCCAGGAAACCGCCGCCGAAAAGACCACCGATGCCGTCCCCGAGAAGACAAACGAAGCCGCCCCCGAGAAGACTAACGAAGCCGCCGCCGAAAAAACAAACGAAGCCGCCCCTGAAAAGAAAACTGAAGCCGATGCCGAAAAGACAACCGAAGCTGCCCCCAAGAAGACAACTGATGCCGCCCCCGAGAAAACAAATGAAACCGCCGCCGAAAAGAAAACCGTAGCCGCCGCCGAAATGAAAACCGAAGCCGCCGCCGAAAAGACAAACAATGCCGCCTCCGAAAAGAAAACTGACGCCGCTCCCGAGAAGACAAACGAAGCCGCCGCAGAAAAGACAACCGAAACCGCCCCAAGGAGAAGAAATACACCAATGGACACTCACAGCCCCACCGAAGCCGCCCCCAAGCGTAAACCCGACCAAGAAGAAGAGCAACCCATCACCATCAACGAGAAGACCAAACACATCAGGACCACAGCCCCCTGGAGAACAACCACAGAAGACGAAACACTGAAGAAGCAACCAAGAAAACCGACAACCACACCAGGACAACAAGACCCAACTATAGCCAAGTAAAGCCAAACGAAATCCAACGAAACACAGACAACACAGACAAACAAACAGACTAAAAAAAAAAAACACAACGACAACCAAACCCCAAGACGGCGGGATAGCTTGGCGAAAGCTGAAAACCGCCAAACCAGCACAGGACACATGATGAGACCTGAAGGGAGAGCAGTGCTATCTCTCTACCTTGAAACTTCTGCACCCTTGAGCGGACAGAACGTTGGCAAGCGAAAGATCAGTGACCACTCTCAATTCTTGAAGCTTTCTGCACCCTTGCGAGGACAGAAGGTTTGCAAGCCTCAGAGTCTTAATAACTCTAAGACGTGAACCATTTTCGCACCCGCGAGAGGACGAAAAGTTCGCCAATCGAATAGACTCCGCTCACCCGCAACCCTGTACACTGGATCTCAGTCGGATATCGCCGACGCACAACCCACATATAGTATAACTACCACAACCCAGCTCTGTCGCCGTGCAGATTTCAAACAGACAACCCCAACACGCCCTTCACCCCTTGTAAATGTGTGTAAATATATTAAAACTACTAAAACTAGTTCGCAGTAAAATAGGCGTGGGGGACTATTTTACTGCGAACTAGCCACTCACGCACCGCACAGATGTAAATTTCAAAATAATCACATTCAGTCTTTACATTTAATTCAACTAGATTGAAAGTATAAAATAGATAGCTATTGCGTAAGTAGTAAAATCTAGTCGAGTATAATCAATTCCAAACGATTTTTTTTTCAATGCTGGAGAAAGCTTGAGCCTTGTGAATAAAATCACAATTTATCCTGGAGATAAGATACGATTCTCCGTCGTTTACATGCATACCCTTCTCTTTTTATGTGTATCTAAATAAATTTGTCAAATAACTGTGAAGCATTGTTTAAGAGATAATTTAATTCCTTTGTAATGCAAAGATATACCTATACCCAAATAAGTATTTGGTAAATCTAAATTGCATAAAAACTTTATTTGATTACATTATTCAATTCTGCGGCTGCATATCAGACTTTTGGGGATATCCCGCCGCGACGGCGCCGCGCTTTTTTCACGAATCCGAATATTTTTCATCGTGGCTGCGATAAAGGGAAAGTTTTTCAATATCACGTATTATTTATGGGCCAATTATGGCAACCGGAACAATCTTCGTTCACGCAGTTTTAATCGGTCGGAAACGGAAATGGAGTTACTATTTCCGCAAGAACATTTTTTATTCCTCGATTTATTTTAAAAGCAATTAACTGTGATCGTGGGGTGTAAGAGGATTTAAACACAATTTAATTGTATTCAGAGCTATTTTATTGTGGCTTTGAATTTTAATTTTAAATTGTGTGTACGTCAAGCTGGAGATTTTAATCGGGAGAACATGAAAGGACTGGTTTGTATAAAACTTGAGATTCAGAATAAAAGAGTTTTACAATCATTTTTAAGAATAGCAAACGAAGATCTCTTTTTTTTTTGGCGGAATAAAACATTTTTGTTCCGATTTTATGCAGGTTTAGCAATCTCGTTTAATTTTATCAGAAAGTTTCACAGACCATTTATTTGATGAAAATTTTGCGAAGTTGGTTTTGTCGCTTTACTCGCTATTTCCGACATGATGTACGCTTGGTAAATATAGAGTATTATTGTAATGGTTTCTAGATTGATTTATCTTGAATTATTAATGAAGCAGCTATAACATTATAAAATATAGTTTATTTGGTATTACCTTACACGAAAAATATTTATTGGAAAATATACGTTTTGGCAATTATAGTGTAATGGATTTTAATTAATATTAAAAAATTAATAATAATAATAATATTTAATATTCATATATTCATATAGACCTATGTGTAAGTCATCAATTATGCAAAAAATATTAAAACTATTAGCTTTATCATTACATTTCAACTGAATATTCTTCTATTCAACTAAATTAAATTCTATGCTTACTTTTATATTATAATACTGTTATTTTATGGCGTTA
The DNA here is from genome assembly GCA_944588485.1 of Phosphuga atrata. Classification (NCBI taxonomy): domain Eukaryota; kingdom Metazoa; phylum Arthropoda; class Insecta; order Coleoptera; family Silphidae; genus Phosphuga; species Phosphuga atrata. Next base: position 4,056,828 of record OX155898.1, read on the forward strand.
TCTACATAATATTTCCTATATTTATAGTGTAGCCTTTTCTTACATCTTTAATCTATAGCATTATTAAAAGACTAGACACAGCACAACTCAGTGTTATTTATCTACAGTTTTGTAATGAATCTTATTTTCCTATTGATATATTCCCTTTTGTATCTACAATATTAAGTATATACCATCTTGGAACCGCTCTTAACACAGCATTAACCTCAAGGATATGTTGTAATAAAAACCAGGACTGGACATCTGTGCCATTAGCGTACATACCGAAACGTGCCCTTTGTCCCACGTTTTGGATAAATGCAATTGTTTTATAGTTTGTTCAGAAACTAAGGGTTTTTATTATCAAGCTAAAATCTACCACCCCCAAACATATTACACAACGTGCGAAGGCCTATAAAAACCTTCTTATAGAGATTAACCACAGGACCAGACATTTTCAGGTATTTAGAGAATTTAAGCCTCGATTGTTCATGGGAGGAGCCAAGAAAATTCAATCTCCCCCTTATTTGAATTAGAGGGATGATTTAAACTCTCTTACAGATATATTATACTAGGAATGGTATAAATACCATTCCCCCGTTGTCAGTAACAAGTAAGAGGTAAGAGAAAAGAGAGTAGAGTGGTAAGCTATAAGTTCTTAAGTTATTTCGTTGTATTATTGTTTAATTAAATTTTTAAAACCAACTCGACTATTATTCGACAAACTACGTGCCTTGCGAATCCCGGTGAACATTACATTACACGATCCCGAGATATTTAGATATATCTCAAAGTCCGAAGAATTGTAGGCCAGCAGTCCTTCCTCTCTCAACATTGAAGTCGGAGGTGGTACACACCATAACCCCTTTCACAACATTGGTGGCAGCCCCACAACATTGGTGGCAGCCTCACAACAGATGTCGCCGCTCAGATCTTGGCTTCTACATGTTCTTCTGTACGTCCTCCTTTCACTGGAGTGTTCAGGGGTTCCGGAATCTGGCTCTGTAGTTTTGGTTTTCCTTTCTGTAGTTGATTTTTGTCCGTTCATCTTGTTCTTATTGTGTCAGGATGTCACGTGTCATTGTCTCCGTGTATGTCCAGTCCGCTGCTGATCTTAGCATCGCGTCTACCGGTGTTTGGACCTCTAGGTTGAGGGCTGTCTGCTCCTTCCATCAGTCCTTCTCGGATATCCACCTACTGCATTCAAACACGGTATGAAGTGCAGTGTTCACGTCGCCGCAGTATACACACATTGCGACACTTGCCTTGCCAAAACTATGTAGATAATCCCTGAAGCATTCCTGGCCGCTGAGGTCCTGTGTTAGATGGTAAGTTATCTCTCCATGGTTCCGTGTTAACCAAGGTTTAAGTTTTGGGATCAATAGTTCTTGTCCAATGTCCTGTTTTGGACTTGCTCCACGACTTTTGCTAGTCTTCAAGTGTTTGGTTATTTGCATTTTTTTTTCTTTCTGTCCTATTTGCCCAGTTCCTTGTCTTATATAATTGGACTCTCTCGTGGATTTTGCACTCTATCGGGGCGATTACAGCAAGCACACAGCTTCCCTGGAGATAGTCCTGTATGCATTGCATACTCTGATGGCCATTTTCTTCTGTACAGAGGTGAGTCAATGGCTCTAGCCCAGACCAGAGAATAGTCGAGTGAACCACAGAGCACAGCAGCCTTCTTTTACTGGTTTTCGGACCGCCGGTTTTGGCAATAATTTTCCTAGGACCGGAAATTTTCCCTTTCTAAGGACCGATGTAATTTTTAGGGCTTTTTATGCAGTTTTGCATTTGTGTGCTTTGAAAGACAGTTTCTGGTCAATAGTCATGCCTAGGTTTGGCAATAGAAAAATAGGATCTATAAAATTCAAAACTAAAAAAGTGGAAACCCCGAAACAAGAAGCCAAGTTTCTAGTTTCGGTGTGATGTCCACTTTTCTAATTTTGAATTTTATAGGTTGAATTTTCCTATTGCAAGTGAGAAGTACAGTTTCTGCTTTTTCAGGGGCTAGCTTAAGGTTTTTTCGTTCTAGCCATTCATCGACCTACTTTACGGCGATATTTGCCTTTCTCATTAGTTCTTCTTCAGTGTTTCCTGTTGCAACTAAAGCTAGGTCATCGGCGAATCCTACTATATCCACCCCCGCGGGGAACACGTGCCTTTACACGCCATCGTGTAGAATGTCCCACAGGGTAGGGCCCAATACCGAGCCCTAAGGAACTAATTTTGGGATGCCAAATCGATTAGTGAAAACTAGAAGTCTCTGAGGTAAGCCGTTCAAAAGTTACGACGTCGTGTAATCTGCCGGAAATGCGAGATGGTGTACAGCGAGAAACAATACATCGTGTTTATTTGTAACTTTAGGGCGAAATAAACTAGAAAATGGTTCTCAGGACGATTTCCATCGGGTAACCCGAAATAAATCACGACAAAATTTTCCCAAAAATTTGTAAACGAAAATCATTTCGGTCGAAGAAAATGTGCTTTTTCGGTTTATGTCGAATTTATATAAATTGGTTTTGTCGCTTTACTCGCTATTTCCGACATGATGTACGCTTGGTAAATATAGAGTATTATTGTAATGGTTTCTAGATTGATTTATCTTGAAATATTAATGAAGCAGCTATAACAGGATAAAATATAGTTTATTTGTTATTACCTTACACGAAAAATATTTATTGGAAAATATACGTTTTTGCAATTATAGTGTAATGCTTTTTAATTAATAATTAAAAATTTATAATAATATTTAATATTCATATAGACCTATGTGTAAGTCATCAATTATGCAACAAATATTAAAAATATTAGCCTTATCATTACATTTCAACTGAATATTCTTCTATTCAACTAAATTAAATGCTATGCTTACTTTTATATTATAATACTGTTATTTTATGGCGTTATCTACATAATATTTCCTATATTTATAGTGTAGCCTTTTCTCACATCTTTAATCTATAACCTTATTAAAAGACCAGACACAGCACAACTCAGTGTTATTTATCTACATTTTTGTAATGAATCTTATTTTCCTATTGATATATTCCCTTTTGTATCTACAATATTAAGTATATACCATCCTGGAACCGCTCTTAACACAGCATTAAACTCAAGGATATGTTGTAATAAAAACCAGGACTGGACATCTGTGCCATTAGCGCACATACCGAAACGTGCCCTTTGTCCCACGTTATTGGATAAATGCAATTGTTTTATAGTTTGTTCAGAAAGTAAGGGTTTTTAGTACCAAGCTAAAATCTACCACCCCCAAACATATTACAAAACGTGCGAAGGCCTATAAAAAACTTCTTATAGAGATTAACCACAGGACCAGACATTTTCAGGTATTTAGAGAATTTAAGCCTCGATTGTTCATGGGAGGAGCCAAGAAAATTCAATCTCTCCCTTATTTGAATTAGAGGGATGATTTAATCTCTCTTAGAGATATATTATACTAGGAATGGTATAAATACCTTTCCCCAGTTGTCAGTATCAAGTAAGAAGTAAGACAAAAGAGAGTAGAGTGGTAAGCTATAAGTTCTTACGTCTATTTCGTTGTATTATTGTTTAATTAAATTGTTAAGACCAGCGCGACTATTATTCGACAAACTACGCCTTGCGAATCCCAGTGAACATTACATTACAAGATCCCGAGATATTTAGATATATCTCAAACTCCGAAGAATTGTTGGCCAACAGTCCTTCCTCTCTCAACATTGGTCGGAGGTGGTACACACCATAACCCCTTTCACAACATTGGTGGCAGCCCCACAACATTGGTGGCAGCCTCACAACAGATGTCGCCGCTCAGCTCTTGGCTTCTACATGTTTTTCTGTACGTCCTCCTTTCACTGGAGTGTTCAGGGGTTCCGGAATCTGGGTCTGTAGTTTTGGTTTTCCTTTCTGTAGTTGATTTTTGTCCGTTCGTCTTGTTCTTATTGTGTCAGGATGTCACGTGTCATTGTCACCCTGTATGTCCAGTCCGCTGCTATTCTTAGCATCGCGTCTACCGGTGTTTGGACCTCTAGGTTGAGGGCTGTCTGCTCCTTCCATCTGTCCTTCTCGGATATCCACCTACTGCATTCAAACACGGTATGAAGTGCAGTGTTCACGTCGCCGCAGTATACACACATTGCGTCACTTGCCTTGCCAAAACTATGTAGATACTCCCTGAAGCATTCCTGGCCGCTGAGGTCCTGTGTTATATGGTAAGTTATCTCTCCATGGTTCCGCGTTACTCAAGGTTTAAGTTTTGGGATCAATAGTCCTTGTCCAATGTCCTGTTTTGGACTTGCTCCACGATTTTTGCTAGTCTTCAAGTGTTTGGTTATTTGCATTTTTTTTTCTGTCCTATTTGCCCAGTTCCTTGTCTTATATAATTGGACTCTCTCGTGGATTTTGCACTCTATCGGGGCGATTACAGCAAGCACACAGCTTCCCTGGAGATAGTCCTGTATGCATTGCATACTCTGATGGCCATTTTCTTCTGTACAGAGGTGAGCAGAGGTGAGTCAATGGCTCTAGCCCAGACCAGAGAATGGTCGAGTGAACCACAGAGCACAGCAGCCTTCTTTTACTGGTTTTCGGCCCGCCGGTTTTGGCAATAATTTTCCTAGGACCGGAAATTTTCCCTTTCTAAGGACCAATGTAATTTTTAGGGCTTTTTATGCAGTTTTGCATTTGTGTGCTTTGAAAGACAGTTTCTGGTCAATAGTCATGCCTAGGTTTTGGCAATAGAAAAATGGGACCTATCAAATTCAAAACTAAAAAAGTGAACACTCCGAAACAAGATGCCAAGTTTCTTGTTTCGGTGTGATGTCCACTTTTCTAATTTTGAATTTTATAGGTTGTATTTTCATATTGCAAGTGAGAAGTACAGTTTCTGCTTTTTCAGGGGCTAGCTGAAGGTTTTTTCGCTCTAGCCATTCATCGACCTACTTTACGGCGATATTTGCCTTTCTCATTAGTTCTTCTTCAGTGTTTCTTGTTGCAACTAAAGCTAGGTCATCGGCGAATCCTACTATATCCACCCCCGCGGGGAACACGTGCCTTTACACGCCATCGTGTAGAATGTCCCACAGGGTAGGGCCCAATACCGAGCCCTGAGGAACTGATTTTGTGATGCCAAATCGATTGGTGAAAACTAGAAGTCTCTGACGTAAGCCGTTCAAAAGTTACGACGTCGTGTAATCTGCCGGAAATGCGAGATGGTGTACAGCGAGAAACAATACATCCTGTTTATTTGTAACTTTAGGGCGAAATAAACTAGAAAATGGTTCTCAGGACTTCGGGTAACCCGAAATAAATCACGACAAAATTTTCCCAAAAATTTGTAAACGAAAATCATTTCGGTCGAAGAAAATGTGCTTTTTCGGTTTTTGTCGAATTTATAAAGAACGGTAAAAATCATTCTCGGCACACAGAAACTACTCGACAAGACCAATAATTCGATGTGTAAATTGTTCGGAAAGATTCAATAATTCGTCGAGAAATTTTAGACTTATATTTTACGATTCTTGATTTTACAAATCGATTTCTGCGAAACGGTTGTAGATAATGAAAAACGGAATACAGCATCGTTTTCAAGAGGCCATTTTCCTATCAACTCTCTCAGATTGTCCGTGGGAAATTCACTACTTTCCAAGATCTCTACAAGAGCGGCGAAATTTGGTAGCGAATAGTAATAGAATAGTGGTAGCGAAATATGATTTGCATATTCGTAATCAGCAGCAAAACTGCTTCCAGAAACGTTTTTAAATTTTGCGGCAACTCAAAAAGTAACGATTTCAGTAAAATCGATTTTCTCGCATTTCGTCGTTGCGCAGTCTCGACTGCCCGTGTCGATGGTATTTCTTGATAGAAAGCTTCTTGGGGAATATTATATACGCTTTCCGACTAACTTTGGGAAGCTGATTCGAATGGTGAAGACTAGAAGTCTAAAATCTAGAAGACTAGAATCTACTGGAAATGTGAGATGGTGTACAGCTAGAAACCATACATCTCATTTATTTGTAACTTTAGGGCAAAATTAACTAGAAAATTATTTTGAGCGCTTCGATTATCTTCGGGTAACCCGAAAAAAAATCAAGAAAAAATTTTCCAACAAGTTCGTCAAGAAAATTCTCAAAGAAAATTCACAATCATTTCAGTCGAAAAAAAAAACAAAAAGCAGGCGTATAATGCTTAAAACAATAGAAAATGTATAATGCATACAAACTATTTAGCTAATTAGGTACATAATTAAAACAATACATATTTCAACAAGATGTATTGTTTCTCGCTGTACACCATCTCGCATTTCCGGCAGATTACACGACGTCGTAACTTTTGAACGGCTTACCTCAGAGACTTTTAGTTTTCACCAATCGATTTGGCATCCCAAAATTAGTTCCTCAGGGCTCGGTATTGGGCCCTACTTTGTGGGACATTCTACACGATGGCGTGTAAAGGCATGTGTTCCCCGCGGTGGTGGATATAGTAGGATTCTGTTGGCCTTCAGCCCCTGACAAAAGTTGGTCTTGACCGTTCCCGTTACTTGATTTGACGTAGCGAACGGCCCACAAAACGCATCTTGAGCAAAGAGTGCCAAAGAGTAACAGAAGATATCAGTGTAATTCCAACTATTGACAGATTTGAAGATATCGTAATGATAATCGCATACTTTCAATTCTATAAATAGATAATGTTTTTGAAATAAATATTTATTCATATTATATTATACGATAATATTCATACATTTTTTGTAATTTTAGTGGAAATTTTAATGTTATAATTGAAGACTTTAGTGGAAAAAGTGGTTAACTCAGATTTGGTATGTTTCGAAAAAATAAAATATTTTTAGAAACAGCTTATATATATATATTAACAGTTCCAGCTTATTTAGTTTAGGTTGTGAACTTCATAATTTCTATCAACATAATAAAACGTTATAGTTTTCGGTCGAGAAATCCGTCTCAGCCATCATGATAAAGACTTTTTCTGGGTTATGACACCAAAATAGCATTAAAAAACAAACGGGTAATTCCCTTCTTCAAATAAAGTTTTCAATGTTCCTAAAAATTGACTCTATTTCTTGTAAGCGTATAATAAAATAATGTCTCTCAATTTATGTTTCCTCATTTGATATAAAACGAACAAATGTTATTTTACACTAACCAAATTTCTTTGTAGAATTGCAAGCATTATGCGATAACAGTAGCTGCTCGATGTTAAATTGCAAATCTACGCTCTGATAGTGAAACAGATTCAATAAACGGAGTGTATAGTGCCATTTTGTATTTCTATTAAGCTTTCGCTTAACATCATTGCCGATAAAAGAGGTTTTTCCAGCAAACACAAAACCAATAAATGTTTATTCTATCTCTAATGGATTTTGCTTTTTACGAAACATTTTTTATTCCTTATTAATACGGCATTAAAAGTTACTTAGAAAATAATGTTGACCTGATAAACAAGTTTATTGTATGTGTAATACTATAAACAGCAAGGGCAGTAAAGTGTTTCAACGCAAGCGGTATTAAAATAAAACTTAAAATAATTGAAGGAAGATCTTAAGATAATTGAGGAAAAATTATTACTGTACACTTTATCATAACAATCAAATTCATCATAACTAACTTCTTCTTCATCATAACAATCAAATAGTTTTTGGTAGTAACGTATTAACGCCACTGTAGCGAGAGGTCGCGCTATCGCGCTATAAGTGGTCTGGATTTATCTGCTCTACTATAACCTAATCTAACCCTTAAGCAATATTTTTTCTTATTTCGGATCTAGAGGTTGCGCTACCGCGCAATATGTGGTCTGGATTTATCTGCCCCGTTAAAACTTAATCCAACCATCCATTTGTTCAAATTTGTAGCTGCGGTGGCGTTAGTACGTAAGTACCTATTTTTTAATAAAATACTAAATCATTAATATATGCAATGTATCTAGAAATAATAATATTGTATTCTGTTTTTCAAATAACCCCTTGACATACGAATAAATTGCGCGTTGACGTGTCCATATACATGTGATCTTATCACAAATACATAACGTCTTAGAGACGTTATAATATGTCAGGGGGTTAATGCAGGAGGAATTAAGTGATATATCAATGCCAATATTTATTGTTATTTAATTGAAGTGAAGATTTTAACTAAAACTAGTCTAACTTTGCTAGTCCTCATATTACATTAGATATTCATTAATTCACAACGGGCTTTCTTGAGCTACTAGGTTCCTAAGATTGACTATGTTTTAAAAAATGTATTTTTCTCTGTGGCAGTCATACAAAAACACTTGATTGTTTATTTAACATGTGTCACTTATAAACACTTTATAGGTAGGATAAAAACCATTTGTTTACCTTAACTCCTTTATTTCTTTACTTTATAGTGATTTAAAGCTAAGTGGGCCTTATAGGGCGCCTGTAACTTTTAATAAGAAGCATTTAATATTAATGCATAAAAAAAAGTCATTTATTAGCTTCGATCAAATCTGAGGGGATTTTGGATTTTGCCAATTAACACATTTAGTGGGTCGATGAACTATTTAAACTGTTTTTGTTTTGATCCTATTGCATCAAAAAAAGGAATTTCTTGTTTGCACTTCAATGTTTATATTATAGATCTTGTTTATATTATAGATCATGGAAATAAATAAAGTTACAACATGCATTAATATATTATAACTCTAGTAATTCTTCAGATAAATTTTTCAAACAATTTATTACAAATAATTGAGTATCAAATAATAATAATTAGGATAATAACATATATTTTCATATCTCCTTGATAGAATTAGCTTCTTTCAGGATCTTCTGCCTCCTTGTCATTGGCCTGGAGATTGCTACATTTTTTCGATATATTTCTTGTTTTATCCAAGTCTCATAATTTTAAGATATTTGCCTCGGCGTATTATTAGTAATAATATGCCTCGGCGTATTCAATTTTATCCAAATATTATTATTAATGTGTATTATGAAACTTCTGTGGCTCTTACACTAACGATGTAAATAAGCCTGTAGATTCGGTTCATAGTAAAATCTCAAATTTGATCAAACATTGACGTACGTGGATTTTGAAATGAACGACTATATCTATATTATTCTTTTCTTTACCAACTAAAATGGAAAGAAAAATGGTACAACGAGAATAAATTTATAAAATATATAATTAAGTAGGAAAATGTGAATAATTTCCATCAATTTGACTAATATTTCAGAATTATAGGATTACAAGTTTCTTGTGATATATACTGCATTATATCAGCTGAACCGCTTGCAAGATTATTTTATTTCTCTACATACGTCCGTTTCGCATTGTTGATTTCAAATTTAACGATCCAGCAAGCAGGATTTATTATATTTAGAGGAAGGGGTTAAGGGCGATTATGTATATATTAAAGATATTTCACGGCTCGTAAGAAGCCAGATTACATCTCGTCACGATAAAAAATATTTATGCGATGGCTGTTTATCCTTCTTCTCAACAGAATCGACTTTTAAGCAACATCGATTGAATAACTGTAACAAGATATACACTATTATGCCGACAGAAGACTTTATAAAAGATACGAGAGGTAATATGATGAATGTATTAAAATTTCAAAATTTCGATAGAAAAATGCGTATACCCTTTGTTGTATACGGAGATTTTGAATCATTTTTAAAGCCAATAGATACATGCTCGTCGAACCCTGACAATAGCTTGTTGATTTCAAATTTAACGATCCAGCAAGCAGGATTTATTATATTTAGAGGAAGGGGTTAAGGGCGATTATGTATATATTAAAGATATTTCACGGCTCGTAAGAAGCCAGATTACATCTCGTCACGATAAAAAATATTTATGCGATGGCTGTTTATCCTTCTTCTCAACAGAATCGACTTTTAAGCAACATCGACTGAATGACTGTAACAAGATATACACTATTATGCCGACAGAAGACTTTATAAAAGATACGAGAGGTAATATGATGAATGTATTAAAATTTCAAAATTTCGATAGAAAAATGCGTATACCCTTTGTTGTATATGCAGATTTTGAATCATTATTAAAGCCAATAGATACATGCACGTCGAACCCTGACAATAGCTTAAAGTGAAAATCTATTCTATTTATACACTTGAAATGTATTTTCACCTGTGATTTTCAAAAAAATTATTATTAATTTATTAATAATTATAAATAAGCAGAAGAACATATTGAATGTCTCCAAGTTACAGTACCAGCTAACCCTAATACTGAATATATCGTTCCTCTGACATATAAACAAGTCATAGAAATAATTAAACTACTGAAGAATAATAAATCTTCTGGGGAAGACGAAATAGTAGCAGAAATGCTAAAACATGCCGGAGAACACACCTTCAGGAGGATACATAAAGTAATTCTGGATATATGGACTAGTGAGAGACTCCTAGATGATTGGACGTCTGCCATTATCCATCCAATCCACAAGAAGCGAAGCAAAACAGATCCCAGTAATTACAGAGGAATATCATTCCTTGCTGTTACCTATAAGATATTTTCCAAGATTCTGGAACGCCATGTAACAAGACAGCTGGATAAAGAGTTAGGAGAATATCAAGCATGGTTCAGAGTATCGAGGTCCTGTACCGAGCAAATACACAATCTGAAGACCATCCTTCAATACAGCAAGTCAAGGGCCAGACAATGGGTCTATATTTGTCGACTTACAGAAAGCATACGACTCAGTGGACAGAATTACTCTTTTTAAGACCTAAAAGAAACTAGGACACAACGACAAGATCAATAGGCTGGTACAAGCCACCCTGCACAACACCACATCCAGAGTAAAGTTTAGAGGACAACTCTCGGAAAGTTTCGCCATTAAAACCGGGATGAGGCAAGGAGGCGGCATAATCTCATGAATATTATTTAATTGCGTTCTAGAAAAGATCATTAGAGAGTGGACGAGAATCCTACCAGAGAACAGTGGATTACGAATGGGGATTAAAGCCGACAACCTAGGATACCTTGCCTAGCCTTTGCAGACGATCTGACTTTATTGGAAAATGACATACAGGAGGCTACCACTCAGCTCCAAACACTTCACTCAAAAGCAGCTAAAACGGGTCTTCTATCAATATAGGAAAGACCCAGTTTGCTACTAACATCAAAGATGCCCCAAGAATGATGAGTCAGTGATAATATCTATATCAAGAGAGTCAAAAATGTAAAGTACCTTGGGGAATTGTTCTCAGAGGACCTCAGCGAAACAGTGACTCTTGAATACAGGACACTCAAACTAGATAAGACTTACTATGCCTGTAGAAAACTATATGCTTCAAAAAATTTGTAGATGAATATCAAACTAAGACACTACAAAGCAGTAGTCAGACCATCAGTCCTCTATACAGCAGAGTGCCTATATTTAACTAAGAACACCCCATTAGGAGTCCTAAGGGTACTTCTGAGACGGATAGAAGAACCAAGAATTGTATCAGATGGAAGCCATTGGTATCAAAAAATTCGCGAGCTATATAAACACCAAGAAAATCTCATAGATACCACCGGAGAAGGCTTTTTCCGGACATGTATCCAGAAGGGACTCAAACAGATTATCCCATAGGATCTTCAAGGCTTCTAACAAGGGCAAAAGTACTGGATTCTTGTGGATGAAGCAAGTGGAGAAGGATCTTTCGGAACTCCATATAAATCAAAATGACATAGCCGACTGGAGTAATTATCATACAACTCTTAAAACTAAATTCAAAAACTTAAAACTAAACTTCGTAACATCTCTCACAGAAGTTACCCACAGACTAAAATACGAGACGAGGAAATGGTCTGAGGAACGTAAGATTGATTTTATCCGGAAAATGAAGGACTTCTGTGCAATCAGTAAAGCTCGAGGTGCCAACAAAAAAGCAGCTGCCAAACCCACAACTAAGAACACCAATCGTGGCAAAAAACGACGATGACATTAAGAAACAACTAAAACACAAGCACCGTGGTCCATAGGTGGCCCTAACGAAATTAATAATAATAAAGATTATCAAATTTCTAATCAAAAAGTTACATTGTCAGTGAAAGTGTATATATGTGTATATATATATATATATATATATATATATATATATATATATATATATGTATATATGCATATATATATATATATTTATATATATATATATATATATATATATATATATATATATATATATATATATATATATATATATATATATGTGTGTTGTATTGTTTTCTCGGGGATTCCGCGTTGATGCTGAGGGTTGGCTCTGAAAAGAACCGGATTCTCGACGTTTCGGCGAACTAACATTCGCCATTCTCAAGAGATATATGCGTCCGTACGGATCAACCGTTAGACGCATACTGGGAGCTCATTCGAATCATGTGTCCTGTGCTGGTTTGGCGGTTTTGAGCTTTCGCCCAGCTATCCCGCCGTCTTGGGGTTTGGTTGTCGTTGTGTTTTTTTTTTGTTAGCCTGTTTGTTTGTCTGTGTTGTCTGTTGTTTGTGTTTCGTTGGGTTTCGTTTGTCTTTCGGCTATAGTTGGGTCTTGTTGTCCTGGTGTGGTTGTCGGTTTTCTTGGTAGCTTCTTCAGTGTTTCGTCTTCTGCGGTTGTTCTCCAGGGGCCTGTAGTCCTGATGTGTTTGGTCTTCTCGTTGATGGTGATGGGTTGCTCTTCTTCCTGGTAAGGTTTACGCTTGGGGGCGGCTTCGGTGGGGCTGTGAGTGTCCATTGGTGTATTTCTTCTCCTTGTGGCGGTTTCGGTTGTCTTTTCTGTGGCGGCTTCGTTTGTCTTCTCGGGGGCGGCGTCAGTTTTCTTTTCGGGGGCGGCATTGTTTGTCTTTTCGGCGGCGGCTTCGGTTTTCTTTTCGGCGGCGGTTTCATTTGTTTTCTCGGGGGCGGCATCAGTTGTCTTCTTGGGGACGGCTTCGGTTGTCTTTTCGGCATCGGCTTCAGTTTTCTTTTCAGGGTCGGCTTCGTTTGTTTTTTCGGCGGCGGCTTCGTTAGTCTTCCCGGGGGCGGCTTCGCTTGTCTTCTCGGGGACGGCATCGGTTGTCTTTTCGGCGGCGGTTTCCTGGGGTTTATCGTTGGTGGTTTGTTTCTTCAACAGGAGTTGCGTTATATAATTCATCATTTAGACGAGGTCGCTGTCGTCCACGGTGTCCAAGTAGTCGGGGTCGAAATACTTTGCCGCGAGGGCTTCGTTGGGTGTTGTCGGAATAAACATGTTCGTTTTGTGACAGCGGAGGAGCGAGTGAACGGAGAGCTCGCACACAGAGAGTCCACACAGTGTGGCAAAAACCCAACACGACCAAATTAAATTCACAATGGAGATAGAAAAGCATCAACAACTTCCTTTCTTGGATGTTTTGGTACAGAAGAAACCTGACGGCACTTTGAGCCACACTGTGTACCGGAAACCAACCCACACAGACAGATATGTGAACGCTTCTTCGCACCATCATCCCAAACAACTAGGATCTGTAGTCAACACTCTTACCACCCGATCCAAAAGACTAGCCGACCAGCTTAACTTACCGAAAGAATTGAGGAACTTACGAGAAGCTCTTTCTTCAAATGGATATCCATACAGCTTAATATCCAGAGCTTTCCGTCGTACAGAGAACAGTAGCCAAAGAACTGAAGAACGCCAGAAACCCGTTAGCACAGCATACGTTCATGGATCAACTGACAAAATCGCCAGAATACTTAAAAGACACAACATCGACACCATTTTCAAACCTAACCAGAAAATATCATCCATGCTACGCAGCGTTAAAGACACAATCCCGTTAAAATCCCATGGAATTTACGAAATACCTTGCGGAACATGTGAACGAACCTACATTGGACGTACGAATAGAAAAATATCTGCTAGGATTCAAGAACATGTAGTTTCAATCAGACACAGAGACAAAGTTTCATCGACACTTGTCCAACACACAAACACCGGTCACTGGATGGACTTTAGAAATTCAAGGACTGTTGCACAGATTAACCACGAAATGTCACGAGTATACAGAGAAGCCATAGAGATAGAAAAACGAGACTACTGCATGAACACGAGAGACGATTCCTTGAGACTGGCCCCAGCATGGCGACCGATCATATCCACCCTCAAAATGCAATCCCAGACACCCCAGACTCATGTACGACTAACAAAACAAACAAACAACCGAACCGAGCACCGCACACAACACGCATGACCCGAAGCCAGACAGCTATAAGTAGTCGCATCGCACGAACGAGCTCTCAGTATGCGTCTAACGGTTGACCCGTACGGACGCATATATCTCTTGAGAATGGCGAATGTTACTTCGCCGAAACGTCGAGAATCCGGTTCTTTTCAGAGCCAACCCTCAGCATCAACGCGGAATCCCCGAGAAAACAATACAACACAGGTATCTATCCGCGAAAACCTCAAATACAACAATATATATATATATATATATATATATATATATATATATATATATATATATATATATGTTGTATTTGAGGTTTTCGCGGATAGAAACATGTGTGATTTGTTTTCTCGGGGATTCCGCGTTGATGTTGAGGGTAGGTTCTGAAAAGAACCGGATTCTCGACGTTTCGGCGAACTAACATTCGCCATTTTCAAGAGATATATGCGACCGTGCGGGTTTACCGTTGGACGCATACTGTATGCGTCTAACGTATGCATCAGTATGCGTCTGACGGTTAACTCGCACCGACGCATATATCTCTTGGAAATGGCGAATTTTAGTTCGCCGAAACGTCGAGAATCCGGTTATTTTCAAAACCAACCCTTAACATCAACACGGAATCCCCGAGAAAACAAACCAACAAATATATAAATATATATATATATATATATATATATATATATATATATATATATATATATATATATCGCGGGCTTAATGAGAAACTGACGTAACTACATTTTTTATGATTTCCTGATTATTGGCTATTTCGCTTCCTTTAGGTATTACAGATGAGTGTGAAACTAACGTATATGAAAAAATATTAGGGAACATCCTAAATGTATGTAACGTATCTACACTTTTTTTTTAGAGAATGTAAAAAAGTCGGAAGAGGAGTTACGTCTCTTTCTGTTTGATATTTTGTATTTGGCGCTAAACTCGGCTAGACGGATGCCTTGTTACGTTGGTACTACACTCAATCCCACTACAAACACTCCCCTCTTCCGTCTATTCATTTTGTTTACTTTCAGCTTAGGTTCAGTTTAGGTTACCAAGAAAAGATAAATGTGACTATTGCACCATTACTGAAAATATGACACCAGAAGAACAAGAAAAAAGTGCAGTTGAATACGAGCGTTAGTTAAAAAATAAAAATGATTCCAGAAATTTTAGAAATGTACAAAAAGAGAATGCTTTAAAAGATGAGATTATTTTCTATCAATTTGACTTGGAAGCAGTGCGGTACCTTCCCCATCTTTCATCAAAGTCTCTTTATTACAAAAGAAAATTTGCCATATACAATTTAACTTGTTTCAATTTATCCTCCAAAATTGCTAAAAACTATATGTGGCCAGAAACTGTTGCTAAAAGAGGATCAATTGAAATTGCTTCATGCCTTTTCTTACTTCTTAAAGATTTGGCTGCTGAAGAAAAAAATTTTATTTTTATGTCAGACTGTTGTTCCGGCCAAAACAGAAACATCAATGTGGCTGCAATGTTCTTGTACGCAGTACGCACTTTAAATGTTCCAGTTATCACGCACGCCTTCTTTGAGCCTGGGCATTCCTATATGGAATGTGACAGTGTGCACGGTCATATAGAACAGGCAGCAAAGGGTGTTAATCTCTATGACGCATCCGGCTGGTACACTATAGTGAGAGCAGCGTCCAAACAAACAAAATATCAGGTGATTGAAATGGACCAAGACAAATTTTTTGACTTTGTCCAATTACGGAGTGAGATAATCTCTAACAGAAGTGTTGATAGCAATGGTGAAACAATTAGATCGCTTAAAATTGTAATGCTAGAATATAGCCAAATAGAATATTTTTTAAGTACGACTACGAAGACAATTTTCTGTTTTTTGATGTAATGAACGAAAACAGAAATAGCTTAAGAAGTTCTGAAAAAAATCATGTCACTTTCACTTTGGAAAAGGCATACAAAGAAAACATTCCAATTAATAAAGAAAAATTAAAGGACTTACAGCAGCTGTGTAAGTCAGGTTTGATACCTTCGCAGTATCATTACTTCTACAATGACCTTGGGTCCGAATCTAAAGTAACTGTAGTTAGTGATGATAAAAAAAAGAAAAAAAAATAATCCACAAAAAAAGAAAAAATCAACTTAAGCTAAATAATAATTTTGATATATAGGTATCTAAAATAATAACTTCAATTTTAACTTTTAACTTTTGCTCAAATAAAGTACTTTTTTTAAAGAATGTATGCATTTTTATTTGAAGAACCTTAATTAATACAGACGTAAGTATGTTAATAAAATAAATTTTAGTAAATGAAAAACAGACTTATGTTTATAAATATAAATGTAAAACTGTCGTATCTCTATAAATTTATGAATAATTCATGAAAATATGACCTTGCATTATTAAAAATGTAGGATAAAGCTAAATTGTACATTTTTGCATGCCAAACATACAAAATATATGGCGAACGAGACCAAAATGTAGCATTATGTCCCCCTTATTATTATTCAAAACACAAATTTGCCATTATCTCAAAATCAATATTTTTGACTTACGCCAGTTTCTCATTAAGCCCGCGATATATATATATATATATATATATATACTAGGGTGGTTCCTAGGATTTTTTTCGTCTCAGAAATACCTTCACATGGTCAGAAAGTGTTCTAATTGATGAAAAAATATGACAGATAACGTGACCCGATGGTTCCCTTATCAAAAACCACTTCTAGAGTCTGTCAGAACTTAATGAGGAACGGTAAAACTCATCAGTTTTACCATGAGGAGCACATAAATATTGACATTAAATCCTCTGCATTATCAGGTGTACTGAGAAACCAAGCCACATAATCGTGTCAGGCGATTCCAGCCTTCCCTATGCACCTCGAACAAAATTTTGAAAATTTCTCTAAAGCATTCGATATAAGAAATTTTTCACATGAAATTTCATTTCACGCGCAAACACTGATAGGGGAACAGCATTTACTGCTCGAGAGTTTAAAGATTATTGTATCCATGAGAGAACTAAGCATTTTAAGGTAACAACCGGTTTACCGCGAGTAAATGGTCAAGCTGAGAGTATCAATTCATGTACCATCCCCATACTTTCAAAACTAGCTACAGATGATCCCACCAAGTGGTACAAGCACGTACTTTCTCTACGTGCTTGTACCACTTGAGAAAATACCAATAAAGAGGGTAGCAAAGAGTTTTTGTGAAAAACTGTGCGTTTTTGACATATTATTGCACATTGGCCATAGTTCTTGAGTTCTTAACCAATTCTGCAAAAAGTTACGCAAAAATTAGGATTTCACAAAAAAAAACATTTGAAACTTGCAAAAACAGTCCTATAATCACGGATCTGAATCTTAAGGTCTCCCGCGCACTAAGCAGCCTGGCTGCCAGTCTACATGACGGCGTATTGGAGCCCCCGCAGTAAGCGGCCACGAATCCCTGGCTGCGGCAGCTATTAGAACAAACCTAATTGAACGGCAGTCCATTGGCTGTGCGCAGTCAGAGCGAGTGTTGCGAATGTATGTGGCTGTCGTCAGCTTCCACGCACTTCGAGAACTCCGACGAAATATATTCTTGCAAATTTGGTTGCCAATTTATATGCACGGAAACCACTCAGCTCGCATTTATATTTCTAATCAAACTTTTTTTATTTTTCAGAATATAGAAAATTGCTCACAAATTGCACCACCTCTTCGCCAGGTGCAGCTGTTTCAACTAAAGGCAGGGTACCTAGGGTAAACCTCGAAGAAAAAATCCCGCTCATACTTGGCCCTCACCGCGCAAACTGAAGCATCCGCGCGCGTCGGTTTAGACTAAATCTATCTAGGTGCCGTTTCTAGATACTGCTTAGGGTAGTATTCTATTTTCATCCGAAAGCCAACCGCAAACAAGGCTTAAAGTCGGGAGTGTTAGATTCGCGAATTTAAATGGTTAGGGAAATTGTCCGAAACTTTGCTAATAGTGCGCGTTTTTTTTATGCGTGTGTTAGATTCGCGAAACTTTAAACGAATAAAAGTTAGGTAGTGATGGAACCTTTCCATTTTCCTTTGGCTGGTGGATATGGTTACACTTAAATGGTAAGAAACTCAAGAGAGATAGGAGCATCGGCACAACGCCACTCCAGTTAATGACTGGTGTCAAACTTCGGTGTAGGGAACATGAAACTATTGCAGAGCTGATAAAGGAGCACCTTCAGGTGACATTTGACGACAACAGGGATAACCTAAGAAATCAAGCTAGAAAACAAATACTCATGGTTAAAGAAGAAAATAGATGAAGATACGATTTGAGCTTACTCTTTTTTTGAGCTGAGATTACGATTACGCGATATTTAAATAGAACGCACCTTTTCTATTTAAATATCGCGTCGGTGTTCTGGTCGCAATTAAGAGAACGCAGCAAAGTCCTGGGATTGAAGTTGAAGTCGAAATATTTAGGCCCATATCGAGTGACCAAGACGAAATCAAACGACACTTGTTCAGAAAAGTTCAGAAAGAAGGCTATCACGACGGCCCGATGAGAACCACTTCAGTGCCGAATATATGAAAAGATGGACTGCAGTCGACAAATCATCCGAGTCGAATGATCATCAGGAGGGCCGAGTTGTAGGATTTGAATCTCAACCGAAAACTACTAGATCATGTGAGTAGGGAAAGATGTCACGTTCTGGACCCACCACAACCACTGACCTTGAAATTACAGATTCCTGCAATAAAATTATAGGGAGAGATCCTATGTTCTGGACCAGCCTTCTTATGGAGAATTTACATGGGGCCGGCCTTCTTATGGGAATTTACATGGGCAGCCTGCTTATGGACGTTTTACATGTACCAGCCACAATGGTGACGTTCGCCACGTCTACATCTGACCCTTATTCTGTATTCCCAAGCAGAATCGGAATTCGTCACTGAAGACCACTCTATGCCATTCTACGACCCAATCCATTTGCAAGGTATGCCACTCCAAAAGTTGCTGTCGATGACGAGCCGCCAGCGGAAGCACAAGATGTGGTCGACAGGAGTGCAAGTCAAAAGTTCTAATTCGTCGGTAAACTGTAAGAAGGGTTAAAAGACGTACGTTTTCAAACCATCGATCGGCTATTGATCTTGTACTCGAGAATCGGACTCTTAATGCCATTAATCGGAGATGCCAGTCCTGGACTACGTTTGTCTGTTTGGATTTCTCTTCCTCCTCTTCGACGTTCTTCAACTTCTGTATACCATGCTTGTTTACACCGTACTACGGAGGATTGGTTACGGTTAAGACGATTAGTAATTTCTCTGAATGAAAAACCACCTTCTCTTAACCTAATAATGCGACCTCCATCGAATTTACTGAGTAGTAGATAATGTTTACGTTTCTATACTCATAATCGCAATCCCAAAACGCAAAGAAGATCTCAAAAAGAAAAGAATGGCAAAACAATATAGAAATCTATTTAATCTTGCAAGAAATACACCCGATAATTTCGATTGTAACAAGTAAATGTCTTAAACAGCTTCCAATCAGCTTTAAACAGCTTTCAATCAGCTTTCAATCTGCTTTAAACAGCTTTCAATCAGCATTAACAGCTTCTGATCGGCTTTAAACAGCTTTCAATCAGTTTTGAAGAGCTTTTAATTTAAAGCTGGTTGAAAGCTGTTTAAAGCTGTTTAAAGCTAATTGAAAGCTGTTTAAAGCTGATTGGAAGCTGTTTAAGGCTGGTACATGTAAAACGTCCATAAGCAGGCTGCCCATGTAAATTCCCATAAGAAGGCCGGCCCCATGTAAATTCTCCATAAGAAGGCTGGTCCAGAACATAGGATCTTTCCCTATAATTTTATTGCAGGAATCTGTAATTTCAAGGTTGGTGGTTGTGGTGGGTCTAGAACGTGACATCTGTCCCTACTCATGTGACCTAGCCGAGGAAGGGGAACTGAAAAAGGCGGGTAGTTAGAGACAGATCGAAAGACGGAGTTTTTGAGTTAAGACGTGAAAAGTTATCAGCTGATGGGTTAAAGAAGATATGTCGTTCTTTAGACTTTATTTTTAATTTCATACATTATCTGTTGTTTGTCATATATCAATTTAGTCCATAGGAAAACATTTATTTTCATAAATGACAATAACATTTGAAAATATGTATTATGAATGCAACAATAAATACTTGCAAGTCAATGATTCTTATTGCTTTGAAACACTTTGAATTTGATTGTCTGTGCACGTAGAAAATGAATAATAGAAAAGTATATTACACTTCATATATTGAAAGCTATAATGTATTTTGTCGAGAAAATTTCAAAATAAAAATCTTTTAAACAAATAACATGATAAATGGATGCTGCTATAAATTTCCTAAAAATGGATATTATTATATTCTGCTGCCGAAAAAATGGACGCCGTATCGTTGATAAAAATCTATATTGACAGCCTATTCATCGTTTTTTTGGGAGATTTTTGTGAATATAAAAAAATATCTAAAGAACTTGCCAGGAATTTCCAATAAATTCTTGCTTATATTACATATATTTTATGTTATTTTTTTGTCTAACGGAGGAGAGTTATTATTTTTTTTAATATCATACACATATTTTTATTTCGGATTTCTTTCATTTATTTATTTATGGTAATTTCCGAAAGGAGACTCGCAGTTTCCGAGAAAATTAAAATATTTAATATAGCTCTAAAGACCTTTTTCTCCTTTTTGAGAAACTTCTACGCATCCGGTTATCGGAGATTTAACCACCACGGGATATTTACCCTCTGTTGGCATTTGAAAATTAATTAGACTAAAACCTTCCTGTAAGTTTTTCAATGGAAGTAAAAGCAAATTCTTATCATGCATACGTGTTATATTGTCGGTCCAGATGAACATGGTATTAACTCAAAAAAGCCTAAAGAGCGATTTAAAGTTTTGAAATCAATATATTTCCATTTCTGTAAATAATTGGTTAACCTCTCTTATAGTAGCTTTCGATTAACATTAATTGATACAAATAATGAAAACTATTGATTAACGTTTATTGATAACGTTTTTGTTCACTTCCTGACTTTGTCAATTTTGCTATTTCTGAGAAAAAAATAGAAATTCCGCAGGCAAGAACATTATGAGTTAATACCCTGTTCATCCAAACGAACGATATGATGTAGACTAAGAAGGTATGGATTAAACCAAATGTAAGATTAATTGAATTTTGGTGTAGTAACTTACCACTAAAGTATTTCCCAAAGCACCTAATACGATAAGGATTGTGTAAACGGCAATCAGGATTCCGTACGCTGGCTGATCGATGGCTCTATTATGTATATATCTGTCGATCAGTTCGGGATCGACGTGTTTACTTCTCATCACTAAATCAGTGGTGTTGCCGCGCAATATTTCTTCGGCATCCATTTTCCGCAGCTTCACCTCTGGCTGAAACCATTAATTCGAATTAATTTATACACATTTAACACACTTTTTAGTTTTAATTTCACAACAAAATAGATTACATTGTTTATTGGCAAATATAACTGATATTTTATGTTGAATTTCAATGGACAAACAAATTTAATACAAACAGGCATTCCTTAGTTGCTATCCTACAGTTATAGTCTAGGAGCTAGCGACGTTTTCGAGAGAGAATTTTAGGTAGGCTGGTTTTTAGATATGCTCTGTGTCTC
Source organism: Phosphuga atrata (assembly GCA_944588485.1). Taxonomy (NCBI): domain Eukaryota; kingdom Metazoa; phylum Arthropoda; class Insecta; order Coleoptera; family Silphidae; genus Phosphuga; species Phosphuga atrata. The sequence goes on from OX155898.1 coordinate 4,078,623, forward strand.
ACTTTCCCTGTCGGAATACGGGCTATCTGGCTGGCGTCAGAGGTTGCGTTCATTAGTGCGCATCGTATTTGTACAGGTAAAATAATAATTTTCCAAATCATTTTAAGAAGGTTTTTCTTTTTTTTATTAACTTTAATTAGCTTTTCGAAATGTAAATATATTACTGCCAGACATTTTTGTCATTGCTTACTATGTGCCAGACGCTAATTTTGATTTAAATTAAATTATTTTAGTATGGCTGAAATTTTGATATGATGTTATTTAAGTATCAACAAATCTAAAATTAATTTGCCAGACAATAATTCGGCCGTTAACCATCTGCCAGACCGATTTAAAAATGCCGTATTATTCTGGTTGACAAAGAAATGGTTGCCAAATAGATTTCTGAAAAAGGACCGAAAGCTATTAAATTAATTTTTGCTTTAACATAGTATGAAAACGATAAATTATTATTGTATAAAATTAACAAAATAATAAGTATCGAAATAAACAGCTCTCATATTTACATGTAAATTAAAATTAGATGAAGATTTTGTAATCCATAATTGTATCATAAAAAAACAGAAGTATCTTGATAATCATCATCATCATCACTGCTCACATTTTCATAATCAATGTCATCGTCCTCTTTTGATGTGTTGTCATTTTCTAATAAGTTTTCTGTAATGAAATGGAAAATGTTATAATCTTTAGGTAAAAAAATTTGTTTTTTTTAAATTCTTACCATTAATGATAATATCAGCAACTAACGATGGTAATTGCTCTCCAACGAAGCAGATGAGGTCATATTTATCATCGTTTATGGTCCAACCAGAAGCTTGAGATGATAAAGATGTCGGATGTTTTAAATGAGAATTTCTCCAAACTTTTGTGACGTAACGCACTCGTAGTAAGTGTTGGTATAATTCAGCTTTACATGGTGGTAGGTTTGATGGGTCAAAATTACGGAATTTCTTTTCAAAATTATCAGTTAATCTCTTAGACTGGTACGTATTTGAAAACAGATGAAATCGAACATCATTGACGTTCGAAGAATCTCGAAATCCGTACATATGACAAATAAATTTCTCTAAGATCTTAAATGTCTGATCTAGCAATTCTTCATCATCTGTAATATTATTTTGACAGGCTGACTGATACTCTTCTGATTGCTCTAGCAGTTTAAAAGGCCTAAGTTTACCTTTCCGGAAAAAAGCTGGTGTGTAATCGCATCCTGTGAGTGCGTGAAAGCAGCTTTTGTTAAAGAATTACCTATGATTTGATATATTTGATTGACGCATATATATCGCTGATTATTTCCCACACCCATATTAATCCAAAGTTTTAAAGATGCATTTAAATGATTCATGTTGCCGAGGAGTATTATTAAAATATCCGAATCTGAGCAGCGTATGACAACTTCGGCTTCGAAATTTAATTGGCAAATATGATATATAATTCGATAATCTGCTTCTTCGTGTTCTTCACAAGATAAGGAATCTTCAACTTTGTTATTTTCAACCCGGTATGAGTAGCACTTGTTGTAATTTAAATAAATTATTTTATTCCCAATTAAAGGGGCCATGTGATCACCAGCCCAATGATCAATAAAAAAATTAACTAGAGCTTCTTTAAAGTATATATTTTTAAGTTCAGCTACGAAATTGTGTGAACGGATTTGATTGGGCCCGATTTTAACTTGGCTAATTGATTCTTCATTTCGACGTGAACGTTCAAAGTCTTTTATTGACGGTGAAAAGTATTGATCAAAGACAATGTCGATCCGAGTGGATTTATATCGTAGTATCATATTCAGAAATTTTTTAGATATACCATTGAAGGTTACAGGTACTTCTTTCATTAGGTGTAACATGAAGAAACCATCTAAAATACAGATATCAAAACACGAAGGTAGCTGTTTGACATTATCACCCAATTTCTTCTCAATTAATTTTACTAATTGAGCTTTATCTGTTTTGCAAATACTGCCATCTGTGTGGCACATTGACCGGTGTAAGTGGAAATGTCAATACTTTCACAATATCGACTTTGTGAGTTAAGGATATCCCCAACATTCTACCAAATAAATCTCTTTGCATCCTCACCTCAACAGCTTTATTTCCGAGAGTAATTTTCTTTTTTTAAGAGCCTCAGCAAAGTGAAGCACTCGATTTTTCAAATCTACCTTCATCTACAGCACATTCACTAATAAACTGCTTTCTTAAATCATCACCACTTTCTTCAATGTTCAGTAGGAAATTAACTACATCTTGAGAAACAGGTTTTGCAGTAGCAATATTATAAAGATTATCTTTATCTAAATCTGGATTGAACGGATTTAAATTTTTTCAAATATATCAATAAAATCGGCAAGTTGTTTCCCAAAAATTTTAATTCGATTAGGTTGTAAGTCTGCAGTCGCGTCTTGCAAATATCTTAGTCCACAAATATCGAGAACATGGGAAATCAAGTCAGCTCTAATACTGTGGCTTTTTGTCCAGCGTTGACGTGCAGCTATGGAATTGGTGAAATGTGCAATACCACTGAGACGTTTAGCAGCATCAGCCTTTATATATAGTCTGTTCCAGCGTAAGATCTATCGGTATTCTCGAAAAAGGCTTATCGGTTCTATTAATTCCGAAACATCCAGATTTGAAATCGTTTTCAAGTCCCGGGTGTGTTTTGTTAACATTGTTCAAATTGTCGGAGTATTTAACACACCATCTGGCGTAATTTGGTTGGTTAACAATAAAAAATAAATTGGTCATTTTTGGAATCATATACTTGAACATCTCAAAATCACCCATGCGTAAGCTCCTTGATAAAATGATATAATAATTAATCAGCTGGATATAGATCATATAAAACTGCGCAGTTTTGCCATGATCGCCTTGTCTTGTTTTTGCCATGAATTCTTGATACGAAGAAAGCAGTCGTGATAATTTCTTATTCTGTAATAATTCAGCAGCCGTAGTTGAATTGGATACCTCAATGTCTTGATATTGTAAAAGGTCATCAAAGATTTGCTCTTTCACAAAATCGTATTCAACTTTCGTGATTTTTAAGTATTGATCAAAATGTAACATTTGCAATCCTACAGCCATTAACGGATGCAGACGTTTGCAACGATTAAAATGTTTACCTTCGATAATTCCGTTCACCGATCCTGAAGCTATAATCTTGCTTTCATGAATCGCCGCATGGAATGTGCGAACGGGACATCACGTTGGTCAAAAGGAAATTATCGCCAAGGAATTATTGAAATGCAAAATATCGATCTGTGCATTATCAGAACTGCGGCTCACAGGATCTGGGACAATGAAGGTTGACCCACCATCAATCGACGAGACGATGACGCTATTCTATTCTGGTGGCGACAAACGAGAAGCGGGCGTTCGCTTTATGGTTGATCGACGGGCATCTGCCAGTGTTATCGCATTCCAACCGATACCGAGCGTCTGGCGGTTATCACTATTGATGGAACGATTAAGACCCATATCGTATCCGTCTACGCCCCAACTGAGACCAGCCCGGACACAAACAAGGATGAATTTTATGCCCAGTTTCAACACACACTGGATACAATACCCCAAACCGAATTAATCGTACTTATGGGCGACTTTAATGCACATACGGGTGCAGATCGAACCGGTTGGGAAGAAACGATGGGAAAATTCGGATACGGGGAAATAAATGACAACGGATTACGCCTCTTATCATTTGCAGCGTCAAACAACTTGATCATCGGCAACAGCATCTTTCGTCACCCCCTCAAACATCAACTCACGTGGCGAAATCCATCCGGCAACGATTCGGCGATGTTGGACTACATTTTGGTCAACACCAGATTCCGATGGACGCTCAAAGATGTACGTGCGATGCGTGGACCCGACTGTGGATCAGACCATTATCTTGTCCGAGTGAAACTACAATTGAAATTACAAAGAGCAAAGAAAAAGGCACCACCATCAGCCAAGAGGAACTGGGCCTGTCTGCGAGACCCTGAAACCAGCCGAAAATTTCAAATCGCATTATCCAACAAATTTGCAGCACTCACGATACCAGTCGATATCAACATAGAAGAAAAACAACTTTCTGAGTCTATTGTGGGGTGTGCAACGGAGCTGTGTCCGCCCATCCGTCGACGGACGCAGCAATGGATCTCGGACGACTGTCTCAATCTAGTCGACCAGCGGAAGCAAATGAAACACGTCGATTTCAAACAATACCGACGATTGAACAAAGAAGTTCGACAGAAAATGAAATTGGAACGGGAAGCTTACTGGAATAACATCGCGGCTGACATGGAAGAAGCAGCGTCAAGGCATGAGTACCGGACACCAGACAATCCGACGGTTAAGTGGCAAAACAACATCAACAAATGACAATATCAAAAAATTGGATGGAACTTTCGTGATCTCTCCTCAGGAACGTCTACAGCGGTGGAGAGAATTCTTTCATCAGCTGTACAACCACAATCCGCCAGTAGGTCCAGCACCCGAACTGCCGATTATTGAGCAGCCGATAAATCAGTTTCCCGATACTGAACCAACAATCAATGGTAATGAATTCAATCAACAAAAATCAATGGTCTGAAAAATGGTAAAGCGCCGGGAGGAGACCAAGTAACTGCCGAAATGATGGGGAAGCCGGGGGAGACGTCTTATTACATCAACTTCACGTTCTCACAGTGTATATATGGCATTCAGATTGTGTTCCATCCGTGTGGAAGAAAGCGATTGTTGTGCCTATTTTGAAGAAAGGCGACAGTCGGGAATGCAAGAATTACCGTGGTATTAGCCTCCTCTCGATCGTCGGCAAAGTATTTATGAAAATCGTACAATCAAGACTACAGAAACATCGAGAGCAAACAAGCCGGGAAGAACAAGCTGGATTTCGACCACATCGAGGATGCATCGATCAGATATTTGCTCTCCGTCAGCTAATGAAAGAAATAATTCGATGTGGCAAACGAACTGTCATCGTCTTCATCGATTTCAAATCTGCTTTTGATTGCATCGATTGGACAAGCTTGTGGGAAGCCCTGAAGATCGAACACGTGCCACTGAAAATCATTCAACTTCTTCAAGCATCGTACGACGGCTCAACCAGCAATCTTCGTATCCGAAACGACATGTCTGAGGAATTCCCGATTCGAACCGGAGTCCGGCAAGGAGACGTGGCCTCGCCGCTCCTTTTTAACATTGTGATCGACACGATTATGCGAAAAGCGTTTGATGGGCGACGCGGAGTTCGATATGATGACAAAAACCACCTAACCGATCTGATGTTCGCCGATGACAGTGCGGTTTTCGCCAACACAGATGCCGAAGCAACAGACACCTTGTATGATATTTCCCGCATTGCCCAGTCATACGGACTGAGAATCAATGCGGATAAGACCAAAGGGCTTACAACGGATGGATCTGAAGCCAGAGTTTACCTCGATGGAACCACAATCGAGCAGGTACCACAGTTCAAATATTTGGGATCACTGGTTGTGGAGAAGAAAGTAGCTTCGACAGCCGAAGTTCACAGCCGGATAGGCCAGGCAACAGCAACGTTTGCTTCAATCAAGTGGTGCATATGGAAGCGGACGAATATTACCATCAAAACCAAAATACGCCTATACCGGACGCTGATCCTCCCAATTCTTCTTTATGGATCGGAAACATGGACATTACTCAAACCAGACCTTAACAAGCTCGAGGCCATCCAAATGCGATGCCTGAGACAGATTCTCTGCGTCTCACTCCTCAACCACCTCCGAAATGAGACAATCAGAGAAAGGTGCGACCAACAGACACCGATTGTTGAGGAAATTCAAAAACGCCGATTACGATGGTTCGGCCACATCTGTAGGATGGGCGACAATCGAGTACCGCACAAACTCCTATGGAAAAAACGACCTCTTGATTGGAGAACACAAAAACAAGCACCGAAGACCACATGGTTGAAACACGTAGAGAACGATTTAAAAAACCAGCGAATAACAACAGCTGAGGCAAGAACCGTTGCAACTGATCGATTAGCATGGAAGCGTATAGTGAATGGAGCACGGAATCTAGCGGCACCAACAGCAGCGTACTGGCTACGAGGTCGACCACCTCTCCATGCGCCGGCTATGGATTAAAGAAGAAGAAGAAGAATCTTGCTTTCAATTATCATATGCGATAATCTACACTCATTGATAAAAACTCCAATCGCTTTAAAAAAGGCCATCATTAAATGAAATGAACCAAGGTGTATGAAAAGATTATCAAATTTCGGGCTCTCTGTTGCTTGAATTTTGAGGGCTATTTTAGCAATGGCCAAATCATATGTAACTTGAACAAATGTTTGATCACATTCTGCACCAACTTTCTGGGCCTGTTTCATCGTCAACCTCACTACTGATGCGTCTGTTGGTGACAAATTGATGGGTGTTAGGTAAGATACTTTTTGTTTCGGGGTATTGTCTTTTATAATTCTACAATTAAAACCTGTCCACATTGGAGTATTTGGCACATGAAAAAAGTGTGATGCCATATCTAAAAAATCAATAGTTTGTACTAAAGAAAAAGTACTCGGAATAGGTTGTTCAATGTTCTCAACTGGTGTTAAACGTTCCAATATATGCAATCGTTTAGAGATCGGAACCAGTTCAGGAACAATTGCTTGAAAGGTTCGTCTTCTTTTTTCTGGTGGTGATAACATATCAAAATCGTCACTTCTGATATTAATATCACTTTCATTATGATCATCATTATCAATATTTTGGTATATTATTCCTACAGTGTCATGCAAAAGTTTCTTTCCCATTGAGAGTATCGACGTATCTATCAAAGTTATCGAAAGCAACACCTGTGCATAACGACGGTTTCCGAGTAATGTCAGGTGGACTTATTTCAAAACGATCTACAGATGAGTAGGTAGCTTCAGTTTCCAACTCCTCCAGTGTAGTATAGTTGCAGCAATGTCCAAAACGATTAAGAATGTTAATGATCCTTTTACTACTTGTAAGACTTTTTAGTCATACCAAGGGTAATGTGTTTTGATGGTTTAATAGTACCATTACTCACACAAAAAATAATATCAGAAGCCATGGAGTTGCTTAATCGATTACAAGTTAACACCATCTCTGCGACGAACTTCTTTGCCTCCGATTAATATTTTGAAAAATCGATCTAATTTTTCAGGAATCATACATTCACCCTTGATCAAATCACTTGTCTTGATTTTTGATGGTAATTTTGATTTATCCATTTTTAAAATGGTGTTTCGCAGAACTAATACAACTTTATCAATAACAAGTTTCATGAAATCATCATCTTCTAATAAACTGCAATCTTTATGCATGATAACTTTTTTTTTTACTTTTAGATGAAATTTTGATTGTCTTCTTGAATTGATTTATTATTTTTTCCTCGAGATAATGATTTGTCATTAATCTTATATCTGACTGAGGCTGAAGTTGTAACTCATTATTATATGTATCACAAAGAGAAGATAACAGCAAACAGGTTTTTTTTTGATAACCTCTTCATCTATTAATGACACAATTTGATTAAAAATACCTTGGTGGATGCTTCGATTCTTATGCCACGAAGTCTGTGGAGTGTCAGCAATAACTTTATTATAACTATTTAAATATCCCAATTCACAAGAATGATGATAAAAGATAGATCCACTTGTAGATTTTAAATTTTGTACTTTTTCTAACAACTCTTGATTATCTAATTTTATCATCCACTCTGTCACTTTTCCATACATTTTTGCGTCATTTGAGGAATGTAAAGTTTGTTGCTTACCTCTTGCTTGTTTACGTCGTTTGTCGCAAAAAAAAACATACTCTTTTAACATCTGAATTTGTTTCTATAATAACCATATTTTCAGTCTCAAAAAATTCATTAGAAGTGTCCATTTCTTGGATATTTACATTTGAATTTGGAGCAATGTTATCTGACCTGGTCTCGCTAACATCTACTGCAGTATTTGCTACCGGAGTTGAACTTGATGTGCTGGGGAGATCTGCTATTGATGATAAATTAACGGTAGATAAGTTACGATACTTTGCTATTAAAGATGTAAAACTACTATAACAATTTCTGTGATATCCATCAGTGTCATTAATTTGCTCTGGTAACTGTACACTATTGTATTTTAGCTGAAAATTTACACGTATTTGTAAAATCTCTTTACACTTTTTCCATTTCTCTTCTGTGAAAGTCATTATTTTTCCATTTCTGTCTTTACAGAAAACACACTTCATTTGATCACTAATCATTGTAATACAATTTAAGTGTTTTTATTTTAGTGTTTACAATTTAAAACACTAAAAGCAACAAGTACCACGTGACTAAACTGATGCTACATTGACAACGAACAGGTGATATCACTGTCTACCGCGCTTGCGCAATTGACGTACAGTCAGAACTCTTCCAACATGGCCACTCCCTTTTCAGTTTTAAATAAATCTGGCAGGTGGTTTAACAATCGAATTATTGTCTGGCAAATTAATTTTAGATTTGTTGATACTTAAATAACATCATATCAAAATTTCAGCTAACTAAAATAATTTGAATTTTGCTTTTTTTTTTAATCAAAATTAGCGTCTGGCACATAGTAAACAATGACAAAAATGTCTGGCAGTAATATATTTACATTTCGAAAAGCTAAATAAAGTTAGTAAAAAAAAAGGAAAACCTTCTTAAAATAATTTGAAAAAATATTATTTTACCTGTAAAAATACGATGCGCACTATTGAACGCAACCTCTGACGCCATCCAGATAGCCCGTATGCCGACAGGGAAAGTGAGACACATAGCATATCTAAAAACCAGCCTACCTAAAATTCTTGTTGTCCCGACGTCGCTAGCTCCTGTACTATTAGGTCAAACCATGCAGACTAAATTCGTATGGAAAATATGCAAAATGCATCCCTGTAATGTAATGGTATTCCTCCCATACTTCGGTAATGTCAATGAAAGTTCGGTATGGGCCTCCATAAGCTATAACACCTATAAAACAATTGGCAAAACTATTGATAAACATCGTATTTTGAGTTGACTATGATTCGAAATGCCAATATTTGAAAAATGAGCAATAATTTTGTAGATTTGGAATGCACTTAGACCGTATTATTTTAGCTTATACCAACTATCACTGTGGGTAAGCCATTAATTAAACAAGCTGAGAGAATTAAGGTTTACCGAGCGGATTTATAAATGCTCGATTGCATCAACGCGAGTGGATTTAAATTCGCGAGTTAAACTTTAATTTTATCCGCTATAATTTTGCCTTTGATTTAACATGTTAAGTTGAAAGAAAATTTTCCATTTATGTTTTTTGGTGTTTTTTTGGGAAATCATGATCACATTGCCTTATATTTATTATTATTACATATACTAAAATAGGATAGTACGCCTTTCCGGGAGGGGGCGGGAGAAATGCGTCAAATCGGTTTTGTAGAATGAAAACGCACGTTATGAGTGATTTTCGAAAGAAATTTTGCCGGGACAAAGTGGTAAAATGTTTAGAAAACTCCAGACAAATGACTAATCTTTGAGAAATTGTGGTGCGGGGGTTGCGGCGCGAAAACGAAATTTCCGTTTCTCGGCCGCCGAGCGGCCGAATTTGGACCGATCGCGACGCCAATGGTACTATCTGGAGCGCCGATCTTTTCCGCACAAAACTGTTATCTCAAATTTTCGAGTCTTTGCTGAAAATTTGAAGAAAAGTGCGAAAAACAGAAAAAAAGTATCGCAAAAAACGATCTTCTTTGACGTTCTATTGCGAGCCGACCGCTGAACAGAACGCCTTCCCGTTTGCGGGTCCGGTTTCGTAGGTTCTTTCTCTCTGGGTCTTCGAAGAGGCCGTGCGATTTTTTGCAAAAATGGCCGTGCGGTACATGTTTTTGCAAAACCGGACGTTATCGACTGCCGAACCGGAAGTGGGTGAAATTTTTCAATTTGTCCTAAACCGTTGAATGGAGGTCGACGGTATCTTGCGTATGATGTGCCAATTTGCCGATTCGCAAAAACCACGAGGTCGCCACGGCTGATAGTAGCAAACCGGTAGGATGTCAATCCGCAATCGAGATCTACAAAAGTACAAATGGTACAACTTCCTGTCCTACAGTGGCAGATCGAGAATAGACTGGACCGTGCCATAGGCTATTAAAAGTTGCAAAAAGTTCGCAACTGGCAAAGTTATTGCAAAAAAACGAAATTCGCATTTTCAGTCCTAGCTAAGAGGCGCATGCGAATTTTTTTGAAATTTTTGAACGGTGTCCTTCCGCCGGAAATTGCCGACATTCTGAAACTAAGTTTGAACGTTTCACTAGCACGATGCGACCCCCAGAGCCCTGGGAATCGTCGCTCATTTTTCGCACGTTATATTTCATCCGTCTTTCAACTTTAGCAACTTTTTCCTCGATTCGTAATTCGTAAATTTCAACTCTTTTCTGCAAGGGCTGTACATTTCGCTTCTTCGCCGGCTGCCGTTCGGCGTGGGCGAATTTTCCAAAATTCCTCAAATTTCGGGTACGTCAAAATCGGAATTTTCTTACCAGGACATTTACGCTGCAACGAAGAACCCCAATCGGTGGTAACACATTTCCGCACTTTCACCTGCGAGTCCCGTCGCAATATGATTCGATTTTTCAATTTTTTTGCCGCATTTTCTGAACTAAGAATTCACCAAGAAAACACATCGGCGCTACTGGCGGGACGCAAACACAAACGTCAACCTAAACGTCAGTCAGTTGAAATCTACTGCGACCGCTGAAAAATTTGTTTTCGGACAAAACTCAGACTTTTCGAACAATTCTGACCGAGCAGATACCCCCAAGCAAGTTTCGCCCCGAAAAGTTTGTTCTTGAGATCAGTGGAAATCATTTTGGAACATGTGATATTAGTGGAATTATGTGCCAAAGTATTTGTGGTTATTTAAACTGTTTTTCTATTCCGAGTTTTAAATGTATTAAATTTGGTAATAAACTTTTTTTTGTAACAAACAAATTAACAAGTATTTTATTTATCCTGGGTGAAAATCTAAATCTTTGACCACGTTTCTCATTTAAATTGATGGCTGGTTTCATTAAAAAAATGTTTTAATAGATTCTACAGCATGTGGAACAATAAAATTGTACACGCTTCTAAAGAAAAAGTCGATCTGTCTAACACCTCAATATCTAACACATCATTTTCGAAAAATATTTGATCTGGCGGTGGCTGCCGTAACATGTTGGAATTCTTTATTGACGTCTCGATTCATTTAAAAAGTTATTTTAGTAAGTTTCACACAACGTGGAACAATAAAATTTCACATATTTGTAGAGAATTAGTCAGTCTATGATATCCCTCAGTTAGTTTTGCAAAATATTTTATCTGGCGGCCGCCCCTCAAACTCGAACATAACAAAAAATAATAAATATAAATAACTATAAATTGAAAACTGTAACAGATATATGAAAATTGCTTTCAGATCTATATGGATTATAAATTTTTCTATTCAAATTGACGTTCTGGTATCTTCGTGGCCGATAGCCTTGACACAAATTTTTTTTTATAACAAAGAAATACTCATTGAAAACTTGCAAATATATATTTTTTATCCAACTCTTCGATGGTTCCCAAACATCCATTTAGCGCTCTTTCATAGAGCAGATTTTCATCTAAATATTGTGTCATTTTCATCTTTCCAAGGTGAACCGTTTTTGACAAAACCTATGTAAATTGAAAAATGAAATTCAGAGAAGAATGAACATCTGGTGCAATAAAATTGAATACATTTGTAGAGAATTAGTCAGTCTATGAAGTTACCTTATTAATTTTGCAATATATTTTACCTGTCGATGGCCACTGCCTTTTAAAGACTCTTTCGAATAAAAAGTAATAGATTCAGCTTTAACTACTTTTAACTTTAGAATAAAAACTCCAACAGATTTATTCAAAAATCTTTGAGTTTTATATAGATTATAACATGTTTCTGTTGATACTAACATTTTGATATGTTTGTGGTCGATAGCCTTGACACAAGATTGTGTCGGATTCATTGAATTTTTTTTCACAACTTTCACATCACTTGGAACAATGAAATTCAACACATTTGTAGAAAAATAATTATTCTATAAATTGTCTGGGTCAATTCTGTAAAATATTCTATATAGCAGCGGTCCACCAAAGTCAAAGCAGAACAAAGGGTAAGTTTCTAATAAAAAATCTTTCAGTTTTATATAGATTGTACATGTTTCTATTGAAATTTATATATTTGTGGTCGATAGCCTTGACACGGGATTCTTTTAATAAAGAAATACTTGCAAATATATTTTTTTGTCCAATTTTCCGGAGTCTAAGAAACATGCATTTAGCGCTATTTTATAGAGCACATTTTCATCTAAAAGTTGTGTCAATTTCAGTTTGCCAATGCGAACCGTTTTGGCGGAAGAGCCCATTTAAACCCGTGTAAATTGAAAAACTTAAAACGTAAAAAACGTAAATTCTAAAATTTTTTCAATTTTATATTTTTTACTTTTGCGACCAAACCGAAGGTTTTTACAAAATTTTCAAAGAATACTTTTTTGTAGACACCGACGTCTTACATACGGATATCCCGGTTATAATTTTCCACCTTGAGGCGTTGACGAGTTATTTGCAAATAAGGTTTGATGCAAAAATAATTTCTCACGACGTCTCCATTGGAGTGGAAGCGTTCAAATTTTGTCAACTCATACTTCTGGTGGATACCCACATTCAGTATAAGGTTCATTGAAATCCTTCAAGGATTAATATATTTTTTTGCAATTTTTGAATATTTTTAGGCCGATAGCCTTGACACAGAATTCTTGTAAATACAGAAATTTTGAAAAAAAATTGATATTTTGTGAAATCTTTTTTCTTTCCATTTTTCCAAACTCAGATAAATCAAGACCACATACGCGCGGCAGCGCCGCGCGTATAGTCCTAAACAGATAAATCAAGACCTCATACGCGCGGCAGCGCCGCGCGTATCGTCTTGATCAGATAAATCAATAAAACATACGCGCGGCGGCGCCGCGCGTATTGTCTTGATCGCGTATGTGGTATGCTGTAGTATGTGGTACGCCGCGTATGTGGTCTTGATTTATCTGCTCATAATTTCATCTAATAAAGAAATACTTATTGAAAATTTACAAATATAAATTTTATTCCAATTCTCCAAAATCTACGTGGTCTTGATATACCTGGTTTTTTCTATCTGGTCTTGATTCATCTGATCAAGACAACATACGCGCGGCAGCGCGTATGTGGTCTAAAATTGACCCCTGCTAAAATGTTTGGAATTTTATATTTTTTACTTTTGCGTCTAAACCCAAGGTTTTTACAAAATTTGCAAAGAATACTTTTAATTAGACACCAACATCCTGCATACGGATATCCCGGTTATAATTTTCTATTTTGAGCCGTTGACAAAATATTTGCAAAATCCATTTGAAGAGAAAATCATTTTCCACGCCGTCCCCATTGGAGGCGGAGCGTTCAAATTTGGCCAGCGCGTACTTCATGTGGCCATCCATCTTCGGTAAAAATTTTGTTGAAATCCTTACAGCGTTAATATATTTTTTTGCAATTTTTGAATATTTTGAAATTTTCGTGTTCGTTTTTGATCGGAATTCGTGATTGACATGTCTAGATTTGATTAAAAAATGATTTCAAGTTTCACACAACGTGGAACAATAAAATTTCGCACATTTGTAGAGAATTAGTCAGTCTATGATATCCCTTAGTAAGTTTTGCAAAATATTTTATCTGGCGGCGGCCGCCGCCCCTCAAACTCGACCATAATAGAAATTAATAAATTCAAATAACTATAAAATGAACAGTGCAAGAGATATATTGAAATTTCTGTCAGATATATATAGATTAGACATTTTTTTATTGAAATTGACGTTTTAGTATTTTCGTGGCCGATAGCCTTGACACGGTATATTTGTAAATACAGAAATTTTGAAAAAAAATTAAATTTGGTCAAATCTTTTTTCTGTCCATTTTTCCAAACTCTACCGAACATGCGTTTAACACTTAACACGCGATAGAGCAGATTTTCATAAAAAAAGATTGGGTTGCACAGCGCGAAGCGGCAGATAAATCAAGACCACATACGCGCAGCAGCGCCGCGCGTACAGTTTTGATCAAATAAAACAAGAGCATGCAGCGCCGTGCGTATCTGGTAAACCAGATAAATCAAGACGACAAACGCGCGGTAGCGCCGTGGTGGTCTTGATCGTATGTGGTCTTGATCAGATAAATCAAGTTCCAAAAGCTGAATGCAATGTGGCACAATACATTTTTTATCGAAATATTGAAAGACTCTACCACCTCCATTTATTTGTACAGTATTGCGTGAAATTTAAAAATAAAGCGGGTTTTGGATGGCATATTCTTTCAAAAACTCTATTGCTAGGCAACGCTTCTAAAGCGTGTTGATTGGCACAGTCTGGCAGTATATTTACAATAAACTATAGTCTACCACATGCCGCACCAGGTGGCGATGAAAGCGCCAGTGGCACTTTAAAATTTTCCATATAGGGTGGCATACAGGGCTGCATACCGCCCAGCGGCAGAACAATTGCCAGATAAAAAACCACATGATTCCTTCATCGTCACCAGTGACGTGCACATCTAAATTCTCCACATTATTCCATCCTCATCAACTATTTCACCCTCTACAATTATTCCACCCTAAAACAACAATTACACCCACGACAACTATTCCATCTTCATCACTATTTCACTTAATTTTTTTTTATTTTTCATTAGAATTTATTATTGTTTATTAGTAATGTTATTAATATTATCTCTATGTTCAATTAAAGCTAAGTTGCCGTCGTGAAATATCTTTGTAAACTAGGTTTATTTAATTCCACCTTGTTCTGAATCCTAAAAAATGCAGTCCACTATTTAGACAATTCACAGACACACATGTGCTTCTATAATTCGCTAAATTTATTATTTCAGAGTTTGTAACATGCAAGTAGATACATAATATTTTATGTTCTTCTTCAGAAAGAAATATCAATATTATAATGTTACTTGAGAAAAGGGAAATCTATTATTCAAGAGAAACGTGGTAGTCGCTGTCAACATATTTCTGCAGTATATTTTTCAACATACATTATTGTACTACGAGCCACGTAAGTTCCCAAGCGATTTCAAAGGCAATATACGCCAACGAAATATTTTTAACATTATTCTGAAAAACTTTGCACCTTCTAGTCTGCATGCAAATAATGTTTCTAAAGTCTGTATGCATTTCTACCTAGTCTATTTATTTGCCGTAAAAAGCATCAAATATTTTACATTCAGTTTTGTAATAAAACTTCAGTTATTTATTGATTTTATTTTCTGCATTCATTTCGAATATTAAAATTTAAAATTGCACTTAACGATTTAGAAAAACACTCAACTCTACAGCGATGACATAGACGCAGTAAATCCTGACGCAGAACAGCATACTAACAACACTCAAGAACCGTGGACCGTGTCCGATGAGAAACTGAAACAATCTATCACCAAATTGAAAAACCGCAAGTCCGCGGGAATGGACGAAATATCTAACAAATTACTGAAGCACGGAGGGAACACACTATCCAAATAGCTACACGTGTTCTTTGACAAAATCATAGAATCCAAAAAAATACCAAACGAATGGAAAGAAAACATAACCATCCCAATCTTTAAGAAGGGGAGCAAACATATGCTATTAAGTTCAGTACTAAAACTATTCACTAAAATACTGGCAGAAGATATATCCTCTCATGGCATATGCGAAGAGCAACAAGGCTTCAGAGAAAAGAGATCAACCGTAGATGCCATCTGTGCTCTCAGGCAAATTGCTGAAAAGGCAATAGAATACAACAAAACAGCATATGTGTTTTATAGATCATACGAAAGCACTAGACCGCGTAAGACTCACTGACGTTGTGAAACTTCTCAAAAAGAAACACGTGCACCCGGATATTTCAAGCATTGTTGCGCAGTTAAATACTAATAACTGGACCCAATGTCAAGTAGAAGGCAGAAAGACACGCAAACTACCCATGCAAACTGGAGTAAGACAAGGCGATAGCCTAAGCCCCATCCTCTTCAACTTGATTATGGACGAACTTATAACGAAAAGGGATACTAACTAGGGGACAAAGAACTAAAAGTAATTTGCTACGCGGACGATGCCATGCTGGTCTCAGAAGATGAAGACAACCTACAGAGAATGCTCTATCAGTTCGAATAGGCAGCTGACAAATACAACATGGAGATATTTGTAGCAAAATCAAAAGCGTTAACCATCTCAAAAGAGCCCAGAAGATGTAAATTAGCTATATACAATAAACCAGTAGAACCGGTTATGAGTTTCAAATATCTCGGCGTCGACATCACGAGCAGCAGACACCTGCAAGAAGAAGTAAAGGCTCAAACAGCCAAAGCAACTTTAATATCAGGATTCCTTAGAGATATAATATGGCGAAACAAGCACATGTCCATTGAAAGCAAAGTCCGCATATATATATATATATATATATATATATATATATATATATATATATATATATATATATATATATATATACATATATATATATATATATATATATATATATATATATATATATATAAGACTTGTGTGAGATCCGTTATGACCTACGCTGTAGAAACAAGAGCCGAAAACTCCACAACAAAAAGGATTAATCCATACAGCAGAGATGGTCCATAGCAGGCTACACACTAAGGACCACAAAAGAAACGAAGACATCCGAGAACTTTGCGATATCTAAGACATAGTGAGATGGTCCCGAATCAGACGTCGCGAATGGAGAGAACATGTTGAACGGATGGACGACAACAGATTGCCGAAAATTGTAAGGGAGGGTCTCCCAAGATGCAGGAGACTACCAGGAAGTCTACACATACGTTGGTATGAAAGCTGGAATCCATCATCCCAGCTACAACTCGAAGAAATTATTATATGTCTTACAAAAAGGAAGAAGAAGATTTCGAATATTTACCTAATTTACTTAAAAAATCAATAGTTTAATAATTTTCTAATATACATACAATGTTTGTTCCAAAAGTAATGTCAGTGATTTAATTGTGAAGCGACTATACATTGCAGCGCGTTCGGACCAGTTGGGAGTCCATTGGTGGACCGAAAACTCAGCTTTCGAACGCGCTGTATATCCGTCGCGCGAGCTAGTACGGACTGGATTTCCATGAAACTCGTTTTCGTCTCTCGTAAAGCAGCGGTCGTTGCAACAAAGGATTGACATAAAGTTGCTGTGAAACTGCAAGTTCGTAGTGGAAACTTTTCCAATGATGGAAACAGCTTTGGTGGTGATTATTTATCGAAACATCAAGTTTATCTATCGGTGGCACAAAGCCTTTTCACAGATCAGCGAGGAAGCCCGGAAACTTAAACGCGACAACTGGATAGATGAAGTGACAATACATAGACAGAGAGTATATGAATTTCTTATCAGAGATTTGGGGGTCAGCTCATATTTGTTTTGAGGATTATGAAATGAATTATGCATTATGAAATGAGGTATCCATCTGTCATACAATTTCAGAACTGTTTCGCAACCGAAGACGTCAGGTTGAGGTTTTAATAATGTTATAGATATATTTGTGCGGCGAGGTGGGTTCTAGAGGAGGGGGGCTCTCTACCTTTCTTTATTTTATTTTGGCCTTTGGGCGTTAGGTGCTGTTTTATCTGACATTACTTCCCACTAGTATGCTTTGTACCACAATACGCCTTTGTCCATGATTCGCTGAGTATATCTGTGCTCCTTCCAGATCAATTTTGACTTGTGTCATCCAGGGTGTAGTGGTCTTGAGGCCCTGGATGTACCTCGGGATTCTGTTGGTAAGTCTGGTCTGTAGACCTTTTCTGATGTGTCCATAAAATTTTTGTAGCCTCTTTCTAATGGCCGCTGCATTGTTGGAGAACTTATGTGTGGTACTCCTAGAGTGAATCCTATAGCCTTCGTTTGTGAGTATGGTCTAATAATTTTCCTAAAGATTTTTCTTTCCTGTGTGAAGGAGTTTTCAAGGTCGGTCATTATGTGTAGCATCGGTGTGTAACAATCACTGGTGTATAGCACCTCAAGTTTGATTACTATGTTGTAGTGACGAATTTTGTTGAAGGTGGAAAGTCATTTCTAGTTGTAGATACCCTGTGTTTTGTACAACACTTTCTTCATTTTCAATAACCTAGTGTTCTGCCCGATTTTCTCTTCTCCTGTTGGTTCGATCACTTCACCCAGGTACTTAAGGTGTGTTGGTATATTGATCTTGCCATATTTTGTGTAGAAATTTTGTATGTTTTCTTTCGTGCAGAGGAACTCAGATTTTTGAAAGGAGATCTGTAGCCCTACTTTTTTGCGTACTTCTGTCTGTCTGATTGCTGGTATCGTTGTCTGTGAGTAGTGCAAAATGGTCCGCGACGACTAGACAGCCGACTTCTAGCTTGTCTTTCGATCTCTACCTTCTAGCTAAGTCGTACAAGTCGCACTGGCTTCCAATGACCTCATATTTTCAACTCCTCCCATTCCATGGTGACCTTATCCAGCACTAGGTTGAAGAAGAGCGGTGAGAGTCCATCACCTTGGCGAACGGCTATCTTGATCTCATAAGGTTCGGAGATTTACCCCTTGAACTTCGCCTTAGATGTTGTGTCTGTCAGGGTTTCTTTGATCAGTTGCAGTTTCTGGTCGTCCAAACCTTGTTCGTGTAGGTTGTTGAACAATGACTGGCGGTCGACGGAGTCATATGCCTTCTTTAAGTCAACGAAGGTGCATATGACTGGATGATTTGATTTTCGGGGTAGTCTTCAGACTGTAGATTTGTTCTGCACCAGAGCGACCAGAGCAGAAGCCTGTCTGGTATTCGCCGAAATTGTTAATCGCCGATATTGTTACTCGCTAGCTTTAGCTACTTTTTCTCTAGCCACTCATCCACCAGCCTCATTGCCTCATTTGCTTTGTGCGTTACTATGTTCTCCGTTTTTCCACAGATTGTGATTTCTGTTGTCGTCCGCAAAACCAACTTTCCTAGCTCCTTTTGGCAGTCCTAATCTGAGCACTCCGTCGTACAGAATGTTCCACAGAGTTGAACCCAGTACTGAACCCTGTGGAACACCATTGCTGATTTCTAGCTCTAATGTTTTATATTCTGCCTGTATCGCTATTTTCCTCTTGTCTAGGTAGCTTCTCATTATGCGGAGTAGGTATGCGGGGAGTCCTAATGTTGCCTCATATCTCATATCATGGATTTCATATCATGGATGAGGCGCCAGTGAGGCCATGGATGAGGCGCCAGTGATATGTTGCCAGCTTGCTGAGTTGAACGCATTTCTTACGTCGAGCGTTATGAGTATGCAGATCCTTCTTGTCCACCGCGTTCCTGCTTTAGCTGTCCTCGTTCTTTCCACCACCTTTCCGATTGTGTCTATCGTTGACCTTCCTGGCCTGAAACCGAACTATCTCTCACACCTTAAGTAACTAGGTGAAATTATCGAAACAACAGGAGAAGAGAAAATCACGCAGAAAACTAATTTATTGAAAACGAAGAGAGCCTTATGCAAAACACAGGGTATCTACAACTAGATATGCCTTTCCACCTTCAACAATATTCGTCAATACAGCATACTAATCAAACCCGACGTGCTATACGCCAGTGAAACACTGATGTTACACACAAAGACCGAACAAGAAAACACTCTCACAAAGCAAAGAAAAGTCTTTAGTAAAATTATTGGACCAAAACTCACAGACGAAAGCTATAGGATTCACTCTAGTAGTATTCCAGAGAAGTTCTCCAACATTGTAACGGACACTAGAAAAGGGATACTAAAACTTTATGGAGACATCAGCAGAGTTCCGCAGAGCAGACTCACCACCAGAATCCCCAGCTGGTCCTGTGTTCTTTGGAGTATGCACACAGAGAATATCTTGTATGTGACTTGTATTTATGAGATGCCCCTCTAATTGTCTACATCTGTGGGGATTCATGTCGCCTTTTTATGCAGAGTTGTCTGGTAACTTTTCTGATGTCCGTCTGCAATCGTCTGTGTGAATTCTCCGAGTGAGTTCGGTCCGAGGTTTTTCAGTAGTTCGGCCACTATGCCGTCTTCGCTAGATGTCCTGTTGTTTTTGAGTCTGAGGATTTGCCTATGAACTTCCTCTTTTGTCGGGGCGGTCAGTATGTGTATCTATCTGTAGGTTCTTCGTCTGGGAATCTTTCTTTCAAGTACTTTGCCTAGATAATGATTTACACATGCATGTGGCTTTAACACACTAAATTCTCTCAAACTACGAAGGACTCCCTCAGCATGCATTTTGAAACTGGCAATGTGTTTGGTTCCCCTTACCTCACTTTTTGATAGCTTAGCCTCAGTTGTACACTTGGAGGTCGCACTCCATAGTTTCACTCCATGTTTAAGTAAATATAATTCCACATGCTTGAATCTCCTATCAGCCATCACAACCCAGGTACGTGTGTGATGGCTGATAGGAGATTCAAGCAAATGGAATTATATTTACTTAAACATGGAGTGAAACTAGTAAACATTTTATAAAATCACACGATTCAACCAAACATGTGTCTGTAATTCGTCCTCCATAACCTAGTGTTATATAATTCACTAAACTATTTGGTGCACATGACACGGAGGAATATATAAGAAAATAGGAATAGAGGAATATAATAGATAAGAATACACCAGGGTATACATAAGAATATAGGAATAGAGGAACATAATAGATAAGAATACGCCAAGGAATATATAAGATACTTGACCATGAGAGATATTGTGACCATGAGAGGGATTCATTCAAGGCTTTGGAAGGCTTTTGCATCTCAATCTCTAGACAGTCAATGATGGAATTTTCATTTCTTATTGAAGTGCCGTACTCTCCCAAGAGCGTACGCAACCTCTCGCACATACATCTGGAACGCATCATCCACAAATATACGAGACCCAGTTTATCGCCGGTTCCGAACGGCACTAGTTGAGAGGTTTTCTTGGCAGAATTACTCGTGGTAGTTTGCCATTGCTTTGCACGAGGTGACCACAGCAAAGCTCCTTGAAAAAACTTCACGGCTGCCGAAAGTACCATTAAGTCATGATATATAATTCGTAAGCCAAGATTTTGTGTGGTGATGTCTCCAATGTTTTCGGCAGGTCATTTATATCTGCAGGCTGAACATTATGGGCCCAAGGATGCTTCCCTGTGGTATTTTTTTAAAGTTTGATCCAATGTGGATACCGGGTATTAACCCTTCAAACACTGCGGCCTACTAGTGGCCTATTGTATTTTGCCCACATTTACTTATAGGCCCAGAAACCTAGTTGTTATTATAAATTGCGCTAATTAATTTTTCATATTTGTCTTCTGGTACAAATGCGGCCGGCACTGGGGATAGAACTCGGGACCTCTATACTTGTTAGGTAGCGCTCTAGCATGAGGCCACGAGCCTCACCTCTATACCACTCGCGCCGACTCCCTGTGGTAATAATACATGTAATACTTTAGCAGATAATTTTATTTTCCCTTGTGATTAATTTAAGGTATGGCCTAATCAGTTCCGCTACGTTTCCCCTCATACTATATTGTTGTATTTTATTGAACAATATGTTATGGTTTACTGTGTCGTATGCTTTCGAAAGATCCAGGAGTATGTAACTGAGGATATTATTTGTGTCTGTATTTTGTGTCTTCATTGGTCTTTAATAAATCCTAACAGCTCCTCGTTCAGAATTTTGTGCTTTTTTATAAATTTTGCAATTTGTATCTGTTATAATCTTTTTAAATATTTTAGAGAAGGACGATTGCATATCGTTATCCATATTGTTTCTATGTCCCTTTTTGAATAATGGTACAAGTAATGGTACTAATGGAACCCGGGATCTCATGCATGGCAATTTACCTGAAAGCTAGTAAACAGCTGCTAAATTTCACAAGAGATTTATTTCGGTAGTTCTAAAAAGAGTCAAGAGGCTTTGGAAAACGTGGAAATGGGAGTCAAAGTTAATGGAGTGTGGATTAACAATATCCGCTATGCTGACGATACGGTCTTAATCGCGGATAACATACACGACCTACAACAACTGGTCAACAAGGTAGGAGAACAGAGCAAATCAATCGGCTTAAATATCAACATCAAAAAAACAAAGTTTATGATTATCTCTAGAAACCTAAATATGTTTGAAAACTCCACCATAATATTTAACGCAGGGCCCATAGAAAGAGTAGAAAAATTTAAAAACTTGGGCATCTGGCTTTTCAAAGACTGGACATCAGACAAGGAAATAAAATGTCGCATTGAACAAGCTCGACAGGCATTCCTGAGGTTTCGAAGAGTGCTGACCTGTTCCGATTTTGACCTCAACCTAAGACTCAGATTCATTAAATGCTACGTCTGGTCGGTGCTTCTTTACGGTATGGAAGGTTGGACATTAAAGACGGCTGCAATTAACAAATTAGAGGCTTTCGAGATGAGGCTGTATCGCAGAATCCTGAAGATACCTTGGACGGCTAGATTAACAAACGAAGAAGTTCTAAGACGTGTCAACAGACAACGTGACCTGTTTGAATTGATTAAGAAAAGAAAAACGGCATATCTAGGGCATATAATGCGGAACACGAAATATCAATTCTTACATCTATTGATCGAAGGCAAGATCGAAGGCCGGAGAGGGATCGGAAGGAAAAAAATGTCCTGGCTGCGAAATATCAGACAGTGGACAGGGCTACGCCATATACAGTCGTTGATACACACCGCAAGGAATAAGGAAGCAATGGAAAATGTTATCGCAAACATCCATTAATGGATACGCATTGGAAGAAGAAGAAAAAGAGTCAATTATGTTATAGAGCTCGGGAAAGATTGAATATATTTATATATTCAGCCTGTGTTCCGACATTATTAAGTTTTTTCGGTGTGTTAAGCGATTACGAGCTGCACAGCTCTGGACTTGTTCAAACTTCGCTATCGCTATTATCTACCAATTATTGGGACCAAGGTCTTAAAAGCAACAAAAGCAATAAATACCGGAAACAACGCGTTCAAGTTTTCAATAAATGTTTTGAGGAACAGATAAACAAAGGCTAAAACTCCACCTAGGTCTTGTTTCATAAGCTCATCTCCGTTTTGGAAAGTATCGAGAAACTGTCAGTTTATTTGTACGATATTCCCGGTTGATATGTTTCTTAGGTTTCATAGTTTTTTCTGTCGATTTACATTCCCGCGATGTCGCAAGCAGACGCCTAGACACCGGCGATCATTTTCGAGGCGATTTTAAACTTTGAAAATAGTAGATATTCTAGTAACCAAGAAAACAAAATATACTATTTTTCACATATATTACAAAGCTCGCTCTTTCGCTAAAGCTAGTCTAAATAAATTTAACAACGTTATTAATTTAGATTCGTGTTACAAATTTACGGGGTGGACATATATGTTGCATACATCTAATATGATAACGAGTAAAAATGGCGGAAGGTAGAAGTCAGTCCGATGAATTTATTGTACCGAATGTGATGTGTATTCGCACATTAGAAATGTTGTGAAAGTGATGCAGATGCTGCAACACCAACAACGAAAACCGTAGATGAAAGAATAATAAAAAACCTGAGAGCTACAGTGAACTCGTTGAAGATATAATCACGGGATGAAGATATAATCACCGAAATTATGGATCGCCGACAGCGGGCTAACAATTTAATAATATTGCAGCACGCGATTATGTTATTAAATTAATAGACTTCATTGGAAATAGTTTAATCACAGAAGACTCGGTGCTTAAATCTCGTCGGCTATGTAAGAACAATGATACAAGAACAAAACCCCTGTTAATTACCCTAAGCTCGCCTACAAGTACCCTTAAGATTCTAAAAGAGTATCGCACCAAGGGAAATGTATACATCAACAGGGACTTAACCGTCAGACAACGAAGATTGACTTATACTGTAAGGAAAGAGAGTATGCCCGAAATTATTACAGACACACACTTAGATTCCAATGACAAAAATTAAAAAAACGCGAACACCCCCAGCGTGCAAACGAACTAGTAAAAATAAGTGCTATGTACCAAAATGTTCGAGGTGTAAATTCAAAAATTAATTTCTATCGGAGACATGGTTAAACTCCTCGGTGCAATCAAGTGAGGTATTTACAGATAAATACACCGTTTACAGATCATCAAATGGAAGGCGTGGTTGAGGAGTAGCTTCAGCTGTTCAATATGAATATTCTTCAGCTTTGTTGTTATGTGATTCACCGCTACAGGAAATGGATCTACTTATAGTCCAAATTTGGTTGCGTGCCACTTATATAAGTCTTATTAATGTATACTTTCCTCCAGCAAGCAGTATCGATAACTAAGAGGTTATCTTAGGAGGTTATCTCCAACTTTAGTAGTGTCTTCAAAAAGAGTTGTGCTGGCAGCTCCATCGTAGATTCATCGGTTCCTGCTAGCAGTGATGCCCGTGATAGTGTCAACTGTGATAACAACGTCTGTGATTCCAATCAAATATATAATAACTTCTGTGAATTCGTTTTAATGTCAAAGTGACATAAACGTATATTTTGCTCTCCCTCCTTTTTCGACCTAATACACCGTCGTCTCCGCCGTCGTCTGGTCCCAAGCCCAGGGTGTGAAAGGAGGAGGGTGGTCGGCCTGCCGCGCCGATCAGAATCGGGAAACCGAAGAAACTAGGCAAGAAACCGCATGGATACACGACTTAACCACTTACGAAATAATGCTACCGCATCCGGGGCAGCCGATGCGCCAGCTTTGGGAACCAGGGATGCTGGTGAGAAGTGGACTACTGGCCAAAGACTCAGGTTAATCACACCGAAATCAGAAATACGAATCGCCGCATGGAATGTGCGAACGGGACATCACGTTGGTCAAAAGGAAATTATCGCCAAGGAATTATTGAAATGCAAAATATCGATCTGTGCATTATCAGAACTGCGGCTCACAGGATCTGGCACAATGAAGGTTGACCCACCATCAATCGACGAGACGATGACGCTATTCTATTCTGGTGGCGACAAACGAGAAGCGGGCGTTGGCTTTATGGTTGATCGACGGGCCTCTGCCAGTGTTATCGCATTCCAACCGATATCCGAGCGTCTGGCGGTTATCACTATTGATGGAACGATTAAGACCCATATCGTATCCGTCTACGCCCCAACTGAGACCAGCCCGGACACAAACAAGGATGAATTTTATGCCCAGTTTCAACACACACTGGATACAATACCCCAAACCGAATTAATCGTACTTATGGGCGACTTTAATGCACATACGGGTGCAGATCGAACCGGTTGGGAAGAAACGATGGGAAAATTCGGATACGGGGAAATAAATGACAACGGATTACGCCTCTTATCATTTGCTGCGTCAAACAACTTGATCATCGGCAACAGCATCTTTCGTCACCCCCTCAAACATCAACTCACGTGGCGAAATCCATCCGGCAACGATTCGGCGATGTTGGACTACATTTTGGTCAACACCAGATTCCGATCGACGCTCAAAGATGTAAGTGCGATGCGTGGACCCGACTGTGGATCAGACCATTATCTTGTCCGAGTGAAACTACAATTGAAATTACAAAGAGCAAAGAAAAAGGCACCACCATCAGCCAAGAGGAACTGGGCCTGTCTGCGAGACCCTGAAACCAGCCGAAAATTTCAAATCGCATTATCCAACAAATTTGCAGCACTCACGATACCAGTTGATATCAACATAGAAGAAAAACAACTTTCTGAGTCTATTGTGGGGTGTGCAACGGAGCTGTGTCCGCCCATCCGTCGACGAACGCAGCAATGGATCTCGGACGACTGTCTCAATCTAGTCGACCAGCGGAAACAAATGAAACACGTCGATTTCAAACAATACCGACGATTGAACAAAGAAGTTCGACAGAAAATGAAATTGGAACGGGAAGCTTACTGGAATAACATCGCGGCTGACATGGAAGAAGCAGCGCCAAGGCATGAGTACCGGACGCTGTACCAGACAATCCGACGGTTAAGTGGCAAAACAACATCAACAAATGACAATATCAAAAAATTGGATGGAACTTTCGTGGCCTCTCCTCAGGAACGTCTACAGCGGTGGAGAGAATTCTTTCATCAGCTGTACAACCACAATCCGCCAGTAGGTCTAGCACCCGAACTGCCGATTATTGAGCAGCCGATAAATCAGTTTCCCGATACTGAACCAAAAATCAATGAGGTGAAGACGGCAATAAAATCCCTGAAAAATGGTAAAGCGCCGGGAGGAGATCAAGTAACTGCCGAAATGATCAAAGCCGGGGGAGACGTCTTATTACATCAACTTCACGTTCTCACAGTGCATATATGGCATTCAGATTGTGTTCCATCCGTGTGGAAGAAAGCGATTGTTGTGCCTATTTTGAAGAAAGGCGACAGTCGGGAATGCAAGAATTACCGTGGTATTAGCCTCCTCTCGATCGTCGGCAAAGTATTTATGAAAATCATACAATCAAGACTACAGAAACATCGAGAGCAAACAAGCCGGGAAGAACAAGCTGGATTTCGACCACATCGAGGATGCATCGATCAGATATTTGCTCTCCGTCAGCTAATGGAAGAAAGAATTCGATGTGGCAAACTAACTGTCATCGTCTTCATCGATTTCAAATCTGCTTTTGATTGCATCGATTGGACAAGCTTGTGGGAAGCCCTGAAGATCGAACACGTGCCACTGAAAATCATTCAACTTCTTCAAGCATCGTACGACGGCTCAACCAGCAATGTTCGTATCCGAAACGACATGTCTGAGGAATTCCCGATTCGAACCGGAGTCCGGCAAGGAGACGTGGCCTCGCCGCTCCTTTTTAACATTGTGATCGACACGATTATGCGAAAAGCGTTTGATGGGCGACGCGGAGTTCGATATGATGACAAAAACTTCCTAACCGATCTGATGTTCGCCGATGACAGTGCGGTTTTCGCCAACACAGATGCCGAAGCAACAGACACCTTGTATGACATTTCCCGCATTGCCCAGTCATACGGACTGAGAATCAATGCGGATAAGACCAAAGTGCTTACAACGGATGGATCTGAAGTTTACCTCGATGGAACCACAATCGAGCAGGTACCACAGTTCAAATATTTGGGATCACTGGTTGTGGAGAAGAAAGTAGCTTCGACAGCCGAAGTTCACAGCCGGATAGGCCAGGCAACTTTTGCTTCACTCAAGTGGTGCATATGGAAGCGTACGAATATTACCATCAAAACCAAAATACGCCTATACCGGACGCTGATCCTCCCAATTCTTCTTTATGGATCGGAAACATGGACATTACTCAAACCAGACCTTAACAAGCTCGAGGCCTTCCAAATGCGATGCCTGAGACAGATTCTCTGCGTCTCACTCCTCAACCACCTCCGAAATGAGAAAATCAGAGAAAGGTGCGACCAACAGACACCGATTGTTGAGGAAATTCAAAAACGCCGATTACGATGGTTCGGCCACATCTGTAGGATGGGCGACAATCGAGTACCGCACAAACTCCTATGGAAAAAACGACCTCTTGATTGGAGCACAAAAACAAGCATCGAAGACCACATGGTTGAAACACGTAGAGAACGATTTAAAAAACCAGCGAATAACAACAGCTGAGGCAAGAACCGTTGCAACTGATCGATTAGCATGGAAGCGTATAGTGAATGGAGCATGGAATCTAGCGGCACCAACAGCAGCGTACTGGCTACGAGGTCGACCACCTCTCCATGCGCCGGCTATGGATTAAAGAAGAAGAAGAACTTCTGTGAAAGATTTAGCAACATACCTACTCTCCACAGCTTTTCAATCGACCCCTGTGATATTTTGAGATGTGTACGAAGATTAAATGCAAATTGTACAGCGGGTGCTGACCAAATACCGGCATTCCTCGTTCGAGAATGTATATCTTGTTTAAATAGTCCATTACATCATTTGTATAACTTAATAATGAGATCTTCTGTGTATCCAGAGAGTTGTAAAATTGCTAGAGTGTGTGCTATATACAAATCTGGTACAAAAACTGATTTACCGCCCTGTAGCAATTATTCCAAACTTTGCTAAGTTGTTCCAAATTATTATGTACGAAAATGTTTACAGTCATGTTATACCACATCTGACAGATAGCCAGCATGGCTTCATAAAGGGAAAGTCAACATGTACAAATCTGAGCGGATTTAGTCAATTTGTGTCGAACGCTCTGTACCGCAAGCAACGGATAGATGTTGTATATACCGATTTTTCCAAAGCGTTGGACACTGTTAACCATGACATCTTACTGAGTAAGTTAGGTTTTCAGGGTTTTTCGATAATGTGGTCTTGTTAATGAAGTCAATGTTAGTGGGACAAAAATAATTTGTGGAGTACGAAGGAGTT
The DNA here is from genome assembly GCA_944588485.1 of Phosphuga atrata. Lineage (NCBI taxonomy): Eukaryota > Metazoa > Arthropoda > Insecta > Coleoptera > Silphidae > Phosphuga > Phosphuga atrata. The sequence goes on from OX155898.1 coordinate 4,107,042, forward strand.
AGATATGACGTATATGAATGCTATTCTGGTGTCTGTCAAGGATCCAAACTAGGCCCCTTATTGTTTTTAACTCATTAAAGATATTGTAGCAAATTTTAGTCTTACCTCTCATGTGTATTTGTATGCCGATGATCTAAAAATTGTGAGGGCTTTTAACGGTGTTACTAGTTGTGACATGTTGCAGCAGGATATTGGTGTCATAACAATGAACTACAGTTGAACACTGATAAGCGTTACGTTATGTCATACGTTATGTTCTTCACAACTACACAATAAAGAATCAACAATTGAAGAAATGCGAATTTTGCATGCGAATGAGATTTTCAGAGACTTAGGAGACTTATAATGGACTCATCTTTGTCGTCTGTGCCATAATATCTAGCCACACATTCAAAAGCCTTGCGTATGCTGGGCTTCATGATGAGGAATTCCAGGTAATTTGATAACACTGACTGCTTACTGCAACTCTATGGATCGTATGTAAGGTCGGTGTTGAAATATTGCACAGTTGTCAAGTGTCCTCACTATAAAGTTCATGTTAAACTGTTCGAGAGCGTCCAAAGAAAATTTTGCAAATATTTACACCTGAAAAAGTATGGAATCTATCCTGAACGTAACTACCCACATGATAGATTGCTCTTCAAATGCAATTTAGTGTAGTTAGCACTGAGACGCGATTTTTCTTATTTATTGTTTTTGAATAAAATATTTAATGGCATTATTGTGGATAGTGAGTTACCTTCTCAATTTTACTTGCATGTACCTCGCGAAAACGCTCGTAACTCCCTAGTATTTAGCACATCAATGGCCAGAAGTAACCAACATTTTAATTCCCCCGTGCATCGTATGTCGCATGTATATAATAAAAATAGACTACCCTTGGATTTATTTTCATATACTCTTGCTCAATTTCGATCTCCGTGTTCTGATCTATTGTTTGTGTGATCTCTCCTTTCTATATTTTTTTTAAATTTTAAGTATTTATGTAATGTAGTAAGAGTTATTTATTGCCAATTTAATGTACTTATATGCCCTCATGGGCCCTGGTGCTCGCTGGGTTATTAAATATTATTATTAATACTTTTTCCGTATATCTTTTGTATATAAGAATAGTACAGATAGGACATATAACAAAAGTAAATTTTCCTCCAGCAAACAATATTCCCTGCGCCACATATGGAGAACCTAATATGATGGCTGCTATCTTAGTTTTATGGCATACTAGAGGGAGTTTCTAAGGCATTCTTTGATATTTTATCTCCACTCTTTCTTGCTAAAAACGCGCATTCAGAAAGTCACATACAATAATGAATTTGAAAAATCAAAACAGAACGCAAAGTATATTCTAGGCCCGAAACAAATACAAAACTGTAACTGCCCTTATTTATATAAAAATCTCTAGGTGTGTAACGTTTGTATTACCAGAAACTTTATTCCGCAACGTTATTACGTATTCAAATGAAAATTGTTAATTTTATTATCCATAAATATTTTAAAAAACAATCCGATAAAAAATATCCTTCGTAATCCATCCTAATCGTCATCGATCTCTTTCCGATTTCTTACCAATCTCTTTCCTAATCCTTAGCTAAAAAATCGTAAATCTTGATGAATAGAAGTTAGATGTTAACGATATATGTTATCTCTCTTGTATGCATTAAGATTTACGATTTCAGAACCAATTTTTATTTTTTTAAATATATTATAAAATATAAAATTTAAATCTTCTTTGTTTGAATGAGATTATAAGATTATCCAGATGTTTAAAACTTTTATAGTATTTAAGTACGTTTTTCCTTTCCTAGAAATTTACCAAGATCACAGATTCAGCGCGAGAAAAGGATTTTTCACTAGAAAGTGATTCAATTGAAAAATCCGTGCTCTTTTATACTTTCCTTTCAATTCAATTCAATTTTCTGCATTTTCTCCATTAAATATTTTCTATAGGAATCTACTATATTTAGTGCATGTGTTTGTAAAGTATTTTATATAGGCAGACATTTGCTCCGCGAAGCTATGTACATTATTTAATGAGATTCTAATAAAATGGGAATTTAATTCAAGTGCAAATTGCTGTTAATTCTTTGTATAAATTGCTTATTTATTCTTTGTGCAATATTGGATGGAATTCAATTCGCAATACTGTTGGAGTCACCAATAATCTCCAAGGATCTTGAGCGCCTTGAAATTTTGAATTATAAAATCCTTAAAAACTTTGCGCTGCCAAAAAGCTCCCCCTGAGGGTTCCACCCCTCAGTCTGGCTAGCTCCTAGCTACGCCCCTGCCAATAACTCTAGGTATTTAGCAAATTTACAGATGGATTTGTAAATCTTGGCTGTCGTCGAAATAGAGATACCTTGGTCTACTTGTATCAAAAAGCGAAAATATTTACTTCTTTGGCCAGTTTTGGTCTTCCGTATATTTGCGTCGGTGTGGAATTTTCGTTTATTGTCGAATGTCAGATCTAGGTATTTTATATGAGTTGTCGGTAGCACGTCTAAGGTATCTAGGTGGATATCTGGGGAATTTGGAGAAATTCTGTGATTAGGGATGAGGAGTTGCCATTTGGATGCGTTTGCAGAAAGTCGCCAGAGGTTCAAATCAAATCAAATCAAATCAAAATCTTTATTTATCATTTGATGTAGTACTCATACATATTTGATAAGTCAAAAGGGAAAATGAAAGTGAAATCAAAATACTTAAATTAACACTGTAACCCTAAAAATAATATAAATAATAAAAATATAATAACGCTAAAGAAATAAAAACCAAAAGAATACTTAAACATGTGGTATAAGTTCTAAATCTAGTTTCTATCTACAATCACTTCTTATGAATTCTTCAATACCATAGTAGCACATTTCAACAAGAAAGCCTTTTACTTTTTTACGGAAAGTTTTGTATATCTTCTCATCTTTTATATTTTCTGGGATGCTATTATAAATTTTTATTCCAATTCTATTGGGTTCTCTGGAGCATAGTGTTAGATTGCTTTTTGGCGTATATAATTTTAAGCAATTTCTGGTGTTGTAATTATGCTTATCACTGTTTAACTTGAAGGATTCCAGGTTCCTGTGCATATGACATGCCACCTCCCATATATATATATGGATGGTACCGTTAGTATTTCCAGCTCTTTGAAGTGGCGAAGGTTTGCATGAAGATATCCTCGATATGCCGGTTATTGCCCTTACTACTCTTTTTTGAGCCAAAAAGATTGCTGTCAGATGTGTTGAAGATCCCCAAACTAAAATTCCATATGCCAGAGTGGCATTAATCTCTGCATGATAAACATTCATAATTGCCGACTTAGGTAAGATTTGCCGTATTGTTCTAATGAGATATGCCTTCGAGTTTATTTTGCTGATTATGTGTCCATTTTGTTTCAAGTAAGATGCTCCTCTAGCAGTATGCCCAGGAACTTTATCTGCCCCGTTCTCTGTATATTATGGTTTCCAACAGTTAGTGATAGATCTGCAGATCTAACCCGTCTTGCTGATTGAAACCTAATATATTTGGTTTTTTCTCCATTATTGGCAGAAAACCACGTATATAACTTACTGATTATGTCAGCGGCTTCTAATTGGAGTACCTCTGAGCTATTATTTGAGACAAGTACACTGGCATCATCGGCATAGAGAGTAATCCTGTCTCCTCCCACATAACTAATCAGATCGGCCGTGTATATCGAGAACAGGATGGGTGCTAACACACTTCCCTGTGGGACCCCTACATAAGTTGTAATAGAGTTGGAATTCATTTGCCCCACCCTTACAAATTGCTTTCTATTAGTTAGATAGGATTTAAACCACCTTTCAGTTTTACCTCGTATGCCATACCTGGCAAGTTTATCTAATGCCTAATCATGCGAAACACAGTCGAAAGCTTTACTCAGGTTAAACCAAATTAAGGAGCAGTCCGTGAGTGCTTGAAATTCGTCCGTCGTTTTCATAAGATTTTTGTTGTGGGATATGAGAGCGGCATCAGCGTATTGTAGCATAAAGGAGAGGTTGATTGGGCATTTGTCGGCAAGGCTCTAGTTCTAGATGTCGTGGCAGCATAAATTATATGGTAAGGGTGAGAGGCGAGAGCCTTGGGGAAGACCTTGGAGAGGGGTAAATTAAGAAGAGAGAGCGCCGTTTGTTTTAATTTGGAGGGGTCTGTCATGGAAGAAATGTTTAAGGATATAGATGAGATACGAAGGAATATTCAGTTGTCGCATTTTGAAGAGGAGGCCTTTTAAGAGATTAAAGATTATAGGACCATCAGTCTCATGAGTCAAGTATTGAAACTATTCCTGAAGATCATCCATAATCGTATTTACCGCAAATGTGAAGAGTCGATCAGCGAGTCCCAGTTTGACTTTCGGAATGGGTTCGGCACAAGGGAGGCACTTTTCAGTGTACAAGTTCTGGTACAACGATGCCTTGATGTTAATGTGGATGTTTTTGCCTGCTTCTTAGACTATGAAAAAGCATTTGACACCGTAAACCATAATAAAGTAGTAGATATACTTAAAGAACTAGGATTAGACGGACAAGATATCCGCATTATAGAATAATATAGAAGAACTGTCAGAAGAGGTCATGATTCAAAGAGGGGTGCGACAAGGCTGTGTTCTCTCGCCATTACTTTTTAACCTTTATGCAGAAAAAATATTTCGAGAAGCATTGGATGGCAAGAACATAGGAGTAATCGTAGGAGGCATGGTGATCAATAACCTGAGGTATGCCGACGATACCGTTCTATTGGCTACGAACATAGAAGACCTACAAGAACTAATGACAACCGTTACAGAGCACAGCTTGTCCATGGGTCTTAAACTCGACGTTAATAAGACAAAATGGCTCGTCGTAAATAAAACCAGCGTAAATAACCAGCTGAATCTAAGAGTTGGAAATGAGGTGGTGGAACGCGTCAACTCCTATAAGTACCTTGGCTGTAACGTAAACGACAAATAGGACATGACATCGGAAATTAGAAGCCGCATCGAACAGGCAAGAGGAGCTTTCACCAAAATGAAGAAAGTGCTGAACAACAGGCACTTGGAAATCCCCCTCAGAATCAGATTGTTAAGGTGCTATGTGTTTAGTATCCTGTACTACGGCGTCGAAGCTTGGACACTTACGGAGGCTATGTGTAAGAAGGTGGAGGCTTTTGAGATGTGGACTTACCGTAGAGTGCTGAGAATTTCTTGGGTGGATCGAATTACTAACGTCGAGGTCTTGCAAAGAGTCAATAAGCAAACAGAAGTTCTCAACACAATAAAGAGAAGAAAACTGGAATACCTTGGTCATGTTATCCGAAATGATAAGTACAGGTTACAGCAGACAATAATACAGGGTAAAATACAAGGTACGCGCATTCCAGGCCACCGCAGAACATCATGGCTCAAGAACCTTCGCCAATGGTTTGGACAAAGTTCAAGATCCCTATTTCGAAAAGCTGCAGATAAAATTCAAATAATGAAATTGGTCGTCAACGCCCTTGAAGAGCATGACACATGAAAAAAAAAATGTCTAGGAATAGAGCAGCCGAATGATCTTTGCAGAGGTAGGCGGTTTGTAGGTTGTTGGCGAGGTTAAATAAGGGGTGAGTGGTGGTGTGGAAAGGCTTAAATTAGCATTGGTATGAAGGAATGGAATTCTTGAGCAAATTCCAAATTGTTTTTAAGGATCTGTTCGAAAATTTTGCCTAGGAGTGGAAGGAGTCTAATAGGACAGCAGCTATTATTATAATTTATTCAAGCAAACCCTCTAAACTCTAAACTTTTAACCCTCTAAGGAGTGCGTAGAACCTCTACTAAGGTCATCTGGTAAACTGGTCATCTTGTTCTTTTCATATTCCCAAAACTTCCTCATCCTTTCGCTCTGGGCCTGTGTTCTTTCTTGCGTCCGTGCGTTTTTTTGTTTCAAACTCTTAGCTGTTGGATTCTTTGATGTGAAATTATGTGAATTTATTTCCTGCCTGTATTTAGTTCGTGTAGTTGCCAATGGGTCTATATTGATTACTAAGAGGTCATTTTGGGTTTCTACCAGCCAGCGTACTTTGGACTGTCGGGTTCCATTGATGATGTGGAAGATATTCTTGGTCAATCGAGAGTCATCCATTCGTACTATATGACCGTAGAATTTCAGACGTTTTTTCCGTGCAACTGAGCAGAATCGTTCTGTCAGGGAATACAGTTCTTGTGAGCTTTTACGCATCCAGATACCATCTTGTACCTTGGGTCCAAATATTTTTCTCAGTATCTGACGTTCTACTTTCTCAATATCATTGATGTAGATGGTTAATGATGAAGTCTCAATTGCATAGAGTGCTTCTGGAAGAATGACTGTAGGGTAGTGACGGAGTTTTGCTTTAGTAGAAAGCGATTTCTTGTTGTACATATTCCAGCTGATTGTATAGGCTTTGCGTAACTTTTCTGCACGTGTTTTTTAGCCATTGTTTCCTTACCAGTGTTTCCAATTATTTCACCTAGGTACTTGAAGTGCTTAGCTTGTATGATGTTGCCATATTTGGTTGCAAGATGTGTCATATTTGAGCTCTTAGAATCTATGTATTGCGTTTGCTCATAAGAGATTTGAAGGCCGGTCCTGATGGCGATTTCATGAAGTTCCTCGATGGCGTGTTTGGCTTCTTCAGTAGTCCGGGTGATTATTGCAAGGTCGTCAGCAAAAGCGAGGCACTTTATGGTGATTCGTTTGTGCTTTGTTCCCATATATGCTCCAGATACTTCTTTCTCTCATATTTTGATTATCTTATCTAGTACCAGGTTGAAGAGGAGTGGGGACAATCCTTACTCCAGTATTGATTTGAAAAGGCTCGGAGATTTCACCGATGAATTTTACTTTAGATTTTGTACCTGACAAAGTCTGTTCGATTAACATGTTTGTTTTACTATCCACACCGTATTCATGAAGTACATTAAACAGAGTTATGCGGTCAATCGAGTCATAGGTTTTTTTCTTGAAGTCTACGAAAGTGACAACTGTGCGGTTGGGCTGGCGATGTTGCAATATCATCTTCAGGTTCCAGGTTTGTTCCGCGCATTATCGGTGCGGTCGGAAACCTGCCTGATATTCACCGATCAGATGTTCTGTCTGTTCTTCCAGTTTTGTGAGGAGGGCACGTGAGAGAACTTTGTAGGCGATTGATAGAAGGGAAATGCCTCGGTAATTGTTTGGATCAGTCTTGTCGCCCTTTTTGTGTAGTGGGTGGATCAAAGCATTTTTCCAGTCCACTGGTATGATGCCGTTCTCCATGTATTTGCAATGATAGCTTGCAGTCTGTCAATCAAGAGTTCACCTCCGATCTTGAGCATTTCAGCGATTAAACCGTCTTCCCTGGTGCTTTGTTGTTTTTTAGGTGTAAAATGATGTTTCGTATTTCCTCATATGTTGGTGGAACAGAGTCCTGGTTTGGGGCGGCTATGTTGCATTGGAGTATTTCTTCAGGGGGTTCACAGTTGTGTAGCTTCTCGAAGTACTGTTTCAGAAATTCGCTTTTGTATTGGTTTCAAGGGTTCCATCAGGCCGACGGAAGCAGAGGTTCAGTGGCTTGTAGTTCATCAGTTCTTCCCTAAATGTTCTGTAGAAGTTTCGTGTGTTATTTCTTTTGAACTCATTGCCGATTTCCTCTAATTTTTGAAATGGTATGTCCGTTTAATGCGTCTGATCATTTTGGATGTTTCCCTCTGCATCTTTAAGAAATTCTGCCAATTCTCTTGTGTCTATTTGTTATGCCAAGTCTTCCACGCAAACATACGGGATTCAAGGGCCGATTGGGCTGAGTTGTCTGAAGAAGTTCATCCCATGTTTGTGTGTCGGTCGGTAGTGATTGTGCGAAACCTTCCGCGTGTTCTCTTAGGTATTTTAGATCTATACGCGGGAATTTAGATTTTTGACTTTTCCTTGTGTTAAGTAAGAAGCAGGTTTTAATTTGTGAAAGATAATGGTCGGACTCTACGTAACCCTTGCGTACCATCACGTTCATGATTTCTGGGGAGGATTTTCTGGTTATCGCTACGTGATCGATTTGGTATTCCCCGATGTGGTTGATTGGTGATTTCCAGGTTGTCATCTTGCGTGGTGGTTTCTTAAAGTGCGTGGACATTAGTTGGAGGTTAGCCATTCCATATATGTTGATTAAGCGATGTCCATTGGCATTTGACTTTTTGTGTGCCGAGAAATTCCCAGTGATGTGCCTGTGCTCCATTTCTTTGCCGATTTGTGCATTGAAATCTCCGAGGAAGATCATGATATGGTTTTGAGGGATCTTGTTGAGTGCCCGTTCTAGCTGTGACCAGAACTTCTCCACTTTGTTCTTGTCAGGGTCATTGTTAACAGGAGCATGTGCGTTAATCAATGTGTAGACCTTGTTAGCGCATTTAATTGTGAGTGGGGAGATCCGTTCCGAAGGTGATGAGAAATCTAGCACAGAGTTCTGGATACTGTTATGTACTAGAAATGCGGTTTCCAATATATGTAGATTAGGGGAGAGTGGAGTAATCGCGGATGCGGAATAATCCCGGACACCACGATTTCTGTATCTTAGAAAAAAAAGGTCTTTTTTTACTTTGGAATTGTAGATTAATGTATACGTAGTATCAGGCAATAAGTCAGCTGCTCAGGTTTTGCATTTTATTTTAAGTTAAATATTATTTAATATTTTCATTCTTTTGCATGTAATTTTTGTCATGTATACATTCGTTAAATTCTCGCTACACATAAATGATATAATTATAATTTATTTACGACGTTAAGTAGAATTTATGACAAATTTTCTGACACTAATACTTATTTTTATTTATTTCTAGCCCACAAAAAATATTAAGTTATATTATATAATATATTTTTTAACGTTGTGGGGCAATGGCGGACGAATTGAGTGCGAATTGAATCAATTGAATATTGGACGTTAGCAATTGCCCCACATCGATAATCATACTGTACAATTTTTAATTTTGCTTTTTTCCAAATGGTTCGAAAATATAAAAGGAAAATCAAAACTAAAGGTAAAGAGCAGGTTGAAAAACAAAAAAAAAGACACGAAACCAAAAACAGACGAAAAAACAAAACAGAGAAAATAAAAAAACTGAAAATGACTATTATTGTATTTTTTGTGCGAGAAAATATGAAGAACCACCCACTGAAGAATGGATAATGTGCTATGGATGCAATTTATGGGCACATGAAGAATGCATTAATGGTAAAAGCACAAGTAAAGGGTTCCTCTGTGATTTATGTGGAGATTAATTCAAATTTATTCTTTATTAATTATTTCTTTTTAACTTATCTATTAACAAATGACTTATGTACGTACTGTTCAAGATGATTTTAATATCTTATGTTAAAAATAAGTTGAAACTATTTATTTATCTTAAATTATTTTACTCGTTCTACTTAAAATGGACTATCCGTAATTACCCCACCACCGTCCGGGATTACCCCACGGATTTGAGAGGATTGCAAAAATTATTCTTTTCCCTTTTTGACAAAAAATTATTATATTTTCAAATTTAATTAAATATTATGATTAAAAATAATAAATAAAACCTTTATCTCTGTTATTAATCAATAAATTACCACAGTTTTTGTTTAGTATTTTTAATATTTACTTTTTTCCTTAGGTGTCCGTAATTACCCCTCTCACCCCTACTATTTCTTAGCTTCACTGCAGGCTTTCCCTTGTAGATACGATATCAACCAGAGTCAAAGTGATCACAATCTAGAAATCGTCTTTCTTGTACTGCAAGTATGAGGATACTGCATTTATCAAAGGTGTCCGTTAGCGTCTTTAGTTTTCCAGTTTTGGTCAGCGACTGTACGTTAATGTATGAAGTGCTTACTCTTGGGTTTGAGGAGTTTTGGGAAGCTTCGACTCTTCCTTGCATGATGTCCTGGTCCACCAGAATCCGAATAACCAGGTTTGCCTTCGCTCGTCATAGCTAGGGCCTGAGGTAGTTGCATTGTAGCTTGTGTTTCCACCATGCCAAAAGATCGTGGTTGATGATAATAGATTGTGTGTCGCTGATAATAGATTCCATTCTTACTCTCATCGTACGGGTAGTAAGTCCGTAAGGCAGCAGATGTTTTGCTGTGGTTGGCATTATTATTATCTCCTTTTTGTCCTTTTTTTCGGGAGGAGCAAAATTTAAAAAAAACCTGGCACATGCCTGAATTTCATGGCCAACCTATACATAGGACAGTAGCTATTTCAAATGAATTTTTATTAGGTTTTGGGATTAATAATAATTTGGCGGTAATAATTAAACCTTTTTTCCAACATTTCGGAAACGATCTTTTATGAAGGCAGACGTTGAACAGTTTAATTATGTGGAGGTGGATATCGTCACAAAGGTTTTTAAGTACGGATTTTTTGACAAAGTCGGAGCTTAAGGAAATATTTTAGTAGGGAAAGATAGTATGTTCTAAATCCACCTCCACCTCTGACATGCGCATGTGCGATGACCTTTGACCCCTAACCTAACCTTGATCTTGGAACTTCCGGAACTTCCAGTTGGAACTTTCCAAAAGTTTCGACTTGCTGTTTCCGGTTTCGACTTCCGGCTTCCGGTTTAGACTTCCCGCCGCCATTTTCGGAACTTCCAGATGCGCGGGAAAATTTAAAAAATAGACGCGAGGCGGGAAAATTCAAAATTAGGTGCTGGCGGAGGCAAATAAGATGTGTAGTTGGTGGCATATATCAACGGGGTTAAATACATGAAACTAGATAGACGGGCTAGATACATGAGACTAGACAGACAATGCTAAATACATGAAACTAGATAGACGAGGCTAGATACATGAGACTAGATACATGAAACTAGATACATGGAGCCAGACAGACGAAGCTAAATACATGAGACTAGACAGACGGGGCTAGATACATGAGACTAGACAGACGAAGCTAAATACATGAAACTAGACAGACGGGGCTAGATACATGAGACTAGATAGACGGGGCTAGATACATCAACGGGACTAAATACATGAGACTAGACAGACTAGACTAAACCATTTTAATCCATTTGATGAGAAAAATCAAATCTGGTGTCAGAACGGCTCTAGCATGTGCCTTAAGCGAGATACCGCCCGACCGCCTACCCCACAGTTGATGACCTCATCCGCCGCGGCAGATATTGCTAAACTAATTACCGCGATGCTGATTGGCTGATTAACGAATAAATAATTACAGTTGACCTTTTCCCTCAATTTATATGTAATGGACAAGACTGGACAGACAACACTAGACAGACAAGACTAGACGAGACTAGTTAGATGAAGCTAGACAGATGGGGGCTAAATACATGAGATTAGACAGACCAAGCTAAATACATGAAACTAGATTAGACTGAACTAAAATATATAAGGGATTGTTTAATTTAAATAAAATATATTTTCGATTGTTTTTCTTATAATTGTTAATAATGTTTATATTATTACTTTCATTTTGTTATCTACGTTTTATTTTGATTTACGGCTTGTTGATTAGACGCAACCGGATGTTTGTCAGTCATAACACCAGGCAAGAATAGAGGGACTAGACTAGACAGACTAGATTAGACAGACAGACAAGCGGAGAAAATTCAAAATGAGTTGCGGATGGGTAGCGGACAATCCTGTATGCATACATAATTGATTGCAAACATATTACGGATTGTTTCAAATGAGATTATTGGTTTTAGGCCGGACAAGATCGGACAATACCGAACAAGGTCGAACAATAACGGACAAGACTATACAGACCTTATATTTATCCGAATAATTTCCTATGAGTAAGCGAAATTTCTTAAACTTGTCTGTGAACCAGATCGTATTAATGTTTTTCATTTACCAAAGAGTTCAATTTTCTGGCATCCACTTTTCATCTACTTGCATCCACTTTTCATTTACTTGCATCCACTTTACATCTACTTATATCCACTTTTCATCACGCCAAGCAGGGTGTGAGGTCTATGTGACCCCACAACAAACAGGGTGTGAGGTCTATGTGACCCCACGCTAAACAAGGTGTGAGGTCTATGTGACCCCACGCTAAAACGGGTGTGAGGTCTATGTAACCCCACGCTAAACAGGGTGTGAGGTTGTCGTAGGTTGTCGTGAGGTTGTCGTAGCTATGTAACCCAACGCTAAAAAGGGTGTGAGGTCTATGTAACCTCGCGCTAAACAGGGTATGAAGTCTATGTAACCCCACGCTAAACTCCGTCCACTTTCCGTCCACCCCATCCACTTTCCGTCCACTTTTCATTCTTTCAGCTTTAATCTCATTGGGTTAGTTGGGTTAGCATTGGGTTAGGTTAGCATTAGGTTAGGTTACGGGATGTTAGGAATGAAGCGCAATTCATTGCCAACCTCCCGTAACCTAACCTAATGCTAACCAAACCCAATGCTAACCCAACTAACCCAATGAGATTAAAGCTGAAAGAATGAAAAGTGGATGGGGTGGACGGAAAGTGGACGGAGTTTAGCGTGGGGTTACATAGACCTCACACCCTGTTTAGAGTGGGGTCACATAGACCTCACACCCTGTTTAGCGTGGGGTCACATAGACCTCACACCCTGTTTGGCGCGGGGTCACATAGACCTCACACCCTGCTTGGCGTGATGAAAAGTGGATACAAGTAGATGAAAAGTGGATGCAAGTAAATGAAAAGTGGATGCAAGTAGATGAGAAGTGGATGCCAGAAAATTGAACTCTTTGGGATTTATATAAATGAAAAACATTAATACGATCTGGTTCACAGACAAGTAGAAGAAATTTCGCTTACTTATAGGAAATTATTCGGATAAATATAAGGTCTATATAGTCTTGTCCGTTCTTGTTCGACCTTGTTCGGTATTCTCCGATCTTGTCCGGCCTAAAACCAATAATCTCATTTGAATCAATCCGTAATATGTTTGCAATCAATTATGTATGCATACAGGATTGTCCGCTACCCATCCGCAACTCATTTTGAATTTTCTCCGCTTGTCTGTCTGTCTAATCTAGTCTGTCTAGTCTAGTCCCTCTATTCTTGCCTGGTGTTATGACTGACAAACATCCGGTTGCGTCTAATCAACAAGCCGTAAATCAAAATAAAACGTAGATAACATAATGAAAGTAATAATATAAACATTATTAACAATTATAAGAAAAACAATCGAAAATATATTTTATTTAAATTAAACAATCCCTTATATATTTTAGTTCAGTCTAATCTAGTTTCATGTATTTAGCTTGGTCTGTCTAATCTCATGTATTTAGCCCCCATCTGTCTAGCTTCATCTAACTAGTCTCGTCTAGTCTTGTCTGTCTAGTCTTGTCTGTCCAGTCTTGTCCATTACATATAAATTGAGGGAAAAGGTCAACTATAATTATTTATTCGTTAATCAGCCAATCAGCATCGAGGTAATTAGTTTAGCAATATCTGCCGCGGCGGATGACGTCATCAACTGTGGGGTAGGCGGTCGGGCGGTATCTCGCTTAAGGCACATGCTAGAGCCGTTCTGACACCAGATTTGATTTTTCTCATCAAATGGATTAAAATGGTTTAGTCTAGTCTGTCTAGTCCCATGTATTTAGTCCCGTTGATGTATCTAGCCCCGTCTATCTAGTTTCATGTATCTAGCCCCGTCTGTCTAGTCTCATGTATTTAGCTTCGTCTGTCTGGCTCCATGTATCTAGTTTCATGTATCTAGTCTCATGTATCTAGCCTCGTCTATCTAGTCTCATGTATTTAGCTTTGTCTGTCTAGTCTCATGTATCTAGCCCGTCTATCGAGTTTCATGTATTTAACCCCGTTGATATATGCAACCAACTACACATCTCATTTGCCTCCGCCAGCACCTAATTTTGAATTTTCCCGCCTCGCGTCTATTTTTTGAATTTTCCCGCGCATCTGGAAGTTCCAAAAATGGCGGCCGGAAGTCGAAACCGGAAACCGGAAGTCGAAACCGGAAACAGGAAGTCGAAACCGGAAGTTGCAAGGTCAAGGTAAGGTTAGCGGTTAAAGGTCATCGCGCATGCGCATGTCAGAGGTGGAGGTGGATTTAGAACATACTATCTTTCCCTACTTATTTTTACCATAGAAAATGGCAGGTAGCTATTCGTCGTAGGTTATTTCGTCCAGGTCTGTGTTCCCATTTTGATAATAGTCGGTGCCCCAAGAGTTTAATATGTCGAAGTTAGTTTTGTCAAACGAGGAGGGAGTTAGAAGTTATGAAAAAGTCTTCAAAGTGTTTTGGAAAGAGGAATGTTTTTTCATAGTCAGAGGAGTACTGTTGATTACTTGAAGGAGATGTCGGGGATGTCGAATGTCGGACGGTATTTAGTGGTGTTTTTAATATTATCCCAGTATGTTCTATATTTCTTAGCAGACTGACAGCCATTTGTTGGTACGAAACTGGCAGATTACTGGCTTAATGCAAGTCTGTGTATGTCTTTGTTAGGTCTATTCATGTTAGATTTCAATGAACTGTCTTCTGTTCTGCAGTATGTTCTGTATAAACAACGTTTTGTATTATTAACGACAGGATGAAGGGGGGCAGATTTTTTCTGTATAAGTTTGTTTTGGATTTAGGGGAGTATTTGAAAATTAAATTTGAAGAAGTGGGGCTGGAATTCGTCAACGTCTATTAGGAAAAGGTTGTAGGTCCGTGGTATTTAAATAGGATAGGATTTTGGAACAGACTTTTAGGATGTTGGTAAGGTTGACATTCATTTTGTTAAGATGATTGACCGGAGGAGAGATGTGGTTTAGGTTTTTGAGATAGAGAAGGAGATTGCCAAGTGATAAGAGCTAAGTTCTGGGAAGAGGGTAACATCCGTTATGGAGTTCACAAGGTTAGAAGTGTTAGTGTAGAGCAGTTTTGTTTGATGAAAAGGTTGGTAAGGTTGACATTCATTTTGTTAAGATGATTGACCGGGGGAGAGATGTGGTTTAGGTTTTTGAGATAGAGAAGGAGATTGCCAAGTGATAAGAGCTAAGTTCTGGGAAGAGGGTAACATCCGTTATGGAGTTGACAAGGTTAGAAGTGTTAGTGTAGAGCAGTATATCGGGGGTAGAGTCTTTGTTTTGGGGCATCAGATTCTGTCGTTCAGCAGAGGAAACACCCATACATCTGCTCAAAGACTGCAGAGCATTATTCCGCAAGAGACAGATGTACCTCGGGGCTCACTGCTTGAACACAGAGGAGCTGCAGGCCTTGAATCCCACCCAGAACCTGAAATTCCTAGAGGAATCAGGATTAGAGGAGGCGCTCTAAATGGGTAAGTACACCAACGCTTGGAGGAGGAGGGTGGGGTACAAAAGATCTATAAAGCTCCATAATTAGTATTCAACAGATCAACAAATCAGAATCAAAGAAATATCAAACAGAATAAACAGGCAGGATCAACTTACATCGCACTTGTTCATGTTTGCAAAATTCGTATGGAACTAACGTCACGAACCAGCTATATTACAAAATCTATTTAGTCAAGTTATTGTAAATTAGTTGGAAGATTTAGTTTGTTGGGTACGGTGACCCTTCTTATAAAATTGTAATGCTCGACCTATCCCAAGTTAATAAATATACGATAATTATGACAATTAAATTGTGTAACCGTTTAAATACTTTGCATATTTGATGAAAATTTTGCATATTTGATGAAAACACATTTTAGATATTTCTAAATTTCCAATATTTATATTTATAAGATATTTTTTTAAATTTTCAAAATTGTTAACAACCATAAAATAAATATCAATAATCAATAGTGTGCCATAGTAATTCATCAGTGTGCCATGCTATCAAAGTGACAAACACTATTTTTACGCTCCCTAATTTTTGAATAAAAATATCGATTATGAGCTTAAACCACTCCCAATGAAACATCGGCAAACCCTGAAGTAAAGCAGCAACTTCACACCCATAAAAACGGTGACTGTTCTAAACCCCAGAAAATCCCTGCCTGGTGTTTGCCAAGACATGTCTGAAACCGACGCTGGACATGACAACATGCGGGATGTTGGAAATAGGAGGTCTAAGAGGCGACTCCCTATCACTCAAAAAAATTCAGCCCTTACTCAAAACTTCGAAGATAAAGAAAATGCTTCTACCTCTAATTCTTTCGGAGTCAAAATGACGAGAGATGCGGACGTCACAATGAGTAATCCTAAAATGTTTAAGTGTCATTTGAATATAAAAGTACCGAAAATAGTGTATAATTTGCGAAGGTGTTTATCATGTTAATGATTTTAACAGATTAAATATGGGTAAATACATAAGTGATATTCTAGTAGTCGGCCCAGCCCACCACATGGACGACCTTACCTCTAAAAGGGATTTCCAAAACATTGATTTAAACGAGGATGCACGTAAAATTATAATTCAAACCAAACTGTATGAAAAAGACAAGATGAATCAGGAGCTGCGGAGTAGTACTAAACTGAATGCAACAAGTGAAGGTACCCTTATGGTTGAAACTATCATTGATAATGAACTTCCTATACTGAGGGTTGAAAATGAACTACTGAAACAACTGAACCAAGAACTTAAAGACAAAAATGTATTACAGAAAGAACAAGTTGAAGGAAAAAATGCTGTAAGTAAAAGTAATCTCGTTAGTTATGCAGACATGGCTAAGATTGATAATAATAACACTAGGAAAGTCATACCTAACATCATAGTTAAAGCAAAAGATAAAAACAATCGTGAAGTAGATAAAAATGTTAAAAAACAATTACTGGACGATATCTCAGTACCTATCAAAAAAGTTTCAATTTACAAGACTGGAGAAGTTACTATTAAATGTAAAAACAAGGAGGATGTCAAAAGAACAACGGCTTTATTAAATGAAAAATTGAAAAATGATTATCTAGTGGAAGTGCAGACTCTCAAATTACCTAGATTAAAAATATTTGATGTTCCAAATGATATGAACTTAAGTGACCTCCAAGAGGACATTAAAAACAGAAACCCATCTATGTTAAATAGTAATTTCTCTTTAATCTCTGAATTTACCAATGCAATGAAACAACGCACTGTGATCATGGAGGCTTCACCTGAAGTATACAGGCCTGTCATAAAAAATAGTTTTTTATTGAGTATCCCATGATATCAATATAAACGTATGCTTCAAATGTGGACGTTTAAACCATAGCTTCAAAAATTGTATGAACAAGGTCAAGTGTCTAAAATGTGCTGGTGACCATCCAACAGAAAGCTGCAAATCTGAAATTCTTAAGTGTGTTAATTGTGAATTCTACAACAAGAAATATGGCCTAATTAAATGCACAAATCATTACCCAAATAATACAACCCCGTGTGAATACCTAAAATACAAGATACAAAATCTTCTAAATATAACTAATTACCCTACCTTACCAAAAATACCAAATTATCTTCGTAAGTTCCCAGGTCAAAGATAAGAATCTTCCTTAACAACAAACTTCTAATAACTAATATATAACTTCTTACAAAATTATGTCTGATTCTAATAATTACATTGAAGAGTCTGTTGATAATTTAGAAGAGCTAAACTATTTTATGAACGATTCTGGTTTACTTTTCTTACACGTTAATGTCAGGAGTTTAAACGCAAACTATGAAAAATTGGAATTACTGGTAACATCTCTACTAACCAAACCGCATGTAATCGTCTGCACCGAAACTTGGAATCTCATTTGCCCTAACATGTTCACATTAGAAAATTATACATGTTATTATAACGGTAGCTTCATAAACAAATCTGATGGAGTCGTCATTTATATTTCGAATTCTCTCGAGCAAACTACAACGACGGAGAGGGTGGGTAGGTGCAATTTTCTTTGCACTTGTGCTAAAATATCATCAAATAGTGTACTTAAAATTTCTGGTGTTTATAGGTGTCATGACCTCACCAATCTTGAATTTATACAAAATCTAAAAATTCATATGGAAAACAATACAAAATTTAAGAACCATATTATAATAGGAGATTTTAACATTAACATTAACAATATTGATGTTCAGTCAGATTTATTCCTAACTAACATGCTAGATATGAATTATATACCAATGTTTAACAATATTACTAGGCCAAATGACAACGGTGGTTCCTGTATTGACCACATGTTTATAAAATCTAAAGCCATAAATTGTAAATCTATCACACTTATGCAAGTTTTTGCTGATCATTATCCGATCTTCCTTACAATGAATCTTGATAAACAACAAAAAACAAGGGAAAAAAAATTTTTATGCTATAACAAATTAATACATAATTGTAATCGTACTGATTGGTCAGACCTGTTAGCTGTCACGGATCCTAATCAAGCAACTGAAAAACTATTATTAAAAATACAAAACTTAATCAAGGAATCTAGTTTTAAGAAGCTAGCGCGTAAATACAAACCTAGGACTGACTGGATCACGCCGGGCTTAATGAAATCATGTCGAACAAAAGAAAAATTATATAACACATGGAAGCGCGATAAAAATAATTTATATCTAAGAATGAAATACTTAAATTTCTGCAAAAAACTTGATAAATTAATAAAAATTGCGAAAATAAATTTTGACACCAAAGAAGCTTCTTCCAAGTCTAAAAACAGTAGGGATCTATGGCAATTCGTAAATAAAAAGCTAGGTAAAAAGATAAATTCGATCAATAACATAGATTATATTAACAAGGGCAATCATAAGTTGACAAATACAAATGATATTGCTAATAACTTCGTTGATTTTTTTAGTAATATTGGTTCAAATTTAGCTGCTAAAATCCCTACTAGTGCTGCTACAATTCACGATGGAATAGGTTATAATCCTAAATCCATTTTCTGGAAACCTAATAATTGCTCTGAAATTATAAATATAGTAAACGATCTAAAGGAAAAAGCCGGTGCGGTTGATGGTATATGCACAAAAGTACTCAAAACTATAATCCCTATTATATCCAATATATTTGAACATATATTTAATATATGTTTATCAAAGGGTATCTGGCCAAATGCACTTAAATGCGCGGAAATATTGCCGATTTTTAAAACTGGTGATAAACACCATTGACTAATTATAGACCAATATCACTTATTTCTAATATTGCGAAAATTTTTGAAAAAAATTTTTATGTGAGATTGTACTCTTTTGTTATGGATTGTAACATTATTAGTTGTCATCAGTACGGTTTTATGAAAAATAAAGGTACAAAGAATGCGTTAGCATCGATCACTGACTTTATATATACTAATATAGACATCAGTAATCCGACAGTTGTTGCTTTTCTAGACCTAGCCAAAGCTTTCGACACAGTGAACCATAAAATATTGCTTAATAAATTATATAAATATGGTGTTAGAGGAGTAGCTCATGACCTAATTAAAAATTATTTAACAGATAGATTTCAAGTAGTCAAAATTAAGGATGTTAAAAGTAAAAAATGTAAAATTAAAATTGGTGTACCACAAGGAACTGTCTTAGGACCCCTACTTTTTATTATATACATTAATGATATGTTTAAAATACTACCTTTAAATAGTATAGCAGCTTTTGCTGATGACACAGTGGTTAAAGGTATAGGTAAAACATGGTCTGAAGCAAAATCCAATATGTTATCATACCTAGACAAAATAGGTATGTGGTTACAAAATAATTATTTAACATTAAATGTGGATAAAACAACATACATGACTTTTGGCTGTTACAAAGGCAGTGTGTACCTAATTTCTTTGAGTTATCCATTTATAATGAGAAAATTAAAAGAGTCAATAGTTGTAAATATTTAGGGTTAATGTTTGACTGTCACATGAAGTGGAATATCCATATATTAAATCTTATAAGTAAAACTAGATACTTTTTGTTTATCTTTCATAAATTAAAAAAAATAATGTGCAAGCAATCACTGATGATTGTCTTTTTGAGAGTATTGTGAATTATGGAATTATTGCTTGGGGGGGAAGTTACAAAACCAACACTAATATCTTAGCTCAAATTCAATCTAAGCTCATTAACATATTTTCGGATGGCAAACGTGTTCTAGGATTTAGAGATACATTTATACTCGAGTCGTTGAGTTATCACAACAATAGTTGTAAATATGCGTATGAGAACTATAAAGGGAAGTCTAGAAATAGAAGTATTCCGTTACCCAAAGTCAGTAAATCTATAGCATTTAAAAACTCCTCGATTGTGGCAATTAAACAATTCAATACGCTACCTGATACACTAAAAAGAATACCGAATAATAATAACAAAACAGTAAGAATAAAACTGAGAAATTGGCTTACAAATACTTCCTTTTATTAGACTTTTTGTTCTCTTACAATTTCAATATTTTGTTATCTCAAATCTTTTTCAATATTTTGTTTTCCTACAGTTTACTTTTTAATGCTCTAATCTTTGAGTCCTCTTATACCTTATTATGCTGTTTATTGCTTATGTTTTTGTATTTTATGTATACCTAACTCTTGTATGTTATCTATAAAGTTTAATTATGTGAATAAATTGCTTCTCAGGCCTATGTACATGTGTAACTCACCTCTATAGGTGCATCCTTATGTATTATATTATGTATTATGTAAGTGTATATATATATTGTAAATCCTGTTGATAAATAAATAAAATAAATAATCCTAGTCAACTTTTGTACCCAGAATAAAATAGTTCTGGTTAACGAAAGAAGATCTTGATTATCTATAATAACGTGAGCTTAACATAACTTTATTACATAACTAGATAATTGACTTAAATTTAGGTAATTATGTATATTTATCAGTGGTAGTGAGTGCACTTTGTTTATCAGCATTATTAAACACAAAATTTAATAACTCGAAATGCAATTTACGTATAACGTGGGCACCCATATGTACACACAATTCAATATTGACAATACACAATTCAATATTGACTTGCTGTTCAGCCTTCGCTCAAATAACACTGTAAAAGCAACACTTTGGTCGTCTGCTGTCCGATTTATTTACTCTTCTTTCTTAGAACCTTTTAAAATAATTGTAATATAGAAATACTAACTAAAATTGGGAGAAATTACTTGGCGAATCTTCAATAATAAAAGTAGATAAATTAATGAATTACTACCATGTAAAACCATGTTTTTAACATGGTTATCTCTTGGCATGAAAGTGCAGGAAAACCAAATTGTACTTGTAATTATATTTCAATATTTATGTCACGAGTGAATTGAAACGTAGTAATTCAATAATTTATCTACTTTTATTCAGAAATACTGCGTTTAATTATGGAAATGAATGAAAACTCATAAACAAACAGCCAGCATTAGTCAGTAGACATCCTACTCTTTGAAAATTATGTAGTACATTCTTCTCGAACAATAGTGCAGAAATTGAAGCGGAAAATAATTTAAGCATGAATATGAAGTTTCACCACATCTAAGATATTCTCCGGATATTTGCTAAACTTAACTTGAAAAGAGGCGTCTCTGAAATTCACAAACATCTCGAAACCGTTTCAAAATGCATACATCTAAGATGACATTTTATGATCAATTATTATGTATTCAATCATGGCAACGTGTATTTCCATTCCACTATAAGTATTTAAGAGTGTTTATGGTATATTTCCCATCTATTATTTTTTGCTTGCTCCTCATGATATATTTGTTTTAATATATCCTGACTCATTCTCCTGGCTCGTTTCCAGTTACTTAAAAATTGTAATAATTTGTACGAATATTCCTTGTGGTTGCCCCCCGTGCCACAATTCAAACTAACGGAAATTGACATTGCTTACATTGGGTTGCCAATGTCCAACTTGAGCATTCAAAATTATGTGTATTTCCCTGCAGCTGACGCACTGTCGCCTTATATCCTATCCTGTAACCCATCGATTCCCAACAGCCTGTTCGCGAACCCCTTGGGGTTCGCGAGGAGTATAAGGGGTTCGCGAAAATAATGGAGACATTTTAAATTACCGAAGAAAAAGCAACTCAAGAAAAATAATACACAAACAAACCTGCAATACCCAACAAACAAAAAGTTCTAGTGCTATTTTTGATCGGTTAATGTCTCATTATATATCTACTAGGCAAACTTTTCTAGACAACCTAACTAAGCAACCTAAAATACTTTATCTATGACCAATATTATAAATGCCCATTATTGAACAGTTCGTGGACTATGTAAATACATCATAACACACACGTATGTAACAGTCCGCGATTAATGATAAATTATGATTGATAACACACACACGTGCTTTTTGTTTACGATTCGTTGATTGGTTGAGAGCTGTTACTATGTGCTCATACGTTCAGCGCCCCCCGTGCCACAATTCAAACTAACGGAAATTGACATTGCTTATATTGGGTTGCCTATATCTATGAGCACTCTTACTCCAGTTTAACCCAATTAAGCACTAAATAATAAGGTATGTAACCATTAAGAGTGTATTTCTTTTTATTTCTTTCAAGTCAAATAATGTCGAGTATATATGAAAATACAACTGTTTGTTTATTATAATGTTAAATAATGATAATTAAATAAACATAACCTAATAAGAAATAAATTTGTTACATCAAACATATTTTTCTTATTAAACAGAAACAAATTAGTGTGGTTGTAGATAAAGTTTAAAATGAGATGTCATGGTTTGAACCAAATTAATAATAGAATTGAAAGTAGGAGATTACCACTACGATATCTTCAAATCTGTCAGTAGCTACAATTACACGGAAATCTTCTGTTACTCTTTGGCACACCCCGCTGAAGAAGCGTGGTGTGAGCCGTTCGCTGCGTCAAAGCAAGTAACGGGAACGGTCAAGACCGATTTGTGTCAGGGGCTGAAGGCCAACAGATGTTATGAAAGAGTAAAGAAAATAAAGTTAGAATTTGTGTAATTACTACCTTAGAGTCCAAGATAAGAAGATCTCGTCGGCTCCTCATCCAACGGGAACTCTTATCTAATGACAAACTGACAGATAACGTAAATCAATTCTATTATTAATTTGGTTCAAACCATGACATCTCATTTTAAACTTTGTTATTTCTTCTGTAAATTAATTTGCTAACCACAATCCATGGTGGCCTTGCGATACGAATTCCAAACCGGAATCTATTGTTTGTTTATTGATTTACGTTATCTGTCAGTTTGCCGTTAGATAAGAGTTCCCGTTGGATGAGGAGCGAGATGAGGATGACGAGATCTTCTTATCTTGGACTCTAAGGTAGTAATTACACAAATTCTAACTTTATTTTCTTTACTCTTTCATAACATCTGTTGGCCTTCAGCCCCTGACACAAATCGGTCTTGACCGTTCCCGTTACTTGCTTTGACGCAGCGAACGGCTCACACCACGCTTCTTCAGCGGGGTGTGCCAAAGAGTAACAGAAGATTTCCGTGTAATTGTAGCTACTGACAGATTTGAAGATAT
This sequence comes from Phosphuga atrata, assembly GCA_944588485.1. Lineage (NCBI taxonomy): Eukaryota > Metazoa > Arthropoda > Insecta > Coleoptera > Silphidae > Phosphuga > Phosphuga atrata. Next base: position 4,130,391 of record OX155898.1, read on the forward strand.
CGTAGTGGTAATCTCCTACTTTCAATTCTGTTGTAGATAAAGTATAGTACGTAATTTGTGTTGTAAGGCAATTACGTACTCCCGGAACAACGCACTGCCCGCTACGCGGGTCTTGCGTAACTGTTTCTACGAATTAGGCGTACGAACTGTTTCTTATTGAATTTGATTTTAAAAAAATCTCTATGACCTTAGACGAGTGGACTAGCAGAAGAAATCATAGATATTTAAATATTAATGTACACCACTTGACAGAAGATTTCAATTTGGGATTAGTGCCAATAGCTGGTTCCTGTGGTGCTCTGAGAACATTAGAATTGGTATCTGAAAGGTTACAAAATTTCTACTTGAATCTAGAAACTGACATACTCTCATCAACAAAGGATAGTGCTGCTGTTATGGAATAAGTTGGCACATTTAGTACATAACTTTCTCACAATTTAGTACATAACTCGAGTTGTAAAGCAATTACGTACTCGCGGAATTACATAACTTTGGCACAATTTAGTACATAACTCGAGTTGTAAAGCAATTACGTACTCGCGGAATTACATAACTTTGGCACAATTTAGTACATAACTCGAGTTGTAAAGCAATTACGTACTCGCGGAATTACGCAACAAGTAATTGTTCCGCTCGTACGTAATATGCCTCTTACAACTCTCGTTACGTAATATACTATTACACAACTTTAATAATTTTGAATATCCTTTCGTTTGTTGGGTAAAGATTTCCTATCAACATCGTTATGTTTGTAGGCAATGTCTAGGCACGTCAAAATCTGTTAATGCCATCCTTAACAGATGTTAGTACAGAAGGTTATAAACTTGTGATTAGGTTTAGGATTAGTGACATTCCTATTATAGCCTGGAACAAGCAGGAACAAGCTTAGAATTCTGGCAGGAATCTAGACGGGACACTGCAGAATTAGAAAACACCTCAAGACCCTAGGCCTAGAGGAAGATGACAGATGCAGATTCTGTGGTTCGGCAGAGGAAACTCCCATACATCTGCTCTAAGACTCCGGAGCACTGTTCCGCAAGAGACAGGTGTATCTTGGGGCCCACTGCTTGAACGCACAGGAGTTGCAGTCCTTGAATCTCACCCAGATCCTGAAATTCCTAAAGGAATCAGGACTAGAGGAGGCGCTCTAAATGGGTATAAGTATACCAACGAGGGTCGGGTACAATAGATCTACGAAGGTCGCAGTACAAGTCGCTACCACCATATCTTCAATTTACCTATTGTGGCTTTGTTTATTTAGTGCCATCTTTTTCAATAACCATTATGCCATAATTTTATTATGGATTGATGGTTATAGACCAGTCGCTTAGAAGCAAGACATGATGATACTAAAATCTGTACTGGGCTACCATTTCAACAGACCAAAAACAAAGAAAAAATGGTGGCAGATCCTATTTACAAATGGGTTTTATTATACTGGAGAAGAGTCATAAACCTAATCCGCTTGGTGTAAGTTCTTACCAGCAGCAGTTTAAAACCATCACTTCCTCGTAGACACCTTGAAACAAAACATCCGACGCACAGAGATAACTGTTTTAGTATTTTAATAGCAAATAGCAGATAATAGAAAATCTAGTGTTTCTTATTCGCTGTCTTGGAATTTATCGAGTTTACGGGTCTAATGAAATTTAGTGCTATGGACTTTTTACCTGGTGTAACTGTTATTAATGGTCCTTGGCACGGGTTAACGGAAAGGTCGCAAAGGTCGGAAAACAAAAAAATGAAGCTAAGTTATCTGGTTCAATAAATATTCGTGTTTTTCTTGAAATAGTTGTAAACATTGTCAACGTGACAGATAGTCGACGCGAACGCAAATAACTAGATGTTGCCACGTTTATTATTTTTTCTAATTATGAACAGATTTGCTTCGAAATAAAAAAAAGGAAAACTTGTAATATATCCAGGGGAAAATGTAAATAAATTAAGATTTTCATTAAATTAAATTTAAAAAAATCGCCAGATCCTCCATCTGGAAAATACAAATTAAATTTTGAAATTAAAAAAAACCAGATAAAACCTAACATTGGACCGAGAGTTCGCGCTGCCGCGCGTATATTGTCTTGATTTATCTTCCCGCTTCGCGGCAGGCAACCTAATCTAACCAGAGTTAAACCAACGGCCCTTGCCACTTTGTCTTACATTGGACCGAGAGTTCGCGCTGCCGCGTGTATGTTGTCTTGATTTATCTTCCCGCTTCGCGGCGGACAACGTAATCTAACCAAGGTAAAACCACCAATACAATCCACACCAGACATTGTACCGTAGCTGTTCGTTGAAATCTGGTTGAAATATGAATGCAAATTCAATACAACGCTTAAAATAATATATATGTTGCCATAGTTACAGTTTTTCATATAAAAGCAAAGAGGATCGGATCCCCTTTGATATAAACAGGCAAGAATAAACGCGGCAACAACCAAATAATTGCATTTACATATACTGTCTGCAATCTTAAAAATGTAAAAAAAAAATCAACAAAAACAACGTAGAGGCTTAATGTTTGCTTGCAAAGCTTAATAAAAAAGTGCCAAAGACGATTAACAACAGTTACAACAAGTAAAAAGTACACAAACATATTTTCAAAACAGACCCGTAAAACCAATAATACCCCCTGTCTTCAAACGAGGATAGTAACATGGCCCTTGAGGCATAATTTCGAGTATGGTATAGAATTGAAAAAGTACACAAACATATTTTCAAAACAGACCCGTAAAACCAATAATACTTCCTGTCTTCAAACGAGGATATTAAAATGGCCCTTGAGGCATCATTTCGGGTATGGTATAGAATTGAAAGATCTGGGTACATACATTGGACCATGTGCAAAATATATGCTTGGAGAAAAGGCAGCAAAGAAAATTGATCTTGTTCCCTTATCAAACAATACGGTGTTGTTTAGAATTAATTGTTTGGCAAATAATGTGGAAATGGAATGGAACTTTTGAAGAGATTGAATGATTAAAATTATTTTGCAAACCAGTTTAACGAGTCGACAGTACTAATTATAGATACCTTTACTAGCTTTCAGCTAGTCCACCATTTACCTAGTTCCTATTTAGTGCCACGAAAGTGGAGTGAGGGCTAATAGATGGCATAAAAATATCTACTGTGTTTCAACATGAGATTTGTTTTGTAGTCTCAAAAAGACTTAATAATATTATAGAGCTGCGGAAAGGTTAAATATAATTATATATTCGAGGGGTTTAAAGGGGGTAGTGCATGCGTACCACACGACATTCGCACTGAAAGAGATTGTAGCATAGCCTCTCCTACCCAATTCCGACTCTCACCTCCACGTCTGGTGAACCCTGGTAACCTGACCACACTAGCCTGAGATGCGGTAACCAACCCGTATGGATGGTAAGGGTGGTCAGGGCTAGCGAGAGCGATAAAACCAAACCTGTTATGAAACCTTCAATAATGCCTCGGAATGGACTGGAAATACGGCAACGACACAAGCAACGGAAAAGGGAGAACGATTGGAAAATTGCATCGTGGAATGTTGTAACTTTATCGAGGCCTGGTGGGTTGAGAACTTTAACGGATGCCCTAAAAATCGGCGGAATGGACATAACTGCTGTTCAAGAAACAAGGTGGCCTGGAAAGAACTTACTAACCAGTAAGGAGTACTCATTTTACTACAGTGGTAAAACAGGCGACAAAAAGGAATTTGGAGTGGGTTTTATTGTCACAGGAAAGGCCAGAGAGGCAGTAATTGGTTTTAACCCAATAAGTGAACGATTATGCTCCATAAGGCAAAGAGGGAAAATTAGAAACGTCACCCTGATTAATGTCCACGCACCAACTGAGGACAAGGAAGAAAACGTGAAGGACCAATTTTACGAGGAACTGCAGAAAGCATATCGTGATGCGACAGAAGGAGATATCGAAATCATCCTAGGTGATTTTAATTCTAAAGTGGGACGCGAGGAGATATACCGACTGACAATCGGACTGCACAGTCTTCATGCTGAGACTAATGAAAACGGAAGTAGGATGATAGACTTTGCGACGACCAACAACATGGTAGTCAGTAGCACATATTTCCAACACAAAAATATTCACAAAGCCACATGGAAATCACCAGGTGGTAGAGTATTGAACCAGATAGACCATGTGATGATAGATGGGAGACACTGTTCAAATATCCTGGATGTAAGAGCCTGTCGAGGCCTCAATGTAGATTCGGATCTTTATTTGGTAAGGACGGTGCTTAGGGCTAGAATTGATTGTCAACGCACACAACAGCCGGCAGTTAAGAGATACGATCTGGAAAAATTCAAAATCGATGAGATGAAAGAGAGATTTCAGTACCAAATGCAGGAACGAATATCCAAACGGCCAGAAAACGCTCTAGTAGAGGTCAATGAAGCGTGGCAACAGATCAAGCAGGGCATCGAAGATACAGCAGAGGTTGTGGGGTGGAAGAAGGGACAAAGGCGTAATAACTGGTTCGATGAAGAATGCAAGGAAGCTCTGACAGAGAAGAACAAAGCCAGAGAAAAAGTACTACAACGAAATACTAGAGCGAATGTAGAGGATTATCGAAACAAACGGAAAGTTGAGAAAAATCTCTTCCAAAGAAAGAAATCTGAAAAAGATGAAGAAGATTTCGCGGAAATAGAAAGAATGAGTAATGCCAACGAAACTCGGGGACTCTATCAAAAGGTCAGAAATGCGAGACTTGGCTACAAACAGCAGCCACTTCTGTGTAAGGATAAGGACGGCAGAGTAATCGGACACACAGAAAAGTGTATCAAGAGGTGGGGTCAGTACTTCAGGGACCTGCTCAACCAGAACATTCGCGTAGTCCAAGAGGAAAGTATAACGCCAACATCAACATCAATATTAGGGACCGAGCAAGTGGAGGAACCCACCTTAGAAGAAGTAGAGACTGCAGTGTACAGGATCAAGAACAATAAGGCGCCAGGTGCAGATGGCATTCCAGGAGAATTGTTGAAGTATGGAGGTAGAGCCTAAATATCGTGCATGCATGATCTCATATTAAACATATGGAGAACGGAAAAGCTACCGGATGAATGGAAGCTAGGGATAATATGCCCATTGTACAAGAAAGGTGATAAGTTAGATTGTTCTAACTACAGGGCGATAACACTGCTAAACATTGCATACAAGGTCTTCGCTAATGTGTTGTACCGTCGCTTACTACCATACGCAGAAGAGAATATCGGGGAATACCAGTGCGGTTTCCGCACAAACAGGTCAACCACAGACCAACTGTTTGGCATTAGGCAGATCTTGGAGAAATATAATGAGTTCAATATCACGACACACCATCTATTCGTGGACTTCAGAGCAGCATACGACAGCGTTATAAGACACAAACTGTGGGGGATAATGACAAGTTTCGGATTCCCTGAAAAACTGACAGCCCTAACCAGAGTAACACTGTCTGAAGTATCGTCTGTAGTAAGAATACGAAACAAGTTGTCTGAGACTTTTATAACAGAGGAAGGACTACGACCCACTGGCAACTTTACTGTTTAACATCGTACTAGAAAAGGCCGTTAGGAGTAGTGGAGTGGATACTAACGGCACTGTGTACTTTAAGTCAACACAACTATTGGCTTACGCAGACGACATTGATATAATTTGCAGAAGCGAACAGGTGACCAAAACTACTTACTCGCTGCTGGAGAAGGAAGCAAATAACCTAGGACTCACTGTCAACGTAAACAAAACGAAATACATAGTGGCTAACGAAACTTATCGGAAAGTAGGACCAACGCTAGAACTAGACGGAAAGCACTTTGACACAGTAGATACATTTGTGTACTTGGGCTCGCAACTGAACAGCGTAAACCGGATGGGCGAGGAGATTAGAAGGCGGATAACTCTTGGTAACAGGTGCTATTATGGGCTACTTAAACTTTTTAGGTCCAAAACAATCCACCCCAAGCATAAGTGCACACTGTACAGGTCACTGATAAGACCGGTGGTAACCTATGGTGCAGAAGCATGGAGCTTAACACAGAGCGAAGAACAGGCTTTAAGTGTATTTGAGAGAAGAATGCTACGTGCAATATTTGGAGAGACCCAAGAACGAGGAATCTGGCGCCGAAGATATAATCACGAACTATATCAGCTCTACAATCAACCAGATATTGTGAGTTTCATCAAGGTGGCAAGATTGAGATGGCTCGGACACATGCAGAGAATGGGTGATCATAGGGTTCCGAAAAAGTTGTTCAATGGCCAACCAGAGGGAAGGAGAAGGGCCGGAAGGCCAAGAGGGAGATGGAAGGATGCGGTAACAACTGACCTACAAAAACTTCAAGTACGGGACTGGAGAACGTTGGCGAGTGATAGGTCCGCTTGGAGAAACATGCTGAAGGAGGCCCAGACCGGCAATCAGTTGTAGTGTCATTAAGAAGAAGGAGAAGATATATTCAAGCTATATTCCACTTTAATAATTTAGTATGATTGTATCTATAATTAGTTTGGCTTCACCCCAATATTCAACTATCATTTAAATCAATAACTGAAACTAAGTTCTGGTCTTTCTTCACACATGTGATACAAAGCCTAACCTGGGCAGCCCGGTAGATATATGGTTTTCAAACTTATGTAAGTGTATTCCAATGTATAATTCAAAAGAGCAAAGCTGCACTGATGAGAGACAGATCTCGAAACGCGTCGGCAGATGGCTATTTACTTGGGTTAAATAGAAATTTGTGATCTTAAAAACAATGTTATTCATCTAGTTCTTGTTTAGTGCCACGAAATTGGACCGAAGGCTAGTAAATTAATCTGTTGTGTTTCAACACGAGATTTGTTCTGTTGTCTTAAAAAGACTTAATAAAATTATTGAGCTACGGAAAGGTTGAATATATTTATAAATTCAAGCTATATTCCGCTTGAATAACTTAGTACGATTGATTCTATAATTAATTTGGTTTCACCGCAATATTCAATTGAACCGGTCATTTCGAAAAGGGCATAAGTCCATGAATTAAAACTTTTCAGAATCAACAAAAATATTTGTTTTGTTAAAAAAGTCATTGATGCCGAAGAAACTGAATATAGAGGTTGTTAAATAAAAAACATACACGCACTCTTTCGCACTGTACTCTTTTCGCATGGAATATGTAAAACGCTTCAATGAATAAAATAGCGTAAAAAAGTTATATTTCAAAAAAGTGTGACTCGTGCCCTTTTCGAAATGACCGGTTCAATTATCATGAAAGTAATGTCATATATTGCTTCTATTTGTGTTTGTTTATTGTCGGTGTGGAAACTGTTCTTTGTGGAAATCCTTATTTCTGTTTTATTTAGTTAAATCTTCTTTATTGTTTTGAGCACGCTGCCTTCATTATTTGAATCGGTGCGGTCCCAACCTAGCATAACAGTCATTAAATCATTAATTAAATTATTAATTATTCAAACGAAAATTTAAATTATGTTTGTATGTCAAATTGTAATTCGAATGAATACATCTAGATACAAATATTAATAATAAATATACAGAGTCGAAGACTTGTACGACATGACATTATATGTATTCGTTTAAGTTATAAATATACAATACCAAAATATTTTTGGTATTGTGTACAATACTTCCTCACTGATTTTTAGATAAATTCTATGTTTTATGAGAAATATTTGTAAACAATAGTACCCTTTAACTCCTTGGTCATTTTGTACAAGGAAAAAACCTCTGACAATATATTCTACAAAGAAAAAGAAAACATGCGAAAGGAGAATTCATTGTTGTAATAAATAGTTACCTCGACATCTTATACGAGAATGCGTTTATCGTCGGAAAAGGACGTAATGAAATAGGACTTTATCCTTCTAAATCTGTTATTCTACCATTTAATAGTTTTAATTGTTAGTTCACCAATTCATTGTTTTCGTTAGGCAATTCAGAATGGCGTAATTGCTCAGAAATATGGTCAGACTTTTTTTTAACAAATAATTAAAACTGGAAAAAAAAATTAACAAATAGGTTTCTCGCTGACTTTCGTGAATTAAAACTCTATCTAACCAGCATTTTAAATCTACGTACTTAGTCTTACTACAAACTTAATATTACTACGTACGTAAAAAACCTTTATCGATTTTAGTATTATAATGAGAATGTAATGAGTATCTGAAGGATCAATTGTTGAACGAAACTTTATATAATGATCTTAGAAACATTTTTTTTTTAGTTTCGATTTTTCACATTCCTAATTATATTGCTTTCGTCCTCATCTTTAATTATTTCAATTTAAAAAACTTGGGGTTGCTAGGCATAAGGGGGATGAATATATCGAGTTGGCTTGACTGTCCAAAAAGCTCCCCCCAAGAACAAAAATCGACGGGTCTCGACGAATTTTGAAATATTATTCGGTTTTCCAATTATAGGGGGGGGGGGGGGGGCAAATTTTCGTTGGGATACCCTGTATAATGGTAACTAGCCCGAGCCCAGAACGAACCGTTAAAATTTTCGCAAAAAAATATTACGGCCGCCAGTGTCGGAATCAAAGTTGAAGAAGAAATACGAGCGAGATCAGAATCGAGTCTCTCGTTTCTCGCCGTATTTGGTCTCGCTCTCGCCTAAATGATTTTCAAAACTCTCGCGGTCTCTTCTGTCTTTTACGAGACGAGAGGAGACGAGACGAGAAAAATATCGTTTTCGTGTGAAGTCCTATTTATTTTAGAAAATTTTGAATTGGTAAAACCATACAACATTATAGATAATCAGATAAACTTAATAAACACAGCGTGAATATATAAATATACTCAACCTTTCCGGAGCTCTATAATACTAATGAGTCTCTTTAGGACTACCAAAAACAAATCTCGTATGAAATTTGCCAGTTATTCTATAGCTTTCAGTCCACCTTATAAAAACCAATTAGACATGTATGCATTGAAATAGTTTAATTCGCTATAAATTGCGTAATATTCGATATAATTTGGCTATCTATTAACTAAAATGTTAAAACCTCGTTTAAGGGCGCTTTAAAAACAATTACGCTATTGAACAACTGATTACTGTTTCTATCCGATCTAATCAACGATAAAAATTAAATGTAATGAATGTAAAAAAAAAAACTGGAAATACTTTTCAAAACACAACTGCAGTGGCGTTGATGGAACACAACTACCACATGGAAAGCCAAGGAGACTTATTCTGATACACAGACGGCTCCAACAAGCACAGTGGAACGACGTTAGAGTCTATGGACTGTTTCTAACTGGGCCACTAAATAAGCACAGGAGTAGAGGGGCTAGGAGAGTTCTGGCTCAAAATCCCATAAGGATTTACATAGGGGTCTAAATTCACATTTTGTAACCAGATTCCACTTTTTGTAACCAGATTCCACTTTTTGTAACCAGATAATCAAGGGTCCGTTAGATTGGTATCACTTTTTGTAACCAGATAATCAAGGGTCCGTTAGGTTGGTATCACCCATAATCTACTTTTGTAACCAGATAATCAAGGGTCCATTTAGGTTGGTATTACCCCTTAATCTCACTTGACTTCAGACAAGACTAGAAAGACAAGACTAGACGGACAAAACTAGATGGACAAGACTAGACGGACTAGACTAAGCCATTTGATGAGAAAAATCAAATCTGGTGTCAGAACGGCTCTAGCATGTGCCCTAAGGGAGATACCGCCCGACCCCCTCCCCCTCAGTAGATGACGTCATCCACCGCGGTAGATATCGCTAAACTAATTATCTCGATGCTGATTGGCCGATTAACGAAAAATAATTACGGTTGGCCTTGTGCCTAAATTTATATGTAATGAATAAGACAAGACTAGATAGACAAGACTAGATAGACAAGACTAGACAGACAAGAATAGAGAGACGAAACTAGACAGACTAAATAGGACCGAGCGTCTAGCACTGATAACAATCCTGTCTCAACCTGTCTGTAAACGCATGTGGAACTAATACATTATGAAGCGCGGTCTAATTAATCTTGAAATTATCCCGTGTTTAATTTAATCAGGATATTAAGGTTTTGATTTATCGATAGTCGATTAGGCGCGACCGGACGTCTAGTGCTGATAACACCAGGCAAGAATAGAGGCAAGAATAGACACCAGACACCTTTGAATCAGCGTTGAACAGCTTTAATCTCATTGGGTTAGTTGGGTTAGCATTATGTTAGGTTAGCATTAGGTTAGGTTACGGGAGGTTAGAAATGAAACGCGCTTCATTCTTAACCTCCCGTAACCTAACCTAATGCTAACCTAACATAATGCTAACCCAACTAACCCAATGAGATTAAAGCTGTTCAACGCTGATTCATAGCTGATTGAAAGCTGATTGAAAGCTGTTTAAAGCTGATTGAGGTTACATAGACCTCACAACCTGTTTAGCGTGGGGTCATATAGACCTCAAACCCTGTTTAGCGTGGGGTCACATAGACCTCACACCCTGTTTAGCGTGGGGTCACATAGACCCCACACCCTGTTTAGCGTGGGGTCACATAGACCTCACACCCTGTTTAGCGTGGGGTTACATAGACCTCACACCCCTGTTTAGCATGATGAAAAGTGGATGCAAGTAGATGAAAAGTGGAGGTTTTTTCACGCGCTTCATTCTTAACCTCCCGTAACCTAACCTAATGCTAACCTAACATAATGCTAAGCCAACTAACCCAATGAGATTAAAGCTATTCAACGCTGATTCAAAGCTGATTGAAAGCTGATTGAAAGCTGTTTAAAGCTGATTGAGGTTACATAGACCTCACACCCTGTTTAGCGTGGGGTCACATAGACCTCACACCCTGTTTGGCGTGGGGTCACATAGACCTCACACCCTGTTTAGCGTGGGGTCACATATACCTCACACCCTGTTTAGCGTGGAGTCACATAGACCTCATACCCTGTTTTGCGTAGGGTTACATAGACCTCACACCCCTGTTTAGCATGATGAAAAGTGGATGCAAGTAGATGAAAAGTGGAGGCAAGTAGATGAAAAGTGGATACCAGAAAATTGAACTCTTTGGTATTTATATAAATGAAAAAAAATATTACTATCTGGGTCACAGACAAGTTTAAGAAATTTCGCTTACACATTGGAAATTATTGGGAAAAATATCATAGGTAATATGTGGTCTGTATAGTCTTGTCCGTTCTTGTTCGACCTTGTTCGGTATTGTCCGATCTTCTCCAGTCTAAAACCAATAATATCATTTGAATTAATTCGTAATATGTTTGCAATCAATTATGTATGCGTACAATATTCTCCGCTACCCGCCCGCAACTCATTTTGAATTTTCCCCGCTTGTCTGTCTAATCTAGTCTGACTAGTCTAGTCCCTCTATTCTTGTCTGGTGTATCACTAGACGTCCGGTCGTGCCTAATCGACTATCGATGCATCAAAATCTTAATATCCTTATTAAATTAAACACGGAATAATTTCAAGAAATTAATTAGACCACGCTTCATAATTTATTAGTTCCACATGCGTTTACAGACAGGTTGAGACAGGATTGTTATCAGTGCTAGACGCTCGGTCCTATTTAGTCTGTCTAGTTTCGTCTCTCTATTCTTGTCTGTCTAGTGTTGTCTATCTAGTCTTGTCTATCCAGTCTTGTCTTATTCATTACATATAAATTGAGGCACAAGGCCAAACGTAATTATTTTTTCGTTGATCGGCCAATCAGCATCGAGATAATTAGTTTAGCGATATCTACCACGGCGGATGACGTCATCTACTAAGGGGGAGGGGGTCGGGCGGTATCTCCCTTAGAAAACATGCTAGAGTCGTTCTGACACCAGATTTGATTATTCTCATCAAATGGCTTAGTCTAGTCCGTCTAGTCTTGTCCATCTAGTTTTGTCCGTCTAGTCTTGTCTGTCTAGTATTGGCTGATATCCAGTGTGATTAAGGGGTAATACCAACCTAAACGGACCCTTGATTATCTGGTTACAAAACTAGATTAAGGGTGATACCAACCTAACGGACCCTTGATTAAGTGGTTACAAAAAGTGGAATCTGGTTACAAAATTTGAATTTAGACTCCTATGTAAATCCTTGTGGGATTCTGAGCCAGAACTCTCTTAGCCCCTCTACTCACAGGCTGCGATAAACGCACTAACATGTTATAGAATAAAATATAGGACAGTTTAGTAGTGTCTCCAGAACCTAAAAAGTCTGGCACTACACAAAAGCCTTACGCTTTCGTTGGTGTCTTAGTCACATAAGCCTAGTGAAGGAAAAGGCGGACGCACTTGCAAAATATGGCGCAGCTGTGGTGCTCCCGATTGCAAGAGAGAAATCAACTATATCTGCACGACCAAGGTTGGTAAGTTAATAACAGAGTGAACTAATAGGAGTCACCAATTACAATGCGCCCGCACAAGTGGCCAACAACACAGCGAATAACGAATGTTAGGTTCCAAATCCTAACAGCAGTTAACTTGCACCACCCTAACAGCAGATAACTTGCTCTAGAAAACAGATTTCAACTCAGCAGTTCTTTTAACGGCACACTGCGCACTAATATGGCATCTACAGAATACGGTCATCTAGAGTCTAAATGTATTCTAGATTCCTAGATTCAAGACAGTTGAACCATTATGCAGACTCTGCAAAGAAGAGGAATATACTGCCTCTCATATCATCTTCCATTGCGAAGCAATCGCGCGAAGGAGAATAAAACGCAACATCACAGCTGCGTCACCGATCGGTTCAGGGACCGAAGCCGTGGTTTACCACCTTTTCCCCGTCATGGCGAGGGGGATGGGATGCGCTGCCGCGGGGCGGTACGTTGGGGTGGCTTCCTTCACCGTGGAGGAGGTCCGCAAGGCGGTAGCCTCACTACCCGCAAAAAAAGCACCCGGTCCAGACAGGTTGAATAACGAGCTGTTCTGCCTGGCAGCAGGGGGGAACCTCGAAAGACTTACCGACAACTGCAACAGATATCTGAAAGAGAGAGTGTTTCCCAGGTGTTGGAAAAAGGCATTTACGCCCTTTCCAAAATATTATTAATATATTCCAAAGTCGGGTAATGATCCCTCAACGCCTGGTGCGTACAGACCGATTTGTTTGCTGGACGACGGGTCAAAAGTGCTGGAAAGGTTGCTTCTATGGCGCTTACAAGCCGTTATAGAGCAAGGGGGCGGTTTCGCTCCGGAGCAGTTCGGCTTTCGCGAAGGGCTTGAGACGGAGGATGCCATTCGGGCCGTCCTTCGTGTTGCGAAGGGGGCCAACAGCGGACCGTACCGTACCAGTGGGCATTGTGTGGTCGTCAACTTAGATATTGTCAATGCCTTCAACACGGTACAATGGTGCTTCGTTCTCGAGGCCCTAGCAGAATGGAAACTACCGGAGACGTTGCTGAGGCTTACTGCCGATTACCTGCGCGACAGAACCAACAGTTACCGCGAGGGGGAGGACTGGCGTGAGCGGGGGTTCCGCAGGGATCGGTTTTAGGACCATGTTTGTGGAATGTCGCCTATGACAGCCTTCTGCGCACGCTGAAACGGTTACTGCCCACAGGGGTGGGTATTGTGGCATACGCAGACGACCACTTGTCATCACCGACAGGTGCTGGGATATGCTGCGTCTCAGGGTCACGCGCGAGGGGGAACTCGTTAGAGAGTGGATGGAGACGGTGGGCCTTCTGCTCGCCGCCTCTAAAACACAAGCGGCCCTGCTCTTCACCAGAAGGTCAGGAAGAGGTATTGAAATGTTAGGAGAGAAGATACCGGTCAAACGGTCGATCCGGTACCTCAGTCTGATCCTCCAGGCGGGTCATTACCGTTGGGGATTACACGTGTGCCACGTCGCCGGCAACGCGGCACGCGCGTCACAACAGGTGGCGCGTCTCATGAAGAAGGCCACCTGGCCTAGGGAGGGTAGGAGGAGGCTTATGGCCAGTGTGGCCACTAGCAGATTCCTATAAGCGGCACCGGTGTGAGCATCGGCGGTGAGATGTAACACCCGTAACAGGGAGCGGTTGTGACGGGCACTGCGCGCGGTGGGCATTAGAGTCGCCCTGGCTTACCGCACTGTCAGCATTGACGCCGTGGAGGTCATATCGCGGATTGCTCCCGTGGATCTCTTAGTTATGGAGCGCACGTCGGTGAGGGACACAAGAACATCTGGTGGGAACCGCGGGGAGGCAAGGAGAGTTGCTCGGGAGCAACTACTTGCCTGCTGGCATTTAATTCGATTTAATTCGGTGGATGGGGCGAGGGCTGAACGAAGTGGGTTCAAACTTCCTCACCCAGCTTCTTACCGGACACGGGTCCTTCGGAACGTATCCCCACAGGATTGGGAAAGCCCCAGACAACAGGTGCACATCCTGTGGAGATGGCGTGCGCTACGACGCGGAGCGACAGGTCCTGATAACGGCCCTGGAAGGGGAAGTCACGGTCGAAGCCGTGGCGGGTGGCCTCGCTGGGCAGGTGGGGCGGGGGGTTTGGTCGGCCTTAAGCCGATTCGCGACTACAGTCATGCGGGCTAAGGAGTTGCCTGGGTGGGAACAAGAACGGTAGGGTTTTTTGTTTTTTTTTGCTTGTTTTATTTTTGATGTTATTGTAAATGCTATTGCATAGCATCTTGTACTTTGATATAAATCCTGTTGTACTTTTATTGAATAAAGCTCATCATGGTGCCCGTTGCGGGAAGACTCGAAAAGTGGGCAGAGGCAATTATGCCATCGTTGACGGTCCCTCTGTCCTTCCGTTTCAGTGGAGCCACTTGAGAAAAAACTTCACAGCTGAGGGATTTCCACCGAAATATTAGACCAGTAGACTTTTGGACCTAATACACGGTCTAGATCTATTTGCTTGAATGGAACAATGTGGGGAATTCAATGGGCCTATAGGCGTGCAGTGGTTTAAGGGATGCAAATCTCCGAACCCATCTTGGGATGAGAAGAAAATGGTTGATATTGCTGTAATCCTTAAAATATTTTTGAAAACTTTAACCAAAATTACAGAAAAATTTCAATAGGGTCATCCACTTGAAATCCGTGACACAATTTCTTATATTAAGCATAATTTTAGCTAATGTGATGTAAGAGACTTACCAATTTCTTCTAGTAATTTAGTAACATTTTTTAATTTGGTAAAAACTCCACGAAAAAAAAAACTAAATTGAGTTTAATTAATGGTATTAAGAAACAACTTAAAGTTAACATTTTTATAATTCAACTAACTGAAACTAGATGCAACCATTCTAAATAATAAATGTAATTTAATAAATTAAATTTCCATTTCAATTTTAAAATTTAAATTGAATAATGGGACAACAAAAAGTGAGCTTAAACAGGGGGGAGGAAGTATTTTCCCCGCTTTTTACAAAACCTAAAAGTACTTCTGTTTAATTAATCACTTGTACCATAATTACTTTTGTAAATAACATTATTATTTAATTATTTTCTAATAAATGAATGGTAATAATGTTTGTATGTAATAATGTATCTAAAATGGAATCGAATAAAATTCAGTCCTGTAAATATAAACGCATATACGAACGACATTTTCTCGCGTTTTCGAATATGACCTAAAAATGAAAATCAATCCTCTCCGCAGCTCAAACTGAAAGCCTAAGGATCTTCCCGGAACTTTTCTACACTTTGCTCCCTAATACACCCTAAATCTCCTAAGAACTATTATATAAGTCCAGATGTTTATATGTGAATGCGTCTAGAGCAATTTATTTTTATATATCATAGCAAGATAAAACTTCTGATTTTTTCCTAATCTTTATTTCTCGCGTCCTTCATTTGTCATCCTACTTCCCTCCTGCTAGATAAAATTATTTAGAAAACTCAATCTTTATAATAAAATACAAAAATAATATTATAATTAATTTTATTTAAAATTTTATTTACAGTTTATTTCATGAATTGTTAAATTGTTTGAATTTTGCGGACAAAAAAATTTGGACAAAAACTGGTAATACGCCGGCGATGTTTATGTTCACTAACACATGTAAATATATGCATGAAATATTAGTTTATAATAGTAAACTGGCTGTTAAAATATTTGACTAAGAAATTTATTAATCCTGTGTTTATTTACCCGTTCACATTGTCCGTATGCAATCGTAAAACATGTTTAAAAATTTAAAGCTATCAAAAACCTTGTTTTAAAATGAATTGCTAAAGGATATTTAATTAATAAATTTTAATTATCCATGCGGTATTTATTTATCACGCTCGATTTATTTCAAATATTAAAATATAAAATATTTAAAGTTGTGATACTTTCTTTGATATTTCCCTTTTTTTAATTTTATGTGAGATAAGTAAATAATTAATCTGAAATTGAAGTATTTCAAAATTATCTAATAATATTAGAATATTAGATTATTATAATATAAGTTTTGATTTTTAATTTAAATATAATTTTATAACAAATAAATAAAATTTTCGTAAAACATAAATTTATATTCCTACCATTATCCGAAAACCCCACGTCTTGGCTCTTGATCTAACACAATGTAAATGAAATTCTTTTGTAGTAGGACGAGGTCACTCCCTTCACGTTTCACACTTCATCGCAACCAGACTGTTGCTACACTCCTATCCATATTGTTCCTATTTCGATCTGAAACTGAATAAAAAAGTAGGTGCTATTAACTTATTTTTTGGAATTCAATATCAAATTCTTTTACAGTGTGAACGTACATGTAACACATGTAATAATATCAGCCTACTTCGCTTAGACACCACATACTACAATTATTTTAAGTATAAAACAATCCAAATCAGTATCACGTAGAATAATTACGGTACTTCCGTATTAACGCCACCACCGCTCCATTTTTAAATGCAAAAAATTACCTAAAATTTTTATAATTACATATACTAAAATGGTTTGGTACGCTTTTCCGGGAGGGGGCGGGAGAAATGCGTCAAATCGGGTTTGTAGAATGAAAACGGACGTTTTGAGTTATTTTCGAAAGAAATTTTGCCGGGACAAAGTGGTAAAATGTTTAGAAAACTCCAGACAATTGACTAATCTTTGAGAAATTGTGGTGCCGCGGGCGGCGGGGGTTCGGCGTGAAAACGAAATTTCTGTTTCTCGACCGCCGAGCGGCCGAATTTGGACCGATCGCGACGCGAATGGTGCTATCTGGAGCCCCGATTTTTTCCGCATAAAACTGTCAAATTTTCGTGTCTTTGCTGAAAATTTGGAGAAAAGTGCGAAAAACCGAAAAAAAATACCGCATAAAACGATCTTCTTTGACGTTCTATTGCGAGCCGACCGCTGAACAGAACGCCTTCCCGTTTGCGGGTCTGGTTTCGTAGGTTCTTTCTCTATGGGCTTTCGAATAGGCCGTGCGAATTTTTGCAAAACTGGCCATGCGGTAGATGTTTTTGCAAAACAGGACGTTATCGGCTGCCGAACCGGAAGTGGGTGGAATTTTGCAATTTCTTCTACACCGTTCGATGGAGGTCGACGGTATCTTGCGTACGATGTGCCGATTTGCCGCTTCTCAGAAACCACGAGGTCGCCACGACCGATAGTAGGAAACCGGTAGGATGTCAATCCGCAATCGAGATCTACAAAAGTACAAATGACACAACTTCCTGCCCTACTGTGGCAGACCGAGAATAGACTGGACCGTGCCATAGGCTATTAAAAGTTGCAAGACAAACAGGCAAAGATATTGCAAAAAAACGAAATTCGCATTTTGAGTCCTAGCTAAGAGGTGCATGCGAATTTTTCAGAAATTTTTGAACGGTGTCCTTCCGCCGGAAATTGCCGACATTCTGAAACTGAGTTTCCACGTTTCACTTGCACTGTGCGCCCCCCAGAGCCCTGAGAATTGTCGCCCATTTTTCGCACATCGTATTTCATCCGTCTTTCAACTTTAGCAACTTTTACCGCGGCAATTCGCAAATTTCGACTCTTTTCTGCAAGGGTTGTAAATGTCGCTTCTTCGCCGGCTGCGGTTCAGCGTAGGCGAATTTTCCAAAATTTCTCAAATTTCGGGTACGTCAAAATCGGAATTTTCTTACCACGACATTTACGCTGCAACGACGAACACCTATCGGTGGTAACACATTCCCGCACTTTCACCTGCAAGTCCTGTCGCAAGATGATTCGAATTTTCAATTTTTGTCAGCATTTTCTCAACCAAGAATTCACCAAGAAAACATATCGGCGCTACTGGCGGGACTCAAACACAAACGTTAACCCAAACGTCAGTCAGTTGAAATCTACTGCGACCGCTGAAAAAATTGTTTTCAGACAAAACTCAGACTTTTCGAACAAGTCTGACTTAGAAGGGACCCCCAAGCAAGTTTCGCCCAGAAAAGTTTGTTCTTGAAATCAGTGGAAATCATTTTAGAACATGTGATATTAGTGGAATTATGTGCCAAAATATTTGTGGTTATTTAAACTGTTTTTCTATTCCGAGTTTTAAATGTATTTAATTGGGTAATAAACTTTTTTTTTGTAACAAAGAAATTAAGAAGTATTTTATTTATCCTGGGTGAAAAATCTAAATCTTTGACCACGTTTCTCATTTAAATTGATGGCTAAAAATAGATTATGATAATGAAATTTATGATATGAAAAATAGATTGATGGATAAAAAAATAGTTTAATAGATTCTACAGCATGTGGAACAATAAAATTGTACACGCTTCTAAAGAAAAAGTCGACCTGTCTAACACTTATCAAAATATCTAACACATCATTTTCGAAAAATATTTGATCTGGCGGTGGCTGCCGTTACATATTGGAATTCTTTATTGTCGTCTGGATTCATTTAACAAAATTATTTTAGTTTCACACGATGTAGAACAATAATATTGCACACATTTGTAAAGAATTAGTAATTCTATGATATCCCTCAGTTATTTTTACAAAATATTTTGTCCGGCGAGGACCGTCGCCTCTCAAAGTCAACGCAGCACAGAAGGCAACACATTCAAATAACTATATTTTGAAAACTGCAATAGATGTATTAAAAAAACTTTCAATTCTAGATAGCGCATACATTTATCTATCGAAATTGTCATTTTAGAATCTTCGTGGCCGATAACATTTTTTTTTTAAATTCAGAAATTTATGTTGAAATTCTTCAAGTATTTTTTCTGTCCAACTCTGCCGAACATGTATTCTACACTGCTAGATAAAGCAGATTTTCTGCTAGAAACCGTTTTTGGTGAGAAATTTGAAAATCGAAATTCAGAGAAGGGGTACCCCTTGAATTCTTTCTTGCATTTTATATATTTTACTTTTGAGACTAAACCGAAGGTTGTTGCAAAATTTGCAAAGAATACTTTTTTTTTATGATATTCTATTTTGAGGCGTTGACGAGATATTTGCAAAAAAACGCTGAAGACAAAATAATTTTCCACGCCGTACCCATTGGACGGGGAGCGTTCAAATTTTATCAGCTGATACTTCTGGTGGATACTCACATTCAGTAAAAGTTTCATTGAAATCCTTACAGGTCTAATAAATTTGTTCGCAATTTTTGAATATTTAAAAATTTTCGTCTTCGGATCAGACGATTTAATGAACACAAACGATCTCTACGATTGAAAAATAACAAATCTACCTTCGCTAATCACCTATTAACCACAGGACACCAAATTTCGGCAAACAACCAGCCGACAATATTACATCGCATGGAAAAAGGATTAAAAATGGACCTACTAGAATCTTTAGAAATCGGAAAAACCATCAACAACAGTTCTAGTAACTGTCTCAACGAACAGACCGAATTTCTGCACCAATCACCACTCTTGAAAATATGACAAAGCCCATTTTAAAATCATATAAATATATGTAATTGTTTAATGTTTGTATTAGATCTGAAGATGCCACTGCGTTGGTGAAACTAGTAATCAATAAAATATGTCTGGATTTGTTTAAAAAATGATTCTAGTATGTTTCACACAACGTGGAACAATACAAAAAATATCACACATTTGTAGAGAATTAGTTAGTCTATGATATATCTTAGTTAGTTTTGCAAAATATTTTATATGGCGGCGGCCGCCGTCCCTCAAACTCGAACATAACAGAAATTAACAAATTCAAAAAACTGTAAAATGAAAGCTGCAAGAGATATTTTGAAATTTCTTTCAGATCTATATAGATTTATACATTTTTCTATTGAAATTGACGTTTTGGTATATTTATGGCCGATAGCCTGGACACATAATTGTTTTAATAAAGAAATATTCATTGAAAACTTGCAAATATATTTTTTTGTCCAATTTTCCGGAGTCTAAGAATCATGCAATTAACGCTATTTTATTGAACACATTTTCATCTAAAAGTCGAGTCATTTTCATTTTTCCAAAGCGAACCGTTTGGATGAAATTTTTTTTTGGAAACGAAGAAATTCAAAAACGAAATTCAGAGAAGGGAGTCTTCTTGTCTATCTTGTTTTAACTGTCTAGTCTTGTCTGTCTAGGTTCAGAAAAATTCTTAGAAAATGTCTAGTCTGTTATTTTCTATTAGATTTGATAATCTACTCACAATTAGATTTGAACTCCAACCGATGGCAACGAATGCCACCCCAAGCTCCAAACAAATTCCTGGTTCAAGATCAGATAAATGTAAACTAGAATGTTGCAGAGGATGTGATAAAAAGAAGTGAAGGTATGCCAACCAAAATTCTTATCGATGGTGTCTGCTAAATCGCACAGAATCTCGTTCAACTCGACTAACACCTCTGCACGACTCCCTTGAAAATCTTCAATCAAGCCATTGAAGACCCGAATTCTCCATTTTAAATTTTTTCAATTTTATATTTTTTACTTTTGCGACCAAACCGAAGGTTTTTACAAAATTTTCAAAGAATACTTTTTTGTAGGCACCGACGTCATACATATGGATATCTCGGTTATAATTTTTCACCTTGAGGCGTTGACGAGTTATTTGCAAATAAGGTTTGATGCAAAAATAATTCCTCACGACGTCCCCATTGGGGTGGGAGCGTTCAAATTTTGTCAACTCATATCTCTGGTGGATGCCCACATTCAGTATAAGTTTCATTGAAATCCTTCAGGGATTAATATATTTTTTTGCAATTTTTGAATATTTTGAAATTTTCGCATTCAGTTTTGATCGGAATTCGTGATTGACATGTCTGGATTTGTTCAAAAATTATTTTAGTAAGTTTTACCCAACGTGGAACGATAAAATTTCACACATTTATAGAAAATTAGTAAGTCTATGATATCCTTTAGTTAGTTTTGCAAAATATTTTATCTGGCGGCGGCCGCCGCCCCTCAAACTCGAACATAACAAAAATTAATAAATTCAAATAACTATAAAATGAAAACTGCAAGAGATATATTGAAATTTCTTGCAGATCTATATAGACTATATATTTTTCTATTGAAATTGACGTTTTGGTATCTTCGTGGCCGATAGCCTTGACACAGAATTTTTGTAAATACAGGAATTTTGAAAAAAAAAATTGAAATTTTGTGAAATCTTTTTTCTGTTCATTTTTCCAAACTCAGATAAGTCAAGGCCACATACGCGCGACAGCGCCGCGCGTATAGCCCTGAACAGATAAATCAAAACCACATACGCGCGGTAGGGCCGCGCGTATAGTCTTGATCAGATAAATCAATACCACATACGCAACGGCAGCGCCGCGCGTATTTTCTTGATCAGATCACAATCAAGACCAATCAATCAATCAATATGTGGTCTTGATTTATCTGTTTTCTACAAGTTTTACGAGTTTCCTACAAGAATAGTTGAAAATTACACATTTAATTTGGAATCGAAAGGTGTAGACAGCACCGCGCGTATAGCCCTAAACAGATAAATCAAAACTACATACGCGCGGTAGGGCCTTGATATAGTCTTGATCAGATAAATCAATACCACATACGCACGGCAGCGCCGCGCGTATTGTCTTGATCAGATCACAATCAAGACCAATCAATCAATCAATATGTGGTCTTGATTTATAGATAAAAATTACACATTTAATTTGGAATCGAAAGGTGTATTCCGCGACTTCCTAGCGCGTATAACAAAAGAGTTATTGTTGAAAAAACGGTCAGTTCTACCACTTCACGGCTGAAGGAACAGCCATCTCGAAATTTATCCGGATTCTCTTTTTAAAATCGAATAGTGCACATTGAGGCCTATTGAAATGTGCTACATGAACTTTTTTCGGCTGACAGCCTCGACATGCCGAGTGTTTAAAAATGTCGTGTACTTTTCTGCTACATCTTCGATAAATCATATGCCTCATTTCCTTGGGTTTGCAAGAAATAATTTTAACACAGATCTATAAAACACATTAATTTCATCGCTCCGCTGTTAATTGTTTGGTCATGGGAATTTTTTTCATTCAACTCCGAATTCATTCTCCATTTAAACCTATGTAAAATGTAAAACCAAATTCAAGTCCCTGGGTCCCTTCCATTGAAAAAAATATCACTTTTCACATTTGTGACAAAACCAAAAGACTTTATAAAATTTGCAAAGAATGCTTAATTGTAGATACCAGAATTCCACATACGGTGCACCAAATCCCTATTTTCTGTTTCGAGGCTCTGCAGAGATATTTGCCAAATTCCTCCAAAACTAAAATAATTTGCCGCGTCGTCCCCGATGGCAGCAGAACATTGAATTTTCGTCCGAGTGTACTTTTTATAGGCATCCATGTACAGTACAAATTTCGTTGGAATCGTCTGAGGTTTAATGCATTTTTTTTCGCTATTTTTGAGTATTTTTAAATTTCCGCGTTCGGTTTTGGATAAAATTCGTGATTGACAGGTTTCGTTTCCTTAAAAAATAGCCTTTATGAGTTCCACCCCACGCAGAACAATAAAATTTATGCACAGGGCATCGTTCTATGAAATCACTTTGTCAATTTTGCAAAACATTTTATCTGGCGGCGGCCGTCCCTCTTAAAGCCAAACCGGAAGAGAAAACAATAAATTCAAATATCTATAGGTTGATAACTGTAACAGATTTTTACAGAATTCTTTCAGTTCTATATAGACCATACATTTTTCTATAGAAATTGATATTTTGACATCTTCGCGATTTTACCCTCAGGCTTCTGCCCTCAAATTCATACCATTACAGAGAGTAATACATTCTAATAACGATACTTTGAATTGAAAAATTACTATTCATTATTTAAATTCTAAGTTTTTACAACTAATTAGACGCAATTAACAGTCGCGTACTATTCTTTATATCAAATGACTATAGCTTCAAAAGTTTAATTGGTACATTCAAAAATCTTTCAGTTCTATATAGACTATCCATTTTCTATTTTTCGTTTTGGTATCTTTGACGCCGATAGCCTTGCCGCAGGATTTAATTAAAAAACTATATATTGAAATTTTTCAAAGCTTTTCTGATTCCTACCAAACTTGCGTATAACACTGCTCGATAAAGCAGATTTTCTAAAAAGTGTGCAATTTTTATACTTCCAGATCAAACATTGTGGCCGCGTGAACTCTCGATCCATAATAAAATAAGCAAGTAGCAAGAGGTGTTGTTAAACCTAGGTTAGGTTAGAACACCTCGATCTAAAATATGCTAAAGTGGCAAAGTCTGTTAGCCTAACTTAGGTTGGGTTATATACCGCAAAGCGGCAGAAAAATTAAGACAAACTACAAGAGCGACAAGCGGTAGCGCGATCCAAGAGATCAAAAATGAGATAAAGCTGAATGTTGGTTTAACCTAGGTTAACCTATTAGGTTACATGTCGCAAAACGCCAGATAAATCCAGACCACATACGCATCCCTCGAAGTGAAACCGGAACTGATACTAATAGATTAAAATAGCAACAACGATCAGAGATATTTCGATAACGATCAGAGATGATAACCTTGACACTGGATTTTTTAAATAAAGAAATACATGAAAATCAAGTCAACGTTGACATTAACGTCAGTTGAGTAATTTATTGGTACTTATTTTTTTTGGTGAAACTTTTAGAAACATAATTTTGCTAAGTGTTGCTAATTGTCTAAAAGCAAACTTACTATAATTTGAGGAGTAATATTGGAAATCAAGAGTTGCCAACCTTCATAAAAGGAGGTTACTATATATGATGAAGTGACGTTAGTAACTAAGGTTTACAACTTTGACGAAAATAACTCTCAACAGCTGATTTTTTCTAACTTGGTTATGTTATCTGCCAAACTTGACAACAACAACGAAACTTGTGGCTAAACCTTGACTAACACGAAACCATGGTGAGATAACTTACCATCTAACACAGGCCCTCAGCGGCCACGGATGCTTCAGGGAGTATCTACATAATTTTGGCAGGGCAAGTGACGCAATGTGTGTATACTGTGCGACGTGGACAGTGCACTTCATACTGTGTTTTAATGCAGTAGGTGGATATCCGTGAGGGACAGATGGAAGGAGCAGACAGGCCTCCTGCTAGAGGTGCAAACACTGGTAGACGCGATGCTGAGATCACCAGAGGACTGGACATACACGGAGACAATGATACCTGACATCCTGACACAAAAAGAACAAGACGAACGGACAAAAATGAACTACAAAAAGGAATACCAAAACAATAGAGCCAATACTATATAGCCAGATTCCCGAACAACTAGGGCGGCGGAAAAACCGTCCGGGCTGCTCACCCTGAAGGAATGAGCCAGCGATACCGGGGTGGCGTACTTTTTTAAGCCAAGTGGAAGTAGGAGTTTAGTGAGTGAGAGCCTCACACACAGGCTGGTAGAGCTTCCCCCAAACCACATATAAAAAAGGTCTTTAGACTCTAGAATACCTTGTTAAACTTGGGGCTTCCAACTTCCAACAAGCAAATTTTTGCATTTTGTTTTCGGATTTGCAAACTAGACTAAAATATCGTTAATTCAATTATTTTGAGTTAGTCTAGACCTTAGACTGAGTCTAGAATATTTTGTTAAATTTGTGAAACCCGTGAACGATTTGGCAAGAAAATTGTTTGGCAAAATTTATCGAGTTTTACAAAAACGCTTCTAACGTCTAAAGTTTTGCAAATTTTTGCATTTTGTTTACGGATTTGCAAACTAAACTAAATCGACGTTAATTACATGTATTTTGAGTTAGTCTAGTCATTAGACTAAGTCTAGAATACCTTGTTAAATTTGTGAAACCCGTGGACAATGTGGCAAAAATTTTGTTTTGGAGAAATTTGTCGAGTTTTACAAAAATGAACGTCTAAAGTTTTGCAAATTTTTGCATTTTGTTTTCGAATTTGCAAACTAGACTAAATTGTCGTTTATTCAATGTATTTTTAGTTAGTCTAGTCCTTAGACTAAGTCTAGAATACCTTCTTACATTTGTGAAACCCGTGGACAATTTGGCAAAAATTTTGTTTTTGGAAAAGATTGTCGAGTTTTACAAAAATGCTTCCAGCTTCTAAAGCTTTGCAAATTTTTGCATTTAGTTTTCGGATTTGCAAACTAGACTAAATTGTCGTTAATTCAATGTATTTTGAGTTTGTCTAGTCCTAAGACTAAGTCTAGAATACCTCGTTAAATTTGTATGTTGGTTACTCAACAACACAAGTTACCAACTTGATAAAAACAATATATGTTGGTTATGTTGAACGTCAAAGTTGACAAAATCAACGTCACTTATTTAATTAAAAGGTTATGACATTTTTAGTGAGATTTTCAGTAACTTTTACGCCACAGCTGATTTTTTTTTGTCTATGTAAACCTTAATAACTAACATCACATCGTAAGATATAGTAACTTTTTTTATGAATGTTGACAGGTTTTCATTTCTAATATCACTCCTTTAATTATATTTAATAATAGTAAGTTTGATTTCACACAATTGTCAATCACATCACACACTTGAAAATGTATTATACAATTCCACCCTCATCAATTATTCCACCTTTAACAACTATTCCATTATTTTCAACTCTTCCATCCACAAAAACTATTCCATTCCGAAAAATACGATCCACATGTACTAGTAAATTATAAAATAAAATATTTTATTTAAAATTAAAACATTCGCGGCAGCGCGACCTCTCGATCCAATAGATAGTTGTGGTGGCGTTAATACGTAAGTATCGTAATTAGTTCTTGAATTGTTTAAACGAACGTTGTTTAGTCTGCGTAAAGTTAATTAGCTTAGACGATGTTTATTGACACTAAAATATCAAGACGAAAATACACTGCTTATATTTTCGGAAAACAAATTGTTTTCATTTAAGAAACTAACAAATAATAGATAGACAAGAGTTGTCAGTCAAGAGTAGGCAGGTAAGGGTAGACACATAACATTATAGAAACATGGCTAGGCAAGAAAGACAAGACAAGACTTATATACGACTTAAATACATCGAATTATTTTATATCAGACCACTATGCTCAAATAACCAAACAAATCTTTTAATAATCTATTCTTCTTAGTTTCGCCCTCATCGCTGCCACTTTCCACACTCTTCCCGTTATCAATATTCCTCAAAGCAGTTTTTGTTCTTGTTTTGTTCAATTTTCTTCTTGTCCTCGATTGCGACGGCCAGCTCCATCTTATCGGTTTTCCTGAAGGCGAACTCGTCCTCCCAGATCCTATTCACAATTTCTAAATCTTCGTCCTTCAACAAAAGCGGCGAGGTTTTAGCCTTCAACTTCTTCAGTAACTTCTTCAACAGTAACTTCTTCAAAGCTTTTCTGATTCCTACCAAACTTGCGTATAACACTGCTCGATAAAGCAGATTTTCTAAAAAGTGTGCAATTCTTATACTTCCAGATCAAACGTTGTGGCCGCTTGAACTCTCGATCCATAATAAAATAACGACCTCCGTCAACTCGTCTATAATCTTCTCGGTCTGAAGTCTGGTCGGTTCGTAAAGTTTGTCTGTCTGTCCAAGTTTTGGCTCAGATTTGGTTATATTGGCTCTGCTTTCCTCAAAGTCTTCCGATTTCCTCAACGTTTCCAGCTTGGTGGAGTGTAGTCTTGAGCTTTTCAACATTTTCAACACCGACTTCCTTAAATTCCCTTCTTCCAAATTCAATTTTTCCAAAACCTCGCTTAATTTTCTGGTGGTCGAGGCCGAAGACAATCGCGCTTTAATCTTTACCACCGGCTATTCCATCAACGGGGGGAACGTTACTTTTTTTTGTACAAATTGGCACTAACTTCACATCGGAAGAAACGGTTTCTGTGTCTTCATCTTACCTGCTGTATGTACTCTTTCTGATTAAGACAAACCATCGACATGCTTTGCCTCTTCCTCAGACTCGTACCAAGCCTCTTCTTCCACCACTTCTGACCTTTACCCTGGAACTCTAGTAATAATCTATCAACCTCCATCAAAGGCTGACCGAGTACCTTTTTCAGCTCCTTAGGCTTGTGCTCAGCTCAGCTCAGCCTTTCATCCCAGAAAAATATAAAACCCGTGCATTTAAATAGAAACGCACATACTGCGACCGCTCAGCTCAGCTTGGCTCCGATCCGCTCCTCTCCGCTCTGTATCCTCTGTTTGTCAAGAATACTAGGCTGGAGGTCGGATGCTGGCGGATGGTTTACGCAGGCGCAACACTTATGTTTTCATATACCTATGCGCTAAGGCATTTATGCAACCAGGATAGCAGCACATATTTAACTCTCCCGGAGGAGAGGTGGGAGGGGATTGAGTGTGTGGAAAAGTGACGTAAATGACGAAAAATGACGGAGCTGAGAGGAGAGGATCCGACTTATCTGATGTGAGCTGAGCGGAGCGGACCCAGTGTGCGACAAGCATTATTCTTCATAATTTCCACATTCAACTTCTGCTTAAAATTCTTTGTATAAAACACGTGTTGATCTCGCCCTCGTAATTCTTCAGTTGGTCCTTGCTGTCGTTCTGCTGGTCCTTCAGCTCCTCCCGCTCGCACAAATGCTTGTCCCTGGACGGTGCAATCAGATGCTTCAGTTGGTTCCTAATCGCCGTCAGCTTCTCGTCCTTCAGTTTGATTTGGTCCGAGAGCTCCTTCGCCGTCTTCTTCAGGCTGCGATTCCGCTCGACGAGCATCTGGTTTTCTGCCTCGTGCGATTTTATCACACGAGGAATATCTGCATTTTAAAGCTTTATCCTGTCTTCTTTGTAAGGTTTTTTAAACCCGGTTTTCTTTGGCTAATTCCATTAAGTTGTAAATATGTATATAATATAGTGGCAATATATTTAAGTCAGACATTCCAATATGCCTAAAAAAAGTATTCGATCAGTGCGTGTTGCCTGTGCTTAGATACGGGGCTGAAACACTTACCCTCACAGAATACTACAAATAGAATAAGTATCGTGCAGAGGAAAATGGAGAGGTCGATGTTAGGTGTATCACTAAGGGACAGGATCCCGAATATAACATTAAGGGAGAGGTCCGGAGTGACGGACGTGGTTACCCGTATAACAATCTTAAAATGGAACTGGGCTGGTCATGTGGCACGACTTACAGACAATCGCTGGACAAAGAGGATACTTGAGTGGAGACCGCGCGTGAAGACGCGTACAGAAGTAGAGGCCGTCCAATAACCAGATGGAGCGACGACATCAAAAGGATAAAGACCAACTGATAGAGGCAGCACAGGATCGGCCAGGATAGAGAAAGTTGCGGAAGACCTATGTCCAGCAGTGGACGCGATTGGTCGCCTGATGATGATGATGATTAAGTGGTAGTTGGCCAACTGATAGAGGCAGCACAGGATCGGCCAGGATAGAGAAAGTTGCGGAAGACCTATGTCCAGCAGTGGAAGCGATTGGTCGCTTGATGATGATGATGATTAAGTGGTAGTTGGCTGATTAAGTGGTAGCTGGATGATTAAGTGGTAGACTCTGCAAGTTTCTGACTTTGACTAGTTTAGCAGATATGACTCGTTGTTGTGACTGCTAGATCGGATCGAGTCGGCTAAAGGATTTTTCTTCTACAGAAAACAGAGCAAGTCGTATCGAAACTTTTCCTTCTGTGTGCGCAAGTTTATATGGAGGCCAAGGATTTCTGCAGGAAGATTTGGTCGGAACAGGCACTGGCTGTTGCCATTTCGCCTTTGGCACAGTTTCCTCGCAATAAAATTCAAGTTGAAAATAATTTGTAAAAGCCGTTCTGCAATGCAGAATCATTTCTTGTTTGTGTTGCTGTAAAAATAGTTTGAACTGGATCCGAAGAAGATTCCGAGCAGGGATTTAAACAATCTGATGATGGATGGATGGATGACAGTAAACTGCACAGATAATTAATGAACAAAATAACGTGGGACGAGCTATTGACAATTTATTCTTGTAAAATTAGCAACCTCTGGGAACTGTTCATGAGCATTTTTTATGCTAAATTTAATGAAGCATTTCCATTGGTCCGCAACAACTTCAAACAAGCTTTAGGATAACCTTGAATTTTCTTACCCAGAATTGTGTAAAATGAAAAAAAAAACTTTTACTTCAAATAATAGGGTATTTAACAACTTTCGAAGGAGGCTTACTAGACTTCTGTGCAACGATAAGAAACTCTACTTCCATAAGCAGATCCAAGAATCCCCAAATATCCTATAAACTTCCTGGAGTATAGTTGGCCAAATTGCGGGTCTCAAGAAGAAACAGTGCTCGTACTGCGATCATTGCCCAGCATCCCATGAAACTGCCACATTGATAAACGACTATTTTGCCAACGAAACAGTAGATCTACGCAATATCCAAGTAAGGAGCCATATTCGAACATCATAAATGGTAATAGTGCATCAATTTTTCTTAAATCTACAAGTAGGGAGGAATTTTCCTATAATATCTTTAAAGTCTAAGAAAAGTAAAGATAACGACGATATATCTAAAACTGTGATTAGAATTTCTGTTTTTAGCATTCACCCCGCTAGAACTTATAATCAACAATTCATTTATGTTTGGTGTATTTCCTGAAGTCTTGAAAGTGCCGTAAAATTCGCCTATTTACAAATCTTAGGACAAACCTGACATTGGAAACTACAGACCCATCTGCATCTAATCGGCCGTCTCTGAGATATTCGAAATGCTTGTATATATAATCTTCGAGGGTCCTTGCATCCACAAGTAAATGTCATATAAGCCAAAATCAGCATGGATTCCTCGAAGAGGGGATACTGACACTTCAAGCTTCCAGATTATACGAGCGGTAAGTGAGGATCTAGAAGCTAAAAACATTCCTGTTGGTATGTTTTTGGATCATGCCAAAGCTTACGACCTAGTGCACCATGACATACTGTTCGATAAATTATTGCGTTATGGCATACGAGGACTCGCATTGGACTGATTTAAATCATTTCTGTCTAATAAAATACTCATTACTAAATCAATTGCTCCATCTGGAATATTTAAATCACCGTCTAGGGTATTAAACGTTGGTATCCCACAAGGAAGTACTTTAGGCCCACTTTAATTCGTTGTTTTTATTAATGATTTGTTCCAGACGCGTGCAGCCCATCGTCATACCATGATAAATTATGCAGATGATACTACCATCTTAATATCAAACCAACCTAAAGAAGAGGACATTTCGCATAACGTGAATCTGGTCTTACTTGATTTGGCGTGGTTTGCTGAAAACCATCGAATAGTCAACACAGATAAGACCAATGCAATCATATTTCAATTAAAAAGATGTACAGGCTGCTTTCCAACAGAAATTCGAATTGAACACACAAAATCCAAAACACCTCGAGGCTTTTGGGAATCCACCTAGACAAAAACTTGGTTTACATATATAAAAAAAAAACTCCCAATGAAACTAAGAAAAACAGTTTATGTACTAAGATTATTGAGTAAATATTTAGACACAAATATTTTGATGATGGTGTATTTCGGCAATGTTTGAGATTTGGTATTGTGTTCTGAGCGAATGGAAGGTATATACAGCATGTTTTAGAGCCCAAAGGTAATCCTTGCGGATTATTCTTCATCTAGCCTTCAGGTAAGCCCTAATAATAATAGCAGATTGCTTTGGTGAGGCACAAATGATGACACATGAGCTAGAGTTAGCCACAAAGAAGGTGGGCCTTAGTGTCATGGCCTGCAAAACTATGACTAATTTAATTGCAAGCACAAATCTAACGCTCAACGACTCAAAAATAGAACACGTATACACGTGCAAGTATTTGGGCCAAGAGATTAGCTTGAGCAGAGATAACCAAACTTATGAGTTGTCAAGAAAAATTGGACTAGCTTGGGCAGCCTTTGGACAGCTAGGCTATGTTATAAGATCCGAAAATCCCATCAGACCAGGAAAGTCTTAAATCATTGCGTTTTACCAGTACTAACATATGGGGACGAAACATTAATCCCAACAAAACGCACAGCTAACAAAATCAGAGTAGCACACAGAGCAATGCTGGGTCTGTCTCTAAGAGACAAGGTTCTCAACACAACTGCGATGGGAAGAAGTGGAGTAACCGGACGTCATCGAGAGAATTGCCTTAAATGGAATTCGGCGGGACACCTGGCTAGAGTCAGTGATGACAGATGAACGAGAAGGGTGACGGAGCGAAGACCGTGTAACGATGTATTCCGAAATAAAGGAAGACCGCCCACTCGAAGGTTAGACAATCTTAAGCGTATCTATCCCAATTGGATGAGAGCAGCACGGCACAGAGGGGGATGGAAGTTGTTACGGGAGGCTTATGTCCAGCAGTGGACAAGTATAGCTGGATGATGATGATGATGACCCTTCAGGGAATCATGCAGAGTACAGTTTTATAAGGCTAACTTGCTAACTACCACTGGCCTATATATATATATATATATATATATATATATATATATATATATATATATATATATATATATATATATATATATATATATATATATATATATATATATATATATATGTATACATATATATATATATATATGTATACATATATGTATATATATATATATATATATATATATATATATATAAATATATATATATATATATATATATATATATATATATATGTATATATTTGTCAGCATTATCTTTTATATCATTATATTTTCATTACCTCTTTATTTTTTGTTGATATGATTTCTAGTGACATTTAGTTTTGGAGTGTTTTCGCACGGAGTGAGTTGGCACCTCCGAACGAGTGTCAGTTAGCGAAAAGGAAGACACCGCTTGAAATTTTATTTACCAAATTTGTTGCTTCATTTGTTTGTATTTTTTTTGTGGTTTAATAAAATCACTAAACTATTGTTATTTTTCTAATTAAAATTAACAAACTTTCTTTTCTATTTGTTAAGAAAAAACATGGTCCTTCGAACCGGATTTTGAGTAATTAAATCGTTGTTATGAGTGATAAAGTTGTGAGTAGTACCAAAGACTAAACCTGAAGACCTCAGTGCCAAGGAACTTAAGAATTGTCCAAATCAACAGTCGAAGAAGTCAACATCGAGAAAGTTTACTTACATTCAACTCCAATTTTAGCAGCTATTGGTAAGTTGGTCTTGTATGTTTCACCAAAAATTGGCCTGTCTTTATTATCCCAAACTTGTGAAAATTTCCATTAATTCCCGAGGTTTATTTTATTTGATCGACTCCTTCAGTACCCATAAAGTGATTCAATATGACTGAAATTAGTAAACTTAGAAGACAACGTGGACATATCCAAGCTATGATCACCTCATTGAGAAAAATATTGGATGCTGCCGAGGCAGCCCCAGCAGACCGCAACATTCATTTAATCAAATCATCATTAGAATCTACTGAAAAATCCTTTGAAAAATTTGAGAAAATTCAATCACAATTGGAAGAATTAGATGAAAACGAGATTGAATCTCATATTATTTACATTCAGACGTTTAATATTGAAAAATCTCGTGCATTAGCTATTATACAAGAGCCTATTCCACCATCTGTAGCAACAAATGACCGAAACCTAGGAAACAATACTGCAGTTTTTACAAATGCTGCTGTCTCATTACCTACAATACCTTTACCAAAATTTGATGGTTCACCAGAGAAGTGGTCCTCGTTTATCAGTTTATTTTCCACTCTTATTGATCAAGAAAATTTACCTCCTGTTACGAAATTAAATTACCTCATGCTATCACTTACTGGAAGCGCAGCAAATGCAATTGGATCTATTGAACAAACTGATGAAAATTATGCAGTAGCGCTTAATATTTTAAGAGATAAATATGAATCAGCACGGAAAATGACTCGTCGCCACTGGTCTATTTTACGAGAATATCCACGTCTAACGAAAGATACAGCATCGTCAATCAACCAGCTAGTCGATACTTTTTACCAACATACGAGAGCATTAGAAAATTTAAAGGCACCAGTGTCGTTTTGGGATATTCCCCTGGTTGATTTAATTCTCTTAAAACTTAATCCCGGCACAATATGGCATTGGGAACTTACATTGAACGATGATAAAATTCCATCCTATATAGATCTCTTGAAGTTTTTGGAGAAAAGAGCCACATGTGGGGATAGTCTACAATACAACCCTACTGGACCACCAAAACGAGATTATCAACAAAATCGACCACATTCACAAACGCTTTTCACTAACCACAACGCCAAACAACAGCCCACAAATGCATCAATTACATTAACGTCAGTTACTTGCCCTGTTTGTAATGAACCCCATAGATTATATACTTGCGGAAGATTTCGAAAAATGTCTGTTCAAGAACGGCACAAAGTAGTTGCTGAGGCACATCTTTGCTACAATTGTTTTGGGAAAGGACATTCAGCCAAGACCTGTTTATCAAAGGCTTCATGTCAAAAATGTTCCAAACTTCACAATTCTTTATTACATTTTGAACGAAACGATAATGTACCATCTGATTCAAATCAGAACACTGTTAACAATAATGAAAAGAACCACTTATGACTAGTAAATCAGAACGCCTATACCGAGGGTATACCTACACCAAAGGGTAGGCACATAAGTTTAGTAGTAGATGCATTGTTAAACTACATCATGGTCACCGCTGCATTAAATGTATTAGATAAGTTTCGAAAAAGTGTTCCATGTCGAGCGCTGCTTGATACCTGTTCTACTACTAATTTTATGACCAAAGGTTTAGCAAACCTTTTAAAGTTGAAAACAAGTACCTGCTGCATACCTGTCAGCGCATTGATTACCATGACCACTTATTGCAATGAAATGACCACCGCTACCATCGCCTCACGTATAAATAAATTTCAAAAGACATTGACATTTTTTATTATTCCAATGATTTCACATGTGGTACCCGATCAACCAATTCATCGAGAATCATTAAAAATACCTTCCAATCTCAAATTAGCAGACCCCACATTTTATAAGCCAGGACCAATAGATATTCTCATCGGAGCAGGTACAACTTTGTCATTATTAAGTATTGGCCAAATTAAGATTTCTCTACCTGAGCAGCAAGACCTTTACCTACAAAAGACACTCCTCGGTTGGATTTTGGGTGGGGCCGCACCTTTGAGGAAACATCGAACACCTCCTCAATGCCATGTGACAAGCACAAACGAGTTTGATCTAAGAGAATTTTGGAAAGTGGAAGAATGTCCAAATACTAGCAAACTCACCCCTGAAGAAAAGGAATGTGAACTTCATTTCCAAAAACACGTTACCAGAGATTCAACCGGACGATATATAGTAGCGCTACCATTCAATCCAAAAGGACCAGAACTAGGAGAGTCGTATAACCAGGCAGTCAAGCGATTTGGAAGCACCGAGCGAAGGTTTAAGAATGACCCAAATTTACAAAATCAATATAAGAAAGTAATGCAAGAATACATCGATTTAAACCACATGTCACCAGTCCACGAACCACCTTCAAGCTCAATAGGTTATTACCTTCCACATCATGCCGTGATTAAAGAAAGCAGTATGACTACAAAAATGAGAGTTGTATTTGATGGCTCTGCAAATACAACAACGAGTGTATCCTTGAACGATACACTCTTTACAGGACCCACAATTCAATCAGATCTCTTTTCTTTATTACTTCGTTTTCGAAAACATCCGATAGTAATAACTGGCGATATTGAAAAAATGTACCGACAATTTTTAATTAGAAAGGAAGACAGAAAATACCAACGTATTTTATGGAAAACCGATGATTTAATGCAATGGTACGAGCTCAATACAGTAACCTTTGGACTAAAGCCCGCTCCGTACCTGGCTATTCGTTGTTTGCATCAACTTGCCCAAGATGAGGGTTCCTTGTTTCCAATTGCAGCTAAAATTCTATTAGAGGATTTTTATGTTGATGATTTACTTAGCGGAGCTCAAAATGTACAAGAAGCAATAAAAATACGGCAAGAGATGACACAAATTCTTGAAAAGGCTGGTTTAACTATTCGACAATGGGCTTCAAATGACATTGCAGTATTGAAAGACATATCAAAGGAAAATATTAACTCCCAGTTACAATTAGGGGACACTACGCTGAAAACTTTAGGTATCTGTTGGGAATCAAGCTCAGATAACATAATATATACCGTTAAACCTATTCCATTTGCTGAAAAGACCAAAATAACAAAACGACGTATTTTATCGGAAATTGCAAAAATATTCGATCCTTTGGGTTTGTTAGCACCAGTCATTATTATAGCAAAAATAATTATACAAAGACTTTGGGATGCAAAACTTGACTGGGATGAATCTTTACCAACTGAACTTTATACCGAATGGAAAACATATTGTAATCAACTAACATCATTAAATAAAATATCTTTTCCACGAACAATAATTTCAGCAACAACCAAATATATTCAATTACATGGATTTTGTGATGCAATTGAGAAGGCATATGGCGCTTGCATGTACCTGAGGACAACAGATAACGACGGAAGGGTTCAGGTACAGTTATTATGTGCAAAATCGAGGGTCGCCCCTTTAAAAACCATTACAATACCGAAGCTCGAGTTATGTGGCGCACAGTTACTAGCGTCGTTAGTGAAAGCAACAATATCAGAAATTAAGATTATATTTGACAGTATACATTATTGGACCGATTCAATGATAGTTCTGCATTGGTTAAATACATCACCACACCAATTAAAAACCTTTGTTTCTAACCGAGTCTCAGATATCCAAAGTAAAACAAATATTGCAAATTTGCATCATGTACATACTAAAGACAATCCAGCAGATCTATTATCGAGAGGCGTTTTA
Source organism: Phosphuga atrata (assembly GCA_944588485.1). NCBI lineage: Eukaryota > Metazoa > Arthropoda > Insecta > Coleoptera > Silphidae > Phosphuga > Phosphuga atrata. Next base: position 4,166,432 of record OX155898.1, read on the forward strand.
CCGATCGTATTTGTGACTATGAACATTTGGAAATTTGGACCATTTTGGCTGAGCAAATCCTCAATGGATTGGCCTTCACTTCACCTACCCTCTTTAAAAGAAATACCCGAACAAAGACGTGTAATCTGTCTAACAACGACAACCAGAGAATTTTCCACCCTCGATAGATTTTCAACATTTGAACGCATGATTCGCTCGCTTGCTTATTGTTTTAGGTTTATTCGAGGCCGAGAACCAAAAGGTCCTTTACTTTTGCATGAATTACGCGATACAGAAATTCGTGTCATTAAGACCGCCCAACAACATGCATTTGCAAAGGACGTAAAATGTATCAACGACTTAAGAACTTCGATGAATAGCAATACTCAACTTTCAAAGTTAAATCCGAAACTCGATAACATTAATATCATGAGAGTTGGAGGTCGCCTATCGTTCGCCAATTTACCTTTCGATGCAAAACATCCCATAATCTTACCTAAGAATAATCATGTTACGGATTTATTTATTGAGTATTTTCATAGAATACATCTACACACAGGAGTGCAGCAAACTCTATATTTATTAAGGCGAAAATATTGGATCATCGACGGTCGAAGTCAAGTTTATAAAGTTATCAAAAAATGTGTGCATTGCTCTAAAGCGAAACCACCAATACCCAATTATCTTATGGGAGAACTACCCGGACCACGAGTAAATCCATCGCGTCCCTTCAGTCAAGTAGGGGTAGATTATTGTGGACCGTTTCTGTTAAAAGAAAAGAAATTCCGTAATAAGATTTAAATAAAGGCTTATGTTGCTGTGTTTATCTGCTTTGCTGTTTAGGCAGTTCATCTTGAATTAGTTACCGATTTAACCTCGGAAGGTTTTCTGTCCGCATTGAAACGTTTTATAGCTCGTAGAGGTTTATGTCAAGATATCTACAGTGACCATGGCACCAATTTTGTCGGAGCGAACAACATTTTTAAAGAATTGAATAAGGAATTTAATACAACAAGTGTTCAAGAGAAAATACAAGGATTCTTAACTATGAAGGCCATCCAATGGCATTTTATTCCACCCCATGCACCTCATGCTGGCGGATTATGGGAAGCGGCAGTTAAGAGCTTCAAACGACTTCTACATCACGTTGCCGGACATGACATGTTATTCACCTATGAACAATTCAACACCTTGGTTATTGAAATTGAAGCCATATTGAACTCACGACCTTTAACTCCCATTTCTTCAGATCCCAATGATCCATTAGTCCTCACCCCTGGCCATTTTTTAATTGGTGATTCGTTGACCAACTTTCGCGATCGAGACTTTAGTAAACTTCCAATAAACCGTCTGTCTACTTGGGAACACATACAGAAAGTCAAACAAGACTTCTGGAATCGTTGGAGACTTGAATATTTAATTGAATTAAATCTAAGGACCAAATGGTCTAAATCTGAATCTAATATTCTGAGCGGAGCAGTAGTCATTTTGAAAGAGGACAACCTTCCACCAGCACAATGGGCAATGGGTCGAGTTGTTGAGTGTTTCCCTGGTCATGATGGCGTCATACGTACAGTGAAAGTGAAAACGTCAAAAAATATTTTAATCCGTAATGTCAAAAAATTGGCAATCCTACCCATAACTACCTTTGAACAATTATCAAGTGCATAATATTTTAGAGACTTTAAGATACTCATTTTAATTTTCCAACTTTAAATAATCTTAAGAATGTATGTGTAAACTTTGTTGATCGGTCTACCCTCTCAACGGGGGGAGAATGTTTGAACATTACCTCTTTATTTTTTGTTGATATGATTTCTAGTGACATTTAGTTTTGGAGTGTTTTCGCAAGGAGTGAGTTGGCACCTCCGAACGAGTGTCAGTTAGCGAAAAGGAAGACACCGCTTGCGCAGCTGGCCATTATTGTTTTTGTTTTGAAGAAACAAAGAAACCGCTCGCCCAGTTCTCCATTTTATTTTGTTTGGGTTTTCACGCCGTGAAATTTTATTTACCAAATTTGTTGCTTCATTTGTTTGTATTTTTTTTGTGGTTTAATAAAATCACTAAACTATTGTTATTTTTTTAATTAAAATTAACAAACTTTCTTTTCTATTTGTTAAGAAAAAACATATGCAAAATCCACCCAAAGGGATACAATATTTAGTAATATCTCCTATGAGCTGCCAAGACTTAGCTTGACGATGACTGAGAGGTACCCTCCCTACAGCATTTTAAAACTTTTGAACTACTTACCATTGGCCATCAAGAAAATGGACATTATTAGAAACTTTAAGATGGCATTGTATGATCTCTTAATCGAGATTGAACCCTATAATTTAGAAGAATTTTATGTTCGAGTAAAATGTACATGTTTAAACGTACATTTACTTGTATTTACTTGTACACATTTGTGTTAATTTTCTTTTTTAAGATTTTTAGTTTCTTGTATTGCTTTGTGAGATATTTCATTTCCTTCTCTTTTTTTTGTGTCTTAAATAATTAAATAAATCAATTTTGATTTTGACAAGATATATAATATCAAGCAGACAAGACTAGATGGGAGAGACTAGACATACAAGACTAGACATACAAGACTAGACAAAAAAGACTAGATAGTCATGATCATAACACGCAAAAGGCTGTCCACTAGAATAACAAGGTTTGGCTAATAAAATATAAATGTATTAGTCAACATTTGGAGCTTTTAGTGTAAATTCTAAAGTTACAATTCCGGCTTGTTTGTGATATATGTGAATGAGATTCGCAACATTATATTTATGTATATGAATAAATGGTGTGTTGAAGTTTTGTTAATTATGCACACTTTGTTTTGTTTAAAATGCAAATAGGAAGAGAGTAAATAGGCAGCAGCGTTTCTACCATTGCAGCAACACATATTTAGAGTAATGGATATTATATACACATAGCTATATTTAACCTTGTAAACAGTTTATACTGACACGAAATTAAGAGTAAATATAGAGACATATTAAACTATAACTAACTATAGTATAAACTATACTAAAAGGTGCGAAATTGTAGTGAAAATAATTTAAATAATATTTAGATATATTGATGACATGTGGTAGTTTACTATCCAAATAATACATTAGTAAGATATAAAGTTGAATAAATCATTGGTTAGTTTCATCACGATAAGCAGTGTCAGTTCGTTTTTTATTGGGAACGAATTAGTTTGCACCCTACACCCTGTTTGAAATGGCGATTTCACAGAAGTTGATTCATAATTTTAGAAAATATCTTATATTGTATGACCTGGATGATGAAAACTAAACTGGATGATGAAAAATATAACGAGAAAAGACAAAATTTGTAAGCAGATAGTATTAGAATTGGAAGAAAATGCCGAGATTTGAAAATGTTGAAAATTAAGTTTGTTGATTTTATGAACCCACATTATTTTCTTTTATTTCTTATAAGAGTTTTAGGTGTTTTAGAAATCAAAAACAAATAAAAAATAACAAACTGACCGATTTTCTTCTTCTGTTGTTTTGGAATAATTTTTTTTGGCAAATCTATAATTCATTTGTTTTTGCATTGAGACAAAGAAGTTATATATCAGATTTTTGCAAATTTATTAAGCTTTAATAATCTGTTGAAACTATTTTCGTAGCTTTTTTGGTTTTGAAGTAAAAACCAAAAATGTAAAGACAGTTTTGGAATCCATTGTTTTTTTGGCAAAACTGAAATTCATTTGTTTTTGCAGAGAGATCAAGAAGTTATATATCAGTTTTTTTTGCAAATTTATTAAGCTTTAATAATCTGTCAAAACCATTTTTGTAGCTTTTGTGGTTTTGCAGTTACAGCCAAAAATGTAAGGACAGTTTTGGAATTCATTTTATTTTGACAAAACTGTAATTAATTTGCTTTTACAGTGAGACAAAGAAGTTATATATCATTTTTTTCAAATTTATTAAGCTTTAATAATCTGTTGAAACCATTTGTGTAACTTTTTTGAATTTGCAGTTACAACCAAAAATATAAGGACAGTTTTAGTATCCATATTTTTGGCAAAACTTGTAATTCATTTGTTTTTGCAGTGACACGAAGAAGTTATACATTAGAATTTTGTAGTTTTATTAAGCTTTAATAATCTGTTAAAACCATTTTTGAAGCTTTTTTCTTTTTGATGTTACAACCAAAAATGTAAAGACTGTTCAAGGGCATCAATTTTGTTTTGCAAAACTGTACAGTTTGCAATACTAATATTAGTAGAGCTTCTTCCTTTGAGGAACTCATCACTATACACCTAAAAATCGCGTTTTGGTGTGGGCATGACCATTTCGCTGCCGCGCCGCTAGCTAATTTTTCGCTGCGTAAATTTCGCGACGCAAACGCTCCGCGTCGGTCTGAAGGAGCCTTTATGGAGATATTTCTGAATCGGCGGGGCCCGACAGAAGTGCTGATCGGTTTTTTTGATACCCGCATCTATCCTGCGCAATGCGAACCCAAATTGCCGATGACCGTCGAAGTTTCAAATTGCCGGCCATAGAGGCGGTTACGGATTTTTTTTTGGCGTTTCGGACGCACCGGAGCGACGCAGGATGCCGCGAGTGGTACCGAAGTACGCGTAACGCCGGGCGGCATCTCTTCGTTCCGCAAAAGCCGGATTCGGCCGCGATGTGAAGAGGGGTAAATGTCAACAAATTGTGCAAAAAAAGAGTGATATTTTCCAACGTTGACAGCTGGACGGGGACGGCTCGGATCGCGAATCCATAAATGCAAAAGAGGCGCGGGCGTCCGTTCCTAATCAAACGCGTGCAGTTTCGAGTCGCAGCGCTTATAAACAGCGAAACTGCAGCGGTCAGACTGACCGCACCTTCCGGCGAAGGAGCGTTCCGGCGTTTCGAACTGTGGAGGGCAACTCCGTGGTCGCAGCGACGCGCCTCCGGTACCAAAATGCACGGCTCGGCGGGGCCCACGTGCTGGTCAAAACCTGGAATTTCAAAAAAACGGGTGTTTCCCTGGACGCCCAAAAACGTTGTTTTTATGACGTCGCGACGCCAACTTTAACGCAATCGAAATTAAACTTGAAAACCAACTTGCAGGTTCAAACCCGATGGAACGGCGCTTGTCCCGTACTGATCCGTCAGTTGGTTCTGAGTACTAGGTACCATCGCAAAACGCCTCATTTTTTCACTGATCCGTTAGTTGGTTCTGAGTACTAGGTACCACCGCAAAACGCCTCATTTTTTCACTTTTTGCGCACTTTCTCTTCAAACTGCCGCAGATTCGCAAAAAGTCGTCGCAGCTTAAAAATTCTTGCCGGAGTAGCTGCGGCCAAGTGTTGTGAAGATAAGGAACACAGCCGCCGATATGGAGCCCTTTAAATAAGTGTAGGGCATCCGTGGAAGTGATTGCAAAATTGGCAAAAAAAGTTGCATTTTCTCTTGCACCAGGTTAACGGGACGGCGCAGGACGGCGAGCAAGAGCTCCAAAAATGTGGCGCAACGGCAGTTAAAGCGTTTTGGAAGACTTTTCGAGATCCAATGCAAAATGCGCCTCGATTGTAAAAAAATCGTGATTTTAGATTTCGGTCTGGTTTTAGGTTTCGGTCAAAACCTGAGGGAGTCGCGAATATGGCAACGCTCGATGGGGCTCTCGATTCTACACCGAAAAATGTACAATCCTGTTCAACGCCGCCGCTTCCGCTACCGCCTGGCCGTTTCAGCAAAAACTTGGATTTACGGTAGGGGGGTGAAGGGGGTGATAGGACGGCGTACGAAACCTGCGGATGCGCAATGTGCGGACGGATATTCGCAGTTAAAGCATCGAAGACGTGCAGTTAAACCAGCAAAGATCTGCCGCCGACTCAAACGCCCTCTGCGGCGGTGTTAACCGCCCGGCGGTGGCGTTGCATCAGATTCTTGTAGCCAAACAATAGGCAAACGACCACACGCACGGCGATTTTCGATAACGCTTCCGGATCGCCTCATTTAGGCGTCCAAAAATGATTATTTTCTTGCAAGAAAATGTGCGTTTTTCCCACGTCCCAAAAATGTTAAGTCAAAATGTCGAAAAGTGACGTGAGAAGGATGGACTTTTCTCTTTAAACTGCCGCAGATTCACAAAAAGTCGTCGCAGCTTAAATTTTTTTGCCGGTAAACTTCGAATTACAGGGACGATAACTGGGAATGCGCAATGTGCGGAAGGATATTCACAATTAAAGCATCAAAGACGTGCGGTTAAACCAGCAAAGATCTGCCGCCTCCGGCAACATAAAAAAAATCCGAATTTGACCAATTCAAATACCCACGTGGTGCAACCCCCAAGTGAGATTCTGGAAACGCTACATGTCATTTGTCTCAGAATTGAACGAAATTTGCGATTCCGTCGTGACCTGGTGATTCAGGCCGAACGCATCCCCACACGAACCCTAAAAGTTTGCATTACAAAAATTAACTCTTTTACGGAGATCACGGCGAAGATGCCAGGGGAAAATGAAATTCACGAAAGAATTCGAGACGCGTTCTCCGACACCACTCTCATCGCTGCGCGACTTTTGTCCGCAACGTGATTCACATTTTTCTGCGAATCCGGGTACTCCGACTCAAACGCCCTCTGCGGCGGCGTAAAGGTGCTCACAGACCGGAGTGAAAGTTCCACTGCCGCCACCGGTGCGATATCGCGGCGGACCGACTGACACGGCGGCTTAGGTACATGTTCAGATCAAAAAACGCGATTTCCGTCATAGTCGCGGTAGTGCAGCGTTGCACTACCGCGCTGTGTTTTGACATGGTGATCTCTGTAATCACATTGATTTTATGAACCCATGAACCTATGTTTAATTCTGAAATGAGTTTTATGTGTATTAGAAATTTAAAATAAATACAAAATGACATATTTCATCTTATGCAGTCAATGCTTGAGGGCAGCATGACTACTACATACTCGTAAAAATCGCGTTTTGATGTGGACATTGCCATTTCGCTGCCGCGTTGCTACGCTTCGCGCCGGTCTGAAGGAGCCTTTAACCGCCCAGCGGCGGCGGTGCATTAGAATCTTGTAGCCAAAGAATAGACGAACGACCCCACGCACGGCCATTTTCGATAACGCTTCAGGATCGCGTCATTTAAGCGTCCAAAAATGATATTTTTTTTGCAAGAAAATGTGTGTTTTTTCCACGTCCCAAAAATGTCAAAATGTAAAAAAGCGGGATGACAGACGGATGGACGGCGACATTCCGAACACACCGGCGCCAGAAACACGTCCGTGCGACAAAAACTGTCCGAGGTGTGTGTGAAAAATTAAAAAACTTTACAAACAAATATAAATAAAACAAATTATGACAAATAAATTTGGTTGGCTAAACGTCAATCTACCATTTTATGCTGAGTATCGATTATTTGAGTAAACCGTTTAAAAATGGCATGGCAATTGGTAGACGAAGTACACCTGCGCCATTGTATGCGATTTCTCTTTGATCAAGGTTTAAAAGCTATTGCTGCGGCGGAATCAATTAATGCTGTATGCGGCAAGATCGTGACATGAAGGAAGTGCCAATTCTGGTTCAGAAAGTTTAGAGAACGCCTTTTAGAGAAAGACACCAATCTCTCAGATGCTCCACGAAGTGGAAGACCTAGTGATTTCAAAAAGGACACTTTAAAAGACCTGGTGGAATCCGATCCGCGACTAACCATTTAATATATGTCTGAAAGGCTCCCTGCATCCTGGTCTACTGTTTATGAATACTTAAGAAAGATTGGCAAAGTCAATAGACAGGGTGTGTGGGTTCGGCATGAATAAAACGAAATTCACAAAAAGAGGCGAATGATTTGTTCTTCTTTGATTACAAGGAACCATTGCACATTGCCACCCGGTCAAAAAATAACTGAAGAAGTATACCGACAACAATTGACAAGGTTGACGTGGGTTAACAGAAAAGGCGTAATCTTACTTCAATAATGCAAGACCACATTCTGCGAAAGACACCCAAGAACATTTAAAAAAAAATGGGTTGGGAAATTTTGCCACATCCGCCATATTCTCCAGACCTGGCGCCATAGGATTACCACTTTTTCAGATCATTAGAACATCATATTCGAAATAAAACATATAGGAATCAAGAATCATCGAAAATGACTTAAACTCATTTTTTCATCAGAAGACACCTGAATTTTTTAAAAAGGGTATTCAAAATCTGGTAACACGTTGGCAAGAGGTTATTTCAAACGATGAAATTATATTTTGAGTTAATAATAATAAAATTTTGTAATAAATTATGAAATTAATAAATAAATGTAATAAATGAAATTTCATTTTTTTGTAAAAAAAAAATGTATTACTTTCCGGTACCCCTAATATTTAAATATTATGGAGAATGTATTAAGATACACAGCGCTGAGAACTAATGCATCGATAATAAATTAAATAGGAATTCATGACCGATTGTCCACTATGTCGAAGACGCATTCTAAAATACTTTGGACACGTAAGCAGAAGAGAAGAAGACAAGTTGGAGAAGTTGATCGTACAGGGCAAAATTGAGAGAAAAAGACCGCGAGGAAGGTCCCCGTCGAGGTAGTTGGACCAAATCTAGAACATAACGGGACAACCCCTGCAAACCAACTTAAGAGCGGCAGAAGATCGCAAGCAATGGAAACAACTAAGCAATCAGTGGACATAACCTTGGTGTCACAACTCTTCAGACATGAAGACAAGACTAAGAAGAAGATTAAGATACACAACAAATAGCTATCGCACGTTACAATAATTAAGTTCAGTTTTAAAATATTGCGAAGCAAATTTGCTCTTATAAACCAGAGAAGGTAAGATGATTACTTATTTTAAATTGGATATATAAATTGAGAAGTGGAATTCAATACAATGGTAATATTATATAATGGTAATATTTTATGTTATATTATATTTCTTATGACCACACAAAATGTTTCAAACAGCAGCAGCTTTTTTGTTCCAGATAAACAAAACTAATTGGGCCGAATTACATAAAGAGTCAAATAAAATGAGACATTACAAAGTTTGTTGCAATTGTATTACATAATTAAAATGAGTACTCGAAATTTATTCTCTAATTAACATATTGGGTGTGTAAATTATTTACATAAATAGCCAACTACTTTTTTTTATAAAAAATTAACTACGAGTAACGAAGTCCTGACTCAGCAGATATAAATGCTTCTATGTAATTACGTTTCCCCGAACACAAAATGGAAATGTAGCATTCCTCATTTTTAATATTTTTTTAAGTTCGATGAAGCTTTCATTTAATTTTAAGCGGTGAATGCTCGTATTTGTACGGTCGGCGAATGTACGTCTGCAATATTGAATTCAAGATTTACAGAGCATCAGCAGCACTTTTAACACTCATCATCCAGAGCTTTTATTGTGAAGAAACAATTCATTCTTCATTGTTAGGGTTCGGTTGATTGTTTGCCGTTATTCGTATATCTATATGTAAAATTTAGACCAAAAAAGTCTTATTAAATTCTTATTAAACTTATTTAATAAATCAGTTTATAAATTGTACGAAATAATACACATCACTAAATATACGAGTGGTTTTAATAATATCCGGTAAAAGCTTAAAGAAATACCGTACGTGGTCTGTTAGAAAAGTATCCGACCTTTAGCCGGTAACAAAACTGGCATACCTGGAGCGTTGGAAACCTAAAAACCCTCAAAGTAGTCTCCTTGGGACTCCACACACTTCTCCCAGCGGTGCAGCCATTGTTGGAAGCATTCCGAAAAAGCTTCCTTCAGAATCGACTTTAGCTCGGCTGTCGTTGCAGCCATAATGTCCTCTCTTTTCTGAAATTGCGTTCCTTTCAATGGCCTCTTGACTTTGGGGAATAGCCAGAAGTCGCAGGGGGGCATATCAGGAGAGTAAGGAGCCTGTCGAACCAGAGGAGTCTGGTTTTTCGCCAAAAAATTGTGAACCAAGTGAGAAGAATGTGCTGGAGCATTGTCGTGACGGAGTCGCCAATTTCCTGATGACCACAACTCCAGTCGCTTGCGCCGCACAGCATCACGTAGGCGACGTAGGACATCCCTCATTTCACTTGTCGTCATTTTACTTGCATTGAAAACCCGATGAGAGCACTACACACTACGTCACTCGAACACTGCTCGACAGCAACTGACGCTATCTACAGGCGGAAAAAAATTCACGCATGCGCACGAAGGTTCAAGGTTGGCTCATGCAAGCGCGTTTGATTCAAATCCATCAGGTTTTCAAAATAAAAAATAGGGTCGGATACTTTTCTAACAGACCACGTATTAAGGTGTTTCTTGACTGAAATGTCGTTTCTAAACAATTTATTTGTGATGAATTAGTATTCAGAGATGGTTGACACGTTAACTGGTTCATGTAATTTTGAAAAAGGTTCCTCAGGCCACGACATTTTTTTTGATTTTCAGTCATGAATTTATAACATTTTTTCAAATTTATATTGGGCTAAGTTGCAATGTGTTCTTCCACGCCACACCAACCAGTCCGTTATAAAAAACCTATGATAATCAAGCTCCGGTAGCATACACACGACCAGAAAGATGATATTGTGCGTGTATGCGAAATTATACACGCGGCGTACATGACCCTACTAGCGTGTATACATTTGTATACACATGGCAGTTAACGTGTTAAACAACAAATTTTCGTAAACGCATTGGGACTGTGTATCGCTAAAAGCATAATTAGTGCGAGCAGTTGTCTATAAATTGGCTAATATATTATCTAATTTTACAGAATTTGCTTATATATGTCCGATTTAGACCTTCAGAAGATACATATTGTCATATAACCACATCATCAAAACTTTGGGGTATATGAAAGGAGCCTTCTCGAAGATTGCGATGGTGAAGATGAGTGAAAAAAAAGCAATAGGGCGTACCCTGGACAACGGCAGAGAATTAATAAAAATTCTCGGACGGCTGATCCTTGCACACCAGAAACATTGACAGAGTCCTTTTCAGAGCCACAGTTAACAATTATCTCTGCACCCATAGAGGGAATATCATCCGCTAAAGAACAACTACTGCAAAACCTTTGTATCCAGCATGGATGCCATGTGCTATGCATACAGGAGACACATAGAAGCAACAAAATGCACAGACCAAAAGTAAAGGGAATGGTCATAGAGTGACCTCATGATAGGTATAGAAGTGCCATCTTTGTCCATCCAGATGTTCTCACTCTAGAAACAGCCAACTGTACGATTTCATCTCTGTTAAACCACCTGGCGCTGATTTCATCATCAATTATCAAATTTTCAAAATAAAAGCACACAGATTGTTATTGGCGACTTCAACAGCTAAAGCTGCATATGGGCAGAAATAAATCACCTTACCCTGATCCACGATGCAAAACAGCATCATTCAATAGTGGTAGATGGAAACGAGGTTACAACCCTGACCTCATTTTCAGCAGTAGCAGAATCAGCGAACTATGTGTAAAATCTGTTTGTTCGCCAATAACTAATAAACAGCACCGGCCAATAATTTGTCAAGTATTTGCTGCCGTTAGACCTAAGAAGGTACCCTTCCGCAGGAGGTACAACTTCAAGAAAGCTGACTGGTCGAAATTCGCAGATATGTTGGACATCGAAGTGTCTTCAATAGAACCCACACCAGAATCCTATGAAATCGCCAACACAACTGTAAAGAAGTGCTTCAGAAGGTCTATACCTCGCGGCTGTCAGACTTCATTTATCCCTGGTCTCACATCAGATGAAGCTGCCCTACTCACAGATTATTTTTTTTTATCAGCCTGTATTAATCCACTCCTGGACATAGGCCTCTTCCATTTCCCTCCATGTTGACCTGTCTTGTTCTGGGAGCATCCAGTTTTTTCCCGCTCCTCTTTGTATGTCATCTTGCTATCTTAGCACGGGTCTGCCTCTGATTCTCTTTGTTTTCCGTGGTCTCCACTGCATAATAATTTTTGTCCATATCTCATCATTTCGCGCAACGTGTCCTGCCCAACGCCACTTGTTTTTTGCAGTTTCTTCTATGACGTCGCTTACTTTAGTTCTTGCCCTGACATCCTCGTTTCTTTGTTTATTAGTTAAGCTAACTCCCAGCATCGAACGTTCCATCGCACGCTGACAAACCCGTAGTTGTTGTGCACTTTTCTTTGTCATGATGACTGTTTCGAGTCCGTATAATATAACTGGCAGTACGCAGCCATCGTATACTTTCCCTTTCAGATTAATTGGTATCTTCGGTTCTTTGAGGATATATGCGAGTTTTCCAAATGCTGCCCATGCCAAACTGATCCTCCTCCTTACCTCGGTTGTCTGGTTGTCTTTGCCTAGCCTGATGCTGTGTCCCAGATAAAGATATTCTTCCACTAGTAGAAGTGTGTGGTTATTGATATTGACATTGATGTTGGTGTTGTTTGAGCTCATGATCTTCGTTTTCTGGAGGTTCATTTCTAGTCCTACTTTCTGTGACTCCTTCTTTAGTTCGCATATCATGGTGTTAAGTTCGTCCTGGTCGGTGGTCATGATCACAATGTCATCGGCAGAAGAACTCACAGAATACAGGAAATTATTTGAAGAAAACCCGATCAGTGAATCAACAGTAGAAGCTGGGAACAGACTCGTCTCCGTCATTATTAAGGAGTGAAGCTATATAACATCCTACCTGATGAAAATAGCCCGCACGATGAAAAATCATATAAGAAATTCAAATCAAAAGTGAAAGAATTTCTACAAACTCCCTTCTACAATATAAATGATTTTTTTTTAATTTAAATTTCAAAATTATTGGCTTTAAGTATTTATTTTAACTTAACCTATAGATATTGTTGTATCTCAAAAGGTAATAAATTAAATTAAATTAGGCACACAAAACGGGATCAATGAGCTAGAACTATAGAAGACCGGAGGATCGGAGAAGAGACAGCCATAAGACATGGAGACTTTTAAGATGTCTAAGCAATGATCCGACAAAGTCCCCAACATCACTGCCAACCAAATATCACATCAGATTTTCAGGAACGGGAAGCCCATTCACAAGTACAAAATGCCCAGACAACAAAGAGAAATTCAAGGAAACATTCAAGGAAAGTTTCTTACTTAAAGGAAAGTTTCTTTATTAAAATATCTTACAATAGCACTCAAAATGGCAGAATTGGAGAAGGCTAACAAACAGACGAAAAATGGAAAACCAAACGGCTTGGATGATATTCGGACAGAACAAATTAAGCATTTCGGCTTAAAAACAAAGGACGGGATACTCCAACTCTTCAATAACTGCATGAAGAATTATCAAATTCCAAGGATATGGCGGATATGGCAAGAGTAAGAGCCGTGTGATAGCTCTGCTGAAACCTGGCAAGGAAGGGAACAACCCGAAGAACTTCAGATCAATTACACTCCCGTGTCACCTCTACAAACTACTAGAAAGAATCATTCTGAATCGCCTTTTGTTGAATCGCCATTCTGAATCAATTCCGAAATTGATCCTCTGCTCATACGCGAACAAGCTGGATTTCGTTCCGGCAAAAGCTGTACTGGACAGTTGCTGAACCTAACGCAGTTCATAGAAGATGGTTTCGAAGCAGCTAAGGTAACTGGTGTGGCATTTGTTGATTTATCGGCAGCCTACGACATTGTTAACCATCAAGCTTCTACTTGCTAAAGTCTACACGTTGACAAAGAACTCCGGCTTAACCAGGTTCATTGCCACTCTACTGCAGAATCGGAGGTATTTTGTGGACTTCCAAGGGCAACGTAGCCGATGGAGACTACAGAAGAATGTGCTACCCCAAGGAAGTGTTCTCGCTCCATTTCTGTTCAATGTGTATACAAATGACCAGTTCATAGCTCCCAACACAAGGAGTTTCTTGTACGCTGACGATCTCGCTGTTGCTGCACAGTGTAGAGATTTTGAATCTGTGGAGAATAACTTCACGAGTGCCTTTAAGGATCTGTACAAATACTATTTCGCAAACCAACTGAAACCAAATCCCTCCAAGACACAAACTATTGAATATAATCTAAATATTATATGAACATTATCTAAACCATTAATACTATTTTCAATATAATTTACATATGTGCGATTTATATTATCTTTATGATACTTTGTAATGAAATATGCTACAAAACTAACTACATGTTTCCGTTTAAGTATGTGACGGGATGTGCCTTCTTCACACTCGGCTTCTTCGGAAGACCCTCTCTCAGTCGAGTCACAGCTGCTTTTGAGATTGGTGACGTCACAGAGTGGGCTCTTTTGCCGGCGTTCAGAAGATGACCGTCCTTTAAGACATGGACAGTAATGTCTTATTTGATTGTCGCAGTATTTGGTTAAATCGTTGACCGTCTCTTGGCAAAAATACTTATAGCATCAAGCATCAATAGCGGCTCGTTCGCTCGTGGTATAACGTGAAAGTTCGTGGTTTATGGTAATAAAAATAGGAACGCGTTATCCAATAGTCTGTAAAGCTTTGCCTTTTAATGCAACTTCGACACTTGGCTCGCCTTCCAATATTAGTTTAGCATTGTTCACATTATCTGGAGAAATATAAGGTTCCTCCCATAGAACAGCAGCAGCGTTTATCAAATTATTGAATGTAAAGTAACTGTCTTATATAAGTCGTCGCGAATGCTTAAACATTAAAAATAATAATTTAGCAAAGTGGCTTTTCCCACTATTAGCACTGTCAATTAAAACAAACGTGTTTTTCTTATTACTATAGCTCGCCAACCAACTATATAGACTATACTCGAAAGAGAATACATCTATTTGTTGTATATGCAGCCAGTCAATTACAGGACAGAAGCAAAGATATGGATATTTATGAGATGTTCTAATAGCTTGTTGAATGAATTCAGATACAATGTCCTGCATACTTCGTGAAGCGAAATAGCTATCGGCAGAGTATAAGTATATTTGTTATCAGAGTATAAGTATGTTTGGGTTCCTTAATATGTCGTTATAGTCGTTTGCTCCATCATGTAACTGTTCTAGGAAAAATCTGATTGCTTCATTATTAGAGTAAATATTAATGTCATGTGGTCTTTGTCGTTTTGGTACTGACTCTACGAGGAAAATATATTTCCTTCTGAATGACAAATGCATTTTCACGATATCTAAGTCATTACTCCAGTAAGTTAATGGATCTTTCTTCAAATAATTGAAAAGCGAGCCAACTGATTTAATTTTTTCTACTTGTGCCTGTGCCTTTCACTTGAGAAACAGGGAAGCCTCTCGTGAATTGAAGCTAGTATGATCAGGAGTAGAACAGGAACACTGTTACACCACAAAATTTGTAGGAGTGACATTGGACAGAGCTCTTATCTACAAAAAACATTGTCTGAATACCAGGTCAAAAGTTTACACCAGGAAAAAACTGGCTGGTTCAAAATGCAGTAGTCAATCTAACACCTTTCGAACATATGCAATGGCATTGTGCTATTCCGCTGCAGAGTACGCCCGTCCGGTTTGATATAACTCAACTCATGCTAAACAGTGGACGTAGCTGTCAATGAAACATGTAGAACTATAACTGGATGCTAGATTAATACCAACTGAGTACCTTTACCAGCTCGCAGGAATGCCACCACCCTTTATTCGACGAGTAATAGCTGCAAACAAGGAAAGGAAGAAAGCTGAGCAGGAAGCAACCCATCCTCTACATGAATATGAACTACATGCTCAGAGATAATTTCACCCCAATATTCAAAACTTTAATTTTGTTATAAACATAAAATATTTAACTTCCCTTCTCTGTTAAACTGAATGTAAAAGATTTATCTCACTTGTACACGACAGTGCTTGAACTATATATTTTAAAATTCAAGAAGTTTAAAAGATTCTCGGGATCTAATATATACAATGTATAATAGATATATCCGTCCCAGCTGCACATAGTTATCTCAGTTGAAGTTTCTGACGTCTTGAATCAATTTCCTTCCTACTGGCACTCTTTATGTCCACACATTAAATACAGCACAAACTACCATGGAATAGGATAACATTGAAGAGAATTAAAAGTCAAGAATATATCAATTCCATTACATCATTTGTTTCCATAATTTAGGGTTAATTAACTTCATGCAAATATTAAAAAGAGATTACAGGTATTTAACCAACAATCTAGTTATCCAATTCTTCTAGCGTTGTTATACAACGAGCCTCTCCTAGCCTCTCAGTCAAGGTATTAACGCTATAATACTGATTGTTCTTATATTAAAACTAACATTAACCCATTTATTAAGTTATTGAATATACCTTTTTTCATAGTTGATTTTATAAACATATCTTCCACAATCTTACTATATAAAAGAAATTGTTAACTAAACAATCATTTTATTATTATTTTATTTATAGCATGTTAAATATCATTTGTGCTGTAAGATTGCAACGGTAATGTTTCAAATTGCTGGGCTTGTTTAAGTTAGAGTTCGGGATCTAGGAAAATATTTACGTTTGAAATGTTAGTTTTCCGTTTTATTTCCAATAAAAACTATTTTTGAAAGGCGCGGAAAAAGGCTGCCCGTAAAATGTATAATTTAATTATAGTTTATGGATTGGCGATGACTTTCGTTTTATAAACAAAATGGAGGACATTGGTTTTAACGTCTCGGTATTTTCGTAAGAGTTTTTATAGATTTTCTTCAAGTAGTTCCGAGTGATCAATAAAAACGGGATGGCAGCAATAAATAAATTTATATGCCCACACTATCACTTTTTTTCAAGAAATAAGGATATTAATTTACCTTTTATGTCTTTGTGGAAACCTTTAATTGCGTCGTTTAAAAAGAAAAAAAAAATCTGAGATTCTTTTTCAATATCAATTCCGATAAAACTTGTATTTAACTTTTTCAACCCTTTAATCCAAGTATTATTAATATCTAGTTGATGATCCACACCACAAAACTCAATTCAAATTATGGAATCATCTAGGGAAATTGTATTTTTATTTATTCTTTCTCGAAATACGAGTTTAATTCGTTCCCTAACATTGCTCGTATGTAAATTTGCTCGTATCTCAAAGCAATTTTCCCCATTGAAATTAAATGAAATGCCATTAATCTGTTCCAGCCACAAAAATGCCACCCACAATTGTTTTTACGTGTTTTTTGAAAAAGAAAAATGTATTTATAAATGACATACATTGTATAAAAACATAATAAAAGGGAAACTGGTTTTATAAAGTGTACATACGTGGTCTGTTAGAAAAGTATCCGACCTTTAGTCGGTAAAAAAAAAACTGGCATACCTGGGGCGTTGGAAACTTAATCACCCTCACAGAAGTCTCCATGCGACTACACACACGTCTCCCAGCGGTGCCGCCATTATTGGAAGCACTCCGAAAAAGCCTCTTTCGGAATCGACTTTAGCTCGGCTGTCGTTGCAGCCATAATGCCCTCTCTTGTCTGAAATCGCGTTCCTTTCAATGGCCTCTTGACTTTGGGGAATAACAAGAAGTCGCAGGGAGTCAGGAGCCTGTTGAACCAGAGGAGTTTCGCCAAAAACTTATGAACCAAGTGCGAAGAATGTGCTGGAGCATTGTCGTGATGCAGTCGCCAATTTCCAGATGACCAAAACTCCAGTCGCAATTTCTCGGATAGTCACACGACGGTCCCGCATCACCACATCGTTCACTTTAGAAATGACATGGTCCTTTCGGCATGTTGATGGGCGACCAGAGCGTGGCTCGCTCTCCACCGATGTGCGACGGTCTTTAAACCGGTTTACCACTCCTTAATCTGTGTGATGCCCATAGCATCGTCACCGAAAGCAGTCTGAATCTTCCGAATGGTTTCCACCTGGTTGTCGCGCAGTTTCTGGCAAAATTTGATGCAGTAGCGCTGCTCCAGTCGTTCTGTCATATTACTTGCATTGAAAAACCGACGAGAGCATTACACACTACGTCAGTAGAACACTGCTCGACAGCAACTAAAGCTATCTACAGGCGGGAAAAAAATCACGCATGCGCACGAAGGTTCAAGTCCGGCTCATGCAAGCGCGCTTGATTCAAATCCATCAGGTTTTCAAAATAAAAAATAAGGTAGGATACTTTTCTAACATATTTGTATTTTCGTCACTTAAATCCAACTTACACAAAACTTGAATGCTACTGTATCTTTAATTTCAGTCACTGATTTTCTCTTCACTGGTCTTTGCCTTTTTCGCCGGATTCAAAATAAAAGCTTTTCAAGGAGGTTTGCTTCTTCCTCCATTTCAGAATGCTGCGGAAATAAGTTAGGCAAGTGTCATAAATAGCTCCGATGCACGACCACTTGCAACTTTTTCGGGATGTTTCTTTTCCACCAACAGTGAAACTCTCTCCCACATTCCCAAGATCTCTTTTATCTCACTTGTAGGGATAACCGCCTCCACCTCTGGCTCTTCCCTTTAACCAATTTCTTGTTTAACCCTCGAATGTTGCTGCGACTGTAACTCTTGTAATTCCTCGGTCCTCGGTTCCTGAGAGTGCTCCTCCACGAGTTCGTTCACTCACCCATCTCAGCCATCTCCACGCCCATAGATTTTCCCAGAGACACAATCTTCTCCTCCACTGTCATTTCGGGTTCGAATCCTTCGAAGGTCCTTTCGGCTACAGACTCAGGCCACAGCTTCTTCCATGCAGAGGTCAAGGTCCTCATTGTAACACTCAGCCAATAATTGATCTATAATTCTGAGGTATATCACTATGTTAAAGTGGTCCTTCCAGTACTCGCAAAGGGTGAGGTTCGTGTTCTCTGTCACCTCAATGCAGCGCCGGAACAGGTGCTTACAGTACAGCTTTTTAAATTTAGAAATCCCCTGCTGAACTATGGGCTACAGGATAGAAGTGGTGTTAGGTGGTAAATAGAGAACCTTTATAAACTTGAACTCGAGGATGTCATCTTCGAGGTGCGGTGGTGAGCAGGAGCATTGTCGAGGACGAGAAGGGCTTGCATGGGTTGGTTGTTGTCCTGTAGATATTTCTTAACAGCAAAAAACTAGGTTTATCCACTGCACAAAGGCCTAGTGATCCATGATTAGTGATGATCCATGATCCATGCCAAAAACTGCCTAGTGATCCATGCCTTCGGGTTTGCTCTCCACATAACTTGCAGTTTTACTTTTAAAATCTTAAGTGACTTAAAATCTCCGGGGTTTTCCGAATGGTATACAAGCAGAGGTTTTATCTTGCAGTCGGCACTCGCATTGGCACACAGTGCGAGAGTAAGTCTATCCTTCATGGGTTTGTGGCCTGGCATTATCTTCTGCTCTGCCGTTATGTAAGTCCTATTCAGTATCTTCTTCCATGAATGCCCTATTTCGTCACAGTTGAAGACTTGCTGGGGAATCTATCCATCCTCTGGCTTCTATCAGTTCGGAAAAACTTTTGAGATAATCCTCAGCCTTCACATCCGAACTTGCTGCCTTGCCATGCCTGACAACGGAGTGAATGCCGGTCCTTTTCCTAAAGATGTCAAACCAGCATCGACTAGCTTTAAACGAGTCTATCGATGCCTCGCCCGTGAAAGTGCGCGGGGTCTGATTCAACAAATCACCGTAAATCGCTCGTGCCTTCCCGCATAATGCCCTGTGTTAAATTATCGCCTTTAAGCTGCTTCTACGTCACCCAAACCATCAGCAGTGTCTCCATCTTTTCATGGGGAGAGCTCCGGTGCTTAGAAATTATTGTAACGCCCTTAGCTGCCGTTATACTCTTTATCGACCCTTTCTGTTTAAGAACAGTGCATATCTTAAGTACTACTCCCGTACTGCCTCGCCAAGTCAGCTACTCGCACACCTTGCTCATTTTTTTTTCTATGATTTCACAAAAAAATGCACAAAAATCGCAAAGCCCTAGAAAACCTTAGCAAAGATGCTTCGACAGCGAGGTAAACAAGCACACTGGGGGAATACGTGCGATAAAGCGTCAGACGCACGAGGCGCAGGCGCAGTAAACTGGTGTGCCGTGTGCAGCATCGCAGTTGGCCGTTCCTCGTATCTCAAATGTCGCTCGTATTTCAAAACAAAACTTTGCTCGCTCGACAGCTCGTATCTCAAATAACTCGTTTGTTAAGGCACTCGTATCTCGAGGTACTATGGACGGGTTGAGCAATATGTACGCTTGGCTTATGACTTGGACGACGTCTAGACAAAGTTGATTGGATGGGTGGTTTTCTGTGTTGCTATACATTTTCTATTTTTGCTGCGGTTTGTGTTCTCTAGTGGTTCCACCTGTTATGTAATTTCTTAAATGGGTGTTGTTGAGCTCCTTGTTTCTAGAAAGATCTGGGTATCTTGCGTATTACTTTGGTTTTCCAGACGACTTTTACGTCTTTAAATAATCTTTTTCCAGTGTGCTCGTGTCTTCGGTGTCCTCACCGTCGTTGCCAATGCGCAACTTGGCAGTTTTTTTCAAACATTAATTTCTTTCAATAGATCGAAAACTTTTAGTTGCTTTCCTCGTGCCGTGCCGATCGGTTGGTGTCGGACATTTTGCCAATAAAATAATAATTTTTAAACACCGTAATTAAATTGTTCATGAGGCTCGCTTTACATTAGTTGTTATGTAATCTACAACTTATTGTCAACGTTATATGATGTTATACGTCTTAATAAATTGTTCATCGCCTTCTTTGTAAGTAAGTAAAAACATCTTATACATTCTTTTTTGTAATTTCTGTAACAAAACGTCGACTTAAGAAGAATTTGAGTTTGTTTTTGTTGATCGTATTACCCGAATTCTATCCTGTGTAGTAAAAAATACAAATCTCTATATATCGTAGTCATATAGCGAAATGCGTTGGACAGTTTAAAACCGAATCTTTGCATGATGTGATGGCTGTTAGTGCATCCTTTTTTAACTACACGATATGAATAGGTAATTCATGGAACCACCGATTATATACGGCGGTTTCTGTTCAACTGCAATGTACACAATCTGACTCCCTTACCGTTCTGACATTTTGCAAATGCCCAAGTGCAATCATCTGACAGTATAAAGCTACTTGAATATTGGGGTGAAATAAACTAGTTATAGATTCAATCATATCAACTTATTAAAGCAGCATATAGCTGCAATATATAAATATATTCAACCTTTCTGTAGGTCTGTCTATAATATTATTAAGTCTTTTTAAAACCACAAAACATTTCAAACTACATCTCTACTACATCTCATGTTGAAACACAACAGATGTTTGTATGGTATTTACTAGTCCTCAGTTCTTTTTGCGGCTTCGCACGAGAGTCCCGTTTCAGATCTTCAGTCTTTGACCGTGACTCGGGCAGCCGTAACATTTTCTTCATAAATTTGATCTGCTCGTTCTGGGCTCGGGCAAGTTCCGGTTGTTTCAGATTGTAGATATGGTGTTGACGACTTGTAATACGACCTTTATAGATTTATTGTACCCCACCCAACTCCTACAAGCGATAAGTTTTGTTCGGGTTTAAATTTATCAAGAAAATCAAGAGACCAGAAACGAGACTCTCGTGTGAAGCCTTTTATACCTTTTCCTGGCACTAAACAAGAAATAGATAAATATCATTGCTATTAAGAACACATCCTTCTATTTAAGCCAAGCGAATAGCCATCTGCAGACGCGTTTCGAGATATGTCTAATCAGTGCAGCTTTGCTCTTTTGAATTATAAAATGGAATGGCTTCTCGTGTGAAGCCCTAGTCCTAAAAAAGAACTAGATTAATAACATTGCTTTTAAGATCACGTCCTTATATTTAACCCAAGTGAATACACATCTGCAGATACATTTCCATAAATATGTCTCATCAGTGCAGCTTTGCTCTTTTAAATTATAAAATAGAATGTACTTAAATCAGTTTGAAAAGCATATTCCGGGCTGTCAAGGTAAGGTTTTGATCTGACATGTCTGTAGAAAGACCTGAACTATGTTTCAGTTTCAAGCTATATTCCGCTTTAATAAGTTGGTGAAGCTACTTGTCTTAATTATCAGACCTATTAATAAAGAGATAAATAAACAAACAAATAGCAAGGGTGTACAAAAAACTATTTTTAACTCAATTTTTAATTATTTACAGATGGTCCATTTTTGTGGCATCGACAATTAAATTTCACTTCTTCTTCTTCTTCTTCTTCTTTCGAATAGGCCTACTTTGGACCACGCTTGTTCAACTGTTGGGCTTTGACCTTTGCCCAGTATTGTCGCATCTTCCGCCGGTGTAACTCCTTTCTCTCTTCTGTCCAGGGGGTACCTTTCCTTCGAAGTTTTTCCTGAAATCCACGGACTTCCTTCAGGGTGCGTCTCACAGACGTCAAACAGTCTGTTTTTGAGATCTTTTATTCCCAGTTCTTCAATATCCTTCTCGGTCTCTGTCAACCAAGTGGTACGAAGCTTCTTGTTTTGCCAGAAGGTGAACAGATGATTGGTTAGTCGGTTTGGAGGCAATCTTGCAACGTGGCCATAGAAAGCTACCCTTCTTTTCCTTGCACAGTCAGAGAGCATCTCAATACGTTCGTAGAGCTCAGAGTTATGCCGCCTTCGGAATTCCCCATCTTCCTTTACCGGGCCTAGGATCTTCCTGAGGATTCTCCTCTCTCTGATTTCCAATTTATCTATTAGACCTCTTCGGTTCAAGGAAAGACACTCCATGGCATACAAGGCTTCTGGTCGTAAGACTGATGTGTAGTGCTTAAGTTTCAGGTTGCGTGACAGGCATTTCTTATTGTAAGTGTTCTTAGTCAGCCGATAGGCTAGTTCCAACTTGCTGACTCTCTTGGATAATGATGCTCTTTCTGATAAGTTGGGTTCAATCCATTCGCCGAGATACTTAAATTTCTCAGTCCCCTTGATGTTTCCCTGTTCTAGTAACATCTCTCTGTTTGATTCTCTGATGTTGGTGAAGAATTCTGTTTTCCCCAGCGACACTTGAAGACCCACTTTGGCAGCCTGTTTTCTGAGGCAGTTTAAATTTCACTAAATTTTTAAAACAATGGCTATTTGTTCTGCATTGCTGTTTAGAGGGTTGGCAGGCACATTTTAGGAAGGAACATTATAAGTGAACCCACTTCTCGCAGGTATGGTAAATTATTTTTTTTTCACTTTTGCGGCTGTAATGGACTGTAAATGGACATAACAGCACCCATATGCGTGCGGTTGACGCTCGCCGAGTGCTGTTATGAGTTATCAGTTACTTTTTCCAAGGTTGGAACTGAAATTCAGAGCTGTCAGTGTCAAATTTTCGACGAGATAGTTTTGAGGTTATGTGATTTGTGGAAATCGCGAATACACAAATTTAATTAATTATTGGCAATAAACGTAATATCGTTTATTGCCATTAATTAAATATATTGTTGTATTTTGTGAATTTGAATTAAATATGTGTTATAAACACATTTTTAAATTCAAATTCCGTCCATCAATAGTACAAGTATTAAAAACATTTATAGTGACTTTGGATGATTCTTGAGCAGTAACACTCACACCAGTGACATTATATATAGTTTTACTATTATTGTTATCAAATGCTATGTTATTGCTATCAAAGTGCAACTGCGGGGCACTAGAAGAACATACAGGTAAGTTGATATTTGCTTGCTCAGACTCAAGCATTTTCGACATTTCGACGCCACAATTTTCATTTTTATAGAAGCATCAATATAACCCTCCGCAACAACAGAAGGGCCCCATCCACCATGATTCTTTATTGTCAACAAATCACCATCATGGTTGGCGAAATGTCGCACTACTTCGAAAACAATGGCCAGTATAAAGATCGGAGTTTGATAATTTGAGAAATGTCGCAATGTTTATTGATATTCTCCCCATAATATTATTACCAATTGGACTATTAATACAATGACCGTTGCGAAAAGTTAAGAAAAACCTCTTATGCGCAACACAATTAGGACGTAAGCTATCATATTTTTTAATTAATTCAACCCAATGGGGATCTGTAATTGCGAACATTCTTCGAATGTAATTTTTTGTTTTAGATACAGATACAATGATGGAATCGGATCTGTACTCAATGTCGTCGACAGACATAGATATCCGTTCATTCCTGACGCCTAAGCGCACCATTGTAACCCAATATCAAATCGATCTAAAATGAATACCATTACATACAAAGCTGCGATATAGATACAAATTTACCAACCTTCATAACCAGGTAAGACGTAACATCTGCGTCCCTTATAAATGTATGAATATCTTCTAAAATTTTCGACTTTTTAGGTGCATAGCCCTGAGATATTCGTTACAATAAGGCCTGCAATTTATAATATTTCGGTATGTCTACATCCTTCTATATCGATAAACAGGACTTCAACATAGGATATATCGTCCATAAACTTGATGGTTTATACTTTTTGCGTTGTAATTCGATGTAAGCAAATAAAACATTTTCCGAAACAACTGTAACCTTATTCGCATTGCACCACTCGTTAAATTTACTATATTCTTTTGCATATCGTGGACGTGATTTATCCAGCAACAAATTGCTCACCGCATTAAAAGCAATTTCAGAACTTTAGGTGCAGTACAAGATACCTTTTTACCCATTTTAATTTTAAACTTAAAATTAATTTAAAGTGTCAGTGAAATGTCAAAAAAACATAAAATGGCACCAACCACGGTAAAATTTTCACCATACACCACCACCATAAAAAGTATGTATGGGCGATTTTTTTATTTAGAAATGGCATAAAATGGCACAAATGGGCGCAAAATAGAAAAAATACTTTAAAAAACACGTTCGTTTTTCAGCACTTAGACTATAATAAAACTCCTCGCTACGCTCGTCGTTTTCCAAACTTGGACGCGTGCTGAAAAATCGCGCTTACTGAACTCGCCCTTTGATATACTAATTATTAACGTTTTGTAATTTTAAAATATTTTTTTGCGACTTTCTTTAAATCTGGCTTGTTAAACCAAGACTTTGTAATCCCTTCTGCTATTTCGACTTGATAAACGCTGTTTTTTTATATCGGTGACTACTGCAATAAGGTTTGGAGGGTCACCTGGATTGCGATCTACCTTATCAATGTTAAGCAAAACACAATCTCTAATGATTATGGGTCTCAACTTTTTCCACGTAACGTAGAGCATTTCAACAGCCTGAATGTAATAATATACAAATTAAAATTGTCAAAAACAACATTTTCTGTAAAAAACATTTGTTATATTTTTATAGAATAAATTTGAAACTTAAAAAGAATTTATGTTTTTATCTTTAATGCAGGTTTAATTCACTGTGATGGATCGATTGCGAAATGCATGTCTTCTATAGTCAAGATACACCGTTGTTAAAGTGGTGAATTAAATCAAATCAAATCGCGTCGTTGTAGACGTTTGCATGCCTATGTGAAATTCTGAAGTCTAAAGTGTTGCTACTTGATATTGAAGTGTACTAGCCTACAAATGGAGTGGAAATAATATGGTCGATGGCGCGATAAATCTCATCAATCGAAGAAAGGCAGTGTAGAAAACCGTTTTGCATTTTTTTTTTAGTTTTCACTATATTTCAACCTTTTCGAAGCTCTATAACAATTACTTAGTCTTTTTAGGACTACCAAAACAAAACTTATGTGAAATTCATGACAAATTTCACATGAGATTTGAATTGGTAGTCCTTAAAAGTCTCAGTAATTGTTATAGAGCTCCGGAAAGGCTCAACATATTTATAGTAGTTAGTTATACCACTTTCGTCCATAACTTTTTCCCAACTTCTTACTGCTGCCTTTTCCGCTTCAGTCCATCACTTCCTACACAGTTCTACACATTTTATGCAACTCGCCACCCAATGTTTCCACAGCTCCTCACTTTCTCCACATGCTCGGCACGTTCTATCACCTGCAGCCATCCAATATCTCCTACCCCGCTCTTCACTTCCGCATCTAAAACGCGCAATAGTCGTCTGTGAGACTTCGAGGTTGAGGAGATATTCTGGGCAACTGCCTGTAACTTGGATCTTTCCGTAGTCTTTGTTATAAGTACCTTCGTCAATGTGTTTCTGTCTCTCCTGTAGCTCTACCTCTATTAGTCTCTCTTCCAAAAAATTTTTAACTAGCATTCCCTCATTTAACATTCTCTCAATCTCCACGTGATTCCATACACCTCTTTCATACATCAGCTTTCGTTGGTATCCCCACTTGGTTTCAGTCTTAGATTCTACTCTTTCTTTCCTTAACACTTTCAGCACTTCTTTCACTATTCTTTCCTCATTCATACTATTCACCTTTTTTTCAAACTTGGCCACCCTCGTCGCTGCATAACTGGCGACTTTGTTGGTGTTTGTCTCCTGGAGAACAATATACAAACGGGTAGACCTCTCTAATTGGAGAATCGTCTTAACATATTGTAGTTACGCTTAATATATTGTAGTACGCTTTCTATGTCCACCTCATCTTTTACTTCCCAGATTTCCGCCCCGTACATCAGGATACTTCGCACACATTCCTTCCAAATCACCATCTTCGCCCTAAAATTCTCTCTAAAGCAAACTATCCACACATCCCAGAACCTATTAGCCGCTATCCACGCTTTTTTAACGATAAATCGAATATGCTCTCTGCACGAACCATTCTGCTGGAACACAAAACCTAGATATTTGAAGCTGCTAACCTGTTCTATCTCCGTTTCTTCCCATTTAAAACTCTCTCTCTCTTTGCTCCCTTTCTCTTCCGGAATAACATCCACTTAGTATTTTTGTACGTTCACCTTTAATACGCGCTTCTTAAAAAAACTTTCCAGTCGTGTTAATACCTCTCCCATTTCCGCATACGTACCGGCTAGCACAACGAAGTCGTCAGCGTAAGCTAGGTTCCAGACTTTTCTAGTCCCTATTACTACACCTCCAGCCTGACCCATACTTAACGTCCTTTCTAGGTCCGCCGTATATAAGTTGAATAGTAATGGACTTAGAGGATACCCCTGTTTTAAACCTTTCACAACCTCGAACGGTTCAGATGTAGCCTCACCAACTTTCACTCTGCACCATGTTCCCCCATACAGAAGTTCGATACTTTCTCTCAACTGACGCGATATACCTTTTGTACTCGTAAACTCCCACACTTTCTCCAGTACTACCGAGTCACAGGCTGCTTTTAAGTCGATAAACACTGCGTACAATGTTCCCTTTGGTTTCCTCAATTATTTTTGAACAATATAGTTTAGGGTGTAAAGATATTCTGTAGTACCACGACCTTTTCTAAATTTCCTCTACTTCTTCTAGCAATTTTCCCTCCAGTAATTTAGCGTAGATTTTGTACGCGGTATCCATGAGAGTTATCCCTCTGTAGTTATTCAATTCCTCCTTATTTCCATGTTTAAGGACTGGCAAAATAATTCCCTCTCGCCAACTATCCGGAATTTGTTTGCTGCCTTTGAAGAAACTGTTAAGTTCGGCGAGCAGTTTCTCCTTCACTGTTTGTGTAGCCAAGCACCACGCTTCGTTTGGTACCGCATCTGGCCCTGGGGCTTTCCTTTTTTTAAGCGCCGCCAGAACACTTTTCAATTCTTCATTGGTAATTTCTTCTAGGAAATCCTCTCTGTTGGTTTCTAACGCCCCAAAATTTCTATCCCTTCGCTCGCCGTACTCTGTTATTTCGTCTGCCAATATATCGCTGAAGTGGTTCATCCAGCTTTCTATCGCGATGGACCTTGGGATTTCTCTCTTTTCTTTACCTGCAGCAATGTATTTCCAGATGTCCGACTCTCTGCTCGTTTGGTTGATTTTCCGCATCTGGAGCTTCTCCCATTCCTGTCTCTTTCTCTTCTCCAAATCCCTCATATTTTTAAGCTGATTTTGAAATCTCTCCAGTGTTGTTCTTTCTTCCTTCCAAGCCCTAAATTCTGCTCTGGTTCCTTTTCCTCATCACTCTAGTTTCTTTGTCCACCCATGCATTTTCATGACAGTTCTGGTTGTGCGAAACTTTAACAATTAAAGCCTTTCGTACCATTTCTGACAGTTGACCAAACTCCGCCACTTCCACCATTCCTTCTATAATCGTCAGGTTTTCTTGATATCTTCTGACAGCCTCTTCATTCCATAACACTGCTTGTTTGATGGTTTTCTGGTTATTTTCACTGTGTCTTTTTACCTCTTCTAATAGCCTAATTTCTAATGGTAGATGGTTCGAGTCAAGTCTCTCTCCTATTTTAAACGAGTCAATACTCCGTACTGAAGCTTCATTGGCGATCCCGTAGTCAATAACCGAACCACCCGTGCCCCCCATATACGTTAACTCCCATTCCAATCACCATTTATACACCCGTTTAGCATGTACCAGTTATGCCTTTTACACCAGCCAGTCCACCTTTTGCCCTCTTTATTATACGTCTTATCCTTTGAGCGTCTGCGTATTTGCACCTGTTCTGCATCTAGGTAGCCCTCTTGTTGTTCTCCGATCCGCGCATTCCAGTCTCCAATAATCAGTATTTTCTCCCCTGGATTTCTTGATATCCGTTTCTCAATATGCTTTAGAATCTCCTCCATGCTATTATTGTTATATACTATCACTACTCTCCAGTTATTACCACCCACCTGTATTATTCTTTCTTGAATACCTTACCAAACAGTATCTGGCTCTGTTTTATATTCAATCTCTTTCACAGACTTCACACCGGTAAAGATCCCTCCTTTCGCTCTTCCTCTGTTTGAATCTCTCTTGGCAAATTGGCAATTACATACATATTCCGTTGGTAGTAGATTTCTTATTTCTTCCCAGTCTTTTTCCTCTATCCATGTTTCCGTCAGTCCTATGATATGGAACTTCAGAATATACTGCGTAAACGCTTTTCTATCCTTTCCCTTTACTTTCTTCTTCAACCCTGCAAGGTTCCATATATTTATATAATATATTTATATAATATATTTATATATTCAGGCTGTGTTCCGACTGTTTTAAGTTTGTGTGATTATCCTTAACGTAGTATGTATGGTTTTACCAATTCTAAGATTATCAAAGATATGAGTGGGACATAATGATCTTTAGCTTTTTCACGGTACTGGGAATTTTACTATTTAGTTTTCCGATCAAAATCATTTCTAATAAATGTCACAAATAATTGATTTTCAACATAAAATTTAAAGACATTATTCTCTTTTCTCCTTCGAGACATGAGCACGTCATATTTCATTCACATTCTACATGTCATAAAACATATATTATACATTAAAAAGGTTCAAAAATCATTCAAGTCTTCGTAATTTCTATTATGGAGCTTAAATTGGTTTTGCTGAATTGCTATATTTCTGCTATCCTTTAGATTTTTGGTTTCTATTGATGTTCCTTAAACTACTTTTAATTTTCATGTAGAATTGATTTTAAATTCATAAATACACGAACAAAGTATTAAGTGCTATTATTACATTAATTGGAGACGGTTTTTCGACAATTCTAATTGTTAGGAATCTAGAATACAATGGCATTTGTAGATTACGACACTTACAACACCAAAGTATTCCGAAACTCTATTAATTCTGGTAAATCAGAGATTGGTCGGTATCAGTCTATAGACACAATTATAACACTTTCCAAAGTATCTATTGATATATAGATTTCAGGTCTTTTTTAGTCACCAGACTGTAGATAGAATTTAAAACTTTTCTACATTATTTTTCTTATTAATTTATAAGTTTTCTACATTATATCATTCTATCATGAGCAAAATGCTCTCAAGTGGTATACACATGGTTCGAAGACAAAGGAACGTACTGGTGCAGGAGCGTTTGGACCTCGTACAAAATACTTCGAATCCATGGGAATATTCCCAAGTATCTTCCAAGCAGAGACATGCAATAGAAATATGTGCACAATTTAATCTCGACAGGATTGATCGCAAAAATTATCGCAAACAAATTGCTATAGTGTCAGGTAGCTTATACAAGCAGCCATCAAGGCCATTAGCGCATACACCATCAGACCCAAACTGGTATGGAACTGTGTGGGAAAGCTAAACAAGCTCGGCAGAGAAAATAAAGTAACGCTATACCGGGTACCAGGACACACTGGTATAGACGGAAACGAAGAAACAGATCACCTAGCAAACAAAGAATCCAGCAATCCCGTTTTAGGTTCGGAAGCCTTTTGCAGTATGAGTATGAACACCATCCACAAAAGTTTAGATGAAGAAAGAAGAGAAAAATGGATAAAAACCTATAAAGAACTTCCAGAGCTAAGATTATTCAAAATATTGTTGAGATCTTTTAACCAGAAAAGAACAAAAGGTTGCCAGAATCTAAACAGGAACAAGCTTAGAATTCTGACAGGAGTCCTAACGGGACACTGCAGACTAAGAAAATACCTCAAGACCCTAAGCCTAGAGGAAGATGACAGATGCAATTTCTGTGGCTCAACGGAGGAAACCCCCATACATCTGTTCAAAGACTGCCGAGCACTGACCCAAATTTACCTTGGGTCCCACTGTTTGAACGCAGAGGAGTTGCAGTTCTTGAATACCACTCAGATCCTGAAATTCCGAGAGGAATCAGGACTAGAAGAGGCGCTCTAAATGGACAAGAATACCAACGTTTAGAATAAGAGGGTGGGGTACAACAGATAAATGAAGGTCGCAGTACAAGTCACCACCAAATCTACAATCAATACCATGTACTGTATCCATTAAATTTAGTAGTATTGATTTATTGTATTCTTCATTCATTTTTATGATTCAATTTTAAACAACATATTCGTTATACTTCGATAACATCTTGTGCAAAATCGGTTCTTGTGTCTTTCATTCGGCTCTACTTGAGTTTCTATCGAATCTTACGATACCTTATTCTTCATTAATTCTAACCGTTGACCTCCTTCTGTTTCTGCCGCCACTTGTCCCTACCCTGAGCGTCTCTAACAGCATCTAGCGTTTAAAAGCCGTTTACCACTTTTTCTCACGTTTTTTCGTGGTCTATCTATTCTTCTATTCCCTTCAATCGTCCCGTTTACTATCCTCTTGAGCAATATAGTACCCTTCATTCACATTGTGTCAGCCCACTGTAGAGATAAGACTTTGAAGCCTGTTGACAGCATTGGCCCGTTTAGGTGCGTAAACTCTTAATTGAATGTGTCAATGGATGGTATGCGAACTGAAGATATGCGTTAGTGAGAAGAAAACTTGATTTGCCTGTATGACGCATTGGTCATTTTAAGTATGCTACGGTATTTATATCAGTTATTCTCATCAGTCGAATAAATTTTATAGGGAAGAGAGTCGTGCGCCAGGGAGGTATAGTATCACCGACTTTGTTTAATACTCAGAACGTATATTTCAGGAAGCGTTGGAAGAAATAAGATGTGGTTTTAAAATAAATGACGAATATATACACAATCTGAGATACGCGGACGACACAGTAGTATGCGCAGACATCTTATTTATTTATTTTGTACAGTACAATGCCGGCTCTCCGCTTTCGCACTGAGCCGAGCATGCGCATACAGCAAAAATCTGCAAGAGCTGATGAACAGAATCAAAGAAGAAGAGAAAAATAAAGTACATGATAGTATCCAAAAGCAAAAACCATGGCGGGCAGCTTCGAGTTAACAACAAACTTATTGAGAGAGTCCAAAAATACACGTATCTTGGGACAACATTACCATCTAAAATTGACAGAGGTCTCTTAACAGAGGCTACCAAACGGAGACTCGAGGCATTTGAGATTTGGCTATACCACCGTATACTCAAAATTTCCTGGACGGCTCACGTCACCAACCAGCACGTCCTAGAGAGAATGGGAAAAGAACGAAAGGTCTTACTAACAATAAAGACAAGGAAACTGGACTACCTTGGCCATATAATGAGGAACAGTCAACGGTACGGTCTGTTGCAACTTATACTACAAGGAAGAGTAGATGGAAGAAGATGGCAATGTAACCTAACCTAACCTAACGATGGCGGACAGCTTCGAGTTAACAACAAACTTATTGAGAGAGTCCAAAAATACACGTATCTAGGGACAACTTTAAATGAAAAGTGAGACTCCTCAATTGAAATCAAATGTCGGATAGAAAAAGCGAGATCCGCATTCCTGGAAATGGCACACGCATTCAAAGCACATCACCTGAATATACAAACGAAGATCAGGGTACTGAGATGCTACATCTTTACAGTACTTCTATATGGAGTGGACTCAGAGTGTTGGACTCTGACAGAGTCTACCAAACGGAGACTCGAGGCATTTTAGATTTGACTATAACATCGCATACTCAAAATTTCCTGGACGGCTCGCGTCACCAACCAGCACGTCCTAGAGAGAATGGGAAAAGAACGAAAGGTTTTACTAACAATACAGACAAGGAAACTGGACTACCTTGGCCATATAATGAGGAACAGTCAACGCTACGGTCTGTTGCAACTTATACTACAAGGAAGAGTAGATGGAAGAAGATGGCAAGAAAGAAGAAGGATATCGTGGCTTAAAAACTTTCGAACCTGGTTCAACACAACAACAAAAAATCTCTTTAGGGCTGCAACAAACAAAGTCCGAATTTCCATGATTATTGCCAACATCCGCAGCACCAGAAGAAGAAGAGGAAGAAGTCGATGAAGAAGTCGAAGAGAAGATGGAAGATGTCGTATATATAATTTTGTCGTATTCTCAGCACTGAATATCTGAGTGACAATAGATGCATTTCTGGTAAAACTTAGCCAGAAAATATAGTTACAATTAATGATTCCACTAATGAACCGCATGTAGTTATATAGCTGGGCATCTACAATCAACGTATTTGGGTTGTTGAGTAATTTTGGAGACCAATACTTTGCTGCTGAATACACTAATCCTCTGCCTAAGACAGTTACTCAAATTTTCGTTTCTTAATCCCACCACAAGGTAAACCAACCATTATTGAACAGTTTCTTAAGCAAAGATTTAAATGGTTTGGCCACGTTTTCAGAATGAGCACAATCTGTTTTCACATGCCTGTAGAGTTCTCTAGAGACATTGACCCGTCCAATGGAAAGTACAACAATCTGCATCAATCTAAAACACATAAACAAACACTAGTAGCAGAGTACGTTGTGCTCTTGGCACCTCAGATAACTTTCCTGTATATGTCGGGATCCACCAAGGTTCTGCACTATCACCATCCCTCTTTGTTTTTGTCATGGACACAATCACTCGTAATCTACAACGGAATGTCCCTTGGAACCTTCTGTATGCCGATGATGTAATGGTTGTAGAAGTCTCCAACCGCGAGGAAATCCATAGTCAAGTTGCAGACTGGAATAAATGGCTCTTCCAGTATGGTCTACGTCTAAACGTGAAAAATATGGAATATCTGGAGTTAAATCCAAGTGACGGTACCATTCAAGTCGGTGGGGAAAATCTAGCCAAGACCACCTCCTCTAGGTACCTTAGGTCTCGTCTACAGAAAGATGGCAGCTTCAGTGATGAAGTAAGAGTCAGAGTAAATTCAACCTGGATGCGGTGGAAGGAGGTCAAGGGTCTACTTTGCGACAAGCAAATGCCACTTCACTTCAAATTCAAGATATATCGGACAGTGATAGGGCCTGTTGCGCTATATCGAGTCGAATGTCGACCATCTGACAACATTTCTGAACGTTATCTACACGCCATTGAAATTAGAATGCGAATCCAAATCGATGGGGAATGGGTATCTCCCTTATTGACCATGTCAGAAACAACGCAATTCGAGAGTAAATGGGTGTCACTCCAATTGTGTACAAAATGAGAGAGAAACGACTCCAATGGTATGACTATGCACTGCAAGCAGCTTCTGTTACTGTTGTCAACTCTGCCCTACTTACTTACGTATTCCTCGGCGTTACAGCCCATGAAGGGCCTTGGCCTCTCTGACGATCGTAGCCCAATCCTGGCGATCTTCAGCTCGTTTCCTCCATCTTCTGACTCCCATCTTTGGTAAGTCATCCTCTACATCATCCAGCCATCGTTTCCGTGGTCTCCCTTTGCACCTTCTGCCACCTGGGTTTCCTCTGTGTACCTTCTTGACAGACCTGTCATCTGGCATTCGCTCTACATGGCCCAACCATCTTAGTCTACTACTCTTTATTTCCAAAACTATGTCAACATGACCGTATAGTTCCTCCAATTCCCTATTTTTCCATATTCTCCATTGCCATGCGTCATTCACTGCCCCAAAAATCTTTCTTAATAACTGTGCCCTGCATTTTGAAATTGGAGGCCAACGTCCCAGAGAAAGACCGAAGCAGCGATGGCAGAACACGATAAATAGTGACCTAAAGATAGTGGGCCTAAAACCAAAAGACGCACAAAACCGTGCGTGCTTGGTCCAAGAATCGGACCAAGCCTCCGCCCCCAGGCGGACCCTACACCAGCGAGACAGAAGAAGCAAGAAGAATGTGATAAGAGCATTCTATCTTCTCACTATTCACATGTCTTATCACATGTGAATAATATACGTCAATCCTTCAACAATTCCATCAACCAGATGAACATTTTCCTTAAAAAAGCATCGAGATTACTCATATGTCTATGCACCTATGCAAGCACGTCTACTCTTGTCCACGACCTTATTGACTAACCTAATATAAAGTCCGACTACAAAACAAGACTGTGTTTTTTTACCGGTAAGTGTCAAAGTGTTTTGAATAGCCACAGTCTATAATGAATGCATAATGTTATTAGATTATATTTTTATTATTATAGAGAATATATTTTATCGAAAGGACCATTATTTGTATAACATTTTAAAAGTTGATTCATAAGATATAGGTAAACTTCATGTATGTATTTTAGAATTTATCCGAATATTAAGTTTAAACTTCATTCTGTTCTTCAGGAATTATCTAAACAATAGACGCGCCGTAAAGGAAGTCCGTGGATTTCAGGAAAAACCCCGTAGGAAAGGTACCCCCTGGATAGAAGAGAGAAAGGAGTTACACCGGTAGAAGATGGGACAATACTGGGCAAAGGTCAAAGCCCAACAGTTGAACAAGCGTAGTACAAAGTAGGCCCATTCGAAAGAAGAAGAAGACAACAGATAGTGCAAGTTGGCGATAGTCTGTAGAAACTTAGCATTACTCTTAGTGGTGTCCCCCAAGGATCGGTTCTCTCTCTTCTGTTATTTTGCCTTTACACCGTTAGCCTAGGTAAAT
Organism: Phosphuga atrata; assembly: GCA_944588485.1. NCBI lineage: Eukaryota > Metazoa > Arthropoda > Insecta > Coleoptera > Silphidae > Phosphuga > Phosphuga atrata. The sequence continues at coordinate 4,201,429 of OX155898.1, forward strand.
ATGTCAAACGATGCAAATTCCACCAATACGCAGATGACAACCAGCTACTATATACCTTCTCGCCAACTAATACTCTTCAAGCAGAAAAAGACATTACCGACGAATTGAGCTCAATAATTGAATTTTGTAAACACCACTCACTAAGCACCAATCCATCAAAAACTCAAATTATAATCTTCGCCGGCAAACAGAGTCAACAAATTAAAAATAGCATGGAAATACACGTAGCAGAAGAAAAGCAATAAAAAAGGTCAGTAATCTCGGTGTTATTTTAGATGAGGATCTAAAATTCTCATCTCATGTATCGAAAACGGTCAACACAGCCTCTCTTCTCAATCTTTATATCCTCTGGAGGGTGTAGTGATACTATTTTCGGTATGTGTTTGAATTTTTTGTTTCCATGCATTTCTATCTTGTGCTAGATGTATTGCCTCGTGCATTGAGTGTCCCGTCATTTCTTTTCATCTGTCAGTCCACCTCATTGGAGATCGTCCTCTAGGTCTTTTTCCCTCAACTTTACCCTCCACCACGAGGTTTTCCACCTCACCTGTTCTTCTAGCTATGTAGCCAAAGTAACTGAGATATGCTCTATTGATTTGGTTTAGGAGACGCCTTTTTATTTTTAGTTCTTGTAGAACAGAGGCGTTTGTTCTGTGTTCCACCCATGACACTCTTAGGATTCGTCTATACACCCATAATTTGAAGGCTTCAATTCTTTTTCGATCCGTTTTCTTTAGTGTACATGTTTCAGCGGAGTAAACAGCAATTGGGAAGATCAAGGAATTGACCAGCATTACTTTCACTGTTTTGTAATGGTTTGATGTCTCCATACTTTTATGAGTTTAATTGTTGCTGATCTGGCCACTGCCAATCTTCTCTTTATTTCCTCTGAGCAGCCTCCATCTTTGGTTAACAACGATCCCAGGTGTACAAACTTGTCCACCACATCATATCTCGCTACGTTTTTGATATTGGATGTGTCATTGGATTGATCGATGATCATTACTTTGGTTTTTGTTTTGTTGATTCTTAAACCATATTCTCTACTATAATTCTCTAATTTGTTCATTATGTTTATCAGTTGTTCTTCGTCTGCGCTGCTATTATCAAGGTATCGTCCGCATACCTCAGGTTACTTATTTTTCTTCCTCCGATTGATATTCCACCTTCTCAATCGTTAAGGACTTTTCTCATGATGTATTCGCTATATATGTTGTAAAGGAGGGGCGAGAGTATGCATCCCTGTCTGACACCGGCCTCTATCTTAAAAGCTCTGTTTCAGACACTGTTTGTCGTGTTCTGACTTTGGCGTTATTATGTTGGTAGAGTCTCTTAATTAAAAATATCAGATGCTTTGGAACACCCATTTCACCCATCACTTTCCACATAAGTGACCAGTTCACAGAGTCGTACGCTTTCGTATAGACCACGAAACACAAATATAATTTTAAGTTGTGTTCCCTCCCTTTTTCAATGATCTGTCGGGCATTGAGCAGGTGCTCTCGTGCACCTTTACCTGATATGAACCCTCTCTGCTCGTCCGATATTTGTGTATATTGTGTATATTGTGTTTCCGGGAGTAGAAATGTTTTCAAACGTTCATTAATGATGTGGAGTAATACTTTGCTTGCGTGTGAAATGAGAGTTACTGTTCTGTAGTTATTACATTCCGTCGGTGATCCTTTTTTATGGATGGGGATGAATATAGATAGCCCGTTCCCCATATTTTAGAGCATAACGCGTGCAATACATCTGTTTCGTAGTGTCCCATGGCTTTAAGTATTTCAGCTGTGATGCCGTCTACCACAGTTGCTTTCCTATTTTTGAGTGTTTTTATAGCCTACCTCCGGTTAAAACTACTGTACTCTGCGAGAAGTTTCCTTAAGAAACACCTTAGAAATAGGCTAGTGGAAAGTTATATCTTTTCACTTTTTACTTATGCAGATACAGTATATGGTAGTTATATCGGGTTCGAAAATAAACATCGGATACAATAGGTGCATACGGTTTGTCCATATTCTGAAATCCAGAAGTAGAATGCCAGCTGTAATAAAAACATTAAGGAAAACGATGTAACAGGTCAGAAACTACCATGCCTTATGTTGCTTCAAGAGTATTATAATAAACAAACAGCTTATTTGTTTATTTAATATTTACAAATTGTAATTAATATAAATATTAAGCAGCACTCCGTTTAAAATTAAACACTATGCTGGCCAGTTTTTACAATATTTTTAACTTTTCGTTTTTCAATTTAGGTCGTGGTCTAGTTTTTTTAATTGCTTGGCATTATTGTCGAAAATCAACCACCATTTTCTATTTTTCTCAATGTTCTTTAATTCGTCTTCATTTTTCGGCCAAATACATCCTGATCGCTTCATAGCATTTTTAATTTTGAATCTCCACTCGTCAGAATATTTGCAATTGAATAGCACATGTGCAGCAGTGTCTTCTTGTCCACAAATGCAAGTAGGCGATTCTCGTTTTCCGAATCTATGTAAATATTCTTGTAAATTACCATGTCCAGTAATAAGTTGGACAGCATGGTGTGATAGATTTATATCCATTTTTTTCCAGACTCCAACGTTTGGGATGAAGTTTTTTGTCCATCTACCTGTTTTCGCCTCTTCCCAGCGAGATTGCCATATTTTTTGAAAATAATTGTTTAATTTTAATTTAAAAGTTTGTAAAGGGATTTTATTATGCGAAATCGGGATATTATTGAAATTATCAGCACCTGATACTTGTTTAGCTAGGCTATCGGCTTTCTCAATTCCTTCTATGTCAATGTGGCCTTTAACCCAGTGCCATCTTAATTTAACATCTTTTTTAATTTCTTTTACTTTTAACCAAGTATTGAATACAAGTTCTGTGGGAACAGACAAAAACTTTAGAGCATCAAGTACTGAGCGACTATCACAAAGAATAGAACAACTCTTAATAAAATGTTTATTTACTTCAATGTAATTTAAGGCTTGCTTGACTGCAGTAATTTCTGCCTGAAATATTGAACAGTATTTTTCAATACGAATTTGTTTATAATAAACCTCCCTATCTTGAATGTAAACCACAAATGCCGCGCCCACACCATTTTCAGATTTTGAAGCGTCAGTATATATTTGGATAGGGAAAGTATTGGATGTTATCACATAATAATTTACAAGGTCAATTTCTGAAGGATGAATAAACTTTTGAATATTTATTTTCGACTCGAATTAATTTTGGAGAAGCCTGCAAACCCATTATTTGTTTGAATAGTGTTTCATCCAGATTATGTTTTAAATGTTTATATGCTATTTCCTTTAGCCTCAGATCAACGGGTAAAAGACTAGAAATAACAGCAAAAGCATATCGTACAGTATCTACAGAGGCGGCGTAGATACTGTACGATATGCTTTTGCTGCAGATATCGTGCTTTGACGCTGTACACTTAATAATTTTTTTCTTTCTTTTACACCACACGAGTTATGCCAAATAGATGCGCCGTATAGTAATGCCGGTTCTACTGCTCCTCTATAAATTTCACATATAGCAGATTTATCAAGACCCCATTCTTTTCTACATGCAATTCCAATTTCGTGAACTAAATAGTTTAACTTTTGCGCACGCTTGTTTAATATGTTCTTTAAAATTTAGACATCTATCTATTAAAACTCCTAAATATTTTATATGATCTTGACATTTAATTTTTTCGTTACCTAATGTAAAAATAGGTCTTCTTTGTATCGGCGATTTTCCAAAGAATAATGCCTCGGATTTTGTAGCATTAAAATTTAACTTGCATTGTTTTGTCCATTTTTGGAGGCTCTCTAGAGCACGATTCGCTTTATGTTTTAATTCCAAAATAGTTTTACTTCTTATCAGCAACATTGTATCGTCAGCGTATGGAACAATTTCGCAGTTTTCGGGAAGATCAATATCAAAAATTGAATCGTAAATAATTTTCCAAAATCCTGGGTCAGACTTTGATCCCTGCGGACATCCCTTACTAATGATTTTCTCTATATAGACTCCAGGCTCCGAAATGACGGCTTTACGATTTGCAAAATAATTTTTAGCCAGATTAATCAAATTATTTGGACAATGTTTCTTGATTAATTGATGAATTATTAATGGCCACCAGGCATTATCAAATGCACCGCTTATATCTAGAGCAATTGCTGTGCAGTATTCTTTTTTCGTAATAGAATCCTTAATGAAACTAACAACTTTAGCGATTGCCTCAATCGTTCCAACACCCTTACGAAAACCATATTGATTACTATTAAATAAATTTTGACTATAAAAATAATGTTCAATCCTAGATATCAGGAGTGCATCTAGCACCTTCCCTGTTACTGGTAGCAGACTAATTGGTCTAAAATCTTTAATTACTAGGCCAGGCTTGTTAGGTTTTGGAATCACCTTTATTAGTTGTTCTTTCCAGCATTCTGGAAAAACTCCATACTTCAGACATTTGTTAAATAATTCCCGAAAAAGTGTAGGAGAAGAGTTGAATGCTACCTGAACAATATCCGAAGTGATACCATCAATTCCTGGTGCTTTCTTAGGGTTCATTTTTCTTATTGTTCGTTTTATCTCTGCTGTTGCAAAATTCCTATCGTCAGGTCCTCCTTTGTCTGCGCTTGACTCGTCTCTTATTTGTTTATGCTTTACTGTATCCTCTTCATTATCTTCAGGAAAGAAGGCATTCAGTAGCAGATGGCTTGTCTCTACTAGATCTAAGGTAGCATCTCCATTTTTTAGATATGCCGCAGAAGATTTTTTCCCCCTAATAACTTTATAAACAGGCCCCCAAGGATCACCATTTGAAGATAATGTGCAAAATTCCCTCCACTTTTATTTTTTTGTCTCTATAATTTTCTTTTTATATTCACGAAATTTGCGATTATATAAGATGCGTCTTTCTTCTCTAATTTCACCAGCACTATTTTGAAAACTGCGTCTTAGTTGATTGTTTTCTTTGCGAAGGACAGTCAATTCCGAAGTCCACCAAGGAACTGAATTTTTAAAAAACTTTTTAGGGGGAATGGTGTCCTGGGCTGCTGTAATTAAGGATCTATTAAGCTTCTCTGCAAAAAAAGATACTTCTTCAGCAGAGACACATTCATTTAATTTTGGTGAAATCTTGTGGATATAATTTTGAAATTTTTGTTTAAATTCTTGCCAGTTTGCTTTTTTAGTGCAGAATCCACGTTTGAGTTCAGCTAATTCTGTTTCCATTCCTATTGACCAGCTAATAAATTTGTGATCTGATAAACTGCATTCATCTGGAAGATGCCAATCATTAATTAACTCGCTCAATCTGCCACTTGCTAGTGTTATGTCTATTAGACTTGATCCATTGTGTCCAGTGAAAGTGGGTTCAGTTCCATTGTTCAGAATGAGTAGATTTTGCTGACCAAAAAGTATTTCCAATTTTTTCCCTCGCCTGTCTTCAAGTGCACTTCCTCAAGTATATGATTTAGCATTAAAATCTCCAGCAATCAAGATCTCCCCTTTTGTTCTAAGATTCTCTAATATTTCTCTTAAAATTTGTAAATTATCATCGAAAGTATCATTTTCAACTGGTCGAGCTTGTGGTGGTAAATAAATTGATATGGCATAAAATACTATACCACAAAAAATTTGGATGACTGTCATCAGCTTATTTGATAAATTGGCATTATAAATTAAATTAATTCTAGGGTCCGATATCACAATGGCCGATTTTACGGTGAATTCATCAAATTTAGTATCATATATAATTTTGTAATGAGGTGGAAACCCAAAGATTTTTCCTCTAAAGACATGTGGCTCCTGAATGAAAACTATTTTAATGTCATCCCTCGTTATTTTTTCCAAGAGGGCAGCTGTAGCGGCTTTACATCTTCCAATGTTTATCTGTAAACACTTTATTGAATTTTTGCTATGAAATTTTGTCATTTTGGAATTTGTGATTTTTAAATGAAATCGGAGTTTTATGTTTTGAACGTAGTCTGCCATTTTCCCATGCCTTTCCCTTCGCGTTTTTGGGTTCCGTTGGCTCCGATTCCTCTCCCCCAGACTTGGAAGGGGAGCGTGGTGTTTTAAATAATAGATTTACTTCGCCGTCCGAAGAAGTGTTAGTATTTATCTCACTACTTGAACATTCTATACTGTTGTCAACTGTGTTTTCATATGCAATAGGTATATGTAGTGGGTTGGTCTTTGTTATTTGTATTTCCTTTTTGATTAAGTCTTTTACGGAAGACATGAAGACCGGAATTAATGCAGCAGCCAGTTCCGTTACGTCGACTGCAGTTTTTAGAGTTTAGTGCCTAGTTGCCTTAGCGTACGATACGTTCACGGTTGGGGTTGCAATAGTAACCTTGCGTTTTGCCTCAAAGTAAGTTATTTTTTCTTTAGTTATAGTTCTTTGAATCGCTACTTCTTCTTTATATTTAGCGCAATTTCTGGAATTGGCGAAATGATCACTTCCACAGTTAACGCATTTGGGGGTATCACACGTTTTCGCCTCATGGGGTAGCTTTCCACAAACGCATAATTGAGAATTTAAACATCTCGCAGCACTGTGTGCGTATTTCTGGCATTTATAGCATCTTAATGGATTTTGAAAATATTCGCGCACATCTAGATTATAAAAGGCCACTTTCAATTTTGTGGGCAAAGTCGGAGTAATAAACAAACAGCCAGCATATCTGTATAATAAAACAACATTCAGAACAGATGTACATAATCAATGTGCCCAGTAAAGGCTTACTTACTAACACCACCACGTCACAAAAAGCAGCTTTTTAAATCATGTTTCACATATCAAAAAACAAAAAAAAAATCAACGGACAAAACGACACTCTTCGGCTAGTGGGCATAAAACTATTTAAAAGGATGCTAAAGAAAGTAAACCCAACGTGCTAATCAACTCTATGAACGACCTAAACCTTTCTCTCGATTTGTAAGAAACTCAAAGCTGGAATATATGTAAATTTGTTTTCTAAGTATCTCTCACCAAAAGCTAAATATAGTAAAATGTTATATGAATGGAACACAAACAAAACACGTCTTTTTTCAGTAAATCTGGGCTCGTAGAAGACTAGGACATTATAACCTTATAATGTTTAAACGAGCCCTTTTGTTCAATGTTTTTTAAAGATATGTATGTAGCTTATATCTATTGTATTATATTTATAATGAACATTAAATGCCCAGAAAAAAACAAACTATAATGAAAACTAAGTGTAAAAAAGTACATTATTTATTATCAGACGTTTTTTATTCAAAGGAAATTGCAATAAATTTTTCATATATTTCGATTTAAAATATAAAATCTCATTTATAACGGGAAAGCACTTTGCATTTTGCATTTCCTTCTAGGAATTGCTTCCTCATTTTCATTATTCATTGCTATAAGATTTTTTACCTACTAAAGTTTCCAGAGTTATTTGATCGAAAAACAACCTCTAAGTTGTTACCATAAATTCTTGGTCTTCTATTCAATAATGTTCGAAGCGAAAGTTTTGTACATTTCTTGCTCTTTGTTGAAATTATTGCTCATCGATTCGCAAGAAACGTGGATTCGGTTTATTCCAAAAAAGTTTAATAGTGTTTGTAGTAAATATAACATTATTTAAGTTTAATAACATTTTGATTTTAATCATCTTATTTATTTCCCAATATTATAATTACTTATTTATATAAGGTTCATGAGGTATGGGGAATAAGTTATTAAAAAAAATGTTGTTAATGCAAAGTTTTGGCGACTTATTTTCATTTATTTTATTTTATCCTGAGGAAGGTGAAAATAAATAAATCGTCGTAATGTTTGTTTAACAACAATTTTTCTTAATAACTTACTCTCCAAACCTCATGAACCTTCTATAAGTAATTTTGATTTTAAGCGAGGAAATGTTAACAAATGAAAATTGCGTATTTGAATATTTTCTACAAAATTGGAAAGCAATTTTTTTGGAAAACGAGTGGAATTTATTATATTGGCGCGCTAATAAACTTACAACTTTACAACTATACATTAGAGTCGTAAAGTCATAAAATTAAATTTTTTCGTTTATTTTGTATTTTATTTTAGTTTTTGTTAAATAAACACGCAAAAAGTTAATGTTTTAAATTTACTACCTGACGCGACGCCATAAACGTTGTTACGAAAAGTCGCGCCAGTAACCAAGTGCGGAAAAGTGCCTCATAATTTGAAACCATTTACCAGAACGTAGAAAATGTGCTAATGCCATTTGAAGAAAGTATAATATTACCTCTTCAGTACTACAGCTATTATGGGTTTCCTAAAGCCATATTGTACAACATTATAAAACAATATAGTGAAGTGAATATATGATTTTTAGAAGATCCCATATTCCAATTATAAACTCAATAGACGTTGTTTTAACGGTTAGTTAAGCGCATGCACATCCACCAAGTTTGAAAGGCGGCAATATGAAAGTATCGGGCACATATTTAGTTATCCGTCAAAAAGTTTTTGACCTATAACATGGCGGAAATTGACACATACGCACAAAAAAATGTAATCTATGAAAAGGTCTATTTAAATGTATTTTATAATTATTATATCTAGTAGATACCTAATATGTATTTCTGCTTTCAACGCAATTTAAAGTCTTTGGTTTTACTACATTTAAAAATAAATTTACATGTAACTTTTTCCGGCTTATAAAGCATATTCGCAGGAAATTAGTTTCCGAATGAATATCCTTGATGGCTATGCCCAACCCCTATAATCCAAACGGGACAAATTATTTATTATAGATTTGAAATCTTTTAAGCCCACAACAACCACATTATCTCTTGAGTGGTCAGATAATACTCAAATATATCCTATAAGCTTTGACATTCATTTACATATCATTTGATTTAAATGTTTCTGCTCGAATTAATTTCATGGAACGTAATCTCTATATTACGGAATTAAAACAATGCTAGACAAGACCAAACAGTGAAATTGCACAAAGATCAATAGTGAAGTAAGACTAGAGAATGAAAGAATAAAAAACGTACAGTCAGAGGCGAAGGTAGAGGCCCTCCAGGCACTTTTGTAAGAGTGGCTTTTTTCATACCAGACACATTATTTTCGCTAGAATTTTTTAATTATTTCTATTCCTCATTTAATACTTTTTATTTTTAGTATGTGCTAAATAGATTCACTACGGGCAGTGACCATCGCCTGGTTAGAACGGACATATACCAGAGGCTTAACCCTTTGTTGACCGACGGTACTTCACGGAAAGTTCGCGGAAAGTACGGTTCAACGCAAGTCAGCTTTCGACAGGCCTGGGCAACTAAGGGTTAAAACAACGCGAAAAAATCTTGTTGAAAAGAAACACCCACCAGCTGATACCAAACTCAAAATACTACGAGCAAACGAGGATCTGTACAAGAATGCTGTTGAGACAAAACTCAACTGGGAACATCTAGTCAACATGGCTGTGGATGAGATTAGCGACAGGCTAACTGCAGCATTAACTCTCAGCAAGACGAAATCGTACCAAGTGTCCTGCCAAACAAACAGACGGAAATTAACACCAGAGACTATGATGATGATGGAACAAAGACGGACACTGTGCAGTGAGGGAAAAGTGGGTAATCAAGATTACAGAGACTTTCAAAAGCAAATCGGCAGGAAGACCCGAAGCGGTACCACCCGTCTCATACAAGAGGTTTTAGAAAAGAACAGCATCAAGAGTTCTAAGGCTGCAGCTGAGTGAGGGCAAGAAGCACATCTTCAAGCTTCTCAACGGCAATGGAGAAGTAGTTTCAAACAAAAAGCAGCTGCTTGCAATAGTACAAGACTTCTGTAAACACTCTACGAAAGCAAAATATCAGCGAGTCAGCCACTGATAGCTCTAGGGCAAACACGACCATCTGTCGAAAACATCGGATCCAAAGAAATTCCGGATGTCATACCGGAGGAAATAATGCTCGCTATACAACAACTTAAGAATAGAAGAGCCCATGGGGAAGATGACATAATACCAGAGATGATCAAAAGCAACGACAAGGTACTTAGTGAAGTGCTGGCAATCCTATTCACAAAGTGCATCCTGGAAGGTAAAGCTCTTGCATCATGGCATAACGCAGTAATCACCCTAATCTAAAAAAGGGGATATCAAGAGGCTGGAAAACTACAGACCTATCAGTCCACTTTCGCATGTCTATAAGCTCTTTTCTTGGGTTCTAGTTAACAGACTTGTCATGAAGCTAGAATTCTTTCAACCCAGAGAACAGGCAGGCTTTCGCTCAGGCTTCAGCACCAATGATCACCTTCAAACTCTCAAAACATTCGTGGAGAAATGCAATGAGTACAGGAAACCACTTATCCAAGCCTTCAACGCCTGCGAGAAAGTGTTAGACTCCATAGAGTGGTGGCACATAGAGCAAGCTCTAGTTAAATGCCGTATCGATGAAAGGTACATACAAAACTTCAACCACCTGCATCAGAACGCAACTTCCTGTTTCTCGCTGCACAAGAAAACCAACAAATTTCATCTAGATAGAGGTGTCAGGCAAGGGGATACATTATCACCGAAGCTGTTTACCACTAGAATGTATATACCAATAAATGCAATGGGCAGGGAAGGGGCTGATGATTGATGGAGAGAGAATGACCAATTTGAGGTTTGCCGATTACCCGGTTCTGGTCTCGGAGAGCATTGGGGAGATGATGACGATGCTGGAAGATTTGAGAGTGGAATCCGAGAAGATGGGTCTTAAAATGAACATGGGGAAAGCCAAGATTATGACCAACATTCCCGAAATCACAGACTACCAGCTTCTAGTGGAGAAAGTAACCGAGTACATATATATGGGGCATAAGGTTACACTGGACATTGAAAAACAGGTAGCGGAAGTGGAAAGGCGGATCGCGCAGGCTTGGAGAGCTTTCGGTGCCAATAAGCAGTTTCTACGTGGCAAAATATCCATGGATCTCAAAGTGAAAGTCTTCGAGCAGTGTGCCATGCCCGTGTTCACCTACGGTACAATGATCATGACCCTTACGCAGAAGACCGCCGAGAAGTTCCGAGTCGCGCAAAGGGGCATGGAGAGAGCGATGCTCGGGACCACCCTTGGTGACCGGAAACGAATGGATCCGAAATAAGTACAAGGTGAAAGATGTCATGTCTGTCATAGCAAGGAAAGAGTGGACATGGGCCACATTGCGAAAATGAGCGAGAGTCGTTGGACGAGACGTGTCCTTGAATTTAGACCCAGAGCGGATACTCGAAGGCGCGACAAATCACCGCAGCGCTGGATGGACGACCCTCGACGACACGGACCTCAAACTGGATGAGACAAAATCGCAAAGAAGGGAAGAAGATGGAAGAGGCCTAGATCCCCAAAAGGCCATGATGATGATGATGGTGATTTTTAGCAATTATTCTGAAAATATAGACCAAAAACAGAAATATAATAAAACCGGTACTATTCCTTGTCAATCAAATTATTAAAAATAAAACAATAAATCGCATACAACGGCCGTTGGCTGACTATTTATACTTCATCATTCGATTTTATAAATAACCCAAATCCATCACGTCTACATATTATTTGTTTTATGGTTTTAATTATTCTATTTTAAGAGTAAAACGCAACGGAAGAATCGCAAATAAAATCCGACAGGGAGCAGCAATTGATAAAAAGAAACTAAAATAAGTGGAAAACGAAATAAAACACTGGTAATATTTTCAAGATTGCTGTTATTATTAGATTCCTAGCTAAACATAATTTAGCTGTGCAGGAGGAAGTCGTTACGAGAAGGAAGTCTATACGAGAGTTGCAATCTACCGGATATAAAGATTTTTTTGGTGTCAGTTCATTTCTAAGAAAAATAGAATCCAAACAAATTATATATTTATTTGTATATAAACATTGCTATATAAGGTCAAATGATCCAAATGCTGCACAGGATAGTAGAATAAAAAAGCTGATTATAACAGATATGATCCAATCTACACACAATTTGGTACGTTCAGGTCTTCACGGATCAAAATGAGTAATCTGATCATCGAAATCAAAAATATTTAAGAAGAAGGAAGTAAATCTAGCATAACTACATTATACGAATATGAAATTTGAAAAGATTTTCCAATTTAAAATTAAAGCAGTTGTCAATATTAATTATAGTTTAATATGCTCGGCTTAAATGCCTGTCAAAATGTTATTCAAGTCAGGATGAAACACTTTCCGTTTTCAGTACGTATTATACAAATATAACAAAGGCACGCTCAACTTAACCTCATCAGAAATTTCCATTTATAGGAAATTATTTAACGATGGCAACGATCACTCATAAACATCGAATTTTTAGAACATCGATTCTGTACGCGACAAATCATTACATTATTCGGTCGATTGTTGATACTGTTGTTTTAAATAATACTAGTACATATTAATCGTTTTTTTTTAAGTGAAATAGTGATGAAGATGGAATAGTTGTTGTGGGTGTAACTGTTGTTTTAGGGTGGAATAGTTGTAGAGGGTGAAATAGTTGATGAGGATGGAATAATGTGGAGAATTTAGAGGTGCACGCCACTGATTATGATGAAGGAATCATGTGGTGTTTTTTATCTGGCAATTGTTCTGCCGCTTGGCGGTATGCAACCCTGTATGCAAACATATATGGAAAATTTAAAAGTGTAAAAGTGCCAATGGCGCTTTCATCGCCACCTGGTGCGGCATGTGGTAAACTATAGTTTATTGTAAATATACTGCCAGACTGTGCCAATCAAAGCGCGTTAGAAGCGTTGCCTAGCAATAGAGTTTTTGATAGAATATGCCATTCAAAACCCGCTTTATTTTTAAATTTCACGCAATACTGTACAAATAAATGGAGGCGGTAGTCTTTTAATATTTCAATAAAAAATGTATTGTGCCACATGCCATAAGCTTTTGGATCTTGATGTATCTCATCAAGACCACATACATTTGTCGTCTTGGTTTATCTGGTTTACCACATACGCGTATGTGGTCTTGATTTGTCTGCCGCTTCGCGGTGTGTTACCTAATCGTTTTTGATGAAAATCTGCTCTATCGCGTGTTAAGTGTTAAACGCATGTTCGGTAGAGTTTGGAAAAATGGACAGAAATTTTTTTTTACAAAACTTCATTTTTTTTCAACATTTCTGTATTTACAAAAATTCTGTGTCAAGGCTATCGGCCACGAAGATACCAAAACGTCAATTTCAATAAAAAAGTGTATAATCTATATAGATCTGAAAGAAATTTCAATATATCTCTTGCAGTGTTCATTTTATAGTTGTCTGAATTTATTAATTTCTGTTATGTTCGAGTTTAAGGGGCGGCGGCCGCCGCCAGATAAAATATTTTGCAAAACTAACTGAGGGATATCATAGACTGACTAATTCTCTACAAATGTGTGAGATGTTATTGTTCCACGTTGGGTGAAACTTATTAAAATAATTTTTAAACAAATCCAGACAAGTCGAATCAATCACGAATTCCGATCAAAAACAAACACGAAAATTTCAAAATATTCAAAAATTCCAAAAAACTGTATTAACATTTGAGGGATTTCAATGAAACTTTTACTGAAGGTGGGTATCCACCAGTAGTATGAGTTGACAAAATTTTAACGCTCCCACTCCAATGGGGACGTCATGAGGAATGATTTTCTCTTCAATAATTTTATGGAAATATCTCGTCAACGCCTCAAGATGGACAATTATAACCGAGATATCCGTATGTAAGACGTCGGTGTCTACAAAAAAGTATTGTTTACAAATCTTGTAAAATCCTTCGGTTTGGTCGCAAAAGTAAAAAATAATAAAATCCCAAAATTTATCAAAGGGATATAAATATATATCAAAAATATTAGAAATAAATAGTACTATATAATATTAATATAATAATAATATTAATATAATAAATATGTGCCCAGGCTATCGGCCATGAAAATATAGATCTGAAAGAAATTTCAATATATCTCCTGCAGTTTTATTATTTGAATATATTAATTTCTGTTATGTTCGAGTCTGAGGGGCGGCGGCCGCCGCCAGACAAAATATTTTGCAAAACTAACTGAGGGATATCATAGACTGACTAAGTTTCTTCAAATGTGTGAAATTTTATTGTTCCACGTTGTGTGAAACTTAATTTTTTAAACAAATCCAGACAGACTTATGAATCATGAATTTCAACCAAAAACGAACACGAAAATTTCAAGATATTAAAAAATTGCAAAAAAATATATTAACAAGGATTTCAACAAAATTTTTACAGAATGTGGGTGGCCACATGAAGTAAGCACTGGCCAAATTTGAACGCTCCGCCTCCAATGGGGACGGCGCGGCAAATGATTTTCTCTTCAAATGGATTTTACAAATATCTCGTCAACGCCTCAAAATAGAAGATTATAACCGGGATATTCGTATATAGGATATCGGTGTCTATTAAAAAGTATTCTTTGCAAATTTTCTAAAAACCTTCGTTTTAGACGTAAAAGTGAAAAATATAAAATTCAAAAAATGTTGGAAGGGGTTTCCATCTCTGATTTTCATTTTTCAATTTACATAGGTTTAGTCAAAAATCTCCGCCAAAACGGTTCGCCTTGGAAAGATGAAAATGACTCAATATATATAGATGAAAATCTGCTCTATGAAAGAGCGCTAAATGGATGTTTGGGAGCCATCGAAGAGTTGGATAATAAATATATATTTGCAAGTTTTCAATGAGTATTTCTTTATTACAAAAAATTCTGTGTCAAGGCTATCGGCCACGAAGATACCAAAGCGTCAATTTGAATACAAAAATTTATAATCTATATAGATCTGAAAGCAATTTCAATATATCTGTTACAGTTTTCAATTTATAGTTATTTGTATTAATTATTTTTTATTATGTCCGAGTTTAAAGGGCGGCGGCGGCCGCCAGATAAAATATTTTGCAAAACTAACTGAAGGACATCATAGACTGACTAATTCACTACAAATGTGTGAAATTTTATTGTTTCACGTTGTGTGAAACTTACTAAAATAATTTTTAAAATGAATCCAGACGTCAATAAAGAATTCCAACATGTTACGGCAGCCAAAGCCAGATGAAATATTTTTCGAAAATGATTTGTTAGATATTGAGGTGTTAGACAGATCGACTTTTTCTTTAGAAGCGTGTACAATTTTATTGTTCCACATGCTGTAGAATCTATTACAACATTTTTTAATGAAACCAGCTATCAATTTAAATGAGAAACGTGGTCAAAGATTTAGATTTTTCACCCAGGATTAATAAAATACTTGTTAATTTGTTTGCTACAAAGAAAGGCTATTATTGGATATGCGGGTCTGTTTTGAAAATATATATATTTTTTCGACCTCCTTGACCGCAATGTTCGTATCGGCTGGTACAGCCACGTCGCGACGACGCGTCCATGTCCGGTTGGTTCGCTTCGACGGTACGATCTGTTACCACAGCCTCGGCGTACATTATGATTGTTTCTTCCCTTTCTATTATTGGGGTAGGCTGATGATCGTACCAGTGCTCAGACACTTGCTGGCTATGATCTTTTAGTATTGACTTCTGCAAGTAGTTAGCGATCTTGTGACAATGCGTGTATTCCGTCGGTGCAAGGATTGTGCAACCTGCAATAATGTGGCTGATAGTTTCATCTTTTTTGTTGCACATTCTACACTTGCTGTCAACATCTATCATCAGCATTTGTCCTGTCCGAGCTCCATCGAGATATCATCGCTGAGAGTTTTTACTATCTCGATCTCCTGGTCTAGTTGTTCCTTATCCTTTGCATACATATTATTATTATTTCGTGGGAGGAGTTCCCAGGTCATACACAGGACTGTAGCACTATTAGATAATGGTGTATAGATCCAGGTCGTCGGTCACTATTATTTCGTGCGACAGAAGATGGAAACCGATGAGACTCTGGTGTTACTAGTCGGGTTTTACTACGACGGGTAGTGGACCAGTTCCCGATTTTTAGTCTGTAGATTGCTATCTAGGCGGTTTTTGAAGGAGATCAGTGAGGGCGCGTCGACAGTGTCCTGGTCCAGTTGATTCCAGATATACACTACTCTGTTGTTAAGGAGGTATCTACGACACACCTTGGTACAGCTTTATTTCTTTCAACAGTAGGAAAGTTTCCTACTGTGCCCGCTGAGATGATTTTGGTCACTGATTGTGAACAAAATTGAGTGGAACGTTGAAGTGGCCGCCCAGAATTTTGTGAACCAGGATAAGATCTCCTGTCTGGCGGTGCTCTTGCAGAGATAGTAAACCCAGTTTGATGTTACGAACCTTATAGGGAAAATCTCTCAGTTTGAGAGGGATTCTGGTGATACGTCGTTGTACTTCGTCGTTGTTCAAGTTGTAAAATGTCTTTAGCAAAATAGGGATTCCAGCAGCTAACCGCGAACTCCAGCACCGGCCTCATAAAGGCTTTGTATAGGCGAAGTATATCCTAGGTCCTAGGTTTTGGAGGAAGTAATTGGTTATACCGCCTTTCAGAGTTTTAGTAAGTTAACTTTAGTGTACTTTTTACCTGGTGTAACTGTTGTTTATAGTTGCTACCTTTCCGTTAACCCGTGCCAGGGATGATTAATAACTGTTACACCAGGTAAAAAGTCCATAACAATAAATTTCAATAGACCCGTGTTCTCCACAAACTCCAAAAAAAAAAAAACGTTTATTGCCAAATTAAATATATTTAAAATTCGGAATAGAAAAACAGTTTAAATAACCACAAATAATTTGGCACATAATTCCACTAATATCACATGTTCTAAAATGATTTCCACTGATTTCAAGAACAAACTTTTCTGGGCGAAACTTGCTTGGGGGTCCCAGAATGGTCTCGGCCAGAATTGTTCGAAAATTCTGAGTTTTGTTTGAAAACAAATTTTTCAGCGGTCGCAGTAGATTTCAACTGACTGACGTTTGGGTTGACGTTTGTGTTTGCGTCCCGCCAGTAGCGCCGATGTGTTTTCTTGGTGAATTCTTGGTTAAGGAAATGCGGAAAAAAGTTGAAAATTCGAATCATCTTGCAACGGGACTTGCAGGTGAAAGTGCGGAAATGTGTTACCAACGATTAGTGCTCATCGTTGCAGCGTAAATGTTGCAATGTTCAAATTTGCGAATTGCCGGCGTAAAAGACGCGAAATTTCACGCGCGAAAAATGGGCGACGATTCCCAGGGCTCTGGGTGGCGCATTGTGAAAGCCAAACGTGCAAACATGGTTTCAAAATGTCGGCAATTTCGGGCGGAAGGACACCGTTCAAAAATTTCTGAAAAATTTGCATGCACCTCTCTGCTAGGACACAAAATGCGATTTTCGTTTTTGCAATAACTTTGCCAGTTGCGAACTTTTAATAGCCTACGGCACGGCCCAGCCTGTTCTCGATCTGCCGCTGTAGGGCAGATAGTTGTGTCATTTGTACTTTCGTAGATCTAAATTGCGGATTGACATCCACCGGGTTCCTACTAACGGTTGTGGCGACCTCGTGGTTTCCGGGAATCGGCAAATCGGCACATCGTACGCAAGATACCATCGACCTCCATCGAACGGTGTAGAAGAAATTGCAAAATTCCACCAACTTCCGGTTCGGCAGCCGATAACGTCCGGTTTTGCAAAAACATCTACCAACATCTTTTTGCAAAAACTCACACGGCCTCTTCGAAGACCCAGAGTGGGAGAACCTACGAAACCGGACCCGCAAACGGGAAGGCGTTCCGTTCAGCGATCGGCTCGCAATAGAACGTCAAAGAAGATCGTTTTTTACGGTATTTTTTTTTTGTTTTTCGCACTTCTCTTCAAATTTTCAGCGAAGACTTGAAAATTCGAGATGATAATTTTGTGCGGAAAAAATCGGCGCAACCAGTAGCACCACTCGCGATCGGTCCAAATACGGCCGCTCGGCGGCCGAGAAACGGAAATTTCGTTTTCGCGCTGCACCCCCGCCGCCTCCGGCTGTACCACTATATCTCAAAGATAGATCAATTGTCTGGAGTTTTTTTTAACATTTTTCCAGTTTCTCCCGGCAAAATTTCTTTCGAAAATCACTTAAAACGTCCGTTTTCATCCTCCAAACCCGATTTGACGCTTTTCTCCCGCCCCCTCCCGGAAAGGCGAGCCAAACTATTTTAGTGTATGTAATTATATATGTTACGGTAAGTACAAAATCGGCAAATGTCAACATTTACCGGTATGTGTGTACATGTACCAATTTGATAGGGAAATGTGAGTTTAAATTTGAGATCAACTTTATATATCTACTTTTACCGGAAAATATATACTTTTTGTGTGTTACAATATGACGTGTGTTTGTTGGACCGCCCATGCACTGTGTATGTTAATGTAAACCTCTAACAATTGCCAACAACATTATGCATATGGACACATTTGCCGGAAAAAAAAGGTAAAGGTAAGTTGAACTTACATTTACCAGCTAAGAAGGTAAATGTGTACATATACCGGCAAATATGTACATTTACCAAACTACGCACTTTTACCGTAACATATACACTAAATGTTGGGTTATGCTTGAATTATTATAAATGATAATGATTAAGAAGCCCTTGCCTATTTTTGCTTTCGTAAGGTAAATAAGTATTTATGTGCAAAGTAAAAATTTATGTAAATATTATATTATGTAAATATTTTGTGTTTGCGATAATACACGAAATGATAAATGAGAGCGTGATTGTGTAAGTCCAATCGGGCGGAAGATCCTGCAATCGAGTTAATGAGTTTGTACGCAGAGGCTCGTCTACGCGGCCTGCATAAATTTTTAGGAGAATACGGTAAATTTTAATCTAAGGTAATACAAAAGTGAAATTAGTCGCTCCCTCAAAATTATTCCAAAACTATAATTAGTTTATATACGAGAGAGAACAATATACACCCTGAAAACACCCAAAGCGAACCGTTTTTGTGGTTTGCAATTTTTCTTGCATACATCCAACCGCTTTATCGATTTAAACCCATGCAAATTGACGAACGAAATTCAGAGAAGGTGTACCCATTAAAATAGTTATTTACATTAGAGTGCGGAAACCAAGGTGAGTGGAATGACAGAGGAAAAATGCTAAAAGAAGATTTCAGGATAGCAAGTTTGAAAAGAATGAATGGGAAGAGGCAAACTGGGGAAAGAATAGAAGGAAACTGTATGAAGGAGGTGGTATCTCTGTCATTGAAGTAGAGAGACTTAAGACGAGAGGCGTGCGAGTTGGCCAATGGCTTGTGGTAAGGTTGATGTAAGAACCACAAGAATGTCACAGAAAAATAATGGAGAGTTAATATTATTAGGAAAATGTGGATATACAAATATTTGATAACTCCCTAGATACTTAAAATTTACAATGGGCCGGACAATGGGTTTTTTCGAAGGAAATCTGTAGCCTGACCTTTACAGCCATCTCTTTCAGAACTTTGATCTATTTCGCTGTTGACTCTGTGTTCCGGGTAAGTATAGCTAGACCATCAGCCAATGCTAAACAAGCGATATCTATTCCCTTATTCTTTCTTCCTAACCTGATGGGTTTGTGAAGTCTCTGTGCCTTTAGTTCTGTTTCCCATTCACTGATCACTTTGTCTAGAACTATGTTGAACAGCATAGGTGATAGACCATCACTCTGTCTAATAATATTAATATCAAGTTAAATCATAATTTCTTTCCTCATCCCAATGGGGGATGAGGAAAGAAATACCTACACCCATTGAAAACACTGCGGCCTTAAAAGCCTATTGTCCACGTATTAGGTTAGGTTAGATTATTATGACCATGTATTAGGTTAGGTTAGATTATTCTACGTGACTTGTAGAAGTCCCTCGGTGGTAATGTTTTATATCATCTTTCTGCGCGCGATTGCTTCATAATGGAATATTATATGGAAGGCAGTTTCAACCTCTCCATTTCAGAGTTTGCATAGTGATTCATCTGTCCAGATGCCCATCTTCTGCAGGTGTCCTCTTGGTGCGCAGTGTCCCGTTAAGAGACCTGTCACAGTTGCAATATGCTTCCTGGTCGGTTGCAAGATTTCAGCTGTTAGGGTGTTGTAGATTGTATTGTTGGTGGTGACGACTTGTACGGCGACCTTCGTAGATCAATTGTACCCAACCCTCTTCCTCTAAACGTTGATATACTTAACCATTTAGAGCGCCTCCGCTAGTCCTGATTCCTTTAGGAAATACAGGATCTGGGTGGGATTCAAGGACTGCAACTCCTGTGCGTTCAAGTAGTGGCCCCCTTGATGAAGTGATGCCAATTCTGGATTCCAACACGTTTCTCAGGTTTTTGGGCTGGGAGGTATGAATGGTGGGGGGTTTTTAGTGGGTCGCTCAATGGCAGGCAGCCTCACACTACCACTCGGCACGGGCCGGGTGGTGCCTGTTTGCAGATTTTCGCCTCCCAGCACGTGCAAAAAAAAGTAGTGGGCTCCAAGATACATTTGTCTCTTGCGGATCAGTGCTCCGCAGTCTTTGAGCAGATGTATGGGGGTTTCCTTTGCTGAACCACAGAATCTGCATCTGTCATCTTACTCTAGGGCTAGGGTCTTGAGGTGTTTTCTAAGTCTGCAGTGTTCCGTCAGGACTCAGAATTCGAAGCTTGTTCCTGTTTAGTTTCAGACAAGCTTTTGTTTTTTTTCTGGTTAACAGATCCTGGTTAACATTACTTTGAATTGTCACAACCCTGGAAGTTCTTTCCAGGTTTTCATCCATTGTTCTCTTATTCCTTCCGCTAAACATTTTTGGATGGTGTTCACACTCGTACCGCAGAAGGGTTGTTAGCGTGTTTGATATGGAACCTATCATCCGTTTGCTGTGGTGCTGGCCACTTGTGCGGAGCCATTGTAGTTGGTGACTTTTATTGGTTCATTGTGTTATTATTTTGCCGGCCATGGTTTTGTTGGCGTAGGACCTCTCCATTTCAATCGGAAGCACAGCAGCAGCGCCCTCTTTTGCAAGTGCGTCCGCCTTTCGTATCCTTCAGGACCTATGTGGTCTGACACCCATACAAGCGTAACGCTGTTAAGCTGTGCCAGACGTTTTAAGGATCCGAAGGCACTCCCAAGCTGTCCTACATTTTATTCTATGACATGTTAAGGCGTTTATCGCAGCCTGACTGTCCATGAAAATATAGATGTTTCTGCTTCTGTAGTTCATTCTTAAATTTTTCCGTATCGATCGCGAGAATTTCCGTTTGGAAGACCGTAGTGTCTCTCTCCAATGGCACAGTTATGCTGCAACTACGAGACAGACCACAGACTCCAGCGCCAGTTCCAATGTCTTTCTTGGAGCCGTCTGTGTACCAGAATAGGTCTCCTCGGTTTTTCTTGTGGTAATTCCCTACTTGTCCACCGTAGCTGTGTTCTAAAATGTATTTCCAATGGCTCTTTTATTACATGCGTTATTGAGGTAAGGCCCGACCTTGCTTGAATTTGCCATGTTTTTGAAAGCTCTGTTATGCTACACCTAGGAGATAGACCACAGACTCCAGCGCCAGTTCTACTCTCTTTCTTGGAGTCGTCAAATCAAATAAAATAATTTATTGCCCATGAGATATAGAATCTATAGGAAGTGTAAAACATTAGATCGTTACGATATACTGTTAGAGCTAACAAGGGAGCTTCACAAGGTGTCTCTCGTATCTAGTACAGTCCAAAAGGAAAACTAAATGTGTGTCCGACGTCCGACGACCATTTTTCTTTGCAAATACAACAGTATTTTACCATTGCCTTTTTGAAAACAACTTTCATTTAAATATATAAACTTCGGTGTATAATATGCTCACCGATTGAACGATCTCACTCTCTTTCTTGATACAAATCAATACAACTAGCTTTTCGCTCTGACTGTATCACATCCTTCCACTCTCGACTACACTGTTGGCTAGATAAGGATGAAGGGTAATTGCCAGGTTTAGATACTGCTGTGAAGAAAGAGGGCGAAAGTATTTGATGACAAAGTGGTGAAGTATGTGGTTGTAGGGAAGGACGTGGAAGAGTGCGAAAATGGAGAGTGGACCGAAAGAGAGAGAGAGTGTTGGAGATGAAATGGAAACAGTGCATGAATTTGGTAATGATGGAAAGGATAAAAGGATGGAAAGTGCCGGGGGCTTAAACAGAGGATACATAGAAATATCCACGTTGAGTTTTTAATTCAGACTTTATTGTTATTATTTGTTAACTATATTGATTATTGATTTTGTATAAGCAGTTTTTTAAGTTTAAAAGTTCATCTGTAGTAAATTTTATGGTTCCGCCTGTCACGATGTGTGTAGTGACAAATCAATCTTGTCATCTACAAGCTGCGATTGTTGCAAGAGTGATATGCCATAAAACTGACGGACTGTAAAATGGAACGTGTAGAGAAACCGTTGGACTAAGCGAAATCGTTACTTTATTTATACAAACGATGTAGCTTCATGCAAACCCTTTTTT
The DNA here is from genome assembly GCA_944588485.1 of Phosphuga atrata. Lineage (NCBI taxonomy): Eukaryota > Metazoa > Arthropoda > Insecta > Coleoptera > Silphidae > Phosphuga > Phosphuga atrata. The sequence goes on from OX155898.1 coordinate 4,223,841, forward strand.
ATACGCCATCTGACAAAAGTTTTGCTTTCAATAAAAAACTGTATGGACTAGATAATGGTCTCTTGTTCACCGAATATTTATTTCTTTTTTCCACGTCAACCCGTTTCAACCATTAATAACAATCTATCTTGTTCTTCATTTATCTCCTACATATAATGAAACCCAAATATAAAGAGAATGTTATCATCTGTTCACAGTAAAATAAATACTGTTGACAGAAAAATCAATGAATATTGAAACTTATCTTAATAATTAGTGTTAATAAATTAAGTCTTTATTTTTCTTGTGTACATTTCTAACTAATCTTGTCATACATTTTTCTACAAAAGTAGGAACTAATTTAGTAGCTAAAAACAATACTTAACATTTGTATTGATTTTTGCTACAAAATTAGTTCCTAGTTTTATAGAAAAATCTATGACAAGATTAGTTCAAAATGAACACAAAAATAATAAATTAAGATTTTTCTTATGTAAGTTATTGTATACTTATCTTATACGTTATTGCGAAATAAATATTACCTATGTAATATTTATTTCGCGACACTATTGTTTTAACCCATTCGTTCCTAGTGGTATCTCTAGAAAACCACCTGCTAATATTTTATTTCGTGAGACCTAGCGATAAATTCTTAAAATCACCTAGTTAATAGGATACAAGTTATATCATATTTTAGCGCCAATTTTACAATAAAGCTAATGTTGTGATCTCGCGATTTCGGTCTCAAAGAATTTGAGTTTCTCACGAGTCGGCAAAGAAAACTAAGTGGACACCCGATTAGTTTTTGTTTATTTAAGACCGTTAGTCTGGTTTATCTAAATCATGCGGGCAGACGCTCGAACTTAGGGATCGTGCCGAGACGCCGAGAGGATTTTGTTTTATGAGTTCGGGAAATTTTCCATAAAGATTAGGGGAGGACTCACACCAAGACCGAGGTGATGAGGTAGAGGGGAAGTTAAAAAGGGGCAGTCAGAATTGAGCTGACAAGAGAGTAATTTGAGTTTTGAAAACGAACCTCCGTATTTTCGTCGAAGTAAATTCCGGGTTTCGACCACAAGTATCGTAGAATTAAGTGTATTGTTGTTAGTTAGTAATTATTGTAATAAGATAGCGATTAGTTGTACATATTGTAAGATATTAGTAGATAAGTAGTATTTAATTACATATAAAGGACATATTTGCGTATAATTAATTCATCCATTGTCCTGATCCTGGAGCATTACCATACCAAATTACCAGTTCGCAACAGAGATAGTATATTTTTGGTGGCAGCGGCGGGATCCAGAAGAATCCGACATTGGTGGAATTCCTCGGAATGCAAAATCGGTTGGATCCAGAAAGTATCCAAAAAGGAATTGGAAATTTGGTTGCCTTTGGTCGCAGCGAGTTCCGTCCAGGTCTACGTCAAATGCAGTGAATCTACGAGTGTCGTTTCGCCGTACATCACGCAGCTCCACAATAGGACAATTCGGTTGATTAGATACAAACTACGTCTGAGATTTCGTAAAATACTGTAAGTATATCTTTGTTTCGTACGCAAAATATTTCGCATAATTGTTGACGAATTGCACGTTATAATAAAAATGGCTCTTATGACGTTAGATGTAGCAATGAGATATATTAAGGAGTACGATGGACAGGCGGGTAAAGTGCAAGATTTCATAGAATCTTGCGATTTGGCGATGGATGCTGTAGCTTTTGACGCCCGAGATATATTATTTAAGATAATAAAAACATCTAAATTAATAGGTAGGGCTAGAGATTTGACTAGGTACGGAAATTTTTCGACATAGGGCGAATTAAGGGACTATTTAAGGGACAGATTTTTAGAAAAACGTTCAATTTCCTGTTGTCAAATGGAGTTACATTCAACCTACCAATATAATGGTGAAGGTGTAATTGACTATGCTAATAGAATTGAGAAATGTTTGTCGAATTAGATTGACGCGTCTGTGGTTGGCAAGACTTTAGAAATAGCTAAAGAGATCAACGATATTTACGATATTCAGGCATTAAATGTATTTTTGCAAGGCTTGTCGGATTCTTTAAAAATTATAGTAAAGGCACAAAGACCAAATTTGGTAAAGGAGGCGGTTGTGTTTGCCCGATCGGAAGAGTGTCAGTTAAATACTGCATTTAGTAGAATAGACATAAAACGTGGGGTAAAATCTTGCGATGTTTGCAATAAGAGCGGTCATTTAGGGAAGGATTGTCACTTAAGAAATAGAAACAGCGAACCACCTCAAAATTACAATACCGTTCGAATAAAAGGTGAAGGTTCAGTATACGGCCCACAGATATCCCAAAATTCCCGAGCTATTTCCCCGATTATATGTTTTTATTGTAAGAAACCGGGTCATAGAATTTCCGAGTGTAGGAGAAGAATTTACAACGAACAAAACCGGCAGACAAATGTAAGCGAAGTAAACCAACAATTTACTAAAGAGCGTCATTCGTATAACATTGCTAGTGGTTCGGGAAACGCACCGGGTCCGACAGTAAGTTCCGTGTCGTCGGACCGAGCAATTTAAGCCCGGAACATGTTCAAAAAAATAAAATCGAAAATAAATTTAGTGAATTGTCGGTATATGTTTCCAAGAGCATTAACGGAGCAGGTTTAAAAAATGTACATTTACCGTTACAAATTTCGAAACAAGGTTTTGCAACATTTCTGTTAGATACGGGAACCGACATAAGCATTATTAAATTAGGAATTTTAAGGAATGAATTAAATTGGGATAGTGGCAGGAAAACGAAAATTCGGGGCATTACAAATGGTTTTGTGGAAACATTAGGAGCCATATTCGAGAAATTAGAGGACAAAAATCAATTATTCCACGTCGTTTCAAACGATTTCCCTATATGTTTCGATGGTATTTTGGGAAGTGATTTTTTTGAGTAATTTAATGTTAATTTGGATTTCGGAGAGAAACGAATGCTTTTCGGAGAAAAGTGTTTGAGTTTTAATGAAAATTTAGATATAAGGGACACTAATTACTTGACGTCTCCGCGTCAAGGTCGCATTGTTGAAACTGAGGTCGGTTTAGATAATTTAGAAGGAAACGTATTAAACATACCTCCTCGGAGTGAAAATATATTTCAAGTTTCGTGCAGGGTAGACAACCCTGATTCATTCGTCTATATTTGCGAAGGTCGCCAAATCGGCGACAATATTTTTATTACTAACTCAATTTCGTATGTTACGAAAAATAAATGTTTCGTGGGAATTCTGAATACGTCAGAAGATTCGGTCAATGTCAGTTTCGAGCCAATAGATTTAGTATCAATTGAGTCAGATAGTTTCGATTCAGTTATTTATAATTGTAATAACGTAGGATTCGATCAGTTTCGAAATAGAAGCGAATTATTAACGGAATCGATAAAACTCGATCATTTGAATGTAGAGGAACAGAAGGCTATCGGAGAATTGATTTACAGATATTCTGATATTTTCCATCTCGATGGAGAAAAGCTGACTTGCGCCGATGCAGTTAAGCATAAAATTCCATTAATCGGTGATTCACCTCCCATTCATATTAGGCAGTATAGGTTACCAGAAAGTCAAAAGAGTGAGGTACAGAGGCAGATTGATAAAATGTTGGATGATAATATCATTGTAGAGAGCGACAGCGCTTATAACGCCCCATTATTAGTCGTACCCAAGAAAGGAGGTGCGGACGGTAAACTTAATTGGCGCGTTGTTGTAGATTTTAGGAGGCTAAACGAGTCTACAGTAGGATTTTCGTACCCAATATCCAATATTAGCGACATTTTAGACAAACTAGGGAATTCCAAGTATTATTCAAAGTTAGATCTATTGAACGCGTACCATCAGATAGAAATGCATCCGGATGACAGGCATAAAACGGCATTTTCACATCAATTTGCTCACTATGAATTTAAAAGAATGCCTTTCGGTCTAAAATCAGCTGGAGCATCATTTCAACGCCTTATGAATAGCGTGTTGTCGGGAATACAGGGAATTCGCGCATTTGTTTACCTGGATGATATTAAAGTATTTTCAAATAATTTGCGTACTCATTGTGAAAAATTGCAAGAAATTTTTGAAAGATTACTAACTTTTAACCTAAAATTAAGTCCCCAAATTCCCGTTTAACTCGAATGAGACTCAAATTCGAAGAATTCGATTTCGAAGTTAGTTACAAGCCCGGTAAATTCAATAAAAACGCGGACGCTTTAAGTAGAATAGATTGGGATCAAACAATTATCAGAGAACCCAGTCGTAGTATTAATTTGACAAATGAAGTAATTAACGCTTACGAAATTTTTTTGCAAGTATTTAGAAGGTAATGTGATTATATCCGACGACGGTATTCAAGAATGCCAAGATTCACTTCTAGATGATTTGCCTGCTAACGCAAATTTTTGTTTAGAATTGACGAGACGAAAATGCGAGACCATTAGAACCCTATGTTGACGTCGTAAATAAATTACAATGTCAAGACGACCTTGACAAACTTGACGTACGACGGGGAAACGTTTATTTAATGAATATCACTAATAATAGGAAACTTATTTGTCTCGTACCCTCAGTCAATTCTCTTTTGAAGGTTTCATATGAGAATATATTTTATATTTTGATAAAATTAAAAGAAAAACTTATTGAACATAACATAACAAATTTTTACGCAGGGAGTAATTTTGGTAACAATTTGAAGTGGTGTAAGGTTAGGCTAATGTTAAGATATATATTTAAAAATTCGGGAATCAAAATATGTGTGTGCCATAACAAGGTCCGGAAGGGAAACTTTAGTGAAAATGAAAAACATACAATTTTAACGGAATATCATGACCTGCCCACCGGAGGACACCCAGGTATAGGCCGAATGTACAAAAGAATTAGGCGTAAATATAATTGGGATAATTTAAAATCAGATGTAAGAGAATTTGTTAAAAAATGTAGGCAGTGCCAACAAAATAAGGTTCAAAATAAGACTCATAGGGCACCCTTAATTATTACAGATACTCCCGAATTAGTGTTTGAAAAGTGTTACCTTGACTGCGTAGGACCGTTACCTATATCCGAACAAGGCAACAGATTTTTACTAACGTGTCAGGATGCCTTGAGTAAATATTTAATAGCAATCCCGGTTCCCAATATAGAATCAGCTACGATAGCCACAAGTTTTGTAAATGAAGTTATTTGTAAATTCGGTATAATGAGCGAAATCGTCACAGATCAGGGAAGTAATTTCATGTCGGAGCTATTCAAAGATGTTTGCAAACTTTTGAAAATAAAGAAATTAAATTGCACTAGTTACCACCCCGAATCAAATTCGGTCGAAAGATCTCATCGAACTTTGGGCGAATACTTGAGGAATTTTGTTAATAAAAATAAAACTGATTGGTGTAGCCATGTCCCTTACTTTTTGTTTTCATATAATACTACACCACATTCAACCACCACGTTTATGCCATTCGAATTAGTGTACGGCAAACAACCTATTTTACCAACGTCAATTACAGCTCCACCAGAATTTTCATACAATTACGACGATTATCTGACGGACTTGAAACACAAATTACGCGTGACTAGACAAGAAGCTAGAGACAACCTAATCAGAAGAAAGGAAAGGTCGAAAGTTTTATATGATAGGAGTAGTTCAAATATAGAATATGAAGTAGGAGATTCGGTTTGGCTATTCGATGAAAGTACCAAAACGAACAAAAGCAAAAAATTACATTCAAGATATTTAGGACCATTTAAGACAGTTTCTATAGATTCAGATGTCAATTGTACGCTTAAAATAAAAGGAAAATACGTCAAGGTACATAAAAATAGAATAAAAAAATGCCATGTTAATATCGCGTAATCTCGAGTTTAGTTTCTCTTATTGTTAGTTTAGATGTTTAGAATCTTGAGTTTGCAACTCCATTATTCATGAGCCTACCTGCGAATAAGTTCATAATTACAAAGCCTGTCGCGAAATATTTTATTGTTAACGTTACACAAAGGTATACAAGTTTCCATCTTGTTGTTTTTTGTTAAGTGTAATATGTGACAATATGTTTTTGTAAATAAAATTGACTAATATTTCTGATACAAATAGTGAAATGTGTGAGATGAACTTTTTAGCGGAAACAAGAGAGGTTTCCGAGGTCTGTGAATATTATAAAACATCGTTGAACCGTCGACCGACCGTTACTAATCGTAAGATGCAAAATTGGAAGGAATCATATTCATCAGGAGAGGAACCGGCGACTAGAAAATATTCGTACAACGACAACGCGGTGGCAAAATATGAAAAATTTGTCACTTTGAGTAGCGCCAACTTTTTATTAAGTAAGGGAGATCACAACCTCGCGATTTCGGTTTCAAAGAATTTGAGTTTCTCACGAGTCGACAAAGAAAACTAAGTGGACACCCGATTAATTTTTTGTTTATTTAGGACCGTTAGTCTGGTTTATCTAAATCATGCGGGCAGACGCTCGAACTTAGGGATCGTGCCGAGACGCCGAGAAGATTTTGTTTTATGAGTTCGGGAAATTTTCCATAAAGATTCTCACACCAAGACCGAGGTGATGAGGTAGAGGGGTAGTAAAAAGGGGGCAGTCAGAATTGAGCTAGCAAGAGAGTAATTTGAGTTTTGAAAACGAACCTCCGTATTTTCGTCGAAGTAAATTTCGGGTTTCGACCACAAGTATCGTAGAATTAAGTGTATTATTGTTAGTTAGTAATTATTGTAATAAGTTAGCGATTAGTTGTACATATTGTAAGATATTAGTAGATAAGTAGTGTTTAATTACATATAAAGGACATATTTGCGTCTAATTAATTCATCCATTGTCCTGATCCTGGAGCAGCACCATACCAAATTACCAGTTCGCAACACTAAATTTGTGTCGTTATGTTTGGTTTATATAAAAAAATAACCAAAAATATTTATAAAATAAACTTATTTCGGGCTTGAAAGCGATTTTTAATTTAATTGTTACGATTGATACAACTTTTTGCTTCGGGAAATTACCTAGAATTTCAGGCAAATTATATTTTATTTAATTCTTGGGTAAAGGATTTTGGTTAATAAAACAATTTAAAACACTTTCAGGTAAATGTTTGGCCACCTGATAGTGAAGCTTTGATTCATATAAATGTATTTTCCGCTGAAGCAAAAGGACAGATTACGTTTCCTTGCTTGCTCAGCAAAAGACGGGAATAATTCAATATAAGATAAAAAGGATTTGTTACACAAAGCATTTTAGTAATGTTATTTCTTTTATAATACCTAAAAGGGATATTTTCCTGTATACAAGTATCAAAATAACCCAATTTCATTCTTTCTTTAAATATAAATTAAATTTCGGCAAACTTGATGACAGCAGCAAAATTAAAAGGACATACATTCGCTGCCCTCGCAAAACTCCTGAAACAACTTGACATCTGGCACTCATACAATATTGTAATACATATTTTGCTTGTTAAAGCACTACTAACAACCAAATTTAATATTGAAATAGTTTTATAATATTAAGTTATGTTTTATAATATCTATTATAACTAGAGAACGGATTATATGCAACATAAAAAGCTTGAAATATGCATGAGAAATGCCTAAAATATGCATGAAATTTGTTATTTTGACATACAACATTGAATAATAAAAAAAAATTACTTTCAGATGATTTATTTTCAATCAGCATACAATTAAGCAATGACTCATTCATAATCTATCAATATCTACCGTAATAAAATAAAGTTAACCCTACAGTGCGCAATTTTTTCGTTTAAAGCGAAAAAATTAAAATAGCTTGGAAATATATGAAGAAAATTGGAAAAAATATTTTAAAAAATCGTTTTTAATTTTAAAGTTTATTTAAACAAAAAATAAACATATGATTCATATATGCATCAGTGCGCATTAGTCACCTTTATATCTATTTATATTAAAACCGATATTATATGAAATTAGTTCGTGTGAAAGTACGTAAAACAGTTCTTATCTTTATTAAAACACAAAGCTGTGTCACATTTGCTGCATATTACGTATGTTTGAGCAGAACATCCTGGTAACTTGCATCGGATTCTTGTTTTATTCCATTCCGGAAAATGATTTTGACGATCAAGTCTTACATCTTTGGATGGCACAGGAGTTGCATTTGGTCTTTTTCGTTTATTCTCTATGCTTCGTTCAACTTCAGTTGGTCGGCCTCGTTTAGGGATGGTACATGTCCCAATATTGCACAACGTGATGGCCAATTCAATTCGAAAATCGGCCAAGGGTTTTATTGTCTCATCCTTGGTATATTTGCGATAAAGCAACCACGCGTTGATAATCGTGATATCAAGTAAATGATAAATCAATCTCATGTACCACTTTCGCGATCGCATCTGTATTTTGTATCTCCCAATTATACTGTCTAGCAGGTCTACTCCTCCCATGTGGCGATTGTATTGTATAATAATAGCAGGGCAAGGTATCTCTATTTTTTCATTTTTTTTTCGATCGTACCTACTTACCATCGTTACAGGTTCTGTGCCAATAAATGATGACAGAAGAGTAACAGTTTTATTGTCCTTCCAATAAACATTGCTGCTGGATGTTCCTTTATAATCAGCCACAAATTCACCTGATTCCACGGTTCCAAGAGAATGAATACCAAGTTGTGCTAAGTAACTTATTACCGGAATTGAAGTGTAGTAGTTACCAAAATATAGTTTATGGAATTTGTTGCCTGGAATTTCGCGAGACAATCGCACAATAATATTGCTGCTCGCTCCTAAGTTTGGTTCATTTGGTAGTCGCTTATTTGTGTGGTTTTCTGTGCCAGCATAAATTTCAAATTTGTAACAAAATCCTGAAACCCCACTTAGAATAAAAAGTTTGTATCCCCATTTGTGTGGTTTCAATGGTAAATATTGTTTCATGTGATGACGTGCCTTTGTGGCACAAATTTGTTCATCAATCGATAACATTTCATCCATGGGAATTGTTAAAAAATTTTGTAAAATTGAATCGACGATTGGTCTCAATTTATGTAGCTTATCATCGGTAATAATCGTGTTATCATTGAAATGTAAATTGCTTCGGATTCTTTCAAATTGTTTTTGACTCATTGCGCTGCGTACAATAGCTATTCCAATGTGTTTGTTCCAGTATTTACGAAAGTTAGATATGCATGAAACTGAAGACAAAGTACAAATGCCTAAATATCTCATAAGATCATACTTTGTCAAATGAAAAGGTTTCGCTGGATTTTTCGAAACACTATATTTGATAGTTTCCTCCATAATTCCGTCAATGAGATTGTCTTCAAAAAATATTTAAAAAATTGATATGGCGAGTCCAAGGTCGTTACATCAGCCGAAATTGTGGTCTGCCCAGTAAATGTAGATGGAATATTCACAAGTTTTGTCTTTCTCCATAGCAAATTGTTCGATTTTTTAGGAAGACATGACTGAATTACCTTTGGAAACGTTTGAGTTCTTGAAGAATCCAATACCGGCTCAGTTACCGTGTTGATTTTTGACTCGGATGCAGTCGAGTTATCTTCAATGGGGCCTGCTTCAACCGTCAGTATAATTTCGCGGATGTTTGGATCTTCAAAATACTTATCCAACAATTATTCTGAATGTGGATGAACTTCTACTAGATCTTCATCACTTTCCACTTAAAGTTCATCTTCACTCTGCGTAGGTATATTTTCAATAAAATCGAATAGTTTGTCGGGATCCATATTTTGCAAGTCTACCTGGTCCGTTCCATTTTTGTAAAATAAAGACATCTACAATAAATTGATATGCAAAACATCATATATTGGTATTTCTATACTAGAAACCACGTTGGATAGTAAATTACATATTATGTACCAGTACGCGCGATGATTCATATATGAATCGACTATTATATTTCATATAAAAATATTAAATATTATTAGGATGAAACGGGGTATATATTTTCTTTTTTCTGATACCTAAGATATATCAGAAACAATTTCAAGCTTACCTTGCATTTATTATTGCGTAATAAACTTACGTAATAAACTTGAACAATTGTGACGTGCGTGCAATACTGAAAACGTTTACAAAACTTTGAGGTTTTTGGGCGTGTGTCAAAACTTGGACGTTTTTTGAGGTTAGACAGTCTAGTGTGCTGGTGTAACCGAAACTATACACAGAATAGGGTTAGTTCATATAAAGGCCGCTGCATGTTTACGTTTTCTAGAGAATATTAAGCATTTACTAACGATTTACTTGGTTGATGCAAATATGCATCAGTGCGCACTGTACGGTTAAGTCCAATTCTCCGTTCTTTTTGCGCATCGAAAAGGGACATTGTCATTTTCTGTTGTAAAACAGAACGGGCCTTCGAACCGTGTTGGTCTGCCGCTCGCAAGTCCCACACGGCCTCCTCCGGGTACCAGAAACAGGAGATCGTTTCTAGCACCTTTGAGGAGCAGTTTTGGGCAGCGGCTCGATTTTTTTAATGCGTCTTCTTGCCGCGTCGATTTCACGTTTTTTGACGTCAGGCGGAAAAGTACGCGACCGTCGGATAAATCTGGGACCTGCGGCATCTTATTATTTTAACACAAATCTATCCTAACCTAACCTACTTACAGAATACAGGAAGTTATTTGAAGAGAACCCTTTCAATGAATCAACAGTAGAAGCTGGGAACATACTCATCTCCGTCAATAGACAAACAAAACGGGATCAATGAGCTAGAACTATAGAAGACCTGGGTCTGAGAAGAAACAACCATAAGGCATGGAGACTTTTAAGACACATAAGCAATGATCCGGCAAAGACCTCTCTGTACATTACAACACCACTGCCAACCAAATAGCACAACAGCTTTGGACAAACGGCAAGCCCATCCACAAGCACAAAGTGCCCAGACATCAAAGAGAAATTCAAGTGGAAAGTAATCTTTCAATACCACTCAAAATGGCAGAACTGGAGAACGCCATCAAACAGACTAAAAATGGAAAATCAGCTGGCTTGAATGACATACAGACAGAACAAATTAAGCATTTCGGCCTAAAAACAAAGGAATGGATACTATAGCTCTTCAATAACTGCATGAAGATTTATCAAATCCCAAAGGTATGGCGGAAGAGCCGTGTGATAGATCTGCTGAAACCTGGCAAAGAAGGGAACAACCCGAAGAACTTCAGACCAGTTGCACTCCTGTGTCACCTCTACAAACTACTAGAAAGAATGATTCTGAATCGCCTTCTACCCCAAATTGATCTTCTGCACATAGCCGAACAAGCTGGATTTCGTCCAGCAAAAGCTGTACTGAACAGTTGCTGAACATAAAGCAGTTCATAGAAGACGGTTTCGTAGCAGCTAAGGTAACTGAAGTGGCATTTGTTGATTCAGCTGCAGCCAGACACTGGTAACCATTAGCTCCTATTTGCTAAGGTCAACACGTTGACTAAGAACTCCAGCCTAACCAGGTTCTTTGCCACTCCCCTGCAGAATCTGGGCTCTTTTGTAGACTTCCAATGGCAACGTAGCCAAAGGAGATTACAGAAGAAGGTCATACCACAAGGAAGTCTTCTCGCTTCATTTCTGTTGAATGTGTATACAAATGACCAGCCCATAGATCCCTACAGCCGGAGTTTCATGTACGCTGACGATCTCGCTATTGCTGCATAGTCTATAGATTTTAAATCAGTGGAGAATAAACTCACGAGTATCCTTAAGGGTCTGCCAAATACTATTTCGCAAACCAACTGAATCCAATTCCTTCCAAACCACAAGCATGTGCCTTTCACTTGAGAAACATTGTAGCCTTTCGTGAATTAAAGGTAGTATTATCAGGAGTGAATTGGAATACTGTTGCACACTACAATTTCTAGGAGTGAAATTGGATAGCTGTAATCTTCAAGAAACACAACCAGTGTTCAGACAACCAAGTAAAAAGTTTCCACCTGGAATAACTTTCTGAGAAAACTGGCTGGCTCAAAATGGGGTAGTCAATTTGACACCATTCGAACATCTGTAATGGCATTGTGTTATTCCGCTGCAGAGTTCTGCTGTCCGGCTGTCCGGTTTGGTATAACTCAACTCATGCTAAACAGGTGGACGTAGCTCTCAATGAAACATGTAGGACTATAACTGGATGCTTAACATCAACACCAACTGAGTGCCTTTACCAGCTCGCAGGAATAGCACCACGCACTATTCGACGAGAAATAGCTGCAACCAAGGAAAGAAAAAAAGCTGAGCAGGAAGCAACCCATCCTCTATATGGGCATGAACTACATGCTCAGAGGCTGAAGTCTGGAAAGAGTTTCCAAAGAACATCCAAAGAATTGAAGACTGCATGCGAAAAAGCCGGGCTAGAATTATGGAAAGCTAAGGAATCTCTTCCCCTGGGCTAGAAAAGGATAGCCGAAACTTTACCTCCTGGTCATGATCAAGGATGGTTTATATGGAAATCCTTGAGTGGGCTTAGATCTGCCCACTCAAGGCTTGGACCTTCAAAGACCTTCAAAAGACCTTCAAAGACCAATCTTGCAGAGTGGGGCTACATTAAAGAAGATAGCATTCAGTGTGACTGTGAAGAAAACCAGACTGTGAAACATATGCTTCAGTGTAGACTGTGTCCGATCTCCTGCTCAGAAGATGAACTGTATGAAGCATCACAAAATGCAGTGGAAGTGGCCAAGCTTTGGTCAAATATTATATAATGTTTGTAGTCATTGTATTTGTATCTGCGTTTTATTTGATGTTTTTGTGACACAATAATAATAATGATAATGGCATGGGTTTTGCGACTCAGTGAAGGTACCCATAATACTGGCTGTAACATCGTATGTGATAATTTCTGCACCAGTATTCCCTTGATAGAAAAATTTGAGTCACATAAGATGATCGCGAACAACACGTTACGCAGTAATAAAAGGGTACTGCCCAGTTTGCAGAGATAAGAGATCGAGAAGAAAAATTCGGCTAATAGGGAATATGCATGAAATTTAGATTTGGTTCAATTTTTTTTTCCGAATCTTTATTGACCGGACATTTGAACTAAACCATTATTTTTGTAATTAATATGTTTTGAAATACTTAAAATAATAAATAAAGCAAGGCAAATTAAGCAAGGCAAATTTAAATTTATAAAACGCAACACCATTGGTTAAAACGAAAGAGACGTAACATCCCATATAAACAAGTCAGTATTTTTTAAATTTGTATGTCATTGTAATCTTTTGGTTCGAAAATAAACGTCAAAAACGTCAAGTTAAAAATGAAAACAGCTGTAGTAAACAATGGATCTGTTGATGACGTCAAAGATCACTGATCTTTGACGTCATCAACAGACAGAAAAATTTTGAGCTGTTTAAACGCCGACATTTTCGCGCGCGTTTAAGCAGCTCAAAATTTTTCTCAATTTTAAATATTTTTTTAAACTTAATTACAGCATTTTTAAGCAGTATTTATATTTTTTACCATATTATAACGGGGTAAACAGTGAATTAATGATATAAAAAAAACATGCATATTCTCTATTAGACACTAAGTGCACCGAGGAAATTGTATTCTTGTATCTTATGTGCCCAAAAAGAGCCAGAACGTTTTATTTGTGTCCAGTATGCATGATGATACTAAAATCAACGACGAAGCAGATAAACCTGAATTCATAATAGACTATAATGCGACAAGAGAATAACTTGAAGGTGGAAGTTAAAACGAGAGAAAATCAATCAAAAGTAAATTTAAGAATCAGCGCTACTCGTATAAATAAATTAAATCAATCTAAAAAATTGTTTAAATATACAATTAGAATTGAATAAAATTGTATATTTTAACAATTTGTGCATTCGCAATTATTTATTTTATAACTTCCTAAAAATACCACATGAAATATTTTGTTGGAAATATATTAAAAGGCTGTTTCATATTTTTTCACCAAACAATATCGAAAAAATATATTTTTAATAACATACAAACCCAAATAAGCAAACAAGTTTGATCATTACATTTATAAAAAAATCTATTTTGTTTCCATTCCGAACGAACGTATTTAATTAGTATGAAATGTAATTTATATGTTGATCATGAATTGTATCAAAAAACATCTGATTATACTCCGAATTGTCTCACGTTGAATTTCTTTTAATTGCCTTTCGGATAAACGTTTATACAGCATGTTAGACTTCTTGTTATACCTGTATATTGTCAGTTCTGTAGGGTTTTAATTTAATTTTAAAATAAAATCTATATTATATTTAAAGTTTCTTTAAATAATAAATATTTAAACAATACTTTAATATATTTAATAAATATACTAATAATATATAATAGACACTAGATCCCTGAGGAACGAAATTTTACAAAAAGAGTTCCACAACGTAAATATGATATAGACAGTGTTGGGCATAATTAAATTATTTTTTTAATTGTAGAATCAAACCATTAAAATTTTAATTGCAACTAAATCAATTGCAAATAATTTAATTCAATTAAGTGTTTAATTGTGAGATGCAATTGAAATCAATTGCAATTAAATCCATTAATTGTGGTTTACAATTAATTTAATTGCAATTTAAAAAATTTTAATTGTTAGTTACTTAATCATCAATTGTTTGTTATAACAATTAAAACTATTATCGAATGTAAAAACTTAAACAGTAGAAATATAGTCGCTTTGAACCCTCCACCTCCACTTCCGGCCCAGCACGCTCCTACTTCCGGTTTCCACCCCACTTCTGGTTCCCACCCCACGTCCGGTTCCCACCCACATTTCTGGTTCCTACTTCCCACCTCATTTCCATTTCCTACGCCAACTTCCGGTTCCCACCCTCACTTCCGGTTTTGCCACATTGTTAATTGTGTTATCTTGCAACTACAATTAATTATTTTAATTATTAGTTGCAATTAAATCTGGCAATTTAATTGTTAGTTGTTAATTGTTTTCACAATTAATTTTTGCCCAACTATGGATATAGAGAATATAAAGGTAATGAAAACTTCATGAAAGGAACTGAAGAATACATCCACAAAATTGGCCGCAACTTCAAGCAGGACTCTTACAAACAGCTGTAAATATAGCCCCCTTAAAAAGATCAAAACAACACCTATGGTGGACAGATGAATGTGACCAGTTAATACAACATAGGCAGCAAACCTGCGACGACCAAAAACATGGTAGTCAGTAGCACATATTTCCCACACAAAAATATTCACAAAGCCACATGGAAATCACCAGGTGGTAGAGTATTGAACCAGATAGACCATGTGATGATAGATGGGAGACACTGTTCAAATATCCTGGATGTAGGAGCCTGTCGAGGCCTCAATGTAGATTAGGATCATTATTTGGTAAGGGCGGTGCTTAGGGCTAGAATTGATTGTCAACGCACACAACAGCCGGCAGTTAAGAGATACGATCTGGAAAAATTCAAAACCGATGAGATGAAAGAGAGATTTCAGTACCAAATGCAGGAACGAATATCCAAACGGCCAGAAAACGCTCTAGTGGAGGTCAATGAAGCGTGGCAAAAGATCAAGCAGGACATCGAAGATACAGCAGCAGAGGTTGTGGGGTGGAAGAAGGGACAAAGGCGTAATAACTGGTTCGATGAAGAATGCAAGGAAGCTCTGACAGAGAAGAACAAAGCCAGAGAAAAAGTACTACAACGAAATACTAGAGCGAATGTAGAGGATTATCGAAACAAACGGAAAGTTTAGAAAAAACTCTTCCGAAGAAAAAAATCTGAAAAAGACGAAGAAGATTTCGCGGAAATAGAATAAATGAGTAATGCCAACGAAACTCGGGGACTCTATCAAAAGGTCAGAAATGCGAGACTTGGCTACAAACAGCTGCCACTTCTGTGTAAGGATAAGGACGGCAGAGTAATCGGACACACAGAAAAGTGTATCAAGAGGTGGGGTCAGTACTTCAGGGACCTGCTCAACCAGAACACTCGCGTAGTCCAAGAGGAAAGTATAACGCCAACATCAACATCAATATAAGGGACTGAGCAGGTGGAGGAACCCACCTTAGAAGAAGTAGAGACTGCAGTGCGCAGGATCAAGAACAATAAGGCGCCAGGTGCAGATGGCATTCCAGGAGAATTGTTGAAGTATGGAGGTAGAGCCCTAATATCGTGCATGCATGATCTCATATTAAACATATGAAGAACGGAAAAGCTACCGGATGAATGGAAGCTAGGGATAATATGCCCTTTGTACAAGAAAGGTGATAATTTAGATTGTTCTAACTACAGGGGGATAACGCTGCTAAACATTGCATACAAGGTCTTCGCTAATGTGTTGTACCGTCGCTTACTACCATACGCAGAAGAGAATATCGGGGAATACCAGTGCGGTTTCCGCACAAACAGGTCAACCACAGACCAACTGTTTGGCATTAGGCAGATCCTGGTGAAATGTAATGAGTTCAATATCACGACACACCATCTATTCGTGGACTTCAGAGCAGCATACGACAGCGTTATAAGACACAAACTGTGGGGATAATGACAAGTTTCGGATTCCCTGAAAAACTGACAGCCCTAACCAGAGTAACACTGTCTGAAGTATCGTCTGTAGTAAGAATACGAAACAAGTTGTCTGAGACTTTTATAACAGAGGAAGGACTACGACAGGGAGACCCACTGGAAACTTTACTGTTTAACATCGTACTAGAAAAGGCCGTTAGGAGTAGTGGAGTGGATACCAACTGCACTGTGTACTTTAAGTCAACACAACTATTGGCTTACGCAGACGACATTGATATAATTTGCAGAAGCGAACAGGCGACCAAAACTACTTACTCGCTGCTGGAGAAGGAAGCAAGTAACCTAGGACTCACTGTCAACGTAAACAAAACGAAATACATGGTGGCTAACGAAACTCATCGGAAGGTAGGACCAACGCTAGAACTAGCCGGAAAGCACTTTGACACAGTAGATACATTTGTGTACTTGGGCTCGCAACTGAACAGCGTAAACCGGATGGGCGAGGAGATTAGAAGGCGGATAACTCTTGGTAACAGGTGCTATTATGGGCTACTTAAACTTTTTAGGTCCAAAACAATCCACCCCAAGCATAAGTGCACACTGTACAGGTCACTGATAAGACCGGTGGTAACCTATGGTGCAGAAGCATGGAGCTTAACACAGAGCGAAGAACAGGCTTTAAATGTATTTGAGAGAAGAATGCTACGTGCAATATTTGGAGCGACCCAAGAACGAGGAATCTGGCGCCGACGGTATAATCACGAACTATATCAGCTCTACAATCAACCAGATATTGTGAGTTTCATCAAGGTGGCAAGATTGAGATGGCTCGGACACATGCAGAGAATGGGTGATCATAGGGTTCCGAAAAAGTTGTTCAATGGCCAACCAGAGGGAAGGAGAAGGGCCGGAAGGCCAAGAGGGAGATGGAAGGATGCGGTAACAACTGACCTACAAAAACTTCAAGTACGGGACTGGAGAACGTTGGCGAGTAACAGGTCCGCTTGGAGAAACATTCGGAAGGAGGCCCAGACCGGCAATCGGTTGTAGTGCTATTAAGAAGAAGAAGAAGGCAGCAAACCTGGCATAATTGGTCGTGTAATAAAACTCCAACCACATTTCAAGAACTTAAAAACGTTAGGAAGATAGTTACAAAATCAATGAGGAAGATTCGTAAACAAAGTGAAGATTATTACGAAACTATTATAGAAATTTCAAGCAAAAGTTGACAAAGTATTCTTCGCCATCGCTCCATTTTGTTAATGAAAATTTTACTTTTACTATAGATGCAAACTGTACAATCCTTGCAGTATACTTTTCTAAATTACTTAACAGTGATTTACCACAAGAAGAATTTAAGTTCATCAATTCTTATAAAATTAATCAAGATTCAACCCCACCGACTGTACAAGAGGTTAAACAAATTATTGAATCACTAAAAAATAACAAAGCTTTTGGAGAGGATCAAATAACTGCAGAATTGTGGAAAAATTCAGGAGAAAATTGTATCACAAAATTGCACGAAATTATGTTGGTCATTTGGCAAACGAAAAAAATCCCCTCGGATTTGAAGTTGGCGATAATACATCGCACACACAAAAAAGGAAATAAAACGGGCCCAAACAATTATCGAGGTATATCCCTTCTTCAGGTCACATACCAAATTCTTTCAAAAGTTTTACTAAACCGTGCAGAGCTTCAAGTAGATAATCAAATTGGTGAATATCAAGGTGGATTCAGGAAGGGCTGGTCATGTGCAGAGCAAATTTTGAATTTGAAAAACATCATACAATATTTTGGCAACACAACTAACAAAAAATATGTCATAACGTTTGTAGATTTCCGGAAAGCATATGACAGTATAGATCGCTTATCACTCTTTTCACTCTTCATCATGCTTATTACTCTTTTTCAAATGTTTTATCAGAATTTGGATTTGACCAAAAAACAAGAAATATTATCGAAGACACAATTACGGGACAAAAGCTAAAGGAAAATTTATGGGTGGATTAATTCAAGAATTTGAAATAAATACAGGCGTCCGTCAAGGTGATGGAGAAGAAGGTGAAATCAAGGTGATGGGAATGGAGAAAAGCAAGGGCACCATCTCTACGACTAGGGCCAAAGATTAAGGGTATTCAAATAAACTGCCTAGCATTTGCTGATGTTATGGCACTAATTGCTGAAGACATCTCTGATGCACAGAAGCATATCACTAACTTGGAAGAACAAGCAGCAAAAATAGGGCTTCATATCTCTTATGAAAAAACTAAATTTATGACTAACATAAAAAATGCGCCACATGAAATGTATATTAACGTTAACAAAATTGCTAGAGTAAAGGAATTTAAATACTTATGCGAATGGGTTACAGAAAATGGCAATGAAAATAAATCTGTAACATCAAGAATCCAGAAATGGAGGTTGCTTTTCAATGCACCAAACATGTTTATAACAAGCAATGCCTGCCATGGAATAGTAAAATTTGCCATTACTCAACTGTGATTGAACCGGAAGCTCTTTATGCTTCAGAAACGCTCAATTTACAAATTAAAACATTAAAAGAACAACTGAAGATTAAGGAAAGGCAAATTATGAGAAAGATTTTAGTGCGCAGAATTAAAAAAGGGCATACACTATCCCATACCCAATTCTGAAATATATAGAAAAATTTCTAAACTTAACGATACCATGAGAATGAGACGAATTCAATTTTTGGGTCATTTGGAAAGAATGAATCATAAGAGGCTTACTTACCGGATCCACCAATTTCTACAGAACAAACGTACAAGACTAAAGTGGTACAAACAAGTGGAGAGGGACCTAGTGGAGATAGGATCTCCAGATCTAAAGAATAGAAATGTGACCAGGAATATTGTTCATACAAGGGGATTTGAGGAAGATCAGAAGGATCAGAAGAAACCAACACGACGTGCATGGCCTGAGGAACAGAAACTACAACAATGCATGAATATGAAAAGCTATTGGGCAAGGAGGAAGGCTCAACATACGTTGATTCCGCGTGGTACTAAGTGACACATCCGCGAGAAGAAGAAGAATAGACACTAGGCGTAAGTTTCACAAATTGATTTATTTAACACTTTATCGATTTCGGCTTCTTAGACCTTCTTCAGAAGATTAAATGAAGAAGGCCTAATAAGCCGAAATCGATAAAGTGTTAAATAAAACAAATTGTGAAACTTACGCCTAGTGTCTATTATTATTTTTATAATGTTTCACCTAGTGTCTACAGCTGAATCTTTAAATTTTATTAATACTTTAAGTATAAATACTAGTTATATAATTTGAAAAAATGTTTCACACAAAAATTGGATAAGCAATTAATTTATATTAAGTCAATATTTCCAAGTCTATAAAGATTTGCTGTTTTGTGCTCGGAAACAGCGTTTCATCTTGTGTTTAGAGATTATCAGAGATAATGCAGAGACCATATTGCTTCATAAAAGGCTCACTGTTTGTGCTTTCCTAATACACTCTGCCGTCCTAGTTGTTTGCAAAGAAGGCGAGTGAAAGGGTCTCGCTTTTACTAAAATGCTCAGCTGATATTTCACATTTTAAAAAATCCAAATATTTGATTAAGGATTCCATAAAACGAGCTTAATATTCTACGTAATTTTTATCATAATAAAACAGGAGATTATAAATTTAATTGTAATATATTTCAACAACCATATTTTTTCTTGAATGAAAATGTAACTAATATATTTCTAGAAGGTTGATTAAAATGTATGCAACATGGGCGAGGCGAGGCGTAGATGACTTAGGCATCTACGCCTAATAAACCTACGTTCCAAATAAAAATCGAACTGAAAGTCCGTGTTGGATTGAGAATGGCAATGATGTGTAGTGGTATTACCGTTCGCCGAGACAATGCAATTGGTAGAAATATTACAGTAAGAAAAATGAAATGGTTTAGAACTAAAAAAGCTATGATAAGTGAGAAGACGTGCTTTGTGTGTAAGGAAAAGGTAGAATATCGAAGAATAAAGCGTATCGAAGCGTATGTGTAAAAGAAGAGTGTAATAAAGTGTGAGTGTAATAAATTGAAGGAAGAGCCTCAAAATTCAAACTCTTTACCTGTCGAAGTCCTACAAAAACAAGATAATGGATATCAACTTCTCAGCGCTGATAGTGATAAAGCAGTATATCGAAGCGATTAAAATTCAAGCAGTGAACCAAAAAAACACAGGAATCACGCAAATAAGCAAACGGAAAATAAACACGTAAATGATAAATAAATAAACAATGAAGAAGTTTGGTAATTTCCAAAAAACATATCAAGGCAGAATCGAAAATCCCATACGATATATGGAAATTCGGAAACTAATAAAATAAAAGTGGCAAAAAAATATGCTCACATCTATGTCTTCAAATTGGATCCAGTGTTAACAGAAGCAGATATAATTAATTATTTACGTGAAAAAGTTAACATCGACTCGCTTCTGTGCAAAAACGCTTAACATCCTGACGAATATTCGTCATTTAAAATTACTGCCCCTTTTGAATACTTAGATGAACTAAATAAACCAGAAACGGTGGACCAGATATGCTTGTGTAAACCGATATTTTCTGAGCCCCAGAAAGAGGAAGGATACAATTAAATAATAAAGAAATACATACGAGAGCAGAAGCGGCAGTACGAAAACAACCTGTAAATAATAACATAAAATCTATACCGCAAGAAATATTCAAATCCTGTGAATTGAGTGTAATAAACCAGAATTCTCAGTCAATTGGCAACTCTATTGACGTCATCGAACGGATGCTAGAAGATAACCCAGAATGCAAATACTTGATTTTAACAGAGCACTGGAAAAATGAAAATCAACTGGAAACCATAAAGTTTAAACATTTCCAGCTAACATCCCATTATTCAAGAATGGCCGGAGAGCACGGGTGAGTAGCAATCTATTGCGAAAGAGGTATAAAATATAAAATCAGAAAGGACATAAATGACATGGCGGTGAAATTTTTGCTAGAAATCGCGGCTATTGCAACTAATATTGGTTCTAATTCTTTCATAATAGTTGCCGTATATAAAACCCCTCTAGCCCTTCTGCGTGTTATTTACGCAATTTTTAGATCTTTTGCATAAGCTGCTGCTAAAAATAAACTCGAAATCCAAACAATTCATTATTGCGGAAGATTTCAACATTGATGTGCTGAAGATAACAACTAAAATGCAGCAAGTTATATCTCTTTTGGAATCCTTCAATGCTGTTATGACATTCAAAGAAACAAGCCACCCAGAGACTGGCACATATATTGATAACATTGTAGTAAATAAAAAACTGAACTACAAGTTAAAAACAATGCAGTACCATATATCCGACCATTTCGCTCAAAAAATAATATTCAAATTAAAAGTCAATACACCAGCTCCAAAATTAATAAGAAGGTACGATGAAGATAGTGTGAAACACTTTAAAGAAATATTGGCAAATGAAACTTGGACACAAGATTATCAAATTGAAGGAAAAATGTGAACGGCCAGTGGAAGGCGTTCATGTAAATTTCCCTACTTCTCTTTAATGAATGTTTCCCGCGCATCAAGATCAACAATAACCATAAGAAACCAAAAACCCTGTCGAATCCTCGTCTACAAGGAATTGACGAAAACCTTAGGTTAGCGCAAATAATCTTTCATGTGGATCCAAGCTTTAAGAGAATTTATAACAATCTGCGCAAGACATATAAAACACTGTTAAAAGCAGCAAAACTGGAACATTATCAAAACCAAATACGAAAGGCAGAAAATCCACAAAAAAACAACATGGGATGTCATCAGACGGTGGCACAGATAGGACACCACCAAGAGAAACACGAAATTAGAGAATGCTACAAGATAGTAGAAATGGATTTCAGCCCAGAGCAACAATAATCAACAGTAAAGAGGGCACCTTACTGGCTGAAGAAAGTAAAGTGGTAGGTAGATGGGCGGAATATTTTAACGAACTCCTGAATACATCACTACGAGTGGAATTAACCGGACAAACAGCTGAAGACGACCCAATTCACACACCAGAAGTAAGAGATCTGAGAGAAGATAACGAACCATCACAAAGAGAAATAAGCGAGGCGATAAAGGCACTAAAGAACCACAAAGCACCGGGACCGGACATGATACCATCTGAAATGATCAAAATGGGAGGAGACGCTCTGAACTGTGCTTTACACCAGCTGATAGGAAGAATCTGGAAGACAGAAGAGATACCCGAGGAATGGCGGGAGGGGAAGATATGCCCTATCAATAAGAAAGGAAACAAACTGGAGTGCAAGAACTATCGTGGTATAACCCTTCTTAACACGGCCTACAAGGTGCTGTCATGGATAATCGGACGAAGACTCCAACCGTACGCAGAGAGCATTATAGGACAGTATCAGACAGGTTTCCGGAAAGGAAAGTCGACGACTGACCAAATGTTTACACTCAGACAAATACTAGAAAAGACATGGGAAATGAACATCAGCACATACCAGGTCTTCGTAGACTTTAAACAAGCGTATGATACTATCGATAGAAGAGCTCTCATGAAGACAATGGAAGAATTCGAGATACCACAAAAGATCATTAAATTGGTAAATTGTACGTTAAAAAAGACTTGGAACCAAGTCGGTATCCAAAAAACGACATCGCACAAGTTTGAAACCAATACAGGTCTGAGACAAGGAGACAGTCTATCACCCATATTATTTAACATCGCGCTCGAAAAAGCTATAAGGAAAGCTCAGATAGAATGCAACGGTACCATCTACAATAAATCCACGCAACTTTTGGGCTATGCTGACGACCTAAACATCATCGGTAGATCGCTAACGGCAATGAAAGATGCTTACGGTAAAATGGAGAAGAGAGCCAAGGAGATAGGTCTGTCAATAAACAAGGATAAAACAAAAGTAATGATGGTAAGACCGGGAGCGCCAGTACACGCAGTAAATAATCTGGATATGGGAGAGTACACTGTAGAAGTCGTCAACAACTTTAAATATCTGGGATCAACCGTCACGGATCAGAACGACGAAGGGGTGGAAGTACAACATAGAATCATGCAAGCCAACAGGGCATACTTCACTCTTAAATCCATCCTTAACTCGAAGCTAGCTAGCAGACAAACCAAGTATAATATATATATAAAGCAATCATACGACCCATCCTCACATATGGAAGCGAAGCATGGACGCTGACCCAGAAATCGGAAAAGATGCTGGAGATTTTTGAGCGAAAGATCCTGAGGAAAATTTATGGGGCAATTAACAGCGAAGAGGGCTGGAGAATTAGGATGAACTTCGAACTATATCAGTTATACAAAAGCCCAGATGTGGTATCCCACATAAAACTAAGCAGGCTAAGATGGGCGGGACATGTGTGCCGGATGGCTCCAACAGCAGTGCCGAGACAAATACTCAGAGTGCCGGAAGGTAGAAGGAAAGCGGGCAGGCCAAGGGCCAGATGGGATGAAAGTGTGAAAAGGGATGCGAGAGAGATGCTGGTTGTGCGGAACTGGCGGGCGGCGGCGGAGGAAAGGGAACGCTGGAGACAACGTTTGGTGGAGGCCAGGGCTCGCTTCGGGCTGTAGCGCCATTGGAGAGAGAGATGTCATCAGACAGATAGTTAAGTTAAAAAAGCCGCTGCGCACATTCGCAAGCCAAGACGAAGATCCGACTACCACAGCAACAAAGATAAACAATCACTATGCAGACAGGGCGATAATCTCACAAGAAGGGCTAACAAAAACGGACTATGCGGATAGCATATATGAAAACGGAAACTCAATTTTTCTACACCTGGCTGCAATAGAAGAACTAAAAGCCACAATCAAGAGTTTAAAAAAAAATAAGAAAAGTTCTGGTTATAACGAAGTACCAATCTCAATCGTAGAAAAGGTGAGCGATCAGACTGCACACCCATTGTTATACATATTTAATAACGCAATACAACATGCAATTTTTCCTGATATGTTGAAAATATCAATGATAACCCCAATTTATAAAGGCGGTGACACAAGTAGTATTTTTTTTTATTTATTTATTAACTTACTGGCATATAGAAACCACATACAAAAAAAAATATATAAATTTAAAAATAAAAATACAAAAATATCACAAAACACAAAATAAACTCGAATTTCCTTTATAATACACCTTCTCCGTTACCAGTTTGCTCTTTCCATCTTTTTATCCGTCTCAGCAGTTTCAGACCCTTTCCGCTATCATTCATACATTCCTCCCATTTCTTTCCTTCCCGCCTCTCTCCTTCATTCCATTCACCCCTTGTGCACTCTTCCATCCAATGCTCCCAAGTATCCTTTGCTGTCCCACAAACACTACACTTTCTATGCTCCTCACTCATCCAGTATCTTCTTCCACGCTCCTCACATCCACACCTATACCTTGCTAACAAAACTTGTGCATCGTCCTCTTGATTTACACTTAAATAGGTTGGTAACCGCCCATGTACCTGTATCTTTACGTACCCTTTATGAAAATTACTACTTTCTATTTTGCAAACGTTCTACCAACCTTTCGGCCCACCCTGCCCTTTCCTGCTTTAGCTTTTCGAGCCCCTCACCAGATATACCACTTCTTTCATACAATTTCCTCTTATTCTTACCCCAGTCACTCCCTTTCATACCGCCTACTCCCACTCGATTTACCATTCTAAAAACCTCTTTTATTAACGTTTCATCTCCCATTTCACTCACCTTATATTCATACCTTATGACCTTTCTTGCAGCCAAGACTGCCACCTTGCACGCATTCACCTCCTGGAGGACAATGTAACTAGGTGTCGACCTATCAAGCTTCAGGATTTTTTTGAAAAACTTTAACTGGACTCTCTCTATCCTCTCTTCCTCTCTCGTCCCCCAAACTTCTGAGCCATACAATAAAATGCTTCTCGCACACACCTTACACACCGTCTCAGCCGCCCTGAAGTTTCCTTCGAATTTATTTCTCCATTCATTCCAGACTCGCCCAGCTGCCACCCATGCTTTCTTCGCTACATACTCCACATGTTCTCTATTGCTACCTCCATTTCCAAATACATACCCCACATACTTAAACTTTTGTACCTCCTCGATTTCCCTCCCATTCAAACCTCTCTTTCTTGAACTTCCCACCTCTTTTGAACCGCATCCATTTAGTTTTTCCCACATTCACACTCAAATCTCTCCTTTCAAAAAACCCTCTCACCCTTTCAATTACCTCTCTCAATTCCCCAGCTGTTTTGGCAAATACAACTACATCATCAGCGTATGCTATACACCACACCTTTGTTCTCCCTACCACCACTCCTCCAGCTTATCCGTCTGCCAAAACTCTTTCCAAATCAGCCACATAGAGTGTTACAGTAAAAATGATAAAAGAAGTTAAAGAATTCATACTCACACCTTTAGTTCATATAGTAAATTTAAGCTTTGTAACTGGTATATTTCCGAAATGTTTAAAAACCTCAATTATTACACCTATTTTTAAAAGTAAAGAGCCAACTGTACTAGAAAATTATAGACCAATAACTATGGTTTCTAATATAGCCAAAATAATTGAAAAAGTGGTTAAAAAACAATTTACAAATTTTTTAGAAAATAATAACTTAATTACTTGTAGACAGTATGGATTCCGAAAGGGCCTGGGCACCCACGATGCTATAGACCCGGTGGCCTCGGAGATATACTCCTCATTAGATTAACATGTGAGGTCCCTGTCCATCTTTTTAGACTTGGCTAAGGCCTTTGATACCGTGTCCCATGCCCTGCTAGTGAATAAATTAAAACAGGTGGGAGTACTTGGAACGGCACTGGCCTGGTTTGAGAGCTATTTGCACGAAAGGGAGCAACGGGTTAAGTTAGAAAGTTCGCTAAGTTCTACCTTTGTTGGAACTAACTACGACATCCCTCAAGGAACTGTTCTCGGTCCAGTGCTATTCCTGGTTTTCGTGAACGATCTAGCATCACTTGAGGAGGAAATCCAGGGAAAATGCTATTTATTTGCCGATGATTCAATCTTATTATTCTCTGCTCCCTCCTGGTACCAATGCTTAACAGTTGCGGAGCGTGGCTTAAATAGGGTTAAAAAATGGATGGACTTAAATAAATTAACATTAAATATAGAAAAAAACAAAATTCATTACATATTCTATATATGATAACGGTCAACCTTCCTCAGACAGCCATTTAATAATTCACAATAGTAACTGTCAAATAACACAATGTAATTGTAATAACAAAATTTCAAAAGTAAGCTCAATTAAATATCTTGGTATTGAAATTGATCAACATATTACGTGGAATAATCAAATTAAATTGTTAACAGGGCGTCTAAATAGGTTAACTTATATTTTTGCCAGGCTACGTCGCATACTGAAAATCGACACACTCAAGATGGTGTACTATGCTCTTGCTCAATCCGTCCTCAGTTATGGTTTGCTGTCGTGGGGAGGCACTTATACCTCCTCATTGCACAGTGCCGTGGTGGCACAAAATAATATATTAAGATCTATGCTGGGTAAGCTGAGGACGGATTCGGCAGGTGCGATGTACCGAGAGTTGCAGATACTTCGTCTAACTGAGCTGTATAAGTTCATAGTTATGCGACGTGTGTGAAATTCCCTAGGGCGATTCAGTGTGGTCGAGCATGGCCATGGAACCAGGAGGGAGGTGAGCGGCACCCTGGCCACCCCCAGGAGATTTACCTCGCATGGCATGGGACACTGATCCTACCTCGCTCCCAGGATGTATAATGAGCTTCCTCTTGAGATCCGTTCTGCCAATAACTTTGGTCAATTCTCTAATTTACTACGAGCCTACCTAGCACTGCCTAATGGTCCATGGCTGCCGAAGACATCTACAGCTCTGTGGTTTTCTATTCATACCCCCAAATGACTTACCCTTAAGTCAACAATTAGAAGATATATAATTTAATTTTTTATATAGAATGTTCATTTTAGTGTGTTCATTTTAGTTAATTTTTTATAATTTTTTTTTTAATTTTTCCCACATAATAGCAGGACATTTTATTTTATTTTATAGAATAATATTAAGTTAAAACAAGGAAATGTAGGTAAATATTTATTAATAATTTCAGTGCAGAGTTCCTTGCCACGCTCTGGCTTCGCCACTGTGGTAAGTAATTTCTTAATGTACCTTATAAATAAATGAAAAAACCTGTATATTTAGAAGAAATAAAGATGATTAAAAAAAAAAAAAATGTAAATAAAGGAAGCAAAGTCAAAGAACTTTTAACTTCAAAATCAGCTGTTCACAATTGTCAATTTCTGGACTATCCTTCTTCTTTACCAGTTTGTCATGGACATTCTCAGTTATTTTCGCTTTGGGCATATATAAAAACGTATTAATAGCGACATTTGTTGGGTATTTGTAAAAACTAGTAATTTGATATGCAATTACCATAGACCAAAAAAACAAAAAAAAATGTGACATTCCCTGTTCTTTGTCTGCACCCTTGAATTGTTAACTGACAGATCAAGGTGTCGGTACATACAAAGCGCGTAAGAATTTGTCTCTCTATGTTCACATTAACGGACACCAACCAACATATACTTTCAAATACAAATCAATTTCAAATTGGGAATAGTCGATTTTAAAATTAAAATTTTCCGTTTTGATTTATGATTTATTTCCAAGATTTATAAATTAACAAAATAAAATTTCGCGCAATCGCAAATTTGATAACATAATCTTTCATCACATTAAATGATTACAACAATATTTCTTATATTTAATATAATCTGTAAATGGTTTCAGTATCTTTTTTTTTTCACACATTTTGCAGTAGATTTCAAATTTAAATGTAATATATTCCAAGAACCATATTTTCGCTTGAATGAGATTGTAACTAATATCTCTAAAAGCTTTATTAAAATGTATGCGACCTAAATATTTCATTAAAAACAAAATTTCTATTAATTATGTTATTGAACTCCCTTTTCATAATTTAATTTCCAGACATGTCCATTTCATTATTTTCATAAATCATTATATCTAAATCCGCTCTAATTATTTAATTTCAAGGCACGTGCGCAAGAGTTAATGCGTTCTCTTCGTTTTTCAATTAAAGTATAAGTGCTGATGCTAATGCACGTAATCCAGACGGTTATGTACATTCTTAAACCGATTTAAGAATTCACATTTAGAATTTTCAAGATTTTTTTGTTGTGTGTGTGTAATGTAACAGAATCTATAAGTAATCGTAAAGACTTAAATAAGATCTGTGAGTTCAAACGATAATATTAGATAGTAGAGGTGGTCGATAAAGAACGACACTGATTAATACTAAATCTGGGAATCAAGGCCAGACAGGACCAGATAGGTCCGGAAGTGGTCAGAAGAGACTAGAAGTGATCAGAAAAGACCAAATAAAACCAGGAAAGACTAGAAGAGATCAAATGAGACCAGAGAAGACGATAAAAGACCAGACAAGATACTGCGAAAGACTGGATACTACAAGACGACTTGACAAGCTTTGACTCGGTTTGGCATTGGCTGACCTGTACCGTATAAGACTGCAAAAGTCTTGAAAAGAGTAGAAAAGACTGCGCAAAACTGGACAAGACTGTAGAAGCCTCTAGAACAATGGTCTCCAAACTTGACAAAATGTATACTGTATACTGAGAATGTATATTGCGAACAGTAACTAAGCATATATTCCGTATGTCCTTTTACGAGTACCATATTGTTTCGCGGCTGACAACTCCATGCCTATTTTATATTTTTGGTCAAGTAATTTAATTACATAAGTACGTATTTTTATTTTTATATTTTGTCGAAACCAAAGTATTAATGATTGTTGACATATCTTCTAGTAATTTATATTTACTTTATGCAACAACTAATATATCCAGCCCAAGTTTGTTATAGATTTAAACAATAAATCCGATTTAATTTAATCAAATCATGTAACTGCATAACAATAAATAATTTACACATAAAGGATAATTTTAATATTGGTAAAACCATACTATATTATAGATAATCATATAAACTTAATAAAGGCTGAACGCAGCCTGAGTATATTAATTTATTCAACCTTTCCGGACTACCAAAACAAATATGTAAAATTTGCCAGCTATTTACTAGCTTTCAGTCCACCTGCGTGACACTGAACGAAAACCAGAAAATAACATTGTTTTTTCTAAAGATCATGTCTTTCTATTAACTTAAGTGGATATCCATCTGCAGGCGCATTTCGAGATTTATTTCTCCTCGGTGCAGCTTTGTTCTTTATGAATAATAATTTGTAAACCATTTACTTAAAACTCAGGTTGATGACTGGGATTACAGATTTATAATTTGACCTTTCGTAAAAAAGAACTTAGCAGATTATTGATTTAAATGATAATTTTAATATTGGTAAAACCAAACTCCATTATAGATAATCGTATAAAGGTCGGAACACAGCCTCAATATATAAATATATTCAGCCTTTCCCGTGCTCTAAAGTTTTATTTACAATTTTGCACGCAGCAATAGCGGTTTAGAATGTTTAGGCGAAGGCTGTTATGGCAGTAGGTATGGACGATTTTATGGGTAGTGATTTCATCTCTTACGCAGTAGATAGTTAAGAAATCTGTGGTTTGGCTAGCAACACTGTAAGATTTCATTTTCATTAACTCTTCTTCTTCTGTTGGCTTTAAAACCCGCGGTAGGTTTTTGCCTCTACAACAATCTTCTTTCATTCTGTCCTTTCACCGGCTTTCTCTCTCCAATCCCTTACTCCCATGTTTCTAAGACTTTCCTCCACGTCTTCCATCCATCTTTTCCTTGGCATGCCTCTTTTCCTTCTTCCTACTGGCCGCCAGTTGTACATTTTCTTGGCTGGTCTGTCGTCATGCATTCTGTACAGGTGTCCCATGCTATTCTTTGAACTTTTACATATCCCACTATGTCCGCTTCGTTTATTAACGTGCTTAGTTTCTGGTTCATTCGTATCCTTCAAATTCCATGCTCATTTAGGATCGGTCCGTAGATCTTTCTGAGGATCTTTCTTTCAAAGATGCGTAGCACGTCCTCCTCTGCGGTGGTTAGGGTCCAGGCCTCGCATCCGTACGTTACTACTGGTCTTATGAGTGTTCGGTACATTTGAAGTTTGATTTTGTGACTTAATAGCTTGGACTTCATCAGTTTTTGGTATCCGTAGTAGCATCGGTTTCCACTAAGTATTCGCGAGCTTGTTTCTTTAGCTATTACGTTTGTTCTGTTGATTTCTGTTCCAAGGTAGACACAACTTTCTACCTTCTCAAAGCGATACTCGCCCAAGTTAAGGTCATTGTTATCGTGATGTTCTCTTCCAACTTGCATGTATTTAGTTTTTACCTCATTTATTTCCAATCCCCTTTTTTTCGTTTCATCGTCCAGCATCAATAGTGCTTCCTTTAGCGCTACATGCCAAACTGATATCATATGCATATGCAGCAACCTGTGTTGATCGGTTGCAAATGTATCCCGTTATATTCAGCTTTCTCATGCATGCCTCTGATGTTAGGTTGAATATCATGGCGCTCAGGGCATCTCCCTGCCTCACACCGATTTCGATTTTAAAGGCGGATGTAAGTTGGTTATCTACTCTAACCGAGGCTTTCGAACCGGACAATCTAGCTTTTATTAATTTTACGTATTTACGGGGTATTCCTAGCATCAGTTGATCGTCAAGGATCGCGTTTCTTTGGCGGTATCGAATGCGTGCTTAAAGTCTATGTAGAGGTTGTGCAGCGATATATCAAACTCGTATGCTTTCTCCTGCATTTGCCTTATGTTGTATATGTTGTCTATCGTTGACCTATTGGAACGAAATCCGCTCTGATATTGTCCTAATATCTCTTCGTAGTAGACAGCGAGTCTGGTATAAAGAACGCCTGTTAGAACTTTGTATGTTACGTTAAAGAGCGTTATCGGCCGGTAGTTGCTACAGATCGTTTTCTCTCCCTTCTTGTGTATTGCCTGTATGATACCCAATGCCCAATTCTCTGGTATTTTCTCTTGCTTCTAGATTTCATTAATCAGGTGTTTTAGTCTTACCGTTAGGTGTTCTTCTCCATATTTCAGAAGTTCGGCTGTTATACCGTTTAACCCAGGGGCCTTGTTATTTTTTAGCTTTCCAATAACACTTTCTATTTCTCTCAGGCTGGGGTTCTCAATCTTGGGGTCTACCGTATGTACATCTAGCTGTAATTGTTTAGGCTCTAAACTACAGTCTCTTTAAAATATCCGAGAAGTACCCTTTCCATCTTCGGAGTATCTACTCGTTCTCTGTGAGTATATTTCCTTCTTTATCCTTGCATACTGTTTATCCTTGCATACTGTCATACCTTGCATACTTGCATACATCTTTGGTCTAAAACCTTGAGTGTTTTGTTTTATTGGCTTGTAAAATTTTCTTGTTTCGTTTCTAGAATGATTCAGTACCATTTCCTCTACCTTTCTGTTTAGTGCCTCTCTTTTCTTTTTTCTACATATTCTAAACGCGTTTATTCTTTCCCTATTGTAGGCTGCTTGGTTAGCTCGTGTGCTTCTGTCTAACAGTTTTAATCTAGCCTTCCGATTCACAGAGGTTGCTTCTCGACATTCCTCGTCATACCATTCTTAGTTGTAAACTCCTCTTTTTTCTTCAATTCTTTCCATAGTACTCTCTGTTATTCATCCAGTCTTGCTCTATGTCCTGTGTTTCTTGGTTTTCTTGTAGTTTAGTTATGAGATTTTCCTGGTAGGCCCTCCGAACTTCTGGGTTTTTTAGGCGATATATGTGCCATTTTGGTTGTATTGCAGTTGTTCCCCTAGCCACTGTCGATAGTTTTTGTTTTTAACTACCTATATACTATATACCCTGTCTTGTATAGACAGGGTCTATACAAGAGACATTGTATATACATATATAGTATATACTATATACTATATTTTCATTAACTATCCTACCGAAAAACACTGTACCTAAATGAAGCTAAAATGTACCTCATAGATAAAATATGAGCGCTAAAAATGGGCTAAATATGTAAATATATATGCAAATATGCAAATGTATATAATCCGATCTCTAGTTATTACATTTGTTTGTCAGTATATAATGAGATATATTAAAATAAAATATGTTAAATCTTTCTTTTGATTTTTTTGAAGTAAAATTGCTAGTTGTTTAAAATCTTATTGACAAAATGAATATTGAGACAAAATATAAATTAAATTAATAATCCACATAGTGACGTTCCTCGGTATTAGTAACCGGCCATTTGATTACTTCCTAATGGAATGGTAGTTTATCGGCAGGGATGTGATAGACTAGGCCTTTCAAATTGTCCATTTTTTATAATCTATTACTAGTTTATCAGCATAGGCTTTGTCATTCCTGACGTTGGGCAACTCTGGGCGAAAATTATGGGATTTTGAAACAGATTTTTTTACGGACGAATGTCAAAGTCGAGAACAGAATGAACAAGTAGGACAGCAGGATCAGAAGAGTCATTTTTAAAATAATACAAATCGGAGATTACTCTCATTTGATCATTGATATTTCAGATTTGTCACGTTTCTTACATGACTTTTTCTTTTTATAGAACCCGTGAACATCGTAAACAAGAGAGTAAAACATCTGATAACCGACTTTAAAGCAATATCTCCACAAATGTAAGCTATTAGAATGAAAGGAAAATTTTTCAACTACAGCTTTATAACTGTGCACGCACCGATAGAAGAGAAGACGGATGAAGAAAATGATAAGTTCTACGAGTCTCTAGAATTAACATAGGCGACCTAGGACAGGAAGACCTGTATGCCCCGACGACAGGCAAACATAGTAAACATAAGGAGTCAAACAACAACGGAATAAGATTAATACCATTAGCAGCCTCATTAAATATGGTGGTCGCGAGTACATGTTTCGAGCATAAAGATATTAAAGTTACATGGACATCCCCAGAAAAAAAACCGTCAACCAGATAGACCATCCGATAATAGACGCTACACAGACGATAATATACGACGATAACAGACGATAATAGACGACATTTTTCCGACCTAATGAATGTGAGGAATAAGCGAGGAGCTAACATCGACTCCGACCACTTTATGATAGAGACACCAATAAGAGCTAGTATATCTAATGCAAGAAAGAAAGAAACAAAAAAGGGCGGTATAACATAGCAGAACTAAAGAATCCAACAAAAGCTGAGAAGTACCAAAGCACAATTAAAAACAAGATAGATGCACAAGTGACTGAGATACCAAAATCAATCAACGAACGCTGGATAGATTGTAAAAAAAATCATCGAGGAATCAGCAATCGAAGTCATAGAAAAGCAAGAGAGCCAAAAGATAAGTGGTTTGATGCGGAATCCGAAGAGGCAACTAAAAACAAAAATCAAGCATATCTAAAGCTACAACAGACACATCACACAAGGGGAGATGAAACTGCCTACAAGGAACTGAGAAAGAAAGAGAAGAAAATCCACAAAGGAGAAAAGGAGGAATTGTTAAAGCAGGAACTGCAAGAGATGGAAGACCTAAATTCACAGGCAGAAACTCGAAAATTTTACAGAAAAATGAATAACAATAGAAAAGAGTTCAACCCGAAGACCAATATGTGCAGAGACAGACAAGGAAACATTATCTGTGAGACAGATGAGACTAAACCGGTGGGCGGATAATTTCGAAGAACGTCTCAACACAAACAACAGGGAAGACATCGATCAAGTCAGTATGAACCCAAATCAAGATGACAGAGAACGAAACGAAATACCAACCATCATAGAGAAGCATCCTTCATATAGAGAAAGCCATTCAAAGGTTGAAGAACAACAAAGCACCAGGCATATATAGCGGCGAAGCTGATCAAGGAAAGAGGTAAAGAACTAGCCACACGCATCCAAGAACTTATAGCGGAACTTTGGCAACAAGAAACTATACCATAGGAATGGAACAAGTGTATAATCATTCCTATACACAAAAAATATGACCAACTAGACTGCAACAATTACAGAGGCATAACTCTCCTCAATACTACCTAGAAAGTACTAGCCAATATCTTATTCGACCGCATCCGACCTTATGCAGAGAAGGAAATCGGCAACTACCAGTGCGGCTTCTGTCAAAATAGGTCCACAATAGACAAGATATTTATACCACGGCAGATCCTAGAAATCCTGTAAATTTAAGCTCTTGAAATAAAGCATGACTCCTTTAACTTGCACAAAAAAGTGAAGCAGGTCGCTGGTAACCACAAGCCTATAAGATCCCAAATGCTAATGGATGAGCAAAACACTATATTAACATCAACAGAGGATAAACTAAAAGAGTGGAATAGATACATAAAGACTCTTTTTAAGGACAACAGACATGAATCCTATAATATCGAACTACTCGGAAATGACGGAAGTGACATAACAAGATCAGAAGTCGAACATGTTATTGCGAGAATAAAGAATGGGAAGGCACCTGGCCCAGATGAAATACACGCAGAAATTTTTAAGATCCTTAAAGATAATAGTTCTCTCTCAATAATAGTAGACCTATTTAATAATATATATAGAACAGGTGAAATACCAAGAGATTGGTTAAAATCAACTTTCATCACCTTAGCAAAGAAATCAAATGCGAAACAATGTAAAGATTATAGGACCATCAGTCTCATGAGTCAAGTATTGAAACTATTTCTGAAGATCATCCATAATCGTATTTACCGCAAATGTGAAGAGTCGATCAGCGAATCCCAGTTTGGCTTTCGGAATGGGTTCGGCACAAGGGAGGCACTTTTCAGTGTACAACTTCTGGTACAACGATGCATTGATGTTAATGTGGATGTTTTTGCCTGCTTCTTAGACTATGAAAAAGCATTTGACACCGTAAACCATAATAAAGTAGTAGATATACTTAAAGAACTAGGATTAGACGGGCAAGATATCCGCATTATAGCCAACCTGTATTGGAACCAAACAGCAGCGGTGTTAGTGAACAAAGAACTGTCAGAACAGGTCATGATTCAAAGAGGGGTGCGACAAGGCTGTGTTCTCTCGCCATTACTTTTTAACCTTTATGCAGAAAAAATATTTCGAGAAGCATTGGATGGCAAGAACATAGGAGTAATCGTAGTAGGCATAGTGATCAATAACCTGAGGTATGCCGACGACACCGTTCTATTGGCTACGAACATAGAAGACCTACAAGAACTAATGACAACCGTTACAGAGCACAGCTTGTCCATGGGTCTTAAACTCAACGTTAATAAGACAAAATGGTTCGTCGTAAATAAAACCAGCGTAAATAACCAGCTGAATCTAAGAGTTGGAAATGAGGTGGTGGAACGCGTCAACTCCTATAAGTACCTTGGCTGTAACGTAAACGACAAATGGGACATGACATCGGAAATTAGAAGCAGGAACAGGCAAGAGGAGCTTTCACCAAAATGAAGAAAGTGCTGAACAACAAACACTTGGAAATCCCCCTCAGAATCAGATTGTTAAGGTGCTATGTGTTAAGTATCCTGTACTACGGCGTCGAGGCTTGGACACTTACGGAGGCTATGTGTAAGAAGGTGGAGGCTTTTGAGATGTGGACTTACCGCAGATTGCTGAGAATTTCTTGGGTGGATCGAATTACTAACGTCGAGGTCTTGCAAAGAGTCAATAAGCAAACAGAAGTTCTCAACACAATAAAGAGAAGAAAACTGGAATACCTTGGTCATGTTATCCGAAATGATAAGTACAGGTTACAGCAGACAATAATACAGGGTAAAATACAAGGTACGCGCAGTCCAGGCCACCGCAGAACACCATGGCTCAAGAACCTTCGCCAATGGTTTGGACAAAGTACAAGATCCCTATTTCGAAAAGCTGCAGATAAAATTCAAATAATGAAGTTGGTCGTCAACGCCCTTGGAGGGCACATCACACGAAGAAGAAGAAGATCCAAGAGAAGACTCTTGAATATAACTTTGCCACGCACCATCTATTTGTTGACTTCAGAAGCGTATATGGCGTGTCAATCGTAAAGCAATGATTAAACTAGGCATACCACAATATCTGGTACTTCTTACGAAGGTAACTCTTTCAAGAGTGGAAATCAGAGTTAGGATCCAAAATAGTGTATCAGGATCTTTTACTACACACAACGGATCACGGCAAGAAGACGCCCTATCGTGCATCTTATTTAACATCAGCCTTGAAAAAGTAATCAGGGAATCTGGAGTAAACAAAATAGGTACGATAATCAACAAGTCAGAACAGCTACTAGCATTCGATATAGATGACATCGATAGTAAACAACGATATAGATGATATCGATAGACGATATAGATATAATAACTAATTTGAAAAATAAGATGATCCAAGCATTCACGGCTATTGAAGCAACAGGAAAAAAAATGGGTCTAGTAATAAACACAGATAAGACAAAATACATGTTGGTTTCTACGCGGGATGCACAAGTACAAAACGTAGCTATCGGGACACGTAACATCGAAAGCGTATCGGAATTCATATATCTGGGCTCCCAAATTGCGAACACTAACCTCTGCAACAAAGAGATAAAAAGAGTATACCTTACAAATAGAACAAATTCTGGACTAATGCGGCACCTAAAATCCGAGACTATATCCAGAAGCACCAAATGCCAAATCTATAAGAGCCTATTAAGACCTGTACTGATATACACAGCCTTAACCCGGACCATAACCGAGGAGGAACAAAGAATTTTGGGAAGTTTCGAAAGAAGGATTCTAAGACACATATATAAAGGCGTACAGGAAAACGGAAAATGGAGACGGCGATACAACCATAAGCTGTACTACCTTTACGAACACACGGATGTATTTCGTACTATAAAAATAGATAGATTAAGATGGATAGAACATATCGAGCGAATGAAAGATTCAGAGCCAGCAAAACTTATTTCACGACAAAGACCAGTAGGGGAAAAAGACACGGAGCAGGCCAAAAACTAGATATCTGGACCAAGTGCAGCAGAATCTAATAGCAATAAAGGTGACCGGATGGAAAGCTAAGGCCCGGATTGTATTGGAAAAAATTTCTAGAGGAGACCAAGACCCATAATGGGTTGTGGAGCCAAAGCTGATGATTATCATTCTAGCAAGATTTATCCAATCAAAAAACGTTTTAGAGTCCACAACTACGAATGGATTTTTCATTCCAGCAATGCCAACAAGCTCAATGAGTTCTTTTAGAAAAAGTTTTAAACAGCGTAAAAATCGTAGTTCGTCTGGCATACCTAGGATGGCAACAAATGTTGATAGGGCACTAAATATTTTACTGGATATAGCCGAACGCCCACAGAATTCCATCATTCAGTTCTCTGCTGACCGTGATATCTCTAAAACGTCATTCAGAAGGATATAAAAAAAGGAAAGGTTAAAAAACCGTACAAAGCCCATATAGTTCAAGAATTATCTGTTGAATTTTCAGAAATAATATCTCAACTAATAAATGATAACGATAATTTTATGTAGAACGTTGTGATGTCAGATCAAGCCACGCACCAATTAAATGGATGTGTGAATAGACATCACTGCAGATACTGGCAACAAGTAAATCCATACGTAAAAATTGAAGTTCATTCTTAATATCCGCAAAAGAAAAATGTGTGGTCTGGCATATTATATGGTATTATAATCGGCCCTTTTATTATAGATGGAACACAACATCCGAAAAGTACCTGCGAATGTAACGTACACAAATCATTCCAGGCATAAAAGAAATTCGACCCCACCCAGATAATAATGATCTCTTCCACCCAGATGTCTAGTTTCAGGAAGATGGTGCACCCCCACATTTTGGTAGAAAAGTACACGAGTATTTAAATGTAACTTTTCTTACAAGATGGATTGGACAAAGACGATACATTGAGTGGTCCCCACGCTCTCCCGACTTGACACCTTTGGATTATTTCTTTTGGGGGCATTTAAAGGGCGTTGTGTGTATAAATAAGCCAGTAACATTAGTGAACTTAAAAGCAAGAATACGTAACGAAATAGTGCGCATTCCTCGTGCATGGCCGTCAAATGCTTGTAACAGTTTTATTACCCGAATTAAATATTGTCTATCCAATTAGCCCTTCTCCATAGCCTGGTCTATCTCGCCCATTGCAATGATTTTGGCTGCAAAGCCTTTCTGCACTGCGATCAACTTGATACATTGTTAATAGCCTGGCCTATCTCGCCCTTTGCAATGATGGTTCAAAAAGTATTTTGCCGCATTTATAATCTCCAATGATAGGTTTTTGGAAGATTACTTTTCCCCTAGTCACAGCTCTGTGATGCAGTACCCCCATTATGAGGCTTAGGTAAAGAATACGGGATTTTTTTTAAACTTGGGCCATTTTTACTTTGAGCCATTACTTCAAGGTTGGTTGATTTTTTGGTACCTACTTATTAACGCCACCATCGCAGAAATTGTATGCACATTGTAGTGGAAAGACATAGGCCTTGTAAAAAAAAATTCTTATTTCGGAGAAATATTTGGGTTTTTGCAATCAAAAATTTTGCATTCAACCAAATAACTGACATGTATGATTGGTCACACAACTGAGAATATAGATAGAATTAGGTCAGCGTTGCCAAATTTAATTTTGACGACACAAAAATTATTTTAATTTTTCTGCGTAACATGTTTGTGTAAAGTATATACAAAATTGGCTTCCAGAAATTATTTGTCTATTATGAATATTCAGAATATTTTAAGAGAATATTTACGACTACACAATTGAAAAATTACTTGAATGGAAATTGATACCAGCCGAGTTGGTTAAATCAACGGTCCTTAGCACATTGTCCTATATTTTCGCTACCGCGCGAACTCTCTATCTAGTATAGAACAATGCGGCAAGGACCTTTGGTTTAACCCCGGTAAGATTAGGTTGGCCGCCGCAAAGCGGGCAGATAAATGAAGACAATATACGCGCGGCAGCGCAAACTTTCGATCCAATATAGGACAATGTGACAAAGACCGTTGGTTCAACCCCGGTTAGACTAGGTTGCCCGATGCGAAGCGGCCAGATAAATCAAGACAACATACGCGCAGAAGCGCGAACTCTCTATCCAGCATAAGACAATGTGGCAAGGGCCGTTTGTTTAACCCCGGTTAGATTAGGTATCCTACAAAAGTATTAATATTTTGATATGCATATGGGATATTTTTCTTTAAAAATATAATAAATGTGGCAAACGTCGAGTTAGTTGCGTTAGATGTAAATGCAACAAAAACCTATCTGTCATCTTGAAAATGTCTACAATTATTTTCAACAAAAACACAAATATATTATTGAACTAACGTAGACAACGTCGAAGCTTAATTTTTTCTTCCAGATCTTAATTAAAGTGAGTGCCAAAGACGATTAACAACAGTTACACCAGGTAAAAAGTCCACAACACTAAGTTTAAAAAAATCCCGTATTCTTTACCAAGTCCGTGATCAGAAACAAATTTTACTGGAATTATTATATAACAACATAACTACCTGCTTTTCTCAACTTTCTAAAACTTTAAAAAATCTAAAGAAAGTAATAAATTGAAAACATAAATATTTGTCAAATATACATATTTATGAAATATTTAATTTTATAGGTACACTGTTAAATTTTTTTTGTAATATTACAGTCTCTTGACATGACACAGTCATGTAAAATTACAATTCAGTGTGTACCAATATGAAGTTACCATGCTGTGTAGGTAATTTTTACAAACACTTTAAGAAAACTACTGTAATAAGTTGCATTTTTACAAAATAAATTTATATACAGTGCACGTATAGTAATTTTACAACTCAATTCAGTAATTTCACATGAAAAGCATTATAAATTTACAAGCTTTGTTTCTAGTCCAACTTTGTGTAATATTACAAAGAAACAATTTAATTTTGATTACAGTGAATTTATAATATATTCAAAAATCATCATATTATTTTTACTTCTTCAATTGTAAAATTACAAAGTACGTAGTAATTTCGCCAAAAATTAGAATATGTTTGACGCAAATTGTAATATTAATATTGAGATTTTTTTTTGTCTTTGTTTTCTAGTTACTTCGGTTTCATATTTCGAATCATAAAATTGCTTATGTACATCTTATATTATACATACATATTGAAAACATCACATACTTAGGAACTTAAACCAATTATTGCTCTTAAGAAACTGTGACTAATACTAAAAGATTATTGTGTTATATTAAAAAATACGTTGGAATCGTATAAGAGAGATTCTCTGATGCTTTCATTGCAACGAGTCTAATATTCTGGGAATTAAAACAACAAATATTGGAAAGTCGAAGATAGAGAACGAAAAAATTAAGAATACACCGTCACTATACTAGGAACATTTAAGGATGAAGAATTTATTAATAAACGGATTAAAAACTATTGCTGTCTAATTATAAGATTTTTTTTTTTAATATTCCAATGAAGGGCTTATTTTTGTTGAATATTATTGTCCTACACTAAGTGTAACATTTATTATTATTTTATGAATAATAATGTATAAATTGAATGTATTTTATTTTTGCTTATTGTTCATTTTTATAAATTTTTAACATTGTTACAAACTTTTACACACAAAAAATTTGAGATCGGTGCATTTTCATGGATACCTAATGGATACACATGGATACACAATAATTTTTATATTTTTAAAAATCTTAACAACATCTTTTAGAAATCTTAACAACCGCTTATTTTCAAATCTCTGTTAGGATACGGATTCCCAGTATACAAATTTACATAGAAGTAACATGGATATCACAGGTCACAGTTTAAGAAGTTTAATTGTTATTAAAGGACAAACTCGAAATATTTTTAATCGTGAAAATTGTGTAAACAAAAATATGATGTTGCTACTTTTTTTAAAAATGACCTATCTATCCAAGCTGTGTTATCTATCAGATATTTTTAAGAAATTAACTTGTCTTTTCGAGGAAAATATTGTATTATATTTACTTCGAATGATAAAATTGAAAGTTTTATTAAAAAGATCAACATTTGGAAAATTAGGGTACAAAAGAATTCATTCGAAATGTTTGACAGTATCGACAATTTTCCTTGTCGTCCTTTAATAACAAAAATCTTTGACTTAACTTTGATCTCTTGATTTCCATCTTACTTCTGCATTTATTTTTTTATATTCTATATATTTTGGGTTGTGAAAAAATCACAATCATAAATGGGTTCGTGAATGAAAAAAGTTTAAGAAGCCCTGCAATAGAAAAAAAAGTGTCCGAAGCAAAAGGCCTCGTTTCTGACGGGGTTAAAGAAAAATATAATAAAATAACTTAATCTTTATAACTTTATCTTTATAATAAAAAATAAAGATAAAGTTATGTTTTGAAAATGTTATGAAAAAAATATAGGATTTGATACCCTAAAAATAAATTAACTGCATGCTGGGCGGAAGATTAGAAGACAACCTAAAAGGTTAAGTTTATTTAATGTCTTCATGTATGATTTCAAAAAAAATATTAAAACGAAATTATTTTTAAAGTATCAAGTAATTTATAAATAAAGAATATTAAAAAATATTACAGAATATTATTTATTATTATTAATTAATTTATTTTTACAGAATATTATTTTTTAGGGAGATTTTCAAGTAATTGTGGCGATTTTAGGGGTTTTTGACTTAGTTTTAGGGGTAAATATTTTTGGCAGTTG
This sequence comes from Phosphuga atrata, assembly GCA_944588485.1. Lineage (NCBI taxonomy): Eukaryota > Metazoa > Arthropoda > Insecta > Coleoptera > Silphidae > Phosphuga > Phosphuga atrata. The sequence goes on from OX155898.1 coordinate 4,265,947, forward strand.
GTAACATTGGGTCGGAACTGCGTCTTTTGTTTTGGCGGTTTCCCGGGACGAGCACGTGGACGTAGTAACTCAAAGTTAATATTCAGTCTCGCTTGCCGCAGAAAAGTGTGATGTTTCATCGGATGAAATAATTATTGTCACTGAATACATTGTATTTATTTAATGCCGTTTGTTTATGTGTGTATTGTTGAAATTTTAATTATTTAAAAAATCTTGGTGAAGAAAGTGATATTTTTAAAAAGTGAAAAATAAAAGTTACGATTTCAACGTAGTGTGTGTATAGAGAGTTTATAAAACAAAGGATTTTTTTCGACTGATTTCTTCAATCGTTGACCGACCACTCTGGACATTGACTAGACATCTCACTCAAGCATTGAGACTTGATATTTACGTTGCTTGTTATAGCTCCTCTACACTATGGCCCATCTTGAGCCACTGTTAGCCATTACCATTGTGTAGACGGGTAGATGGCCTGTAGTGGCCTAAGTAGAGAATGATGGAGATGGTGATGGCCATGGATGGCGTTTGGAGTGGTCCGACTACACACATCAAAGGAGGCTAGCAGGCGCAAGTAAGCTGCGCAGCGGCTAAAGTGGCATGTCCACGCCATGGGCCATCTTTATTTTATTTATCACACGCTTATCAGTGCCTGCTGCTTGTTGTCATGATAACACTGATTTTTATTGAGATAATAATTCATTGAAATATTAGTTTTTTTGAAATTATTAGTTTTCTATAACAAAAAAATAACTGTTTATTATTAATCATGGCAAAATCGAAGAAATTATAAATTTCAACTTTATTAAATTTGAATATTAACTTTATAATTTCAATTCAAAATTTGAAATTAATTTATATCAACAATGTATGGCCCAATTCATGCACATCTAGAATGGTCCATCTAGATGGACCACTGTGTGTATGCGTCCATTTAGGCCATCATAATGGAATATGATAATGGTGACCATCATGATGGCCCACTATGAGCCATAGTGTAGAGGAGCCATTACAGTGCAGCGCGTGGCTAGTGTGTCACGCAGAAACAAGTCCAAACAAGTCCGCTTCATTCGAAGATTTATTCAGTTATTTTTTTTACGTGAATTACATGAACATAAGTTATTTAAATAGTTAGCATTTGATAAGTTAATAGTTTTATAATTAGTATAAGGCATCGAAGCCTATAGTGTTAAAAGGAAAACGAGTAAACGACCCCGGAAAACAAAGACTTATTTTTTTGCGGTTTTTCTAGGCAGATTTTTATTGATAACTCTACGAATCTAAAATTTACTTTTAGATGTAATTATATTGGGGATATAATATTGGTGCAGTTATTAATCGCCGGAAATTTTTATAATCAATAGAAGGAAATTAAATTTTATGATTTTAGAAATAATATTTAAATTCATTATGTATTTAATTTTGTTACAGAAGATGACAATTTAAACGACTCGAAATCGTACAAGTAGATAATCCACTTTTATCATTTTGTCAGTTGTTACATCCATCTACTTTTATCAGTTGTTACATTGATCGTTCATGTACTGTTATTAAAATTAAAAACCTCACGATGGCGATTTTCAAAGTTTTCTGGCATGATAAACCCTGTGTAAAAAAACTTATCAAAGCGGACACGATTTCTGAGCCTATTAAGGCTACCAAGTCTAAATTGTCATTGACGGACAGCGAGTATAAGGTTTTATGATTCATTCTTATTATTACTATAACACCTATGAACATTTTAGTTCATTTTGTAATGTATTGGTTTATCGTTTAACTAGATTTATATGGAAGATTTCACTGAAATAGATGACGATGAAATACTACAAGAATTGGCTTCAACAAGCAAAGAACAACTGGTACTAATTCTTGTTCCTGATGGGATTGATTGGGATGGCGATTTATCAACAAAAAACAATCAAGTGTCTAAAGGTAAAAACTATATTTGTATCAGTATTTTTAACTGATATGTCTAATTAATATCAAAACATTTTAAAAGTTGAAATATATATATTTTTTAGCGATAATCAATAATTTAAATTAATTAATTTACATGTCGAAAATCTTTAATTTCTTTATATTTATTGACTACATAAATTACAGAACAATCTAAGACGGTTACTGAGCCAAGCCCATCATCATCACGGCGAGCTTCTGATTTAGACAATATTTATTGCAAATTGTCTTCTTCGGTGCAAAAATCACTCCGTACTGGAAAATTTCTAGATTTCTTATTCATGTGGTTGCAAATTATATGACAAATGATCTCAATGACATCACCCTCACAACGGCGAAGAAAATGAGCCATCGAATAGTTAACAATTACTCAGCTTCGTTTACAGTGAAAATTGGAGGTTTTTCTCTAGAAGGAGCAAGTGCAAGTCTTGGATACAAAATTTATGATTGTATCAACTACGGCATGCAAGGTCATCATGACAGTAGAACTTCACAGGCATATTCATTAGAAGATCTTTCATTAGAAGACACAACAAAGAAACCAAAGGCCCATGATGAGTATGGCAGTGTAGCATACTTACCTGAACCTTCCTTGTATTGATAGAAAACCTCTTCTGGGAAATTTGAATTAGTAATTTTATTTGGAATAATAATTTTACAAGTTTGATTCATGATTTTGCAAAATCAACCAGGCACAGACTGTATTTTTAAGCTGTTATACATTAAATAAAAATAACTACATTGAATATTTTTTGATTTTCCTGCAACTTCCAAAAAAATAGTCGTTATTTCGAAAGATGCACAGACAATGAATTTACTAAGGAATTTTGTTATTTTATTACCTAGTTTAGTAATTTTACAAAATATATTTATTTTGCTGGTTTTGAAAAATTACAAAACAGGTATAATTGTTACTAGATGCATAATAAAAAGGAGTTTATAAACTTTACATAACAAACATTGTAATATTACCAATTAACTCGACTGATAGTTGATAGTTGTAAAATTCAAAAGTCTAATATGTTTTCTGCAAAACTTAAATAAAATGGTATGTATTGTATAAATATAATGTGAATTGTAATTTTACAAAACATATTGCTTTTAATAAGTTTTGTATTTTGCAAAATACATATTTCAATTTTACAAACTATTTTAAATTAAGCTTATTTGTAAAATTACAATGTTCGTCATTGAAATCAGTATTTACGTTTTTGAATTTTCTAAAACAGAAACAATAAAAAAAGATTTTTAAAATTACAAAGCTTGATTTCTAAAATTACAAAACTGCTTTGAGCATATACTTCCAACACATTTCTTGTAAAGTTACCAAAGAAATTTTTAACAGTGCACTGTAACGTTGAGGAGACAGTATAGCACACATTTTACAGGTGCTCAAGATGAAACTCAGAAAGAAGTCGGTTATATAACGAGGTGGGAGAGCTGACTACAGAAAACAGTATAGAGACGAAAGCAAAATAGTGAAGAGGAATAGTCGCACATACATAACTTCATAAAGAATCAGAACAATAATAGAAACGGAAGAAAGAACCGCCGGGAAGATCCCAAGGCTTAATACCTAGGGGAGAGAGAAAAGCTCCTCCGGGCGAAACCACCCTGAAGATAATAATGGTTCCGGGGTGGAAAAACAATATCGCCAAGTGGACTAGGGGTTCAGCGCATGAGAGCTCCGCACTCAGGCTGGTAGAGCCTCCCCCATAAAAAAAAGATTAGGTTACCCGCCGCGAAGCGGGCAGATAAATCAAAATAACATACGGCAGCGCAAACTCTCGGTCCAATATAGGACAATGTGGCAAGGACCGTTGGTTCAACCCCGGTTAGATTATTTATCCTAAAAAAAAAGGTTGATATTTTGATATGCATATGGTATAACATTTTTCCTTAAAAAAAATAATAAACGTGGCAACGTCGAGTTAGTTGCGTTTTCATCTACTATATGTCATCTTGAAAATGTCTACAATTATTTTCAACAAAAACACAAATATATTTATTGAACTAACGTAGACAACGTAGAAGCCTAATTTTTGCTTCCAGATCTTAATTATAGGGTGCCAAAGACGATTAACAAGAGTTACACCAGCTAAAAAGTGCGCAACACTAAGTTTAAAAAAATCCAGTATTCTTTACCAAGTAAGTCCCCTGATCAGAAACAGATTTTACTGGAATTATTATATAACAACATAACTACCTGATGTTCTCAACTTTATAAAATCTAAAGAAAGTAATAAATTGAAAACATAAATATTTATGAAATATACATATTTATGAAATATATAATTTTATAGGTACTATGAAAATATAGTAGATTCCAGAATATATTGCAGTTATAATTTATGATCTAGCTTGAAGACCCATACTCTGAATTCCTAAAACAAATTGAAATTTCCAAAATGAAATTACTTAAGCCACTTCATTTATATTAACGCGTTAAATCCCCCTTCTAATTAATATATTACTCATATAAACAAATTTTTGGTAACTAACTTCGCAATTCCTACTTTCAAGTTTTGTTAAAGGAGAAAATGTGTTGAATCGAACTGTCGCGTCGGGAGCTTCCGCTTTATTTTATTTTAATTAACTTCATTGTATAATTAAGAACTGTGAGAGTAGGCAAACGAGATAATCTCGCCCAGCACGTTCAGTGATCGCCAACAAGAATGAGTTTCTCGTGTTTGCAGTCACCCTTGAGGCCACTTATTAGTTTCTATCTGGAAAAAATATCGCGTGCCATACAGTTACCGGGCGCAGCAGCAACAAATCGACCGTAAACCTAATTGATGGAATTAAACAGAAGAAAAACGTTCATTAAATTAAATTATTCTTTGTACGGAACACTACACGCATTGCTATTTTATTATAATTTCATTCATTAGCTATGTTTTAATACATTAATTAATTTTTTTATTAAAGTAAATTATTCTCATATAATTCTCGTATAATTTTAATATAAAAATAACAAGTTATTACATATAAAATAGTTATTTAAATATATTAAATAACTTAATAATAATTGAAAAAACATAAAATACGCCTAATACGCCATACACCTAATTTGTGTAGAAAGTGGTCTTGTTGTTATTAACTAGTAGTACTAGTAACAACAAACAAATGTCTATTGTGTAATCCAATATCCAGCGTGGTATTAGCCAGGGAAGTAGTTGTTTCATGACATTTGTCAAAGTCCTAGTAGGACTTAATTAATTTTTAATTAATTAATTTTGTAGATTTAAATTAATTTTGTAGATTTTATAGATTTTTGTAGATTGACGAGGTTGAATATTTCATATTTTAGTTTTTAATAATAATAAGTTATTACATATATAAATAGTTATTTATCCGCGAGTGTAATACAAACTTTTAATTCAATTTTGCTTTTGATGTAACAAGTTAAATTCAAGCAAAGAAAGTTCCATTTTCTGTGTGTTTTTTACGAGATCATGTCGTCCGGGTTAGCTTGTGTTGTCATAGCAAAAATAAAATGTTGATCCGTACGTCAAAATTTTGTTTAGAATATTGTGTTTAATTAATTTGTGTTCCATTAATCATAAATGGATACATTCGAAGAATTATTGTTGGATGGTGACGCAATGCGGAAAGATTACCCCCGCAGAAATCGAAAGAGATTTATACAAAAAATGTGTTTTGTGATTGGCGATCAAAAAAGGGAAATCAGCGAAGTCAACATTTAGGGTTATGTTTACGGAGCCCGTAAGTGAGTAATTTTGATGCATTGCCATGTATACTTTTATTTCACTAGTGCAATCAAATTTTTATTGCACTAGTGAATAAACCACCGTTTTATTCAAATATTATTGATGCGTATCCAACGAACTAAACATGACTTTGTAAGGAAAAATCGAATAAATAAAATTATAGAACAGTAATTGTGAATTATATTTTTCATATACATATTTGAATTTTTATGCAATTTATGCATATTACAAAATGTAGATTTTTACTATGTTACCGCATAAATCTCCATTTTTTAATGTAGATAAAATGTAGAAAAATAAAATAAATGTCACAAAATATATATACATATACCTCTATGCACAAGGTACAAAAAATATATAATACTACTAATAATTAGTGTAAATATACAGTGTTGCAGTATGTATACAGTACAATATATAGTGTTGTATATGTTATAATAATTTATCAACTTATGTTCATATTTTAATTTAGTACATTCTTCATTTAGGTTTTTAGCCGCTAAAAGCGGCCGCTATGGCGACAAAACAAGGTAGTTATTGATAGGTGATACTAAAAATCGTTAAGAGTGCAAAGGGTTAATGTAGAAACCGTCCTAGAACGTTAAAGTAGCTGTAACAGAATTCATCTAGAATGGTGTGCGTAAGACAATTTTTATTTTTTATTTATTGGATTACAATCTAGTCTTTAGACTAATAAGTACTTTTATTTCAACCTAAATTACTAGAAAAAATAAATAAATAAATAAAACTATGATGTTGTCCACTGACGTCATCTTAGAATACGTAAAGGAGAATCACTTCGTTCATGTGTTCTTAGATTGTAACATTGGCGCTATTTATAACACTAACTCGAAGGGTTTACTTCTTTTGAGTCTTCTCAATAGGTCCGCGTTTTCAAGAACCTGGACTGCCGCAACATTCACATGGCGATGGAGTCTGCTCGTGAGCAGCAGCGTGTTTTTTAAAAATATTATCCACAGTATCCACATGTAAGTCCCTATGGATATCGCTATTCCTGATGTACCCAGGTGCCTTCACTATGTTCCTTAGTACTTCCTTAGTTACTTAGTATTCTGAAGCCTTTGTATAGTTTGGATGTTACTTTGTTAGGCACACCCCCAAAGTTGTATACTATAGGTCCATATGGGTTTTGGTATTTGGTTATATAGGAGAAGTTTATTTTGAATCGATAGAACCGAACTCCTACCTATTAGCCAATACATTTCTTTATATCGAATTTCAAGGTTTTCTTTTTGATAAGTGCCTTCCAGCGCAGCTTTGCATCGCGAGTCATGCCAAGATACTTTGCAGTATTTGCGTAAGGTAATTGGTAGTTATTTATGGTAAGTGGATATTATTTTGGTTCTTTATTTGTGAAATTCACATGGACTGATTTTGATTCATTTAACCTTTAACTGGTGACGTGGTATTTGTGTAACTTAACTGGTGAGGAACGGCCTGAGAGGCCTGTGTCTTATCTGGTCTATAGCATAGAAATTAGGTGGGGTAGCTCACTGCAGTCTTTAAAAACAGTTTAATAACATATGAAAGGAGAAAATAAAACTAGCCAATAAACTCTAAATGTAATTTTTAATTCAAAACTTGTTGTTACAATATATGTAGTCTCCTTTAGAGCAACTAAAGACGAGATCTACAATTAAAAACAAAAAATATTATATAAACATAATATTTTAACAACAATATATTTTTTCCACAAAGTTAACATACTAATCATTGTAAAAAAAAATAATGCGCTAATCAACGGGATCATTTTACAAAACTGACATTGGTTAAACTTTGGCAATTTTTATTGTCAGTTAGGCCATAATTGTTTCGCGCACTGCAAGCACACATGTTTTTCACACGAATCACATTGGTAATTAGATTTGCGATTTAATTTAGGACAACTAGCACAGGTTTTCCGTGTTTTTGGTCTGTTCTCGGAGTTTTCTGGTTCAGGTTGCAAATCAGAACCCAAAATACGCGCTAATACGCGTTGATTCGTATATCGCGTGCAATATGAGTATTATAAACTCTGCGCTGCATGTGTTGTAATACCGCGTTTCTGGCCAGTATTTTCATGAATTGTCCTCGATCAATAGCATTGGCACCATCAGCTTGATATAAAACATGTGCGTTCACTGTACTTTAGGCAATAATTTCAGGTTTGCCTGTATTTTCATCAATAGAATCACAATGATGCATTGAAGAAACTGAACACACAGCTTTATTTTTCTTTGGCACGTGAGAGATCAAAGTCATTGAATTGGTAAATCCGTAGAGTGTAGACATTTCTTGATTTAGATGGCAAGAACTCTGGGAATTTCTCTTTTGTTTTTTTTTAAGAGTACCTACACACGTCAGACCTCGTTTTTTCAGTGCATTTGCCAATTCAATCGATGTGAACCAATTGTCAAACGTTACATTGCGGTTACTACCGTGTATAGGTTTCGTCAAGCGAAACCGCTTATCACCGCTTGTTGTGGAACCAACAACTTCTTTTCATCGTTTGTCAAAGTTTCACCATCAGATCCCTTTCCACTGTAAATTTAGCCATTATAGAAATAATTGGTCTTAGCATCGCACATACACATCATCTTCAAACCGTACTTGGATGGTTTGTTTGGCATATACATCACGAAATAAGAACGACCTCTGAAAGCTATCAACATTGCATCGATAGTTGCACACTCTCCGATGTTGTATAGGGTAGTAGGGAAAGATCCTATGTTCTAAACCCACCGCCACCACAATCATGCGCATGCGCGATGACCTTTGACCCCTAACCTAACCTTGACATTGACCCCTAACCTTGACCTTGACCCCTGACCTTGACCTTGGAACTTCCAGTTTCGACTTCCGGTTTCCGGTTTCGACTTCCGGTTTCCGGTTTCGACTTCCGGTTTCCGGTTTCGACTTCCGGTTTCGTCTTCCGGTTTCGACTTCCTGTTTCCGGTCTCGACTTCCTGTTTCCGGTTTCGACTTCCGGTTTCGACTTCCTGTTTCCGGTCTCGACTTCCTGTTTCCGGTTTCGACTTCCGGTTTCGACTTCCGGCCGCCATTTTCGGAACTTCCAGATGCGCGGGAAAATTCAAATAATAGACGCGAGGCGGGGAAATTCAAAATTAGATCCTGTTGAGACAAATGAGGTGTGAAGTTGGTTGCATACATCAACGGGACTAAATACATGAGACTAGATAGACGAGGCTAGATACATGAGACTAGATACATGAAACTAGATACATGAGACTAGTCAGACGAAGCTAAATACATGAAACTAGATAGATGGGGCTAGATACATGAGATTAGATAGACGGGATTAGATACATGGGGCTAGATAGACGAGGCTAGATAGACGGAGCTAGATGGATAAGGTTGTAACATAAAGAAAACTCCACATAAAATTTATGGTTTTATTAAATTCTAATAATAATACATTTAAATTTACATCAATACATTTAAATACAAATAGTGGTCATGCTTTGAATATGTTATGCGTTCGGAAGAAGCAGCTTAAGCAATAATGACTTGCACACATATTACAGCGAAACTTTACACAACTAGTTTTACTTGAGGCCTTTTGTCTTTCAAATATCATTCGGTTTTCTTTATAACAACCAACACACCGTCTTTTAACGTCCGCTTTCTCGAGGGAATGTTCACTATCTCTAGCATTGGATGAACAAACAGCTGATTGGTTTATTGAATCAGGAACATGTGCATTCAAACTCTCAACTTTATTCTTTTGACATTTAACATCCGTGTTCTCGAGGGAATGTTCACTATCTTTAGCGTTGGATGAACAAACAGCTGATTGGTTTATTGAATCAGGAAGATGTGCATATTTTTCTCTATTATTATCATAGTCACCATTAAAACTCTCAACTTTATTCTTTTGACGTCTAGGAAGCGTCTCATATGATGGTGATAAACTAGGAGATATTCTAAGTGGAGTCCAATAGATGGATTTATTACGGGCATGCTTCTCGCCAAATACAATTCCCATCTTGATAGTAAAACACCAGCGTTAACACTAAATTATAAATGCTATCCAACCCTATTTATATCGTGCAGAGTTCTTTGCATCAATGAGGGTGTGAGGCCTATGTGACCCCACGCTAAACAGGGTGTGAGGTCTATGTGACCCCACGCTCAACAGGGTGTGAGGTCTATGTGACCCCACGCTAAACAGAGTGTGAGGTCTATGTGACCCCACGCTAAACAGAGTGTGAGGTCTATGTGACCCCACGCTCAACAGGGTGTGAGGTCTATGTGACCCCACGCTAAACGGGGTGTGAGGTCTATGTGACCCCACGCTAAACAGGGTGTGAGGTCTATGTGACCCCACGCTAAACAGGGTGTGAGGTCTATGTGACCCCACGCTACACATAACCGATTAGAGCTGCAGAGTATTAAGTGAGAGAGAGAGAGAGAGAGATGGGAATTAAATTTCACGGAAAACGTATAAAAGCGGTTGTTTCGGACAATTCTACCACTCGACATTTACATCTCAAAGAGTTAACACCTTTATTAAAAAATAAACTATTATCTCTAGGATATAAGTTAAAGCGACAGTATGGATAAAATAGATTTATTCTCCAAAGTTGACTATGAGGATACTATTACAAAGAGTGAATTTCACACGTATTATCCTATAGCTCAAAATTATGGAAACAATGATGAGATTCGTATTAGGATCCAACACCAGGATATTTACACTTATCCTAGCGAAAGTTATATTTATGTAAGCGGAACCGTTAATTTTCCGAAACTCATTCCACCTGCAACTACACACAACTTTGAACTTGTGAAAAACGCATATGCGTTTTTGTTTGATGAAATTCGCTATGAATTGAATGGAGTTGAAGTAGATAAGAATCGAGATGTAGGAATTACAAGCACGATGAAAGGTTTACTCTCCAACACCAAGCGAGATCAACATATACTCGACCTTTGCGGCTGGGCTGAAAATGCTACAAATGTTACATACTTTGATAATAACAGAAAGTTCTATGCTCTAATTCCATTGAAATATTTATTGGGTTTTGCTGAGGATTATACAAAAATGTTAATTAATGTAAAGCAGGAATTAATTCTACTACGAGCTAGAACTGACGTGAACTGCTACAAAGGAGATGCAAATATAAGATTCAATATTGATCAAATTTACTGGCGAATACCCCATATCCAACTCAACGACGAAGCTCGATTGAATGTATTGGATACACTCGAAGAAGATAAACCGATATTAATACCGTTTCGTAGGTGGGAGTTGCATGAACTACCTGCTTTAAAAAATACCGACAGAGATATATGGTCTGTAAAAACATCTACAACTCTGGAGAAGCCTCGATACGTTATAATTGCACTGCAAGAGGGGCGAAGAGATGCTCATGTAAAAAACGCGTCCGAATTTGATAATGCATCGCTGCGAAATATGAAAATTGACCTAAACTCGGATTCATATCCATATGAAAGCTTAAATCTTAATATGGATAGTGGTGATTATGCACAACTTTATTACATGTATGCCACTTTCCAAAGCAGTTACTATGAACGCAGAAATGAGCCGATATTAGATATGATTCAATTCAAGGATCATGTTCTTTTTGTGTTTGATGTATCTAAACAAAATGAGAGTATTAAATCATCTGCTGTTGATTTAAAAATTGAATTTGAAGCTACGCAAGCATTCAAACCAAACACTCGAGCCTATTGCCTTATTTTATGTGAAGCTGCCGTTGAATACACCCCTTTGTCGGGGATAGTTCGAAAATTAATTTAAAAATTTAATTAAAATGAACCATTGTATGTATAAATCATATTAGCGACTATTCTATATGTATTGCAAGAAATGTTTATAGTAATTAAAAAATTAATTTAAGTATTTAAACGTTTTTATATAAATTTAAATGTATTATTATTAGAATTTAATAAAACCATAAATTTTACGTGGAGTTTTCTTTATCTTACAACCTTTCATTCTCTTGGAAACTAACACTCGCTCACCGCTGATAAGATAACATAGCAAGTTGTTATTGCTAGCAAACATCCAGTCGAACCTAATCAACAAGTCGGAGCAGTAATCAAAATTAAAACGTAGATTATTAAGTTGAATTAAACAATCCCTTATATATTTTAGTTCAGTCTTAAGTGTCATGTATCTAGCCTCGTCTATCTAGCCCCATGTATCTAATCCCGTCTATCTAATCTCATGTATCTAGCCCCATCTATCTAGTTTCATGTATTTAGCTTCGTCTGACTAGTCTCATGTATCTAGTTTCATGTATCTAGTCTCATGTATCTAGCCTCGTCTATCTAGTCTCATGTATTTAGTCCCGTTGATGTATGCAACCAACTTCACACCTCATTTGTCTCAACAGGATCTAATTTTGAATTTCCCCGCCTCGCGTCTATTATTTGAATTTTCCCGCGCATCTGGAAGTTCCGAAAATGGCGGCCGGAAGTCGAAACCGGAAGTCGAAACCGGAAACAGAAAGTCGAAACCGGAAGTCGAAACCGGAAGTTGCAACCGGAAGTCAAAACCGGAAACCGGAAGTCGAAACCGGAAGTCGATACCGGAAACCGGAAGTCGAAACCGGAAACCGGAAGTCGAAACCGGAAGTTCCAAGGTCAAGGTCAGGGGTCAAGGTCAAGGTTAGGGGTCAATGTCAAGGTTAGGTTAGGGGTCAAAGGTCATCGCGCATGCGCATGATTGTGGTGGCGGTGGGTTTAGAACATAGGATCTTTCCCTACTGGCAGTTATTCACAAATATTCCGAATATGTTGGAAATCGAAGCTAGCTTATCACTCTGTTTTCTTTCTTCTCGGTCTGCCCCATTATCAAATCGTAAGCATAATAACAGATTCAGAAACCTTTTCTTTGGCATAACTGATCTAAAAATGCCTTTACCTGTCCCATCGGTTGCAAATAGGTAATCACAATTTTCGTGGTTGGACTTGAACACAGCTGAATATATATGAAGACCAAGGGACGCATGCAATTCTATCATATCTATATCTTGTAGTTTAGGACTATTTTCTTTGCTGTACTTTAATTTGAGGTCGTGAATTTTCACATGTTTCACAAATTTCGACATTTGTCCACTTCAAAATTTCTTCTAAATTATCCGGAGTCTTTATTTTCTTCCACAGAAAAAGGGATCTCTATCATCCTGTACATTCAACCTTGACTCGGGCATACGAGCTATAATGTTATGTTGGCGTGTTCGCACAGCTCTGTTTGGCGGATCTTTTGCCCACGAACCGATTTTTGCCATAGAAATATCTAACTACTCTTGATAAAGGTTCATCATCACTGTCACTTTCTGAAGGCTAATTCTCCTGTATTGATTCTTTATCTTCAGTAGCACTTTCGTCTGTTTTCGAGTGATGATCACTTTGGTCCGGGACGAAGTTAATAACAAAATTACGTTAAAAAGTCACTTAAGTGGTGAGGTAGGGTCTGAGAGGCCGTTGCCGAACTTTACATCGATTTAACTTACCGATTTGGGACTATATGACGTAACTATCCCTCTCTACAGCGTAGGCGCAACAAAACTCGAAGCTACTCAGACGCTATAACAAAGAAAGCGCGAGCAAGGAGGTGAAATTATATTTCGCTGACGCCGCTCGGCCTGTGAGACCGCTGGTCACCAGTTGAAGGTTAACTTAATTCGCCATTTTTTTGTCCACTCGTGGATATACTTCAAGGAAGTTTGTATATTCTTAGTTGCTGCTTGGTGAGTTTCTCCAATAGCTAGAATAGCGGTATCGTCGGCGAAGGTCGCCATAGTATTGTGTTCTAGTTGTGGGATGTCACAAGTGTACAGTAAATATAGCGTCGAACCCAAAACGCTTCCTTGTGGTACCCCAGCTTTAATTTCTTTGATTTCTGAGTACGCATCTTACTGCCTTATTCTAAAAGTTCGATTTAACAGGTATGAAATCAGAAGATTAGAGCACTGTTTTGGTAATGTTTTTCTAAGTTTATACATAAGACCATCGTGACATACCTTATCAAAGGCTTGTGCGACGTCGAGAAATACAGCAGCACAAACTTTCTTTTTTTGGAGAGTTTTCTCTATAACAGCAGTTAATCGATGAACTTGATCAATGGTAGAATGTTTTAGTCGAAATCCAAACTGATGGTCTGGTATTATGTTATTTGTTTCTATTATAGGAAGACGCTTTAAAAAAAGTTAAGTTAAATGATAGGAAGTAGCGATATGGCTCTCTAAGAAGCAGAAGCTTCGTGTGGAGGCTTTCCAGATTTTGCTATCATTATCACTTCTGCAGTTTTCCATAACTCTGGGACATTAATTTAATAGCAGCGTTTATGATTGCTGTAAGTTTAATAATAGCTTTTCGTGGGAGATTTTTTAATACTTTTCCATTTATTAGATCAAAGCCAGGTGATTTTTCATGTTCATGTGTTTCTTAGTTTGTAACGTTGGCACTATTTATAACACTAACTGGAAGGGTTTACTTATTTTGAGTCTTCTCAATAGGTCCGTGTTTTCAAGTAGCTGGACTGCCGCAACATTCACATGGCGACGGAGTCTCTGCTCGTGAGCAGCAGCGTGTTTTTTAATAATATTATCCACAGTATCCACATGTAAGTCCCTATGCATATCGCTATTCCTGATGTACCCAGGTGCCTTCACTATGTTCCCTAGTACTTTATTCTGACACCTTTGTATGATTTCGATGTTACTTTGTTTGGCGCACCCCCAAAGTTGTATACCATAGGTCCATATGGGTTTTAGTATTTGGTTATATAGGAGAAGTTTATTTTGAACCGATAGGAACGAATTCCTACCTATTAGCCAATACATTTCTTTATATCGAATTTCCAAGGTTTCATTTTTCTTTTTGATAAGTGCCTTCCAGCGCAGCTTTGCATCGCGAGTCATGCCAAGATACTTTGCAGTATTTGCGTAATTGGTAGTTATTTATGGTAAGTGGATATTTCTTTATTTGTGAAATTCACATGGACTGATTTTGATTCATTTAACTTAATTCGCCATTTTTTTGTCAACTCGTGGATATACTTCAAGGAAGTTTGTATTTTCTTAGTTGCTGCTTGGTGAGTTTCTCCAATAGCTAGAATAGCGGTATCGTCGGCGAAGGTCGCCATAGTATTGTGTTCTAGTTGTGGGATGTCACAAGTGTACAGTAAACATAGCGTCGGACCCAAAACGCTTCCTTGTGGTACCCCAGCTTTAATTTCTTTGATTTCTGAGTACGCATCTTCCTGCCTTATTCTAAAAGTTCGATTTAACAGGTATGAAATCAGAAGATTAGAGAACTGTTTTGGTAACATTTTTCTAAGTTTATACATAAGACCATCTTACCATACCTTATCAAAGGCTTGTGTACTACGTCGAGAAATACAGCAGCATAAACTTTCTTTTTTTCGAGAGTTTTCTCTATAACAACAGTTATCCGATGAACTTGGTCAATGGTAGAATGTTTTTGTCGAAATCCAAACTGATGGTCTGGTATTATGTTATTTTTTTCTATTATAGGAATAAGACGCTTTAAGAAAAGTTTTTCAAAAAGTTTAGACATGATAGGAAGTAGCGATATGGATCTATAAGAAGCAGCTTCGTGTGGAGGCTTTCCAGGTTTTGCTATCATTATCACTTCTGCAGTTTTTCATAACTCTGGGACATGCTTTAATCTAAAAGCAGCGTTTATGATTGTTTTAAGTTTAATAATAGCTTTCCGTGGGAGATTTTTTAATACTTCTCCATTTATTAGATCAAAGCCAGGTGATTTTTTTGCACTTATTTTAGTTTGGATTTCTTTCCGAACTTCCTTTGGGGTTACAAGCATAATTTCTTCTTCTTCTTGAACAAATTCAGTGTTTAAAGAGAAACCATTACCTGATACATCTAATGGCTGGAAAGCGTTTGCTAGGTGTTCTGCAAATCTTGTAGCTTTTTGCTCATTATTAATTGCCCATTTTCCGTTTTCATCTTTAATTGGAGAAGTTTGCACAATTGGTCTCCTAATTTTCTTTGTTGCTTTCCACAAGGAATATTGGCTACTACTATCAGCGGTTTGTGATTGCAAATTATTTTTCATGGTGGTGTCGTTATATCTTTGGATTTGTCTTCTTAATAGCATAGTTAAGTTGTTAAGTAATCTTTTGTCTTGTGGGGATCTTGTTTGGTGCCATCTATTTCTTTGTTGCCTTTTTTCGCGGATAAGGATGTCTATAGGACGGATTAATGATGTCTATAGGATATGAAGTTCCCTTGTGTATTTTTATAGTTTCCGGTGTATTTGTCCAAGCAGCCTGCTGTATGTCAGAAATAAGCTTAGACACTTCGGAGTCTAGCTGTTGTGGAGTTTTCCGCAGTACTTTTAAATTAATCTTATTATCTAAGTCTATTTCGAAACTCTTCCAGTTTGTATTTTTATTGGTGAGACGAGGTGGACTTTCCATATTTAGAATAATATCACTTAATTTTGGTCGTGTCACGGCATTCTTTCCCTTCTAAGTAATTTCGAGATGTATTCTTGTATATAAAGAAGTTAATTAAATCTGGAAATTTGCCGGTATCGGTAGGCCAATATGTAGGCTTACATGGAGATATCACCTCCTGTACCACCCTGTCACCACCCTGTACCACCTGTACCACCCTGTACTGAGCCTGAATCCCCAATATTTTTAGCATTCAAGTCGCCTCCGAGTATAAATCTTGTACCTAACTGTTTTAAGAGATTGAAGAGTAGTCTTCTTTCTTTGATTGATGCTTGGTGGGCAGTATAAAGCAGCTACTGTGATTGGGTAGCGTTTAGTGCTTACGCAAACGGCGACTTCTTGGAATGATTCGTTTTCAAATTTTATGAATTCATAATGGCGAATGTTTTCTTTAATAATGACTGTACTACCTCCTCTTGCGCAGTTATTGGGATGTATTGCATAATATACGTTATATCCTTTAAAGTTTATAAAAGAGTGTTTTGTGAAATGTTACTCGGATATTAGACATATATCAATTTTATCTGTGTCTAGGATTACCTAAAGTTCTTTGTGATGTTGGAGTAATCCATTACAGTTCCATTCCATTATTTTCAGAGAATTAGTCAGTTCTGTAGCGTTTCATCAGCCTGATTGGTGCTGTTTTCAAGTTTTGTTAATCTATCATTAAGCGTGCTCATGAATTTGACAATTTGATCCAGTTTATCTAAAATGTTGTTTTCCGAAGTTGAGGTTGAGGGTTTCGTATTGGTTTTGTTCATATTTTCAATGCAAATGACGGATTATTATTATTATTTACGTTCCTTGGGTACTTAGGGTTTTTTTGCACCTTGAGTTTTTGATTCAAAGTTCGTTTCTTTTTTATTATTTTTGTTTCTAAGGTTTTGTATTTCCTTAGCTGCAATACATCCTCTATAGTTCGCAGGGTGAGGTTGACCACAGTGCCACACTCTTTGGTTTTTCATTTCATTGTTTCTTGCAGTCTTGTGTTAGGTGTTTACCAGTGCATTTAATACATCTTGGTTCCTTTGCACAGTACCTCTGTGTATGTCCATAGGACTGACATCTTTTACATTGAGGGATCAATTTAGAAGTTTTCAAGGAATGAATTTCAACACTACAACCTAAGATTGATTTAATGTTTTATATTTTACTTATTTCTTCCTTGTTGTTGAACATAAGCATAAACATATTAAGGAGTTGTTTATCTTTCCCCCTTAGTTTATTGATTACTTATATTTTTGTGCTTTCAATCTTAAAACCAATCTCAAATTTTTTTAGCTCTTCTATAATCCTTTCAGGCTGGCAGGTAAAGTGTAATTTTCTGGCAATAACCCTGATAGGCCTTACTAGTTTGTTTTTGTGTAAGAATGCCACAGCATACTATTTTCGGATTATGCCTTGAAACTTGCCTTGAAACTACCAAAGAAACTTGACATTACATTTCTAAAATATTGCTTTAGTATTTACAAACATAATTTATATGATTATTGTATTTTGACTCAGGTGTTTGGACAAATTTTTATTAAAATTATGCCAACGTTTCGACCTGTATTCGGTCTTTCTCGAGGCTACAAAAGAAAAAACAACATTACAAATTACAAAATAATTGTTTTTTCTTTTGTAGCCTTGAGAAAGACCGAATACAGGTCGAAACGTTGGCATAATTTTAATAAAAGTACTTGAAAAAAAAATTGTCCAAACACCTGAGTCAAAATACAATAATCATTAAAACAAGATGGACGTTATATCAAAAAAAAAAAAATAATAATAATAATTTATATGAGCCGTTTATTTTGAAAGTGGCCTAAGTCCATTTTTCAAAAATATTGAGTTAGCTACCTGAATAGATTTTTACTTGATCTTTTTATACTGAAGTAACTTGTTGCTAATATATTTAAAATCATTAAGATTTTGTAACACCAAAATTTGCTGTGTTAATGAAGTGATGAAAAGGTTTATTTTGAAAGTGGCGAAGGCCCATTTGAGAGTTTCAAACGATGGAAAATATGCAATTAAAGTTTATGTGATCTCGTAAGCTTTATGTTTAATTATTAAATGAGCAGTTGAGTTATCAATGTTCAATGAATTTATTATGAACAATTTAATTTCAAATTTCAGTTTCGTTTTGCAAATGGATTCATATGGGCATCTTGATATACCATTGTAATTTTCAGTAATTCGTTAATAATTTGTTTGTAACAAATTAAATTGCAAAAAAACTGTATGAGAATATGAATATATTAAAATAGTCCAAGAGAAAACTTATGAATCTTCGAATATGAATTTCAATGTGAAAATAAAAAAACTACAAAAAATTACGAGACCACTCACAAACCTCAAATACAAGAATTTCGGTATACCACATTTGTATACCACATTGTAAACCACCTGCCCACAATAATTATTTTTTACTCCTACCGCATGCACAAACTGGACAAGACTGAATAATAATTAATAAAACAATATTAATATTCATGTAAAAATTATTTAACAACTGTTATTTATCATTCATGATTTTATAAGATGAAAGTGTTTATCTACGACCACTATTGTAAATGCCCATTATTGTACAGTTCGTGGACTATGCAAATACATCATAACACACACGTATGTTATGATTGATAACACACACGTGCGTTTGGTTTACGATTCGTTGATCGGTTGAGAGCTGCTACTATGTGCTCATACGTTCAGCGCCCCCCGTGCCGCAATTCAAACTAACGGAAATTGATATTGCGTGCATTGGGTTGTATAATCAAGATATAGGATCTATGAGCCCAGTTCAAATTCCAGTTTAACCCAAATAAGTACTAAATAATAAGGTAAGTAACCATTAAGAATGTACTCCTTTTCATTTCTTTCATGTTAAATAATGTCGAGAATATATGAAAATAGAACTGTTTGTTTATTATAATGTTAAATAATGATAAAACAATAAACATAACCTAATAAGAAACAAATTTGTTACACCAAACATATTTTTCTTATTAAACAGAAACAAATTAGTGTGGTCGTAGATAAAGTATAGTACATAACTCGAGTTGTAAGGCAATTACGTACTCGGGGAATTACGCTCTCCCCGCTACGCGGGGCGTAGTGTAACTAAGAGGTTCGTAGTCATACGCGGGTAACTGTTCCGCTCGTACGTAATATGATTCTTAGAACTCTCGTTACGTAATATACTAATACATTTATCTTTATTTCAAGGAAAATTTATTTTATGTATGGATGGACTTGTGATTTCTTAAAAATTGGAAACGTAATTTCATTGATTTTGAAAGTGGCCCAAGTCCATTTACAGCCATGAAAAGCACATTATTTCTTAAATAAAGTTAAATATGCTAATTGGGGTGATAAATTTGACACACGTAGAAACACCAAAACATTTTTCTACTATGTTATCTACTACCCATATTTGTTAAATTTATCCAACGCAAACCCTTTAATATCTCGATTCGAACATAAATGGAGCTAGGTCACTTTCAAAATAAACGGCTAATATGTATAATAAAATGCATGTAAATGTACTAGCGAAAATAAACTCACCTAAACTCAAATATAAGTATTTAATATATAATAGTTTTTTTTTAATATATAGTAGTATTTAATATATAATAGAGCAAGGGTCTGTACATTATTCATAGCTCTCACGGTGGCATTTGACAGAGTGGATAGAGAGAAATTCTGAGAGTTTGAATGTATGGGAGAAGGCGGAGTAGACGGGTGGTTGGTAGGGAATCTGGAAGAGATATATGGAAGTACAATAAGCAAAATGAGAGTGGAAGAGAAAGAGAGCGACTGGATCGAGACGAGAAAAGGAGTAAGACAAGGCTGTCTCCTTAACCCCTTTTTATTTACGATATATGTGGCAGATATGGAAAGAATGTTTAAGAAGGAGCAAACGGGAGGGTGTGTGAGTGTAGAGAGAAAGTATGGGGCCTGGCCTGGTAAGAGTGAGGCTTTTTCTGCTGCTAGGCTAAGTTTTCTGTATTTCATCCATGCACCGATTTGAGCGATTACCTGGTTTGCCGTTTGTATGAGACCTTGCTCGGTTCTAGCTGTAACTACCAATACTATCATCGGCGAAACCAATTGTTGTTGCCCCCACTGGCAGTTTCATAGATCCGTCATATAGTACGTTCCAGAGGGTAGGCCCTATAGAGACCATACCAGAGGGTATATGGATATATGTGCTTGGGTCTATACACGCATTCAATTCATTTAGTACATAATTTGTAATTAAAAAATATACTACATAGATCAGAATAAAGTTAAGATTGTCTAGTCATGTCTAATTAACAAGATAAAATAGACAAGAATACATTTTTCGGACCAATTATGTCTGACTAGTTTTGTCTAGACTTATTACTCTTCATTCTTGCTTGCCTTATATTGTCTGTTTCTTTTTTTTCTTGTCTTCTCTCACTAATCATGTCTGTCTAGTCTTGTCTGTTTGGAATTGTCGTTCTAGTTTTGTCTATCTGGTTTTGTCTGTCTGTCTTGTCTCTTCGGTCTTGCCAAGTCTGTCTAGTATTATCTGTCTAGTTTTGTTTGTATCGTATCGTCTATTTAGTCTTGTTTTTTTCTTGACTTGTCCGTCTAGTATTGCCTGTATAGTCTTGTCTGTCGAGTCTTGTCTGTCTAGTCTTGCCTATCTAGCCTCGTGTGTCTAATAATGTGCGTCCACTCATGTCTGGCCAGTTTTGTCTGTCTGGTCCTGTCTTTTTAGTCTTGTCAGTTAAGTTTTGTCTGTCTAATCTTGTCTGTTCAGTATATTCTGTCTAGTCCTATTTATTTAATTTGTCCGTCTAGTCCTGTCTGTCTAGTCTTGTTGGTCTAATCTTACCGCACCAAGTTTGTCTGCTTTATCTAGCCGTGCGTATCTAGTCTCGTCTGCCTAGTCTTATCTGTCTAATCTTGCCTGTCCGGTCTATCCTCTCTAGTTTTGTCTGTCTAGTTTTGTTTGTCTAGTCTTGTTTGTCTAGACTTGTCTATCCTGAGATTATGAAGATAACCGTGCAAAATCAACCTAAATTTGTACTAGACACCATGAACTCACTGTTAGCTGCCGGAAATTTTCCAGACAGATGGAAGGGAGCAAAGTTAGTCCTTATCAGAAAAGGGGATAAACCGATTGGCGACCCTAGATCGTATAGGCCAATCTGTCTACTGGACGTCTCTGGAAAATTAATGCAACAACTTCTGCTAACTAGATTAAAAGATGACATCGAGGCCGGAACCGGATTATCCGACAAACAATTTGGATTCAGGAAAGGAAGGTCCACCATTGATGCCCTAGGGTCCGTTATAGAAATTGCAGAAAAAGCCAAATCGGGATCGCAGAGAACCAGAAAAATGTGTGCTCTCATAACCTTCGACGTTAGGAACGCCTTCAACAGCGCGAACTGGAAAGTTATAATGGAAAACTTGAAAAATATAGGTATATCTCCATACTTATTGCGCATGATAGGAAGTTACCTTAGCAATCGGAACTTGTTGTTGCAAGGCGATAGAGAGATAGAAGAGCTTGAACTTAGTAGTGGTGACCCACAGGGTTCCATACCCTCTGGTATGGTCTCTATAGGGCCTACCCTCTGGAACGTACTATATGACGGATCTATGAAACTGCCAGTGGGGGCAACAACAATTGGTTTCGCCGATGATAGTATTGGTAGTTACAGCTAGAACCGAGCAAGGTCTCATACAAACGGCAAACCATGTAATCGCTCAAATCGGTGCATGGATGAAATACAGAAAACTTAGCCTAGCAGCAGAAAAAACCGAAGCGGTTCTGCTTGCAGGTTTGAGAAAACATAGCCCAATAAAATTTAAAATCGAAGACATAATGATAATACCAAAACATGAAATAAAATACCTTGGTGTGACGATTGATAAAAGGCTATAGTTTACGGCGCACTTAACAGAAGCGGCGGCTAAAGGAATGAGGATTATGGCAGGCTTACAACAACTAATGTCAATCGTAGGGGGGAATTCTGAGCTCTGTAGTTCAGGAAACGATGTTATACGGTGCGCCAATATGGGTCAAGGAACTGCAATCAAATGGAAATTTACAAAAAATAGCAGCTATACAACGGAAAATAGCTATAGGCGTATGTAGTGGATATCGAACGGTATCGGGGGAAGCTGCCCTGGTCATTGCAGGCATTCTCCCAATTGACCTACTCGCAGAAGAGCGAAAGAAGCTTTACGAAACCGGCTACAATAGGATATCAAAAAAATGCCAGAGAGGAACTTCTCGAACAGTGGCAGAGAAGATGGGAGCTCACGGAAACAGGACATTGGACCAGATTACTTATTCCGAACATCGTCACCTGGATCAAAAGAAAGCACGGTGAAATAAGTTATCATCTGACCCAAGCACTTTCTGGCCATGGTTGCTTTAGAGATTATCTATACAACATAGGCCGGGCTTCAGACGAATTATGTGTGTACTGCGGGGAGACAGACAGTGTGAGCCACGCTATCTGCGAATGCTAGAGATGGCAAGACAAAAGGGAATCAGCAGCAGCAAACATGGGAGAACCTATTGGTCCCAGAACCATTATAAGCTGGATGCTTGAGAAAAAAGAAAACTGGCAAAACATGCAGCGGTTAATTTATACCATAATAAGCAACAAGGAAAATGACGAGAGGAAGCCCAACAACAGACTCAGTTGAAGCGCATTTTTACAATATATCCATCTGTCACTCCGAGGTTTTTGGGGAGTTTTGGGGGACCACATGTCTGGTAAGGACTATTCCGCCAGCTACGCCGCCCCCGCCAAAAAAAAAAGACTTGTCCATCTAGTTTTGTCTGTCTAGTCCTGTTTGTCTACTCAGTCAATATAAATTTATTTTCTTAAACGTAAATACGTTAAGTAATTTAATTGCCTTTGCTTGAGAGGATGATACCATTATATTTCTGTTACAAACACTTCATGGCATCTTCCTTTCTCAGACGGTGCTGGAAACCCAACTTGCCAATTTTTATGCGTAACATTGAATCCTGGCCTTCCCAACACAATGTAGAACTCCATACTCTATATAATCATTATTTGAAGCCTTATTATATTATAGTATTTGAAGCCCAAATCGATGTGTTCATGGATACGAAATCCAAAGTTACCTCTTTCTTTGAGACCCCTTTCGAGAATTGGGAATAGTCCTGTCTGTATTTTTTTTTTTATTTGGAGGGGGACTTAGCAAGCACCCCTGGCTTAACTTGGTAAGTGGTCCCCCTGAAACCCACACATCTTGGCACTGCTCTAGCCATAACTTCAAGATGCCGGTGTTTTACAATGTTGTCTATGATTTACCTTACTTCCCCTATCCAGTCATGCTGATTAGGGGTTCTGGATTAACAGTAGTTTGTCAGCAATTTGCCTTTTCTTCTCATCCTGCTCCTTATAACTGATTATTTTAGATATTGTTTTTTGGACTATATTCCAGTTGTTGTCGGTTTCAAACATGAAGGGTATAGTGATTCTAGGTCCTTTGGTAGGGTGTTTCTCTCTGTGTCCCACCTACAAAATATGTAGATGGTGTGCATCATCGCTGTCCTCTTCCCCGCAGTATTCGCAGCAGCTATCAACAGCTCTGTCCATCTTGTACAGGTAATCTCGAAAGCATCCGTGTCCATTGAGGAGATGAAAGAAATGTTGAAAAGCCTAGGGAGGTATGTGAGGAAGAAAAACATAGAAGTGAATGTGGAGAAAACGGAAATGATGGTTTTTAGTAAGAGAAAGAATGAGGAAAAGGAACGGAAGTGGGAAGGGGGAACAATAGAGGGAGACAGTAGAGCGAGTTTAAGTACCTAGGCTACACATTGAACGAGAGGGCCTCGGATAAAGGGCATAAGTGAGAGTTAGCCAGGAAAGCAGCAAGGTATTGTGGTGCATTTGGGGGATAGGAGAGAGCAAATTGGGAACCCACTTCAGGAAGAGGATGATGATGTTTGAAAACATTCAGACAAGGTCGAACATTCAAAACCCGAGACTCGTCGAGTCTTACATCGACTATCGGGTACCGGGTATTTTCCCTTGGATTCGCCGAGTCCGGGTACTCGGACCCGAAAAATTCTACTAAAAAACTAAAAATTCTTTGTAAAATTCTTTTGGTAAAAATCTACTTTAACCTACTTTGTTTTTGACTTCGCCATTTTACCAGCATAAACTTCAAGATTAAAGTTTCTAAATCTAATGATAATTTTATTTAAAATATTTTGACATTTATTGAAATAATTGTCAGCATTTGCGGTACTATTGTTGCTAAAGTGTAAATATAACAAATGTTCAAAAAAGAATCTCGTGTCATAAATTTTTTGATGCACAAATTGTATACATTGTATTGTTCGACCAATATAATCCCATCTGAGCAACTTGTGTAATGCCCATGACGAGGGCATTAAAAAAATTAATTAAAAAAATTGTTAAAAAACAAAAAAAATGTTTTCATTAAATTAAAAAAAAAATTTAAAAAAAAATGTTTTCATTTCCTACATAGTGACTACTTTCCAACACTGCCGATATATTCTACGATTTATTATTGCACTGTTGCGACTTTCCTCCTCGCGTTGGGAGGCGTATGTATTATTTTCATCTACGATAATTTGCAATATATTGTCGGTTAAAAATAATTTATGGATAGAATATGGATCATCGCAGTTACCATTCATCTCGAGTAATTTAACATTCTCTACGTATTCAGAAACTTGATTGCTTCTTTTCGTAATAGGTGTCAATTCTCTAGAGTTAGATACTTCTTCTACATTACTAACTGAATCGTCTGAAGAAAATGAGCATCGGAAAGAAATTCTTCGATACTATCAATACTCATCTCTTCTGAAGAGGACGAAAGCAATCGCAGTCTCATTCTCTTTACGCATCTTGTAATTACTGACTCATCGGAAGAACTATCGCCAATAATATTACATTACATTTACAACCCCTACGGTAATTGGTTAGATTACGCATTAACGCATTCAGAAAAAGTTGTTTGGAAAGTAATTGGAAAGTAATTTCGCCACTTTTAATAAAATACACCATATTCTACAAGCCGTCATTTTATTATGCATCAGCATGCCTTGTCTAGCAAGTTATTGAATTTCAGTAATGTTATAAACGTTGCCTTCGAAACTTTTAATTCAATAAGATTGAGGAGCTTGCAACGATGTCAGTCTCGAACTTTGCTAATGGAATCTACGAAAGAATCTGTTTCACATACACAGCAGTAAAATGCAGGAGCCACACCGTACTAATAATTATATTTTATTTATGTTATTAGTCAATTTGTGAATTAAAGAACACAGTTTCCTTAATTCTTTTCTTATTCTAAAAAATAATTTTTAACGATAGATATCTAACCACTTGGAGAGATGCTGAGTATTTTAGTGCATTTATTGAACCTGCATATTTCTGTATATATATATTCGTATTAGAATATACGAATCAGTATTTCTCTCTATGATTGCCATCAAAACGAACCATCGCTCTCAACTAACCGATCAGGAATTTTCACACAATTCCGTTTATCAAAAATTGCAAAAAGTTTGTACGAGCCAAAGTTCGATGACCTTGTAGCAGCTATGCAATTCCAAGTTTCCTCAAAAAAAACTGCAAAATATGTTTATTATTGAATACAATTTTAGTATGAGCGAGAATATATTTATTGTATACTTTATGCATTATACAAAGGGCTATCGATCACAAGGTCCTTCTGCCCTATATTTTAGTATGTTTAAATTCAAATGAGATTTCAAATGAGTTTTTTTACAGTTAAAACTTTTTTTTTTAATTTTATAAAATAATCTTTTTTCGTATTCATTTGTTTAGCTTTTCTTAAAATTGAACATCCCTAGTTTTTTTTATTTCTGTAAACAATCAAAATATTCATGTGTTTATATAAAACCAAAACAATTATTTTAATTAGTAATAAATTTTTTGGTAAACCTGCTTTATACGAACAATTGCGTCTTCATAATCTCCATTTTAGTGATAAACTAAATTAGTGATATTTCTTGAAAATTAATGTTGACTAATAGACGATACAATCTCACGTGTGTATGGATAAATACGCAATGTACCCACAAAATTGTATCAATAAAAACGCAATACAATCTAGCGTCACGCGACCTGGTTGCCCACCGCTGCACCCAGGAGTGTTAGTTACTGGATGCACACAACGCAGTAAACAAAAACAAATGTTGTGAGGCGACCGTTGTCGAGTTCCACAAGTTTCACGTGTCCCGGCTATGTAATTCTAAAAATAGAAGCAGCAGTCACGAAACTCTTTATAACCGAAATTCACAACCGTATAGGATTAGAGTTTGCCCGAATATTCCAATAGGTTAGGAAACACTAAAGCTTGGATTTGTAATTTATAATATTAGATAGCAATTTTAATTTTTTTTGTTGTAATATATTACAGTTTTTTTAATGTTGCATAAAAATGGTCAGATATAACTCTTGTCTTAGTAAGCGGACGCATCCAGTATTTTCAGCGTTTACATGCATTGATTGAGCCAATGTGCACCCCACGGACTCTATCCCGTTATTGAATATAGTTGAGTGTAGCCAACTTTGTTTCGATGCAGTCGCGCGTTTGTTGCAAGATTGTATCCTAAAGCCTCCCATACACGTGCGAACAATTTGTGCAAATTCGGTGTTTGTGCAAACAGTTTGACCGTCAATGGGGCTGTTGCGCAAACTGTTTGAGTAAAATCAGTCAGGATCGAAATAATTTGTACAAATACTCCTTGTTTGAGTACTTGTTTGACGTGTATGTTTGTGCAAACTTTGGGTTAGTCAACTCCTGCTCCTAGACACTGTCAGACAGTTTCCTTTCTATTCCGTGGTTGAAAACGTAGTTTCGGTAATTTTTTTGTTTGTTTGTTGGTATTTACCTCTCCAATATGGCGAATAAGACAACAGATGATGAACAGCGGGAACTTTGGAGAGAGTATTGCAGTGCATCGTGATTTACTTGACGTGTGGAAGGTGAAAAGTGACGGTTATAAAGATAGAAATAAGAAGGACGTGGCGTATAAAATACTCGTCGAGAAAATGAGGGAAATTGAACCCAGTGCAGATAGGGCAAATGTACGCGCCAGTCCGTACGCGCCAGCAATCGTCCGTATCTGACATGTTCAACGAAGAGCACCATAAATCGAAATGATGTTTGCGCAATAGGTTGCTACATGTATGTGCTAGCGTATGTACAAACAGGCGTTTGTACAAAAACCGAATTTGTTCGCACGCGTATGGGGGGCTTAAGTATTGATACTTCCGTTCGGTGGTTTCGCGAGTGTATGACGACTATGTCAACGCTATTGTGCAGAGGCAAGGCAAACCGTTACTGTCTCACATTTGTATGGATACCTCTTTGCGATTTTATCTCGACTGTACCAATGCTGCAAGTAAGTATCTTTGTACATATACACTTCAACTACAATCACCAACATAATTCTGTAGTCAACTGGTTTTAATAGATTGCTAACATCTTATTCTTAGCGTTGTCCCACTGGTGCAGGATCCGCTTTCTTGGTCAATGACCGCCATTTTGCACTGCTTTGTGCGTCATTTGGTTTTAGGCCCACGAACTTTAGGTCACTATTTATCGTATCCTGCCATCGCTGCTTCGGTCTTCCTCTGAAACGTTGGCCTCCAATCTCAAAATGGAGGGCAGAGTTGACAACAGCACCAGGAGCTGCTCGCAGTGCATGGCCATACAATCGGAGTCGTTTCTCTCTCATTTTGTCCACAATTGGGGCGGTACCCATTTGCTCTCGAAATGTGTCGTTTCTGACATGGTCAATAAGGGAGATGCCTATTCCCCAACGAAACATTCTCATACCCATGGCATGCAGATGACGTTCAGAAATCTTGTCAGGTGGTCGACATTCGACTCCATATAGTCCAACAGGCAGTATCACTGTCCGATATATCTTAGACTTGGCGTGAAGTGGCATTCTGTTGTCGCAAAGTACACCCGTGACCTCCTTCCATCCAGGTTGCATTTACTCTGACTCTTGCTTCATCACTGAAGCTGCCATCATTCTGTAGACGAGACCCAAGGTAGCCAGAGGAGTTGGGTCAGAGAGGGGTTGGTACCGTCACTTGGATTTAACTCCAGAGATTTAACTCCAGTCTTTTTCACGTTTAGACGTAGACCATACTGGGAGAGGCGGTTGTTCCAGTCTTCAACTTGACGTTGGAGTTTCTCGCCAAACATATTTGCAACCATTACATCCTCCGCATACAGAAGGGTCTAAGGGACATTCCGTTGTAGATTAGGAGTGATGGTGCCCATGAAAATAACAAAGAGGGATGATAGTGCTGAACCTTAGCAAACCCCGACATTTACAGGAAAGTTGTCTGAGGAGCCAACAGCACAAGGTACTCTACCACTGGTGTTTCTGCATCTTGACCACATTAACAAATGATTCTGGCACTCCATTATCTCGCAGCGCATTCAAAATTAACTTATGAAGAACACGATCAAAAGCCTTTTTGAGGTCGAGGAAAGCACTATGCAGTGGTTTCCTTTTTTCACGATGCTTCTCACGATGCAGTTTCAGCTCTCTTGACAAATTCACACTGGTTGATGTTAATATTGGCAATATCACGTGGTCGACGATCTCTCGAAGATCTTTATTGTATGTGAGAGAAGGCGTATTGGGCGATAGTTAAAGCACTCTGCTTGTTATCCTTTATACTTGAAAATCGGTACCGCGATGCTTGTAGTCCAGTCAGTAGGGATGTGGCCAGAGTCCATTATGGCGTTGAATAATGGAATGGAATGAATGGAATTACTGCGTCCATTATGAGCGTTGAAAAAAGTAACAAGCCAATGAATTGAAGTGACTTCCAGTTCTTGTAACTTGCATAAGTCAGCGGGAAGATTGTCTGGTCCAGGAGATCTCTGATTTCTCATCCTTGATTTGAGAGCAATGGCAACTTCCTCTGCAGAGATTTTAGGGATAGGCCCTTCAATTAGGACACCTTCTGGGATTTGTGGATGCGGAAACTCTGTATTTGACATCTCCTCAAATGCTGATGCCAGCGTTTGAGAATCTCATGTTTGCTCTGTAATCATTTGCCTTCCTTGCTCTTTATGCACACATAGTGTTCAATATCCTTTCTTGATTTTTCTCGGGCTTTGGTCAGGCGGTATATATCCTTTGCTCCTTTATTGTTGTCCAATTTGAGGTAGAGATTGTTGTAGTGGTTGGTTCTTGCTTCATGGACGGCTTTCTTTGCCTCTCGTTTAGCAGTAATGTATCTTTCTCTGCGCTCGCCTGTCTATTGAGAAAGTCAAGTTTTGAATTTTGTCTTCTTATCATGGAGATTTTCTTGTACCTTAGCTGTTCACCGCCACGTCTCTTTGTCAATATGGCTACTTCCTGGTTTTTGTTGTACCCAATGTTTCTGCTACAACAGCAGCCACTGTCTTACAGAAATTGGTCCATATGGTGTCAATATTGTTGCAGTCCACAGGAGGAAATGTGATACTGCTAACCCATGCGGATTGCTGGTCGTATAGTTTCCACCACTTTATTTTTCTCTGGAAGCTTGTATATTCACCTATCCTGCTAGAGGATGTTAACTGTCAGCGACAAAATTCTACTAGTTGTAGAAAAAAATGTGTTTTGCAGGAATTATTTTATTCATCGAAGTATGCACTTATACTATCTAAACACTTCTACCATTTAAGCGGCAGGTTGTTCAGGTCGCTGGTATAAAACCGTGGCGGACGAGAGTGAACTAATTCTTGGAAAACCAGTTTTACAGCATTGTCGGAGTTAAATTGTTTTCTAATTAAAAATATGTCCAACTTACGGAAGAAGTGGTAGTCAGTAGGAGCTAGGTCTAGTGAGTATGGAGGATGATGAAGCTGCAATTCCAAATGCTGTAATTTTGCCACAGTCACATGTGCAGTATGGGGTCTAGCGCTATCATGCATTTGTTATGCAATTGGAATTGGAGCTTCTTCATCATCTTCAATACTCACCAGACCTAGCCCCCGGTATATATTGGTTCCCAAAAATGTACCTAACAATTCTTCATATGGACATTTAAGTATTTTTTTAGAAACTTTTACTCATAAAGTTTGAAATATCAAAAAATATTAAGAAAACAAAAGTATACAAAATATCTGAAACTCCATCAAAACAGCGCCGCAAGATTGATGCACCCATATTTTGCTCGTCACGCATTGGATCATGTTTTACAAATGTGCTTTTTATGCTTAAATCGTACTGGTACGATTTACGAAATTAGCGCCTGTTTTAATAAAATCTACATAACCTGTTCTAAAGTAGTGAGATTTTGTAAAGCAAATATGAATATTAATCCAAATTAGTTTAGTGCTAAAAGTAGGTTAGTTTACGCACACACTACGTCTTCTTTGATTTTTTTTTTGTCTGTAATGCCCGAAAAGGGTTCAGTTTATCTAGTTAGGTTAGGTTAGGTTTTTCTAGTTTATCTAGTTAGCTTATTTAGTTAGCGGTTTAGTTTATCTAGTTAGCATTAGAAGTCAATTAAAACCTATGGATGATTCAAAATTGGAAAAGTACAATTTAGGAGACTAGTACGCCACAGGTCCTAATGTTTAGCCTTAAAAATAAATTATGAACTGGTATGCGTAAAAACTTTTTAACGTTACGTATTAACCGCCGTTGGTTATTTTAGATTGATTAGTATTGCGTGATCATATACAGCCAGCGTTCAATAATTGATTCCTTCTTCCTATCCCATTGTATGCCGACCGATAATTGTATTTGTTGATATGAAAACAAATTATAAATCGGCTGTTCGAAAATCCTCATTCGATCAATTCAAAAATCCTCATATGTTATACAAAAACACTCGTAATAAATTTTATACGCCATATAACAAAACTCGTGGTACCTTTCCGTTGATAGCCGGCTGCTGACAATAAATAATGTTTGGGTTTTTTTTAAATCGAGTCCTGCGTTTTTTCAGGGCATCCTATATATGCCAAATAAAAATTGGTATTTTAATGAACAGGGGATTTTGGGATTTTTGATTGCAAATATATATTTTTAATTCCGTTTTTATAGATAAGAATAAATATTTATTGAAAACAAAAACTCAAAAGGCGATCGACCACTAAGTCTTTCCGTCCGTTTTTATAGAAATTTTTTTTTTTAAATTTTTTTTTTAAATTTATTTATACACATACATTATTTGTTTATACATTAAGGATTACAAGGCAGTCCACAGGACTGATAACGAATTGTTAATTCACATAATACAAAAAATAGTTACAAATAAAAAATTGCTTTCGATCATATAATTTTTTTCTGTATACACATTAGTTTTAAGGTTATTTCTTTTTACAAAAAAATGGATTGCGTTTTTATTGTCTTCTATTTCGCTGAAATATTATATAAGAAACTTTATTGCTATGTTGGTGTCGGAATTCCGTCGCCTAGTTCAAATTACCTCTGGGCTCTCAGATTTTCCACTCTGTATCCAGATTATTAAGGAGAGTAGAAAGAAAATTGCCTGTATTAAGTAATTTGGACTCCCCCAGAATACAATAAATTATATAGAAACAGAATATAAAAAAAATATGTGATTGCGGTGGTCTTGTTTTTCAGGACGCGACCTAATTCTGGTATTCAGATAATTATATTATTAACTATTTTTGTTACAAGAATTAGTATTATTGTCTCTGACCTACTTTAATATAGATTGCTTATTAAGAAATTTGTTTGTTTACAAATTAATTTTTCATTTTATCATAGTTTATAATGTTTTCGCAAGAAAATTAGTATATTGCGTAACGAGAGTTGTAAGAAGCATGTTACATACGAGCTAAACAGTTACGCACGACCCGGAGTGCGTAAATCCGCGAGTACGTAATTGCCTTACAACTCGAGTTATCTACTATACTTTATCTACGACCACACTAATTTTTTTCTGTTTATTAAGGAAAATATGTTTGATGTAACAAATTTATTTCTTATTAGATAGGGGAAAGTGGGGAATTGTGGGCCATGGGGAATTTTGGGCCACCGCCATCTATCGTTTGTAGTCGAGTTTGATATAGTGCGACACAAATGTCAGTCTTCTTTTACCCCAAACATACTTTTACGTTGGTAGTTGACCAGTGCATACGTCCCTAGCGCGCTGTGCAATACTAGCCTAAAAAAAAGTTTCTTCAAGAATTTATTAGTGTTGTTCTCGTGCATCAGTTTCGAAGGCATCGTTGCGAATCAACTCAGGTAAATATGCTGATAATTATCGTTGTACCTTGGCATTTCAACATAGAAAAGGAATTTTGCATGAAATTTCGTCGAGTCATTAATAAGCCGCCATATATCAAAACATAGCTTGTGGGGAATTGTGGGCCACCCGCGTTTTGACATTTTTGACATACATACACTTCAGGTTTGTTACAACAACAATCAATCCACCATGCCACGTTACTATGGCAAACATGAGAAGAAGATTGACTTTTCTGCTGTTTTGAAGTATATTAAGCTGATCAAAATTGGCAATTATTCCATCCGTGTCGTTGCTAAATCCACCAACATAGCTCGCGTTACATTGAGCCGTTATATTGACAAGCTGGAAAAAGCAAAAATTGATGTTTCAACTGCTTCCGAAGATGCAATGATCACATTTTTTAAAGGAATCGTTGTGCCAGGCGCAAAGCCGGTGAGTATAATGCAAAATACTATTGAATCTATTCCTGTTTCAGATTTTCAGTGATCAAGAAGAACAGGCTCTAATGAAATATATCCTTAAGGCGAGTGACATTTACTATGGCCTAAGTATTTCGGAGCTACGGACTTTGGCATTCCAATATGCGAAATCGATCAAACGCAGCTACCCTCAATCGTGGGATGAAAATTCGGCAGCGACTTACGACTGGCACTACTCGTTTATGAATCGTCACCCGAATTTATCGTTGTGAACGCCAGAGCAGGTCAGCTAAAATCGCGCGAAAGCATTTTGCAAAGAGAATGTCCATGTCTTTCTCACCAAGCTTCGTTTCGTGCTCGATACATCGTCGTTTGAGCCCCTTCGAATTTGGAATATGGACGAAACCGGGCTTCCCACTGTTCCCAACAAAGTCGTCAAAGTTATTGCCCGAAAAGGCAAAAAACGAATAGGCACGTCTGCATCAGCCGAGAGAGGAACCAATGTGTCGATGGCGTTGGCGGTTTGTGCGAGTGGTTATTCGATTCCACCAACAAAAAAATGTTTTCCCATGCAAAAACTTGAAAGCAATATATATATATATATATATATATATATATATATATATATAATATACATGATATGAAAGTTACTAAAAAGTAAAATTCGGATAACGTGCGTAGCACAAACCGCATAACCATGCTAAGAAATTGAAAGAAAAACAGAATATAACATCCAACCAAAAAGACAGGAACAACCCTAAACCAGGAACCTAACCTGTGTACAGTGAATAATACAACATCTTCTGTCACTCTTTGGCACACCCCGCTCGAAGATGCGTTGTGTGAGCCGTTTCGCTGCGTCAAAGCAAGTGACAAGAAACGGTCAAGACCAAAAAATGTCAGGGGCTGAAGGCCGGCAGTTCTTAATAAAAGCGACTGAAAACTAGTTGAAGAGCATTATTCACTGACTATAACATCTGAATCTATCGATAATTGGCCATTCGTCAGTTTGTCTGGGTTTGTATCTATAAATGCATCCGTGTCATCAGATATTTAATAACTAGAATAATTATCGATAGATTCAGATGTTAAGTTATAGTCAGTGAATAATGCTCTTCAACTAGTTTTCAGTCGCTTTTATTAAGAACTGCCGGCCTTCAGCCCCTGACATTTTTTTGGTCTTGACCGTTTCTTGTCACTTGCTTTGACGCAGCGAAACGGCTCACACAACGCATCTTCGAGCGGGGTGTGCCAAAGAGTGACAGAAGATGTTGTATTATTCACTGTACACAGGTTAGGTTCCTGGTTTAGGGTTGTTCCTGTCCTTTTGGTTGGATGTTATATTCTGTTTTTCTTTCAATTTCTTATATATATATATATATATATATATATATATATATATATATATATATATATATATATATATATATATATGACCCACGCAACTCATGGCGCACAAGGCGTAGCAAATGGCAGTGGATGGATGACATCCGAGGTATTTTTGACTTATATGGTACATCACTTCATTGAATTCTCAGGTGCTTCGGCCGACTCACCCACACTTTTGCTGCTGGACAATCATACATCACATTTGTCCATTAACGTTATTGATAAGGCCCTTGCACATGACATAACAATGTTGTCGTTCCCTCCACATTGTACACATCGTATGCAGCCGCTAGATGTCACTGTTTTCGGTTCGTTGAAAATGATTTACGCACGAAAGCATGATGATTGGAAGCGCGCCAACGTTGAGGCAGTTTTCGATCTTCATCTGGAACGTGATGAAGATCGAAAACTGCCTCAACTCATTGTTGACAAATGTCTCGATATTGCCGTCACACCAAAAAACATTAAACACAAACCGCAATTTTTTTGAGGCTTCAGAGCATGTGGAATTTTCCCGTTTGATGCGAATGTGTTCACCGAGGTTGACTTTATTGCTTCAAAACTTAGTGGTGAGGGCCAACACAGTGGCAGTGATGAAGAGAGTGCGGATGAACAGCGCAGCATCACTGTAACTGATGGTGAAATCGAGACGGCTGCGAATGAAACAATCACAACTTCTGAGTCTTTGGCAGTGGCTAGCAGATCTGGTACCATCTCTTCTGCTTTAAAAAAAAAAACGTTGCGAGAAACTGGACCACTAAGACAGGGAACACCCGCCCAAAAGTCCAATCGTGGTCGCAAGCCGATGAAAAGCGCCATTTAAACATCGCTTACAGTTGTCACCGATTTCCGTCAGAAAGCTGACATTATGCGCAAGAAGGCAGAAAAAGAAATGAAATCAAAAGAGATAGTAGCACCCAAAAAGCGCAAAACATGATCACAATCAACACGACGTGATTCTTCGGATGACGACGACGATGTCGACTTTTGCGTACTTTGTTTGGAATCAATGTCGAAGAAACTGATTCAATTCAATTAAATGCATCGAATGTGGTCGAGATGTACATGCAAAATGTGTCCATACCTCTGCCAACACGTTCACGTACCCAAATTGCATATCTGATTGATGGTGGCAGATTTTTTTTTTCATTTTTTCAATTAATAACAATTCATTTGTCATTTCCAATCTCTCAATAAAGTTTTTGCACAGAAATTTTTGGGCATTGACTTAATTTAGGTGGTGGCCCACAATTCCCCAACAATTTTTGAAATTTGAAAAACATCAACTTATTTATTATCCACTAAAATTTCTCCAAAAAATAAAAAAAAAACAAAAACCTACAGTAACCTTTTCATTCGTAGAATGCCCTTTTGAAATCTGATTTTTTTAAATTTTTGTTCAAGATATCAGACAAAATTAAAACGTGGCCCACAATTCCCCAATTTCCTCTACATTATTTAACATTATAATAAACGAACAGTTGTATTTTCATACATACCTGTTAATCAGATAGAAATGAAAAGAAATACATTCTTAATGGTTACATACCTTATTATTTAGTACTTATTTGGGTTAAACTGGAATAAGAGTGTGGTCATGGATATAGGCAACCCAATGTACGCAATGTCA
Source organism: Phosphuga atrata (assembly GCA_944588485.1). Taxonomy (NCBI): domain Eukaryota; kingdom Metazoa; phylum Arthropoda; class Insecta; order Coleoptera; family Silphidae; genus Phosphuga; species Phosphuga atrata. Next base: position 4,301,820 of record OX155898.1, read on the forward strand.
ATTTCCGATAGTTTCAATTGTGGCACGGGGGGCGCTGAACGTATGAGCACGTAGTAGCAACTCTCAACTAATCGTAAACTAAACGCACGTGTGTGTTATCAATCATAACTTATCATTAATCGCGGACTGTTAGATACGTGTGTGTTATGATGTATTTACATAGTCCACAAACTGTACAATAATGGTCATTTACAATAGTGGTCGTAGATAAATAAATTTAAATTCAGTCCTACTTTTTCTGATCAAATCGTCCTAATGACAAATATCCTATTCGAACCCCCGTAAATATTAACTCTAATTAAATAAAAAAGAAAACACAGACAATCCTCTACACAGACAATATAACAGGGCAGGCGATAAGACGATTAAAACCGAAATGAACAGACTTAACAGAGACATTCACCAACTACTGAAACAATTTCCAACTAATAGTATTTCAAATACCTGACCTGACAATAAACAACGAACGCTACACAACCGACAAATCCCTCCTTTTCTCAAGACATTTCCACAAATCGTTCACCCCTGCTTTCTTCGACCAAAATAACTTCGACGCAGTTACATTCTGGAACAATAACTTTGTTTGGGACTACACGATGAGCTTTAACGAAATAACCAACAACGAGTCCAAATTGCTATATTTCATGGCAAAAATAGTTCCCCCAGTTCCAACCTTGTAAGAAAGCGATTCTTGCGGGAAACTTCCCAGACAATATCCACTCCTATAATCTTAAACTGTATAATCTTGATAGCTTGAAAAAAGATATTTTCCTAACTACTGGACACGCAGTATAATAATAACCATCCCCAAAAATCACGGAAAAGATAAATTCACACTCTTCCTAATAATTATCGCACCATCACACTTCTCCCGGTTCTTGATAAAATCCTAGAACAAATCCTTAAATCCAGACTACGGAACATAGTTCTGAACCGCATCCCCAATCTGAACCAATTCGGATTCAAGCTCTTTATTCCACTACTCATCCTCTAATAAGACTCAAAATAATTTTCAAACCCCATACCTGCAAAATAAATCTTCTGCTGCCCTTTTTCTTGACAATAATAAAGCATTCGAAAGTGTTTGGCAGGCCGCATAGTGTTCAAAAATCCCAAAAACATAATTCGAAAATATCATTATTTTGCAATAAATTTTCTAACCCGGGTGTTTTTGGGCTCGTTGAAAATTTCTTTAAATTTATCAAAATATTAGAACAATAGGTTTTGAATTGAACAAAAAAAAATTGATATAGAAGTGTTGGTGTACTAATTATATATCACAATTTTGTTCCATTACTTTCTGTACACAAATGTAATGTTAGATCAAAAATATTGCCTTGTAACACAAAACACTTGTATTTCCCTAATGGCATAGTTGTATTTACATCAGTAAGTCTGTAAACTTGTTTCAAAAAATCTTCAATTCTTAAAATTGTATAATTTGTGTATAAAATAAATAAATTTCTAAACGAGATGTCAATAATTCTAAACAAATTAAAAAACAATCATCAAAGGATTCCAATTTGAAGTAATCGAACCTCTTACCCATATTAAGAATTTACAAAAGAAAATGTGCTTCTGAAAAGGTGACTGCAATATTAAAAACCTCAACTGTGATTCCTGTATTCAAAAAAGGAGACCGCTTGGATAAAAACAACTAAAGGCCTATAACGTTGGAATCAGTATTAGCTAAAATACTAGAATACTTCATGGAATACAGATTAATGCCTTTTATAACAAACCACAACCTTATTCCAAATGAACAATGGCTTTTGCAGGAACAAATCTACCACTACAGCAATTAGCGAACTCTACAACAAAATAATATGCGAGGCGGATGAAGGTTAATTCCCAGTGGGTGTTTTCTGCGACCTCTCTAAAGCCTTCGATTGCGTCTCTCACCACATACTATTGCAGAAATTGGACACTTATGGAATTAAGGTAAAACAGGCAACTGGTTCAGGTAGTATTTGGCCGACAGGAAACAATACGTAAAAATGAATTCAACTGAGAAGATAGGATTTTCAAAGGCTAGCGTTGTTAACGTGGGTGTCCCTCAAGGGAGTACTTTAGCACCTGTGCTATTTTCTCTGTATACAGCAGATATGATCAAGTTTATTGGTAAAAAATACAGCACATTATACGCTGATGACGCAAGTCTGATAATCTCGGAAGGATCCTTGGCACAAAGTACCATACAAGCAAATACAGTTCTACAAAAACTGTTCAAATGGTTCTGCGCTAACAACTTATACCTTAACATCGTTAAAACTAGTTATGTAGGGTTTCAGTGTAGTAGAAGGATGCCCTCAAATGATATTCTACTTGAAATTGGAGACTGCAAAATTGAAAGAGAGAAGAAAGTGAAATGTTTAGGTATCTACTTAGTGGAGAACATGAACTGGAACGCAACAACTGAGAAAAAAATCAAACAACTGCACAGCAAGGCATATTTGCTACGTCAAGTGCGTCAAACTGTGGAAGAAAAATTTTTTCTCAAAGTCTTCTTCTTCTTATTCATCTTTCGAATAGGCCTACTTTGGACCACGCCTGTTCAAATGTTGGGCTTTGACCTTTGCCCAGTATTGTCGCATCTTCTGCCGGTGTAACTCCTTTCTCTCTTCTGTCCAGGGGGTACCTTTCCTTCGAGGTTTTCCTGAAATCCACGGAATTCCTTTAGAGTGCGTCTCACAGACTGTCTGTTTTTGAGATCTGTTATTCCCAGTTCTTTAATATCCTTCTCGGTCTCTGTCAACCAAGTGGTACGAAGCTTCTTGTTTTGCTAGAAGGTGAACAGACGGTTGGTTAGTCGGTTAGGAGGCAATCTTGCAACGTGGCCATAGAAAGCTGCCCTTCTTTTCCTTGCACAGTAAGAGAGCATATCAATATGTTCGTAGAACTCAGAGTTATGCCGTCTTCGGAATTCCCCACCTTCTTTTACCGGGTCTAGGATCTTCCTGGGGATTCTCCTCTCTCTGATTTCCAATTTCTCTATTAGATCCCTTCGGTTCAAAGAAAGACACTCCATGGCATATAGGGCTTGTGGTCGTAAGACTGTTGTGTAGTGCTTAAGTTTCAGGTTGCGTGACAGGCATTAGGAGTTAGCTCCAAATTAATTACTATTCTTATTGTAAGTGTTCTTAGTCAGCCGATAGGCTAGTTCTAACTTGCTGACTCTCTTGGATAATGATGCTCTTTCTGATAAGTTGGGTTCAATCCATTCGCCGAGATACTTAAATTAATCAGTCCTCTTGATGTTTCCCTGTTCTAGTAAGAATTTAGAAGTAATCTAAGAAGAATTCTGTTTTCTCCAGAGACACTTGAAGACCCACTTTGACAGCCTGTTTTCTGAGACAGTTTACCTGCATTGTCGCCATCTCAAGAGAATCAGCAAACAGTGCCATATCATCTGCAAAGGCCAGGCAATCTACAACCATCGTTCTTACGTCTTACGTTCTTACAGTCCATCGTACTTACGTCCCAGGTAGATACCACTCTGAGCACCCAAATTGTTCAGTTCCTTGCACCATTCTCTCATAACCTTTTCAAGGACACAGTTGAAGAGAAGTGGGGAAAGTCCATCTCCTTGTATCACTCCAGTTTTTATTTCGAAGCTTTCTGAAATCTCGCCTCTAAATTTAACCTTGGAATGGGTGTTGGTCAAAGTTCCCAGGATTAGTCTGCGGGTTTTGTTGTCCAGTGCTAGTTACTGGAGTACTTGGTTAAGCGTTTCTCTATCGATGGAATCGTAAGCCTTCCTAAAATCAACAAATGTGACGACCACCTTGCGGTTTCTCATCTTGGAATATGCAAGTGCAGTTTTAAGGTTCAGGATCTGTTCAACACAGGATCGGTTCTTCCTGAAGCCCCACTGGTATTCTCCCAGTTGACTATCCAACTGATCTTCTGCCTTTGTTTGTAACGCTTTCGAGAGAATCTTGTATGTTACCGGGACCAGAGAAAATCCACGGTAGTTGTTTAGATCCGTAAAATCTCCCTTTTTGTGAAGCGGATGGATCAGAGCACATTTCCAATCGGGTGGTAATTTCTCTGTTTCCCAGATGTCCTGGATGATCTCAGTTAGCTTGCGCACGGCATTGTTTCCAGCACCTTTCCACAGTTCACCAACGATAGAGTCCTCTCCAGCTGCCTTATTATTCTTAAGAAGTTGAATGATCTGGCCAACTTCTTCCAATGAAGGGGGAATCGAGTCTTATTGATTTTATTTAGACTTCTCAAAGTTTATTATACCGAAATCCACTCCGTTTTGTCCTATGACATTTTGATGTGGGGAATATCGACTGCATCACATGAAGTATTTCTTGCTCAAAAAGGCTGCTCAGATCACTAGTCGGGCTCAAAAGTACCATTTGCTGCAAGCCCTACTTCAAAAAGTTTAAAATTCTTAACGTTCCTTGTATATATATATATATATATATATATATATATATAAATATATGGGAAGCTGCTTGCCATATATACATAAACCGACATACGATTAGTGCTCATCGCTCAACGAGGATGCTTATGGACACAAAACTAGAAATTAGAAGAAAAAACTAGAAATTAGAAACTAGAAATTGCCAGAATCTTAGAACGGTTAAAACCAACCTAACCATTTCAAAGGGAGCACCCAATCGTATCGGCATTCAAATCTTCAATCGTATACCTAGAGATATTAAAAATAAATCCAACTATATATCGTTTAGAAGCAGTCTAAAATTGTTGCTAATTGATAACTGTTTCTATAGCGTTAATGATTTTTTTGATAGTATATTATAGTTTCTCTTGAATTGTTTTTTTTTATTAACCTTATTTGTTATGCTTGTTTTATGTATATTATATCTTGACTTGTCTCATATGTAATATTTACATCCTTAGAGAAACAAAATTGATTTTGATTTGATTTGAATAAATATCGAAATTAAGGCATGCGAATAACATCCTCCATAACCCACCCAACGACCTTTAATATACCTTGACCAAAATTCCAAATATTTCAGACAAAACAACTATTAACTAGATAAACATTTTGTATAAAACAGGACATCATATTCGCAGATATCTTTCTATTACTTACCAAAATATGAAGTCCATGACGAATATGACGAATAATCATCATATATCACCTAATTTGTATGACATAAACCGATTGTACTTCCTGGCAGAAAGACCTTGTGGTCGATTGCCATTCGTTACTGTTGGTGACAATAAAGATTATTATTATATCCAATTCGATGATACAACAATTTATTAAATAGCAGAAAAATACTTTCGTAAAGGCTAAAAATGTCAAAACTTTTTAATTAAAAATGTTGGTATTGTTTAACTGATATAAGCATACAAGTTCAACAAAATATAACTAAAAATTAAACTGTCACTTCCACGAATTTGTTACGTGATCAAATTACGTGTATATTTATTTCATTACTAAAGATGAAATATTTTTGCAAGTGTCCAAGTTTAATTATTTCTAATTGATATCTATAAATGCACCATAACACTTCAGCTCCTTATGAAAAAATATATTTTTGATGAAGGAATTATTTATATTTCGAATACTGATATTACAATTATTTTACACATCTATATAAATTCAAAAAACAGGGCAGAAGGACCTCGTGTATATCTCATCGTGGCCTCGTCGTATTATATACAAAAAACACATATCTCAAACATTTTCGTTTTTATAACATAGATACTATGGGAGAAATATATTGTGGTTGTTAGCCCCTTGTAACAATTTCATTTTCTTTATAAGGTCACTAATTTAGTAGCTGTTTCTATTACATAAATTATAAATTAGTTTAAATATACCCTAATGTAAACTCGAAAAACTACTTAATGTTGCTGAAATATTTACTCCAAATTAAATGTAAACCAAAGCAACGCAAAATGTTTAATACTGTTTTATACGAAGTGAGTTTTAACTTAAATGTCAATAATTGATTAAAACTAGTTTTTTAATAAATTCATTGCTCAAAATTCTAGATAGTAAAATACATGGTTTTATACAATATTATACAATGTATTATACATACTAGAAACAATGGATTTGCTTGAGACTTGTCTTGTAGACAGCCTCAGTCTTCCGCAACCCCCTTATTGAGTTTATATTATACACCTTTACGTTTATAATTACATTTATACACATACATACACGAAATATAATATACAAGATACTGTTATAGATTTGCTTTAGTTAGTTAGCCGTTAGTCAACTTTATTTTATTCTTGCCGCTCAATACTGTCCTGTACATTAACCCATCATTCACATAATAACTACACTACATGTTGAATAACACTTTGTTGCATTTCTTTGCATTTCAAGTTTTAAGGTACGCAATTATTTGTGTCATTCAGTCTTTTATCCGTTTAGCAATGTGGTATGAAAAACATTATTGGAACAGAGTTATCCTGTGCTTTGGAGTTGTGAAAATGCACCTCTACTACACCAGTCAATGTCTTGGACATATCTTGTCGGCATAAGTATACAGCGGTATTAATCTGGCCATTGCCAATTTAGTTGTTCGAGTGACGTGACGTGACGAGGGAAATTTGAGGTTCTTATCAATAAACAGCCCCAGGTTTTGCACTTTGGATTTTATTTGCATTACTTTGTTTGCCATGAATTACTATTGCCAGTTTGGTCTTAATCTCGTTTATGTTTGGGTGCAAATATAATTACTTGCGTCTTCTCTGGATTAAGATTTAAAGAATGCCGGGCTATCAATCAGGAAAAAGGTGTTGTTCGCGCCAATTTTAATAAATTTGTATTTTTAATTCAACAATTGAATCGATTTCGGCACCGCTTAACAGAAGCGGAAAGGTGTATCGACCTGGGCCGAAATCGCGCGATTTTCTTATCAATTTACTTCGCGAATTTATATTATTCGGAGAGTATGCTTCGAGTGTGAGAAGCGTAAAGACAAGAGTCGAAGCGCGAACCAAGCTCGCATTTTTAAGTTTATCGTATCAAGTCAACTTAACCAGGGGTGTAATCACGAGCGCAAAGGGCTGAAGCGGCATCCAACGTCTGGAAGACAACAATTTTAAGGGATCCCTCCACCTATTATCCTCATTTCCTCCCTTAAAATAGGCGCCGGAAGGACGAGCCACCCGTGGCGGAGACGCGAGCAACCCTAACAGGTAAGTGATTAGACCAGCCCTGTTTTAAAATCAGAAAATTTGATTTTCGTGAGACACGGTCCAAACACGTTTGAATCTTCTTTTCACCAATTAATGGTAAGAATAGAAAACGCATTGGTAAACAGGGAATTGGCATTTGTTGCCTTCCTTGCCATCGAAGCAGAGTTTGTTATGCGTTCACAGTGTACTTGTCTCACTAAACCACAAATGTTTTTACACCCAAGGATATGCAGATGATATAGTCTTCCTCTTCAGGGAGAAATTTCCTACTAAAATAACAGAGCTCATGCAAAAAGCACTGAACGAGAGAGATGGTGTAGGTGGGTGGACCTTCAAATAAATTCCCTAAAATCAACTAGTACCATTCACAAAAATGAGGAAACTTCAAGGCTTCGGTTGCAAATTTTCTACAATAAGCGTCTAATGGTAAGTGAAGAAGTGCAGTATCTAGGTATAATACTGGATGCCAAACTTGCATGGAATCAAAACCTTAAGAAAGCCACCAACAAGTGTAAAATGGCATTAATGATGACTAAAAGAAGACTTGGCAAATCATGGGGATTAAAACCGAGCATGGTACACTGGTTGTATACCACGGTAGTTAGACCCATTCTAACATATGGTTCCACAGTATGGTGAACCAAACTAAAGCAAAAACAGATTATTAAGGAACTATCTAACTTTCAAAGACTGGCATGCTTAGCAATCACTGGATCATTAAGAACCGCACCAACTGCAGATCTGGATGCTATGACAGGCCTGCCTCCTTTAGACTTCTCCATCATGGGCGAGGCAAGAATGGGCGCCTTCAGATGCAGGTGTAATGGCAATTGGGAGGCTCTGGCACCATGATAACGAATTGAATATCGGAGCCAAACCTCAATATTAAGAGAGACTCAATCCCGAAATGGTTAACATTCGATCTACCTTTCAAAACACAACCACGTTGGACGGAAGACAAGAAAGCAATCACATATCAAGGTGGGCTGGACTGATATACAGACGACTCAATAAAGCACAGTGCAACTAGCGCAGGAATATATGAACCGTCCCTGTAGTACAGCTTACCTGTGCCCCTGGGATCACATACCACGGCAGTCCAAGCGCAAATACACACCATCGCGATCTGTGTCCGTGAAAATCTAAAGATGGAGTAAATGCTTTAGCGAGCCGTGAAATTAAATCTAAAACAACATGGAACTGCCTCCAGAACCTCAAGGCTCTGGCAAGACACAACTTGTCTTAGGTACCAATCCACATGGGACTGGTAGGAAACGAAAGTCACACTTGCTTAGGTACCAATCCACATGAGACTGGTAGGAAACGAAATTGCGGACAAGTTAGCAAAGGAATGTGCTAACAAAGCAAACATCAGTGATAGCAGAGACTCCTACATTACCAATACTATAGCCCGTAACAAAATCTGTAAATTGGTAGCTATTAAGCACCGGCTATAGTGGGATAAATAAATGGTCAGAAACATAGCAAACGGATGCTAAAACATTCATTAGTTGTTTTAACTGACAAGGAAGAAAATCACAATTGTGGCCGGCCTACTTACAGGTCACTGCCCTATACGAAAGCATCTGCACAGGATGAGGATCTAGAGAGACGAACCACTGTGCAGATTATGCTATGAAGAGGATGAAACTGCCTCTCATATAATTTTCCATTGGAGACACGAGCTTAACATTATAGCAAATGACATCCCCGTGAACAAAATGGCACATAAACTCCTAGACTTAAAACAGGGACTGGATCTATTTGCATGACTGGAACATTGTGGGGAAATACAATAGGCCACAAGGTCGCACTGTTTCTTGAGGTTAACTCCAAAGACCCACATTGGTTGCTTAAAAAGAAAAAATAGAATACCCTATTGAATATTCGGATATAGATAGATTTTTTTTTCTTTCTTGTACCAACCTTATTTCTTGGGGATGAGAAGTATATAAAATTTGAGTGTTATCGGCATATTGGTGATTAACTATGAATAATGTGAATAATAATCCGTACGTAATCCTGTGGTACCCTTTAGATAGTTGATCTGGCTACGACAAGCTGTTATGTATCTTAACTTGCTGACTTCTATTGCTAAGTCCAATGCCAATCTATCCAATGCCTTGCTGTAATCAGGCAGCACAAATGCTTCTGTCTCATTTTTACCAAAAACCGTGGGTAATCATCGATCACATCGAGCAGAACGGTAACACAGCTGTAGCCCCACCGGAATCAGGATTGGGTCTCCTGCAGTAGTCCATTAGCCTCTATAAATGTCCCGAGTTATTTCTCAGATGTCTTCAAGAAATTTCGATAAGGTACTCAAGATGCCGATCGGTCGTAAGTCAAGCAGTTATAGGAACTGGTGTGATGATTGCCTTCCTTCAGCTTTCTTTGTAATGGGAGTGTAAGAGGCAACTGTTAATGATGTTGCGTAATTATTGGTAATATAGTTGGTGAACAGAGTGTAATCATCATGACGTCTATGCAATCAGTACCTTGTAGGGAAGATATGAATTGAAGCTGTCATGGCAGCAACGTTTAAGTTGCATAAAAATCTTTCTGATATATAAATATTTAATGTACTTTCACAATTCATCATGGTAAACAACCGTTACCGAACGATTGAACGGTGAACAGAGTATTAGCATCATGACGTCTCTGCCATCAGCACCTTGGGCTTTGGTTCGTATACTTTTCATCATTTAGCTAATCACGGCTTCATTTGTGAGCTCGGAAGTGCTCTTCTTTTTAAAAGAATATTGATTTACTTGATGCCTGATTTGAGGACTCTCCGAAGAAACTGTTGATTCCATAAACATTTTTAGGGGTAGGAAGCAAATTTGGTTTAGGTTTAATATGCGTGCAGTGCACTGATTTAATACCTTGCCATATCTCCCTTTGATTTCCGGTAGTACTGAGCCAATGAAAGCACGATTTTTTTTTCATTTTTACGGGCTGCTTTTGAGTCTTTGTACACCGATTGGATAGACTCAGTTTTCTCAAGTTTATTGTTTAAATCCTAATGGTACATGTGATTTTCAAATAATAAACAGTAAAACAACTCTCATATATAGTAATAAAGTATTTGAACGACCAAAGTTAATCCGGAAGAGCATTACTAACACAGCTTTAAGCAGATAGTAGTTCCGACTAAATACAACGTAGATTACTTCATCCATTTGCATTCTCATTATGTCCATAGCAGCTAATCACTAAATGAATTTGGAACAAACATTGGGAATAATAAATGAATGGGAATGATTTATTATTCAATCCGCTTGTTAACTGTATATATTTCAATCATCCTATTAATTAGAATTTTATAAATAAAATATTAAGGAACAACAAGAGAATTTTTTCAAATTAATATTATCGAGTAATTTTTTTTGTTAGAATATAAAACCAATCGAAATTTAACGACAAGCAAATGCACATTGTAGATTGTATATATGGTGGTGACGACTTGTACTGCGACTTTTATAGATCTATTGTACTCCATGCACATTAAATGCACATTAAACAACAAACAAAAAAATGTTGTAGTTAGATAATTTAATTAATTACTGTTTAGTATTTATAAAATAACTCACGTTGTTAAAAGCATTAAAACACAAACTTACTTCTCTCAAACTTAAATCGCCTTAAAAGTACGAATATGAATAATAAATATTCTTTATCTACTCACACAACAAAATAAAGACATTAATAAATGCATTATTGTATGTAGAATGCCATTATTATAGTCATGTGTAAAAGTATCCAAATCGTGCGTAAAAGTTCGATGTAAATCAAATGGAGTTTCAATATTAAACGATTTCTGTTTGTTGTTACTATGGCAACAATTCACCAGAAAAAAAAATCAAGACGTAAATTGCATGTTTGATCAATTCGTAATTTTCAAAGAATCGTCATTTTTAGACCCCTTTTTGTTCAGGGACGGCACCTTACTCGATTAGAAAAACGTAATTAATTTTCATCGCAATAAACAATTTTTTCCAAAACATTTAATTTCAGTACGGATTGAATCTATAGGCAACCCTGAAGTGACCACACACACGTACCGTGTAGATGTATCCGGCGCAAGGCCGGCACCGGGTGGAAGGGGTGGTGTTGCATAGTCTAGCATGGAGGAGTTCAGAGGTGCCGCGTGAGTCCATCCGGCGCCGGGCCGACTCACGTTGTCGGGTTGTCACCGGCCGGCCCCCACTGGCCGTCCGACTGCCGGGTACCGGCTCTGCTATGGTGGGTCATGGAACTGTATTGAAGCATGCACACATGCCAGTCCGGCAGTCTACAATGTTTTCTTTGCTTTTTTTTCTTGCGAAGTAAGCGCCGATAAAGTAAGCACATACAAATAACTCTTTCGCGATCCATTTTCTACTGAATCAATTCAAGTCAATTAAATGCACTGCTCGTAGCTCGACGTCGTGGGCCACCGGGCCGGTTCCGGACAAATCCATCCGGCATGTGTGTAAGGTGTTCAACACGGTGCCGGGCCTGCGCCGGACACATCCACACGTGTGTAGCGAGCCTTAGACTCGTTCACGTGAACGTTTGTCGAATGATAAACAATCACTGCGACTAAACCGTCTATTCAACTCCAACTTTTCTGTGCCAAACCGTTCAGGTTAAATTAAATTCAGTGCTGCATTTACAGAATTTTTACTTATATAAACAAATTCTTCCAACACAAATATTTTGCAATGAGATTTTATCGGCTATACCAATAGTGACTTTATGACCCACATTCCTTTTTCAAATACTAACATTCAATTCCACTAAATCGCCAAATCGTTTAAATCTTCAGGAACATTTTATTTGATTCCAGATAGTATTTTTTAAAATAAGGTCGCTATTTACTTTGTATATAGAACTATTGATGTTTAAGACTTTATATACCTTTTCATTATCAATTTATGTAGTAAATGTCTTGAGAAACATTTTATTTATACACGTACCTACTATATATTCAGGTCAAATACGTTTGATACATCTTATATTTTAGGTAACATGAAACGCAACATGAACAACATAAAATGCCAGAACGCTCCCAGTATTTGAACCCACGAATATTATACCCTTGTTCGACGGAAATTTATAATCCAGCATTTATAAAAAGAAAACACCTGTTTACTTGTGAACATGTGGAAATGTATACAATATTTTTATTCACCAAGCGTTTCAGCTGTACAAACGAGTTAAGATAAAGTTGCTATTTTATCATCGTCTTAAATTTCGGCTCATCATATTCACTGGTAAATACACTACATAAATTATAAATACAAAATGTAAACAAATATCCTAAGAACACAGTCGTACAAATGCATATAATATATTCGGTTTTTTTCCACGCGGATAAATATTTTCAGCATTTACATCGTTGAAATGTCGTATAACATTTCATATACTTGTTAATTTCAATGACTTGGAAACTTCTTAGGAAGTTCTATCCATGTTTACATAACTTCCTGGATAGAACGATTTGTTTAATATTTTGACAGATCTTAGTTATTCCTCACTTGAAGATTCCCATTAACTGATATACGCATATACTTGCATAGTGAATCCCGGAACTAGAGATGGGCATAATCGAGTGACAATAATCGATCATTCGATTATTCTGAAATAATCGAATAACCGATTGTTACTCGTGAGGTCGACTGATCTCTCGGATTATAGATGAATCATTCTATTATTCTGGATCATTCGGGTATTCGATTATCACTCGTGTGCATTATTGATGAATAATCACTCGGACTTGAGAATCGAAATCTGCAGTCTGCAGCACTAGTCTCTGGGTTAAAGGCTTTTTCTTTGGAAAATGAGAACGCAAATTCTAGTTTTTTTTTACAAATAAAACAAACGTGTTGAGAATTTTGGAAGTAATAATGGGACTATTTCAAGTCTATTTAACAGGATTTTTTAAATTTTTTAACATAAACTAGGTTGATGAAGAATATCGAATGTTTGTCCGTTCGGCAGCTTTTGCGAAACTAACAATATTCAAGCATCCTACCTACAGAATAAACATACAGCAGCTCTCTTTCTTGACATCAATAAGGCAGTTGATTGTGTATCAAGGTCTCCTATTAAAATTTCACACACTAGGACTACCGTCATACCTTTTACACATCCTGAAAGACTTCCTTTACAACAGACAAATTCAAATCAAATGTAACGACTCCCTATCTGACCCCTTCTCGCCTCTCCAAGGTCTCCCTCAAGGCACCCCTTTATCACCTCTTCTCTATAATATCTACTGTTACGACATCTACCACCATAATAAAATCGACAAAGCCAATATAGACCTGTCCTCTTACATTTTACAATACGCTGACGATACGGTACTGACTACACACGACACCAATTTGAAAAAGACATTGCAACAGTTACAAACATTTTCAGACAACACAATGACGTGGTTCAACAAATGGCGTCTATCGCCAATCCTTCCAAATGTCAAGTCCTAATAACTAACCATAAAATCAAAGACAACTCCCCTTACATAACAATCGGACCCAGCGACGTCCACCCCTCCCACCAAGTAAAATATATGGCTTTGTTCCTGGATCAGAAACTAAAATTTAAAAATCATGTATCGAAACAGAAGACCGAATTAATAAAACGTTCCAAACATTTTCTCTCTTAACCTATGGTAAACACGGCATAACGACATATGCAGCGACCAAAATTTACAAAACAATATGTAGACCACGGTTGGACTGCGGTCATATAATTTGTATAATACATTGCATTGAAAAATTCTAAATACACAACATAATGTAAATAATATAAATATATATATATATATATATATATATATATATATATATACATATATATATATATATATATATATATATATATATATATATATATATATATATATATACATATATATATATATATATATATATATATACATACACATATATATATATATATATATATATATATATATATATATATATATATATATATATATAATTATTATTATAATACAATTTTTACAATATTATCGGTAAGAAACAGATTTGTGTAGATTCAACAGTATTTTCGTGCGTGAAAGGATTTTGTGCACTCATTGCGATTAAACCAATCGCCTTCGGCTCGTGCTTTAAACTTTGCAACTCATGCACAAAAACCCTTCTTCACACACCTGTATCATAAACTACTATTAATGTGTTTTAGAAATTCAAAATAAATACAAAACAAAATATTTAATCTTAAGAAATCAATGCTTAAAATAGCATAGCTTCTTGCTCTGAGGACATCATGACTACTATATGCACGTAAAAATCGCGTTTTGATTTGGGCATTGTCATTTCGCTGCCGCGCCGCTAGCGAATTTTTCGTTGCGGAAATTTCGCGAAGCATACGCTGCGCGCCGGTCTGACATTTCTATGGTCTGAATTATTCTGCCGGTCTGGAGCCTTAAATGGCGAAATTTCTCGAAATTTGCTCGCCCGAGCAGAGAACTGGGAAACTAATTATTACTAAACGTTTTACGGAAATCCAAGTGCATTCGTACCGAACAAACCTCCTGAAAATGATGCCACAATCCTTCACTATGAAGTCGAAATTCTGGAAAAACTGAATTCAGAATTTCGCAATATAAAATCCCATCGAAATCACTTTCTGCACACTGAAATTAGACGACAAGACGAGAAAATCGATGTATAAATTGTTATGAAAGATTCCACTTCTTTCATAACAATTTATACATCTATTTTCTCGTCTTGTCGTCTAGTTTCAGTGTGGAGAAAGTGATTTCGATGGGATTTCTAGTTTTAGAAAGGTTTGCAAAAAAACGAAATCGCACTTTTTTTCAAATTGGGGGATGATTATTTTTGTACCCTATATCTCTGAAATCGAATATGCCACAAGATTTTCCATCCCCAAAGCAGTGAAAAACGGGCTTTACCATTTCCCGAAAATGTAGCTAAGTGAGCTGCAAATGCAAGATACTTCTATCTCAAAAGCTGTAGATGTTAGAGATGTACAAAATGGTATTTAAATTCTTCTTTAAAAATGAAGAAATCCATGCGTATTACCATTTTCCAAAAATTATGTTAAAGACAAAAAATAATTATTTAAAAAATAATGCTCATTTGCAGATTTAACAATTGTAGATATTTGAGTAAAAGTTTCTAATTGCAATTCAATTGCAAATTGAAAATAGAAATGCAAATGGTTTGATGACTCTATATATAACTATTGTAGGCGATGGATATTTTGGACGCGTTATGAGAGGGGAAAAGTACCGTATCTTGCAGAATGTCATGCAAGGCAAAATCCAAGGTAGAAGAGGAAGAAAGGAGAAGACGCATGTTCTGGCTGAATAACCTGAAAAAGTGGTATGGTGTCAGTTCAACTAGCCTGTTTCGTACCGTTGCTGATAAAATAAAAATCATTATGATTATCGCCAACGTCCTCGGAGGGCATGGCACGTAAAGAAGAAGGCGATGGATCGTGACTAAACCTGATGCTATCTTACATTATGTGTGGAAGTCAAAATCTGTGGTAGATAAGAAAAAATTGTTGATCGTGTTAAAAACTGGGATTAATTCTCTATAATGTCCCATGATTGTGGTAAGACCAAGCGAGTATCGTTGGCTATTTCCAAGCTCAAGCCGCTTAACTTCGGCACTTGGCACACACTCGGCCAGTTTTTATAAGATTTGGAAATTGTTACGAGGGCCTGATAAAATCAAGTTGAGGGGTGGATCCGGCCCGCGAGCCCGAAAAATCTAAATCAATGTTACGAGTCCGATATGATAGCTGGCTCCGGATTCTTCGTCGAACAGCAGCACTCACTTCTTCTGCACTGACGTCACCTCGGCTTGCAGCGATTGTTTTCGGAACGGCCTTGGTGGGTCCGGGTTTGGAAGTTCTCGGATAAGTTCAAAAATTTCATTAAATAAAACGCTTTTTTTTATAATGTGAATTATAAAATTAACAAAGAAGAACAAACATTACAACCGATGTTGAATGTGTTGTCCATTTTCACGAATACACAAATTAATTCGCCGTTTTATGTTATCGAACACATTTTGTAATACTGTGTTGTCTATCTCTTCACATTTTCTTATTACATTGTTTCGCAGATCTACTACTGTATGCACTGGACTGCTGAATAAATTTAAGATATGAAAATATTTAAATTTTAGAAATGAAAAAAGAATAAAGTTCAGAGGAGTTAGATCACAAGAACGTGGTGAAAACCTGTATTTGCTTCTTAGCCTGTCGTCGAAGAATTCCTTAAGATAATTTATTGTTTCACGGGCAATGTGCGGTCTAGCAGTATCTTGTTGGAAGAAGCGATTTTGGAGTTAATCATCATGAAGTTCGTTAATAAATTGTTGCAAAATAGAGGCTCTATAAGTGGCAGCGTTTAAATTACCATCAGAAAATATTGGAGCGATAATTCTGCGTCTTGACATTGCTAACCACACACCAACTTTGATTGGATGCAGTGGGGTCTCTCTAAAAAAATGTGGGTTGTCAACACTCCACATGCGCGTGTTTTGGGAATGAATGTATCCGTTTCGATGAAATCAAGCTTCATCAGTGAAAAAAGTTAAATTACAAAAGTTAAAAAACACTTCGTTTATTATAATCGAGTGGTAAAATTTCTAGGTACATTTGCAACTTATATGGTTTGATGTGAAGATCTTGACGAATAATCCTGTGAGTGGTAGTACGACTTAAATTATACTGTTTAGCTAGACTCCTAATTGATCACTTGACTCTAACTCTTTTGACTCTAACAAAAATTAGCACTTTAAAGCTTAATATTTCACAAACGGATCTCTTAAACGAAATATTGTTCTCGAGGAGAGATTTGAGAAACTAATTAATTCTTTTATGGACATCTAAGCGCATCTGTAGGAAAATGACCTACTGAAAACGCATCCCCAATCCGTTTATAATAATCTGAAACCGTTCTCGAGATATAGACTTATGAAGTCGAAATTCTAAACTAAATATAAACAAATTGTCTAATGTTAATATTAACAAATTCATACAACATCTGCTTTCTATCCAAGGGTCGCAAAAAAATTTTACACAAAATATTATGTCGCAAATGAAAATAATGTAATTAGCAAAAAATGCGCAATATAATTTGCGAACCACTGCCCTAAGCAAGAGCATGCCTTGAGTAACAGTGTTTTTAGATATGTTAAAGCTAAAGAAGACACGGTCAATCACAAGATTTTGTTGTATAAGGGGTTACATGGGTTTACTCGGAGGAAGGAAGTAAGGTCTAGTTTCAACAATTTTTTTTTTGTTGATCCTTCAACAGGATCATCTCAAGTGAAAAAAAATCGCCTTTTAGTTAAGACCATAAACTAGAACTTCGACGAAAAGTGAAAAAAAAAAGTGAAAATTGGATTTTTGACAGACTTTTTTACAAAAAAATGCAAATTTTGGTAAAATTTGCTCAACTTTTTTTTTAATAGTTGCGATTGAAAAAAAAATCCTTCGTCGAAGTCCTCGCGAATTGTATCTCGAAGACCTGTGTAAAATTTCATCAAGATCGGTTGAGTAGTTTTCGAGAACTTTTGACAACCGTCTTTGAAAACACAGTTCCGAGAAAAACGCGTTTTTGTTTTGAGTAACAAGTTTTGAGTAACAATAAAACTGTTTTTTTTGTAACATAGTGAATCGTCGATTCCTGGGCCATAAAGTAAAGAACCTGCAGCAGCTGCAATGTCCAGGGCATCATTTTGATCCTGTCTATGACGAATCCTGGCTTCGCGAGTCTCGCTCGCTGATTTTTTTTCAGCTGCGCACACACGGTTTTCATCTGAAATTCAGGCATACTCGTGGGAATTTCGGCCAAGTTTTAAATCCATACCGTGCATAAATAATAATAAAGCTGATGTTCCTTCATTAAAAGTGCAAGCAGCGACCAATGCAACAATATTAACGATCTTTAAACCAGCAGGAAGTATTTTTGGAGTAACCTTCCAGATTAACTGGTTCAAGCTTTCATTATTATTTTGTGTGAAACCACCAACCGCTCCAGAAGCTCAACTTTACTGAGATCTTCCTAGATAGGTTTCATTGCAGTCAAAACATCATTTGTTAATGGAGTATAATCATGTTTGATTGATGAAAGAGTGTTCGTAGCTGATGCTCGCTTCCAAGCGCACCAGAAGTCTGGACCTTTCGGGCAATTTCCGTGCTGAGGATTTTTGTCTGTAGAGCTGTAGTGATAATACGTAGCCCTTATAGCGTCTTTCATTCGAAGTTCTCGAAACTTTAGGCATTTTTTAATAAATTTTAAAACAGACACTTTAGATAACCTCAAATAAACCTCACGATTCAAGAAGTAATCACCAACTGAAGTATTTCAAACTAGAAAGTTGCCCTTAGAAAGTGAAAGCAATGTACAGTAAAGACAGACAAACAATAGACGAGTAGCTGCTCCGATACACCTGCGGCGCGCAGAGCCTATCTGACTTTGAGCACGCACCTTCCCAGTGTTGTATCTCCAAAACTTTTATTCGGGTCGACTTTAAAATTTAGGATAATATTCTCGAGATGATGTAGAAATTAAAGAAATTAATAAGACAGAGAAAAAAATCGATATTTTTAAGCTGTGAAACCCATGTAACCCCATAAGCTGGGAAAAATGGGTCTTAGAGGCAAAGCTGGAAAATTACTTGAAAATTACCTGAGTGATCGAAAACAGTTCATCAAACTAGGTGATACGAATAATTATGAAGATACAGGTAAATGTGGTATGCCGAAAGGCACTATATTAACGATATTACACTCTTTAATCATGACGAAATTGTAGCTTTTGCTACAGATGATACAGCGATAATTATCAAAGGCAAGTCATGGCACGATGTCATAAAGCTAGCAGAAAGAAAAATTAACAAAATCGCTGAAACTGGCTGAACTTAACTGAACTGGCTGAACTTAAATCATTTACCTTTGAATTTATATAAAACGGTTTTTATGACTTATAGCTGCTATGTTGATATTGTGCCTGTGAGATGTAAAATCCAAATTCACAAAAAAATGTTTAACACATTCCTGTATGATTGCCCCGAAAACAAAAGAGTAAGGCCTACTGTCCACGGAGCCGTCATTTGACGAATGCCTGCAAACCTACAAATGACGAAAAGCGTCATTTGCATCTTAGATACGTCCACGATATCGTCATAGATTTATTCACGCAAACTACAAAACGGTTTATTTTAGCTCTCTAGTTTAACAACGCGGAAGCACGTTTTTATTTCATTGACTTTTTGTGGGCCATCTAATCTACATCGTACTGTTGAATTATAGAAATAATCCCGTTCTAATCGGCCCAAAACAAAATAATCGGCCTGAATGCAAGTTCGTAGAATATCTAAACTTGGATATTCTTCGTAGGATATCTGGAATTTCTTCTTCTTCTTATTGTGCCATATCCTCAGTGGACGTTGGCGATCAATATGGCCAATCGGATTCGATCCACAGCCGATCTGAACAAGTCAACCGATGTTCTTCCGGTCCATTGTCGCAGATTCTTCAACCAGGATCCGTCGTCTTCCCTGTGACCTTTTCCCCTCGATTTTTCCCTGCATGATGAGTTGAAGTAGCCTATATCTGTTGCTGTTTCTCATGATATGGCCAAAGTATGACAGTTTTCTGTGTTTGACTGTTGAGAGCAGTTCTCTGTCCTGCTGCATGCGTGGGAGTATGGTTTCGTTGCTAACATGGTGGGTCCAGGAAACGCGAAGCATTCGACGATAGCACCATGCTTCGAAGGCCTCCAGTCGCTTACTAGTTGCCTCGGAGAGTGTCCATGCCTCCACTCCATACACTCTGGAATTTACCCTACTATAAAAGTAAACCCTTTTTGGATTCATTTCTCTCAAGTTTAGCGACGTGGAAGCACGTTTTTATTTCACTGCGAAAATGTCATCAAGCGATGATGAAGACGTGAATGCAGCATACAATTTTATTAGAAGGTGACGATACCGACGCAGATTTCATTGGCTTCATCCATTTATTGCAAGAAAACATTAATTTCAGATTATTTGTTGCGGGAAGAGAGCTATCGGAAGATTATTTATATTTCCAATCGTTTTACTGGATGACTAAAAATACCTACGGAATATTAGTCTCCATTGTTGGACCTTTAATATAGAAACGAAATACTGTAATGCGAGATTATGTCAACCCGGAGGAAAGGATAGTTATAACATTGAGGTAAGTTGTAAACAGTTTTTGGAATGTACAATAAATCAAAGTAAATTAAATTAAATAATAAAAGTAGAAAACGCTTTACTAATAAAACAGCAGACTACTCAGGAGATTCCCGGGAAAATAAATTTATATTTCCCGTTTCCCGAAAAAAAAAATATACGGGAAAAGATACCCTCTAGTCGCTACACGTGTTTTGCGTCCTCGCAGCATGACATTTGTAGTGGCAGGCTGCAGCACGAGCTGCATGACGAAAGTCTGACGATACGCAAATGCGACGATGTCGTACCGTGGACACACTTTCGTCCCTTTCCAAGCAAAATGAAAGCCAGCTGCACACAAGTGTAAAATGACGATGTCGTGCGTATTTCGTGCTGCTACGTGGACAGTAGGCCTAAGTCATACAAAATATCTAGGAATAATAATCGATTGTAATCTAAAATGGACGGAACATATCACATATATTCAAAAAAAAAACAGCATATCTTATTTAGTTATTTTATAAACTTCGATTAATTTTTTCCGAGAATCAGTTGTTGCAAGTATATATATTTTGCACTTTTCTGGCCAATAGTAACATATGGGTTTATTAGCCGGCGCGAGTGGTGTAGAGGTGATGCTCGTGGCATCATGTTAGAGCGCTAACTAACAAGTATAGAGGGACCGAGTTCTATCCCCAGTGCCGGCCGCATTTGTACCAGAAGACAAATGTGAAAAATATTAATTAGCGCTATTTACAATAACAACTGGGTTTCGGGGCCTATAAGAGTACGTGAATGCAAAATACAATAGGCCACAAGTAGGCCGTAGTGTTTGATGGGTTAATACCAGGCATCCACATCCGACCAAACTTTTCAAAAGAAAAACAAAACCTACGGGTTCCTAGTATAGGGAGGTTTATTATGAAAACGCTCTAAAACCGCAACACGATCTTCACAAAAAGTTTTGAAAGTCACCTTACAGAATCAACGAATGTACTTCTCTGAAACTCTCCTTAGAAACAAATAAATAACTAGTATACGCAGATTTTTTCCAGAGAAATCGGTGCCTTATAATTTCGCTTCAATAAAAAACGAATGATAAATTATTATATGGCTACAGAAATATTACAATACGTTTACCAACGATAGAATAATAGCCATCTGCACACGCGACCTGAACTTCTGGGTTTCTAACTGAAAGTAAGTCCAGGTCTTTCCACACACATGTCATAACATATCCTCGACAGCCCAGCACATGGTTTTCTAACTAATGTAAGTGTATTCCATTTTATAATTTAAAAGAGCAAAGCTGCACTGAAGAGAAATAGATCCCGAAACGCGTCTGCGGATGGCAATTCACTTTGGGTTAAACAGAAAGATCTGACCTTAAAAACAAATGACTTTGGGTTTTCTATTTTTTTTCTTCTTTTTTCTCACTTTGGGTTCAATAGAAAGATTTGATCTTAAAAACAAATGACATTGTTTTTAAACAAATGACATTGTTTTTAAGTTCAGATCTTTCTATTTAACCCAAAGTGAATAGCCATCTGCAGACGCGTTTCGAGATCTATCTCTCATCAGTGCAGCTTTGCTCTTTTGAACTATAAAATGGAATTCAGTTACATTAGTTTGAAAACCATGTGCTGGGCTGTCGAGGCTATGTTATGACATGTGTGTGGAAAGACCTGAACTTACTTTCAGTTAGAAACCCATAAGTTCCGGTCGCGTGTAAAGATGGCTATCTAGTTTCTTGTTTGGCGTCACAAAAGTGAACTGAGGCCTAGTAAGTAACACAAATATCTGTTGCGTTTCAACATGAGATTTGTTTGGTAGTCTTAAAAAGGTTTATTAATATTATAGATCTTCTTTTTCTTAGAGCTTCGGATTGAATATATTTATATATATATATATATATATATATATATATATATATATATATATATATATATATATATATATATATTCAAGCTGCGTTCCGCTTTAATAAGTTGGTAAAAAAATTGTATGGGGATTTTATAGGATCTATCAATAACGACTCCGTTTTAGATAGAAAGTACGATTCTCAATTGCTCTAATACGCCGAATCGATTTAATTTCGCCATTAAAATAGTAAGCGACAATACAATAATATCTCTACGTATTAATGTTTGATTTTAATTATTATTATTTTAACCCTGAAATTTACTTTATAAATAAAATTTCAATTTATATTTGAACTAAGGTTTTTTAAACTTATCCATTATTAACGAATCTAACAAAAGTTTTATATTTGAATTCAGGATTCTTTAACTTTTCCGCTTTGAACGTATCTAACAAAAGTTTTGGTAAAAAGTTACACTGCACTCAAACTTTTTCATGGATTCTATTAAAATCCAATTTTAATAAAATTCAAGAGGTCGGGCGACTTCGAGTAGTAATTGTTACCGAAATTGTACCACCACTGTAAAACATCAAAGTATTACACAATGGCACATTGTTTGTACTCAAATTCCCAATAGCTCGAAACTATTTTACGACTCGTACGCCAATAGTGTTTTGTTCTTTTTTTGCACGCCGCGCTTTATGCACAACACAGATTGTAATTGTTCTAGTAGCGCAATATACGTCGAAGAGACTACGTGCCTCTCCATTGTCGATCCGTTGAAAAATAGACGAGTGCGTTGGTTTCAAATGATATAGACATTTTTTATGGTTCTTTGTTTTCAATATATTTGTTGTATAAAAATGAACTATTTGCAACTGTTTCCAACCACAATTTGTATCGAATTTGAAATGGGGCATATTTTTAGTGAAGAGGATGTTATTGGCGATACTGTTCTGATTGACGATGGATTTGAACATTTTGCAAAGATTCTGGACGAAACAGAAGGACCTCACACTAGGAGAAAATCTAAAAGTCTATTATGAGAAATATGTAGCTGAAGATATTATTCACATTTAACTCCAAGTAAACATAGACATAAAAACTCGAGCAACCCAAACAATTCAAAGAACAAAATGAACAATTATTGTCAAGTTTATTGTCAAGTATTTTAAATCCAAAGAAACTTGATTGTATGGCTAACTTGGCCGGTATGGCTTGAGTAATGAACAAAAAGCATTATTACTTTATAAAAAAATCCTCTATTCCCAATTCATTTGATGGAACCAATTTCAAAATAAACAAATTGACTACCCCGAATCGTTGCGAATTTCTGCCACGGCATGCGCCGTAATCGCTTTGCTATACCCCCACCATGCACTCCGCACATAGCGAATATAGAGCTTCCGCCATATTGATGACTTAATGACGTCGCTATGCCAAATCCAGTGTACGAATTCAACGATACCTCATGTTCGGATGTCGGTTAATCCGTTAATACTCTAAAGTGGTAATACTGAACATACATACAATCCAATGTAAAGTTAGTGTTTAAATAAATTTCAAGTTGCATTATTAATAAACTAAAAAAGGGTAATTGTGCAACGATATAAATACCTATAGAATGTCTGTGAAACTATCATATCGTATCTGCCTTAATGCACTTTTGAAATAAAACACTAATGGGCTACCAAGAGCTTTTACAATCTTTTATTGCAGGTATTTTATTTACGTTATATCTAATAACGAGCATCCGATAGCACCCATTTTTTCTGTGCATTAAACTTCAGCACTTCACGTACATTGGCGTCTCGAAACTGCGCCGTTATGAGATTTTATTACAACTTTAATTACAATGATATGAAAAAATAGACTCTCAAGCCGAAAGCATTCTCTAACTAAATTAAAATATCTACCATAGGTGTTACTTATTTTAATTTGTCAATTAGATAAAATTTGATTTTGAATCAACAAAACAAATAAATAATATTTGATATTAATAATATGCTTGATATCAAAAGTTACAAAGCTCAAAAATAATGTACAAATTTGAGTCTAGAATGTAATTAAACCATATTATGGAAATAAATCGACAGTGATATTAATGATGATAGTCCCAATAATTGATGACAAAATGATCAAAAATAAATTAATCACAATAATTGACGTTTAATGGAGACAATCGTTTTGGTTCGCATATTGTGCCGATGCAAATAGAGTGTGCGTCGATTTATTTGGAAGAAAAACTAAAATATTATGATGCTAACACATGAATCTTCGTGACAAAATGTAACTACAGTATAATCTCGATAATCCGACACATATGAGACCAGACATCCGCCGGATTATAAGGAAGAGTGGTGGGATGGAAGAGCGCGAGCGGTCTCCACACCGCCGGATAACTGGACGTGTCGTCCGATTAATCAACGGCCGAATTACAGAGATTATGTAGTTCATATATAAATTTCATATTATATTCGCTCCGAGCGCAACAGCACTAGCGTCAGTGGTGACACTTCATGACCAGTCAGGTCATCATTCAACATTTATTTGAATATATTGACATGTATTTGAAAAAATTTTAATTCAGAATTTCGCAATAACAAATTGAATTTTTTACAAAATTGAACAGAACACAAATTGAACAGTTTACACATTTTCTCTTCTTGTCGTCTAGTTTCAGTGTGCCGAAAATGATTTCCCTGGGAATTGTTGCTTCCGAGAGGATTGTAGAGAACCGAAATTGCAAAATTTTTCCGGATCAAAAAATGTTTCGATTTGTAAAACTGTCTGCACCAGTGGCAATAAAAATGTTCGGTTTTGTAAAATCGTCTGCACCACTGGCAATCAAAATTTTTCGTCTTGTAAAGTTGTCTGCACCAGTGGCAATAAAAATGTTTCGTTTTGAAAAATCGTCTGCACCAGTGGCAATAAAAATGATCCGTTTTGCAAAATCGTCTGCACCAGTGGCATTAAAAAGGTTTCGTTTTGTAAAATTGTCTGCACCCGTGGCAATAAAAATATTCGGTTTTGTGAAATCGTCTGCACCATTGGAAATCAAAATGTTTCGTCTTATAAAACTTTCTGCACAGTGGCAATAAAAATGCTTCGTTTTTAAAAATCGTCTGCACCAGTGCCAATTAAAATTGTTTCGTTTCGAAAAATCGTCTGCACCAGTGGCAATAAAAATGTTTCGTTTTGTAAAATCGTCTGCACCAGTGGCAATAAAAATGTTCGCTTTCGCAAAATCCTCTGCATCAGTGACAATAAAAATGTTCGTTGTGTAAAATCGTGTAAACCAGAGTAGAGAACCGAAATTTCAAAATTTTTCCTGATCAAAACAAGGGATTTTGTGGCATTTTCAGAAAATTTGGGTCTCTTTTTCAGTTTATCCGACAAAAATGGAAGTGCTGAACACGATTTTCCAGTTTATTCGATTCAAATGCTCAAAATACCCAAGATATAGGTTCTATCTTGTTTATTTGTACCTTTAGAGCGAAATAAACTCGATAGTTATTTTCAGCACTTCGATTTCCCTCGGGTAACCAAAAAAAAATCAAGAAAAAAATTTCAAAAAAATTCGTCAAGAAAAATTTTCCTTCATTTCGATCGAAAAAATGTAAAAAACCGAAAGTTTTTTTCATTTTTCTCAAGAACGATAAACAGCAGCGAAATAATTTTCGGCACACATAAACTACTCGACAAGATGAACAAGTCGATGTTTAAAGTCCGCGAAGATTCAATAATTCGTCGCGAAATTTCAAACTGAAATTTTATTTATAATTTATATGTTTGTAATCAGTAGATTACAAACTGTAAAAATTGTAAGTGTAATTGTAAAAATGCTATTAGAAACGTTTTTAAATTTTGCTGAAATCTAAAAAAATACTGATATGAGCAAAATCGGTTTTCTCGCATTTCGCCGTTTCCGCGGTCTTGACTTCCCGTGTCAATGGTATTTTTTAATCGAAAGCTGCCTAGGGAATATTATATATGTTTTACAACTAATTTTGGGACGCTGAATCGCTTGGTGAAAACTAGAAGTTTCTGTGGTAAGCCGTTCAAAAATTACGACGTCGTGAAATCTTCCGGAAATGCGAGATGGTGTACAGCGAGAAATTATATATCTTGTTTATTTGTAAATTTAGAACGAAATAAACTATAAAATCAGTTTCGGCACTTCGATTTCCTTCGGATAACAAAAAAAAAAATCAGGAGAAAATTTTCCAAAAAATTCTTCAAGAAAAACTCCATAATTTCGGTCGAAAAAAATGTGCTTTTTCGTTTTTTTTTTCATTTTTCTCAAGAATGGTAAACAGCAGCGAAATAATTTTGTGCACACAAAAATTACTCGACAATATAAACAATTCGATGTGTAAATTGTCGGGGAAGATTCAATAATTCGTCGCGATATTTCAAACCGAAATTTTACAATTTTTGATTTGACAAGTCGGTATCTCAAAAACGGTTGCAGATAATCCAAAACGGATTGCGGTATCGCTTTCAGAAGGTCTTTTTCCTATATATACAATCAGATACTCCAGCGCCGAAATTTCTTAAAATTTTCCACAATTTTAGCAGGCGATAGTGAACGGAAGGAGCTAACGAAATATAATTCACATATTTGTAATCCGCAGCCAAAATGCTTTCCGAAACGTTTTTAAATTTAGCTGTAACTCAAAAAATAACGATTTGAGCAAAATTGATTTTCTCGCATTTCGTCGTTTCCGCGGTCTTGACTTCCCGTGTCGATGGTATTTCATAATCTAAAGTTTCCTAAGGAATATTATGTATGTTTTACGACCAATTTTGGGATGCTGAATCGATTGGTGAAACTAGAGGTAGTAGTCTCTGTAGTAAGTCGTTCAAAAGTTAGGGCGTCGTGAAATCTTCTGGAAATGCGAGATGATGTACAGCGAGAAATTATATATCTCGTTTATTTGTAAAGGAAATAAATTAGTAAATCAGATTCAGCACTTCGATTTCCTTCGGGTAACAAAAAAAAAATCACTAAAAAAAATTCCAAAAAATTCATCAAGAAAAATTTTCATTTCGGTCGAAAAAAAGGTGCTTTTTCGGTTTTTTAATTTTTCTCAAGAACGGCAAATAGCAGCGAAATAATTTTTTGCACACAGAAACTATTCGACAAGACGAACAAGTCGATATGTAAATTGTCCGGGAAGATTCAATAATTCGTCACAAAATATCGAACTGAATTGTACGATTCACGATTTGACAAGTCGATATCTTAGAAACGGTTGCAGATTATAAAACGGATTGCGACATTGTTTTTAGAACGTAAATGTCCTATCAAAACACTCAGATTATCCGCGGGAAACTCATTACTTTCCAAGATTTCTACTCGGACGCCGAAATTACTTAAAATTTTCTTCAATTTTATCAGGCCATTGTGAACGGAAGGAGCTAGCGAAATATAGTTTGCATATTTGTAATCAGCAGCAAAAATGCTTTTAGAGACGTTTTTAATTTTGCTGTAACTCAAAAAATAACGATTTGAGCAAAATTGATTTTTTCGCATTTTACCGTTTCCGCAATCTCGATTTCACGCTTCGACGGTATTTCCTAATTAAAAGCCTCCTTCTAATATGATATACGTTTTCCGACGTTTACTGATGTAATTTTGAGACGCTTAATCGATTGGTAAAAACTCGAAGTCTCTGTGGAAAACCGTTCAAAGGGTATAACATAGTAAAATCTTCGGAAAATGCGAGAATTTCCTAAAAATGATTATTTATCATTTAAATATAATCATTTTTTAGTGAATGGATAATTTCAAAGTGTGTCTGAAAGTGTTTTTCCTACTGATATATTTGAAAATGGCAATTTTTCCACGGCTTACCCTACCAGTGTCGTTCGGTGTGATTGCTAACTCGTTGGCGCGCGTGAGCAAACTCTTACCTCAATTTTATTAAGTTCAATATTTTTTATTTTTGGTTGTTGTTTTTATACACTATTATTGGAGACGAAGTTGCCTTGAGAGGCGCTAAGCGCGGTTATGCACTGAGCGAATAGCCTTTATAAAGATGCAATACATTTTAGGATAGCTTTTGCTATCCCAAGGTCCACCACACATATGAGACCTGTTGATGGGACGTGAAATCCGGAGAAATAAATTTAAACTCGTTCTTGTTATTTCAACTCGTTTTTGTTACCGAAAATCCTATTAATTTAGTTGTTTAACGCCCACATCAGTGGATTATAGCTAAACGTTTTCTAGATCAGATTTGTGTTTACTTAAGGTTGTTTTTGTTGACACGTATCGAATAAACAAACCGTGGGGCGTAACGTTCGACCGGACCGCCGAGCGGTAATCGAATAAACAGAATTGCATTAAATTTTTTTCAGACCATAAATTGGAGCGATAAAATTATAATTTACGGTCTTTTAAGTACTCGCTAGCTATCGTGGAGTAGATATTTAGAATAAAAAGCTTATTATTATTCTGGGATGCCTTGTATTCAGACACGATTTTATTTTCGAGGGCCAACAATACTTAGAATGGTTCTTTAAAATTTATGAAAGCTATATAAAGTGATTATAACGTCAACAGAGAATTATTAGGAAGGAATGCTAAGGGGTTAGGCCACTCTAGGATTTTCAAAAAATCGTTTTTTTTAAATTGTTTTAAATGGACACTTAGGACCTCAAAAATGATATCTTAAACGAATATGGCCAGAAAATATCTCTAAGTACTTGTTTTTCGGATACGGTTGATGCTTTTGTAACTGTTAGCAACGCGTTTATCTCAAAAACTGGAATTTTCATGTTAGCCGTACCCATAATTCGTACAATTTTCAACGAATTCGCTTCAAATTTTAACTAGATCTTTAGAAATTTATTGTCTAAATAAGTACGCAGGATTTCTTTTTTATATGGCATAGTTCATTGGTTATTAACAATTTTCTGGCGATTTTTCTGCGAATTTTGAAATTTTGAAAAGTGCGCCATTCGGTCAAAAATTAATCTATCAAAAATATCCTACTTGCTTCTCTAGCTATTAAAATGTAAAATAAAGAAAAAAATAGTGTTTTATCATAATTCAAAATTTACAGTAGCTGTGTTACATGAGCTGTGGACGGAAAAGAGAGACCATTTGGGAAACGCTGCACAGCCACCATTTTTAAATTTTTAAAATTAAATAAATGATTCTATAAAAATTTTGTTTTACAGTTAATCGTATGTACAAAAAACACATAACTTGATATTTTCCCTGAAAAAAAAAGTCTATTTTTTGAACCCGTAAAGTAGCCTAACCCCTTAATGAAGTTATATACCACCTGGTATATAACTTCATTAAGGGGCCATTGAAAACGAAACAGAGAATTTTCAGATAGTTAAAGATGTATTCTCAAAAAACGATCGGACACGTCAACTTTGTTTCTGGGGGGGACACTTTTTACAAGAAAATTTCTAGCCAAATCACTTAACCCTTTCGGGCTGGGACCACAACCCCTACAATTTTGGCACGGTGGGGTACACCGTTTTGAGGTAAACTATTTTGGTGCATTTTAAATTATTCGTTATTAGTTGAAAACCAAATAAAATTATTTTATACGGCACAATAGGCGGAATTCGGGTGGTACGATCAACAGAAAGCAAGTAAAATTATTCTCAAGTCGACGTTTCTATTTATTACAAAAAACTTTTTCCGGACCTACAAAATGTTACAACGGTTACAATTAACAAAGTAAAAGACTTTTATACTTACTAAGAAGGTTACGAACAACTTATTTGAAAATTAATTAATAAAATGTCGGGTATAAACCGGGTAAAAATGTTTGTTTCCTGGTGCTGTGCCACACCAGGAAACAAACATTTTTTGTTAATCTATTTAAATATATTAAGTATAAAAACCAATGAAGTAAGGTACAAGTACAAGGGATTAAATCTTTAAGACGACCGAAAGATGTATTAATCGTGATATTACATTTGTCAGCTGTAATTGCCGGACTCTAATTGCCGCCATGCTGTTGAAGATCGACTTGATGGCAGGAGACAGTGATTCTACAGAGTGTAAACTTTTGTAGGTTTTTGTTTCGTCACTGATCACTAGACATCGGATTATATGCATTTGCACGTCACTGGCTGCGATCTGCCACCGTTCCCGCCTAATACAAAACACATTTAACTACTGAAATAAGCACCATAAATGAAAAAGTACTAAAATATGAAATAATGCTATAAAATAGCGTTTTATGCATTTGCATATGCAAACATGCAAATGCATATAATCCGATGTCTACTCATCATCTTAAACCACTGGAGTATAACAACTTTCTAAGCAACGCTGTGGGGTAGCTATTTTTTTTTGGGATATTGAACA
Organism: Phosphuga atrata; assembly: GCA_944588485.1. Taxonomy (NCBI): domain Eukaryota; kingdom Metazoa; phylum Arthropoda; class Insecta; order Coleoptera; family Silphidae; genus Phosphuga; species Phosphuga atrata. Next base: position 4,332,367 of record OX155898.1, read on the forward strand.
ATCTTACAATGCTAGCAGTACGTAGATCAGGATGGTCAGGATGGACCTATCTTAAAAAATCTAGTCTTAAGACCGAAACCTATATTCAACTAGTGCTGGAAAGGAACGTTAGACAAAAAGTTAAGATATCTACCCGAATTGGTGGGAAGTTAAGATATCTACCCGAATTGGTGGGTTTTTGGTGGCTATCAAGTTTAATTCGGTTATAGTGCTAAAAGGTAGAAATTGTTATTTTCGGATTCTGCGGTAAAGACAACATGTTCATTCAGATGTTCAAAACCTAAAAGAGTCTTTTTTTAATAATTAATTACGGAATAATTGCTTCGATTCCAAAAATAAATGAATGTATTAGCCCAAAATGCATATTATTTATACTGCTATTAAATACTTAGAAATAAATAACCTAATAATTTGAAAAACTTATCTGTAACAGATTATTATTACACATTATGCATTAAGTTGAAATTGCAAACGGTATTATTGTATATATTTTTATTGGAAATAAATAAATGGTTAAAAATCAAAACGCTATCGATATCTACCAATACCTATAGAATTACGATGCGACGTAATGCAGAATTTATGCTATTATACTTCAGAATTCCAATATCAAAATCTACGTTACCTATCGAATTACATTGCGATGTAATCCAGAATTTTTCGGATTATTCTCCTTAATCCACACATTTAGGTTTCCTAATAATAATAATAATAATCGGTATTGTCACCAAAAGGGATCAAATAATGGCCATCGACCATAAGGTCTTTCTGTCAGGTTTCCTAATTTGAACACAAGTTTTAAAATTAATACAAACAATGTGCCTATATGTATATATATATATATATATATATATATATATATATATATATTAGGGTGGGCCAAAAAAAACTTTTAATTTTTTTTCTTGTAGCTACTACGAAAATATCGTCCATGATGACGAAAAAAAAAATCTGGTAAAGTTTCAGCCCTTAATATTAATATTGAGAGGTGGCTCATTGTGATTTTTATTTCCCATTTAAATAACATAAGAATTTGTTTTGTTTTTGTTTGGATTTTTAATGCACTCGAACAAATAAATGTCTCGTGGAAATAAATACATATTCTTGTAGGAAATTTAACGATCTACAAAAAAAGTCTGAAATAATTTTTTGCTAAGTTGACTCGTTTAAAAGTTATTCGCGGTTAAAGTCCAACCTCAAATAGTTGAGGATAACTTTTACAATTTCTTATACTCTATCACAAAGTAATGACTCAAAAACTTAAAATATCTTAGTTTTCGTAAATCTTATCGAGTTTTTTTGATAATTTCGTAGAGAAAATTTTATGTGATTCAGCACGATTCAAATAAAAAGCGCTAAAACGATATTTTGTAATAACGTAGTTGGCAGTACTGTAGAGATTGTCAAATATGTCAAATAAATGTTAATTCGTTATTTAAAGTCAACTTATTACTCTTTTGTATTTTACCGCTAAAATCACTGTGGTTGTCGATCATAGCGCCACTTGGCATATTTACATGTAAATAATACTTAAGGTAACGACTATCTTTTACAACTTTGTTTATACTGTGTGAGATCTTGGGTTGATTGATGTGTATTTAATTATTATATTCGAGTATTAGTAAAGTTTACTGAGTTATTTTTAATTTTTATTATTAAAACTTGTTGCCTTTAATTAAAAAATGAGCTGCAAGCCTATTTTTTTAATTGGTACTCCAAACCCGAACGTCTTTGGCCGTAAATTACCTACCGTTAAACCGTTTTTTTATCACCATGTTGTATTGAAGGAGACAATTAAACAAAGTGCAGGGAATACCATAGTTAAAGTTGAAAAGCAATGGTATTCTGATGGATTGACTGTTTGTGGAAGAGAAAACGCTGTAAAAAAATTGCTAGGCTTACATTGTAAGTGGAAAAGTTTAAAAAAAAATAAAAGCAGAAAAAATTCACCAGCTCAGATGAAAAATCAGTCTCTTTTTCAAAAAAAGTTGGCTGAACTCTTTGATACTACGAATCAAAAAAACCTTCAATCAATATATCACGATAAAAAGATTTTTCTAGAGGGGCAAAAATCTTCGAATCGAAGAGGAATTATAAATTTAAGTTCACAACGAGACACTGAAGCAGATGTGATGATAGCCGATGAAATGAGTAAGTATTATATTTTATGAACATGTAGAGGAAAGTAACCAAATATGGAATACCGTTTTGTTTTTTACGCATAAAAAAAACAAATTTAAAAAATCTAAAACTTTTAATCGTAATGATCAACAGACATATTTTGCCCAACATAGTAACAGTCTTGTATTATATTTATTAATTATAAGTAAGTACTTATTAAAATTACTTACTTACTATAATTTCTCTAAAACAAAGTCAACATAAAGGTATCTAATTATGGAATAGTACCCCAAATATGGAACACTACAAAACCTATCAAAAATCAACCATAATTTCTATGAGATACTTTAGAACTTTGGTCAAATATAAAATGTAACTTAAACTACTTGCAATAATCTCAAATCCAGGGGTCGAATTCTGCACCAGCGCAATCATTATGTGCCTAAAGTTCGCATATGTATTTTTACGTCATAAAAAGTTTTCTGACAGTGACAAAACAATACAGTCTCACCCCGGCTATAGTACTCGCTCGACTAACGAGTTGCAACCTATACGCGCGTATAGTGTTAGAGTTAGATGATCACTGCTTATTGCGTCTAGAGGTATTTGTTTTCGAGAAATGCCGGTATTCCACATTAGGGATACTATTTCATATTTGGTTACTTTCCTCTAATAATTAACATTCATAGTGCATAGTGCTCATAACTCGATATAAATAAATTCCTAATTAATAATTATCCAACTGTACAATACATAAATTGACTGTTATTAATTGTTTTAACGTATAGTTATAATTAATTTATTACTTGATTAAAAATATTGCTAGCTATCATTTTTTCTGAATAACTATAAGTAGATGACTACAAATTCCTTTTACTTTCAACTTTCAACTTTTAATATTTTATTTTATTTTTCCTAAAATTGTCAAAGACTCTTTTTCTACATCTAATAATATTCGTATGCTTATAAAAATATTCAAATTTTCAATTGTAGATCAGCCAGTGAAAACAGATAAACAGATCTCAATAACTAGACAAGAATCTGACCTAATAATATCCGAGTCATCAGCAAGCGTGACTTCAAAATCAGTCTCTGATTTTGAAAATGAATACACTCCTCCTATTGCTTCTAAAATTAACGTGATAACACCAGAATTAGTTGCTGCATTAGATCGATCGAATGTTTCTTGTAGAAATGCCATGTACATTATTGCTGCGACTCTGAAAAGCGTTGGAGTTGATTTAAATAGTGTAAATATCAGTTACAAAACAATTCAACGTAGCCGAATAGCTTTGCGAAAAGAAATTGCGAAGGGGTTAAAAGATGAGTTAAAGTTTGAAAATAATTGTATTGTGCACTGGGACGGAAAACTGTTGACAGACCTCACGGGAACCGATACCTAGATAGACTTCCAATCGTTCTGACATCATGTAGTGGTGAGCAATTGTTGGGTGTGCCGAAGCTAAAATCAGGAAGTGCCAATGATCAAGCAGTTGCTATTCTTGAAACTCTAAAGCAGTGGGGTCTTAGTTCATATGTCAAAGGGATGTGTTTTGACACAGCAGCTGTTAATACAGGTTAATTATTTATGATATACAAGCTATTCATTTGAATCATCTATGTTTTTCGATTGTTCCATTCGTTTTCTAGGAATTCATCATGGGACTTGTGCTGAAATAGAAAAAGCTTTAAGTCGAGAGTTGATCCATTTACCTTGTCGCCACCACATCTTTGAACTCATTTTTAAAGGTGTGTTTGAGGTATATTGGCCAACCTCATCAGGCCCAAACGTTCAATTCTTCTAGATTTAAAAATAAATGGAATGACCTTAATAAATGCAATTTCAAGGCTGGGATGGATGATAGTATCGTCAATGAAATATTGTCAAATAGCAAACAAGCGTTAATTAATTTGATTGAAGAAAATTTACAGGTATGAACTCATAAATTTGACTTCACAAAAATTATACATGCCATATGTTCTTGATGAAGTTGTCAGATCATCCTCACTTTATAGGATAATTTGAATTATTTTTTTTCTAAATACAGGTCCGTCAACCGAGAGATGATTATAAAGAGCTTTTAGAGATCTGACTGATTTTATTGGGTGAAAAGCCAAAAGTTAACTCTATGTTTAAATATCCAGGTCTAATTCATCATGCTCGTTGGATGTCAAAAGCCATTTATTCGTTAAAAATATTTCTTTTTAGAGGAGAATTTAAATTAACCGCATGAGAAATTAACGGTTTACGTCAAGTGTGTATTTTTCTAGTAAAAATATATTTAAAAGCTTGGTTTACTGCTCCATCTGCGATTTTGGCACCACACAATGATCTGATCTTCATGCAAGACTTGATTAGGTATAAAACTGTAAACAGTTCCGTATCAAGAGCAGCTTGTTCAAAAATGATGAATCACCTGTGGTATTTGAGTGAACAGTTGGCAGTTATTTCTCTGTTTGACGATTATGTGCCTCTACTCGTAAAGCAGAAAATGATTTTATCTTTGGAAAAAAATCAAATAAGCACTGATCCAAAAAAGAAGCGATATGAAATTGAGCAAGAAAATTTAGATACGTTGTTATCAGCAGACCTGAGTGATTTTATTTCAAAAAAATCATTGACTACATTTCAAATATTTGATTTACCTACTGATTTCATGGACAAAAATGTTGAATTTTGGACACAGGATGAGAGCTATCAAGAGAATCTGACATTTTTAAAACGTCTCAGCGTTGTCAATGATGTAGCAGAAAGAGGAGTTGCATTAATAGAAGAGTATAACAAATGCCTGACCAAAAATGAAGAACAGTTGCAATATTTATTGCAAGTAGTTAAAAATCACAGGCAAAAATTTCCCAATTGTAACAAAAAAAATTTAGTTTGATTTTGAGATTTAAAAAATGGTAAGTTATAAAATAGTTTAAAACAGTATTATTACAATTGAAAAATTATTGAAACATGATTTTTAATGTTTCACATTACCTAATAGTCAAGTGCAAATAAAGCACTTATTAATTTTTCAGGGAATGATGCGCTCAGGTAAAGTACAGTTCTTAGTGTTTTTTTTTTCATTAGGTATGAAAATATCGATTTTTCTTACGATTATCGATGTTTTGTAAAAATTTTATTGTTTTATCAAAAAAAACTCGATAAGATTTACGAGAGCTAAGATATTTTATGTTTGTGAGTCATTATTTTGTGATAGAGTATAAGAAATTGTAAAAGTTATCCTCAACTATTTGAGGTTGGACTTTAACCTCCAATAACTTTTAAACGAGTCAACTTAGCAAGAAATCATTTCAGACTTTTTTTGTAGATCGTTAAATTTCCTATAAGAATATGTATTTATTTCCACGACACATTTATTCGTTCGAGTGCATTAAAAATCCAAACAAAAAATAAATAAATTCTTATGTTATTTAAATGGGAAATCAAAAATCACAATGAGCCACCTCTTAATATTAATGTTAAGGGCTGAAACTTTACTAGAATTTTTTTTTCGTCATCTTGCACGATATTTTCGTAGTAGCTAAAGAAAAAGAAATTATAAGTTTTTTTTGGCCCACCCTAATATATATACATATAGGCACATTGTTTATATTATATATATATATATATATATATATATATATATATATATATATATATATATATATATATATATATACATATAGGCACATTGTTTATATTAATTTTAAAACTTGTGTTCAAATTAGGAAACCTGACAGAAAGACTTTGTGGTCGATGGCCATTATTTGATCCCTTTTGGTGGTTTTCTTATATATATATATATATATATATATATATATATATATATATATATCTTAGTAAGCAAACTTTGAAAATATGTTTTGTGGTTATGTAATCAGAGTGGAAACAAGAAATATAATTAAGGAGAAATATGGAATAGCATTTTTTTTCAATTTACGGTGATATCATGTTGAAGTTGAATATTTACATTTACTTTTCAGTTATTATAGAACATATTATTAGTAATTATAATTATAAGTTATTAAAATTCTAAGTAAGTTATCATAATTGTAAGTTATCATAATTGTAAGTAAGTTATCATAATTGTAACAATGTTACCTGGTTCAAGAAGAATCTTCATACTTTCTTTAAAACATTTATGTGGATGAATCCATTTCTATTGAATCCATTTCAATTTATCAAAATTGAAACAAGAAACATAATAAACAATAAATATGGAATTGCAAGTTGTATGTACTAATAAAACTCGTTTAAAGTTGTTATTTGCATTTACTTACATATTATCAAATAATTGATTACTATTTATAGGTTATTAGTTTTGCAAATCTTACCTTGATCAAGAAAAGAATCCTTAGCACTTCACTACACTGCACCCCACACACTACTGAACTAATTTTCTCTCAGTCCACAAAAAAAATGAATGCATTTATTTCCACGCGATTTGTTATCATAGCGACGTTCGGATTCCGAGAAAAAAAAAATGTTTTTTTGCCGTGTAGACTCACAAAAACTCCACAAATGAACGCCCGAGCCACATTTATTTACAGACAGCGTTGCAATTCTTTTACATGTATTCACAATACGATATTTATAAATAAACATTTATATATAAATATAAATGTTTTTAATTTTATTTTCTTAATGCCATAGTTTTTGTGTCTACATAAACGTAATTGTTTGTTTTAATATTCGTGCTTGTTGAAGAACTTGTCGCGATCCTATTGGCTAATTATTCGAGAAGATTTTTATAGCGATTTCTGAATACCTACAATCTAACAAAACTTAATGAGTTCAATAGGGATTTCAGGTGGCGCTGACTTTCGGAGATGCATTTGTTGATTTTGACGTAAGCAAACAAGATGGCGATTGTAATTGTTTCGCGTCGAATTATAATTCAAATTAATTTATAAATATCGCTCAGTTTCATGTGTTTAAAACGTAAGTAAATTTTGCACAAGCTCTGTTAATTAATATGTTTTCGCCAGAATATCAGATTTTAATTAGTAACAGACTTTAAAACAAATTTACGTGATTTGAACTTGTAAAAGTAAAATCACGCGTGTTATATCAAAGCACGAAACAAATATTTGTTTAAAAAACAATTACAAGTTAATTGAATATTTTGTCGAAAGAATATTTGTAAACCGAGATGTTTTAGTTTGCTAATTCCACTTGATTTTTTATTGCAGTCCATAAAAACTTCGTTTTCGGTTCGGTTTGGATAGTGATGAACAATTTCAGTGATTTAATTCAAGTGCTCATGAACATCCCAAGATTTCTCTGCTGTGCGTCAATCAAGGTAAGTGCCAATATGTTTGCAAATTTCTTTTATATAATAATCCTTTATTGGCATAAATGTAAATACACGACCGTTCGTACATTAGTGTTGTGACAAGTATAGAACAAAAAATAAAAAAAAAAAAAAAATGACACCTGAATGAAACGGAAAATACAAATATCCAAATTAATACAGCAAAAAATAAACAGTTCAAAAGTTCTTAGATCAAAAAAAAAAAAACAAAAAAAAAGGAAGCCTTTAACCCTGTCCTTTGCACTTCAATATTTTTTTCATGTACACAAAACCGGAGCCACTCTCATCCATAACCTTCTTCCAGTTTTTCGCCACTGACTTTTCCTCTTCGCTCCATTCACATTTCTTACAGCTTAACACCCAATGTTCCCAGAGCTCCTCCCCTTCTCCACATACTCGACAAGTCCTATCTGTTGCAGCCATCCAATATCTTCTACCCCTTTCCTCACTACCGCACCTAAACCGGGCAATCGCTACCTGTGGGGCTTTAGGATTAACTAGATACTCTGGACATCTGCCAAAAACTGTATTTTGGATTTTTCTGAAACTTGGATTTTGCTGTAGTCTCTATTATAGGTACTCTCACCTATGTGTCTTTGTCTCTCTTGCAGCTCTATCTCCAGTAGTCTATCTGCCAGAATCCTTTCCACTAACATTCCCTCATTCATCATTCTCTCGATCTCTTCTTGGTTCCATCCCCCTCTTTCATACATACGCTTGCGCAGACATCCCCATTTTGTTTCCTTATTACTCCCTTTACCCTCCTTTCTTACCGCTTTCAAAACGTCTTTCACTATTCTTTCTTCTCCCGCACTATTCACTTTCCTTTCAAATTTAGCCACTCTCATAACCGCGGTGTTTGCCACCTTGTTAGAATTTGTTTCTTGTTGAACGATGTACCAGGGGGTGGACTTTTCTAGCTGCAGGGCCCCCTTTATGAACTGTAACTGCACTCTCTCTATGTCGTTTTCCTCTTTCACACCCCAAATTTCTGCCCCATACATCATAATACTACGTACGCACGCCTTCCATACAATCATTTTCGCCCTAAAATTTTCCCGCAAGTATACTCTCCATGTATCCCAGAGCCTGTTAGCAGCCACCCACGCTTTTTTTACTATATACTTGATATGTGCAGCGCACGACCCATTTTGTTGGAACATAAAAACTCCCATTCAAAACTCTCTTTCCTTGATCCCTTTCTCTTCCGAAACAGCATCCACTTTGTTTTCAGCACATTTACCTTTAACATTCGTTTTTTGAAAAACTTTTCCATTCGTACTAACACCTCTTTCATTTCCACTTTCGAACTTGCTAAGACAACGACGTCGTCCGCATAAGCTAGACTCCAAATCTTTTTCGTCCCTATTACTACCCCTCCCGCTTGACCCAAGCTTAGCGTTCTCTCGAGGTCCGCAGTATATAGATTAAATAGTAGTGGACTTAACGGGCACCCTTGTTTTAACCCTTTCCTAACCTCAAATCTTTCAGATAGCCTTTCACCTATCTTCACTCTACACCATGTTCTCTCATATAGATGCTCAATGCTCTCCCTGATCTGTTGCGATATACCTTTCTCCCTCATATATTCCCACATTTTCTCTCTCACTACTGAGTCATATGCAGCTTTGAGGTCAACAAATACCGCGTACAATTTCCCCTTAGGTTTAGCTATTTCTCTTTGTATGATATAATTCAATATGTATATCTGTTCAGTTGTTCCGCGTCCTTTTCTGAAGCCAGCTTGTACCTCTGGGATTAGATTCCTTTTCTCTGCTTCTTCTTGTAACTTTTTTTCCAGTATCTTTGCAAAGATCTTGTATGATGTGTCCATTAGAGTTATCCCCCTATAGCTTCCTAGTTCCTCCTTGTTACCTTGCTTAAAAACTGGTACAATAATTCCTTCCCTCCAACTGTCCGTAATTTGTTTGCTACCTTTGAAAAAGCTGTTAAGTTCACCACGAAGTCTCTCCTTCACAATTAGTGTGGCTAGACACCACGCCTCACTTGGCACCGAGTCTGGGCCTGGAGCTTTCTTTCTTTTGAGTGCTGACATAACCGTTTCAACCTCTTCCTCTGTAATCTCTTGTGATTGCGATTCCACTGGTCTAAAATCTCTCTATCTTTGCTCCCTAATTTCTGTCTCTCCGGCCAGCAACTCACAGAAGTGATTTTTCCACCTTTCTGTGCTAATTACTGATGAGATCTCTCTTTTTGGTTTCCTTGCAGCAATCAGTTTCCAAATATCCGACTCTCTGCTCAGCTGGCTGATTTTCTTTATTTGGCATTCCTCCCACTCTCGTTTCTTTCTCGTCTCTGCTTCTTTCATTTCTTTGTTCTGTCTTTTGAGCTTTTCGAGTGTTGTTTTTCCTTCTCTCCAGGCTCTAAATTCGGCTCTAGTTCTTTTCTTTATACCTATTAGTTCCTCGTCTATCCAAGCATTTTCGCAATTTTTCTTTGGGTGTGATATTTTAACAATTAGTGCTTTCTTTATCATAGCAGTGAGTTTCGGTAGTTCCGCATATTCCACTCCATCCATTCTGTCTAAGTTTTCCTGGTATCGCGCAATAGCCGACTCATTCCACATCACCGTTTGTTTAACCACACCCTTGCTTTCCCCCCAGCTGTCTATCTCACCATACAGGGTAATTTCTAGTGGTAGATGGTCCGATTCCAGCCTTTCTCCTATTTTGAAAACATCGATACGTCTTATGGCGTCTTCGTTGGCGATCCCGAAGTCAATGACCGAGGTACCGCCTCCACCAATATACGTTAACTCCCCTTTCCAATCGCCATTTGTGCACCCATTTAGCACATACCAGTTATGGTTCTCAACCCAGTCTAACCATTTTTTTCCCTCCTTGTTAACTGATTTGTCTTTCGAAAGTCTAGCTATTTCCACCCCTTCTGCATCGAGACTTCCAGCTTGGAGTTCACCGATCCTCACATTCCAGTCTCCGATGATCAGTACTTTCTCTCCTGAATCCCTTGCCAGGCTTTTCTCAATGTATTTCATAATGCTCTCTAGATTGTTGTTGTTATAGACAGTAATTACTCTCCACTTATCTTCGCCTACTCGTACTGCTCTCTCTTGTACCCCTTCGATGTTCTCCATATCTATATTGTATTCTTTCTCCGCTACAAGCTTTATACCGGTAATTATCCCTCCCTTTGCTCTTCCCCTGTTGGAGATCCTCTTTGCAGATTGACATTTCCATCTGTATTCCGCTGGCAGTAGGTTTCTTACTTCGTTCCAGTCCTTTTCTTCAACCCATGTTTCCGTTAGCCCTATCACGTGGAATTTCTGTAAGTATTGCTTAATAGATTTGCACTCCTCTCCTTTTAATCTTTTCTTTAGCCCTGCTATATTCCATGCTATTATTTTAAAGTTTTCCCTTCCCCCTTTATGCTCCCCCGTACTTCCTTTAATGCTTAGTGAAAAAACAGCTCTTCCAGCGAACTTGTTACTGGGTTATACCTGTGCCATTTATTATCTATGAAATTTCTTTTAAATTTATGGTTTATTTACTTTAATGAAAAAATAAAAAAAATTCGTGATTATAATAAAATATTACCGGTGTGAAACTGGCAATAACTTTCAGCAATAAAAAATTTGCGTAAAATTTTTATTTCAAAAGGCTATAACTTTCTAATTGATAGGGATTTTTCAAAATTTTCTTCACAGAACTGTTGCACACTAAGTCACCTCATAAAATATTCCAACATAATTTAATTTTATTTTTACACATAGGCATAATAATCATATTAAAGATAAAATAAAAGTTAAAATTTAGAGCAATTTGACGGTCCAGCAATAAAACAGTACCGCGTCGAGCTGGTGTATTTTAAGTCTTGGTGAAATTTTATTAATTGTACAATTTTTTTTTAATGCTTCGATAGATAAGTAGATAAATTTATCCCCTAGTGGGAATTGAAAGAAAATGTGGGAAAATATCAAATTTACTTCTATTTACCCCTATTGCAATAAAACAGTGCCCGGCGAACGAAAGTGGGGTGGAATACATTTACTTTTGCGAATTTTTGTCTTTCACACATGTCTAGGTACATTTATTCACTAGTGATGTGTGAAAGAAAATTTGAGAAAAGTTAGTTAAAATTTACTGCAATTTGACGTTCTGGATATGAAACGGTGCTACGTGGAGCAGCTGCATTTTAAGTTTGGTCGTTATTTAATTGTTTTTTTATATTTCGAAAAATGTTTTATTTCGTTGTTAGTTACATTCATTCTCTAGTGATATTTGAAAGAAAAATTGAGAAATGTTGAAAATTACTACCTCTTTGGATTTTTCTATTAAATGGCAACTGCGTGGAATGCACTTTTTTAAATAATCGCTGTGCGCTTATTATTAGAAATTTTGGAAAAATTCCTGCTTGAGAAATGAAGGTAATACTGTGGCCCAATAGATGGTGAAAATTATATTGGAAAATTTTGGAAAATAATACACTTTGACGTTCAGCGTTTAAGAAGTGAGTAAATGTGAATATTTGTTGATCTTTAATATCATTATTATGCCTATGTGTAAAAAGAAAATTAAATTTTGTTTGAGTATTTTATGAGGTGACTTACTGTGCAACAGTTCTATGAAGAAAATTTTGAAAAATCAGTGTCAATAAGAAAGTTATAGCCTTTTGAAACACAAATTTTACGCAAAATTTTTATTGCTGAAAGTTATTGCCAGTTTCACACCGGTTAAAATATTGTATTTATAGAAAATTAAAAACAGTTTATAAAAAATTACACAGAGAATATTAGACCGACAAGACTAGACAGACGAAACTAAAAGGAAGGAAATAAAGAGACAAGACTACACAGGCTAGACAAGACTAGATAAGACAAAAGACTAGACAAGATTGGACAAGACTGGACAAGACCAGACAAGACTAGACAAGATTGAACAAGACTGGACAAAACTGGACAAGACTGGTCAAGACTGGACAAAACTGAACAAAGCTGGACAAGACTGGACAAGAATTGAAAAGACTGGTCAAGACTGGACAAGACTGCACAGGACTGGGCAAGACTCGACAAGACTGGACAAAACTGGACAAGACTGGAAAAAAACGGACAAGACTGTACAAGACTAGATAAGACTGGACAAGGCTACACAAGACTGTACAAGACTCGACAAGACTGGACAAAACTGTACAAGACTGGAAAAGGCTGGACAAGACTGGACAAGACTTCTTCTTCTTCTTCGTGGCCCTACAGCCCTATCTGGATCTGGGCCTCCCGTATTTTCTGCTTCCAGTCGTCTCGTTGCCTTGCTGTTGTTTTCCAATTATGAACTTTTAATATTTGTTTGGCGTCCTCTTCAATGTTGTTTGTCCATCTCTGTCTTGGTCGTCCCCTTCCCCTTGCACCCTCCATCCGCCCTTTATATACTTTCCTTGGTATTCGGTTCTCACCCATTCTCTCCAAGTGTCCCGCCCATTTTAATCTTTGTAATTTTATAAATTCGACAATATCTGGCTGGTTATATTTCTGTTTTAATTCGAAATTATATCGGACTCTCCATTCCCCATTCTCTACTAATGGTCCATATATTTTCCTTAGGATTCGTCGTTCCCATCTTGCTAATATTTCATCCGGGTATCTGGTGATTGTCCATGTCTCACTTCCATATGTCACCACTGGCCTTATAATGGCTTTGTAAATTGTGATTTTTGTTTTTCTTGAGACTGATTTGGACTTAAATATATGTGAAAGTGCATATAAAGCAATCATACGACCCATCCTCACATACGGAAGCGAAGCATAGACGCTGACCCAGAAATCGGAAAAGATGCTGGAGATTTTGGAGCGAAAGATCCTGAGGAAAATTTATGGGGCAATTAACAGCGAAGAGGGCTGGAGAATTAGGATGAACTTCGAACTATATCAGTTATACAAAAGCCCAGATGTGGTATCCCACATAAAACTAAGCAGGCTAAGATGGGCGGGACATGTGTGCCGGATGGCTCCAACAGCAGTGCCGAGACAAATACTCAGAGTGCCGGAAGGTAGAAGGAAAGCGGGCAGGCCAAGGGCGAGATGGGAGGAAAGTGTGAAAAGGGATGCGAGAGAGATGCTGGGGGTGCGGAACTGGCGGGCGGCGGCAGAGGAAAGGCAACGCTGGAGACGACGTTTGGTGGAGGCCAGGGCTCGCTTCGGGCTGTAGCGCCATTGGAGAGAGAGAGATATGTGAAAGTGAAAAGTAGGCTCTGTTTCCAGCTAGTATGCGTTGTTGTATTTCCTGTTTGATATCATTTTCACTGTTGATTTGGGCTCCCAGATATTTGAATTGTTGCACTACTTCGGAGTTGTTATCTCCTATTGTGTAATTATGGCCAAGTCTTCTTCTTGGTTTCATCGGCAGTAGTTTGGTCTTTGTTTCGTTGACCTTCAGTCCGATTTTACTGGCCTGTGTTTCCAGTTTGCTGAATACTTCATTTATTTCCCGTTCTGTTCTGGCAACTTGATTAATATCGTCTGCGTAGGTAATTATTTGATGTGACTTGTGTATTATTGTGCTGTTGAGGTTATCACTGGTGTTTGTTATTGCCTTCTCTAGCGCAATATTAAATAGCATCGGTGCAAGTCCATCTCCATGCCGCACTCCTTTAGTGGTTGAGAGTCTGTCTATCATTTGGTCTTGTATTCTCACTACAGCCTTTGAGTCTATCATTGTTGTTGTGGCTAATCTAACTAATTTGATTGGTATGCCAAAAGCTTCCATTATATCATATAGCCTGTTCCTGTCTATACTATCGTAGGCTTCCTTGAAGTCAATGAATAGCTCATATATTGGTAGATTATACTCCTATGATTTTTCTAGTATTTGTCGGGTGGTGAAGATTTGGTCAATAGTTGATCGTCCTTCTCTGAAACCTGCCTGATGCTCCCCTATGATTTCCTTTCCATACTCTGCTATTCTTTGGCGTAGTATACTAGTGAATATTTTATATGTTATACAGAGCAGCGTTATTCCTCTGTAGTTGTTACAGTTAAGTTTGTCACCTTTTTTGTAAACCGGGCATATGATCGCCGTGTCCCATTCTTCAGGGATTCTTTCTTTTTTCCATATCTCGGTGATCAGTTTGTGTATTTGTTTGGCTAGCGTTTCCCCTCCGTTCCTTATTAGTTCTGCTGGGATATTATCTATACCAAGTGCCTTGTCGTTGTTTAGCTCTCGTATGGTTTTAACGACTTCTTCGTAAGTGGGGTCTGTTATTAAAGGTTGTGCCGTTAGTCTTTCTTCCTTTTCGTAGTTGTCATTTTCTCTCTCTGTTTGATTCAATAGGTTCGCAAAATGTTGACGCTATATTTCCATAACTTCTCCTGTTTCTACTATGCATTTTCCTTCTTTGTTTTTACAAATAGATGGTCTTGGGTAAAAATCTTGTCTGGTGTTTCTTAATATATTATATGTACTGGACAAGACTGGACAAGGCTAAACAAGACTGGACAATAGTGGACAAGACTGGACAAGAGTGGACAAGACTGGACAAGAGTGGACAAGACTGGACAAGAGTGGACAAGACTGGACAAGACAAGACTATAAAATACTAGACTAGAAAAGTCTAGAAAAGACCAGACAAAACCAAACAAAATATTTATATGTATATATACAGTTTATCCGGGGATTGAGGTAGCCAATAGGGCAAAAATCGTATTTTTTTTTATTTTACGCCCAAAAGTCATTCTTTATAAAAAGTTCTACTTGTCTAGTAAATTAATGGACGATAAGAAATTTTTAGATCAAATGTACAGGGTGTTAATAAATTAGGAATATTTGAAAAGGCATTAGTTACATTATTTATTATTTTTTACAAAAATTTTATAAAATAAAAAGTTGTTTATAAACTAACGTAGAGTCTGAATACAAATTTTGAAATAAAAATTCGAATTTTTAATAATTATGTACATACCAACTCGATACACGTTTCCGCTAACTTATTAAATCTACCCTATACTTTTCGAATGGTTCGCGGTTGATTCAGATCATGGATTACTTCTCCTATGCGTTGTTTTAATATTTCCCTATCATGTGGAACATCACCTGAATACACCTTTTGTTTTAAGACACCCCACAAGAAGAAATCTAATAATGAAAGCTCAGGCGACCTAGCTGGGTAATGGTTGGGGTCAAACCTCCCTATCCACCTTTCGCCAAAATGATCATGTAACCATTGTCTAACTAAGGCTGTGCAATGTGCTGGGCAGCCGTCTTGTTGTCCAAACAAATTATTACGTACTTCTGGCCAGTGGTCCCTTTTAGATCTGTTGATTTCTGTGCGTAAGTTCTTTTTTGCTGTGGCGTAAGAATTTCTGTACGTAGCTTCTATGTCTGGGTTTGGATTTCTCTTCCCTTTCCGTTGGTAGGCACGTCTTTTAGCAAAACAGATCTTTCTCATCTCAGCAATTTTCGCGCTCCACCAGTATACCTGTATTTTTTCGAAGGCTTTTTTGGCATAAGGATATCATTGCAAGTTTTTTGTGGTACACAGTAGAGAGCAACAGGTGAGCGGTCATTTGTGTTGTGAATTTTCTTGTCCAGCTTATTTGCGAATTTGTCCTCGTTTATATTTTTTGCGTGCCACCCCTTCCATTTTTTTGCAGATGGCTTTATTGTACCTACGTCTATACGGTATGACAAATACCTGTGGTCACTTAGTATTTTCCTTGTTAGCACCTGCCAGTTTTGAATGTTATGCACAAGGTCGACCGTAGCAAGAGTAAGGTCTAGTATGGAGGAGCTGCTCCTGCGTTCAAAAGTGGGTGAGTTTCCTACGTTACTCACATATTGATCGACTTCTGAGATCCAGTCCAAGATAATTTCTCCGCGTTTATCTGTACCTGAGCAGCCCCAATAGGGGGATTTTGCATTGAAGTCTCCTCCGACTAGTTTGCGCTTGGTTTGGCACCGAATGTCCTGGCCGAGGGTCCCTATCCACCCTAGCTCTAATTCCTGGGGAATACTGTTTGGTGATAGATAGCAGCTATATATCACAAGCTCTTCTAGCTCGACCCTTTCGAAACCGGGTCCACCTACGTGTTTTAAGACCGCTAGGTCCTTGTTGCATATAAAAATTGCCGCATCATTCTATCATCCGTGATCCAGCCTTTCTTCATGGTTTTTTTGTTTGGTTCACTGACTATGACAATGTCTATTGTTAGTTCGTGGACGGTAGCCCTTAATAGGTCATGGGCAGCCGGGCTGCGCATGGCATTTATTTAGATTATATTAATCATTGCTCCGATTTGTCTCGTCTTGCTTCCTATAACGCTTTTTTGGGTATTGGGCATGCTCCATTGTCTTCTCGGCGCCCAACCTGGCCACAGATGAGGCAGTGTGATTGTTTCTCACAATCCTTGGCAATGACTCGTACAGTTTTAGACGATCGTAGTCATAGTTTCTTTTGCCATTCCGCTCGTTTCGCCTTCGCTAGAGCTTTTTTAAATTCCTGGCACGTTCCTGAACCTGCCTGGTGTCCCTTCATATTACAGACTGGACAAAACATTTCATTTTTGCACTCAGTTGATTTGTGGCTTTCTTGACCACAATTATAGCACAATTTCTGCCTGGTTGGGCCGTTGCGCGTACTACCATGGTGCGCATGGTGCCAACATCTATAGCATATCTCCAGTTGGATTCTCTCCCTCGCCCTGCATTGAACCCATCCAACCTTTTATGTGCCTTTCTCTAGAAGTTCCTTAGCCTGTTTCTGTGGGAGCGATACAGTCGCCAGCTGGGTTTCTCCATACGCTGGTCTTATGTTTTTAATGTTTATTTGTTCTTTCCTAACCTCAATTTTTACTTTATGACGTTTATGACTGCAGCAATTATTTTTTCGCTCGTGGTAACTGTGACTAGGTCTATGATGTTAACGATGATATTTTGGGTTTTAGCACGGATTTCGACGTCTGGAAGTTTTTGTTTAATAGTCCGTTTTTCACCTTCAGCCTTACCTTTTTCTACTTTCAGAAGTAATTCACAATTGTTACCTCTTACTGACAACTGGGGAATGGTATTTATACCATTCCTAGTATAATATATCTATAAGAGGGGTTAAATCATCCCATTAATTCATATAAGGAGGAGATTGAATTTTCTTGGCTCCTCCCATGAACATTCGAGGCTTAAATTCTCTAAATACCTGAAAATGTCTGGTCCTCTAGTTAATCTCTATAAGAAGGTTTTTATAGGCCTTCGCACGTTCGATAATATGTTTGGGAGAGGTAGATTTTAGCGCGGTAATTAAACCCCTTAGTTTCTGGACAAACTACAAAACAATAAAACAATTACATTTATCCAAAACGTGGGACAGAGGGCACGTTTTGGAATGTGCGCTAATGGCACAGATGTCCAGTCCTGGTTTTTATTACAGATCCGCTAAAAAAAATCCACACCATACATTAACTTTTTTTTAACGTTGACCAAGTTTGTTTATTAAGTAATTAGGATTCTCGTAAGCACTATGACAACTATTTTGTGAAGATACGTATCCGTTTGTGCAAAATGTACATTATTCGGTAAAAAAAATAAATCCATGAAATCTTTAGTTTTCAGGGAAATTTTCACCTATCCATAAACAAAACTCTAAACGTATCTCTTCATCAACAGGTTCAAGTGTATCCGCCCCATCTTTGGCTTAAACGGTTGAGTTTTTTCCCTTTCCTTTAATTTTGTTTTCCTTAAAAATTGTGTTATACCGTTTTGCTTAAATCGAGTGTCGCTTCCGTAAAGATAATTTCTGGTTATCTAAAACAGACCGTATTACTAATAATGTATGTGCATTGCTAATAATTTGGGCAACCAAAAATATGCTCTTAAAAAAGTACTTTAGGTGCTTAAAATATGCTCAATAAAAATTTAAAATATGCTCTATAAAGATGAAAATATGCTCTATAAAAATTAAAAAATGCTCTATAAAATTAAAAATATACATTTAAAAAAATATATGCTCTTAAATCTGAAATAAAATATATAAAAAAATGTTAAATTCTAGGTAGGAAAACAAATACAAAAGAAAAATACATCAAAATTTTATATTAAATTTTTTTTTAATTTATTTTAATTTTTATTACAATAAATGACAAACATATCATTTAAGTTCTCTAAGAAATCTATTCCTGTGTGATCGTTGAACATTTTTGTACATTGAAAAACTTCGTTCCACATCAACCGAAGTTATAGGCACAAATTTAAATGCCATTGCTTCAATAATACTATATTTATTATCTATTGTTGTAGAACCTCTAGACAAACCTCTGGACCTACACAATTTTATTGGAATTTGCTTCATAATGGAAAACTGTAATTTTTTAAAATAACAAGTTTTTTTTTTACAAAGTTTTCACAAAGTTTCACCGTTAACGCCATTAATTACATCGTGAGGATGTTCTATTACCTCAATCTGTTTAGCAAGCAGTAGCCCCGAGGTTTTAAGCGAATTTATTGATGGGCTAAGTAATCCCTAATTTGAGGCAATGAAAATTAAATCAAATTTTATTTCACCGTCATTTAGTAGCTCTTTTGAAACCAGTAGCTGTTTTTGATTCATGCGGAACACTTTCACAATTATTTCGAAGTTGGTGGCATAGTACACTGCGGCATCAATCCATGTTTCCCATTTAGTAGTTATTGGTTTCGGAGGAAGTGCGTTGCCAGGTGTCAAATCATTAAAAATGCTTACCCTTGACGGTGATTACAGAAATACTTTTTTACATTGGCTATTAGACGATCGACGTTAGTATAAACTCCTCGAATTTGTTCACAAGCTCTGAATGAAGTCCCTGTGCAAGGCAAGTCAGATGTGTCATTTTTGGCTAAAAAGTTTTTGGTTTGTATGGCCTGAGCTGCTTTTATCATGTATGGAGCGGCATCTGACAAAAAGAGTAAAATCGAAAATCAATTGAAACTTATCGTCTCATCAGTCAAAATAGTCAATAGTGCTATGATTTGCCTTGATTAGCACTGCCGTGTCTAATACGCGCCTTGAGATTTCCGTCAAAACTCAGATCAATGAATATAAATATATTAACCAAATTGAGCATAATATGCACTAAAACTATGCAGTTATTTCGAAATATGTCTTATCATAGCCAATATGCAATTTATGCTCTTATTGGTTAAATATGCAAAAATATGCCCTTACGAATCGGGCTCTAAATTCATAGTTTAATCAGAAACACATTTCTGGCTAGTCCATTCTTTTATAAGTAGAATGGGAAAATATATGCATTTCATATTTTTGTTTGCCCTACTAATAATGTAAAATGCAAATAAATAAAAATCTGTTATTATTTTATTATATTAAAAATTCGAATTTTTATTTCAAAATTTGTATTTAGACTTTTCGTTATTTTATAAACAACTTGGTTTTATAAAATTTTTGTAAAAAATAATAAATAATGGTACTTAACCCTCCAAGCATTTTCATACTTTCCTAATTTATTAACACCCTGTACATTTGATCTAAAATTTTCTTATCAATTCATTTTCTCAACAAGCAGAACTTTTTATAAAGAATGACTTTTGGTCGTAGAATAAATAATAAAGATTTTTGCCGTATTGGGTACCTTAATCCGCGGACTCTTTTCAAAGTTAGCGTTAAATAAAACAAAAGAATTTTGCAAATTGTGCCCACTCAAATCAACAAAAAACAGATTTTGCTTAGAATAGAGATTTTGGTCTTTGAAAATTTGTCAATTTTTTAATATTATTTTGACGTTTTCGTCCAATTTTGACACAAAACAAAAGAATTGTCCATTAAAATTAGCAAAAATAAAACAGATTTTGTTTTGCATAAAGATTTTGTTTTTTTTTAATTTGGCAATATTTGTCAATTATTTTGACACTTTCGTCCAATTCTGACATAAAACACATGAACTTTGCAAAGTTTATACACTCAAATCAACAAAAAAACATAATGTGCTTAGAATTGAGATTTTGGTTTTTAAAAATTTGGCAAATTTGGTCAATTATTTTGACACTTTCGTCCAATTTTGACATTAAACAAAGGAATTTTGCAAAATTTGTGCACTCAAATCAACAAAAAAAAACAAAATTTGTTTCGAATAGAGATTTTGGTTTTTGAAAATTTGTCAAATTTTGCAAATTATTTTGTCGTTTTCGTTCAATTTTGACATAAAGCAAAAGAATTTTTTAAAGTGTGTCCACTCAAATCAACAAAAGACAGAATTTTCTTCGAATAGAGATTTTGGTTTTAGAAAATCTGCCAATTTTAGCAAATTATTTTGACGTTTTCGTCCAATTTTGACACAAAATAAAAGAATGTTGCAAATTTTGTCCATTCAAATCAACAAAAAATAACAAATTTTGCTTCGGCCAGAGATTTTTATTTTTGAAAATTTGGCAATATTTGCCAATTATTTGGCACTTTCGTGCAATTTCAACATAAAACAAATGAATTTTGCAAAGTTTGTTCATTCAAATCAACAAAAAAAAAACAAAATTTGCTTGTAATAGAGATTTTAGTTTTTGAAAATCTGGCAATTTTTGCAAGTTATTTTGACGTTTTCGTATCCAATTTGGTATCCAAATTTTGATACAAAACAAAAGAATCTTGCAAGGTTTGTCAATTCAAATGAACAAAAATAAAACAAATCTTGCTTCGTATAAAGATTTTGTATTTTTTAAATTTGGTAAAATTTGCCAATTATTTTGACACTTTCGTCCAATTTTGACATTAAAAATGAATTTTGCTAAGTTCGTCCACTCTAATAAAAAAAAAAAATTTGCTTCGAAAAGAGATTTTGGTTTTTGAAAATTTGGCAATTTTTGCAAACTATTTTGACGTTTTCGTCCAATTTTGACACAAAACAAATGAATTTTGCAAGGTTTGTCCACTCAAATCAACAAAAAGCAAAATTTGCTTCGAAGAAAGATTTTGGTTTTTGAAAACCTGGCAATTTTTGCAAATTATTTTGACGTTTTCATCCAAGTTTGACACAAATCAAAAGAATTTTGATAGGTTTGTTCATTCAATTAACAAAAAAAAAAAAATTTTTGTTGCGTATAAAGATTTTGGTTTTTCAAAATTTGACAATATTTGCCAGTTATTATGACATTTTCGTCCAATCATGACATAAAACAAATGAATTTTGGAAAATTTGTCCGCTCAAATCAACAAAAAAAAGAAATTAGATTCGAATAGAGATTTTGGTTTTTGAAAATTTGACAATTTTTGCAAATTATTTTGTCGTTTTCGTTCAATTTTGACATAAATATTTTGACAACAAGTGCGTCCACTCAAAAGAACAAAAGCAGAATTTGCTTCGAATCGAGATTTTGGCTTTTGAAAAATTGGCAATATTAGCAAGTTATTTTGACGTTTTCCTCCAATTTTGATACAAAACAAAAGAATTTTGCAAGTGCGTCCACTCAAAAGAACAAAAAACAGAATTTGCTTCGAATCGAGATTTTGGCTTTAGAAAATTTTGCAATTTTAGCAAGTTATTTTGACGTTTTCGTCCAATTTTGATACGAAACAAAAGAATTTTGCAAGGTTTGT
The DNA here is from genome assembly GCA_944588485.1 of Phosphuga atrata. Classification (NCBI taxonomy): domain Eukaryota; kingdom Metazoa; phylum Arthropoda; class Insecta; order Coleoptera; family Silphidae; genus Phosphuga; species Phosphuga atrata. The sequence continues at coordinate 4,354,329 of OX155898.1, forward strand.
CAATTCAAGTTAACAAAAATAAAACAAATTTTGTTTCGTATAAAGATTTTGTTTTTTTTTAATTTGGCAATATTTGCCAATTATTTTGATACTTTCGTCCAATTTTGACAGAAAAAATGAATTTTGCAAAGTTTGTACACTCAAATCAACAAAAGAAAACAAAATTTGCATCAAAAAAAGATTTTGGTTTTTGAAAATTTGGAATTTTTTGCAAGTTATTTTGACGTTTTCGTCCAATTTTGATACAAAACAAAAGAATCTTGCAAGGTTTGTCATTTCAAATGAACAAAAATAAAACAAATCTTGCTTGGTATAAAGATTTTGTATTTTTTAAATTTGGTAAAATTTGCCAATTATTTTGACACTTTCGTCCAATTTTGACATTAAAAATGAATTTTGCAAAGTTCGTCCACTCTAATCAACAAAAAAAAAATTGCTTCGAAAAGAGATTTTGTCTTTTCGAAAATTTGGCAATTTTTGCAAACTATTTTGACGTTTTCGTCCAATTTTGACACAAAACAAATGAATTTTGCAAGGTTTGTCCACTCAAATCAACAAAAAGCAAAATTTGCTTCGAAAAAAGATTTTGGTTTTTGAAAACCTGGCAATTTTTGCAAATTATTTTGACGTTTTCATCCAAGTTTGACACAAATCAAAAGAATTTTGATAGGTTTGTTCATTCAATTTACAAAAAAAAAAAAAATTTTTGTTGCGTATAAAGATTTTGGTTTTTGAAAATTTGACAATATTTGCCAGTTATTATGACATTTTCGTCCAATCATGACATAAAACAAATGAATTTTGGAAAATTTGTCCGCTCAAATCAACAAAAAAGAAATTAGATTCCAATAGAGATTTTGGTTTTTGAAAATTTGACAATTTTTGCAAATTCTTTTGTCGTTTTCGTTCAATTTTGACATAAATATTTTGACAACAAGTGCGTCCACTCAAAAGAACAAAAGCAGAATTTGCTTCGAATCGAGATTTTGGCTTTTGAAAATTTGGCAATATTAGCAAGTTATTTTGACGTTTTCCTCCAATTTTGATACAAAACAAAAGAATTTTGCAAGTGCGTCCACTCAAAAGAACAAAAAACAGAATTTGCTTCGAATCGAGATTTTGGCTTTAGAAAATTTTGCAAGTTATTTTGACGTTTTCGTCCAATTTTGATACGAAACAAAAGAATTTTGCAAGGTTTGTCAATTCAAGTTAACAAAAATAAAACAAATTTTGTTTCGTATAAAAATTTTTTTTTTTAATTTGGCAATATTTGCCAATTATTTTGATACTTTCGTCCAATTTTGACAGAAAAAATGAATTTTGCAAAGTTTGTTCACTAAAATCAACAAAAGAAAACAAAATTTGCATCGAAAAAAGATTTTGGTTTTTGAAAAATTGGAATTTTTTGCAAATTATTTTGACGTTTTCGTCCAATTTAGACACAAAACAAATGAATTTTGCAAGGTTTGTCCATTTAAATGAGCAAAAAAACAAATTTTGTTATATATATATATATATATATATATATATATATATATATATATATATATATATATATATATATATATATATATATATATATATATATATATATACATAGTATAATAGAGATTTTGATTTTTGAAAATTTGGCAATATTTGCAAATTATTGCAAATAATACATAGTTATAATAGTATTCGGCACGGGCTATAATGTAATGTTCAGAATATTCAGAACATCAGTTCAAAAAAGCAATTCTCAGCGAAAGGGTTAAAAAGTTGTTTTTTCTTTTATCTTGCTCTTTTCGGTTTTGGCTTTTCTTGGTCTCTGGAAGTCTTGAGGTATGATATCTATAAATTCAGTGTAACAAAGCCCCTTGGATTTCTTGTCTACAGAGTATGAAAAGATTCGGTTGGTCTGTCTCTGCGAACTCATAGCTCATATTTGAAGTGATCAGAGAAACTAATCCTACTTTTCCGACACCATGCGGAAAATACATGTCACAATGCAAATTATACTTTTGCACATGCAGGTAGCTTCGTTTCTATTATATTTCGCGTACTAGATATTTTCCCTGATCGTCATGGAATCGTTTCCAAGTTTTTAATCAAACTGTCAAACCCAAACCAAGAACGTGCATAGCGCGTACACCACACATACTGTCGATTTCAGGCAATTTATTTCAGTTCCCTCCAGCTGTTTCCAAGTCTTTGTGGTCCCTCTTGTATATTTGGAGCCGCTTCGGTCTGGACGAACAACTGAACAATAACGTCTCAGCCTCGCTTTAATGGACACTTATCTTTGGATATAAACAAAAGTGCTAGTTCGAGTCGACCTTAATGATTTAGTGTTCTGTATGTAATGTTTAGATCTGCGGCAATATTTTATAACGTTTCCATTTTATGTAAAGAAAATAAGAAATGTAATATGGAAATGTATCAATAGGGAATATGCACGGTTTTTTTATATTTTTAATTTACTGTTTACACCGTTATAACATAGTAAAAAATATAATTACTGTTTAAAAATGCTGTAATTAATAAAATTTAGAATTGAGAAAAATTTTGAGCTGTTTAAACGGCGTCATTTTCGCGCGGTGTGTTGATGACGTCAAAGATCACTGTCCATTGTTTACTACAGCTGTTTTCACTTTTAACTTGATGTTTTTGACGTTTATTTTCTAACCAAAAGACTTCAATGACTACAAATGTAAAAAATACGGACTTGTTTATATGGTATATTTCGTCACTTACGTTTTAACCAATGGTGTTGCGTTTTATAAATTTGAATTTCCCTCCCTTAATTTGCATATTAATTACAAAAATAATGGTTTAGTTCAAATGTCCGGGCAATAAAGATTCGGAAAAAAATATTTGAACCAAATTTAAATTTCATGCATATTCCCTATTGACAGATTCGATTGAGTTAAAAAAAATAAAACCAAAAAAAAGGAAATATTTTTTTCAAATTACTCAAAGAATAAAATAATAAATTTAAAAATATTAATTATATAGAGGGTAAAAAAAAAGAAAGAAGGAAAAATAAATCGAATCTCAGGTAACTGGCACGTCGTTGATGAAATACCGGTTGTGCAATGACTTTTTTTTAAGTGTCGAATGTCAATCAACCAAGAAAATTTTGGAAAGCTTAGCACGCATGTTCGAGGACAGCACTTGAATGGGTGACTGCTCCGGATCACGGCGTGATGTTTTCTAAGCAGATATACGTCAAATTTGACATTTGACAGGTGTCAACTGTTAATAAACCGAGAAAATCTTGGAAAGTTGAGCGTTCGAATGGGTGACCGCTCCGGCTCACGGCGTGACGTTTTCTAAGCTGACATACGTCAAATTTGAGATTTGACAGGTGTCAACTGTCAGTTCAGCGAGAAAGTGAAATGAAATGCAGTTTGTGATAAAACATTATTATTTAATTCAAAAGTGTTTTTTAATTATTTTATTATTATATCTTATTATATTATATCTTATTATTATTATCTTATTATATTAGTTATAATTAACATAAAGAAGAACAAATTTAGAAATCAGTTTTTTACCGATATGAAAAATTGGATAATAAAAAAATAGATTTGAATTTATGATATATTGAGGGAAAATATATTTCAAAAGATATTGAAATGATTCATGTTACAAACCTCGAATTCTAAAGTAATCAGTGCTAAGATGAACGCATCGAGAACTTCCATTAGCCCTACATATACGAGTATTGAATATTCTATTGGATGTTTCCTAATGGCCATTAGGCGTACCCTACTCGCTTTTCAAGTTTGTGAAATATTTGGTATTGGCAGCAAATCTAACACAAAGGAGACAAAAGGAAGACAACTTTCAAAGCATATCTAAATTTCCCTCTTATATTTTTCATATAACAATTAAAACAAAAAGTGTAAATCAATTAATTAAAATTATTTATATCTTGTTGAGTTTGAAGATTTCGATATTATTAAATAGCAACATTTGTATCTTTTCTTCAAAGATTATAATTTCTAGGAAATCTTTGTATACATATCGTCAATAAAATTGACATCATTAGTATATCTAATCTTTCTATAAAAAACATTTCTTAAAAACAAATCGGATGACTCGGATGATAAGAACAAAACTCGGATGATAAGTCTTATGCCGCATGTCCTGAAAACCTTTCTTAGAATCATCCACACGCGAATATACAAGAAGTGCGAATATCAGATGGACAACATCCAGTTTGGTTTCCGAAACGGACTCGGAACACGCGAAGCACTCTTTTCCCTAAATGTAATGACAGAAACGTGTAGAGACATGAATGTGAATGTATTTGCATGTTTCGTAGACTATCGAAAGGCGTTCGACTGTGTTAATCATCAGAAGATGATCGAAATTCTAAGAACAACCGGAGTCGACGAACAGGACGGTAGTAGAGATGGAACAATCAACGTCGCAAGATATGCAAAACGGACTGGGTGTTCGAAAAGGTTACGTCTTGTCTCCACTCCTGTTCAATCTGTACTCGCAAACTATGTTTAGAGAAGCACTGGATGGAGTGCAGGGCGGAATCAAGATCAATGGAACCCCAATAAGCAATATCAGGTACTCTGATGATACGGTTATAATAGCCAACGGTGTACAAGAACTACAAAGCATCATAGATTCCGTAGTTCACTATAGCGAGATATTTAGATTGCATCTCAATGTCTCCAAGACCAAATTATTGGTCTTTTCTAAGACTCAAATATATACGCTCCTGCGTGTCAAGGGACAAACAATCGAACAAGGGACCTCAATAAAATATCTGGAAACTAACATGAACAGTCAGTGGCAAAAGGGAAATTCTTTCAAGTATTGAGCAAGAGAGAAAAACCTTCATGAATATGAAATCACTTTTTACAAGACTGCAGAACTCGAATGATCAGATGCTAGGTCTTCTCTGTCCTACTCTATGGATGTGAAAACTGGACAAATTCTCAGACGGAAAAGAAAATAGAAGCCTTCGGAATGTATGTTAGCTAAATGTATAGTATGTTAGCTAAAATTGCCATTTAGATCGCCAACCTTCGGCAGGAGAGGGCGTGATAAGAAGAAGAAGAAAAACCACTATTTCACTGGCTAATACCACGACTTACATTGAATTACATTAAGATTTCATTAATTAATTGATAATTATCTTTTGTATTTGATCAGGATATTGTTTTCTTTTGGGAAAATTACAGGGTTATATAGAACTCAAAAACTTTCTTAATGTCAGTCGTGGTGTTTGCCAGTGAAGTAGTTGTTTTTTAGAAATGTTTTTTTATAGAAAGATTGTTTATAATAATGATGTCAACTTGTTGACGATATGTATACAACGATTTCCTGGAAATTATAATCTTTGAAGAAAAGATACAAATGTTATTATTTAATAATAAATTAAAAGCATGATGGATTTGCAAAGAAAAATGTGGAGATGTAAAACACCTCAAATAGTACAGAAAGTATCAATTTTAATATGAAATTATATTGAAACATTATAATGTAAATATTTCACGTCGTGCCCAATGTGTTGCATCATTTTTGTGTTTTTTGTGGTTCAATAAAATCACTAAACTATTGTTATTTTGTTAACTATTTCAATATAATTTCATATTAAAATTGATACTTTCTGTACTATCTGAAGTGTTTTGCATCTCCATATTTTTCTTTGCAATGTAATAAAATGGACATTTCATGAAGTAAACATGAAACTAATCCTGCTAATAGTAAGGTGGATATTTAGCGATGAAAACATATATTAATATGTCTCATATTATTAGAAATGATCTGCAAAGTTTCTGGAGTTAAATGAGCACATTCCGCAGTTATTTGCTCTCTCAGTTCTTACACATTATTTATGATACTTGATTTATTATACTTTTAGAAATTGCATTGCTAAGCCAAGACGCCATCGTAAAACAGCCATTGACAAGTCAATTTCCGCAAGATGTAATTGAGACTTTCAGAAAATGTGTACATTTCGCGCACTCCACATTCCAATAGCCTTTAAATTTATGTGCTCATGAAATATTTGATTTAGCTGTACGAAGACTCGTTTCCCGTTAATATATCCATAGCCTACTTTATTACATTTTTTTGGATCGCTTAATTTTTTGTTATTTTAAAACTGTCAAAATTTAAAATATAAATGTTTTTCAAATATTAATGAGAGGTTCACAAAGCTAAATAATTTTGTAAATTTTTGTTAGCATTGCTAAAGGGCCCCATACACTGGCAACCTAGTCAATAACCTTGTCGTCAACTTGCTATGCTTACGTCGGTGTGATCCTCCAGGCGGGTCAGTGGGGATTACACGTGTGCCATGCCGCCGGCAACGCGGCACGCGCATCACAACAGGTGGCGCGTCTCATGCCGAGGGCCTCCGGGCCTGGTGAGGGTAGGAGGAGGCTTATGGCCAGTGTGGCCACTAGTAGACTCCTATACGCGGCACCGGTGTGGGCAACGGCGGTGAGGGGTAACGCTCGTAACAGGGAGCGTTTGCGACGGGCACTACGCCCGGTGGCCATCAGGGTCGCCCGGGCTTACCGCACTGTTAGCAGTGACGCCGTGGAGGTCATATCACGGATTCCTCCCGCGGACCTCCTTGTTATGGAGCGCGCGTCGGTGAGGGACGCAAGAACTTCTGGTGGGAACCGCGGGGAGGCAAGGAGGGCTGCTCGGGAGCAACTACTTGCCTGCTGGCAGGAGAGGTGGTCACGTGGCGGAAACGGCGCGTGGACTCGTCGTCTTATCCCTGATTTAATTCGGTGGATGGGGCGAGGGCTGGATGAGGCGGGTTCGTACTTTCTCACCCAGCTTCTTACCGGACACGGGTCCTTCCGAGCGTATCTCCATAGGATTGGGAAAGCCCCAGACGACAGGTGCATATCCTGTGGAGAGGGCGTGCGCGACGACGCGGAGCACACTCTCGTGGCGTGTCCGCGTTGGGAGAAGGAGCGACAGGCCCTGGCGTCGGCCCTGGAACGGGAAGTCACGGTCGAAGCCGTGGCGGGTGGCCTCGCCGGCGAGGTGGGGCGGGGCGTGTGGGCGGCCTTAAGCCGATTCGCGGCCACAGTCATGCGGGCTAAGGAGTTGCCTGTGTGGGAACAAGGGCGGTAGAGTTTTTTTCTTGTTTTTTTTTTGTTTGTCTCTGTTTTTGTTTTTTTTTATTACTTGTGTTGTAATTGTTGCAATTGTAAATGCTATTGTATAGCATATTTTGCTTTACTTTTTTTTTACTTTCGTGTAAATACTGTATTTTTATTCGAAGGGTGGGCAGAGGCAGTAATGCCATCGCTGGCGGTCCCACTGTCCTTCCGTTTTGAGTGGAGTCACTTTGGAAAATAAAAAAAAAAAAAACTTGCTATGCTGACGACAAGGTTTAGTAGTGTATGGGTTGATTGAAGACAACATTTCAGGTTGAATAACAATGTTGAATAAAATCAAAAGTAACTAGGATTTTTGATGAGCGGAATCTGATGATGGCAACCATGTTAAGGAGTGTGATTACTTTTTTTGTAATTTTTAATTGTCCGTCTTAATAGTTATGGCTAATATACCAAATATTCCTGTATGGGTGGAATTTTTTGAAACGTTCCGAGAGCTGCCTGAGTTGTGGAAAGTAAAGTCTTAAGTTTATAAAGATCGTAACAACAAAAAGATTCACATGGAAAAATCTTTACTCCTACGTTTGGCATAAGTTGTTGGATACCTGCTAGTGTTGTCGTTCCATTTCCGGCTGCTTCGGTTTTGCGCGCCATATAAGATAGCCTTTTATCAATTAATACTCCGAGGTATTTGAGATTTTCTTTCGGTGTTATTATTGCCTCTTCCACTTTAAATGTTACGGAGCTAAGTTCCGTTAGGCCTGTGAGGAGGACCGCTTCATTTTTTCTAGAGCTAAACTCAGGTTCTTCGATTTTATCCACGCGCTGACCATTTCCGTTGCTTGATTTACCGTTCGCATCAACCTTTGTTCAGTTCTTGCTGTGACAACTAGTTCGATATCCTCTGCGAAGCCATTTACGGTAGCTCCCTAAGGCAGTCTCATTATAAGTTCTCCGTCTATAGCACTTCCCACAGGATGGGGCCCAGTATCGAAACCTGTGGTAATTACAATTTTTTCTTCTTCAAAGGACCCATATCGTCCTCACACAACTCGTTGAAAACTATATACTATTGTTCAAAACTATTATCATCAAATCTTCACTCATTATTTTTTAATTCTTCGTAGAGACTACACCAATGAATAAACCGAACAAAGGCAACGTGCAACTGATATTTATGTTTTCAACTTCGTTGTCTAGTGTGTGGGCAAGAACCTCAATCTTGTTGACGACAAGGTTTATTATACCTAGATTAGACCAGTGTATGGGACCCCTAATTGTTTGAATATTCCCTCTTTATTTTTGATATGGTGACTTCTGGTAACATTCAGTTTTGGAAGGTTTCCCCGCGGAGTTGGTACCTCATAAAGATTGGGAGATAACCTAAAAAGAACCAAAGAGACCGCTCGCCAAGCTCTCCATTATTGTTTGTTTTTAAGCAGCGAAAAAGACACCGCTCGCCGAGCTCTCCATTATTGTTTGTGTTTTCACGCCGTGAAATTGTATTTCACCCAATTTGTTGCGTCATTTTTGTGTTTTTTATGGTTTAATAAAATCACTAAACTATTGTTAAATTTTGAATTGGTAAAATCATACAACATTATAGATAATCAGATAAACTTAATTAAGACGGAACAAAGCTTGAATATATAAATATACTCAACCTTTCCGGAACTCTATAATACTAAAGAGTCTTTTTAGGACTACCAAAAACAAATCTCGTATGAAATTTGTCAGTTATTCTAAAGCTTTCAGTCCACCTTCGTGGCACTCAACAAAAACCATAAAAATAACATTGATTTTTTAAGATCATGTCTTTCCGATACCTTGAATGGATAGCCATCTGTGGACGCGTGTCGAGATTTATCTCTCATCAGCACAGCTTTGCTTCCATGAACAATATTTTGTAAATCACTCACTTGAAAACCCATGTGTTGATTAGGGTTAGATGTTTTTAATTTTGACATGTTGTGAGAGAGACATGAACTTAGCTTAATTTATCTTAATTTTCTTTAGCTTAAATTTATCATTTATATCAATAACCTGCTAAGTTCATGTCTCTCTCACAAAATGTCAAAATTAAAAACATCTAACCCTAATCAACACATGGGTTTTCAAGTGAGTGATTTACAAAATATTGTTCATGGAAGCAAAGCTGTGCTGATGAGAGATAAATCTCGAAACGCGTCCACAGATGGCTATCCACTCAAGGTATCGGAAAGACATGATCTTCAATGTTATAATAATGTTATAATGAACATCAATGTTATTTTTATGGTTTTTGTTGAGTGCCACGAAGGTGTACTGAAAGATATAGAATAACTGACAAATTTCATACGAGATTTGTTTTTGGTAGTCCTAAAAAGACTCATTAGTATTATAGAGTTCCGGAAAGGTTGAGTATATTTATATATTCAAGCTTTGTTCTGTCTTTATTAAGTTTAAACTATTGTTATTTTTTTAATTAAAATAACTTTAAAGTAATGTACTTTAAGTAACATACTTTCTTTTTAAATTGTTAAAAAATTTAAAATAGGCAGTCAAGCACTGCCGAATGAAGTGAGCTTTGGAATGAGTACGTTTTTCTTAGAATTTATAAATTGTAGTATGAAACCAAATCAAATCAAATACTTTTACTTCATTATTTAAGTATATGTTACACGTACAATATGCTAAATGAAATATACCCATCAGCTTATTCTAGAAGACTAATCAAAGTGATAGCCTGAGAGTTAATATGAGAAAATAATAAATAATATCAACACAAATAATGCTGGAATATTTTGGGAACTGAAATAAAGTCAGTTTATCGGGTTGTTAATTTTCAAATAATACTCGATCACATTATATGGTTCTATCTCAACAATTAAGCCGTACAGTTCTTTTTTTAAACTTTATAAAGTTTGTTATATGCTTAATATATGCTGGCAATTTGTTATAAAGTTTAATATTGCTGCATGGTGGGCACCTTTCAGTTATCACCAGAGTATGTTTGGGTATGCTATATATTTCTTTGCTGTACCTTGTATGGAGTAACTTGTAAAGTGCCTGCGTTTGCCTATGAACAGGATACTTTCATATATGTAGATGATCGTAGTAGTTAGTATATTCGCCCTTTTAAAAACACCCCTGCATGATTCGCGGTATTTTAGGTTCTCTAGAATACGGAGGGCTTGCTTCTGTATCCTGAACACGTTCCTAATGTAAATGCTGTTACCCCAGAAGATGATTACAAGTTTTATATGTGATTGGAAGTTAGAGAAGTACACTAGCCTCAGAACTTGATCATCTACGTATCGCTGTAGGACTCGCAATGCAAAAACTGCCCTGTTCAGTTTATTAGTAACATGGTAGACCTGTGAAGACCACTCCAGTGTATTGTTAATATACAGTCCAAGGAGTCTTACTGATTGGTCTACATTTATTACATCATTCCCCATTCGGATTTCTTGAGGGAACTCGTGGTGCTTCTATTAGTTTGGAAGGTGATGGACTTCCTTTTATTGTTGTTTAATACTAATTTATTATTAGTAAACCATGAATGAAATTGCTAGACCAGCATTCCGAGCATAACCCAGCATAACCAGTAATCACCAAAAGGTTAGAAAATAAACTAGACTTCTACCAACCCAAAGAACAGGCTGGGTTTAGATCGGGATACGGGACAAATGACCATCTTCAGGCTATAAAAAATCTCATTGAAAAGTGTAATGAATATAATAAGCCCCTTGTCCTGATTTTCATAGATTTCGAAAAGGCGTTCGATACAGTTGAATTACCCGCCATAAAAGCTGCTCTAGACCAAGCACGAATAGACTATCGATATACAAAGCTAATTGAACATATTTACCGAAACGCTACAGCAAGTATAAGGCTACACGACAATACCAACAAATTTAAAATTGCCAGGGGAATTCGCCAAGGGGACACTATCTCCCCAAAACTATTTACCACGGTTCTCGAATATGCTTTTAAAATGGTATCTTGGGAACACCTAGTAATTACAGTGGATGGAGAAAAATTTAACCACCTGAGATTCGCAGACGACATCGTCCTAATAGCCGACAATATCAAAGATGCAAAAACTATGCTCAACGACCTAAAACAGTCAACGGAAAAAGTGGGCCTTGGGATGAATATGGGAAAAACAAAAGTTATGACCAACCTAGTGCTAAGCGATCAAATCAAAATAGATGATGCTAATATAGAAGAAGTAACTTCCTATATATACCTGGGGCATCAGATACGCATAGGCCGCGAAAACCAAACATGCGAAATACAGCGCCGCATAGGCTTAGGATGGGCAGCGTTTGGAAAACTAACTAACATCTTAAAGAGCGAACTACCAATGTGTCTCAAACGGAAAGTGTCCGAGCAATGTGTGATGCCGGTAATGACGTATGGGTCAGAGAACACTAACAAAGCGTTCCGCAGCAAAACTGCAGGTAACACAGAGGTCAATGGAACGGGCCATGCTAGGCATTTCCTTACGAGACAGGGTACGAAACGAGGTCATCAGGGAAAGGACGGGTGTCTGCGACATTATAACACGCATCTCCAGCATGAAATGGAGATGGGCAGGCCACGTTGCCAGACTTAGGGATGGCCGATGGACTAAACGGCTTTTGGAATGGAGACCCCGTGCCGATAAACGAAGTAGAGGTAGACCACCAACTCGATGGACCGATGACATCAAGAGGGTGTCACAAAACTGGATGAACAAAGCACAACATTGTGATGCCTAGAAAGAGTTAGAAGAGGCTTATGTCCTGCAGTGGACGCAAACGGCTGGACAATGATGATGATGAATGATGGATGCGGGATGAGGGTATTCGTGGCAGGTCATTAATAAATAATGTGAAGAGCAGTGGTCCTATAGTACTGCCTTGTGGTATCCCCATATTGATTGTTCTTGCGTTTGAATACACATATCCACAACTGGTTTTTAGTTTGGTAATTTGTGATCTTTTTCTCAAAAATGATGAAATCCAGTCCAGTGCGTTCCCTCTGATACCATATTTAGATAGTTTATCCGCTAGAATGATGTGATCCACTAGGTCGTATGCTTTCGATAGGTCAATTAACATCCCGTATGGAATATTTCGAGCTTCTAGCTGGAATCCTATGTCGTTGATGAATTGATAGCAGGCCGTATCCGTATTCTTCCCTTTTATGAGGCCATGTTGTTGATGGCTTATGATTTGTTGCTTCTCACAAAAGCAAGGTAATCTAGAATCTAGAACACATAAGTTTTTCATAAATTTTAGAAAACTCTATCGCTCTATCGCCCGATTTGTAAATACGAGTAATTTGACCAAGTTTTAGCTTCATTGGAAATTATCCTGAATTAAAAGAGTTATTTATTATATGCTGCAGCGGGGGGATATGCTGCATAGGATAGGGGAGCACGTTTTTTACAATTAAAGATGAGATTTCATCATGGCCAGCACTTTTTTTACTTTTTAGGTTCATGTTTGTGTTACCGAGTTCCTCCTTACTAATTGGGGTTAGAAATATAGATTTAGTACTCACTGGAATATTATCTTCATACTGGATATTATTTTTAAAGTGTAACGGGTTTTTAGATAAATTGGCGAAGCAATTATTTATATTTGAGACACTTGTGAGCGGATCTTCGTTGTGGTTAATACATAAATTATTTTTCTTCTTAAGTTCGGTGATTTCCCTAATTAAACTCCATGTGGTTTTTGTCGATTTGATGATAGTTGTATTTGTTTTTTGAACGCTCCTTTTTATCCGTCTTTAATAAGTTAATGTATTTTCTTCGTAGGTTATTGTACCTGTTCTTAGTATTCCGATTGTAGGCTGCTAATGACTTCCAGGTTTTTCTCCAACTGAGCCAAAAATGGGTTGTTATACACCCGTTGATCCCTATGTTTTGTGGAGGTTGGAACTCGAGGGAATGCCTCCTCGAAATTGCCTCGGAAGATGTCCATGAACAGCTCCCACTTGCGCATTGATGTCATTGTCGCAAATTTGGAACAAATCATCCCAACCCACCTTCTGAATCAATTATACGTGGAAGTTCTTATTTCTTTCATTAAAATATCTTGAGAATCATGTTAGGGGTTAAAACCTCCATGGTTAGTACTTGAGCATAATGGTCAGATATGTGATGATCCCTAGTTTCGACATTGAATGAAACATGTGCTTTTACAATAACGTTGTTAATGGACGTCCGAGAATCAGGGTGGCTTATTTCCCTAGAAACTAGTACTGCGCTAAAGGATTGGATCAAGGACAAAAACTCGGTAGTAGTACCTGACCTTTTTAAGACATCAATATTATAGCTTCCAGCTATGATAAAATGGGTATCTTCTTTGGCCAGCAGCTCCAGTAGTTCGTGTATTTTGTTTAAAAAGAGCTTCTTGTTCGTCTGTGGAGCTCTGTAAATACTTACAACAAGCAACACCTTATCGCTCAATAGAGTTTCTATTGCTGAAATTTAAAAAATATGCTTTTCTGCAATTGCATTAATATCCCGTTTTAGTTTGTACCCAAGTCCTTTCTTACACTAAATAGCGGAGCCTCCGTATTCACCAGATTCTCGGCAGAAGTGGGACGCCAGTACGAAGTTGTTTACTTTTATTAATTCTAGCTGATCCGTACTCCTCCAGTATTCTGTTATAATCAGAAATATGCATTTATTGTGTTCTTCCAGCATATTCTCTATTCTCTAGATAGAATTTGCTATTGATTGTGTATTTTGGTCGATTAAAATTATCCTAGTTATGCTAATATCGTGTCGTTCTTCCTTTCTAGACTCGAAAGAAAAAACGGTAAAAGTGTTTGTAACGATGCCACACCTCCGGTGTCTTTATATCCTCCAACATTTCCAACGGAATAGACACTCTACAAGAAGAGTAACGCTCCGGGTGTTTTGATACAAGTTTTTTGCACTGCACATTTTTTAAATTCTTTCCTTTTAGATAATTTATTACCTCTTCCTCAGCGAGTTGAGGTTCTAGCCTCGAGAAGTGTAGGTGGGCTTGTTTATTTATAGCTCTAACCTCCATATCATGATTTGTTCCTATTATAATGTTAGAACGCCGCGGTTTTCTTGAATAGTTTTTTTAAGTCTGCCAAAGTTCCTTATCGTCGGTTGTTTTGGTAGTCTCCGGTCTCATTTCTCGGGGCTTAGTAATTCGCGTTTTTATCAAATCGTTTGAAATTTCTTTTTGTTCACTAGTATCAATTATTTTTTAGATAGCGACGTCGACTGTACGTTGCCCGCTGATTCCGTTTGCGAGATATTCACACTCCTTTGATTCTCTGCAATTTTACTAACATTTTCTGCTGACAAGGCCACTAACAAATTTTCGTTGGATTTAGCTAGCCCTTCTATTACTGCGTTCAGTTGTGAGTTTTTTAGTTGCAGAGGCTCCACGTGACTCTTCACTATATCCGCGATAACATCCTTGAAATCAGAACTTGAGAGATATTCTAAAATCTTATCGCAATCAGCGGCGCTGGATCTTAATTCACGTGGCATACTGCGGACACTCGGGTTTTCTACGAGGTAAAGAAACTTAGAAATTAGCACTATAAGTGTTTAGTACTTCTAATATTAATATTTAACATTTAACTACACTTATTTTATTTAAAACTCAGTAATTAAAATAATTTTCTTGGCAGCTCTATCGACTGTTCGCTCCGACTGACTGAGTCGGACTCCGGAAATTATTAACATGGGTCTGGTTTTCACATCTATTGGCACTTCAAGCAATATTTACATTTTCGCATAGTTTATTTATTAATAATAACATATGATGGGCTGCGCAAGCCTAGTACCAAATATAAATACAACTTAATTGAAATAATAATCTATATACACTTATATTATTTATACTTTGTAATAATTTTGATTCAAACGTGTGAGTTCATCCAGTTTTGGTCGATTCATGCGGTAAAATAAAGAACGTTAATGCAAATTCGGGAAAATTGCGGCTTATTGCACTCACTGCCTCATTTGTACTTTGAATCATTTGATTATGTTCTAAAAATGGAACAATAAAGTCGTAGAAATTCGTTACAAATGCTGTGTTCTGTCAACACTGCCGAAAACTTCGATCTTTAAGTTTGACATTCAGAGCGAACTTTAAATATATGCATAAAGCTGTGTTCTTTTGCGTACATGGGTACAAATAGCGTGTAATAGAAGCTTAATAGAAATTTTCTATAGAACGCAACTAATGCTGACGATGATGGAAAACTATGAGTTTACCCTCTACCCAAAACTCGTTCAGCGTGGCTAAAGAAGTTTTCACTTCAAAAATACTTATTATACTGCTTTCATTTTTTGTGGATACGCGGTAGAATAATGTATCAGACACGGTTTGCAGAGGACGACATTATTTACACGGACGACATATATACAAATGTAAAAGAGATACAAATACTGTTGAGAGAATGAGTGGAACTGGACTCTCTGAACTGGACTCGACTGGTCTGGTTGACTGACTGCTGGCTCAGTCTAGTTGACTGGGTCCTCTCCGGAAATTATATTTCTATAATCTATATAGAATTTCTTATAATTATTTATATATGCTGGTCCGGTGTGTCTGAGTCCACTAGCTGAACTAGTGTCACTTCTCTAACTGGGCCCACTGGCTTGACTGGTGTGTCTGAGTCCACTGGCTGGAACTACTGGACTTTGTTGGTTGGTTGAGCGTGTTGGTTGAATTGAACTGGAGTCGACTTGCTGACTGTCTTTCTTGCCTGTTTGCGTCTGATTGTCTGGACGGAACTGCTGATCGAACCGTAGTCGTTGGTTGATTGCGCCTGGCCGTCTGGACGGAATTGTGTGGTTCAAACTGTTGACTGGTTGCGCTGACTGAGTTGATTGAACTGTCTGGATTGAACTGTCTTATTTATTCGTGGGTTCAGATATTTATATTATCTCCAGGAATAATGAATGGTCCCTCATCTGGGGGTGATTATTTTTCTATTTTCGGCTATTTGTCGCTTTGGTGATTACCAATTCTCGGGAAAAACATCTTGTCGTAATTTCCCTGGGGATTACACCATTGATCCTAATAAAATATTTTTGGAAATCCGTCCGAAAATATTTGGGTAATAACCGTAATGGGGGTATAATTGGGTAAAAATTGGGTTAATTGGGTAAAAATAACCCCGTAGAGGGGCCCTCTATGCCCCTAAAAACTAAATGTACAAATATTTCTTAATCTGCTCGAGGATTACATTACCGACCCTAATCAAATATTTTCTGAAATTGTCCGAAAATATTTAGGTAATTATTGTAATGTCCTCGAAAAACTAAGAAATAAAAATGTAACTGCACGTTGCCACTACATCACTCCCTTGCCAGTGATTTCCTTGATCGCTTGCTAGAGTTTATTGCTGTTGTTGTTTGTTTGTTCATAGACGTCTGGTAGATGGTTGTGTTGTTACCGTAGACGTTGTTTGTTGTTGCAAGTTCGTTGCAAGGCGTCCTTGTGGACGTCGTTTGCTTATAGGCGCTTTCCTATGCAAAACCAGCTTGCACCTATCAGTCGCTGTTGCGGCATTTGTTCGTTGACGTCTGGTAGACGGTTGAAGTCGCTACCGTAGACGTTGTTTGTTGTTGCCCGCGTCCTGGTACGGTTGAATTCGTCATCGTTGTCGGTGTTGCGGGGTTTGTTCGTGGACATCTGGTGGTCGATTGAAGTTGCTACCGTAGACATTTATTGTTGTTGCAAGGCGTCCTCGTGGACGTCGTTTGCTAATAGGCGGTTTTCTATGCAAATATAGCTTGCACCTAGCAGTAGCTGTTACGGCATTTGTTCGTTGACGTCTGGTAGACGGTTGAAGTCGTTACCGTAGACGTGGTTTGTTGTTGCCGGCGTGCTGGTAGACGTCTGAATTAGTCATCGTCGTCGCTGTTGCGCGGTTTGCTCGTAGACGTCTGGTAGACGGGTTAAGTCGTTACCGTAGACGTTGTTTGTTATTGCCGCCGTCCTGGGAGACGGTTGAATTCATCATCGTCGTCGCTGTTGCGGGGTTTGTTCGTGGACGTTTGGTAGATGGTTGAAGTCGTTACCGTAGACTTTGTTTGTTGTTGCAAGTTTGTTGCAAGGCGTCCTCGTGGACGACGTCTGCTGATAGACGGTTTTCCTATGCAAAACCAGCTTGCACCTTTCAGTCGCTGCTGCGGCATTTATTCGTTGACGTCTGGTAGACGGTTGAAGTCGTTACTGTAGACGTTGCTAGTTGTTGCCAGCGTCCTGGTAGATGGTTGAATTCGTCACCGTAGTCGCTGTTGCGGTGTTTGTTCGTAGGCGGAACTGCTAATCGAACCGTAGTCGTTGCTTTGTTGCGCCTGACCGTCTGGACAGAATTGTGTGGATCGAACTGTTGACTGGTTGTGCCTGACTGTGTTGATTGAACTGTCTGGATCGAACTGTCTTGTTTATTCGGGGGTCCAGGTATTTATATTATCTCCAGGTATACTGGTCCCTCATCTGAGGGTGATTATTTTTCTATTTGCGGCTATTTGTCGCTTTGGTGATTACCGATTCTCGGGAAAAACATCTTGTCGTAATTTCCCTGGGGATTACACTATTACCACTAATAAAATATTTTTGGAAATCCATCCGAAAATATTTGGATAATCACCCTAATACCCTGGTGAAACTAAAAATACAAATATTTTTTAATCTGCTCAAGGGTTACATTACCGACCCTAATAAAATATTTTCGGAAAATGTCCGAAAATATTTGGGTAATTATTGTAATGCCCTCGAAAAATTAAGAAATAAACATGGTACGGCTTGTTGCCGTTACACATTGTATATTATCAATCTGCTAAATATAATAACTTATTTTGATATCTCAGTTTCATATAACAGCTTGTTAAGACCCATTGTGACTATGTATGAAAATGGCTTTGGTGTACATAAAAGACAATATTACATTTCAATTAGATCTTGTTTCTGTTGCCAATTAAACGCGATTCATAATTAGACATAATGTAAATATATTCATACGTACATTTGTTATTCAACATTCAATTAACACAAAAATCGATAGATTTAATTGGTATGAAATGAAAAACATAGAATATAATATATTACGAATAATTATTAATTGTCTTATCATTTTATCATTTAATAAGCTTATCATTTAAATTAAATTTATTTAATTATACTTACAATCAGAAGCATAGATTTCTATCACTAGACTACCTGAAACAAAATCATTATACAGTAATTAGTTGATAGTGATACCTGAAACTTATATATATATAATATTTTTTCAGAATTTTAATAGTTTAGATAACATGTTCTATATATATATATATATATATATATATATATATATATATATATATATATATATATATATATATTGTGTGATAACAAGTTCTTTCTGCCCAAATTGAATGATATCGATGTGGGTAACATGTGGTTTCAACCAGACGGAGCCACATGCCATACAGTCCGTGAAATAATTCAGTTACTGCATGGGACGTTTCCTGGTCGTTTGTTTTCTCGTTTCGTTGAATCAGAATTGGCCCCTTAGATCGTGTGATTTAACACCATTAGATTTCTTTTTATGGGCTTATTTGAAGTCAAAGCTCTATGTCAACAGGTCTATGTCAAAATTAGATGCCGCAGCAACGAAATTTAGCCACATGTATGCAGAATGGACATGGAAAATTTGGACAAAACAATACGTATGTGCCAGCAAAGCTGGAGAGACGCGACGTCTTATTCCATAAATAACCCTCTTCTAAGTACTTGATTCAAATTGATTCAATAATGAATTGTGAAATGATTGAATAAAAAAAAAACAATCTAAAGATTAAAAACTGTGTTTTATATTTAATTTACATCTTGCATTAATTTTGGGTCACCCTATATTCAAGTTTCATTATTTATTTTATTATTTGTTATTAATGACAATCTACAATTACCTCAGTTGTTCGCCAATATATACAATTACCCATATATTGGGTTTTTCAGTAGGGACGACTAATTTTGTTTTTGGCTTTTCGCAAATAGGAGTGAAGTTGGCTTCGAAATTCTTTCATATTTTGAAAATTCAGTCTATGGCATATTATCGTGGAGAGATACACGCTCTAACAACGTTTGCAAATTATTAAACTTTTTTTATCAAAGTTCACGTTCTATCGCGACTACGTTGCGCGCGATTACATCAATCGGTCGACGATACTGTACAAGACGAACTACTGAACGTTTGGTGCAGCAAAACTTTGAAACAACTTATGCATTGCTCAATGTCTCAGTGCCTGTGCGTCAACGTAATGCTCGAAGTGGTGAAAATATCGTGGCAGTTCGAGAGAGTGTGCTTGTGCATTCAAGGATGTCGATTCCACGCCGATCGCAAGCGTTGAGTGTTGAGTGCATCAGTGTGACCAGCTTGTAGCAAATTTTGAGGAAGGATTTGGCTCTCCGCCAAGAATTATAAGATTTCGTTGACTCAAGAACTGAAGCCTACCGACCATTTTATGCGTCGCACATTCACTAATTGGGCTCTGGACCAGATGCAAGCTGACGACAACTTTTACAAGGAAAGCATCTTTTCGGATGTAGCTCGTTTCTGGCTCGATGGTTTTGTCGACAAGCAAAATTACCACATTTGGTCGAGTGAGCAGCTTGAAGTGATGCACAGGACACAACTTTATACGAAAAAATTAAGCCTTTGGTGCGGATTTCATGCCGGCGGCGTGAGCCGATGACGCCGCCGGCATGAAATGCATTGAAAAGCATTTTTCTTTTTTTATGAAAACGGCGCACGGTGAAATTTTGAAAATTTTGACTATTATTAAGTACAAATCTTTTTAATAACAACACAAAGTTTAATATGTATTTTTTTCTGAAGTGTCCAACACGTTTTTATAAGAACCTGTCATGTTTTCTGTTGGCTTTTTGCCATTTTTTCTTGAAATCAGTTAGAAAAAATGAAATCTTTTTATCAAGATCCGGAATTAGGTCTTTAGGACACATTGTACGATTTTTTCATAAATTTTACATTACATCGGTTCTACGCTGTCAGCAGTTATATAAAAATTCAAGGATAACGTTGAAAGTATAAATAAACTATGTGTGTTAATAGAACATTGATATCACTAACCATTTTTCAACAAAAAAATCGTGAAAACTTGGTATTCTTTTGCGCTCTAAAACAGCATTATCTCGAATTGACGCAAACATGCGCAGCATTTTTTTCAAACTAATCGTGAACAACTAATCCAAAAACAAAATAAAAGCAACTGCAAACAGGATATGCACTGATATCAACTATATTCGTACAAATAAACGTTACACCCTTAAATTGCAATTTTCATTTACGCGTCAGTCTTAATTAATATTATAACATATTACTAAACATCATACAATTAAAATTATATATAGTAACCTGTAGGTAAGGATGCCATACTGGTAAAATTATTAAATCTGAGCCGCGAAACAAAACTTAGTTAAAATAATTTTTGCCAAGAACTTATACATTTGGCCCCACGGTGAGGCGTGCCAACAACCGTCAACAGCGATCGGTACAGGGCCATGATATCGGAGAAATTTTGGTACCAGCTTGGATACAAACGAATCATTTGATGACCAAGTTCGGCGATTGAGCAATCTAACGCAGCAGTCCTCGCGAATAACCGGCTCGTTCGAGCGATTTAACCATTTTGGACTTTTTGTTTGGGGTTAGGTATATAAAATAGCTGGTCTATGCCAACAAGCCAGAAACGTTAGAAGAGCTTCAGGCCAACATCAAATTTTTCGCTTCTTTTCCATACTACTAAATCACACACAAAAGCAACAATTCAAATCAAAATACTGTTACAAAGATGTTTTAAACTTAAACACGCACAAACACGTTTTATGGAGGTACGCACTATTTTATTTCACAACAGTCACTAGCCTTCTTATATATTCCAATTGCTGCCATCTAGAAGTGAGTGGAAGACACCAGAACTTTCTCGAACCAACGAGATTATTCTGTACGTGCTATTAGCGCCATCTGTTAGCGATAGAAGGTACTCTATCGCGTTACTCCTCCTGGCTCCTACTCTACGACTAATCTAGAAATTACAGATAATGACAGGAAAGTTAATAATATGCAGTGTTGCCGTTTTTCGGACTTTAGTCCGATTTACAGCCTTTTTTAAACGTTGCGTACTTTTTCGGACTTTTTTTTTTCATCAGTGGACTATTTCACTTTTTACCACCGGCAACAATGATAATATGGTTTTTGCCCTCGGAACTTACTGGAGTAATCAGTATGGCCCTAAGGCTGGAAAGTTTGGAGACCCCTGGTTAACACGATACTGATTCAGCATTCGGACTTAGTCATATTTGAAATCAACAACTCGACATTATTTCAAGCTTTTGATCTTATCTTAAGTGATTATTAGATTTTTTTTGATTATGCGGGGTTTCTTTAAAAGCAAAACTTTTTATAAAAAGTAAGATTTTCTCCTAAAACCCATATTAAAAAAGTGTTTCCTATAGGAAACCTCATCACTTTACACACAGTATATACATGGATTGTTGTTGAAAATAAAAACGTTTTACTTCCGCAAAATATGATAAATATATACAAATCTTTTGCTACAAAGGATTAATTACCGCTATAATATATTTATATTTAATCCATCTCCAAACATCTCACCGCTTGGCAACAAACTTTCGTTTACAAGCATTTCAGGTTTTTAATTTTATTCTTAATATTGGAAATATAAACTTAAATTAAGTTAAAGAATAATGCTACGTATTTGTATTAGTTATTTTACCTATCAAAAACAAAATTTAAATGGTCCTTGGATGTAATAATTAAAAACTGAATAAATGATTATAGCGATGACGAAGTGCGATAATCAATTAATAGAAACTTGTTTAGCGTAGGTGTTGTGCCCGTTTTGATACCCTTGCATATGGAATCAAGAGAGTCGAATTCAAATTAAACAATAGGATTTGTTGAGTCCCTTTCAAAGATGCAATGTCCTTATTTTTCGCCTCCTCGCCACCTACTGCGGAGAGAGAGAGGGTAGTTTTAGTAAGTAAAAATAAAGAGACTTGAAAGTAATTTTTAGGCTGGTCCAGACGCTCCGTTTTGCACAACCTTTTGTGTGTGCAGTTCAACACGTTGTAGATAGTACGTTGCGTGTGAATAGGAAAACTGCGCAGTTTTTAAAACTACGCGGAGACGGTACAGTTGCAGCGATAGCTGAGCTAAAGAGCAAAGATAGCCATGAACAGTGCAGACAAGTCGGCGCATGTAGACGGTAGCTGCGTTTTCCGATTCATTTTGTTCAAAAATGACCAGAACGACCCGCGTAGCGGGGAGTGCGTAATTCCGCGAGTACCTAATTGCCTTACAACTCGAGTTATGTACTATACTTTATCTACGATGAATTGGATGACTGGCTGACGGATGAATCAATTCAATACATTAATTTAGGCAAACAAAAGATAAAAATCTACTGATTGGTAGTTTGTTATAAATGATTACTCCCTGGTAGTTTGGACCTTTTCCATAGAGTGTTAGATTTGTTTTGGGCCTGTATAATTGGTGTTTATATACTTTATTATTTAATATACTATTTATATATTACTATTATATACTATTTAATAACTCGTGTCGTGTTGATGTTTACCTAGATGCTTGTGGAACATGTGCTTCTGTTTAGTACCTCCTACATGACGATTTCACTAAAACTGTGCAAAATATACAGATATATCTGCACCGTGTAGACGCTCTACAAATTGCAACGATTTCATTCAGTCTTGAGACTGCGCAGACAAAAGGTTGTGCAAAACGGAGCGTCTGGACCGGCCTTAAGACACAAAACCGCAATGTTTCGATGCATTGTTCTTTGTTGTTCCCGAACGTTTCGGTGATTATTTCTTTGTTTATATTTAAATAAATGTAAAAAATCCACCAAATACATTAAATTGGTCCTTCGAACAAAGTTAAAATCCGTGATTCTAACAACACATTCCCGAATCCGTAATACGACTCCTAACAGGATTCGATAGCGAAAAATCGATATGGTTCACAAAGAAGTAAAATTCATAAAGTAGGCTTCAGTATGGATACTTTTTCTTTGAAACCCAGCAACTTGAATTATTTCATTCATAATAGACACTTGACCAATAAAACTCTATAAAAGTTTCCAGGAAGAATAAAATTGATTTTAAGATTTTTGTTTTAATATTTAAAGAATATTCTTTTAAAGTAATTTTAATATATTGATTTAAATTAGCATATATGTATTATATTTTATATACCAAATTATATTTAAAATATGATATAATTATACCTGTATTCATTAACAAAATGAATTAAAGTTTTATAGAGTTTTATTTTTTACACCTCATTTTGAAGTAATTTCAGTTAAACCCACTTTGGATAATAAATCTTTTTATGTTACATTACTTTCGATTGATAGGTATAAATTGCTAATGGAACGCGGTGTCTAAACACGGAAATTTTCTTAATATATCCCGGCGCCTGCATCAATTTTCCTTTGACTATGGTGGGTTTCGATACACCCAAACTTTTTATAAAGAATAAGATTTTCTCCCATATTAAAGAGAGACCTGTATTAAGACCCATATTAAGAAAGTGTTTCCTATAGGAAAGCTCATCACTTTACATACTGTATATGCATGGATTGTTGTTGAAAACAAAAACGTTTTACTTCCGCAAAATATGATAAATATATGCAAATCTTTTGCTTTAAAGAATTAATCACCGTTATAATATATTTATATTTAATCCATCTCCATACATCTTACCGCTTGGCAACAAACTTTCGTTTACAAGCATTTTAGGTTTTTAATTTTATTCTCGCATTTTATTCTCGCAATAGGGAATATGCGTGAAATTAAAATTTGCTTCAAATCTTCTTCTTCTTCTTTCGAATAGGCCTACTTTGGACCACGCTTGTTCAACTATTGGGCTTTGACCTTTGCCGAGTAATGTCGCACCTTCTGCCGGTGTAACTCCTTTCTCTCTTCTGTCTAGGGGGTACCTTTCCTTCGAGGTTTTTCCGGAAATCCAGGGACTCTTCAGGGTGCGTATCACAGACTGTCTGTTTTTGAGATCTGTTATTCCCAGTTCTTTAATATCCTTCTCGGTCTCAGTCAACCAAGTGGTACGAAGTTTCCTGTTTTACCAAAAGGTGAACAGACGGTTGGTTAGTCGGTTTGGAGGCAATCTTGCAATATGGCCATAGAAAGCTACCCTTCTTTTCCTTGCACAGTCAGAGAGCATCTCAATATGTTCGTAGAGCTCAGAGTTATGTCGTCTTTGGAATTCCCCATCTTCCTTTATCGGGCCTAGAATCTTCCTGAGGATTCTCCTCTCTCTGATTTCCAATTTCTCTATTAGACCCCTTCGGTTCAAGGAAAGACACTCCATGGCATATAGGGCTTCTGGTCGTAAGACTGATGTGAGTGCTTAAGTTTCAGGTTGCGTGACAGGCATTTCTTATTGTAAGTGTTCTTAGTCAGCCGATAGGCTAGTTCTAACTTGCTGACTCTATTTGATAATGATGCTCTTTCTGATAATCTGGGTTCAATCCATTCGCCGAGATACTTAAATTTCTCCGTCCTCTTGATGTTTCCCTGTTGTAGTAACATCTCTCTGTTGGCTTCTCTAATGTTGGTGAAGAATTCTGTTTTCTCCAGCGACACTTGAAGACCCACTTTGGAAGCCTGTTTTATGAGACAGTTTACCTGCATTGTTGCTATCTCAAGAGAATCAGCAAACAGTGCCATGTCATCTGCAAAAGCCAGGCAATCTACAACCAGTCCATCGTTCTTACGTCCCTGGTAGATACCACTCTGAGCACCCAAATTGTTCAGTTCCTTGCGCCATTCTCTCATAAACTTTTCAAGGACACAGTTGAAGAGAAGTGGGGAAAATCCATCTCCTTGTCTCACTCCAGTTTTTATTTCGAAGCTTTCTGAAATCTCGCCTCTAAATTTAACCTTGGAATGGGTGTTGGTCAAAGTTTCTAGGATTAGTCTGCGGGTTTTGTTGTCTAGTGCTAGTTCCTAGAGTACTTTGTTAAGCGTTTCTCTATCGATAGAATCGTAGGCCTTCCTAAAATCAACAAAGGTGACGACCACCTTGCGGTTTCTCATCTTGGAGTATGCAAGTACTGTTTTAAGGTTGAGGATCTGTTCAACACAGGATCGGGTTTTCCTAAACTTGGTATATACCCCCCTGGTATTCTCCCAGTTGACTATCCAACTGATTTTCTGCCCTTGTTTGTAACGCATTCGAGAGAATCTTGTATGTTACCGGGACGAGAGAAATTCCACGGTAGTTGTTTAGATCTGTAAAATATCCCTTTTTGTGAAGCGGATGGATCAAAGCAGATTTGCAATCGGGTGGTAATTTTTCTGTTTCCCAGATGTCCTGGATGATCTCGGTTAGCTTGCGCACGGCATTGTTTCCAGCACCTTTCCACAGTTCAGCAACGATAGACTCCTCTCCAGCTGCCTTATTATTCTTAAGATGTTGAATGATCTGGCCAACTTCTTCCAATGAAGGGGGAAGCGAGTCCGGGTTTGTTGTGGTTTGTTTATAGTCGAAGTCTTCGCTGGGTGGGTCACAGTTGAGTAGATTTTTAAAGTACTGAGCCAAAAGGTGGCAGTTGTCAATATTTGCTTCAAATATTTTTTCCGAATCTTTATTGACCTTACATTTAAACTAAACAATAGCTTTCAGTCCACCTTCGTGGCACTCAACAAAAACCATAAAAATATCATTGTTTTAAGATCATGTTTTTCCGACCACTTAAGTAAGTAGCCATCTGCAGACGCGTTTCGAGCGCCTAATCCCTATCTTCATATCTAACCCCTAATCACCATGTGTTTATCAGGTAAGTGTTTTCTTCTTCTTCTTCTTCCTTCTTCTAAATAGGCGAATCGCCTGTTCTTCGTCGATTTTGCCCGGTCCTTTTTTAGGGTTCCGTACCGAAAACGGAACCCTTATAAGATCACTTTGTTGTCCGTCTGTCGGTCTGTCTGTCTGTCTGTCTGTCTGTCTGTCCGTCTGTCTGTCTGTCAAGACCTTTTTCTCAGGAACGCGTAAAGGTAACAAGTTGAAATTTGTATCAAATACTCGGGTCTGCGGTCTCTTTCAGCTGTGAAAAAATCAAACTTGTAAGTCAACGCGATCTAAAGATATGACCGTTTATGTCGCATATTTTGCGATTTCACAAGGGAATCAAAACCTATAGGGTATTTCCCGTTCACCTAGAATCATGAAATTTGGCAAGAAGCGGTGTCTTACAGCACATGTAAAGGGAAAAATCCGAAAACCGTAAATATGTAGTTTAATTACAAGAAAAATGCGAATTTACTATTACAAATTTATGAAAATATACTAATGTTGTCGTAGTGGTATTGTCAGGCTCCAGAAGCATATGGGTTGCATACAGTTAGGTCCTTTTCAACCAAGCTGTTTATTCTGAATTTTCTTTGTTTATATTTGTTATACATTTCATCACGTACGCTCTATATACATAATAAATACAGGGTATATATTATGTCTAAATTTTGCTTGTTTATAACCGACATGCGACATACTCAAATCCCGTAACATCCTGTATATATTATATTTCGTCTAATTTTTCTTTATAATCTACATAATATGTTGATAATCTACATAATAATACTATACTATACAAGTTTGTACGGAACCCTCGGTGCGCGAGTCACTCGCACTTGGCCGGTTTTTTTTATTGTACGTTGAGGTTGTCGTTCCACCGTTTTCGTGGCCTCCCGGTACTCCTTTTCCCTGACGGCGATTTGTCTCTTGAGATTTTTACAATTCGGTCATCTGACATTCTGCTAATGTGTTCGTTCCACTCGGTTTTTCTTCCCAATACCCAATCGTTGACATTGTTAATATTGCATATTCGTCTAATGTTTTCACTTCTCTCCCGGTCTCTCAATGTTTTGCCGGTTATTTTGCGAATTACTTTCATCTCTGTTGTTTCTAAGATCTGCTTAGTTTTACACGTTTCAGGTCTTGTTTCTGCTGTATATGTTAATATAGGTCTTATAGCTGCCTTATAGATGCGGGTTTTGGTTACTGTTTGTAGGTGTTTGTTTGTCCATATCGTGTCGTTCAGTTGGGCCGCTGTTCTTGCTGCTTTTGACGCCTGGTTTCTGACTTCGTTTTCAATGTCTCCAAAGCTTGATATTTCTATGCCCAAGTACTTAAATTGCATTACTTGCTGGATGATTTCATCGTCTACCGCTAACTTACATCTGATTGGTGTTTTTGATGTAGTCATGCATTTTGTTTTCAGGTGAGTGTTTTACAAATTGTTATTAATAAAAGCAAAGCTGCACTGATGAGAGATAAATCTCGAAATGCATCTGCAGATGGCTACTTTCTTAAGTTATCAGAAAGACATGATCTTAAAACCAATGTTATTTTTATGGATTTTGTTGAGTGCCAGGAAGGCGGACTGAAAGCATTAAAACATTAAAGGCGGGAGTCGTACTACTACGATTTATCTCGACTGTAGCTTAAAGGCGGGAGTCGTAGTACTACTATTTATCTCAACAGTAGCTTAAAGGCAGGAGTCGTATTAGTACAGTTTGCAACCACATTTCGCAATCCATGTGCCACTTTACATTTGTATTTAGTATGTTTTGTGGTTTGAAGCGATTTGCGAATTTTGCGAAATTTTTAGGATTATTAATTCTAATGGGCCAAATTCCAAAAAGTACTATCGATGAATACTAGACAACAGATCCATTATTAAAAACACTAATATTTCCAAAGACAATGAGTCGTGATAAATTTAAAGAGATATGGAGCTGGTGGCAGTTTGTGAACAACGATGAAATGGATGAATCTAGCGACCGTCTAATTAAAATTCGACCAGTTTATGACAGTTTGGTTGAAAAATTCAATACTGTATACACACCAAGAAGAGAGATTTCACTGGACGAAAGCGTGGAAGACTGGAATTTAAAGTTTACAATGCCTCGAAAATTATTAAATATGGATACTTGTTGAGAGTTGTGGCTGAACCGAAAAGTGGCTACGCTACATTTCTAATATGAAAATGTATTGTGGAGTTAAGAGAAATGTATTCTTAGTCCTTATAAAGACAAATGTTATCATGTGTTTATGGATAATTATTATAACAATGTAGATATAAACGAAACTCTTTTAAAACATAAAATACGAAGTTGGACTTCCACATGAATTAAAAAATAATAAATTGCAACGCGGACTGTCAATTTTCCAGAGAAAAGGGGACGTGTTATTACAAATTTGGCAGTCAAAGAGAGAAATAAGAAAGAAAGAAACAAGAAAGAGAGAAGAATATTCGAAATAATCCTCACGATAATAAATCTTTTTATGTTACGTTACTTTCGATTGATAGGTATAAATTGTTAATGGAACGCGGTGTTTGAACGCGGAAATTCTCTTAATATATCCCGGCGCCTGCATCAATCCTCATTCAATATTTTAACCCATTATGTAAATTATTTTATCTACGACCACTATTATAATTGCCCAATATTGTACAGTCCGTGGATTATGTAAATACATCTTACAACACACGTATGTAACAGTCCGCGATTAATGTTATTTAATGATTCAATAACACACTAGTACGTTTGGTTTACGATTCGTTGATTGGTTAAGAGCTGCTACTATCGTTTAATATAGGCAACCCAATACATTCCGTTATTTGTCAAAAAAAAAATAAACGTCAAACTAATACATAAACACTATATTTTATTTTCAATTATAAAAATTAAAGTCCAGTAATAGCGAAATAGAAAATGCTACTCCGCCCGAAATTGTTGAAAAAGCGAAACAAGCTGCCCATAATTTGCTACGGATTAAATCTCGGGATCGATACGAGGATGCATATAGAAAATGTATGGACCGGAGAATGAAGCATAAAGTTAAATCCTTTTCAGAAAATGTTTTATTTACTTTGATGAGTTATCGCAAACAATGAAACCATCTTCACTTTGGGCAATTTATTTAATGGTTCGGACATCAATTAATATAAAGCACGACATCGACGTTTCAAAACATTCAAAGTTAATAGCTTTACTAAAGAGAAAATCTGATGGATTTAAAAGCAACAAATCAAAAATTTTAACCATTCAAGATATTAAAAAGAAATAAATTCCTCAATAATTCGCCGGATAACAAATATTTATTGATGAAGGTATTCATTACTTTTTTATCTCATAATGCTCTCTAATGGGCATAACGACATATTTTTTTATATAATTTTAGATTATTCTTATCATTGGCATTAGTGGTGCTTGCAGATAACAAGAACTACGAAATGTCAAACCCTGCCATATAGAAGACCCCGGAACATCTTTGATCATTAAAATTCCTGATTCAAAACAAAAACTCAAAGATCTTTTGTGCTACCGAAAGAATTTTACCAAGCCTAAAAAAATAAAATTGGCTCTATTCCTAAACAAATGGCCAATTTTCTTCATTTGCCGGAAGCAAATCTTTATACAGGACATTGTTACAGATGTTCGTCAGCCACCATTCTTGTGGATTCCGGTGGTGATTTATTGTCACTAAAAAGGCATGGGTGGCTGGCGTTCGTCTGCAGTAGCAAAAGGCTATATAGACTGCTCCATGAAAAATCAAAACGATACTGCTACAACCTGGAACATTGCATCGTGGAATGTTGTAACTTTATCGAGGCCTGGTGGGTTGAGAACCTTAACGGATGCCCTAAAAATCGGCGGAATGGACATAACTGCTGTTCAAGAAACAAGGTGGCCTGGAAAGAACTTACTAACCAGTAAGGGGTACTCATTTTACTACAGTGGTAAAACGGGCGGCAAAAAGGAATTTGGAGTGGGTTTTATTGTCACAGGAAAGGTCAGAGAGGCAGTAATTGGTTTTAACCCAATAAGTGAACGATTATGCTCCATACGGCTAAGAGGGAAATTTAGAAACGTCACCCTGATTAATGTCCACGCACCAACTGAGGACAAGAAAGAAAACGTGAAGAACCAATTTTACGAGGAACTGCAGAAAGCATATCGTGATGCGCCAGAAGGAGATATCAAAATCATCCTTGGTGATTTTAATTCTAAAGTGGTACACGAGGAGATATACCGACCGACAATCGGACTGCACAGTCTTCATGCTGAGACTAATGAAAACGGAAGTAGGATGATAGACTTTGCGACGACCAACAACATGGTAGTCAGTAGCACATATTTCCCACACAAAAATATTCACAAAGCCACATGGAAATCACCAGGTGGTAGAGTATTGAACTAGATAGACCATAGACGTGATGATAGATGGGAGACACTGTTCAAATATCCTGGATGTAAGAGCCTGTCGAGGCCTCAATGTAGATTCGGATCATTATTTGGTAAGGGCGGTGCTTAGGGCTAGAATTGATTGTCAACGCACACAACAGCCGGCAGTTAAGAGATACGATCTGGAAAAATTCAAAATCGATGAGATGAAAGAGAGATTTCAGTACCAAATGCAGGAACGAATATCCAAACGGTTAGAAAACGCTCTAGTAGAGGTCAATGAAGCGTGGCAAAAGATCAAGCAGGACATCGAAGATACAGCAGCAGAGGTTGGGGGGTGGAAGAAGGGACAAAGGCGTAATAACTGGTTCGATGAAGAATGCAAGGAAGCTCTGATAGAGAAGAACAAAGCCAGAGAAAAAGTACTACACTGAAATACTAGAGCGAATGTAGAGGATTATCGATACAAACGGAAAGTTGAGAAAAAACTCTTCCGAAGAAAGAAATCTGAAAAAGATGAAGATTTCGCGGATATAGAAAGAATGAGTAATGCCAACGAAACTCGGGGACTCTATCAAAAGGTCAGAAATGCGAGACTTGGCTACAAACAGCTGCCACTTCTGTGTAAGGATAAGGACGGCAGAGTAATCGGACACACAGAAAAGTGTATCAAGAGGTGGGGTCAGTAATTCAGGGACCTGCTCAACCAGAACACTCGCGTAGTCCAAGAGGAAAGTATAACGCCAACATCAACGTCAATATTAGGGACTGAGCAAGTGGAGGAACCCACCTTAGAAGAAGTAGAGACTGCAGTGCGCAGGATCAAGAACAATAAAGCGCCAGGTGCAGATGGCATTCCAGGAGAATTATTGAAGTATGGAGGTAGAGCCCTAATATCGTGCATGCATGATCTCATATTAAACATATGGAGAACGGATAAGTTACCGGATGAATGGAAGGTAGGGATAATATGCGCATTGTACAAGCAAGGTGATAAGTTAGATTGTTCTAACTACAGGGGGATAACGCTGCTAAACATTGCATACAAGGACTTCGCTAATGTGTTGTACCGTCGCTTAATACCATACGCAGAAGAGAATATCGGGGAATACCAGTGCGGTTTCCGCACAAACAGGTCAACCACAGACCAACTGTTTGGCATTAGGCAGATCCTGGCGAAATGTAATGAGTTCAATATCACGACATACCATCTATTCGTGGACTTCAGAGCAGCATACGACAGCGTTATAAGACACAAACTGTGGGGGATAATGACAAGTTTCGGATTCCCTGAAAAACTGACAGCCCTAACCAGAGTAACACTGTCTGAAGTATCGTCTGTAGTAAGAATACGAAACAAGTTGTCTGAGACTTTTATAGCAGAGGAAGGACTACGACAGGGAGACCCACTGGCAACTTTACTGTTTAACATCGTACTAGAAAAGGCCGTTAGGAGTAGTGGAGTGGATACTAACGGCACTGTGTACTTTAAGTCAACACAACTATTGGCTTACGCAGACGACATTGATATAATTTGCAGAAGCGAGCAGGCGACCAAAACTACTTGCTCGCTGCTGGAAAAGGAAGCCAGTAACCTAGGACTCACTGTCAACGTAAACAAAACGAAATACATGGTGGCTAACGAAACTCATCGGAAGGTAGGACCAACGCTAGAACTAGACGGAAAGCACTTTGACACAGTAGATACATTTGTGTACTTGGGCTCGCAACTGAACAGCGTAAACCGGATGGGCGAGGAGATTAGAAGACGGATAACTCTTGGTAACAGGTGATATTATGGGCTATTTAAACTTTTTAGGTCCAAAACAATCCACCCCAAGCATAAGTGCACACTGTACAGGTACTGTACAGGTACAGGTACTGATAAGACCGGTGGTAACCTATGGTGCAGAAGCATGGAGCTTAACACAGAGCGAAGAACAGGATTTAAGTGTATTTGAGAGAAGAATGCTACGTGCAATATTTGGAGCCACCCAAGAACGAGGAATCTGGCGCCGAAGATATAATCACGAACTATATCAGCTCTACAATCAACCAGATATTGTGAGTTTCATCAAGGTGGCAAGATTGAGATGGCTCGGACACATGCAGAGAATGGGTGATCATAGGGTTCCGAAAAAGTTGTTCAATGGGCAACCAGAGGGAAGGAGAAGGGCCGGAAGGCCAAGAGGGAGATGGAAGGATGCGGTAACAACTGACCTACAAAAACTTCAAGTACGGGACTGGAGAACGTTGGCGAGTGATAGGTCCGCTTGGAGAAACATGCTGAAGAAGGCCCAGACCGGCAATAGGTTGTAGTGCCATTAAGAAGAAGACTGCTACAACCAGTGTCGGATTTCTAAATAGGCTAGCTAGGCTGTAGCCTACGGCGGCAAATTTTTGTAAGCGGAAAATTTTAAAAACATACAAATTTTTGAAAACAGAATTTTGTTGCGGCGCCGAGAGCCGCCCGCCACTATAAGCAGAGTATACACATTAAATCAATCAAATTCGCAAAGGTTCTTATCTCTATACTCGAAACATAGCGGCGGCGTGCAGATTTTGATGAAAAAAACTGTAGAGCACTCCGCGTGTTCAACAATTGCGCTTTTCTTGGTCACTGTGCTCGTATTTGATATTTTTTTACGATATATTAGGCGGCAATATAAATTAGTCTATAGGCGGCAAATTTGTAAATCCACCACTGGCTACAACACAGTAGGCATTAATAGGTATTAATGAAATTAAACATAGAAAATATAAATTATGAATTAAATATAAATTATTTCATTTGACACTGACACTGTGTACATAGTGTTGCCTATATCGACGAATCAGTATATCAGATACATCAATATTTTTCTTATTAAATAGAAAAAAAATAGTGTGGTCGTAGATAAAGTATAGTACATAATTCGAGTTGTGAGGCAATTACGTACTCGCGGAATTACGTTATTAGTAATTGTTTCGCGGAATTAGTAATTGTTCCGCTCGCACGTAATATGCTTCTTACAACTCTCATTACGTAATATACTATAAATGGTTACTTTCCAGTAAATAAAAATATGGAGATAATTAAAAAAACTGATTATGCTTGAACTGTTGACGTGGGGGCCACTCAGGCCAAACGAAATTAATAATTTCGAGTTACTATTATACTAATCCCCTGCGCGGCCCATACGGTGCTCTAGTAGTTTCTAGTTTAGACACTTGTCTAGTCAGTGGTGGTATACGTTTCGGCACGCGCAATTTTGGTAGGGAAATTCGTTTCAATTTTTTTTGTGGGTCTCCCTGACACTTCATCAGTAATTATCTAACCCTTCCAAAGTTCATATTTTGTCTTTTTACTGTAGTTTCAAATGGAACCCAGTACATCATTCAGAAGAAAAAGGTAGACCAATACCGATGATATTCCATATTTTTCGAAAATTACCTAAGTGCAGAAGTTATTTAAATATCAAGGAAAAGCTGGCCAAGGTCACATTTTTGATAAGTCAAATTTGAGAATCTATAACTTTAAGACTATATTAGATAGAAACTTCTAGTTTTCAACCATTAATAGCTAATTTAGTTAGTTTTTATAGTACCATATATTAATCACTTAGTTGAACAAGTTTTTGATATATAAAGAAAAAAATGTTTGTAGAAATTTAATAGCTGAAATTTAATAACTTAATTTTGAGATACCAAAACTATAAAACTGTCCAAAATGAAAAACAAGAAAGCACCGGAAGATGACAAAATTACCGCAGAAATGATAAAAATGGGAGGGGCAACCTTTGAACAAGCTCTCTGCACCTAGGGTTTTTCGCGTCCGGGTACCCGGACCCGGACTCGACGATTCCAAGGGTAAATACCCGGTCCCCGATACCTGATATAAGACTCGACGAGTCTCGGGTCTTGCATGTTTGGCATTGTCTAGTACACCGCGTCGCAAAGAAAATCGACGGTTTAGCATTACACTTGATGAATGGACGAGTATGAAAATTAGAACATATCTAAATACCAATTTGCAAGTGTAATGAGGAAATTTGACGAAAAACTTCTAGTCTTTATAATTTCTGTTTCAATCACACTATACACTTATCTGTTTGTGATGTAAACAAAAAAGAAAATATTACCGGCTTGCAAGATAAGGATGACCATGGTCTGGATGGTATTATTGACGATCAAGATGATGAAGTCAAAATAAAAAAAAGTTAAAAAATGAAAAAAACTTTAGAGAATTTAGAAGGGAATTCATTCATTTGCCTTCCGCTCTTATCCTCTTGTAGTGATTTGTTTTATTTACCTATTTACCATAACATTCTCCAAATCACTTGTTTATCTAACAAGTCCCACTTAACTTAATAAGTTAAGTTCGTACAATATCGCTTGCTTTACCATATGCGGGAACATGAAAAATCCTTTCGTGTTTTTGTTTAAATTGCGATACAGATTAGACCCGGATCCGGACCCGAAAAATCGGACTCGGACTCGACTCGGACTCGCCGAGTCTAAAAAGACCGGGTATTCCCAAACCCTATCTGCACCCTATTAAGCAAATACATGAGCGAAGGAAAAATCCAGACGCAAAAGTAGTTCTGATTTTCAAGAGACATTACTGATACCAACGACATCGGAACTACAGACCGATCAGCCTCCTGACTCACACCTGCAAGATATTATCCAAGATTATAACCAATCGTCTAACCAGCAAACTAGACTACTATCAACCTGCCGAACAAGCCGGCTTTAGGAAAGGATTCGGCACAAACGACCACCTCCAGGCGATACGTAGCCTGATTGAAATATGCATAGAATACAGAATCGTTCCTCTAAATTTGGCATTTGTGAACTATGCGAAGGCGTTCGACTCGATTGAAATGTGGGCGATTTTGAAGGCTCTGGATGGTGCAAGAATAGACACACGATGCTCAAAGATCATGGAACACATATACGAGGACAAGGTAAAAAAAAATCAAATTGGAGAAGGGAGTTAGAAAGGGTGACACAATATCATCGAAGCTTCGAACCGGTGCTCTCGAGGATGTATTCAAAAGTATGGCTTGGCAAACAAAGGCATCAACATAAACGGAACCTGTCTGAATAACCTCCGCTTCGCGGAGGACATCGTGCTGATCAGTAGCGACGAATTATGCTTAATACTAATCAATGTTTGAAGAACCGAAAGCAAAGTCAGAGGAGATGGGACTGAAGATGAACATAAAGAAGACGAAGATAATGACCAAAGAAGGCATCAGAATAATCATAGATGGAGTACTCCTAGAAATGGTAAAAGAGTACACATACTTGGGCCATAATATCAAGATGGGCAAACCAAACCAAACTGAAGAAAGTAAGAAAGAGAAAGATGTAGAAGGATAAATATGACCTGGGCGGCATTCGCCAAGCTAAATTATATTCTAAAATCAACAATAATCCCCATTAACCTAAAAAGGAAAGTTTATGATACCTTCATATTACCAGTAACATCATACGGTATGGAGACTACAACCCTGACTAGAGGAAGCACAGAAAGACAGCATAACTCAAAGAGCAATAAAAATAAGAATGCTGGGCTAGAAACCACGTCAGAAAAGAGAAAATCAGGAGTCCAACATGTCATCATAAGAATACCGCAATTAAAATCGAGATGGGCGGTACGCGTGGCAAGGCAAGACGGATCCAAATGGACCAAGAGAATCGTAGAATGGAGACTAAGGACAAGGAAAAGGAGCGTGGACAGACCCGCAAAAGATGGCGAAACGACATCCAGAAAACAGCAGGCAAAAACTGGTGCAAGACTGCACAATGCAGGAAAACTTGTAAAACGTTAGAGGAGGCCTACACCCAGGAGTGGATTATCGAGGGCTGAGGAAGAAGAATAAGAACAAAACTGTCCTAGTTCCAAATTTCTAGTTTTCACCTGCTAACAGCTTAATTAGTTAGTTTTTACTATAAAAAGTCTCAATTACATAGTTGTACTACTTTTTGAGTTATTACGAAAAAACTGACAACAATCACAATACTGTGGTCGCCGCTTAAAAGGTCATAAGTCGTATACTGTCTAAACTGTACTTAAGTCTTTGTAAGCGCGGACCACAGAATTAAGATAAGTCAATTTCGAGATTCCGTAGGTTGAAGACTATACTACTTGGTAACTTCTAGTTTTCCAACGCTAATAGCCAATTTAGTTTCTCAATTACCTAAGTCTTAATTACCTAGTTGGACTAGATGTTAATATACAAAGAAAGAAATATTAAAAGTCAGAAATTTGATGAGTCAATTTTGAGATTCCATTGCTCTAAATTATACTTGTTAGAAACGTCTACTTTTTAGGTACTAATAGCTGATTTAGCTAGTTTTTGTTGCACCAAGTCTCAATTACCTAGTTGATCTAGTTTTTGCGATTACAAGAAAAAACTGTCAAAGACCAGAAATTTGATGAGTCAGTTTTAAGATTCTATAAATTGTAGACAATACTAGTTAGAAGTTTCTAGTTTTCAACTGCTAATAGCTAATTTAGTTAGTGTTTATTGGACAAAGTCTCAATTCCCTAGTTGGACTTTTGAGATATCGAAAAACTATTTTGCAAAAATATTAAGGTGAAGTGGGGTAAGATTGGACCGGTTTTTGCAAAGTTCCACTTTTAACACATTTTTTTATGGCCTTTTTTAAATACTTAACATATACTGGCATCAACGCAAGTAGTTATTACTCTATAATTTGTTTTGAAAAAAAAACACCAAATTTTCCTTGGAAATTTGCATTTACAGAGAAAATTGTATCAAACTGTATCCAATGCGAACTTGCCCCGAATTCGGGGCAAGTTCGTAAAAGGCTATTTAAAACCAACTGAAATACGGTGTCCTGGGGTAAAATCGGCATAATTCATAAACCATTTACAGAATGCCATTTACCGCATTAAAATAAGTTGATTTGTTTAAAAATTACACACTTTTAAAGAAATTCCTTTTAAAGAACTTCCATATAGAAAGAAGTTCATTTAAATTCAACTCACAAAACATATTTTAAACAGTTAATTTTGGTATTATATCTTGGTATTATATCAATAAAAGTTTTCAAATTTAATTTTCATCAAAGCATCTTTCACATTCAAATTTCATTTTCTTAGATTCATTATTACACATTCCACACACCCATTCCATACAAGTTATGCATTGAATCCATGACCTTCTATCAGTGTAATATTTGCAAAATCACATTTGCAGATTGTACATAAGTTGTCCGAACTGTCATCTTTTATTTAATACACTTACGGATTTTTTTTTTTTGCTGCTTGTCGTTAATTAATTTTTTAATTACTTCTTCTGAGGTTATCACTTCGGCTCCTGTTCCTACTCTTTTTTTAACGTTTGTCTTTACAGTTTCCAATAAAAGTTTTTCAAATGTGACTGATGTTGTTGATTGAGGATTATCACAGACAAAAGGCGAACTGTTTTTGAAGATTGTGGTAACATTTCAGCACTTCTTTCTTCAATGAAGCTAATAGTTTCCTCAGCTGGACTATCCACGTAACCAAAAGGGAAATCAATGATTATAGGTGGATAACAAACGGCTTGGTCAATAATGGATAGTTCCTCGTTTATTTTAGGAAGATCTTTGCCTTTTGCTTCTTGCCATTCTTTCAAGGCAATGGTAGAAAACATGGAGTCCGGAACGACATTCCTTGAAAATGGATAAATGCCCGCTTTCTTGAAACCATTCATAATTATTTCCGGGTTTAAATCGCGCCAAATATCTCCAATCATTACAGAAAACTATTTTTTTGGAAGCTTTATTTCAATATTTTTTCTTTGCCACGTGACCAATTTTTATCCCAGGTTAACTTTAATGGTTTAAAGACACCTAGATCTAAAGGTTGGAGGTTCGTGACTTGTACATGGTGGAAGTTGCAGAATGGTAACATTTGATTCACGAGCTTTTTGTATTAATTTGATACTAACATGGGTAGAATGTCCATCATATATTAATAAGGCTTGGATCAATAGATTTCAAAAATGGTTTGTCAAAATAATTTGAAAATACTGTTGATTCCATCCAAGAATTGTCAGTCGCAGCGTCTGTGGTTCCAGGAATGCCAGTATTCTGTGGGGCAACCCATTGATACCAGATATTTTTTCCTTTAAAAATAATAAGTGGTGGGACTTTTTCACCCGAAGCAGATGCTGCTAGTAGAACTGTTATGTTGTTTCTTCCGGGAGCACTTATTATACGTGTGCAAGGCAGGTTTTTACCACCAACTACTTTAGTTTTGGAAGGGTCAAAAAACTAGACTCGTCTAAATTCCAAATACTGGAAGGAAAGTTTTCTAATCCTAATTCTTTTAAGGTATTTTCCAATAACGTAAAATATTGTTGGATCGTAAAGGGATTGCAACCTCTTTTACGGGGCACTTCTTCCGCTTGCGGTTTTTTTATAGTTAAATTATGTCTCTTTTTAAACCCTAGAAACCAATCTTCTCCAGGGAGATAGTCTTTGAACGGGGTTTTGAGTTTGTTTTCTTTAATAAACTAATTCAAACACCTCTTTTCTGGACAATGCGAAACCATATTTTTCCATTGTCAAGAGACAATCAGCAAGCTGTTTGTGTTCTTTTGAAATAGCTTGGTAGTTGATCTGCCAAGTGATATATTTATCATGCCATGTTTTCCTTATAAAGGATCCATTATGGTGTTGATTGTTATTTTATATTTTTTGCTAGCTTTAAATGCATTTATATTTCCAGCCCTAATTTCTGCTAAGGCTTCTTCAAATGTTTCTGAGGTTTACGACCTTCGATTTGTTTCCTAACGTAATTTCGAACCATTTCGGATCTAAAAATTTTATAAACATAAGTGTTGTAAGAAAATATCAGAAGAAATAACCAAATATATGAACAGCGCACACCACTGCGATCTTGCCCCGCTGTATGCTCCGGTCTTTTTTTTAAGTTTGGTTCGATGTGAGTACCGGGTGTATTGGATGTGTATTGGTAGCCTATTGTATTCTATCACATTCACTTAGGCCCAGAGAACCTGTTGTTATAGTAAATTGCGCTAATTGCCATTTTTCACATTTGTCTTTCTGGAACAAGTGCGGCCGGACGCTGGGAATAGAACTCGGGCCTCTATACTCGCGGCCTATATACTCGCGGCCCAGTATACTCTATACTCGGGCCTCTATACGGGCCTCAGTTAGCGCTCTAACATGAGGCCACGACCATCACCACTACACCACACGCGCCGTTTTACAGACCTATTACGATCTTGCCCCGTTTACGATCTTACCCCACTGCACATTAAATAATTGGAATGTCATCATCTCAGGTTATCCAAGCGTAAAGGAATGCGAGTATTCCCCAGCCGAACACGCGATGTTCAACATTTCGATGAAAGCGGCAATCGTCACCAAACCGCCACCAAAGTTTCCTTATGGGCGGAATTAATATATAGTTAGAACATTTGGTAGTACAGTAAATATACGTTAAATGTTACTTTAAAATGGCAAGTTGTCATACGTATATGAATTAGAAAAATGTAAATTTGGTGTATGTACATTAGAAATGGTGAAACTATCCTACGTTATAGATAATCATACAAACTGAACACAAACGGAACACAACTTGAATATAGAACTATATTCAGTCTTTCCGGAGCTGAAAACTACAAATTTCATGTGAAATTTGTTTTGGTAGTCCTAAAAAGACTCAGTAATTGTTATAAAGCTCCGGAAAGGCTAAATGTATTTATATATTCATGTGTTCCGTTCTTTTTAAGTTTTAGAAATTCAAAAGTTTACCTTTGATTAGAGTATTTTATCAAAAGGTAATTTAATTTATTAAATTAAAGCGTGGCTTAATATTTGAAACGCGGTATGATGACATATTTTGTTTTGCGAAAAAAAAAGTTTTCTACAAAATATATTCTTGTTTTCCAAAGTTTAGGTAAAGTTATTACATTATCTCCTCGCGAAACATTTTTTAGTTCGGACAGGTAATACAAATGCGAAACATATGACCTTTTGTATATGTATAAAGCAAACGCAGTCGATTCAGCATAACAAAATATTACAAAAAATTATCAATAAAATACACAAGTATTCGTTAATAAAATACTGTATTTCTTTATGATTTATGAAAATTACTTTTATTTAAAATTGCTGTAAAGGTAAGAAAAACAGTTATAATTGTACTTTTGTTATCATTAATCAATAATTGTAATTATTGATTAATAAAATGTTTCGAATATCGAAGCAATACACTACATAAACCATCGTATAATTCAGGTCATTCTGAACTTTAACAACGACACGATACACATAATAAGCGTATATGCCCCTGATATAACCAAACCGAGAGAAGATCGAGAGGAATTATTCGACAAACTCGAAGAAGTCATTACTAACATCAGCAGACTTGAGAAAATATTCATAATTGGCGATACTAACGTAAGGATAGGAAACACCCCGATACCAGGAGTAATGCAACACTGGAATGAAACAATTAATGAAAACGGTGAAATACTAATAAACATGTGCGCACAACTAGAATTAAGAATTAATAACACCTTTTTTCAACACAAACCACAGCACAAATATACGTTCGAAAATATGAAAGCCCAAAGATCCGTAATTGACTTTATAATAACGAATAGAATGGTTCACCCAAGCAAGATCCTAGATGTGAGAGTACTCACATCAGCTAATGCAGGCATAGAACACAGCCTACTGTTATGCAAATACAGATACAAAGCTATGCGGATCCCAAAGCAGACTCGACCAGCCACATATAAATATAACGTGGAATCATTAACAACGGAGAGCACCAACGTACTATTTGAACGAAGACTGCAAGCCAAACTACAAGAAAACAAAATCGAAGATGACGACAACGCTAACGATGCATGGGTAAAAATACAACATAACATCCAAAAAATCGCAGAAGAAACATTAGGAATCACGAAGTGCAGCGCACAACATAGCTCAAACTATAAACCATGGTTTAATAATGAACTTAAAAACTCGACAAATGAAAAACAGCAAGCATTCAAGAAATACCGCAACAATAGAACAGCAGAAGAGATGGCGGAGTATAGAAGCGTAAGAAACAGAATCAACACCAAAGTAAGAGCAATCAAATCAGAATACTGGGAAACGTTCTCGTCTGAGATGGAACACGACCTATATGGTGCTCAGCGCAAAGTCTGGAAACTATTAAGAAAGTACAACAAACCTGTCGATGAAGCCGCACAGACTACAAACATAACACCAGAAAGCTGGACAACGTACTTCAAAACACTATACGATACCAACAATACTCAACGAGAAGAAACAGAGGGAATACCACTCAACCACACCACAAACGAAGACTGCATAATTACTCAAGAAGACGTGACGTTAAACATCAACAAACTGAAAAATAGAAAAGCACCGGGCCCTGACAATATATCAAATGAGATGATAAAGAGCGGAGGAAATGAACTAATATATAACCTATCTGCATTATTCAAAAAAATAGTAGACACTGCTCAAATACAGGAGGACTGGAAGCATACTAGCACCATTCCATTACACAAAAAAGGCTCTAGGAAGGATCCAAACAACTATAGGGGCATCTCGCAAAATTATTCACCAAAATAATATCCAATAAAATTACTACTAACGTCAACATTAACGAAGAACAACAAGGCTTTCGCGCCAACAGATCGACAATAGACGCCATCTTTATATTAAGGCAAATGGTAGAAAAATCAATTGAATATGCCAAACCGATTTTCATGTGCTTCGTAGATCTAAGCAAGGCCTTTGATATGATCAGAATCCGATATATCATCCTCACGCTGCAAAGAAGAGGAATTTCACACAAAATTAGCCAAGTTATTAAAAATTTGAAGACAAACAATCAGACACAGATCAAGACGGCACTTGGTACAACACGCAACATACCCTTAGCCGATGGAATCCGCCAAGGCGATAGCCTAAGCCCGACATTATTCAACTTAGTCATGGACGAAATTATTCAAGCCATCAAAGTAATAAACATCGGCTATAGCATGGGCGGTATCACATCATCTGTTACGATGATGACGCAGTGCTCTTAGCGGACAACGAGGACGATCTCCAGCGTCTACTATATAAGTTTTCCCAATCAACAGCAAAGTATAACTTGCAGATTTCAGCCGAAAAAACAAAAGCATGGTCATCAGCAAAACACCAATAAGATGCAAGCTGCAGTCCGCGAACAACATTATAGAACAAGTAAACACACTTAAGTATCTTGGGGTAGACATAACGGACAGCAAAAGACTTAAAGAGGAGGTCAGAAGATCAACAACCAAAGCAGCACAAATATCCGGAGGACTACATAACATCATTTGGAAGAACAAATATATGTCCTCACACAGCAAAGTCAGAATTTACAAAACATGTGTTCGGCCGAAACTAAGGCAGAAAGCAACCCAACTAAACAACAAATGCACACCACCGAAATGAAGACACTACGTGCAAAATCAGGCCTGACTCTTATTCATCGAAAAAGAAGTAAAGAAATCAGGGAAAGTCTGAACGTACAGGACGTGGTGCGATGGACCAGAGTCAGACGAAGAGTGGGACAGACACGTCCACCGGATGGGCCCAGAACGACTGGCAAAATGGGCCAAAGTAGCAAAACCCAACAAAAAACGACCCATGGGAAGACCACCGAAGCGATGGAACGAATCATGGAGCTCAAGGTCGCAAGAGACTAGAGATGCGTAAAGAAACCGAACAATGTTCTAAAAAGAAGTAGTAGGAGGAGGAGGAGGCATAATTGTAATGTGTTAATACAATTAAAAAGAGCCCATGACATTTCCTTATCTTATTGTTAGACCCTAAGGCAGTGGTTCTCAAATTTCTTTTTGGCGCGGTACCCTTTACGAGCTAAAAAATCTCGCGGCACCCATTGCGGGGTACAAACATTTCAAGACACAGCTACCCTAAAAACGATTTAAAACTTGAATGATTTAGACTCGCAGGTGTCTGCTGGGATATTTCGTTCCCTCCGACGATATTGGTTGTCATTGAATCAGTCGCTTCAGAAGCTTCAGTGAGTTCATTACCTTTCCGTTTTAAAGACCAAGATTTTAGCTAATTCTCCATAATTCTGCAACAAAAGTAGGAATTCAAATTCGTTTGCCTCCTCATGTAATTTTCTTTTAACATTTTTTTTATATTTCTTGAATAGAGCTGCGGCACCCCAGGCATACGCTCGCGGCACCCTAGGGTGCTCGGCACCCAGTTTGACAACCACTGCTCTATGATAATAATTACATAACGTCGTGAAATCGGCCGAAAATATGAGATGGTCTACTGCGAAACTGTATATCTTGTTTATTTGTAACTTTAGAGCGAAATATAATTTGGAATCAGCAACAAAAATGCTTTA
Source organism: Phosphuga atrata (assembly GCA_944588485.1). Classification (NCBI taxonomy): domain Eukaryota; kingdom Metazoa; phylum Arthropoda; class Insecta; order Coleoptera; family Silphidae; genus Phosphuga; species Phosphuga atrata. The sequence continues at coordinate 4,398,119 of OX155898.1, forward strand.
AAAACGTTTTTAAATTTTGCTGTAACTCAAAAATAACGATTTTGACAAAATTTTCTCGCATTTCGTCGTTTCCGTGGTCTAGACTTCCGAGTCGATGGTATTTCTTAACTGAAAGCTTCCCAGTGAATATTATATACGATCTCCGACCATTATTTGGGACGCTGAATCGATTGGTGAAGACTAGAAGTCTCTGTGGTGAGCGGTTCAAAAGTTATGACAGCATCAAATCAGTAGGCATGTGTGATTGTGTACAGCGACGAAAATATAAAATTTGTTTATTTGTAACTTTAGAGCGAAATAAACTGGAAAACCTTTTCAGCACTTCGATTTCCTTCGTATAACCTAAAAAAATCACAAAAAAAGTTTCCAAAAAAATTTGCAAAAAAAATTTCGACAAAAATTTTCCATCATTTCGTTCGAAAAATACATGCTTTTTCCGTTTTTTTCGATTTTTACGAAAACGGTAAAGAGCAGCGAAATCATTTTGGGCACACAGAAACTATACGACCGGGAGAACAAATTGTCCGGAAATATTCAATAATTCGTCGATAAATTTCAAACTGAAATTTACCCGATTCTCGATTTGCTAAGTAGATATCTCGAAAACAGTTGCGGATAATTAAAAACAGATTACGGCATCGTTTTCAGAAGGTCATTTTCCTATAGATACACTAGGATTGTATTCGGGAGATTCACGACTTTCCGAGATCTCCACTAGAGCGTCGAAATTTCATAATTTTTTTTTAATTTTTGCTGGCGAAAGTGAACCGAAAGAGCTAGCGAAATATAATATGCATACCTATAATCAGTAGCAAAAATGTTTTCAGAAACGTTTTTTAATTTTGCTGTGACTCAAAAAATAAAGATTTTGAAAAAAATAATTTTCTCGCATGTCGTCGTTTACGCGGTCTAGACTTCTCGAGACGATGGGATTTCTTAACTGAAAGCTTAATAGTAAATGTTATATACGTTCTCCCACTAATTTTGGGATGCTGAATTGATTGGTCAAGACTAGAAGTCTCTCTGGTGCGCGGTTCAAAAGTTATGAGAGCGTCAATTCAGTTGGAAATATATGATTGTGTACAGCGAAAAAAAAATATAAAATTTTTTTATTTGTAACTTTAGAGCGAAATAAACTGGAAAACCATTTTCAGCACTTCGACTTCCTTCGTGTAACCAAAAAGAAATCACGAAATAAATTTGCAAATAATTTTCGGCAAAAATATTCCATCATTTCGTTCGAAAAATTCGTGCTTTTTCGTTTTTTTTTCGATTTTTTCGAAAACGGTGAAGAGCAGCAAAATCATTTTGGGTGCACAGAAACTACACAACAAGACGAAAAAGTCTATGTGTAAATTGTCCGGAAATATTCAACAATTCGTATACAAATTTCAAACTGAAATTTACCCGATTCTCGATTTGCTAAGTAGATATCTCGGAAACCGTTGCGGGTAATTAAACACGGATTGCGGCATCGTTTTCAGAAGGTCATTTTCCACTAAGATACACTAAGATAGTCCGCGTTAACTTCACGACTTTCCGAGATCTTCACTAGAGCGCCGAAATTTCATAAAAATTTCTTCAATTTTTGCAGGCGAAAGTGAACCGAAAGAGCGAGCGAAATATAATTTGCATATCTGTAATTAGCAGCAAAAGTGCTTCGAAAAACGTTTTTAAATATTGCTGTGACTCAAAAAATAACGATTTTGGAAAAATCGATTTTCCCGCATTTCGTCGTTTCCGCGGTCTAGACTTCCCGAGTCGATGGTATTTCTTAACTGTAAGCTTCCCAAGGAATTTTATATACGGTCCCCTACTCATTTTGGGACGCTGAATCGATTGGTGAAGACTAGAAGTCTCTATCGTGAGCGGTTCAAAAGTTATGACAGCGTCAAATCAGTAGGAAATGTGTGATTGTGTAACCGCGAAAAAAAATATAAAATCTGTTTATTTGTAACTTTTGAGCGAAATAAACTGGAAAACCGTTGTCAGCACTTCGATTTCCTTCGTGTAACCAAAAAAAATCAGGATAAAAAATTGCAAAAAAAAATTCGGCTAAAATATTTCGTTCCAAAAATACATGCTTTTTCGGTTTTTTTCGATTTTTTCGAAAACGGCAAAAAGCAGCGAAATCATTTTGGGCACACAGAAACTACACGACAAGACGAACAAGTCCATGTGTAAATTGTCCGGAAATATTCAATAATTCGTCGATAAATTTCAAACTGAAATTTACCAGATTCTCGATTTCCTAATTAGATATACCGGAAACGGTTGCAGATAATTCAAAACGGATTGCGGCATCGTTTTCAGAAGGTCATCTTCCTATAGATAAACTAAAAGTGTCCACGGGAAATTCACGACTTTCCGAGATCTTCACTAGATCGCCGAAATTTCAGAAAAATTTCTTCAATTTTTGGAGGCGAAAGTGAACCAAAAAAGCTAGCGAGATATAATTTGCATATCTGTAATCAGCAGCAAAAATGCTTTCAAAATGATTTTGAAAAAATCGATTTTCTCGCATTTTGTCGTTTCCGCGGTCTAGACTTCCCAAGTCGATGGTATTTCTTAACTGAAAGCTTCTTAGTAAATGGTATATACGTATTCATACTAATTTTGGGACGCTGAATCGATTGGTGAAGACTAGAAGTCTGTGTGGTAAGTCTTTCTAAAGTTACGACGTCGTGAAATCTGCCGAAAATGCGAGATGGTCTACTGCGAATAACTGTATATCTTGTTTATTTGTAACTTTAGAGCGAAATAAACTAAAAAATCGTTTTCAGCGTTTCGATTCCCTTCGCGGCACTTGAAAAAAATCACAACTAAATTTTCCAAAAAATTCGTTAAAGAAAATTTCCAATTCCTATTCAAAGATCATTTCGGTGCAAAAAATGTGCTTGTTCGGTTTTTTTCAATTTTCTCCAGAACGGTAAACAGCAGCGAAATCATTTTCGGCACACAGAAACTAATCGACAAGACGAATAATTCGATGTGTCAATAGTTGCTAAAAAACATCACGTGGTTAATGGATTTCAAAGTGAAATTTACCCGATTCTCGATTTGCTAGGTAGATGTCTCAGAAACAGTTGCCGTTGGAATACTTTTCGAGCCGCGGCACGTAACATATCCAGTTTTCGAGCAAGAGCTCACTGGCTAACTCGAATTTTGAATAGAACAAAAACATGGGCGGCGTTTTATGGTGTAGTGCGCATTAAACTAGTGAAAATTAATCAAATTATGAAATACGAATAATGTGAAAAATTACAATCTGTCACTAGTTATAACCAACACATAACTCTCGTTATAACCACCACATAAATACGTTCAGTTTTCGTTTACCGGTTGCTACGCCTATAAACGATAAGCAGTCTTGATAAATTTAAACTCAATCCATATTAAATTGTCTTTCAAACAGTATATTTTTTTATTTCATCTCAAAAATAGTTTCTAATAAAAATTGTTAAAAAGTTTACAGTGGGCCGATTTCCATACAAGTTTATATACCGTATTAGCCCGAATATAACGCGACCCCGAATTTAACGCGACTCCGAAATTTTCATAAAGATATTTAGAAAAAAAAAATACTTATAAAAGAATTCAAACAATCAGATAAGCATTTATTTAGGTAATTATAGTTAATAACACAGGTTACATTCACGACAATAAAGTTAAGTAATGTGAAACAAAATTAATATTGCGTAAGTAACAACAAAACACGGAAATACTTCAGAACCACAGAATCTGATCTGTTTTCAGAATGAGAACTCATTGATGTCACATCGGTATCGTCAGTATTGTCATGGACGCTTTCAGTCTCCCACAAAATGTCATATTCTGTCCTATTTAAATCATTGGAAATGAAGCATTTCTTGAAACCTTTAACTATCGATTCAGGTTCGATCTTCTGCCAGGCGGTCGCAATTCATTCTCCCAAAAGTGGTCGGTCGAGCTAGGAATTGATCGGACGTTTAGTCGCGATTTAACCCCCGAAACAGAATGTCCTTGTTTATATTACATTACTTAAACTAAGTATTATATTACTATATACTTATATTACTATATATATATATATATATATATATATATATATATATATATATATATATATATGTAAAGAATTTAGTTAGTTTTGGTTTTATATTTTACCGCGCTGGACGGGTAAAGGTTTTTTAAGATTAAGTTCAGAAAACACATGTTAAGAAAAATGTTTAGTTTCATGAGTTACAATAATAGTATTTATAGTGTATAATAATAATAGATAGGATTGAAGATAGAGGGAATTAATGAATAAACCTAATTGTCGTTTCTTTATTTTTAGGTATGATATATAGTGTATATAAAGTAGATAATAATATTTATATTAAATCTTTATTTTTAGAGCAACACAACATTGTTTTTGTTACCTAATTCCCAAGAACAATAAAAATAATATCTTATAAAACTACAATTTTGTTTATGAGATATATTAAATATATGAATACATAGAATGGAGAGGTTGCGTTTTGAATTTATGATTAAACCATCGGGTGATGGTGGAAGATCAAATGTGATGGTCATAACGTCAATTACCACCGAGGATAATACAACATTTGCAATACCAGATGAATTTCAACAAATAAATCATCACAAGGAGGTGGTGGAAACAACCGTCTACAATTTGGTGAAAAACAGCTTAAAAAAGAGACACCAATTTAGAAAAGTTTGTATAGGATTGACAGAGGAACTAAAGAAAGTTTACATGGATGACTACGGTAATATGAAGTTTGTAGACCAAATTTTGGAAGAAATTACAGATAAACCTGCTGCTACCTCTGATTTAGATGATAAAAATACTTTGAAAATCCTAGAAAAATTAGTTGAAAATACACAGGTAAGGGGAGAGCAAAACCTGAAGAAAATATCGGAGAAATTTGTGATTGAGAAATTTACAAGCAAGAATACTAATGCAGATCAATGGATAGATATTTTTGAAAAAGAATGTACACGCTTTGATGTAAAGGAGGATGAACAAAAAAATTATATTCTCAGATTGTTCATGGATAAAGCTTGCTTAGATTGGTACAGCTCATGATTATAAAATTAACAAAAGATTCAAAATGGACAATTTGGAAAAACAAGTTTTGTGAAACATTTGTAAACAAAGGTTGGAATCCAGTCACTTATGCACTATTATACAAATACAAGGATGGTTCATTGTTGGACTATGCAATAAGAAAAGAAAAACTTTTATTAGATATGAGAAGATCAATTGATTCAGGTACGTTGGTAGATCTTACTGCAGCTGGTTTACCAGAGTTTATACTTAATAAAATTGATAGAGAGGCATTAAAAGACACTGTGGATTTATTTAATGAAATAAGCAAATATGAACACATGGTAAGTAAAAAAAGTTTTTTTGGAAAAAAAAAGATTGTAAATATGTATAGTAAAGAAAGAAATGAAGAAAAGAAACCTTGCAAAACTTGTGAAAAACTAAATAAAGGCACTCGTTACCATGCTGAATCAGAATAAGTTCAAAACAAATGAGGACAATAAAGAGAAAAAAAATTATCAAATCAAGCATGTAAACAATTCAGTTATTGAAGCCGAATTAAATGACACAGATCAAAAAAACTAATAGTTACACCATTAATCAAAATCAAACTGATATTAGATAATAAATTAGAAATATTTCCAATATATGACTCAGGGTCAAACGTTTCCTTAATTAGTTCTAAATTATTAAAATTAAATGGTAAAAGGAATAGTTCAAATAATGCACATTTAATAACGATTAGTGGTGTTAAAAAGACACAGGGTTTGACAACTATAAAGATTAAAATTTTTGATATAGAAAGAAAAGTTAATGTTTACATCATAGATAAAGAAAACTTTAAATATGATTTTTTGATTGGATTAGATATGATAAAAAAGTTCAAACTAACCCAGAACGAAGATTTAACAATTACTCAAAAAAAAGTTTAATTAATAAAAATGAAGATAATGAAAAAATATACACAATAAATTTTAATGAACATATAGAGGAAAAGAATTTTTAAATAAAACTAAATCATTTAACTAACAATCAGATATCTGAAATAAATAGACTGATGGACGATTATAAGTCAGTTTTTGCGAAGGACAAGCACGACGTTGGTACAGTGAGAGACTATGAGGCACGTATTGACCTAATAGTCGACAAATATTCTTCTAAAAGACCTTACAGGTGCACGGTTGAGGATAGAAAGGAGATAGAAGAACAAATATCGAAATTATTAGATAAAAAAATTATTGAAGAATCCTACAGTCCATTTGCAGCACCAGTGACATTGGCATTTAAAAAAGAAAACAAGAAATCCAGACTATGCATAGATTTCAGAGACTTGAATAAAATTGTAATACCTCAAGCCCAACCGTTTCCATTGATAGAAGACCTAATGTTAAAGACAAGAAATTGCAAATTTTTTTCAACACTAGATATAAACTCTGCATTTTGGTCAATTGCTCTGCGAATTGCAGACAGAAAAAAAGCAGCTTTCGTAACACAAGAGGGACACTGCCAGTGGACTTGCCTACCTTTTGGTTTAAAAACCTCACCAGCAATCTTTCAAAGAATACTAAGTAACATATTGAGAAAGTATAAACTTACAAATTTTACTGTTAACTATATAGATGACATTCTTATATTTTCTAAATCTTTCCCTGAACACATTAACCATTTAACACAGTTGTTGGAGGCCATAAAAGAGGAAGGTTTCAGATTGAAATTTACAAAATGCACATTTGCAGCAGACCTAGTAAAATACCTTGGTCATATTATACAGAATAATTCTGTAAGGCCAGTAAAAGATAATTTAATTTCAATAAGAAATTTCCCTGTTACAATAACTCTCCAAGAAAAATATAAGACAATTTTTGGGAAAAATCAATTTTTACCATGAATATATACCAAATAGTGCAATCATCCTAGGTCCACTGCATAATTTACTAAAAAAAATCAAAAGTTTGTCTGGTCTATAGAATGTCAAAAAGTATTTGAGAATATAAAAAAAAATTCTGTGCTCACAACCGGTTCTAGAAATTTTTGATCAAAATTTACCAATAAAACTTTATACAGATGCATCTTTGGAAGGTGTTGGAGCCATTCTGAATCAAACACAACCTAATGGAAAAGAAAAACCAGTGGCATACTTTTCGAAGAAGCTAAATGAAGTTCAGAAGAAGAAAAAAGCAATATACTTGGAATGCTTAGCTATCAAAGAAGCAGTAAAGTATTGGCAATACTGGCTCATAGGTAAATCATTTACTGTATATTCAGATCACAAACCTTTAGAGAATATGAATATAAAATCTAGGACTGATGAGGAACTTGGAGACTTAACATATTACCTGTCCCAATACGATTTTCAAATTAAATATGCCCCAGGGAGAAAGAATTTAGAAGCAGATTGTCTTAGCAGAAACCCAGTATTGGAGTCGGACGAAAATAAAGAAGAACAATTAAAAATTGTGAAATTATAAAACTGGAAGAGATTTTAACCGATCAGGAAAAAAATTAAGAGGTGCAAAATAAGAAAAATATGTTAATAAAGAAAGACAAGGTATACTTTAAGAAAGTAAAAAAAAAAGAAAAAATTATTTTATCCGAAGAGTTTAGTGTGAAATTCATAAAAAATATACATGAAAACCTATGCCATATTGGTAATAAACAAATGCAAAAGAAAATTAGCCCAATATACACAGCGAAAAATTTGATTACAAACATAAAAAAAGTTTGTAGAAGCTGTGAAATATGCTTAAAAAATAAATCAAGGGAACAAGACAAATTTGGTTTAATGTCTAACTTAGGTCCAGCTAAAAAGCCTTTCGAAATAATCTCGATAGACACAATAGGAGGCTTTGGGGGTTCGAGATCAACCAAAAAATATCTACACCTTTTGGTAGATCACTTCACAAGATACGCATACATATTAACATCGAAAACACAGAGTGCAAATGATTTTGTAAAACTAGTAAACAACATAGCAGAATATAGCAGAATGAAAGACATAGCAGAAATGAAATTGGAATGCTTCTCACGGATCAGTATCCAGGAATTAATTCAAAAGAATTTAAAAATTTTGTAAATGAAAAGTCGATACCAATGGTTTTTACAGCAATAAATGCACCTTTCTCAAACGGATTGAATGAAAGACTAAATCAAACACTGGTGAACAAAATAAGATGTCAAATCAACGAAAGGGATAAAAAAATAGCTTGGGCAAGAATAGCACAAGAATGTGTAAATAAATATAATGATACGGAGCATTCAGTAACTGGCTTTTGCACCAAAATATCTGTTAGATGGCACGGATGTTTCAGTTTTGCCAAGTGAACTAAAAAGAAATAAAATAATTGACAATGATTTGATAAGAGATAGAAAAATAGCATTCGACAATACCATGAAATCACATATTTATAATAAAAAACTATTCGATAAAAATCGAAAAGACTTTGAATTCAAAGTAGGAGATATAGTGTATGTGGAGAATGGAAACAAACTGAACAGGAAGAAATTGGACGAATTGAGGATTGGACCATACGAGATTATAGAGAAGATTTCAAACTCAGTGTACAGGATTAATACAGGTCGCAAGAAATTAGAATCAAATCTTTTCCATATAACGAAACTTATTCCAGCCCCTATATTAGATGAAGAAGGAGATGGAGAAAAGAAATGGAACAACGGAATGTGGAATATAACGAAAATTTGGTTCCAAACTTTCTTCCCCTTGGGGGGGAGATGTAAAGAATTTAGTTAGTTTTGGTTTTATATTTTACCGCGCTGGACGGGTAAAGGTTTTTAAGGTTAAGTTCAGAGAACACATGTTAAGAAAAATATTTAGTTTCATGAGTTATAATAATAGTATCTATAGTGTAAAATAATAATAATAGATAGGTATATAATAGGTAATAATAATAGATAGAGGGAATTAAGGAATAAACCTAATTGTCGTTTCTTTATTTTTAGGTATGATATATAGTGTATATAATGTAGATAATAATATTTATATTAAATCTTTATTTTTAGAGCAACACAACATTGTTTTTGTTACCTAATTCCCAAGAACAATAAAAATAATATCTTATATATGTATATATATATATATATATATATATATATATATATATATATATATATATGTATATATATATATATATATATATATATATATATATATATATATATATATATATTAAGAAATTTTGAAAAATTAAATTCCATTCCATACTTTTTATATTATGTCAAAATAATCTGATTTCAAAATAATATTATATAAAATCGATTTTATAAATAAATTGAATCATGTTATAAACATGCAATTTAAAAGAATAAATTCAACGGAAAACGTGTTTGGACTTTTCAATTTACTTGATGTATCCGCCTCCATCAATCTTCTCGCATAGGTAATCTGTCATGAAATGTTTTTAAATTTTCACTTTCGATTATATTAAATGTAAAAAGTTACACGAATCATTACAGACTATTAAATGGAACTTGCAATGGAGGCAATATATACAAATTTTGTTTATTTTGAAAATATTTTAAGTCCATTGAGGAGAAATGAGATATTACTTAGTATGTAATCAATTCAAAAAACTTTTTAGTTATAACTAATTAGTAATTAATGGCTTCAAAAATGCTACTGCTTTCGTTCAATTTAAAATTCTCCAATATTTGAAATTACGACGTATGTCTGATGATAAACTTAACCCATTATCTACCAGACCAAAAGAAAACAAAATTTGTTTCATTCGTTGGTTCTGAGCAAAATGGTCAATGAGTCAGTTAAGGTGAGACTACAGTTATAATTATTTTTTCTACTGATATATGTGAAAATGGCATTTTTTCCACAGCTTACCCTACTTGAAAGTGATATTTTTTCATTCTAGAGACTAGAGATATTTTCACATTTGGAGACGAAAATGAGCATTTTAAATTTATGATTCTCTCGATTAAAACACTAAACTAGCCAAATTTGCGTGGACTTTCTTATTAATTACATCAATTTCTATGAAATATTTTAGGTACAAATGTAAAACGAGCCTGAAACTATTTAAAAAACCGAAATAAAATTAGGACATTTGACTTGAAAAGTATCACCTTCTATGAGAGTGCAATCAATATGTTACCATGGAAACGACCAAACCAACAATTAAATTTGTATTGACAGTTCTGAGAGTTCGCTTCGAATTGGATTTATTAGTCGAAGTCGAATTATGGATTCTACAACCGAAATCAGTAGAAAAAATTGCATTTACTACTCGAGATGAAAGTGTTTTTTTCTGGTTCGGTGTGATTGCTAACTCGCTGGCGCTCGTGAGCAAACTCCCACCTCACCATAAAAAAACTCCACTTTCATCCCTTTCTGTACAATATACTATTATTTCTTTATTGAAAATACACTTTTTTGTTGAAAAACAGATAACTCCTTGAATGAACAATGAACACACATGAACAATAATTCAAATACGAAGTTTTGCAAAGTAAAAACATTATAAGTAATATCAATTACTACTTATTTCTGATAATTATCAAAGCATTTGGAGTGCATATGCTTATTACATTTTTACTCTTGTTTAACAAGCATATGCTTATCTGATAAATGAGTTAAATTGTCAGGTCCGTAATCGTTATAATTATTTTTATTTATCTCGACAGACAAACCACTTTCTTCTGAGTCTGATGTAGTAAGTAAATGCTAGAAATCATTTTAGCTCAACTTAGTTTCTAAATTATGTTGTTGCGTATATAAATTCGATTGGTCAACGATACATTTCAATACTTCTGCATCAAAAAATTTTGCAAATAATTCAGGTGGTGACATATTTTTCAAATATTGATGCAGTTCTTCGCGTAGGTCGTCCAGATGCTTAGAATTAGGAGCAAGATCATATTCAAATTGCTGTGCCTTATTCTTTTTCTTATTCCACTTTGATTGTCCAAATTTATTCAGAGTGTAAGTACGAGATTTTCTTGCTGGCTAGAACTTAATTGCTTTGGCACAGATTTGTCACAATTACAAGTAGTAAATTCCAACGAACCCGCTAATTCTTGAAAAGCGCTTATATCTTTACTTATGAGTATGTCATCTAAAAATTGAACACTCGGTAAATAATGGGTTAAAATGGACTTGCATCACTTTCAAAATAAACGGTCCATATATTTCATCATTTTTAGGGTTCCGTTGTTATCAACAACGAACCATTATAGTTTCGATATGTCGGTGCGACCGTCCGTCCGTCCGCAGTTTAGCTAAGAGGATATTAGATATAGAAAGCTGTAATTTGGAACGGATTTACAGATTAGTCACGCCGACAAAGTGAAATTTTTTTTTAGGGTAAATTTAATCTTCGTAAATTTTTAGGGTAATTTTTTCTTCTCGTAAAGTAGAGACCTTTTTTTCATCTACCCCATGGTGTGGGGTGTCGTTGAATAGGTCTTTCAAAAACATTACAAGTTTGCGAAAACAATATTTCGATGGAGAGATCCGTTTGTGAAATATAAAGCTTTAAGGGGGGAAACCACATTACCACATTAGGATGAAAATCCGATTTTTTTTATTCGTCGTTAGCTAAACTATCCAAGTCAATACGCTGTCAAAATTTCAAATCGAAATTCGCATTCGTTTAGATTTTATGAGCATAGACCCGAGTGCACATCGGGTACAGGCTACAGGCTCGAGCGGAGCATACCCCGTTTATCTCGAAATGACTTTTTTCACATTTGCGTGCAATCTAACTCAAAAAGTGTGGAACCGATCATTATGAAAATTGATATTATGATTCTTTATAAAATTTCGAATTATATGAACCAACTTGTGAGATGATATCATGATTTTAAGGGTTTTTTTCCTTGCATAATTAGAGAAAAAAATCGAGAAAATTGAAGGAAAATTGTTCTGTACACAACACCTGCAAAATTTTTAATTTTCATTTTTTTCGCCTTCATCGAGTTTCATATTCTTAGAAAATAAGTTATTAATGTAAAATCAAAACTTTTTTTATTTCATATGAAAATCGAAGTGGCTACACTCCACGCAATTGGAAGACTATACTTACAACCTTCGGCGGACATCACACCGTAACTTCTTTATTTTTGGCTGAAATTATTCAAAAAAATTCACAGAAATTATTCTAAATATGAATGAAATGATTGATAAAATTCTAGTTATTTTTTCCCACCAAAAAAAAAAACCTAAAAAATCAGTATCAAACAGCCTCCTAATGTGGTTTCCTCCCTTAAAGGGGAAATTTGCAAATTTTTTGAGAGTTAAGTTTCCACCCCACTGCTAGTTTGGTTTGCTAAATGGCTCTTTCTAGATATATGAAAAAAATCACAATAGTCGTATATATAACTCAGTTAAAAGGAAAAGTATCACAGCTAAGTAGGATTTTTTAGTTTACGAGTAATAGACGACTAACTTATAAAAAGTAACAAATCGAGCGAGAACCTCTTCATTTATACAACATATTTTTGGTTATGTTGAACATCAAACATCAATGTCAGATGATTAGGTTATTAGTTATGGATTTGTTTACACATTTGAATCTTAAGTCATAAGAGTAAGAATGGTAACTACGGAACCCTACATTGCGCGTGGCCCGACCAAGGTGGTCATTTTTATTTAACTAATTATTACACAAAAATGAATTTTCTATAATAATTTTCTATAATTATTATAAATTTAATTTTAGTTTCTTATTATTTACATATATTTACAAAAATGTTTTTGAAATACAATGACATCAACGTCTATGATATCAATAATATTTTGCGTTTTATAAGATTTTTTTTATGCATTGTAAAAGGGTGCTTCATTCTGGGTGATCATTTTAACTTGGAACTTTGGATACGAGAAATGATTTATTGATCAATTATTTATTAGAAACGTGATATTTGAGCTCTAGGAACAGATCTGGCAAACTAGGCATGCTTATTATCTCCACTCACAATTTATAGACCAACTCAGAAATGCGTGTATTTTACTCAAAACATGATAATATACTAAATCGATACTGGGTAAAATTTAACAATATGAAACTAATAAATCGTATAGTATTTATTTACTTTGTCCACAATTTGAAGTTAAGGTTAAAAAATCATTAATATATAAAAATTATTCTTACATTTTGTTAAAATCTAAACATTAGATTTACATAATAAGAAGGATCCGTCAACTATAGCTGAGGCGTCACTATATTAAACAACATCATGAAAATACATAGATCTATAAAAGTTGCAGTACAAGTCGTGACCACCATATCTACAATCTACAATCATGAAAATATTTACCAGCATACTAGCGGAGATCCTGCATGAAACCATCCCCCTAAATGAAGAATAGCAAGGCTTTGTGAGAAACAGATTCACAACAGACGCGATCTTCATAATACAACAACTAATTGAAAAGGCCCTCGAATTTAATAGAGACATGATATTATTATACCTGACACAAACGTTCGACACGGTTAAGCTAGCCGACGTCATCAACAATCTAAAAGAAAAAGGCGTACAAAACAAACTGATAAGAGTAATAAAGTTACTACAGGTCGGAAAATCAACAAAGATACAACTAGAAAGCAAAGTCACACAGTCAATCTAAACAAGCACGGGAATCAGGCAGGGCGACAGCCTTAGCCCAATACTATTTAACGCACTTAATCATGGATCAGATCATCAGTAACACCAAGGAAGTTAATAACACAAGCAACACGCAATAACACAATGAAATGTGTTGCTACGCCTTAAGACTATGCCACACTATTCGTGGACGGTGAGAACGGGCTGCAAAAACTAGTTCGCAAATTCACCAAAGTAGCGACGAAGTACAACATGAAAATCTGCACCAAGAAAACAAAGAGCATGACAATAAGCAAAGAACTCACGAGATGCAAGATTGTAATCAACGATGAAATTATTGAACAAGTGATGTCATTCGATTTCCTACGAATTCGACTATCCAGTTGGGGAAACCTGCAACAAGACATCAAATACCAAGCAAGCAAAGCTTCAAAGATATTAGGATGCTTGCGCCTCGATATATGGAAGAACAACATGCTATCTATAGCCAGCAAAAGTCGGATCTACAAGGCTTGCATACGTCCCATCTTAACGTATGCGATAGAAGCCCGAGCGGACACATCAATTACTTTTTGCGATTTATTATGCGAACGCTAAGAGCCATCAGTAAACACACACTTCGGGATCGAAAACGAAACACCGAAATTAAAAAGGAATGTGGGGTGGAGAGTTTGACACGCGAGAAGAACTGCTGTCACTAGAAGCCATGCATGGCACTACAACAGGTGAGGACTTGTATGAGAGACTTGTTCATCTGGGCTTTTAAAAGAAGAAGAATGTGGAACGAACATGCCGCGAGAATGGATGAGCACAGAATTGCGAAAATCGTTAGAGACCTCCCAAAAGGTGGAAAGACAGTTGGACTTCTATGTCACAGGAGAAGCGTCAGGATGATACCGGCAATGCTGCCTAAAATAAGAGGATTTACATAATGGGTTGTTTGGAAAATAATTTCTGCCTTTTCTCGTGCTATTATTGATATTAAAAAACAATGGATTATTTTCAAACATACGTGCTGATAGAGCGGAAGATATTAAAGATAGCAGGAGACCCCATACAGGTTTAAAGACTGCGCGGAAACCACTGTCTGACTTATCATAATCGCCAGATCTGGTATCATACGATTATTAATATACATCATATGATAAAAAAGTGCAAAAATGTAATACAAATAAAGATTAAAAAGGACTCAAATGAAGATCTTTATTGAAAATTACTTTTGCAAGTATATACAACAATATATTGTTCATGGAAGCAAAGCTGTGCTGATGACAGATAAATCTCTAAACAAATTATTGTTCATGGAAGAAAAGCTGTGCTGATGACAGATAAATCTCGAAACAAATTATTGTTCATGGAAGCAACGCTGTGCTGATGACAGATAAATCTCGAAACAAATTATTGTTCATGGAAGCAAAGCTGTGCTGAGGAGAGATAAATGTCGAAACGCGTGCACAGATGAAAGCCGTGATCTTAAAAACAATGTTATTTTGATGGTTTTTGTTGAGTGTCACGATAGTGGACTGAAAACTGTAAGGTAACTTACAAATTTCATATAAGATTTGTTTTGGTAGTCCTAAAAAGACTCAAATAATGTTAATGTTACAGAGCTCCGGAAAGGCTGAATATACATATTTATATATTCAGGCTGTGTTCCGTTTGTTTTTAGTTTAAATAACTTTGGTATTTCCTTCCGAATAATAACTTTGGTATGTTTTTCTTCTCTGTTGTGTTTTTTGAATTATTCTAATCCGAGATACATTTTCATTAGAATAATCTCAAATGAAAACATGGGCATGTAACGCCATAACAAGTTGTTTCTTAGGTCCCATCTGGGTTGTTTCGGCAAGAACACACCGTACGATACTCTTTGTTTCTGTTAGAATGGCATTGAGCTATCTATTTAACAGAATTTCGTCATAATTATCGATAGACGTCGAAGCTCTATGGAAGTTTGTAAGTGACCTATCGTTCTTTAGCTTTCATACCAATTTATACAAAATTACTTTCCTAAGCAAATGGTTAAAGCTTGCAATAGAATGCAATAGAAATTAGTAAACACTATAGGGGAGCATATATACTTTGCTCGTATTTTCTGTGCCATGTTTTGAAATAACATCGTTGCTTGAGAAAAGTGAATTCTGATCAATGAATGTATGAACCATGCAAACAGAAAGGCAGCATGGGTTTCAGATTTATTTGATTGAGTGGTACCTCCACAATTAGCAGAAACGGAATAATACAAAGTTTTAAAACCTGAGGAATCGTTTCAATTGAAAATTATTTTTATAAATATCTCTGGACACTTTTTTCAATGAAAACCAGATAATGATAAAGAGATTATATTTTTCAGTGGTAAAGACTTCTGAGGATCTAAAAGAAGCTGCAAACTTAAAACAATCGGAGCACAGCCTGAATATATAAATATAGTCAACTTTTCCGAAGCTCTATAACAATTAAAAAGCTATTAAATAACTGACAAATTTCACATGAGATTTGTTCGGTAGTCCTAAAAAGACTCAGTAATTGTTATAGAGCTCCGGAAAGGTTGAATATATTTATATATTTAGGCTGTGTTCTGATTAATTTAGGTTTATAATGTAGGGTGGTTTTACCAATTCTAAAAGAAGCTGAGTTATTATGTAATTACATATTATATTTTTGCGGCCTTTGACTCCTGAACGAAGGATTTAAATCTTTCCACACCGTTTTATCTTGTGATTTCTGCACCCAGTTCCGACCAGCGGTTGCTCTGAAGTCATCCCGCCATCGTTTTTGGGTATTGCCTGCGATCACTCAAGTTTCCTGAGGGCGCCAGTGCATCAGTGACTGCATCGACGACCTAAAGATATTAGGTGTGAGAAACTGGCTGCAATTGGTTACCAGCAGGGAGAGATGGAAGGATGTTGTAACTCAAGCCAAGGCCCACCCAGGGCTGTAGAGCTATAGAAGAAGAAGAAGAAGAGGGCGCCAGTGCGTAATTTTATTGAACCACCTATCGAAGTCTTGGCTCGTCACATGGCCGGCCCTTCGCCACTTGATTTGACACCACGACGCCACGATACGTTGGGCAATATCGGGAACCTCTGATATTTTCCGTATATCTTCGTTTCTTATTCTGTCTCTCAAGCTAACTTCTAGCATAGCTCGGTCCATAGCCCTCTGGGTTGATTTGAGTTTATTTTGGCATCCTTGTAATAGTGGCATGATTTCTAAACCGTTTGTTGTTAATGATATGACGCATGAGTGACAAACCTTCCGCTTGAGGTTTCTGGGGATCTTTAGATTTTTTTCTAAATAGTTTGATCCAATGTGGATACCGGGTTATCAACTACTCTTAGTAGGGAAAGAAGTCATGTTCTTGAACCTCCACCGCCACTGACCTTGACCTGACCAAGCCTGAGCTCTAAATTCTACGTCATATCAACAATTTAAACTGTATCCCTGCGATAAATGTGTAAAAGTTTTCGCAAGCAAGGATAATCTTGGTCTCCATAAGGAAGTATTTGATGATATTAAAAAATGTAATACAAATGCACCGTTTGCAATTCAACCTTTAAAAGAGGAGATAGCGACATATGAAAAATATCATAAAATCAACAATGATGGTGGGAAGAAGAAGAGTCTAAATACTGAATATTCACCCTACACCTCCAAGAAGATAAAGTACAGCCAAATAATTTCAGTAAAATATGCAATCAGCAATCCCCAACAAGACTAATGTATACAGAAGATCTACGAGTACAGAAACACCTCCATGCAACAGTGAAGCCGGTCCAGAAGAACCATCATCCAAGCTTGTGTCAGTTTAAGAACAGAGTGGTCAGCTATAGAATTAATGGTTCCGGGATTGATGTAGATATCTTTATCAGTAAATTAAACAGCCGTTGTACGTGAATCCGCCTTCTGGACAAATGGCCCTAGCTGTAAATTTTGATGGATCTAACAGCCCCATATATTCACACGACACCACTATGACATTTATCTCCGTTTCGGCAAATACCTTATAACCTTTCACATGGAATCATATGATTCTCTCATAATCCCCCATTGATGGTCTAACTACCGTTAACCTATTAATTAGGGCTAGGTTGTATTAGCGAAGTATTAGCTAGATGAACCAGCGTTTAATCAGCTTGATACAGCTTTTAATCAGGTAATCAGCTTTAAATTAAATTTATTCAGCTTTTAATCAACTTTAATCAGTTTTAGCCAGCTTTTAGTTCACTTTTAATCAGTTTTAATCAGCGTTTATTGAGCTTTAATCAGTTTTTAATCAGCTTTTAACACCTTTCAAGCAGCTTTAGAAGTTGGGCTGGGCGTGGGGACGCGATGTGTTGTTGGTGACCGGAACTGGACAAGGTCAAGGCCAGGAGAGGTCGAGGTTCCAGAACATGACATCTTTCCCTACTACCCTTCAAATACTGCGGCCAAGTGGCCTATTGTATTTTGCCCACATTTTTCTCTTTATAGGTCCAGAAACCTAGGTGTTATTTAAATTAATTATACATTAATTAATTATACATTTGTCTTCTGGTACAAATGTAGTCGGAGCTCGCTCCTGGATTCGAAGCCGGTACCTCTAGATTTGTAGTTAATGCTCCAACTTTGTAGACTACGAGGCCAACTACGAGCCGACTTGGGTTTTTTAATGTGAATCCTAACTTGCCGAATGCAGCCTAGCTTAATCTCACTTTTCTTGAAATTTTCGGCGATTCGGGTACGTTTTCTAATGTCTGGTTATTCTGTGCTTTCTGCTAATAATTTTGGTATTTCCCAGGTAATAAAGTATTAATAAAATTATATTAGATAAACTTCACCAAACAAAGTTAAGCTTTGAGTAAACCTAGTTCTGTGATGTTTTATGATAATTATGCTATGTGTACTTATAAACTTAATACTTAGATACTTAAACCATTTAAACTTAATTAACTAACTATTATCCATTATTAATAGCAATTAGGAAGGTGTACATTATATTTAAGGTTTGTTGTTTTAATTAAGTATAATAAATAGATATATTAACATATATCTAAAGATAGAAATATTAGTAGGATGGTACTTACGTACTAACGCCACCGCAGCTACAGATTAAAAAAAAGGAAGGTTAGATTGGGTTATAACGGAGCAGATAAATATAGACCACATATCGGGCGGAACCGCGACTTCTCGATCCGAAATAAGAGAAAATATTGGAAAAGGGTTTACGTCGGTCAATCTGGAACGCGTGGATTTTTTCTCATCGTAAGTTTAGAAAAGAACTGCTCGCAAAAGTAAGTTGTTACAAATACGATGCATATTTCAATGCATGTCTCCTCCAAATGGGAAATTCATCATTGCGTATGTAACGTTTATAGAACTGAACAGTGGGAGATTGTTGTATCTAGCTTTCAGTTCAACATTAGTTTGCAGTTGATTGATTTCGTGTTCGAGGTTATCAGGCACATCAGCTGGTTCCACATTGAATGTTCAATTCAATTTGCATACTTTCACGTCCTTAAATCTTTCATTGAATGCTTCAATTAGTTTCACACGTTCACCAGCATACTTGAGTGTCGTAGAAGGCTTTTGTCCTTCCAGCGTAGGGAAATGCACCGTGTTATTCCTTTTGACTTACACTTTCCACAGCTTTAATTTAGCTTCAAATGATTTTACGTTTGAAAGCAGGGAGCTGAGAAGCTGGTTGGGATCCTGCAGCTTGACGTTTAGCTCTGACAGGTACTTAGTAATGTCCACCATGAACGCTAGATCACACAGCCACTTGCTATTACTGAGTTCCCTGGCAGGTTTTCCCTTCATATCCATGAAATGCTTGACTTCATCACGCAGTTCGTAAAACCTCATGAGCATATTCCCGCGACTCAGCCACCGTACTTCACACTGATAAACAAGATCACCGTACTCACGTCAAGGTCATTCAGAAATTCCTTAAATTGGCGGCTATTAAGCCCTCTGCTTTTGATAAAATTAATAGATGATACTACTGTTGACATCACATTGTCGAGCCGCAACGACGGTGCACAGAGACTTTCTTGATGTGTGATGCAGTGGCATATAATTAAATCATTTGGGTCAGGACTGAGACGATTCATTGCTTTCTTTACAAATGCAATTAATCTTTTCTGCGATCCAGCTATGCCTGGAGCGCCATCGGTAGGAAGGCCACTTAACTTTTCAAAGGTTAACTCAAGTTTCTTCATTGATAGAACAAGTCTCTCATACAAGTCGTCACCTGTTGTAGTGCCATGCATGGCTTCTAGTGACAGCAGTTCTTCTCGCGTGTCAAACTCTCCATTTATTCTACGAATGAAAACGGCTAGTTGAGCAGTATTTGTTATGTACTTTGTCTCGTCACAAGCCAGAGAGGAAAATTGGAAATCTTCTGCAGATCCCTTCAGTGTCTTTTTAATATCTTGTGCTAAGTCAGTAATTCGATCTGAGATGGTTCTTGGAACACTCTGAAACAATTTTACTGTGTCTGGTGCTCTCAACTCCGCAGCAGCCACCATGCACTCTTTCACAAACTCTCCCTCTACATGAGGCCTCAGTTTCTTTGCGATTAGCTCGCTCACTACATAACTTGTCTGAATAACATTGTCATTGTCACCTCGAAGCTTATTGAAAACGACTTGTTGTGATTTCAAACTGTGCTGAAGAGCTATTTTATGCTAGCTATATATTTTATGAAGCGCATTTGGCCTCAAAATTCATTTAATTTTGCATGTTTTGTGCTGCAATGATGCTCCAAATTTATACATTTTCAGAACAGCTAACGCATCCGCACAAACTAGGCATTCAGGCTTGCCTTTCGTCTCATCAAAAAAATAATCATGTTTCCATTTTTCAAGACCGAAATTCTGCATCCACTTTTCTTTTCTTTATACTCGCCATTTGTAGGATGTCACACCATATAAGTTTTAATTTCTAAATCACTCACGTTTGCGCACGAAGAACAAAAAAGAATGACGAACAGTCACGCATGTGCAACAAGGAAAAATTTATAATCTCCTCACGAATTGCAAAATACGTCAACACGGTGTCTGTTAGCAGTCGGCGTATTATCACTGCAACATGAACGTATTCACTTGCGGGCCAGATCAAATGACTTTGCGGGCCAAAGGTTCTCCACCCCTGGATTAGGTTATATTAGAGCATATAAATCCAGACCACATATCGCGCGGTAGCGCGACCTCTCGCTGCGGTGGCGTAAATACGTAAATACCGTAGGATTATCAGTAATAGTGATTAATTAACTTTTAGATTTTTTATATTTAGAAATAATTTTCATGAATCATATTTTGTAAGAATCTCAGGAATAATTTAGTATTAATAGAGTTTTTTGTTACCTATTTGATTTGAACAGCTGTTGCATTGGTTCGGTTTATTAGTT
Organism: Phosphuga atrata; assembly: GCA_944588485.1. Lineage (NCBI taxonomy): Eukaryota > Metazoa > Arthropoda > Insecta > Coleoptera > Silphidae > Phosphuga > Phosphuga atrata. Next base: position 4,419,112 of record OX155898.1, read on the forward strand.
TTGCTAAAATTACCTGCTGTGAGTTCAATCATTCAACAAAAAATATTAAGCGGTAAATTAGGGCAAATATTTATCTTTTAAAAATAAAGTTGGTTTTTAAATATATTTTTTTATAATTCAATCTGAATTTTCCAGAAGTAATTAAAAATTTGTACTCTGTACTAGACTTTACTGCCTCTTTATTATTATCTTGTATATTTTTTTATTATCTTGAAATGTCTGAAAACTAATAAATATAATATAAAAAATAGAAAAAAAATTCATATTTTGAATTTTCATATATATATATATATATATATATATATATATATATATATATATATATGTATATAAATATATATATATATATATATATATATATATGTATATATATATATACATATATATATATATATTCTTCTATATATTCTTTAATTCACAAATTGACTAATAACATAAATAAAATATAATTATTAGTACGGTGTGGTACCTGCATTTTACTGCTAAGGGAGACCACGAGATCAACCTCGGTTGACCTTGTGGTGTCCCTTTGCAGTAAACATACTTTCCTTAATTATTTTCTTACAACAAATATGACATTTATGTTAGAAGTATAACATATTATAATAGAAAATGTAAGAAAACAAATTAATTGTATATTTCGTAATAACAAAATAACTCAGAAATAATTTGATCCCAAAAGTATTTTCAGGTAATAATAATATTAAAATTACATTTTTATCATATCCACCAATCTATAAATAGTATTAAGCAAACAATTTTCATTGGTTTTCAGCAGAACGTCAATTAAGGAAATATTCTCAAGAAATAAGCATTGATTCATTCACTAATTTTGATTTGTATTATTTGTATTCTATAATTTCTTGGTAAACTTACACTAGACATAAACATTAATTGCAAGAGTTATAATTAACAGAATTGCAACTTCTAAAGAAATTTTAAATTAATTTCAGTTTAATTACCCAGAAAATTCTGTTTATTAATAGATGTTATTAAGTCGAAAATATTATTTAAGCTTTGATTATTGGAAGGATTATAATAAATTGAATAGGTCCACAGAATTTGTTTAATTAGTGCAGATTAGATAAGTTTGTTTTTACTGCTGTTAAACGACATTTAATAAACTCATATGGATCAAACAAACTTATTACGCGAAATATAGCTTGAATATATAAATATATTCAACCTGTTCGTAGCTCTATAATATTAAGTCTTATTAAGGCTAAGAACAAATCTCATGTTGAAAAAACTACTTCACAATTGAGCCATTGTGTCAACATGAGATTTGTTTGTAGCCTTAATATGACTGAATATTATAGAGCTACGAACAGGTTGAATATGTTTATATATTCAAGCTATATTTCACTTTAATAAGTTTGAATGATTGTATATAAAATTAGAATGGTTTCACCAATATTCAATAATCATTTAAACATATGGATTGTCTATATTGAATCTAAATTATTTACATTTTAAAAGAGGTTTCCTTGTCTTGATTTTTGTTTGTAAATTGAATAATTAATATACCACACTTTAATACCTTCAGTTAAATTTCTCAACTTTTAATATTTTTTAGGTAAGTGCAATAAAACTTCTTAAAATTATTCTACAGTTGCGTAATTATTCTTGCATTCGACTACCTGCTACATATGCGTACCGTTAGTCTTATACAGTGGAATGTATCTGTACTGCTAGTATTATTTACAGGTAGTTTCGGAAAAAGCGAGCACGGGGCCCGAAACAAATATATTACCACCGCTTTTCAACATATCTCTAGACCACGTCTTGGAGAAAATGAATAACTCTAAAGGTACTAGACTTTAAACTCACAGCTCAGTGACAAAGTATGCGGACGATATATACCTGCTAGGGCATAACTACCAGGACGTCCAAGAAAATCTCTCTGCAGTCTCAACGGAATCAGAAAATATTGGTTTGAAAATCAACATCGCTATTGCGTCCATGCATATAAAGTAAAGTAAAGTAATACCAAGTCCATGCATATAAATACAAAGTTGAGAACGTGCAAACGTTTAAACGGTGGTATAGAATGCGACATCCAGATGCTAATTAGGAAAGCCCAGCAGGGACTCCAATCAGTACTCGAAAACTTCTAAAATCCGTCTCTTCCAATCAAATATCAAAGCTGCTCTTTAGTAAGGATGCCAAACCTAGAAAATGTCCAAATATCTTGAAGACAAACTGCACGGGGCAGTTAACAAATTTCTGCGCCGAATCATTGGTGTCTACTGGACTGACAAGATCTCCAACCATGAACTGTTGCGAGTAACACATCAAAAGAAGATCGCTGTAAACATCACTGTGATCAATTACTGGACTCAAAATAGACAATAAAATAGTAACTTATCCAAAAATGATATAAATTGATTAAAATTTTATCGACTCATTCAAACGTTTTATACAGAGTATAAGCATAGTTAAATACTACTCTTACTCCAAATGGAGTCTTTGGACACCATAAGCAAGGATCAAATGAAATCTCAAATGGAAAACCAAAACTTGGAGCAAGGGGAACCAACTTCAGATTCCCAGAATTCAGAAGTGAATACAAAGGACATCAGGAGGAAAGGAAATGTGTTTCAATCTATTCTAGAAACGCTGTTTACACAAATAAGGCTGATGGACAACACAGTCAAAGACTTGTATAATCCAAAAAAGGGATTAAAAGAATTAACGGGAAAAATATCACTACTAGCCGAACAACTTCAGAGCAAAAAACTGAAAGATTGGCGCACAGAGGCAGCAAATGAAACTGGAAAAGAAAGAAGTGAGTCGAAAATGCACGAGGAAAATGTAAAGTTATGGAAGCAAATGAAATCTATGGAACTACACCATGCGCAGAAAATAACAAAACTTACCAAAAAAAGTATGTGTGAAGAATGCCAGAAGGCAGAAATTAGAATAAATAGAAGATAGGCATTAAAAGAAACAGAAACGTTCGAAAATTTTCATCAAATTCCAGAAGAAGACTGGATAAATGAAGTATTTCCTAGAATAAAAGTTGAAAGAGGAAACATATGGGAGGCTCCAATAGATTACGAAATTATACTCCCCTGCAGCACTAATTTCGACACCCAAAACAAATCAGTTGAGGTAGCAATTAATAAATTTGGAGGTATAAACGGACTTAAAGGACAAAATAAAACAAAAGGAGAAGTGGCCATGATGACATACTCGCTAGGTTTCCCTGATAATGAGGGAAACGTGTCATTGACGTCTAGAGAAATACACTATCCGGTACTCCTCGACGATGTGACTTTGGAAATCGATGCTGAAAACTGCTTCAAATCGCTCAAATCAATAAAGAGCTACATGCAAAAAAAAACAAGACGAAAATAGCCGTACCTGAGTTAGACGGAATAAGCGCACTTATGTTCGCGAGGCAAATGGAATACCTTTTTGCAGACTCTAATGTAGAAACTATAATGTTTAGAACAACGAATGATAAATTGACTAGACTAGAAAATTCATCAATATTCAACAAAATTAGTAGTAACCACCCCTTGGCAAACACTTCAAAAAAACCTAGAACACAAGAAGCTCTTCTCATTAAAATGAATGGCAAGTCATATGCTGATCTGCTTAAAACAGTTAGACAAACAGTAAACCCTAGTGAAATCGGTGTAGAAATTGAAGATATAATCAAAACTAAAAATGGGGAACTTAAATTGTCAGTTCCCCTAAAAATGGGGAAGGACGGAGCTGATAAAGCCGAAATTCTGAAAAAGGAAATTCATGGTAAAATACCAGGGGCGACCACATCTCTTCGAGTAAACAAAAAAATAATCCATGTAAAAGGAGTGGATGAGGTTGTAACAGAGGCGGAAATCAAAGAGGCTATTACAAAATCCACCTCCATTAAATCCGAAAAATTTGAGGTAAGAGCCCTACGACCAGCCTATGGAAACAAACAGAATATCACAATTATAATGTCTGAAACTGACGCCATAAAATTCATTGGTCTCGAAAAAATCAAAATTGGATGGACAAACTGCAAAATCGTAGAAAGAGAAAAAAAACTTAAATGCTACAGATGCTGGGATTATGGTCATGTTAAAACCCAATGTAAAGGTCCAGACAGAGAGCACATGTGCTTAAAGTGTGGAAAAGAAGGGCACCGAGCAATTGAATGCACAAATAGGCCATTTTGTGTTCACTGTAAACAAGAGGGACATCAATCAGGAAATTCCAAATGCCCAATGAACAATGGAGGTAGGCGACAAGAACGTAAAGAAAATAAGAATATTACAAATTAACACGAACAGGAGCCGGCCTGCTCACGATATGGCGCTTGCTACCGCCAAAGACATAGCGGCAGGAATCTTAGTTCTCAGTGAACCGAATCGCAAGGCTATTAAAAACAGAATGGACTGGTTATACGACGAACAAATGGACACAGCAATAAAAGTAGTAGACTGCGATCTTATAATTAAAAAACATGGACAAGGCCCCGGGTTTACATATATTAAAACATCAGATTTTACTCTTTATAGTTGTTATTCCTCTGGAAATGACAACATACACTCTCTTGAGGAAATGTTGCATGCAATCGGAAGTGAAATTAAAAATACAAAAGCAAAATCTATTGTGACTGGCGACTTCAACGCAAAATCACCGCAATGGGGTATGGATCTCTCGGACAAAAGGGGCCAAATCATTACAGAGTGGGTTGCAGCTAATAATTTAGTTATTCTCAATGATGGACAGAAACCTACGTTTCAAAGAAAGGACTACTCCTCAATTTTAGACTTGACAATAACAACAGAAGACGTTAGAACAAGCATTAACGGATGGGAAGTGAGTGAAAAAGAATCTCTAAGTGATCATAACTTTATTGTTTTTGATATCTCAACCAGGAAACAGACACATAATTTAAGGAGAAATTCAAGTAAAGGATGGCAAGTCAGCAAGATGGATCAACAGAAACTGCAACATGCATTAGACGGAATAGAAGAAAATGAAGACACAACATCTGCAAGAGGCTTTTCCAATACCCTTGCAAAATTATGCGATAAATCTATGCCAAAACGTAGTACCCAAACCAGAAGAGCACCGGTATACTGGTGGACGGAGGATATATCTGTACTGCGCAAAGAATGTGTTCGCAGAAGAAGGACCTACACCAGAAACGCGGCAAGAAATTTACCCGTTAACCGGCTCCTATGGGACGAATATACAAAAAACAAGAAAATTTTGAGAAACGCTATTAAAGCATCGAAAATAAAACACTGGAAAATTCTCTGTAAGAATATAGATAATGATGTCTGGGGGGATGGCTACAAAACGATCAAGAAAAGGCTGACAGGGCACACACCTTCATTGAAACTAAATATGGAAACAGTAGAAAAAGTAGTTGATCACCTTTTCCCAGACCACGAGGAAGTAAATTTTATTTGTAATAAAGACGCTAGTTTTGTCGACTTCACATCGGATGAACTGCAGATAGCCTGCCAAAAATTGAAAAACAATAAAGCACCAGGGCCAGGATATATTCCAGTAGATTTGATAAAGCGAGTTGCAGCGGAAAGACCGGATTATATATTAGCCGTATATAATAAACTGGCAGCCGAAGCGAAATTCCCAGCAGAGTGGAAGCGAGCGAAACTTGTTTTGTTAAGGAAGGGTAAAATGCCTTTAGCAAATGCTTCATCTTTTAGACCAATCTGCCTTTTGGACGTAGAGGGTAAATTATACGAAAAATTAATATTAGCTAGACTCCAAAAAGAACTTATACGAACAGGGGACCTGTCTGACAATCAGTTTGGATTTAGAGAAGGTCGACAGACAGTGGATGCCATAATAAAAGTGATTAAAATTGCCAGAGAAGCTAGTGCCTACTCAGCTCGACACCGGAGACTGTGTGCCGTAATAACACTCGACGTGAAGAATGTCTTCAATAGTGCCTCGTGGCAAGAAATATTAAATGAATTGAGAAAGAGGAAGATAGAGGATAGCCTTATTAATATTTTAGTGTCATATCTATCGAAAAGAGAGCTCATCATAGAGGCAGAAGGAAAAATTAAAAAAATAAGGATAAACAGTGGTGTACCACAGGGATCAGTCTTGGCCCCCACCCTGTGGAATATACTCTATGACGACCTGCTTAAAACGGAAATGCCGAGTTGAATAACCTTAATTGGATTCGCCGACGACGTGGCGATGGTGGTAACCGCAAAAGAAGAATCCATCCTAATGGATACAGGTAATACGGGGCTACAAAGAGTGCAAAACTGGATTGAGCAGCGGCAACTTCAACTGGCGCCAGAGAAGACGAAAGCAGTACTTTTAACACCCAAACGAACGACATCCCTGATCACTTTTAATGCCAAAGGTTTTACGGTAACCCCTACTACAGCTGTAAAATATCTGGGAGTATGGCTGGACACCAAGTTATCCTTTGTGCATCACGTGAACAAAATTACTCAGAAGGCGGAAAAGACGGCAAATGCTCTCGCTAGTCTTCTGCCAAATATCGGCGGACCCAAAGGATCCAAACGAAAACTACTTCTTAGAGTGGTCCAGTCCCAATTATTGTATGGAGCACCAGCCTGGCATATTGTTACAGAAACTAAAACAAGAATTCTTAGTCTTACTAGAATCGTGCGTTTGCTGTGTATCAGAGCATGCTGCGCATACAGGACAATATCAGCGGAAGGGGTGGGAGTTATAGCAGGAATTCCTCCGGTAGAACTCCAAATCAAAGAAAGACAGGAAAAGTATAACGGGATCAAAAAGGTAAAAGCCAGAGAAAATTTGATAAGGAGATGGCAAGAAAAATGGAATAATGCAACTTATGGACGATGGACTTGGTTCTTAATTCCAGATATGGAAAAATGGACAAGGAGGAACCATGGTGAAACAGACTATTACTTAACTCAAGCTTTGTCAGGCCACGGGTGTTTCAGGAAATATATGTATGATCGCAGGAGAGCAGAAACGGACGGATGTAATTACTGCGGTGAGGTAGACGATGTAAACCATACGCTTTTTGATTGCCCGAACTGGACACAAGACAGAACGAACTTCGCGAATACCACTGGACATACGTTTAATGCGTACAACATGATGGAGGGGCTAACAGGATCGGAGAAGTCATGGAAAGAAGTATATACCGTCGTTCGGAAGATTGTTGAAACCAAGGAGAAAGACAGCAGGAAGTAGAACGGACAGCCCTTACACTGAAGAAATGCGAGAGCGGATTCCAGTGTAAAGTGCGAAGCGAAAGGAATGTTTTTTAGTAATTTGTCTTTAATTGCAAATAAAACCAAACTTTCCTTAAAAAAAAAAAAATCCAAAAATGATAGCCACGAATCTTAATAATTTTTTTAAAACTGCACCCGAGACTGTTTTGCACAAATATTCAACCTACCTGCATAGACAATAGACATATTTACCTGTTAACAGTAAAACCATGTTTTTATACGAAGTGACAAAAAAATGATGTGATAAATATGATATTAAAATTAAAAAATAAAAGAAGTAGTGGGCCAGACCAGCTACCCTCCCACTTGATCAGACAATTTTGTACAGAACTAAGTGAGCCAATAGTCAATATAATTAACTGTTCTTTTGAAAGTGGAACATATCCTGATATTATAAAACTATGTGCTATTGTACCAGTGTTCAAAAAAGGGGATAGACAAATAATCAACAACTATAGACCGGTCGCCCTTTTATCAGTAATAGCCAAGATTATATATATATATATATTATATATATATATATATATATATATATATATATATATATATAATATATATATATATATATATATATATATATATATATATTATATATATATATATATATATATATATATATATATATATATATATATATATATATATATATATATATATATATAGCAGTCTATAGCTGTCTGGCTTCTGGTCATGCGCGTTGTGTGCGGTGATTCGGTTCGGTTGTTTGTTTGTCTTGTTGGTCGTACATGAGTCTGGGGTGTCTGGGATTGCATTTTGAGGGTGGATATGATCGGTCGCCATGGTGGGGGCAGTCTCAAGGAATCGTCTCTCGTGTTCATGCAGTAGTCTCGTTTTTCTATCTCTATGGCTTTTCTGTATACTCGTGACATTTCGTGGCTAATCTGTGCAACAGACCTTGAATTTCTGAAGTCCATCCAGTGACCGGTGTTTGTGTGTTGGACAAGTGCCGATGAAACTTTGTCTCTGTGTCTGATTGAAACAACATGTTCTTGAATCCTAGCAGATATTTTTCTGTTGGTACGTCCAATGTAGGTTCGTTCACATGTTCCGCAAGGTATTTCGTAAATTCCATGGGATTCTAACGGAATGGTGTCTTTAACGCTGCGTAGCATGGACGATATTTTCTGGCTAGGTTTGAAAATTGTGTCGATGTTGTGTCTTTTAAGCGATTTTGTCAGTTCATCTATGAACATATGGTGGGTATGCTGTGCTAACGGGTTTCTGACGTTCTTCAGTTCTTTGGCTACTGTTCTCTGTACGACGGAAAGCTGTGGATATTAAGTCGTTTGGATATCCATTTGAAGAAAGAGCTTCTCGTAAGTTCCTCAATTCTTTCGGTAAGTTAAGCTGGTCGGCTAGTCTTTTGGATCGGGTGGTAAGAGTGTTGACTACAGATGCTAGTTGTTTGGGATGATGGTGCGAAGAAGCGTTCAGATATCTGTCTGTGTGGGTTGGTTTCCGGTACACAGTGTGGCTCAAAGTGCCGTCAGGTTTCTTCTGTACCAAAACATCCAAGAAAGGAAGTTGTTGATGCTTTTCTATCTCCATTGCATCATATTGGGAGGTTAGTTATGCGAGGGGTTGATTTGGCGGACCAAGTGATGTGGTTATGCAAACTAGATCACAAAGCAAGCAAATGGTGGAAGAAGATATTCTATCACCTACTTTTGATGGCTGTCGTAAATGCATGCTTTATCTATATAGAGAAGACAAAGAATAGGAATCCTTTTCTGCGATTTCTAGTGCCCCTGGCGGAAGAAATGATGAGCGTAAGGAAGAAAAACAGTAGCTGTGATCTTAGGATCTCCTAGTGGAAAGTAAAACGAGAAGAATGTGCAAAAGGTGCGCGAAAAACAAAACCCAAACACGCTCAAAGACAATTTGTCGAGAATATGACATTTGGCTACGCTCTAATTGTTTTGCCTTTCGAGCGCTAACGGAGTGAACAGACGTACCGCGAGCGATTAAAAACAAAAAAACACGAGTCTATTTTTAGCACAAGCGATAAAGTCATATTCCTAGTACAATCAATGGCCATGTTCAAAACAAAATATTGTACCGGAGCATCAAGTCTCCCAATCGGATCTCCGGGGGGGACTGTTTTGAATATTGCTACAAACAAAAAAACTCTATTGCGAATCCCAAAGACCTCAACCAAAGATAAAAACTCTAGAATAGGAACATGGAACCTGCGAAGTATGTTCCAAGCAGGAAAAACGGAAAACGTCATAAAAGAACTAGAACGAATGAAGATCGACATACTCGGATGCAGTGAAACGAGGTGGCCGGGTACTGGAAGATCTGACGTAGATAACTATCACATCTACTACTCAGGCGACGATAAAACACAGAATAAGAACGGCGTTGCAATTATAGTCACGGAGGAGGTACATAAAGCAGTTCTAAGATTTGTACCAATATCAAACAGAGTGGCAATAATGAAACTAAATTCCAGCCCTTGCATAATTAATATAATACAGGTTTATGCACCCACAAGCGAAGGAAGCGACGAGGACATCGAACAATTCTACGAAGATATAAGAACAGCACGAAAACAGACCAAAAGGACGGAAATCACAATACTAATGGGTGACTTCAATGCGAAAGTGGGTAAAGGAGAACAAGAAGATATAGTAGGAAGATATGGTTTGGGAACTAAAAACGAGAGAGGAGACCTGCTGATCCAGTTTTGCAAAGAAATTGAGCACTCAATAATGAACACCTTCTTTAAGTTACCTCCAAGAAGGTTATATACGTGGAAATCGCCGGCCGACCGCGAACAGTGTGTAATTAGAAACCAAATAGACTTTATTACAATAAATAAAAGGTTCAGAAACTCCATCACATCCACTAAAACTTACCCTGGAGCAGACGTATATACCGACCATAACCTACTGCTGTCAACACTTAAAGTACGCTTTAAGAGAACAGAGAAGAAGCCCCAATTGAAGAGACATGACATACAGAGACTGAAAGACCCCAACGTGATGCAACAAGTTAAAGACCAGATTAAAGAAGGTATGAACAAGATCAGAAGCCTTGCCAGCCGCAACATAGAACAACAAGTCGAAGCCATCACCAATGTAATGAAAACTGTTGCAGATAAAAACCTTTACACAAATCATAGAAAAAAGAAAAGCAAGTGGATTACAGATGAGATCTTAGGTTTGATGGAAGAACGAAGAAAAACAAAGAGCAAAGACTTAAAGTCATATAAGCAAATCCACAACAACATTAAAAAAAAGATCAAAGAAGCCAAAGAAAACTGGTGGAAAGAACAATGCTCTGAAATAGAAGAACTAGACAGAAAACATGACGCTTTAAATACACATAAAAAAATAAAGGATGTAGCTGGAATAAACAAACCACGACAGAATAACATAATTACCGACAAAAACGGGACTGCACTACTGAACGTGAATGACAAAGTAGCAAGATGGCAACAATACATACAGACTCTTTATGCTGACGATAGCCGAACAGTTTCTAACACAAATAGCCCAGCACAAACAGGACCTTCTATAACTCATCAAGAAGTTCTTAAGGCAATTGGAAGACTCAAAAACAACAAGTCCCCGGGCCCAGATGAAGTTCTTGGCGATATGTTAAAGCTCATTGAGGAAGAATACCTAGACCTTATCACGGACTTATTTAACAACATATATGAATCGGGAGATATACCCGAGAAATGGCTAGTCTCTAAACACACAGCTAAACAATGCGAAGACTATAGAACTATCTGTCTCACAAGTCACTTCATGAAGGTCTTTCTTAAGATTATTTACGAACGAATATATCAAAAACTAGAAGAAGACATTAGCGAGACGCAATTTGGGTTTAGGAGTGGATTGGGGACTAGAGATGCCCTTTTTGGTCTGAGTGTTCTGATTCAGAGAGCAAGAGACGTGAATTGCGATGTTTTCACGTGTTTTATCGACTTCGAAAAGGCATTCGATAGGGTTAACCATGATTTGCTAACAGAAACCATAAAGCAATCAGGAATAGATGACAGAGATGCACGAATAATCAACAATCTGTACAGACAACAAACAGCATGTGTTCGTGTGGAAAATATAATGTTAAAGGAATTTCCAGTAGAACAAGGTGTCAGACAGGGCTGCGTACTATCCACGCTACTGTTTAACCGATACGCAGAAAACCTTTTTAAGAATGCACTCGAAGAAGAACAGATTGGGATAAAGATAAACGGGGAAATAATTAATAACTTAAGGTATGCAGACGACTCTGTACTAATTGCCGACAGTGCCGAAGGACTACAGAGACTGATTGATAAAGTAGTAGAGGCATGCAAACCACTTAATATGCGATTGAATGTGGCAAAGACAAAAATTCTAATCGTCAGCAAAAATGCGTCTAATGCCCAATTCCTGGTAAATGGGGCCCAACTACAGAGAGTACCATCAATATCGTACTTGGGTGTAAACCTCAATGACCAATGGGATCATAGTCGTGAAGTAAAGATCAACATAGAGAAGGCACGTTCTACATTTAACCAAATGAAGAATGTTTTGTGTAACATGCGCTTGAACATCCATCTTCGAACACGCATACTTAGATGCTACGTCTTCTCTAAGCTTTTGTATGGAGTGGAGGCATGGACACTCTCCGAGGCAACTAGTAAGCGACTGGAGGCCTTCGAAGCATGGTGCTATCGTCGAATGCTTCGCGTTTCCTGGACCCACCATGTTAGCAACGAAACCATACTCCTACGCATGCAGAAGGACAGAGAACTGCTCACAACAGTCAAACACAGAAAACTGTCATACTTTGGACATATCATGAGAAACAGCAACAGATATAGGCTACTTCAACTCATCATGCAGGGAAAAATCGAGGGGAAGAGGTCACAGGGAAGACGACGGATCTCCTGGTTGAAGAATCTGCGACAATGGACCGGAAGAACATCGGTTGACTTGTTCAGATCGGCTGTGGATCGAATCCGATGGGCCATATTGATCGCCAACGTCCACTGAGGATATGGCACAATAAGAAGAAGAAGAAGATAAAGTCACGAGTGGTAGTACAAGTAAAAACACTATAACTAAAACGAAACAACCAAAGCGACAGCTCGGCTTTCAATAGTGCCGAGGGCATAACGATAAAATGTCACCTTCAAAACGGAAAGCAGATGCTGCAACACTATCCCCACCAATATTGAACGACACCCAAAAAAGATACACTTGGAACCATGATGATCTATCCAAGAATAGGTACTACCTTCCTGAAAACATCGAAAAGAACATGAACAGCGATGAATCCGCAAGTACCCCACAAAACGTCCAACGGCCAACACAACAAAGTAAGATTAAAATCCCGCCAATCTATCTAACAGAAAATATTAACTTCAAAGAAGTTATTAACGACATAAACAAATTAGTTAGCGATACTGATTATACAAACTTTCTCGAATTATAAACATTTAAGAATAAACCTCAATAACGCTGAGGATTACCGTACACTAACAAATTACTATAAAGAGACAAACATTGAATATTATACATACCAAAACCCCAAAGAGAAGCTGCTTCAAATAATTATAAGGAATGTACCTATTTCACTAACTGCGGAGGACATCATGGAAGAATTAGCCAAAGAATAACTACCAATTATAAACATCTCAAGGCTATATGATAGGAAGAAACAACCAATGCCATTGTGCTCAGTGAACCTTTCACACAACGATGTTGGTAAAAAAATATTCCAAGTAGAAAAGCTGAAACTACACAACTCAAACGTAATCATAAACGTAATCAGAACAAAGGAAACCCCACAATCACCGCTGCCAAAAATACGGTCATACCAAAAATTATTGCAACACGCAACCGAGATGCGTAAAATGCGCCGGACCACATTGGACTATAAACTGCGAAAAAAAAACAAACGGAACAGCCAAGGTGCAAACTGCAAAGAAAAACACTCTGCGAACTACCGCGGTTGCGCATATTAAAAAAACTTACAAGAAGAAAAGCTCCAAAAGCCAGGACGAAACATAAATCCTATACATACCAATCTAAACCTTCCTAAATACCAACCGTCCTATGCCAACATAGCCGCAAACGGCACACCGCCAATAACCGTTCCCACTATGGGAAATATCGTTAACAGCATCATTAAATACCTAAAAGAAACTATTCTTCACTTGATCCCTCAAATCAAAACATTTATTGTTAACAATACATTACCCTCCCTTTTCAATGGACCATAAAAAACCTGTGCAAATCAAAAACATAACAATAGTAAACTGGAATGCAGACGACATTAAACAACACCGAAAACTATTCATAGCGTTCCTCGCAAGATATAAAATAAACATAGCCTGCATAACCGAAGACAGAACGCAAAGACAGAACAACAATAACAGTCATTTATCAGTCATTACCCTCTCGACGAAAATAATTACATCAATCTAGAAGTAACAGGAATAAAAATTATTCTACAAAACAAGGAAACGCTCAAAATCAGTTGTGTCTACAAACAGCCAATTACATCACTTCGGCAAGAAGACATCATAAATCTCTTCAAGAAGGATGAGTCTACGTTATCAATCGGGGACTTCAACTCCAAACATACTTCATCTGGCTGTCGGGTCAATAACCAAAATGGAAACAAATTCCACAAAATACTAGCGGCACACCCCTACATAGTCAAGACCCCCGAGGAACCAATCGTACCGACAAGGTAATTTTTTCAATTCAAGAAGCAAATCTTTCAACGGCTCATCCTCGAATTGGGATTTGGCCATTTGCCAGTCCTCATAACGTTCATAGCTACTCCAACACTAATCTTACCTCCTCACAGTCTAATCAAAGGTAAAATAGACTGGAAGATCTTTCAAAAGATCCTCGACGAGAAACTAAACTCCAAAGTCAAGCTGTCCAACCCCAACGAAATCGACTCAGCAATAGCACATCTTAACGAGACAATTGAGGAATGTATCCACAACGCAACGAAAGAAACAACACCGCTTCCAACCGCCAACCAAATTCCACTACGCCACATAATCGAACTAATCAAGTTCGAGAATGAGAAGAAAAAGAGAATGGCAACAAACCCGAAACAAGTAAACCAAAACCACCCTGAACAAACTCATACATATAATCAAATGGGAAATGGACAACTACTATTACCAGTCATACTCACGGACAATCGAACAACTAAGCTCCAAGGACCCTGGACTGTGGCGAACGACCAAAAAACAACTCAAACAACCAGAAAGCATCTCGAATACAATAGACAACGGCACTATATATCAAACCGATGGCGAAAAGTGTCAGGCATTTGCGAACCACCTAGCAAACATTTTCACATCAACAATTACCGTCGAAACCAAAAGACACGCAACACAAATCACACAACACATTGAAACGCATAGGTCAGCGACCGTAGATTCAATCGACGAAATAACCCTACCAGAAGTCAAAACGCTAATCTCAAACTTACCTAATAAAAGGCACCTGGTCAGGACTTAATTACGAACCAAATAATAAAAAACCTAACAAGAAGTACACTTAAATACATAATAATACTTTTTGTAAACTACTATTTGTATATAACACATGCTACAAGCAGAAATACTTCCCCAAAATCTGGAAATACGCGCTCATAGTCCTATTCCACAAACACAGCAAAAACAAAAACTCCATAGATAGCTACAGACCGATAAGCCTGCTTCTAACGATGTCAATTCTCTTCGAAAAAACAATGCAAACAAGACTCACCGTCCAAATGGCAGAAAAAAAACATCATACCTCCCACGCAATGGGGATTTAGAAAAAGCCACTCAACCCTACATCAACTTCAAAGACTAACTGAAATCATCGAAAAGGGCTATGAAGATAAAAAAGACACCACCAGTCTTTTCTTAGACATCACCAAAGCCTTCGACAAAGTTTGGCTGTGCGGACTAAAATATAAAATACTTAAACTTGATCTACCAAACTACCTAACATCAATTATATTTTCCTTCCTTGAAAACAGAACTTTTTCTGTTAGAGTAAACAATGCCACCTCCAACACGAACACCATCAACCCTGGTGCTCCCCAGGGAAGCATTCTTGGTTCCACCCTATATAATATCTTCACACATGATATTCCCGTTATTTCTAACGCCGATATTGGAATGTTCGCAGATGATACAGTAATCTCCACACAAGATTTAAATCTGCAGATAGCAACCGCAACGCTGCAAGCAGCTTATAACCAAATAGAAAGATGGTACAAGAAATGGTGCATCACTATCAACGAAGCCAAAACAGAAGCTAAAGTATTTACCCTCAAACACAACATAGACGCACACCAACTCAATATCAATGGCAAGAACATAACATGGAATCCTAAAGACAGCGCAGTAAAGTATTTAGGTTTATACTTGGATACCATATTGTCATGAAATTTCCATGTCAATAAAAAATGAAACCAATGTTATGCCCGACTTGCACAATTCTACACTATTATGAACTGCAAGTCGTCACTACACATAAAATGCGCGACCTTTCTATACAAATCGGTCATACGCCCACTAATAACATATGGGTGGCCGATATGAGCAGGAACCGCGAAGACAAATATAAAAAAAAATCAAACGCTACAAAATAAAGTCTTACGCACAATTGTCAACGCGCCATGGTTCATCCGAAATAAGCAACTCCACTATTAACTAAATATGCCAACCACCCAGGAATTCATATATAAATTAACAAAAACCTTCCACACAAATCTTGAACACTGTGACAGTGCTACATACTTCAACCTAGGACAAAATTATATCCACGAACGCCTAAGCCGCAAGCTACCCCAAAATCTCTATACGCAGACCTATGAGGGAGGACTCCCGCCAGTCGGCGGCGTTTCAACCGACGGAGAAGACCACTCCAGGAATAGAATAAATAAAAAGTAAAATAAATCATCATGTATAACATTAATTTGTTGATCTGATAAATAAAGAAGTTGAAAAAATTTGTTTTGCAATGAATCATTCTTAAACTATTTTGTATTATATACATTTAATATAATTACCATTTTTCAAGAAAGGGAATTATATATTTTTCAATATTTGAATGTAAGCTAAAACTGAACTAATTACACATATAGTCTTATCTTATTACAGCGGAACACAGCTTGAATATAAAAATATACTCAAACTTTCCGAATCTGTCTACTAGCCTACACTAGATAGGGGAACCCGGGGCAGAACGGGGTTCGGGGCGGAATGAAGTTCGACGTTTTTCAGTGTCAAGGAGGCGCTGCCAGCGAGCGGCAATAAGTAAAACTAGAACAACCTGTTACCGCTCAACTACGGCAGCCATTTTAGTCTGTTTTTTTGAGCGTTCGTGCTTGAGATTTTCATTGTTTCATTTTTTACTCCTGTATTATAACTTTTAATGATTTTATAACTAAGGTAAGGTATAAATACTTGTTTACATTACAACTATAATTACTACATGCTTGAAGTACGTTTAATTGTATTTCGTTTCGTGTAGTTAAGTTTGTTTACGTAACTTCCTCGAGTTACTGGAACTCCCTAACCTCAATCGTGTTCCCGGGGCGGGACGGGTGGGGCGAAATGGGGTACCTTATTCTTTCGATTTTAAATTTCAGATGGTTCAAAATTATAAGTAAAAAACAACTAGGCAATCATGGTCTATCGAGGAAATGAATAATGCTATCGAGATGGTTATTTCTGGCCAATCTGGGTATTTGAAGGCTTCGAACCAATTTGATGTTCCCCAGTCTACTCTGGAAAGATACGTTAAAAAAAGAAGGAAAAACCCGTACTATAAAATTGATAAAATGGCTGGGAAATTTAAAAACATATTTACAGAAGAGCAGGAACTTGAGCTTGTTAACTACTTAAAAACAATGGAGGCTAGATTATTCGGTTTAACAATGAAAGACTTGCGTAGTTTAGCTTATGAGTTGGCTATAAGAAATGGCATTGGTCATAGATTTCAAAATGGAATCGCAGGCCAAGATTGGGCCAATGGATTCCTTAAGCGACATCCTACTTTATCTGTTCGCAAACCGGAAGCAACATCTGGTGCAAGAGCTATGGGCTTTAATAAAGAAGCTGTAGATAATTTTTTTTCTTTACTAACGAATTTAGTTGACAAGTTCAAACTAACGGCTTGTCAAATATTTAAATGCGATGAAACGGGTGTTTCAGTGAACCCCAAAAATCAATCAAAGATCATAGCTTGCAAGGGGAAACGTCAAGTCGGATCGTTAACATCCGCAGAAAGGGGCGAAACGGTAACCCGCCTTATTTGTATGTCGGCAAGCGGTAATTACATGCCCCCAATGCTTATTTTTCCTCGAAAGAAGAAGCAGAAAGGATTTGAATTAGGATTATCACCAGGAGGTTGGGCTGAGGTGCATAGCACTGGATGGATGACTGAGTTATTTCTCATATGGTTTCGAAAACTTGTGGAATTTTCTAAGGCATCAAAAGATTACCCCGTTCTTCTTATATTAGATGGCCATTCAACACATACCAAGAACCTTAAGGTTATAGACTAAGCGAGGGAGAGTGGCGTTTCGTTGCTATGTCTACCACCACATTGCTCTCACAGGATTCAGCCTCTTGATGTTTCTTTTATGAAGCCTTTAAGTCTTCATTACAGCAATGAGCTTCGAAAATGGCTACGAAGCAACACGGGGAAAGCCGTAACTCTATTTCAAATATCAACGCTTTTTGGTTCAGCTTTTATCCAAAGCGCAACAATGAAAACAGCTATCAATGGTTTCAAAGCTACAGGAATATAGCCAACTGACCAATCCATATTCACCGACACCGATTTTCTCCCAGCAAGCACAACTGACATCAGACTTGGTAGTCCTTCAAGTGAAGAGGTCATCGTATCTGGAGCCGAACAGTCAGAATTGTCTTCGTGTAGCACACCGGCTGACGAGAATTCAGCCAACTCTAATGATGACACGCCGGCTAAGAAGGTCCGATTTATTGAGTCAAGTCTTGCCACTCCTGGGTGCTCTTGGATGACAACATCTAACATGACCTCTTCATTTCATGTTTCACCTGAAATTCTTATGCCAATTCCAAAAGTTAAAGAAAGCTCGAAAAGGAAGAATCGGAAGAGGGGGAAGACCGCTGTCTTAACAGATTCCCCATACAAAAAAGAGTTAGAAGCCACTATTAACGATAAAGACGGGAAAAAGTTAGCCAAAGAAGAGAGAGCAAGAAAGAAATGTTTAAGAAAGAGAATAAAATTAAGAATGTAATAACCAAAGGAAAGTGCCTGAAGATAAGTGGAAAAAATAAGGAGCTGAAGAGAGAATAACCAAACGAAAGTGCCTTTATGGGCATAAAACTAAATAAATAAAGCAAACTTGTTTCTGCATTTTCACTAGTTTTATAAGATTTTATAATTACTTTTCCTTACCACCACGTTCTGCCCCACTACCGGGGCAGAACGGGGTAAATGACATATTTTTCTATTTTTGAAAAAAAAATTGTTTTTTTCCTTTCTTTCAATATCATTATATTTTTGAGATTATTACATTATAATCTGTTCATAGAAAAATTTTATTTATTAAATTAACCCTTTCGTATTTTAAAAACGTATTTTCAACTTGGTACCCCGTTCTGCCCGGGGTTCCTCTAAATAACATTGTTTTATTAAGATCAGATCTTTCTCTTTAACCCAAGGTGAATAGGCATCTGCAGGCGCCTTTCCAGATCTATTTGTCATCAGTACAGCTTTGCTTAAAAAACAATGTTATTTATCTAGTGTCTTGTTTAGTGTCACGGAAGTGAACTGACTCCTAGTGAATAACAATATATGTTGTCTTTCAGCATAAGATTTGTTTTATAGTCTTAAAAAGACGGGAGTCGGAAAGCTTGAATATATTTATATATTCAAGCTGTGTTCCGCTGTATTAAGATTTTCAATATTTGATTAAGATTTTCCATAAAGTTTTCAATATTTCATTAGTAATTGTGTTTTTCATTAAGTTCAACTTAAGTAATTTACTGATGTATTTCTATTCTTCAGTTTCATTATCGACTTTACAATTATCTTTTACATTCATAATTAACTGGAGAAACTTTGGTGTTTGCTAGAAGAAGTTTAAAAACATGACAAATTAGATTAGTCCTTTCAGTTATAAGACAAATTAATTAAGAATGTCGTTATAAAGAAAACACTAAAGAAAAGATAATTAAAGCAAAAATGTTTTCCTGCAATAATAAAGATTATATATTTTGTGAATATCTAATATATTTTGTAATTTAGTGTTAAATTATTTAGCATATAGCATATACAATTTTTAGAAATAGCAATTCAATTTTTTTTTTGATTGGCAATATTTTCCTTATATTATTATCTATTGTTTGGTTTTTAATTTAAACAAATCTTATACGTAACAAATAATAATATACTTATACATAAAACTTACATTTTTATTACAAGTACTATGATTGCATTTATGCCTATAATTATGAAAGTGGTGTAAGTCAAATTTAAAAAAAAAATACTGCATCAGTTATTTGACACAGCATTATTTTAAACCAAATTTATTCAATGTAATTTGTACGATGATTGAACAAAGAAGTTCGACAGAAAATGAAATTGGAACGGGAAGCTTACTGGAATAACATCGCGGCTGACATGGAAGAAGCAGCGTCAAGGCATTAGTACCGGACGCTGTACCAGACAATCCGACGGTTAAGTGGCAAAACAACATCAACAAATGACAATATCAAAAAATTGGATGGAACTTTCGTGACCTCTCCTCAGGAACGTCTACAGCGGTGGAGAGAATTCTTTCATCAGCTGTACAACCACAATCCGCCAGTAGGTCCAGCACCCGAACTGCCGATTATTGAGCAGCCGATAAATCAGTTTCCCGATACTAAACCAACAATCAATGAGGTGAAGACGGCAATAAAATCCCTGAAAAATGGTAAAGCGCCGGGAGGAGATCAAGTAACTGCCGAAATGATCAAAGCCGGGGGAGACGTCTTATTACATCAACTTCACGTTCTCACAGTGCATATATGGCATTCAGATTGTGTTCCATCCGTGTGGAAGAAAGCGATTGTTGTGCCTATTTTGAAGAAAGGCTACAGTCGGGAATGCAAGAATTACCGTGGTATTAGCCTCCTCTCGATCGTCGGCAAAGTATTTATGAAAATCATACAATCAAGACTACAGAAACATCGAGAGCAAACAAGCCGGGAAGAACAAGCTGGATTTCGACCACATCGAGGATGCATCGATTAGATATTTGCTCTCCGTCAGCTAATGGAAGAAAGAATTCGATGTGGCAAACGAACTGTCATCGTCTTCATCGATTTCAAATCTGCTTTTGATTGCATCGATTGGACAAGCTTGTGGGAAGCCCTGAAGATCGAACACGTGCCACTGAAAATCATTCAACTTCTTCAAGCATCGTACGACGGCTCAACCAGCAATGTTCGTATCCGAAACGACATGTCTGAGGAATTCCCGATTCGAACCGGAGTCCGGCAAGGAAACGTGCCCTCGCCGCTCCTTTTTAACATTGTGATCGACACGACTATGCGAAAAGCATTTGATGGGCGACGCGGAGTTCGATATGATGACAAAAACTTCCTAACCGATCTGATGTTCGCTGACATGCCGAAGCAACAGATACCTTGTATGACATTTCCCGCATTGCCCAGTCATACGGACTGAGAATCAATGCGGATAAGACCAAAGTGCTTACAACGGATGGATCTGAAGCCAGAGTTTACCTCGATGGAACCACAATCGAGCAGGTACCACAGTTCAAATATTTGGGATCACTGGTTGTGGAGAAGAAAGTAGCTTCGACAGCCGAAGTTCACAGCCGGATAGGCCAGGCAACAGCAACGTTTGCTTCACTCAAGTGGCGATGCCTGAGACAGATTCTCTGCGTCTCACTCCTCAACCACCTCCGAAATGAGACAATCAGAGAAAGGTGCGACCAACAGACACCGATTGTTGAGGAAATTCAAAAACGCCGATTACGATGGTTCGGCCACATCTGTAGGATGGGCGACAATCGAGTACCGCACAAACTCCTATGGAAAAAACGACCTCTTGATTGGAGAACACAAAAACAAGCACCGAAGACCACATGGTTGAAACACGTAGAGAACGATTTAAAAAACCAGCGAATAACAACAGCTGAGGCAAGAACCGTTGCAACTGATCGATTAGCATGGAAGCGTATAGTGAATGGAGCACGGGATCTAGCGGCACCAACAGCAGCGTACTGGCTACGAGGTCGACCACCTCTCCATGCGCCGGCTATGGATTAAAGAAGAAGAGAAGAATTTGTACGATATCGTCAAAAATGAACCATTAGATAGTGGTTGTAATTTCAAATATATATGGAATTCATTTAGTGTTAATAATGTGGTGCGTAATAACTGATAAACTCATTTTTTTTTTTTGACTTAGACCACTTTCATAATTATGGGCACAATTTATATACATACTGTGATTTTGCAGTATTTTTAATGGAGTGGTTTCCCTCTTGCCTTTTCCATTTCTCTTCCATTTTCCTTCCGGTTCTTCCGCCTTTAGACGCGATTTTGCGCCCCAAAGGCAAAAGGGTGCCCTGTCCTATACCCGCTCATCTGCCCGCCTAGGAGGCGCTGGCATTTGGTAAAGGGGATTCCCTTATACCGGGGGATACTAGGTCCCTGCATTCCTTAGCCGCTGGCTTTGCAACCGTTGTCCCTGCTCTCCCGTCGGGAGGTGAATCTCAGGATTTTCCTTTCATTGATCCTAGCACCATAATAGCATTTCTTAGAATCTCCAGTACATTAAGAGAGGCTGGTCCTTCGAACCGGATGGATCAGCCTCTCTGAAAGTACCGGAGATTATGTACATAATTATCAATAAAAGAGAAAATATTAATAAGTAGGGAAAGATCCTTCGTTCTAGGTCACTCCTCCTTATGGAGATTTACATGTAACCCTCCACCTTATGGGCAATTACATGTAAACCCTCCACCTTATGGGAATTACATGTAAAATTTAGCCTACCCCTCCGTATGGGGAATCCTATAGAATATAGTTCTGAATGTGGCCGAGTGTGTATGTGTAGATGGCGCCAGCGTTAGGGAGGAGGGTTAGGGTTGCGGGGTGGAGATATTTACAGATAGGGGTTCAATTGAGATTAGGAGGTTTAGATTGACAAGACTAGACAGAGAAGACTAGATAAGACTAGACATACAAGATGGGACTGGACAGATAAGACTAGACAGACAAGACTAGACAGGACTAAACGGTAAGACTAGACATACAAGCCAGACAAGACTTGACAGATAAGAGTAAACAAGACTAGACAAGACTAGACTGACAAGACTAGACTGTCAAGACTAGACTGACAAGACTAGACTGACAAGACTAGACTGACAAGACTAGACTGATAAGACTAGACAAGACTAGACACACAAGACTAGACATGCGGTGAAAATTGCGGGCGGGTAGCGGGGAATCATGTGTGCATGCATAATTGGTTGCAAACATATTACGGGTTGATTCAATTGAGATTATAGGATTTGGGACAAGAACATATAAGACTAGATCACATCTTGCGACATTTATCTGAATAATTTCCTATGTGTAAGCGAAATTTCTTAAACTTGTCTATGAACTCGATCGTATTAATTATTTTAAATAAAAAAAATATTTCTGCTATTAGGTTTCATTTTGAGTGTGTCATGGTATTGTTTCTTTCTTAAGTTTACGTAATCAGTTTAGTATTTGAACTTGAAGATTTTAATTGTGTATCAAGAAAATAACATTATTTTAACAACTACGACAGTGAATGTTTCTGTAACCGCACGCTTAGGACCGGGCCCTTAATAAAATATATAAAATATATGTCCAGTTTAAAAATTACAACCGCTGCATTACTAACTACCGCAATAAGAAATGCGGTCTAATTAATTTAGTATTTGATCTTGTAAATGCATGCGAGTATGACATATCTAAATCGTGAGATAGGAAACGCTATCAGTTTCATGTTTCAACTTATCTGGATGTGAGTTTGAACTTATTCGATGTATTCTGAGAAATTTGGATGAGTCATACATGCATAGAATCGTGGGAAGGTTAAAACCGTTGTGGAAAACCACCGAGTCAGCATTTTCCTATTTCAACCTGTCTGGATGATTCATTGAACATGTGATACATCCGGCGCATTTTGATTGGCTTATTGAATCTACATACTGAATATTCACCCTAAAACTCCAAGAAGATAAAGTTGGAGCCCTAGAAAGTCAACAATAACCAAGAAAGTTAAAGTTTGCGAGATTCTTCGATTACAGAAACACCTTCAAGCAACAGTGAAGCTGGTCCAGCAGAACATCATCCAAGCTTGTGTCATCTATAGAATTGATGGTTCAAGGATTGATATAGATAGCTTTATTAGTAAATTGAACAGTCGTTGCACGAGAAGCCCCATTCTAGCCATCCACTTTCCGTCCACGGTCCATCCACTTTCCGTTCACCGTCCACTTTTTTCCGTCCACCGTCCACTTTTTCCGTCCAACGTCCACTTTCCGTCCAATTTAATCAGCTTTTAAACAGATTTTAATCAGATTTTAAACAGCTTTTTAATCAGCTTTTAAACAGCTTTTAAACAGCTTTTTAATCAGCTTTTAAACAGCTTTTTAAACAGCTTTTTAATCAGCTTTTAAACAGCTTTTAAACAGCTTTTTAAAAAGCTTTTTAATCAGCTTTTAAATAGCTTTTTAATCAGCTTTAAACAGCTTTCAATCAGCATTAAACAGCTTCTTCTCTTCAGCTTTAATCTCATTGGATTAGTTGGGTTAGGTTAGGTTAGCAGTAGGTTAGGTTACGGGAGGCTGGGGATAAAGCGCGCTTCATTCCTAACACCCCGTAACCTAACCTAATGCTAACCTAACCTAACCCAACTAATCCAATGAGATTAAAGCTGAAGAGTAGAAGCTGTTTAATGCTGATTGAAAGCTGTTTAAAGCTAATTAAAAAGCTGTTTTAAAGCTGATTAAAAAGCTGTATAAAAGGCTGTTTAAAAGCTGTTCAAAAGCTGATTCAAAAGCTGTTTAAAAAGCTGTTTAAAAAGCTGTTTAAAAGCTGATTAAAAAACTGTTTAAAAAGCTGTTTAAAAGCTGTTTAAAAGCTGATTAAAAAGCTGTTTAAAAAGCTGTTTAAAAGCTGTTTAAAAGCTGATTAAAAAGCTGTTTAAAAAGCTGTTTAAAAGCTGATTAAAAAGCTGATTATAAAGCTGTTTAAAATCTGATTAAAATCTGTTTAAAAGCTGATTAAATTGGACGGAAAGTGGACGTTGGACGGAAAAAGTGGACGGTGGACGGAAAAAAGTGGACGGTGAACGGAAAGTGGATGGACAGTGGACGGAAAGTGGATGGCTAGAATGGGGCTCAATCTCGTGCAACGACTGTTCAATTTACTAATAAAGCTATCTACATCAATCCTTGAACCATCAATTCTATAGATGACACAAGCTTGGATGATGTTCTGCTGGACCAGCTTCACTGTTGCTTGAAGGTGTTTCTGTAATCGAAGAATCTCCCGCAAACTTTAACTTTCTTGGGTATTGTTGACTTTCTAGGGCTCCAACTTTATCTTCTTGGAGTTTTAGGGTGAATATTCAGTATGTAGATTCAATAAGCCAATCAAAATGCGCCGGATGTATCACGTGTTCAATGACTCATCCAGAGAGGTTGAAATAGGAAAATGCTGACTCGGTGGTTTTAACCTTCCCACGATTCTATGCATGTATGACTCATCCAAATTTCTCAGAATACATCGAATAAGTTCAAACTCACGTCCAGATAAGTTGAAACATGAAACTGATAGCGTCTCCTATCTCACGATTTAGATATGTCATACTCGCATGCATTTACAAGATCAAATACTAAATTAATTAGACCGCATTTCTTATTGCGGTAGTTAGTAATGCAGCGGTTGTAATTTTTAAACTGGACACGATTGTTTATATATTTTATTAAGCGCCCGGTCCTAAGCGTGCGGTTACAGAAACATTCACTGTCGTAGTTGTTAAATGTTATTTTCTTGATACACAATTAAAATCTTCAAGTTCAAATACTAAACTGATTACGTAAACTTAAGAAAGAAACAATACCATGACACACTCAAAATGAAACCTAATAGCAGAAATATTTTTTTTATTTAAAATAATTAACACGATCGAGTTCATAGACAAGTTTAAGAAATCTCGCTTACAAATAGCAAATTATTCGGATAAATATCGCAAGATGTGATCTAGTCTTATATGTTCTTGTCCCAAATCCTATAATCTCAATTGAATCAACCCGTAATATGTTTGCAACCAATTATGCATGCACACACGATTCCCTGCTACCCGCCCGCAATTTTCACCGCTTGTCTAGTCTTGTGTGTCTAGTCTTGTCTAGTCTTATCAGTCTAGTCTTGTCAGTCTAGTCTTGTCAGTCTAGTCTTGTCTAGTCTTGTTTACTCTTATCTGTCTAGTCTTGTCTGGCTTGTATGTCTAGTCTTACCGTTTAGTCCTGTCTAGTCTTGTCTGTCTAGTCTTATCTGTCCAGTCCCATCTTGTCTGTCTAGTCTTATCTAGTCTTCTCTGTCTAGTCTTGTCAATCTAAACCTCATAATCTCAATTGAACCCCTATCTGTAAATATGTCCACCCCGCAACCCTAACCCTCCACCCTAACGCTGGCGCCATCTACACACACACACTCGGCCACGTTCAGAACTATTTTCTATAGGATTCCCCATACGGAGGGGTATGCTAAATTTTACATGTAATTCCCATAAGGTGGAGGGTTTACATGTAATTCCCCATAAGGTGGAGGGTTACATGTAAATCTCCATAAGGAGGAGTGGCCTAGAACGAGGGATATTTCCCTACTTTAATAAAAAATGGAAAACTTAATCATCGTTATCAATGTCGTAATTAATACAAACGAAAGTAAGACCAGCAAATTTTGGCATAGGTTCAGCAACATATACACCAAAAATACAGAAGCACTGTAAATCTCGATTTTTACTAATTTGCAGTGCTATGTAATGGAGTATTTGCATATTGTATAATTTTTATTGTCACAAAATGTATCAAAATGATATCGACCAAAAGGTCTTTCTGGCAGAATATTTTACATTATTAAAGTTTAAAGATTCAGCTGTTAGCACTAGGTGAAACATTATAAGAAATAATAAATAATAAACCCAAGGTGTAAGTTTCACAAATTAGTCAAAGTTCACTAATTTGTGAAACATACACCTAGCGTCTATTATTTATTTTATATTACATTATATTGATTTTTATTTCATTGCTTAATAAATAATTGTGTTTGTTTATAAAATATTGGACTACGTAATACACATCTCGCGAAGAATTTGTATTAAGCTGAGTCAAGATCAGCTTATCAAAAGTAAACAATGGTCGCTTAGTCGGAAGCGATAAGAAACGAGTTTACCAAAACAATTAAAGCGAGAGTGGCGATACAAACACGATTTGCAGTCGCGAGTAAGCAGCTAAACGTGACGGATGTGTTTAATTCATATATTGTAGTTCCTGTTTTATTTACATTCGGTAAACCACGTTGGCGTGAATTAATTGGACTGAAATACAATATCCTGTTAGAACAAAATAATTTATTAATTTGTTGTAGAATTCTGGAATAAACGTTGACATATATTAAAAAGACAATTTAAAAAATAAATTTATCACAAATAATAATCCTTTGAATTACTTTGATAAACTTTTATATGAGCGCAGCCCTTATTTAATATTAATAATGAATAGAAACGTTAAAGAATTTTTATTTTTATTTACATTGTTTAGACCCACAGGGGATCACACACATAAAGCAAATTATGACCTGTTGCTTGCAGAATTGTTTCATCATCTCGCTATGTTTAGCTCGACGTTCATCTGTCCATTTTCCTCTTGTTATTTTGGGTTTTTTTCCACTAATATAATTTACCAGCTCTAGACCTTATGTCTAAAGATTTTTAGACTTTAAATGTCTGTCGGTAAGTTGGCGTTGTTTAGATCAATTTGGACCTGTTTTGCCCAGACTGTTGTCGTTTTCATTTGCTGTAGGTTTTTTAACTCTTCCTGTTAGTCGGTTGTCATCTAGTCTCATAACGTGCCCGTAGAATTTCAGTCGTCGTTTGCGGAAATCTGTTTCGATGTTGGAGTATTTTTAGGTGACAGTGTGTGATTGTAGACGATATTCTTCGTCTAATTTCTACTCAATTCTAATTGATTAGTTTTGGGCCATGGATTTAACGGATAATTTTAGCCTTCTTGATGATCTCTATGTCTCCTTTGTAATTAAGGTTTAATGTCTCGCTGGCGTAGAGTGTTTCAGGTTTGATAACAGTCGTCTAGTGTCGGATTTTTGTGTCAATATTTATGCATTTATTATTATAGATGCTTGCAACTTTTCCATATGCTTTCCGCATTTTGAGTTCCCGTGCTTTTTTCTTGCTAATCTTTCTGTTCCTGTAGGTTCAATAATTTCGCCTAAGTATTTGAAGTAACTAACCTTGTTTATTGTGCCGTATTTTGTAATTAAATTTTCTGTTTTGATGTGTTTTGTGACCATGAATTCGGTTTTTGAAAAGGAAAATCTTTTAGGACTTCAAACTGATTGATTTCTGTTTGTTCATTTTCGAAAGCTAGGCATGTAACGTTGATGTTATCCTTGTTTTCCTAGTCTTATGGGTCTCCAAATTTTTCGATTTTCCAGTTCTTGTTCCATGCTTTGATAACTTTATCTAAAATTATGTTGAAGAGTAACAGAGAGAGGCTATCGCCCTGCCGGACACCAGTCTTGATGGGAAAAGGTTTTGAGATTTCCCCGTTGAATTTGATTTTGGAAGTTGTGTTTGTTAGTGTTTGTTGGATGAGCCGTTGTGTTTTCGGATCCAGATTGTTTTCTTCAAGTATATTAAACAGGGATTGTCGGTCGATGGAGTCATAAGGTTTCCTGAAGTCAATAAATGTGCAGATGGTTCCGAGATTTCGTGTAGCTTGAATTTTTAGTATAGATTTTAGGTTGAAATTTTGCTAGGCGCATGATCTGTGTGGTCTGAAACCTGCTTGATATGCCCCAATTCGGGGTTCGAGTTGTTCTTGTGTGCGTTGTAAGAGGCAAGCGGATAAGATTTTGTAAGAAATGGAAAGGAGATTCCTATGTAGTTATTCACATCAGATTTGTATCCTTTTTTGTGTTGTGGGTGGATGAGTGCGCATATCCAATCATTTGGGAGTTCTTCACTTCGCCAAATTGCCTAAATTATGTTTGTGATTTCCTGTAATGATCGCGGTCCAAGAATTTTCAGTAGTTCTGCGGTTATTCCATCTTCTCCTGATGTCTTTCCATTCGTTTTGTGATACGGTGTCGGATTTCTTCTAGTGTCGATGGATCAGCGTCGGGTTTCGTGTTTATTTAAGATGCGTGTGGGAATCGTTCAGATGGTTCGGGGCAACTAAGGAGCTCGGAAAAGTAGTTCGACAGTTCTTCGCAGTTTTCTTGGTTGGTGAGTGCAAGTTTTCCATCTTTTTTCTTGAAGGTCAAATTCTGTGGTGAGTAACCTTTAATTTTATTTGCAAAAGCTGTATAGAAATTTCTGCTGTTGTAGTCTCTAAAGTTATCCTCAATTGATGTGAGCTGTTCTGTTATGTATTGGCGTTTGGTTTTCCTGATGGTTCTGTTTGTCCCTTTGCTAAAGTTAAAGAATTTAATTTGCCTTTGTTAAAAAAAAATTATTACTAATTGTTGCAATTGTCGATAATTTGCAAAAAAACATGTAGCAGCATAGAATAATATACGAAGCATAATATCTAATTGAAATTCATATTCAGTTTGCATTTCTCAATTTGGAAATGGAACAGTATTAGTGGACTGTATAAACTGATTTAATTTATTCCTCATCACTTTGAATTTTGAAGCCCCACCCAGCAATATATAGGTGTAATTAACTCAATTTAATTACACCTATATATTAACTCAGTAAATTAAAATTCAGTAAACTCAGTAAACAAATAAATAAAATTTGTATAAATATTAATTATTATAACGCCACCACCGCAATATATTGGATCGAGAGTTCGCGTTGCCGCGCGTATGTTGTATTGATTTTTCTGTCCGCTTCGCGGCGGGCAACCTTATCTAACCGGGGTTAAGAAATAAAGTATTTTGAGTTTTAAAAATGTTTTAATTTTAAATAAAATGTTTTATTTTATGATTTATCATAAAAATTTAAGGTCTAGATTGGCGGCATTTAAAAATAACTGCTTTGGAATTCACAACCTTGCATCGAAAGAGGCAGTCATGTACACTTGGAACGAGTCTGTTGCCTCCAAAGGTCCACAGGAAATCGGATCTTGTCTGATGCATTACATGAAAAGTTTTGTTACTATTGTTGGTCCCGAACCGAGCATAGGTATAGAAAAAGCCTGCGCCAGAGCATCCATCAATGATTGGATGAAAAATAAACACAAACTCAGATGGAACTCCTATGATAAAGCAACCCATTGCAGGAAGCTAATAGACTCACCTAATCCCAATATAGCAAAGGACCTGTTAAAACTAAACAAAGCTCACACGAAGCAGATAGTTAGTTTACTAAGAGGCACTGGCGGATTTAGAGAATTCATGCATAAAGTAAAAATCGAACGAACCTTTATATAGACTCTGCGGAGAGGAAGATGAAACAGCAAACCACGTACTCTTCGAATGCCCTGCCCTAGAACGAATGCGACACCAGCTCGACTGGAACCAACAAACCACATGGGAACCCAAACTTGTAGGAAAACTAAGGAAACTAGTCAGTGACACAGACGTCGGACTGCAAGTTTGATATCAACCGACAGCACAATAAGCCTTAAGGTTGACGTGCGCCAAACCCTTAGAGGAAGTCGGGAATCTAATCTAATCTAATCTTTGTTACTATTTCAAAAATTATTATGTATTCCGATCAATGTGGAGGACAAAATCGGAACATAAAGCTTTCCTTGATTTGCAATTTTATTGTTGCAAGTTCTGATTTTCATGTCACTCAAATTGAGCACAAATTTTTGTGTAGTGGACATTCATACCTGCTTTGCGACCAGGACTTTGGGTTGATTACAATAGCCAAAAAGTATCACCCGTTTATTTACGTTCCCGATGACTGGAATAGATCGCTAATGACTGCCCAAAAGAAAAAAAACATTCAAAATCGTAACAATGAACAAGGAGCACTTCTTTTCCTCACAGTCTTTGGAAAACAAGATAATCAGAAGAAAGTTATCGAAGACCAAACTAAAGGTCGAGTGGCTTACAAATCATTGGCTTAGATTTGAGAGCATCGAGCCATTTTGCTTGAAATATAAATATACAAACAAAGAAGACGTATGATTTAATGAATTGGACCTAAAAAAAGAACATCACAAATCGTGAACAGTTTGGAGTTGTTGTATCCAAATGGTAACTGAATAAGTTTACAAAAGAGAAAAGACTTTCAACATCTCATGGCTTTTCAATGCAAGTAAAATGACGACAAGTGAAATGAGGGATGTCCTACGTCGCCTACGTGATGCTGTGCGGCGCAAGCGACTGGAGTTGTGGTCAGCATGAAATTGGCGACTCCATTACGACAATGCTCCAGCACATTCTTCGCACTTGGTTCACAATTTTTTGGCGAAAACCCAGACTCCTCTGGTTTGACAGGCTACTTACTCTTCCGATATGCCCCCCTGCGACTTCTGGCTATTCCCCAAAGTCAAGAGGCCCTTGAAAAGAACGCGATTTCAGACAAGAGAGGACATTATGGACGAGCTAAAATCGATTCTGAAAGAATGCTTCCAACAATGGCGGCACCGCTGGGAGAAGTGTGTGGAGTCCCAAGGAGACTACTTTGAGGGTGATTAGGTTTCCAACGCTCCAGGTATGCCTGTTTTTTTTACCGGTTAAAGGTCGAATACTTTTCTAACATACCACGTATGTATTTATAAAAATAAAGTTTCTGTCTTAAACATATTTGTTGCATATTTGTTATTATTCTGATTATTTGTTTCATTTTTACCAATGCTATTCTTTTATAGCGTTTTAACCATATTTTGCCTTTCGTTTTGAGATTCCGGTAGAAGAACAATTCATTGTTAGTCAAAGAAATTGGAAACAAAATTGTCCGTAACTAATATAGAAATGAACGCCTTATTGTAAAATAAAATCCACGCCAACCATAAAATATTTAGAAATACGTACATGAATATTCTTAAATCCAATTCCTTTATTAGAACTAGGTAAATGTATACCTGAAATTTAGTTTTCTTTGAGTACCGAATTCCATTATTACTTTAATTAATTTTTATTTAATATTAATTTCATGTGTTCAAAAGCTTTCAAATTGATTATAGTAAAACTCCATTGTCTTCATTCTTAATGTTTGTACATACTTTAATAATAAACTTCTATATTAATTTACACGAGACGGGACGAGATTTTCCTTGAAAATTGAAGTTGATGTTAGAAAAAGTTTAAAGCGACAATGAGAGATTTATAATTTTCCAGTTTCTCTTATTACATACCACAATGATCCTAGTATATTCTGAATATTTAAGTTTCGCCTGAAAAAAATCTTTGAATGCTTTAGTTTTAATATTATTTTCTTTTTAACTGCTACTACTACATTACCATACACAATTCCATACATATTAAATATGCTATCAGAAAGCGTGGGCATGCATTTATTAAAAGGTATAAGTATAGGTATAGTATTATGAAAAAGTTATAGTATTTGAGCCAAAAAATGGTTTTTATTTTTTTCTTCTATGGCCTTTTTTAAAAATCTGAAAAACTCGTAAGTTAAATATATATGACTTGAAAGAAAAAAGATTCATAATTGTACCAAAACTCTACCTGGGTTACAAAATGAAATGAAATTCAAGAATGTTATTAAACTATATAGCTGTTAATTTCATTTTTTTCCCTAAGAGCTCCTATTGGAGTTACTGAGAAAAAAACGTTTTTGACACATTTCTCTTTTTCGCGAAAACCAATTAGCATCTGAAGCAGTTAGCGATCTGAAACTTTTAGGATATTATTCTTATTCCTATTAGGACCTATTGGTTCCTATTATTAGCATTATTAGAAAAACAATATTAGAAAACCAATTAGCATCTGCAGCAGTTAGCGATCTGAAACTTTTAGGATCTTATTCTTATTCCTATTTGGACCTATTCCTATATGGTCCTATTAGGACCAACATATCCTCCGAGGATCATTTAAATATCTTTCCGGTGCCAAATAACCATGATTATACCTCTTGGGCCTTTTGAGTTATATTTTCACTTGATAGATGTATTGCTATTAACCATTGATAATCATTGATAGATTTTGTTTTTATTATAATTATTTAATTCATAATATAATAAGTGTTTCTGTTAATCGCGAAATGGATAAAAATATTCGATTCTTGTGTGTAATCAGGCCTATTTACATGTATTTGCAAATACATCCATAGGAATTTTACAATGTAAATTATCTGGTTTAAAAAAAATAGTAATAAATACGAAACTAAATACATACAGTTTTATGTATGTTTAAGAAGGTGGGAATATTTTTTATTGTATAATGTACGATTATTCGCAACATTGGTTCAATTATATATTCTGTTTGTTAAATTGCTACAACAAAGCAAACTACTTTAAAAATATACTTTTCATAAAATCTGATTCAATTTTGCTTTGTAATTTTGTAAGATATTATTTTAATGTCAAAGTGACATAAACGTATTTTTTGCTTTCCCTCCTTTTTCGACCTAATACACAGGGTTAATACAGGGTGTGAAAGGAGGAGGGTGGTCGGCCTGCCGCGCCGACCAGAATCGGGAAACCGAAGAAACTAGGCAAGAAACCGCATGGATACACGACTTAACCTCTTACGAATTAATGCTACCGCATCCGGGGCAGCCGATGCGCCAGCTTTGGGAACCAGGGATGCTGGTGAGAAGTGGACTACTGGCCAAAGACTCAGGTTAATCACACCGAAATCAGAA
The DNA here is from genome assembly GCA_944588485.1 of Phosphuga atrata. Lineage (NCBI taxonomy): Eukaryota > Metazoa > Arthropoda > Insecta > Coleoptera > Silphidae > Phosphuga > Phosphuga atrata. Next base: position 4,452,410 of record OX155898.1, read on the forward strand.
ATACGAATCGCCGCATGGAATGTGCGAACGGGACATCACGTTGGTCAAAAGGAAATTATCGCCAAGGAATTATTGAAATGCAAAATATCGATCTGTGCATTATCAGAACTGCGGCTCACAGGATCTGGGACAATGAAGGTTGACCCACCATCAATCGACGAGACGATGACGCTATTCTATTCTGGTGGCGACAAACGAGAAGCGGGCGTTGGCTTTATGGTTGATCGACGGGCCTCTGCCAGTGTTATCGCATTCCAACCGATATCCGAGCGTCTGGCGGTTTTCACTATTGACGGAACGATTAAGACCCATATCGTATCCGTCTACGCCCCAACTGAGACCAGCCCGGACACAAACAAGGATGAATTTTATGCCCAGTTTCAACACACACTGGATACAATACCCCAAACCGAATTAATCGTACTTATGGGCGACTTTAATGCACATACGGGTGCAGAACGAACCGGTTGGGAAGAAACGATGGGAAAATTCGGATACGGGGAAATAAATGACAACGGATTACGCCTCTTATCATTTGCAGCGTCAAACAACTTGATCATCGGCAACAGCATCTTTCGTCACCCCCTCAAACATCAACTCACGTGGCGAAATCCATCCGGCAACGATTCGGCGATGTTGGACTACATATTGGTCAACACCAGATTCCGATCGACGCTCAAATATGTACGTGCGATGCGTGGACCCGACTGTGGATCAGACCATTATCTTGTCCGAGTGAAACTACAATTGAAATTACAAAGAGCAAAGAAAAAGGCACCACCATCAGCCAAGAGGAACTGGGCCTGTCTGCGAGACCCTGAAACCAGCCGAAAATTTCAAATCGCATGATCCAACAAATTTGCAGCACTCACGATACCAGTCGATATCAACATAGAAGAAAAACAACTTTCTGAGTCTATTGTGGGGTGTGCAACGGAGCTGTGTCCGCCCATCCGTCGACGGACGCAGCAATGGATCTCGGACGACTGTCTCAATCTAGTCGACCAGCGGAAGCAAATGAAACACGTCGATTTCAAACAATACCGACGATTGAACAAAGAAGTTCGACAGAAAATGAAATTGGAATGGGAAGCTTACTGGAATAACATCGCGGCTGACATGGAACAAGCAGCGTCAAGGCATGAGTACCGGACGCTGTACCAGACAATCCGACGGTTAAGTGGCAAAACAACATTATCAAATGACAATATCAAAAAATTGGATGGAACTTTCGTGACCTCTCCTCAGGAACGTCTACAGCGGTGGAGAGAATTCTTTCATCAGCTGCACAACCACAATCCGCCAGTAGGTCCAGCACCCGAACTGCCGATTATTGAGCAGCCGATAAATCAGTTTCCCGATACTGAACCAACAATCAATGAGGTGAAGACGGCAATAAAATCCCTGAAAAATTGTAAAGCGCCGGGAGGAGATCAAGTAACTGCCGAAATGATCAAAGCCGGGGGAGACGTCTTATTACATCAACTTTACGTTCTCACAGTGCATATATGGCATTCAGATTCAAATTTAATAACACTTACTATCAGCAAACATCAGGTCTAGCAATGGGATCGCCATTAAGTGCCCTTTTAGAAGATCTATTCATGTCAACTATCGAAGAAAAAATCTTCAAACTAGATTTCTCCAAAAAACATATTTCATTTTGGTATAGATATGTCGATGACGTAATAGCGTGTTTTAATGGTACAACACGTCAATTAGACCAATTTCTCAACCTAATAAACAACGTTTATCCCAAAATTAAATTCACCATCGAGGTAGAAACAGACAACAAAATAAACTTCTTAGACCTTACTCTGATTCACAAAAATAACAAAATAGAATTTGATATATACAGAAAACCCACCAATGTTAACTCTACAATCCCGTATTCATCATTTCACCCGATAACACACAAATTAGCGGCCTATCATTCAATGATACATCGAGCCTTTTCAATCCCCCTTTCCACAGAAAAGAGAATCAAAGAATTAAGTACCATCATTTCAATCGCTACAGAGAATGGTTTCCCAACAAAACTCATCCAAAACATTATCAATAATAAACGAACCCAATTCGCAATGGCCCAAATTTATCCGAAAACCTCAAATTCAGACAAAACTTTCATCTCCCTGACATATTTTGGCAAAACAAGCGAACACATCGCAAATGTCCTTCGAAAGCAAAATCTTCAAGTAGCATTTAAACTCTCCTCTAAGTTGTCCAATATATTGTTTAATGCCAAAGACAAAATCGATCCCATTAAAAAATCCGGCGTATACGAAATTCATTGTTCCGAATGCAATAGCGTGTACATAGGCAGACAGGACGAAGTTTTTCAACACGGTTTTCAGAACATTCTCGCGCTTTTCGTCTGAAAAAAGACATTAGTTCTTTTTCAAACCATTGTCTCGAATGCAATCATAAATTCCCAGAAATAGATAATCTAAAAATCTTGCATAATTGCAACAAAGGCCCGAAACTAAATCTCCTAGAGTCATTAGAAATTTTCAAAAAAAACCGTAATCCCTCAGTTAATCTCCTAAACGAGCAAACTGACCTAATCTTTTCCCAACTTTTTAATCTCACCCAATCTCAAACAGATAAGTCCTCATCTTCGGAGAAACACCGCCCCCCCACCCCACCAAAACTATAAGGGTATATATTCAACATCATCAATTTGTTAAGTCACTTGAAAATGACCGACAAACGTCGAAACTCGAGTCGTGATATGTGTAGAAATTTATATAACTGTGAATAATAAGTTATATAACATTTTTACATAATATAAGTGTGGTAAAAAACAAAGTGAATTTTTCAATTCAATGTATATAATTTCTACATAATACATCGGTGGGCTACTTGCAAAAAGATTTGCAGAACATTGAACTAAAACTTTTTCAATCCAGGAATTAAAACAGACTATCAACATTTTGCACAGGGATTAGAAGCCCCGATAAGATAAGTACTTTACAGGGTTAGTTTCAGGGCGTGCGGGTAACGAGATGAACACAGATATACCAAATTCTCAATTTCTCAAAAACATCAACATTCACGACCAGTAGACCATCGATATACAGATTTAACTAGTAATTCTTAATATGAAATATTTTTTATTTAAATGAAATAATTTTATTTCGGTTTTTTAAATAGTTTCTGGCTCGTTTTACGTTTGTACATAAAATATTTCATTGAAATTGATGTAATTAATAAGAAAGTCCATGCAAATTTGGTTAGTTTAGAGTTTTAATCGAGAAAATCATAAATTTAAAATGCTCATTTTCGTCTCTAGACGTGAAAATATTTTCATCCCTAGAATGAAAAAATGTCACTTTCATGTAGGGTAAGCCGTGGAAAAAATGCTATTTTCACATATATCAGTAGAAAAAAGACTAAAATACACAGTAGTAGTAGTACACAAGTAGTAGTAGTACACAAGTAAGTCGCGTCCGCAATAATAATAATAATAGACTTTTATTTACCAATAACGTAACGTGACATATTACAAACATAAACATAAGAAAATATAAAAAATTTAAACCACAAAACAAAAAAAGTAAATAAATACAACAACAAATACAACAAGTCAGTAACTACATTATTTGACGGAGGCGAAGTTCAGTGATGAAACTGTTCTCCCACTTAACCCCCGGATTAAATATTAACTAAAATAAATAAATTAATGGATCATTCTAATATTAGGAAAAAAGAAAAAAATAAGAATAAATAAAGAAAACAACAGCAGCCCAGTCTCAAACATATTTAAGGACAAAATGTGAAAGTATAACACTGTTTAGGTATTATTCCATTATTGCTCATGCAGTAGTTTTAGTTTTATTTGCTTTTTAAAATGTCTGATATTTAACCGTCTCATAGATTTAGGAAGTTTATTAAAGATTTTGGCAATATTGAATGTAAATGATCTTTCAAAAAATGTTTTTATTATGCTGTTTTGTGAGCCGGTGGAGTAATCAATGACTTCCTCCTTATATTCAAATTATGGATATCAGTTATCTGATTTTTCTATATAAATATGTGGGACATTGATGAACTATAATCTTGTGAAAAGTCAGTGAAGCATGCACCGTTCTTCTATTTTGCATATTTAACCATTTGATTTCTTAAATCTTGGGAGAGATGTGTTCCCTCTTGGAGACTCCACAGATTAAACTCACACAACAGTTCTGAATACGTTGTATCTTTTTCGATGTACGAGCATATACACTTATTGTACACAACATCACAGTACGAAAAGTGCGATAAAACCAAAGAATCGCATAGAAGTTGAACTACTTGCTTATTAAAAATACTTTTGTTTGAGTAAATCATCTTTAGGTTGCAGAAGGCTTTTTTGATAGAATTATTGATGTGCGCTTTGAAGTGTAAATCCGTATCCAAGATTATACTTAAGTTGCGAGCTTCCTCAGCCAGCTGAATTCTCTTAACATCAATTATAATATTTAATTTATGTGCGTGCCGTTTTCTTGATTCTGTTTTCCCAAATAATTAAGCTACAGTTTTTTCAGGATTTATGCATAGTGAATTTTTTTCAGATTCTCGCAACATTATATTATGCGTCAGATACATTAAATAACTTTGATTTATGCCATGTTCTCTATTGCAAATAATATCAAGTTATTATTTTATTTGTTTAAAGATTTTCCATGTGAAATAAAAAAAAAACTTAAAAAAACTGGAACATATTGAAAAAATATAACTCATTATTTTGCATTACGAACTAAATATTCTAAAAATTTGAACTAAATATTGAAATATTGAACTAAGTATTTTTATTTAAAACTTATTATGACCGTCTCTTCAGTCTCTGCACCGTATCGTTTGCTATGAAATATTTGTATCAGTCAAACATTAATAATAAGATAATAATAACTCATACGGCATCACAGATGACTGGGTTGTATATGTCCCGACAGACTTGAAAGAGTTAAATGTTAAACTTAACGAATATTTAGTTCGAAATGCAAAATAATGAGTTGTATTTTTTTAATGTTCCAGTTTATTTATTTGTAAGTTTTTTTTATTACACATAGAAAAGCTTTAAACTAAAAGAATAATTATATGAAATTATTTGCAAAAGAAAACATCTCATAAATCAAAATTATTTAAATTCATATACTTTTTTTTTTTTTTTAATCTGGATCAAATAATTTTCAAAAAATTTAGAAATTTATAATACAATTATAAAAACGTCGCAATTGAATTAATTAATTTAAATAATCAGTAGTTATTATAATAATATGTAATAAGATTTTAAATAAATTCAATTTATTTTTGAAAATTTTGTTTGATTTATTTCTTGTTTATTGCTTTATTTATCGTAATTACATTTACAAAAAGTTTTTTTGCCGCAAACTTTTCTGTATTATCTATTCCATAAATTAATCTATTCAACCGCATTACGCTTATAATTACCTATTCAAATTCATTTTAAAAAATATAATTTACCTTTTCTAAGGGTAAAAACTTTCCTCTCGAAGTAAACAAACAAATTCCCCATACACCAATAAACTAAACCTCTCTGATGTTCACTGAAAGAAAGTTCAAAAAAGTGTTTTATTCTCAATAAACTTGTAAGTACGCGCGCGTTTCCTCGGCGTCCGTCCGTACGTAACCCGGCGATTTCACTACGAGTGGCATCCAGACGCCCGTGTTCCTCTTATAAATAGGCGTCGCGGCGCACACCAACCAACAACAAACGCGCGCGCAACGCTTTATGCAATTTTTATAATGAAAATGGTCGGTAAATTATAACTAGATGATTATATGTTTTGTTTTCTTTGCTTCGTTAAAAGTATAGAGAGTATAATTATGTAAAAAATATAATGCAAGTTATAAGATACTTAACATAGAAGTTATTCTACACCACATTAAAATTTACTTATTTTACTTGACTGTTGACGCACCTTTTTCTGTACCTGTTGATTAATTTAATATTTAATTACTCAACAAAACGTGTCCAGTTTTTTGTTTGTGAAACATTAGAAAAATTATCTACAGCTAGTTATTTTTATTAGTTTGTTAATTTGCAATTACTTTCAAATTTTCCAATTTTTTTTTATAAAAGCCGGTATTGATTTTAAGTAGTAAACTACCGTTGTCTATTTTACCTTAAACTTACTCAAAAACTTTATAAGTTAGAACAGACCACGCCAGACGTCGCCCAACACCTTAAGTTTTGCGGCCCGACGGACGAGTTTATGTTTGTATTAAAACTTTTGTTTATATAGGGTGTTTTTTTAGAGGCCTAGAAATTTAGGTACTTACGTATTAACGCCAGCACCGCTTCATTTTTAAATGACGCCAGTCTACACCTAAAATGTTGTTGTAAAATCATAAAATAAAACATTTTATTTAAAATTAAAACATTTTTAAAACTCAAAATACCTTGTTTTTTAACCCCGGTTAGATTAGGTTGTCCGCCGCGAACAGATAAATCAAGTCAACATACGCGCGGCAGCGTGAAATCTCGATCCAAAATATTGGTGGTGGCGTTAATACGTAAGTACCGTTTAAATTGGCAGCCGATTTGACAGTTCCGTATTGTTCTGGGGTTAGTTTGATTTGGCAATTCATCATGAATAGACTCACGCCGGAGCAAATTTTTCAAATTACGTGCATTTTATGGAGATCATAATCGTCCATGAGAGCGATTAATCCGAGAAAGTGCATGTCATTTTCTCAATACGTTTACTCTAAACGATAATACGCATCACGTAAGACGTCGAAGTCTGAGCGCAAGCAACAAGCGATTTATAGTGTGTAAAGTAGTGTTGATGAAGATCCAAATAAGTAAATTCGTCATCGTGCTCAATTAAACTTTTGTCCATTCCACTATAACTTAATCATCCAAAAAATGATAGTGTTTACATTTGATGGAGCCAATGTCATACTTGGAAACAAAAATGGAGTATCTGTGGTTCTTAAAAAGGATATATTGCATTTAACCGAGCAACACTGGGTTGTACATCGAGATCGAGATGATCTGGGAATCGACGATGCATCGAAGAATTCACCGATGTATGAAAAAGGGAAAATTAGAAGATTTAGCTCATATAACTGAACACGATATCATTTACATATTATTTATACCAATCAATGAAGTAAGGTGGGATCCGGATATTTCGCAGTTAGGTTAGGTTTTGCTTTTGTAAGGGGGTGGAAATTGAACCCTAGTCGAATTCTTTCATAAGGTCAGGAATTTTTAATTTTCCAAACAAATTTTTTTTTTAAATTATTCTTTTTTTTTAAATATTTAATAAGAAATATTTATGAAAACATTTTATGATAGGGTCGACAGTATAATCCCCGAACGGTTTATAAAACATTTTATTTTCGTGTTTTATGACAGAATTTGCGCCGAAAGCTCGAACCATGTTTAAGCTAGAAATACACACCAGTCAGGGTATGAACGTCACACAGACAAGTTTGACATGTCCATAAATTCATAGTCCCTAAGTTCACGTTTACATAGTTTAAGTTTTTACCCAAGTTTTATCGTGTAAAAATGTCGTTAAAGACGAGAAATTTGGTAAATTGTCCTAATTTTGGCGCACCTCATGAGCTAGTTTATGTTATGTTACCAACGTTTGAATACGTTGTGAAATCTTTCTTGTGGACAAGAAATGACTTGCAGGATAAATCTGTTAATAGAAACCGTCTTATGTTTGAAGCGTCAGACATTGTTGCAAAGCAAGTTGAAAATATAAGGAAAAAGGCCCTGTAATAAGTTACCAAAGAATTGTTGAACTTATCAAAAAATACAATGTCAAACGTCAAAATCTGCTAAAACCTTACAAAAAACAAAGGACCTCATACAAATCTGCATTGGATGCCTTTGCAGCAAACAGTAAACGATTATTTGATGTCGCAGCGTGTAAATGTGCCGATTTTGGTTCATGTATTTGTGAAAACAATATAAGGTAGGTAACAAGATAATGCTATTCTACAAATTCTCAGCGTCGATTACATTATTTAAAATCTGAATTATGATATTACATGTACCTCTGAAGGAACAGCCCTTTCTTCTAGATCAGAGATCGTCCAGAAAGATGATAATGGCCGGTGTTGATCGGGTAGAATTACAGAAACAAAAAAAGACAGTAGAACTACCATTAAGGTTGCAAAAAATTAAGGTAAGCTTCAACTTCAAAGTCTTCGGAGCCCATAATTCATTTTTGCAATACCGAGAAAATTGATCATGCACGTGAAAAGTGTGTAAGACATAAACCTGATTCAAAACAACCCAGTATATCGACGAGCCCATTGCAACCGAATATTCTTAACCGAAATTTAGTTAATCTTCCAGTGTTGGCTACAACTCTAGACAGATATGGAGTATCAGACAGGGCAGGTGCAGCTATAGCATCAGCCGTTTTACAAGATTATGGGATTTTAAATACTAATGACAACCAAAATGTTATTAACCGCCACAAGATTAGAAGGGCCCGTGAAAATAAACTTGAAAAACTCCAAAAAATGCAAAACTCTATTCTATTTTTGCATGGCCTGTATTTTGATGGCCGTAAAGATAAAACTTTAACTTTCTCTGGAAACGGAATAAAAACTATTGTAGAAGAACATATAGTTCTAGTAGAAGAGCCGGGTTCCAAATACCTTGTACACATTTCGCCCCTGAGTGGATCTGCGCAAAATGTTTTGAATAGTATAGCCGACTTTCTGAAAACAGATGCTTTGAAAGTAGTTGGCTGTGATGGAACCAATTCCAATACGGGAAATAAAGGTGGAACTATTACATTGTTGGATAAGCGCCTGCCTGGATCATCTGCCAGCTGCATGCGAAAGAACTGCCTCTACGGCATTTAGTACAGCGCTTGGACGGAAATACGACTGGTCCTCGCGCTTTTCATGGTCCTATTAGACGAGCTCTAGACTAATGTGAGAAGCTTCCAGTGGTAAAATTTGACATAATCCAGAGTATCGTTCCAGACATTTCGGCCAGCGAGTTAAACTCAGATCAGAAGTTTATGTACGATATATGCCAAGTAATTATGAGTGGCACTTGTTCGGAAAGCATGCCTAAACGCAACCCTGGAAAACTAAATCATTCTCGATAGTTAACTACTGGTAATAGAATTCTCCGTTTATATATAGCTAGTGTGAATCCATCGGAAATTCTAGTAACATTAACGACATTTATAGTAAAAGTATATGCGCCGATGTGGTTCAAAATCAAGCTGCATTCGTCGTGCATTTATGGAGCAAGGCATGTTTTTGAAACGATCCAGTTTTGCGAGTACTTACCAGAGGAACTCAAAACTGTGGTGCATCGTGTCATTCAAAGGAATGGATACTTCGGCCACCCCGAAAATTTATTGCTCAGTATGCTATGGGATGAGCGAAAGCATATTAGAAAACTTGCATTCCACAGAAAATTGAAGGCAAGAAGTAATGATAATTACATCGGCAAGAATACCGGCATTCAAAGCTTCATTATTCCGAATTTCAACTTTGGTGCTGCAGATTATCACGAACTTCTAGATTGGCAAAATATTTTTTATAATGAACCTCCCATTACTACAGACCTATCTGAAGATCAGTTAAAGCAAGTTGTAGATCAACCTGAGTTCTCCATAATTTCCTACACTAAGGATTATCCGTGTCACACACAAGCCTTTAAAAGGGCAGTGAAGCTGGTCACGCAAGCTTCCAAGACAGTATGTGGCAGGGATAGAAGGGACGGAGTCATGAGAAATACTTTAGATTCCAGAGCAACTATGCCAAAATTTGAAACCAAGAAGGATTTCAATATTTAATCATTTTTTCTCATGTCTCCATTGTTTATTTCATTTTTTTTTGCAATCCTTATAAAAATGTTATGTGTCTCTATAAAAGAAGATAGCTACAGTTTTCTTGAATTATTTAGCCAACTCCTCCCACCCCCCGAACGCAAGAAAAGAAAATTCTGTGTAACAATCTTGAATTACGTGTTTTCAAGACTCAACTTTTACATGAATTGAAGCCACACGGTCATCGTTCGCGCCGTACTTTTGGTGAAAGGGCCGAAGGAAGCTGGTCTGTAGGGACTCATTATTGACAAGATGAGTTGCACAGGTTCGGGTTTTTCCTAAACCGTTTTATGGCCCAGACCGTTTTATAAGCGGGCTGGAGCTGATCAAACAAAGCCGATAGGTTCGGGTTTTTCTTAATCGTTTTATGGCCCAGACCGTTTTTATGAGCGGGCTGGAGCCGATCAAACAATACCGATTTTTCCTCCCTCTTACTTGGCGTCAGCGCCAATAGGAGGGAAGAACGAACAACCAATCGGGACAACGGAAAACCTCTCCCACCAAAGTTACCAGAGAGAAGATGCGTTTGACCGAGGGATAAAAGGACGGGACGGGAGTGACAAAAGGATAGTTTTTAGAAACAACTTCGAGAGACAACTTCGAAACAACCAGACACAACTTCCAGCAGAACATCAGTGAACACAACTTCCAGCAGAACCTCAGAGACAACTTCCACAACTCGCATCAAAACCGGCACGCGTCACGTGACGCGCAATAAAAAGTTACATCGTCTCCGGGTTTGTTATTTTCCTTTTCTCCACACACTACCCCGTCACCAAAGGTCCACAATTTCATTTAAAAATTTTGTTCTGTGATGAAGACACTTTTGGCGAAATGGCTATGTCAATAAGCATAATTACCGCAGTTCATTACCGCGATGATAATCCACAAGCCATTGTCGAAACACCATTCCATCCAGGAAAGTCATCGTTGGTTCCGCTTTATGGGCCGCTAGAATAATTGGCCCACATGTCTTCAAAATCACCTAAGTTTCAATCACCAGAGATTTGCCGACGAAATTCCCGATTTCCCCAAAACCAAGATCATGACAAACCTTGTGCTCGGTGATGGCATAAACATTGACGGTATCAGGGTGGAAGAAACTACATCTTTTAAATACCTCGGACACGAGATTTCCATTGTAAGAGATAATCAGACCCTAGAAATTATTCGAAGAAATGGGCTCGCATGGGCTGCATATGGGAATCTCAAATATGTATTCAAGGCAGAGTTGCCTAACTGCATAAAGAGAAAGGTATCCAACCAGTGTGTCCTTCCAGTCCTTACCTACGGAGCCGAAAACCTAACACTGACTAAACGGACAATAAAGAAAATACGAGTTGCGCAAATAGCGATGGAACGATCAATGCTGGGAATCTCTCTCAAGGATCACATACCAAATACTGAAATCCGCAGACGATCCGGAGTTGCAGACGCCGCAGAGAGAATAACTGTACTAAAATGGAACTGGACGGGACGCATTGCGAGATCTGCTGTTGACAGATGGACAAGACGAATTCTTGAATGGAGGCCTAGGTCGGAAGCCTTCCGAAATAGAGGGCGTCCCCACACCAGATAGACCGACGACTCAAAACGCATCAATGCCAAATGGATGCAGACAGCACAAGATCGAGGACAGTGGAAACTATTGAGGGAGGCTTACGTCCAGCAGTGGACTTCAAGTTGATTGATGATTTCTTCAAAAACGAGGCTGGTCAGAAAGTTACAGTCAACGGTTAGCTATACAAAGAAACTTGCCTCAAATGAAATGCATTAATGTCGTAAACATGTAGCAGGACGCACCCATATACCACACAGTGCGCGATACAATTAATTTACTGAAAAATAGATTTGATGATCGATTAATTTCAGGAAATGGACCAGTTAACTCGGCCATCTCGTTCGTGCGATTTGACGCCATTACATTTTTTTCTCTTGGCATATGTAAAGTCAGTGGGAAGCGACCACAGGATGCTAAGAGCAAAAGTTGTGCTACGATTGAAAAAGGAGAGAAGACTGCTTGCAACATCAAAGAGCAAAGAACAAACTACAGTGAACAATAACTGGGAATACAAGAAATCCATAGCAGAACGACTAGGACACAGGTAACATCGAGGAAATGAGTATAGAAACCTTGAGCAATGAAATCGTAACATCGATACAAGAGGCAAAACAGATACATGGTACGAAACTGAACAGGGAAGAAGGGAAACTATCAGCAAACACACGACAACTTATGAAACAAAGTCGAGAAAAACTACAAAAGCACCTACTACATACAGACCAGCTGAGAACACTAAATAAAGAAATATCAAAGGCCGCAAGGAAAGATATTAGAAACTATAACAAAACACGGATAGCGAAGACTATCGAAGAGAACAAAAGCATGAAAGTACTGAGACAGAAAATAACACCTGGAAAAGCAGAAATTACCAAACTCGAGGACCAAAACGGGCAAACTATCAGGAACAAAGAAGAGATCCTGGAAATCGTAAAACGCTTCTATTCAAATCTCTATAGCGCTCAAGAAACACCAGAGCCGGAATATACCCGTACCATCCCCCAAATTTTAAACCAAGGATCAGAAGATCTACCGGAGATAACCCAATAGGAAATCTCAAAATCAATTACGGAAATGAAAAATAACAAGGCGCCCGGGGAGGATGATATTGCGATCGAACAGATTAAGGAAGGGGGAGTCGAGCTATTAGAAGCCATAAAGAGTTTATTCAAGAAATGTCTCACGGAAGGAATAACACCAACAGCATGGGACAATGCAATCATTGTTATTATACACAAAAATGGAAACACGGCTGACCTAAAAAATTACAGGCCAATAAGCCTGCTTTCACAACTCTTCACCAAAAAATCTTCACCAAAATCATAACTAGACGCCTCACAACCAAACTTGACCTTTATCAACCGCCTGAACAAGCAGGATTCAGAGCCGGATACGGAACGAACGACCACCTGCAAACCATCAAAACCGTAATAGAGAAATGTGTCGAATACAACAAGCCACTCGTCCTTGCCTTCGTGGACTACGAGAAGGCATTTGACTCTATCAACCACAATGAGATGTTTAAGGCACTGGCGAATTGCCGAATAGACCATAGGTACTCGGAGACTGTACAGCACATATACAAAAATGCTACCGCATGCGTTAAACTACACGAAAAAACGGACAGATTCAGAATACAACGCGGCGTCCGACAAGGTGACACCATCTCGCCTAAACTATTTACAAACCTCATGGAGTACATGTTCAAGACCATAGAACTAGAAGATATGGGCATAAACATTAATGGCGAAAACCTCAACCATCTACGGTTCGCAGACGACATTGTGCTAATTTCGGATAGCCTAGATAAGACTGAAAAAATGCTTAAGAAGCTGGCAGAACAATCACGAAAAGTCGGCCTTAAAATAAACATCTCGAAAACGGAATTTATGACCAACCTAGTACCTTCCCGAAACTTTATAATGGAGGGGATTGAGATCCGGCAAGTCACCTCATACAAGTATCTAGGCCACGAGATTAAGATCGGCAGAGACAACCAGACACATGAGATTTGAAGGAGGCTAAGACTAACGTGGGCAGCCTACGGAAAACTAAAACACATTTTCAAATCCGACATCCCCAACTGCCTAAAACGTAAGGTGTTTGACCAGTGCATCCTACCAGTCTTAACCTACGGAGCGGAGACTCTTACACTCACACAAAAGTCCGTCCAAAAGATCAGAGTGGCGCAATGAGCCACGGAACGTTCCATGCTCGGGATTACATTGCGAGATAAAGTGCGGAATGAAGTACTAAGACAGCGATCTGGGGTTAGCGATGCAATTGAAGTAATAACCAAACTAAAATGGAACTGGTCCGGGCATGTCGCAAGGATGCCAAACAACAGATGGACCAAAAAGATCCTGGAATGGCGACCTAGACAGGAGGCATACAGAAGTAGAGGACGCCCACCCACCCGATGGATAGACTATTTGAAACGCATCGCCACCAACTGGATGCAAGAAGCACAAGATAGAAGTAGATGGAAGATGTTAAGAGAGGCCTATGTCCAGCAGTGGACGAGACAGGCTGAATAAAGAAGAAAGAAGAAGAAGATGTAAAGTCCCTTGTCTCCACTGATAAACCAGAATCTATTGAGCTCTTCGAAGCCAACATTCGACGCGTTATTGTCGAAGTACAACCTGATTTACTGCGAAATGTGTGTGTAAATTGGAGGGTACTTCCGTACTAACGCCACCGCAGCTGCAGATTTCAACAAAATGGATGGTTAGATTAGATTATAACGGATCAAATAACGTAGCAGATATATCCAAGCCACATATCGCGCGGTAGCGCGACCTCTCGATCCGAAAGAAGTAATAATATTGGATACGGGTTGGATTAGGTTATATTAGAGCAAATAAATCCAGACCACATATCGCGCGGTAGCGCGACCTCTCACTGCGGTGGCGTTAATACGTGAGTACCAATTGTACTAGATTATGCCATGTACGCGCCAACCGCGGCGGCTACATTCTCGAAATCGTGTTCAAACATTAATGCCATAAACTTATTTTTCAAATAAAGCCAACATCGTGAACATTCAAAACATTTTTATGCGTTTTGTTTTAATTTAAAGTTCTTTGCATCTAAAAAAACACCCGTTATAAATGAAAATTTGCATGTGCCATTGTTATATTGCGCAAGTGAGATTATTCGATATTTCACATACACGAAGGACACATGTTATTGAAAGAATCGCTTTCGTTAGACAACTATGGGTAACGTTCATCTATAATTTCAATGCAGTTATGCAATAAGGTTTGTTATTATTTGCTGCGCAAAACACCGAATAAGCTGCCACGCACACGCTTGTATCGGTGATTGGTTCGTTATCCACTGCACGAACGATGTTATTGTTATTTCAAGTGAATTTCTGTTTATGTATTCGGTGTGGTGCTGATAGTTGAGTATAAGTGACATATTAAGGCCGAGGCCGCACTACGATTTTTTCCCGTAACTGCTATAACCGCGAAACCGCTCGAGAAACACATAGCACGCTATGGGAAAAATCAGTCGCGGGTAAGAACCGCAAGTGAGGCACCTTGTATTAATCTACTTGAGTCATAAAATCAGGCGGTTGAAAACCGCGGCGGTTTAGCAGTGGTGCGGCCTAGGCCTAAGACATCATATTTTTTTTCCAAGAAAATTCTGAAATTTATTCAAGTGAATATATTATAACTGATGCTAGAATAATTTAAATTTAGTAAGAATTTCATAACATGTTAAATTATAATATAAATATTAGGGTGGAGCACGGATGTATGCAAAAATATTTTTTTCGAGATTTAAAGTTGTAATAGGGGGGGGGGGGATTGGTGCATTATATTAAAGTTAAAATAAATGTAATTTTTGAATTAATTTGATGAATATCTTCTGCCTCCGGACAGACCTCAAAATTTTAAATTTAATTATAAAAGGTCTAGTACAGTTATGGCCAAATATTAAGCTTAATTTAATGATAAATGGGGGATAAATGATACGAAATATATAATTCAGATCTTTTAAAATTTAATTTGATCGAAAATCTCTTTTTGTCTCAAATTTAGGCATTATGTTGCGTGATTTCAATTTGGCTTTGGAATATTGCACCTAATCGTGACTTTTTTATGCATTGAGAAGTGGCAGCTATCGTCGTCAATTTTACAGCCCGTTCAACAACTTGAGTTGGCATGGTGGCATGGAAGCCTTAAGAACAACACTTCACCCTCACCACCTGATTAAACGATACACTGAATTTCTTGGTCAGGCAAGTTTTTCATAATCGCTGATTCACTTAATATTTCTTGCCAATTTATTAAATCAATATATGTTGAAGCATTGAAATTTATAGCCAGCACTATAGACGACGCAATCGCTGCAGCTGCTCTATCTGATACACCATACCTGTCGCAGGTCTTCGATAAAGTAGGAAAATCGACGCATACTTTTTTTTCGGAAAGCTTTTTGTTTATGGTGTTAGTAAAATTATCTGAACTACACTTTCAGACGCTGACAATACCGGAAAAGTACAAACTTCTATAACAGATAACGAAATATTTAAGGCTGTAGTTGAGCGGTTTTCTCATTCCTGTTTCCTCTTTAGGGTCTTTTGCAACTTCTTCGTAACACTTACGTGGATTCCTATTAAAAAACCTATTATCATACTTGGAGAGGTTCTTTGGTCAATTAAAAAAGTATGTTCGTGTTTGGGAACCTTTTTTGGGAACCTTTTATCCTTGCGGCAGATACATTGAGGGAAATCTTTACCCTTGCATGCTGCAATATCAAAAAGTACCTTACTACTTTGTCGAAAACTTTCTAACTTTTCCGGAGAGAGCTTTTTGACCGACTTGAGTAGGTTTTTGCATTTTAAAGGGTATGCATTTAACATCTGTCCGACAAGGGTCGTTGTTGGTGTTACTATCGGAATAGATGAATTTTGCCATATATTTTCAATTCTGGATGTCACTATTGCTATTTCTGCAAATGTGGGCTGTTTTACAGTTTCCAATTGCAACTTTAGTTGACATCTTGTCCATTCATATTGTTTTATTACATCTTCCTAAGTAGGTAGAATATTGTCTTTTATCTCACAAATATCACCAAAAAATAGGACATTTAAGGACACTTCGTGTTCTTTGCATGTTTTCAAACAAAATTGACGTTAGGTTACTTGTTAAATAACTAGCGCAAGTCTAATTCGAGAAAAAACAAATAGTCCACTTACGACGCCACAAGTGTTCTAATTGTTCCCTCCGGCGCTCTCTCACTCCCCTTATTTTATATTACAAACTTAAGATCATGCATTTTTTTTGTTTTTGTATAGAAAATAAAGTGTAGTTATAATAATTTCTGGGAATAAAATACGTCTGTTCATTAAAATTTCAATTTGTCAAAAAACTATATTTTTTCAAAAATTCAATGACGTTGCGGAATCTATTACTATAAATCAAATCAAATAATATTTTGCATAGATTAATTTGAGTCTAAAAGGCACCGATTTTTCACTATTAGATCACTCACAACCCAAAAAAAATATTTCGCTCCACCCTAATAAATATATGATATTTATATATTACTTAATAATATTGTAATTGTTTTTGTTTAATTTTTGTAGCCCTCAAGAAGGTCAGAAATTAAAAAGACCGAAACGTTGGCAATATATCAGTGTTTTATTAACCAAAATCCTTTACCCAAAAATTAAATAAAATATATTTAAAAAAAAGGATAATATCTGAAAATACATTATAATATAAAGTTATTATAATTTCCAAGCGTTGCGTGATCATTATTTGCATTGAATATAAAATATTATTAAAGATTTTTACTATATTACCATTTTGCTATAATATAATTTATCATTTCAATACCGGGTCAAAAATACAACACTGGTATTTGGTAGTTTTAGGGTTCCGTACCGAAAACGGAACCCTTATAGGATCACTTTGTTGTCCGTCTGCCCGTCCGTCCGTCTGTCTGTCTGTCAAGACCATTTTTCTCAGGAACGCGTAGAGGTAACAAGTTGAAATTTGTATCAAATACTCGGGTCTGCGGTCTCTTTCAGCTGTCAAATTAAACTTGTAAGTCAACGCGATCAAAAGATATGACCGTTTATGTCGCATATTTTGCAATTTCAAAAGGGAATCAAAACCTATGGGTACTTCCCGTTGACCTAGAATCACGAAATTTGGCAAGAAACGGTGTCTTACAGCACATGTAAAGGGAAAAATCTAAAAACCGTAAATATGTGGTTTAATTACAAGAAAAATGCAAATTTACTATTAGAAACTTATGAAAATACACCATGTGTTGCGTGGTATTGTCAGGCACCAGAAGCATATGGGTTGCATACAGTTAGGTCCTCCTAAAGATACCTTACTTACAAGTTTTTACGGAACCCTCGTGCGCAACTCGTGCGCGAGTCACAACTCGCACTTTGTTATTGGTCGGATTTTTTTATTTTTTATAATGATGGTTTGTCTTTTTCGCGATGTTCCTCTTAAATCTTTGATTTCTTTTTGTAGATTTATGTTATCGTATTTTGATTGTAGCTCTTCTATATATTCACATTTTGCAGTTAGCCGTTTTTCTTTTTCTTCCCGGATTTTCCTTATTATGTTTCTTTGCAGTTCTTTATTTTTTGTGGTTGGTTTTGTTTTTTCTTCGTTCTTCCATAAGGAGGATTTCTTGTGTTATCCATTTTTGTTTAGATTTTGTGTTGTCTGGTGTCAATTGATGTTGACTTCCTTCTATTAGTGCTGTTTTTATATTTTCCCTTTTTTTCTATATCTGGGATTGTATTTTTTCTCGTATTTCATTCATTTTTATATTCTTTTTGTACTTGTTGTACGTTGTGGTTGTTTTGTACTTGTTCTTTTATATCTTTATCTTGTTGCTATCTTGTTATTCTTTATTTTAGATTTTAGTCGTTTTAATTTGATGTAAAATCATCCATGAGAGCGATTAATACGAGAAAGTGTGGGTCGTTTTCTCAATACGTTTACTCTAAACAGTCTAAACCAGCTATTCTCAACCGCTGGTCCGGCGGACCACCAGTGGTCCGCGGAGAAATTTTACTGGTCCGCAGACAATTTTTTCAATCCGCGAAAAAAATTTACTTATAAAAACTAAATTTTAATTTATAAAATTACGAAATACAAATATCTTAAACTAATTTTAATTCTATGTAATTTATGATTAGTACGGCACTGAAGAAAAAAAAAAAGAAAAATAATTACATATCTTTACATTTAAATATTATTGTAAGTAAATGATAATAAAAATGTTACAATTAACTTTTAGTAGTTCTACCAACAGGTAGATTTTTGGTGATGGATATATATTTTTCCTTATTTTGGGGGATGATATCAATTTTTTCCTCGTCAAATCCAAATTCTTTAATAAATAAATGAACATCATAATTCGACATGTTATGGAAAAATACCGGTATCATTTTAGGTATTTTATAATTCAAATTACAATTTGAGTGGGCGGCTCCCCGAAATTTACCCGTTAAATGATCGTGATCGGCGACTTTGTCTGTTACTTGTAATAATTAATTACATATGTGACAAGAAGTGGCCGTATCGTAGGAATTTTGCTCATCTGCAGTTAATTTAATCATCGGAAGTATAACCCTTAAATGTTCTCTGTATAATTCCTTAACATATGCATAGAGGTTCTGACAAAACAATTTCGGGCAATCTTCCCCGGAATAAGTGAAAAATTTACTCAATGAGTCATCGAATGAACATTTTATATTATAGGCGAAACTGTATGGTACATGGATATGTGTCTGATTAGTATAGCTATTGACAGGGTTCGGTGAGCATGTATCAACAGGTTTTAAAATTGATTCAAAATCTGCGTATACAACAAAGGGTATACGCATTTTTCTATCGAAATTTTGAAATTTTAATATATTCCCCGGCATCATATCACCTCTCTTATGAATTACAAGGTTTTCCGTCGGTATAATAGTGTAAATTTTGCTGCAGTCATTCAATTTATGTTGATTAAACGCGAATTCATTTGAAAAAAAGGTTAAACAGCCGTCACATAAATATTTTTTTCTACAATCTTCCGAGATTTGACTTCTTACAAGCCGTGAAATATTTTTAATATAAACATAATGACCTTTAACTCCTTCTTCCAAATATAATAAATTTACATGTCTTTCCCTAGTCGCATTAGTAAGGTAAATTGGTCCTACTACGTCATGTTGTTTAGATTTAAAATTAAACTCCAAGCTATAAACGTTAATACTAATATTATGCATCTGTACAAATTTAGAAATGTCTTTGAGTCTAAGCGGAAACTCTAATCTGTCATATTTTAAAATTGAAGAAAAGTAGGGATATGATGCCGGGCGATCAGAACTCACATTCGTGGGGTGTAATGCGGATACAATGCTCCATAAAAAACAAAAAACCTAACCTAACCTAATCTCTTTTGGCAGTTGAATAAATGACGACCCACGTATTGGTTTATATTTATTGATATTAATTTCTAAATGGGAAATCTCCCTTAGTGATCAACCCGAATCTTTCTCCTGAAACTCGCTACATTTGGTTTTAATTTTGGAACACATACTGTCATAAATTTCATCAAAGTTACTCATGCTACTTGTTATTTCGCGATATTTTGTGTTAAAGGACTTTAATTCACCTTTGTGTAGTAGTTCTTTAATACCTAGTAAAATTTTTTCAAAGAAATATCGCTGGTCCGCGAATCTTTTTTTTAAATTTTACTGGTCCGTGGGCCAAAAAATGTTGAGAAACGCTGGTCTAAACGATAATACGCATCCCGTAAGACGACGAACTCGACACACTCGCGCACACAACAAACGATTGATGGTGCGCAAAGTAGGGTTGATGAAGATCCAAATATGTAAATTCGTCATCGTGCTCAATTAAACTTGTGTCCATTCCACTTTGTGGAAAATTTTGTGTAAAGATCTTGGAGTACGTGCTTACAAGATGCCACTTGTACAGGAATTGAAGCTACACGATCATCGTTCGCGCCGTACATTTAGTGAATGAGCTGAAGGAAGCTATTGATACCCAATTTCATATAAAAATTTTGTTCTGTGATGAAGCAGATCTTTGGCTAAATGGCTATGTCAATAGGCATAATTTTGGTATTTGGTGTGATGATAATCCACAAGACTTCGTCGAAACATCATTACATCCAGAAAAAGTCATCGTTTGTTGCGCTTTATAGGCCGATGGAATAATTGGTCCATATGTCTTAAAAAAACATGCTGGTTAGAACGTTACAGTCAACGGTGAGTGATACAGAAACATGATCACTTACTTTTTCGGGCCTCGATTGGAAAGCATTAATCTCGTAGACATGTGGTTTCAACAGGATCCAGCAATATATGGCACAGGGCGCTATATAATTAATTGACTGAAAAGCAGATTCGATAATTGATTAATTTTACAAAATGGACCTGTTAACTGGCCATCTCGTCCGTGCGATTTGACGACCTAAGATTTTTTTCTCTGGAGATATGTAAAGTCCCATGTTTACTCCGATAAGCCAGAAACAATTGGAAGCCATTACTCTGCGCGTTATTCTCGTAATACAACCTGATTTACAGCGAAAAGTGTGTGAAAATTGCATGTTCAGATTATGCCGCGTACGCGCCAGCCACGGCTCAAAGTGATGCCAGAGTTTGTGATTCTCACACTATATAAGCTACAAGATCTAGGAACAGCATGATTTTTTTCCTGTTTCAAGGGTATTCCCATTAATTTATGTTAGAAAAACCTAAAGAAACCCAACGAGAAATCAGATCGAAAATAAGATAAGCAAAAGAGGTGTGGTTGTCTGCGCAATGCGCTGAAATTGAAGCTCTTGAAATAAAGCATGACTCCTTTAACTTGCACAAAAAAGTGAAGCAGGTCACTGGTAACCACAAGCCTATAAGGTCCCAAATGCTAATGGATGAGCAAAACACTATATTAACATCAACAGAGGATAAACTAAAAGAGTGGAATAGATACATAAAGACTCTTTTTAAGGACAACAGACATGAACCCTATAATATAGAACTACTCGGAAATACGGAAGTGACATAAAAAGATCAGAAGTCGAACACGTTATTGCGAGAATAAAGAATGGGAAGGCACCTGGCCCACATGAAATACACGCAGAAATTTTTAAGATCCTTAAAGATGATAGTTCTCTCTCAATAATAGTAGACCTATTTAATAATATATATAGAACAGGTGAAATACCAAGAGATTGATTAAAATCAACTTTCATCACCTTAGCAAAGAAATCAAATGCGAAACAATGTAAAGATTATAGTACCATCAGTCTCATGAGTCAAGTATTGAAACTATTTCTGAAGATCATCCATAATCGTATTTACAGCAAATGTGAAGAGTCGATCAGCGAGTCCCAGTTTGGCTTTCGGAATGCGTTCGGCACAAGGGAGGCACTTTTCAGTGTACACGTTCTGGTACAACGATGCCTTGATGTTAATGTGGATGTTTTTGCCTGCTTCTTAGACTATGAAAAAGCATTTGACACCGTAAACCATAATAAAGTAGTAGATATACTTAAAGAACTAGGATTAGACGGGCAAGATATCCGCATTATAGCCAACCTGTATTGGAACCAAACAGCAGCGGTGTTAGTGAACAAAGAACTGTCAGAAGAGGTCATGATTCAAAGAGGGGTGCGACTAGGCTGTGTTCTCTCGCCATTACTTTTTAACCTTTATGCAGAAAAAATATTTCGAGAAGCATTGGATGGTAAGAACATAGGAGTAATCGTAGAATGCATAGTGATCAATAACCTGAGGTATGCCGACGACACCGTTCTATTGGCTACGAACATAGAAGACCTACAAGAACTAATGACAACCGTTACAGAGCACAGCTTGTCCATGGGTCTTAAACTCATCGTTAATAAGACAAAATGGCCCGTCGTAAATAAAACCAGCGTAAATAACCAGCTGAATCTAAGAGTTGGAAATGAGGTGGTGGAACGCGTCAACTCCTATAAGTACCTTGGCTGTAACGTAAACGACAAATGGGACATGACATCGGAAATTAGAAGCCGCATCGAACAGGCAAGAGGAGCTTTCACCAAAATGAAGAAAGTGCTGAACAACAGGCACTTGGAAATCCCCCTCAGAATCAGATTGTTAAGGTGCTATGTGTTTAGTATCCTGTACTACGGCGTCGAGGCTTGGATACTTACGGAGGCTATGTGTAAGAAGGTGGAGGCTTTTGAGATGTGGACTTACCGTAGAGTGCTGAGAATTTCTTGGGTGGATCGAATTACTAACGTCGAGGTCTTGCAAAGAGTCTATAAGCAAACAGAAGTTCTCAACACAATAAAGAGAAGAAAACTGGAATACCTTGGTCATGTTATCCGAAATGATAAGTACAGGTTACAGCAGACAATAATACAGGGTAAAATACATGGTACACGCAGTCCAGGCCACCGCAGAACATCATGACTCAAGAACCTTCGCCAATGGTTTGGACAAAGTAGCCTAGTAGCCAAAGATCCCTATTTCGAAAAGCTGCAGATAAAATTCAAATAATGAAATTGGTCGTCAACGCCCTTGGAGGGCACGACACATGAAGAAGAAGAAGATTAATTTAGGCCCATTGTAACAATAATGGAAGTTTGACCAATTACACACTACTCTAAATGAGTGATATATTATTCTAAAAGAGGGAGACAAATATTACCAATTTTTTTCCCTGCTCTACGACGGCCAACTAAGCCACACCATCAGTCAAACTGGACAAAATAATTAGAGCGCTTTACAACGTTATAAGTTACGAATTTTAAATAAGCATTGAAAACAATAATGATTACAAAAAATGATGCGGCTTCCTCCGATGTGGAAGATCACTTTTGAAACTAGACGTGTTAAAGTAA
This sequence comes from Phosphuga atrata, assembly GCA_944588485.1. Lineage (NCBI taxonomy): Eukaryota > Metazoa > Arthropoda > Insecta > Coleoptera > Silphidae > Phosphuga > Phosphuga atrata. Next base: position 4,475,690 of record OX155898.1, read on the forward strand.
AGATTAGAACAAAAATCATCTGTCTTTCCGATCATAACACCGCAAGGAATGGAATGGATTTGAGTTCGCCTTTGTTTATAGCACTTGACTTCAGTCTAGTTGCTAGAAATCAGTTATGCAGCTAAGGAACTGTTAATCTAATTCCTTTGAATTTGAAATCGTTAGTATCTTATCAATTTTAACTATCTTTGATTTTGAATCCGTAGTTTTATTATGAATAAGAATAAGAAATTTATTAATCTTTTACATTGTGATTACAATATAAGACAAGTCGAAATAAAATACAAATTAAAAATATGATTAAACATATGGTAAAACAATACATTTATTAAAAGATATAACAATATACAAATTATACAAGGTTTAGCTTGATGCTTCAAAGTTTCTTACTTGGTTTGTGAATTCAGCAACACTATAAAAAGCATGTTGGTGTAGAAATGATTTTAATTTTGTTTTAAAGTTATTGATAGTTACCGTTGTCATTGAGTGCGGCAGTTTGTTATATAAATCGATACCTAATTTGTAAGGTGCTATTTTAAAAAAAGTATGTTTAAAATTATATGTAACTAATTTTCCGTTATTTCGTGTCGCGTAGCCGTGAACGTCGCTATATTTTACAAATTTGGCTTTATTGCTGTGAATAAAACAAAGTATTTTTAGAATGTATATACATGGTAGTGTTAATATTTTATATTCAATAAATGTGTTTCTACAAGTTTCGACGTAATTCAAATTAAACATTAATCGAATGATGCGCTTTTGCGTTACAAATAATCTGCTGGAACCATTAGATAATCCCCACACTGTTATATTGTAACTTAGATGTGAGTATACTACAGCATAATATATAGTTAAAATAGAATCAAGGTTTAGTTCATTTTTGAGCCGTGATATTAAATAATATGATTTATTTACTTTAGCACAGGTGAAATCTATATGTTTCTTCCACTGTAAATACTGGTCAATTATTATCCCCAGGTATTTCATGGTTTCAGATGTCTCTATCAACTTATTATTAAAAGTAAAAGTAATGGATTCATTCTTCTTATAGATGTTTGACAAATGCATAATTTCTGTTTTTTCAACATTAATAATTAATTTATTTAGTTTACACCATTCATTAAATTGAGACATGACTGCAAATATTCTGCTTTTAGCCTCATCTAATGTCTCAGCAGAAACTACGATCGCAGTATCGTCTGCATACATAAAGACCTCTCCGTCAGTTATGTGATTCGGTAAATCATTTACAAAAAGTAAAAATATCAGTGGGCCTAGTATACTCCCTTGAGGAGTCCCCATATTCATTGTAAATATGTCTGAGAGTGATTCCTTATATTTTACTGTATATTCTCTATCGCTGAGATATGATGTAATCCAGTCATTTATGAAGTTTCGAAAGCCTATATTAAATAATTTAGTACGTAATAAATCGATATCAATAGTGTCAAACGCCTTTTTTAAATCAAATAAAATGATAAATGTGTGTTTTTTGTTATCTAAATTGTTTAAACATGATTGTACTAAATTTATGCACGCTGTCTCTGTAGACCTACCGTGGATTGTTTATCATTCAATATATTATATTTTTCAAGAAAGCAAAATATTCTCTTACACATAATTTTTTCAATAATTTTGGAGAAGATACTTAATAAACAAATCGGTCGATAGTTGGTTATATCTGTATCATCCCCTTTTTTAAATAGCGGTATTATTTGTCCGATCTTCAACGGCTTGGGGCATTTGCCCTGTGAAACTGAGATATTAATTATATTACACAAGAAAGGTGCAATGATATCTGCATTCGCTTTAACTAATTTAACCGGAATTTCGTCAAGGCCCGAGGAATTAGTGTTACGTAGGGATATTATAACATAAATTATTTCACTCTCAGATACTGGGGTAAAGCAAAATGTGTTGTAGTGATACTGTGTGTTATCGAGAGAAGTATTATTAGTACTATTTGAGAAAATATTTAGGGCCTTGATCGATTGTTCAAAAAATGTCGCGAACTTATTGGAAACTTCATAATTACTTTTACAGATTTCCACATTACATTGTTTTTTGTTTTTATATTGAACTAGATTCCACAATGTTTTAACTTTGTTATCTGCATTAAGTATATATTTTGCAGCGTGTTGTTTTTTTTCTAAAATAATTAACTGATTAAGAGTTTTTTTTTTTAGTTTTGCATTTTATTGCTAAGTCATCTCTACCTGATAATTTAACACTAAAATCTAAGTTTTTAACTTCATCATATAGCTTTTGAACTTCTGCTGAAAATTTGATTTTTTGGCGATCAAGGTTACGAACGGATACCAGTCTTTTCCTCTTCGGAAAAACCACTTCGAAACTCCACTTAAACTGTTTATAGAAGTAATCAAATACGAAATTAATATCATTATCGTATGACCAGTTAATAAACTCGCTGTGTTTGATAAAATGTTGTCTAAATTCACTAATTTTGTTAGGTGAGATAACACGAACAATTTCATAGGTCGGCTTTTTTTGAATAGGCAATTGTAGTTCTATATGCGCTGTTTGTGCAAAATGATCAGACAACCCAGGATTGAAATTGTTTGCAGATTTCATAATGTCAATGTTATTGGTAATTAAATAATCAATCGATGTCATTGATACTTTATCTAAATTTGGAAATTTCTGAATTCGAGTGACATCCTTTAAAGAAAGAAATAAATTATGTGCCAATAACAAATCATTTAGAGAATCTGTCATTTTATTTTTAATTAGATTGTCTATATTCAAGTCCCCGCAGATGATAACGGTTTCAAATTGTTGATTTACAATATCTAATAGACGATTAAGTTGATTAAAAAATAGATCGGTTATATCACTAGCATTATTAGGTGGCCTATAAATTGCAATAATACAAGTTTTCATGCCCACTGATATTCCACAGCACTCAATGACGTTTTCGATAGCTAGATTCTTTATAATTTTTAATAATTTGATTTGTTGTAAAATATCATGTTTTATAAATATTGCACTTACACCGTGTTTATTCGTTTGTCTAGAGAAGTGAGCTATCAATTCGTAGCCGATAATCTTAAAAGCATCAAGCTGAGTTTCATCCAGCCAGGTTTCGGTGAAACATAAAATATTAAATTTAAAATTACTACATAGTATATCAATTAAATTTGATTTGTGAAAAATTGACCGTATATTAATATGAAATAGGTTTATCGTTAAACAGTGTTTAGTTATAATATCTTGAAGTCCACTGCTGCATGTTACCTACTCGCTTTTCTCGGTACGACGAATTCCATTTGCGACGGTTATTATTTACCAAATTCTCCAATCTCTTAAGCTTTCATGAATTTTGAATTGTAAGCATTATTTAATTTAAATATAAACTCAAAATACTTGTTGCTACTTGTTTTGATGAGTACAACCTATTCCGAAAATTTCAGATTTTTTAACTTGCCAGTAGGCTTTCATTTCCTCATAAGTTCTTTGATTTACAAAATTTCAATAAAACAGTACGTATACAAAACTTATGAACTTTTTTGTTCTGAGTCGAATTAGACCAGTTTCAGATTTCAATCTGTTCTCGAGATATTGATTTTTTTTCGCATTTTGGCCATTCGGCCTCTCTTTTCGGTGGCGACATTACCGAAATCATATCTAAACATTAATGCCATAGTTATCTTTCAAATAAATCCAACTTCATGAACATTCAAAACATTTTTCTGTGTTTTGTTTCAATTGAAAGTTCTCCGCCTGTAAAAAAAAACACCCGTTATAAATGAAAATTTGCATGTGCCACTGTTATATTGTAATTCGATATTTCACGTACACGAAGGACACATGTTATTGAAAGAATCGTTTTTGTTAGACAACTATCGGTAACGTTCATCTGTAATTTGAATGCAGTTATGCAATAAGGTTTGTTATTATTTGCTGCGAAAAACACCGAATAAGCTGCCACGCACACGCTTGTATCGGTGATCGGTTCGTTATCCATTGCACGAACGATGTTATTGTTATTTCAAGTGAATTTCTGTTTGTGTATTTGGTGTGGTGCTGATAGTTGAATATAAGTGACATATTAAGACATCAAATTTTTTTTCCAAGAAAATTCTGAAATTTATTCAAGTGAATATATTATAACTGATGCAGGTAAGATTTAAAATTAGTAAGAATTTTATAACATGTTAAATTCATAAAAGTTATTATAATTTCCAAGCGTTACGTGATCATTATTTGCATTGAATATAAAAATATTATTAAAGATTTTTACTATATTACCATTTTGCCATATTATAATTAATGATTTCAATACCGGGCCAAAAATACAACAGTCGTATTTGGTATTTTCTAAACGTTATACCGCAATTGATTCAGTATCGGGAGTTTTTCAAAAAGGTATAAAAACACTGTAGTTTCTTTACCATATTTATTAGTTCTATACAAAAAATGTATAAACTATAAGAACATATATTATTATGAACAATATTGTTATGAACAAATAAAACAAAATAAAATAAAGTTACAAATGTTATCTCCATATATTATTAATAGGTATTATGTATTTATTGCCCTTACCGGTTTACAAATTGAATCCAAAATTTACATCTATACTAAAACTAACATCGAACATAATATAAATAAGAATAATAATAAAAAGAGAAAAAGAAAAATAAACATTAAAAAAAAGAAACATATGCTGCTCAAACTAAAAACAAAAAAAACAAAAAAAGAAAGTCACTAAATTCCTATCCCTAAACCCCGATTACTAGCTTCCCTCCCCACATATTGCTCTTCTTCTCTCCTCAACTTTCTTCATTCAATCTATCCCTCTTCCATCCTCGTTTAAAATCTCTTCTCTACACTCGTGTCTTTCTCTCATTTCTGAACATTCGTTCAGCAAGTGTTCTATTGCCTCCTTGTTTTCTCCACACATCCTGCATACTCTATTCCTATCCTCCATCCAAAATTTATTATCTCTCTCTTCATTTCCACATCTGAATCTTGCTATTGTCACTCTCTCTTTTCTACTTTCTCTTCCTAGGTACTTTGGCAGTTCTTCCGTTATTATTTTTTCATATTTCCCATTGTACCTAGACTCCATAATTCTTGCTCTCCTTTCTTGCCTTTGCACATCTCTATCTCTCTGGACCAATTCCTCTGTCATTACTCTACCTCTCTCTCTCATTCTTTCTATCTCCGCTCCTGCATACCCATTTCTTTCTAGATATGCTTCCCTCTCTCCACACCCCCTTTCCTATTTTTTTTTTCTTTGAGGCACTCTTGCAGAATTCTGCACTCTAATCTCTCTATCACTCTCTCCTCAAAACTTATTGCTCTCTTTCCTGCTTCTATTCTTATTCCATCTCTCTTTGTTTCCTCTATCACTATATATCCCGTGGTCTCTCTACCTAGTCCTAGCACCCATTTCAAATATTTTTCTTTCCAGGCTTTCTTGCTCTCTCCATCCCCATATTTCCGCTCCATACATCATCACACTTTTCACCAGACTATCAAACATCATCACTCTCCTTCTATATTCGTGTCCAAATTTTCTCTCTCCTATTCCCCATACCGCTCCTAGTATTTTATTATCTTTCTTTACTAACTCTCTTACGTGTGCTGTTTCAGTATTTCTCTCATTAAACACGTACCCTAGGTATTTAAATTCTTTTACTTCTTCAATTTTCTCCTTCTTCCATCTCCACTCAATTACTCTTCTCCTGCCACCCCCCTTTTCTAAACACCATCATCTTGGACTTCTCCACATTCACTGTCAGATTTTTCCTCCTCATATATTTCTCCATGTTTCTTATCATTTCTTTCATCCCTTTCTCGTCTCTCGCTAGCAACACCAAATCATCCGCGTAGGCTAGGGACCACACTTTTTCTCTGCCCACCACAACCCCACCCGTCTGCGCCTTGCTGAACATCTCCTCTATGTCTCCAATAAATGCTACAAACAGGCTGGGGCTTGGTGGGCAGCCTTGTCTCACTCCCTTATGCGTATTAAAACCTTCGCTCACCCTTTCACCAACTCTCACTCTACTTATTGTTTCTTCATAAATCTCTTCTAATTTTGATATCAGATGCTCCTTTATCCTTTTCTTTCTCAGGCATTCCCACAGTGCCTCTCTTGCGACATTATCAAAGGCCGCCTTCAGGTCCACAAATAATGCATACATCTTGCCGCCCCTCTTTTTTATCTCATTCCCTACTATGCGATTCAAGATGTATACATTATCCATGGTCCCTCTCCCTTTTCTAAATCCCGCCTGTCCGTCTGGTATCACACCTCGCTCCTTCAATTCCTTCGCCAATCTCTCTTCTACAATCATTGCATATACCTTTTATGCCGTATTGAGCATGGTGATGCCCCTGTAATTGCTTGCTGTTTCCCTTTCTCTTTTCTTATATATGGGGCATATTATCCCCTCTTTCCACTCCTGTGGGAAGCCCTCTCCCTTCCACACTGTATTCATTATCTCCAACAGCCTGTCAGCTTCCCTTTCAGTTCCATTTATCCACGATTCATTCTGTATACCGTCCCTCCCCGGTGCCTTTTTCTTTTTCAGTTTTATCAGTTGTTCTAATTCTTCTCTTGTTATCTCTTCTATTTCTCCCACCCTGTGTTGACTCTTTTTCTTTTCCTGTTTGATTTCAGCACCACCCAGCAGCTGACTTAAGTACTTTCTCCATTCCTCCATAGTAATTCTATTACTCACTCTTTCTACTTTTTTCTTTCTTTCCCTATTTATGTATTTCCATACCTGTTCTTCCGTCTTTATGCCTTTCATCTTTAGTTCTTCTTCCATCCATTTCTTTTGCTTCTTCTCCTTGCATACTAATTTGTACCTCTTGCGTGCTCTCTTGTACTCCTCATTACTTGCTTTTCCTCTTTTCCAATTTCTTAATTTCTTTCTTACTGATTGCTTCCCTTCCCTGCATTCTTTATCCCACCACTCGTTTTTCCAAGACCCCACCTTCGCTCTTGTCTCTATCACTTTTTTTTCTGTTGCATTTTTTACGTGATCACCCAGTTCTTTCACTTTTTCGTTTACCCCTTCCTCTTCGTATCTAGCCTCCCTAAGTCTTGTTCTATAATTTTCTATTGCTTCTTCCGTCCAGATATTCTTTACAATTTTTCTTCTAACATCCTTCTCACTTCTTCTATTTTTCTCTCTTCCTTTTGTCTTCACTTCCAATGGCATATGATCCGACTCGACTCTTTCTCCCACCTTGAATTGTTCTATTTCATCCCATGCTTCTTCATATACCATAACATAGTCAATAACTGTCTCCCCTCTTGGTCCGATATATGTGTACTCTCCTTTCTCATCTCCTATACTGTTTCCATTAAGTATGTCCCACCCTCTTTCTTCTACTAGACTAATCAGTAGTCTCCCTTCGACGTTTTCTGTTGCGTCTTTTGTTGGTCTTCTTTCTATTGTTGTTTGTTCTTCTTCTAGTCGTATTACCTTTTCTCCAATTCTTGCTTAAAGTCCCCCCCAATCACCAGAGTTCCCTCGTCTTGCTGTTTTACTCGCTCTTCTATCATTATCTTCGTTTCTTTCATACTTCTGCTGTATATTGTTATAATTCTCCATTTTTTCTGTCTAATTTTCACCGTTCTTTCCATAATGTCTCTTTCTTCTTTTGCTTCGGTTCTATTTTCTTCTTCCAAACAGTTTTTCACTCCCATTATTATCCCCCCTTTAGCTCTCTCTTCCCTGCTTACCCTCTCTGCAAATTGACACTTCCACTTAAACTCTTTCGGCATTATTTTTTCCAATTTTTCCCACCCCTTCTCTTCCACCCACGTTTCTACCAATCCCACTACATCAAATTTTCCCAAATATTCCCAAAACTCATTGTCTTTGTTTTTTATCCCCGCTGTGTTCCAGTATACTATTCTGAATTGCTCCGTTTCTTCCTAATTCCTCTCCATGTTCGTTTTCCGTTTTCTGTCCTGTCGTCTTTTCCTTGTGCTCTTATTAAAAAATTTGTTATGTTTAACTCCCCCTTTTTATCATCCCACTTAAAGCCTTTTCCGTCTATCCATATCTTTTTATAACCGACTTTCACCCACCGTCCTTTTTGTCGCTCTTCTTTGGCTAGCGCTCTTAATTCCTTCTGTATGTCTCATTCCTTCTTTGTCAGATCGTCTTCTATGTATACTCTCTTTTCCCTTTTTTCTCTTAGTTTCCTCTTATTTTCCATAACTTTCCGCTTTTCACCCCAGGTCCCAAGTTCCGCCACCAACATTTTCCCTCCACTTACTTTATACATCTCACCGTCACTTCTACCTCTAATTCTGCCTTTATCCATTCTTCCAGATTCTTCTCGTTCTCATATTCCCCTTCGTCCAGTCCCGTCACAACAATATTCTTTTTTCTCATTATTTTTTCCTTCTCTTCCATTTTCTCCTCCAGTCTTTTAATTTTTTCATTTAGTTCTGTCTTTTCTCTTTCCCATTTTTCTTCCTTTTCACGCATCATATTTTTCAAATATTCCATTTCCCGGCTCATCTTCCGATTCTCTTCCTTTATCTCCCCTATATCTTCCATAATTTTTTTCAGCATCTTCATTTCCTCACCCATTTGCTTTTTAGCCGGTGATCTTTCCAGTTTCTTACTTTTTTGAAATGGGTTCAACCTTTCTTCTGACTCTCTTCCCTTTTCCTTTTATAATCTTCGTCTCGGTCGCTTTCACTCTCACTTTTTTCATTTTTTCTTTTTCTTTCTTTTTTTTCCTTATCGCGCGCCGTTTTTACGCGTCACAAATAAAAAAACTCAATCCGTAAAACTCGCTTCACAAAACACGTGCGCTCCGCTCAACCGCTCGAATTGGACCCATACACCCATATATTATTAATAAGAGACGTAAAATAAAAATTTAGAACATTAGAAACAAGAAATATAAAATAAAAAATAAACCATAAGATTATTACAATTCAATGAAGGAACAAAACATATTTGTAGTATTACAATAACATTAAGAGCATATATCTCAAATCAACTCATAATAAGTGTATTTCATTATCTAAGTATGTATTCGAGAAAATATTCAAAATGTATCAGAGCAAAGAAAATATTATAACTATTTATGATGTTCGTGGTAATTTACTCGTAAGTAGAATTCCTCGATATTATACGGTTCTGCATCAACTAGGAGTTTATATAATTCTTTTTTGAAAAGGTTTGAATTCGCTAGTTGTTTAAGCCTCCTGGGTAGTATGTTGTACATTTTAATAAAATTAAGGACTCATCTTTAGATTTGGTACACTTATCACATGCGAAAATATCATGCTCCATACATATGTAACGATTGCATTGATAACAAGTGTATTTAGTATCTTCTTTAGTGGAGCATGTTTCACATCTTCTTACAGATCTTGGCACTTTTCGTGATGGTTCGTTTGAGAATTCACCGACATGATCCTGGATCCTTTTACGAAGTTCTTTTGGTAAATGGAGATTCTCCTTTCCATTTCATAAATGCTCTAAAACTATTTCCATTCCCAAGTCTCTGGGAAAATTTCGACCTAATATTGAGGAGTTATTTATTATTGGCCTTATATATTAAAATGCTGTTTATAGCAGACATATTCAAAATAGCGGCCCGTGCTCGCTACAATTGAAAGTTCAGAGTGTGTTACACGGAGCTTAAGGTGGGTGTAACTCACCTGCTGACACCTTTGACCCCGTCTAAAAAATTCGTGGGGTAGAAGTCGACTGTGCCCTGCCAATTGGCACTTCCTTACCACTCTCCACGCAGCTACTCACAGCCTGTTATAGCGATTAATCTCTAAAATATTGACAAATTTATCCTGGTCTGGGTGTCCTACACCCAACCTACCACACGAAGGGTTAAATCACTGTTTACTGTGTATGCAAAAGACTTGTCACAGAGCCATTACTAGGGTATGTCTAATGTGGCCCTTGCCATGGGTGCTGATTTAATAAATGCGGCAACAAAAAACTTTTGCGGCAACAAAAAGGTTTCGGAATAATATGTATTTGATGTTAATAACACAAAATGGAATTTACAATCTGTAATTTCTATGAACATATATTTCAAAACTGAACCATCATTTTTATTGGAATATTTATAAATGTGGCAAATTTTATACTTTGCGATAGGCATTCAAAATCCTAGTTAAGGCTCCGACTTATTATATTTCCATTCAATTTATTATTATTTCCATATTATATACTATATATAATAAAAGTGTGGTTAAAACATAGTGAATTCATCAATTCATTGTAAGTATGGATTACTACATACATAGTTGGGCAAAAATTAATTGTGAAAACAATTAACAATTAAATTGCGAGATTTAATTGCAACTAACAATTAAAATAATTAATTGTAATTGCAATATATCACAATTAACAATTAATTATTTGTTAATTGTAAAATTTTGCAATTACAATTGATTAATTGATTGATGCACTTTTACAATTACAATTAACAATTAATAAATGTCGGTTAGAAGATGTTTCATATACTCCAATGTATCAGTTGCCATAATGCGTAACTGAAATAGTTATTTACATTAGAGTGTGGAAAGTTTGATTTTACAACGCGACAGCTCGTGTGGGAAACGAGCCCGAAGGGCGAGTTCCGCATTAGCTGGAGCGCTGTAAAATCGTTTCCGCACGAAATTTGTATAATTTTTTTGGCCGACAATTATTATTTAAGAAGCAAATAGACCCTCCGCCTCAACTTCCGGTCCCCACCCTGCTTCCGGTTCCCGCCCCCCACTTCCGGTTCCCGAACCGGAAGTGGTGTGGGAACCGGTAGTTTGAGTGGGAACCGGAAGTGTGAGTGAACCAGAAGTGGGGGTGAGAACCGGAAGTGGTGTGGGAATCGGAAGTGGGATCTAGGTTGGGGACCGGAAGTGGACGGTCCAGAACGAACCATCTTTCCCAACTTTTTAGATTATTTACAACATTGGAAATTATTTTTTGGCCTCCTGAATTGTAAAGCTAGCTTTGACATCGTGTATACATCAAGCGAAACTAGAATTTTACTCACTATGTTGCAAAGTCCAGCTATAATGCGGTAATGTCACTTTCCCGCATTGTGCCAAATAAAATAATTTCCAATATTGTAAACAGTAACCTGTACTTGTCAGAGCCCAGTCCACAGATCTTGGTACCCACGACCCAGGGTTCTTGGATTATAGCGATGTCGACTCCTCCCTTTGACAGTTGGAGGAGCAGAGCAGCCGAGGCTGCTTTGGAGTGGTGGAGGTTACATTGTATTACCCCCACCATTGCTGAGACAGTTTTCTGGCACCGCGACGATCGTTACGTCGTTGTCGTCCTCGGTGTCAGAGATTAGCGCCAGATTCTCCTCTGTTTCGCTAATCTCATCTAGATGGAGAGGTCCGAACATATTAGTGACCCCCATATCTGACATCTCACTGTCTGAATGTGACCGAAGCTCCCCTTCCCTCGAGGGGATTGGGGTTCTCAGGTCACTCTTGTAAACATTCAGGGTAGTGGAGCCGAAGCCGTAGCTGATCACTCCCTTATTTACTGCCAGTGGCGCTAGAGATGCTTCGTTTAAGATGACAATTACTTGCCATCTCATACCCGCTGCCTCGCTAACTTTGATAACGCTCCAATCCTCAGTTGGAAGCGTGGGGTTGCTGGTCTGAATTATCTTCAGAATTGTCCTCGGGTCAGAGGGTTCCGTCGGGATCCAGGCTCTCGATCTCGGTCTGCTCGGGATCTTGTCCCTTGAGACAGCCTCGATTCGGGCGCCTGGCCAGACTTCCCCCACTTCCCCGATGGCTTGCTTGTGCAGGTCCGCTGATCGTTGATCTGCACAAGCCACCAGCTTGATATGTCCTTGATGCCAACCTGCTTCTCTGCAGCAAGGAGCTAGGCCTGGATTCTTCTGGAGAATGTCCAGGTATTTGCCCAAGAGAGCAACTTCCACCAGCGCTTGCGCTTCCACCATTTGCGTCTCCATTTGGCTGGCGCGATACTCCCATCCCGGTGATCTCTGTCAATGACCGTCCATACCAGATGATCTTTCATGATCTCACTGTATGAGCGCTTCGGGAGTCCGAAGGAGTTTTTGTTGGACTGTGGCAAAGGACCCAGTCGTGTCCTTTTTTTCCCTATGAGCGGGGATTCATCCATCGATCTGTCCTTTCTTTTGGACGATCCCTGGGTTTCCGCCGACTCATGCTCTTTCGTACCTTTAAGGGCCCACTCATGTTTCGCCTTGTCTTAATCAGACCACTTTTCCTCCGGGATGCCTTTAAATTTGTCGAGGAGTTTGTAAGCCGCCCTTCTATCCCTGTAGGCTCTGACGGACGGTTTCACCTCTTTTTTGCTAGATGCCGCTTTATTCAGCTCTGCATCATTACTAGTGCTAGGCCCGGGTTTCGTTAGCCTGCTTCTTGTGTTGTCCTTAGAGGAAAGTTGTCCTTAGAAATAAGAAATAGAAAATGAATAATAAGAAATAAGAAAGAAATAAGTTATAAATAATAACTCCCTAGCCCTCGATACCTACTAGCATCAGGAGTTGAAAGGTGGTCAAGAGTAGACCGAAGAGTTGACCAAGGGAGGTCGAAAGATCAAAGAAGGAAAGATAAGAGGAAACTGGTAATCTCGTGCCGAAGCATAGTTACCGTGCAATGGTGTTGGTCCGCGTGTGCAATCCCCTATCCGCCACCCGGGGACGCGCCTGGTAGGGGTTACACCTTCCCCCGCAGGGGAAGGCCCCAACACATTATTAATTTTTATTCATTTGTTTTTTATTCATTTGTTTTCCAAGTTGATTTTTTTTACCATTGATGCAGTTCATTTACATGATCAATTTCTGTTAATTTCATTAAAATCTTAAAATAAATTCTTGGTGTTCTGTTTTTTATTAAAGCTATATATTTGGCTGAGAATAAGATAATATTCTAGCAAAGAAATTTTTATTTTTTATGGAACTAGCGCTTGGTTCTTATTCTCACAATTCTCCAAGTGGTTATTTGTAGATTAGTCTAAATTTCAATTTGTCACTTACAGGGGGACACTGTCAACTCGTCATCACCGATTTGGCCCAAATTTACAGTATATGTAGGGCTTGACTATAAATGAAAGTGACGCAAGCGGGAGGGTCAGATGGCCAAGCGTTAAAAAACTCCCGACTACCGACAACTCATAAGCCCGCTGTGTTAGCATACATTTCAATGGCCGATCAGTGCAGCGGTAAGAGCTCGGGTTCATAGTACAAGTATCGCTGGTTCGATTCCCCGTGGGGACGCTCTTTTTTATTTACAGTTTTTAAAATGACCTTAATGGTTAAACTACATTATGAATTGCTACGGTTCATTTGTGGCGCAAGTATCGTAAAAATAAAATAAAGAATAATAACAATAATAGTAATAATAAAAGAAAGCAATTTTAAGATTTAACCGTTGAAGTTATAAATAAACAAATAATAAATAGATGAGAAACCAAGCAAGCAAGGTGGTCGTCACCTTTTGTTGATTTTAGGAAGGCCTATGATTCCATTGATACAGAAACGCTTAACAAATTACTCCAGGAACTAGGGCTAGACAACAAAACTCGCAGACTCATCCTAGAAACTTTGACCAACACCCATACCAAGGTTAAATTTAGAGGCGAGATTTCAGAAAGCTTCGAAATAAAAACTGGAGTGAGACAAGGAGATGGACTTTCCCCACTTCTCTTCAACTGTGTCCTTGAAAAGGTTATGAGAGAATGGCGCAAAGAACTGAACAATTTGGGTGCTCAGAGTGGTATCTACCTTGTACGTAAGAACGATGGATTGGCTGTAGATTGCCTGGCCTTTGCAGATGACAAGGCACTGTTTGCTGATTCTCTTGAGATGGCAACAATGTAGGTAAACTGCTTCAGAAAACAGGCTGGCAAATTGGTTCTGGCAAGTGTCGCTAGAGAAAACAGAATTTACCAATAACAAAGATGAAAACAGAGAGATGTTACTAGAACAGGGAAACATGAAGAGGACTGAGAAATTTAAGTATCTCGGCGAATGGATTGAACCCAACTTATCAGAAAGAGCATCATTATCCCAGAGAGTCAACAAGTTAGAACCAGCCTATCGACTGACTAAGAACACTTAAGAAACACAATACACAACACACAATAAGAAATGCGTGTCACGCAACCTGCAACTTAAGCACTACACATCAGTCTTACGACCAGAAGCCCTGTATGCCATGGAATGTCTTTCCTTGAACCGAAGAGGTCTAGTAGAGAAATTGGAAATCAGAGAGAGGAGAATCCTCAGGAAGATCCTAGGCCCGGTAAAGGAAGATGGAGAAATCCGAAGGCGGCATAACTCTGAGCTCTACCAACAAATTGAGATGATCTCTGACTGTGCACGGAAAAGAAGGGTAGCTTTCTATGGCCACGTTGCAAGATTGCCTCCAAACTGATTAACAAACCGTCGGTTCACCTTCTGGCAAAACAAGAAGCTTCGTACCACTTGGTTGACAGAAACCGAGAAAGATATTAAAGAACTGGGAATAACAGATCTCAAAAACAGACAGTCTGTGAGACGCACCGTGAAGGACGTCCGTGGATTTCAGGAAAAACCTCGAAGGAAAGGTACCCCCTGGACAGAAGAGAGAAAGGAGTTACACCGGCAGAAGATACAATACTGGGCAAAGGTCAAAGCCCAGCAGTTGAACAAGCATAAGTATTAATACTAATAAAATAATTAAATTGACAAATTAATAATTACAAATAAAAAGTTAAACAGTAATGAATAATAATAATAATAAAAGAATGTCATTTTAAAGATTATAAAAATAGCGTACCCATGGGGAATCGAACCAGCGATCCTCGTACTATGAAGCCTAGCTCTTACCGCTGCGCTGACCGGCCATTGAAATTTATGCTAACATAGCGGGCTTATGAGTTGTCGTTAGTCGGGAGTTTTTTAACGCTTGGCCATCTGGCCCTCCCGCTTGTGTCACTTTCATTCATAGTCAAGCCATTCATATACTGTAAATTTGGGCCAAATCGGTTGTTAAATCTCTTTACTTTTATCGTAATGACTTAATTAATATGACTTTCTTATTTTTTATTAATCAATATGACTTTATAAATTTTCTGTGATGATTATTGTATAAATTTTTAAATAATCAGTTATGAAAAGATAATGTTTGGTAGAGTTTTAGGTCATTTTCCATTAACGCTAGTTGGGGTTTAGGAAAGACCCTTACAGTTGTGGTTTTCTTGCGTCTATGAAATTTGGGAAAGGCTTCGTTAAAATATTTCATAAAAATGCCCTTGAACAACTTCCATTGCATCTCAACACTATTACTATCAACTTCAAAAAATTCATCCCATTCTATGCTCTCCAAAATCTTTATATGTTGTTTAAAATTTTCCTCACTATACAACCTTACCGTCTGTTTATTGTTGGTAGATGCATCCTCCTTTCCGAAATCCTGTGTAGGCAGTTGCGCATAATGATCGGAGATATGATGGTTACTGATTTTAATGCTGAACGATATATTAATGTTAGCAATAATATTATCAATACATATTTCATGCATAGGATGACATACTTAATTGAAAATTGCTGACTTGTGGTCTATTTTTATTAAAATGGCCAGATATTATATACCGACCATTTTTCTGTGGAGCAATGTTTGTAGTTTAAGAAAAAAGCTCATTATACTAATCAATGCCTACTATTATACCTTTTTATTATTTTTGATTCAATACCAGAACATCAAAAAACACGTGCTTTTGGAATCATAGCCTAGTTTTAAATATTATTTTTTGTACAAATCATTATTTTAATTGACCATTATCAAAATTAGATCTAGCTAATATCTTAGTTCGTGCGTTTCATTTTCTTAATTCATTCTAAAACATTTGATTAATATACGTTAAAATAATTGAAGTGCTTAAGTGCTAGTTAAAATAATTAAACTATTCATAAGTGAATTTTTCATTAAAGTAAGTGAGAAAATAATCTCGAATTTATTGTTTCCCATCTTATATTCGATGGATGAAATGTCTGGATTTGGAATATAAGGAAATTAATTAACAATTAATTTGGATACTCTGAGACTTACAATACAATAGAGCACCTTAATGAAGAAGTTTATCGCGCTTCAACAAGTCGTCAGGAAGCGCACGATCAACCTCTTGGCACCTCTTCTAATAATTAGAAAGTTTAAATGCATACTTTTCATGATTGTATCTCTTATGTAATTAAATTTCTTATTATATATTATCTAACGTAGTTAGGATTTTTTAAATAATGTAATAATTAATGTAGTCTTGTAAACTAATAAAATTAAATTAATTATAAAAGAGAATGATTAAAATACTATTTGTTGAAACTTTTTTTGGTGGAATTGATATTCCTAGTCCGGTGTAAGTGTGGCTTCCGAATGGATTTCGAATCAGACTTCCTAATTATGAACGAAGCCGGACGTGCGTTACAAATTTTATGATGGCCCAATCTTCATCATCAATCAGCCTTTTTGCATCCACTGCTCGATATAGGCCTCCCCCATTTCTGCCCACTGTCCTCTATCTTGAGCGCTCTGCATCCAGTTTGTGGTTATTCTTTTGATAACGTCCGTCCATCGCGTGGGAGGTCTTCCCCTGTTTCTCTTGTCAGCTCTTGGTCTCCACTCGAGCCGCCTTTTTGTGCATCGCTTATCTGCCATGCGGGGCACATCTCCAGCCCAGTTTCACTTGAGCTTAGCCACCTGGTATATAACACCCGTGACTCCTGTTCTCAGCCGTAATTCCTCATTTCTAACGTGGTCACGAAGTGACACACCGAGCATTGTGTTATTCTAAGCTTTGTGTTGCTTATTCTATTGCGTATTCTATTGCGTTGTGTTATTCTAAGCTTCTTAGCAGATGTGACTGTCAGGTTTGAAGTTTCGGCGCCGTAGGTAATAGCCGGTAGAATGCCTTCGTTTTAAACAAATCGGGAGATTACTCTTAAACACATCCCCAAGTCTGCCATATGCAGCCCAGGAGAGCATAATTCTTCTTTTTAATTCGCATGTTTGGTTGTCTCTGGAGATTCTTATTTCATGACCAAGATACGTGTGCCTATCCACTAACTACACCTCAGTTCCCAAGATCAATATTTCCACTAGGGACCAGATAATCGTCGTAAATTTCGTTTTTGACATATTAATTTTTAGCCCGACCCGAGGACACACTTCCTGGAGATCTTCCAGCATTTTTTTGATATCTTTTAGGTTGTCAGACAACAAGGCTATATCATCCGCAAAGCGCAGATTTGTTAGGTTTAAGCCAAAAACCCTTTCCGCTCCATTCAAGCATCCCGAAGGCGTATTCCAGAACGGTGATAAACGGTTCGGGTGACATAGTATCACCCTGTCGTACTCCTCTACCGATTCTTATAGGGTTGGTGTTTTCGTGCAGTTTTGCCATCATGGTAGCATTTTTGTATATGTTATATATTAGTTTAGTGTAACGATAGTCGACACGACATTTTTGTAAGGAGTCTAAGACTGCACTCAACTGAACGGAGTCAAAGGCCTTGTGGAAGTCCACAAAGGCAATGACAAGCGGTCCATTGTATTCGATTGATTTTTCGATCACAGTTTTGATGGCTTGAAGATGGCCATTGGTTCCAAATCCTCTGCGAAACCCGGCCTGTTCCACTGGTTGGTAGAAATCTAATTTGTTTTCCAGTCGTGTAGTAATAATTCTCGTGAAGAGTTTACAAAGCTGACTGAGTAGGCTTATTACTCGATAGTTTTCCAGTTCGGCTGTATCTCCTTTCTTTTGAATCAAGGTAACGATGGCGTTGAACCACCTATCTGGTATGGTGCTGTTCAAAAGACAGAGATTAAAAAGTTTTGCTATTTTCTTGAGTAAACAGTTACCACCTAGCTTATCTGCATCGGCAGCTACGCAGTCCTTCCCAGGGGCTTATTGTTTTTTGTTTTCCTCAGTGCCAGGTTTATTTCGTTCAGAGTAATATCAGGCAGTAATTCTGACCCTTGATTAACAATGCCTTTTTTACTTGTCAATATCTCTACTTCTGTTTCCGAGCCTAAATTTACTTGATTGTGGCTTTTATATAATAGTTGGTAGAAGTCCTCAACTGTTTTTATAATACCTTCCCGGTTTGTTGTAATATGCCCCTGTTTGTCCTTTACCTTCGTCATTTGCTTTCTTCCGCTTTCCAGTTTTCTACGTAAGACCTTCATGCTTTTATTGTTTTCTATTGTTTGTTCGATCTGATTTTGGTTGTGTGTTCTAATGTCGCGTCTTATAGCTTTTGATACTTCGCTGTTAATTTGTCTTAGCTCTTCAGCAGTAGTCAGTTCGTCACTTCTCAAGTCTCTTCTTTGTCTCATTTTCCGCACAGTAGCTTCGCTTAATTTCGATTCTTTTTTGGTTGTTGGGCAGTATCTGTTTTGGCTCTCTAGCAGGGCAGTAGTGATGGTATTTTTTAAGACAATGCTGTTCTCTTCTGCTTCAGTGCCATTTAGCTTATTTTGATGCATTGCTGGAAGCCAACCATGCCCGATGGGCTCTTCCATGATCTGTTTCTGTCGGTCTTCTTGACCAGCTTAAGCCGTTCTCTACCTACGTCAATCATTAATTTGAATCGTGCAATCCTGTGCTCACTGCCGGTGGTTACCTCGTTTAGTATTGACACGTCTCTAACTATGTATCTTTTGTTGGTGATTATGAAGTCTATTTCATTTTTTGTTCGTCCATCCGGACTTATCCATGTCCATCTTCTATTTGGTCTCTTAGGAAAGAAGCTATTCATCTGGAATAAGTTGTTTTGCAGCAGGAAACCAAGCAATGTTTCCCCTATCATTTCTTCCCTTCAGTCCATGGTTTCCCAGTGAAAACTCAGCAGCATCCGACCTTGTTCCCATCTTGGCATTGAAATCACCACATAGAATTGTATAGTGTGCCTGTTGATCGCTGAGAGTATCTCTGATGTCGTCGAAAAACAAGTCTACTTCTTCGTCAGTATGATTTGAGGTAGGCGCGTAAACTTGAATAATTTTGATATTACATCTGGTGTTAAGTTTGAGGACAAGGCATATAACTCTTGTGGAGATTTTTTCCAGAGACAAAATGTTTGTTCTGTGGCGCTTAAGTATCAGAAAGCCAGTTCCTCCCACTGAGGATATTATTATCTATTTTCATCTCCTACTTAATAGAAACGGTGCCCAGATTTTAAAGTAATAAGCTGTTCCCCACGCCTTCTAACTTCGCTGAGACCCACGATATCCCATTTGATATTCGCACTCAAAATTCGCACTCAAATCTAATTCGCACTCAAGTTCAGTGAGCCGTTCTTCCGACAATAATGACAGTGCATTGTATATTGTGATGTACATGATTTTATTCTTTTTACATCTCTTAGGTTTCTTCGCCAGAGGATTGTCCCCAGAATCCATGGGGCAGACTGATTTAACATCAGTGCGAGATTCTGAAGATAGTCTTCTACTCGCCTGGGGTACTTGAGTCTTTATATCTGGCATTTTCATAAGGGGTATTTAGCCATAGAACACCATGGCTAGACGTCTTGGTGAGCGTGTATTTCAGCCGCCCAATCTGGGTCAGACGCTGTTTGCAACCGCCCGCTCTGGGTCAGACGCTGCAGGTTCACCATATCTGGCTATCCTCACTTAGTTTAGCCTGCAGGTCGATGCAGTTGCTCGGGGTGTGGCACGTGGAGCCATAAGTGAGAATTGGGAGCTCTGCGAGGACCAGTCATCGCCACTCCTCATTGACTATGTCATTGAGTCCGACCGTCTTGATGAAAGGTACTACCTCTACAGCACAACCCCATACAACGCCTTGCGGTTGATGGCCCAATGCGGTTGTCTCATTTGGAATCAACACGGAGTTCGGCATGCCTAAAGCCGGGGTTACATTAGAGCCACGCCGTGTGTCGCAACGCGTGGGATTGCAATCGGTTACATACATTTAGTATGAACGTGGTTACAATAGCTCAGTCCCGCGTGTCGCCGAGCAAGCTGACGCCATGCAGAACGCTCGATTTCGATCGGCGTGGCATCGCTGGTGAGGGAAGTAACGCGTTGGCTCGCTCCGCGCTAGTATAATCACCACGTGATTACGCGCATTCTGGCGCAGTCTGTTGACGAGCAAGCAAGCGCATACGTCTACCACATTACAGTACGCGCGCCGACGAACTTATTGAGCTAGTAAGAGAGTATAAATTGCTCTTGTCTGGTCTTGTCTACTCTTGTCTTGCTGGAAATGATAACTGCGCTCCGGAGTAATCATTAAACCATCTGTTTGTAAAATACTTGTATCGTTTTTCTTGAATAAACTTTGTTGAAATCCGCAATAGTGAAAAGACGCAATAATTATGCTTTAAAGCCCGAAAATGATATGCCCTGAAGCCCTAAGCTCTGGACTTTGTAGTAATGACATTAATATTTTCTGTATGCAAATATTTCATGACGAAAATTAAGGAAATAAGAGCTTTACAGGCAATTGGCAACAGGCTAAGATATTTTAAACAATTATTTTAACGAATTTATAAAATTTTTAAAAGTGTCTGAAGAGAACATTGCAAATGGGTGCGGACGTTTACGCGGTCGCCACTAAACTGACGCAAAAAATAATCAGCACGCGCGGCAACCCGACACTGTAGTATAATCACCAGCCCGTTGCGTCAGGCAGCGTTGCGACACGCGGCGCGGCTCTAGTATAATTACATTAGAGCGTGCGGCAACGCGTGGGATTGCAATCGATTACATACATTTAGTATGAACGTAGTTACATTAGCTCAGTCCCGCGTGTCGCCGAGCGAGCTGACGCCACGCAGAACGCTCGATTTCGATCGGCGTGGGCTCCGTGGAAGTGACGCGTTGGCTTGCTTCGCTCTAGTATAAACACCAAGTGGCTACTCGCATTCCGGCGCGGCGTGAGCAAATAAGCAGAATACATCAACATTAAGCTTAATGCATTTACTGGGTGCACCCAGTATCTCATCTTCTTTCTTTTCTTCTTGAGAAGGCTTAAAATAAATAGGTATGCGATATCTTCTTCAAGATCCGTATCTGAGTCGGAAGAGAACATTGTAAATAGACGCAGAGCTTTACGCAGTCACCACTGAACTAACACAAAAATTAATCAGTTCGCGGCGACGCGACACTGCAGTATTATCACCAACCCGTTGCGTCAGGCAGCGTTGCGATACGCGGCGTGGTCCTAATGTAACCCCGGCTTAATTCGTTCCCTAAAAAAAACGAAGGTTGCAGGTCTGGCTTCCGAATGTGTCCGAATCAGGCTTCCTAATTACGAACGAAGCCGGACTTGCGTTACAAATGATAGCCTCATGCGGTTGCCTTATTTGGAACGAACGCGTTAGTTGCAAACATTTTCGTCTGTATACTGATCTAAACGAGGCCTTCTTAGCTCTTTGAAATAAATTTGAGATACATTATTTCACTTAAGTTTTGGTAGTTCTTGTTAATTATTACGGATACTCTGGAAGTATGTGATGCTGAAAATTCCCTATGTGCCAATTAAAACAATTAAATAGGGCGTCTTTCAGACGTTCTTATTATTTGCATGTAATTTCCCGTTTTAATTTTACGGAGGCACAAATTAAGGACCCGCTAATTGTTTTGAGCAGTGTAACTGTAAAGGTTAAAGAAACAAATTGTATTTATGAAATGTTTCTAACTTGGTTTCTTTGTCTTTTCCCAGAAAAATTTGGAGTTTATTATTTCATTATTATTATTTCAATTTCAAGTATTATTATTTCATTACAGCCGAATGATCTACAGAAAAGAAGTAGTAAACATGATGAAATAAAACTCGAAAACCATAAAAAATTTAATAATTTTATTACAAATTAGTAGAAATTAAATTAAGTAAAAATTAAATAAAAGTTTATTACAAATAACTGTCCATTTTTTATAAAGACGCCAAACGTACTTCGAAAAAATAATAAATTGATAAAAATAAATCCTGTTTTTGCAATCTACCGCTAAGATTGTTGCCGAGAGAAATGTTGTCGATAATAATATACGACGCATGTATGAAAAGGCGACCGGAGAATCGAATTCATTAAAGCGGAGAGGCAAAACTGTACGGGATGCAGCCAGCTTTTTCATTACGGATGCCCGATAAATCATAAAGATTTTTGTATTTCGTTTTCTTCGACAGCTATCCGGGACACGTTTCTTCTGTTATTTGTTACTCGTCGAACGGCAAATCTAGATCTAATTCCCAAAACAAGATTAATAAAAGTCGCGGAATATACAAGGCGAATTTATTCCAGAATAACTTTGTAGAAGCAGAATTTTTTTTACGCAATAAATATTCACATATTTTGTTAGACTTACGTTTGACGAAATTATTAATTTGTTTTATAAATTACATATACATATGGGATAATTTTTAGAGCACTTTTCATAAAATAAAAACGAATTCTCCTATAATCCTAGGTTGTTTGGTTAATTTGTTTCATGAAAATGAATTATATTGCTACAATAAATTTTGCAAACTTTTTATTTGTAGCGTAGTTACACGCTTTTTGCTTGCAAAAATTGAATTATTTTTAAAATCATTTCAGTTAATTGTTTTGCCGTAAAAATGATATAAGCTAATTTATAAGCTCTCTGTACATATCTTTATATTTCACCATTAGTGTAAGCAATTACGCTTATTAAAACTTGAATGAAAAATTTAAAATATTATCTTTTTCATTGTTTTTCAATCATTATAATTTTAGAAATAAAAAAAATGTTCTATGTTCTATTAATTCCCTTCCTAGGGGGGTCGTCACCTTGTCGTTGGTGAGAGGGCTTAGTAAACTTACATCCAGCGTGCGATGCCGGCGGTAACGTAGCTACTGGTAGGGCCACCCATGTCGGTGAGGTCTCGAAGTGATGAAGGCGAAGCTAAGGAGATCCCCAAGCAGCGTCTGACCCAGAGTGGGCGGCTGCAAACAGCATCTGGGCGGCTGAAATGAAACCTTGCCAACACGCAGTGGCTCGCGTGGCATTGTATTTGGCCATGAACCCTTACAAATGTCGGATTTCAAGACGCAAAGAAAACTACCCCAGGTGAGTAGATACCATCACACTGATTTATCAGTCTGTCCGAAGGATTCTGGGGGGAACAAAAACTTGACAAGAGTACATTCAAAGAAGCAGACAGTTAAAACATTAAAACTCTACTTTCAGACGAAAGTCTTACTGAAATGGAAAGCGAATTAGAAAACATAAGATAGGATATTGTCGGAGTTGGTGAGGTCAGAAGGCGAGGTGAAGGTCTTGAGACCCTTAAATCCGGTCACTTATTTTATTACCACGGAGAACAACATGAGTCAGTGGGAGGTGTTGGGTTCTTCATAAACAAAAAGCTAGTGGGAAATCTCAGAATGATCCAACCAGTTACCACTAGAGTAGTATTTGCCATCCTTAGAATAAACACCAGGTATGACTTAAGAGTTATTCAGTTCTATGCCCCAACAACGCAACATACAGACGAGGAAGTCGAGGTTCTTTATGATGATTTATGTGCAGCTCTCTCAAATAATCCTACACATTTAACCATTGTATGCGAAGATTTTAATATCAAAATAGGAACAAAAATGGATCCATCAGAAACGGCTCTTGCTAATTTTGGCAGTCCAGGGCTAGATGATCGTGGAAACACTCTTCTAAATTTTCTGTTGGAGGAAAACCTACTTCTAATGAACAGCTTCTATTACAAGAAGCCCCAGCGCAGATGGACTTGGAAGAGCCCAGACGGAAGGACAACGAATAAGATAGACTACTTTATAACTGACAAAAGACATATATTCAAGGATGTGACAGTTCTAAATAGATTTGCAAAATCAAGCGACCATCAAATGATAAGAGCCGCTATCGTACTAAACACTAGCTATAAACGTCACAAAATGTTTAAAAAAGAACGAAGTAAGACATGGACACATCCAAGAGATGAACGGAAATTCGAGGAACACCTCAACAAAATACTCCAAGATAAACCTTTAATAAATGATATTAACACCTTGAACGATGCAATAGTGGAAGCAATAACAGACGCCCAGAAGAAATGTTGCCCAACAAGCCCGAAGGAAGAGAAAATCAGGCTGGAAACGCGCGACAAAATGAAACGGAGAAGAACACTGAAAAGTGACGAAAACGCTTGCCAAGACGAAATAAATAGACTGAACAAGGTAGCAAGTAGCAAAAGCAATGAGGAAAGATTTAAGAAAGCACAAAGACGAAAAACTAGTCATGAAAGTCCTTAAAACTATCGAGGAAAATAAAAGCATGAAAGTAATGAGACGCAAACTAACAAGTGGGAAAAAAGAAATTGTCTTGAAACTCAAGAACGGTCCTAAAACCCTGTGCAAAGGACAATAATATCACGTCGAACAAAGAACATTTGTTACAAATGGTTGAATCATTTTACGAAATTTTATACACTAAACAAACCTCTCCAAATCTTGAGGAATATCTGCGGAGAAGGGTTCAAAATTAGGGCTCCGAGGATATTCCGGAGATCTCTCTGGATGAAATTAATATTGCTTTGAAAAAGATGAAGAATAATGGAGCTCCAGGGGATGACGGCATCGTCAGATAGCGATAAAGGTAGAAGGACCAGTACTGATGTCCAGGATTCAAAAACAAAAGCCTGTGGAATCAGAATATCCCAACAAAGAGAAATAATTCAATAAATATACTTTTACACTAGAAGAGAGATATAACGGACCTGGAAACATATAGACCAATTAGTCTCCTTAACCATCTTTTTAAACTGTACACCGGAATTATAACAATTAGATTGGAGGCAAAGCTGGATTTCTATCAGCCATGGGAGCAAGTTGGTTTCCGCTCGAAGTACGGTACAAACGACCACTTGCAGTGCTTGAAAACCTTGGTAGAAAAGACCATTGAAGTAACAGATAACCGCCCCCTAGTACTAATATTTTTTGAGATTGTAGAGTCGACCACTGATATTGCGATATAATTAAAAATATTTATGAAAATGCCACAACAATTGTAAATCTACACTCTACAACCAACAGAGAATTAAATCTGGATAGCGAGCTGGCCAAACAAATCGCGTGATTTCACACTCATCAAGATACTCAGTAACTATCCGAGCAGTGTGGGGCCGTGCGTTATCATGCATACATGTTGCGTCGTCTCCAAGAATAAGCATGAACGGTAAAACATGGTCTTCTAGAAACTCCGTCAGATATCTATGCGCAGTCAACGTCCCATTCTCGATAAAAACTAACTCCGTGCGAGTGCCAAAACATATGCCTCCCCATGCCATGAAGTTGTCTTCTAACTGCCCACTCACTTATGCTCACATTTCTCACTTCCTGCAGTTGATTTCGAAGGTAAACTGCCGTGACCGGTTTCTCAAAGTACTGATCGGTTTCTCAAAGTACTAGAAACGAAAAGCGGCCATCTCATGGCTGTTGTAATCTTGCTTCGGTCTGAACCAAGTCTTCGTGTAAACAGACCAGTTCTGACCTCTTCGTACCGCCGCCAAACTCGAGAGACTTACACCAACATTTCTCGCATTTTCGCGCTGATCGCGGCCGTCTTTTAAAGCCGCCACAATTCAAGTCGCAACAATAGATTTATGCTCATTGCAATGACTGAATTAACACTAACAATGACAACAATTCACAACAGGTAGATGATACCACAGAAACAAAAGCAAGGTTGTCCTTAAACTTTCTTTTGTTTCAACAAAATCATATCAAAGCAAACTTGTTCATTTTCATTACTTAGCGCATATCAAATTAAAATTGTTCATTTTCAATACATTCAATAAATTTTGAACACCAAAAACTTTTTGTTTTATTCATGCAATGAGTTGGTAAACTGTTACAACCGAAAAAACACGCAAAAACCTAAAAATTTCTAAAATAACTTCAAATTACGGAGTGACCCTAATTTTATGCTAGGCAGTGTATTTATTACTAAGAAAGAAAACAAGAAAGAATGTTCCAATTACCGAGGAATTACTCTTCTCAACGCCACTTACAAAATATTATCCAGCGTAATATACAATAGGCTATCAATATATGAAGAGGAGATACTTGGGGACTACCAAGGAGGTTTTCGAAGGAATCGATCAACAACGGCCCAAGGCAAATGCTTGAAAAATGTTATGAGCATAACATAACTTTGTTCCACCTGTTTGTTGACTACAAACAAGCTTTTGATAGCGTGTCTAGAGAAGAACTATTGTACCAGTTACTTGCCCTTGGAATTCCTCAAAAACTTATAAGATTGGTAAACTTAACTCCAACCAATACACGTGCTCAAGTATTAGTAGCATCCAAACCCACGGACGAATTCCACATCAGTACAGGGGTCAGGCAAGGTGATGCGCTATCTGCAATGCTATTCAACTTTGTACTTGAATCAATTATTAGAAACCTGCACATAATAGGCCACATACACTCAAAATCTCAGCAGCTATGCGCATATGCCGATGATATAATTATATCAGCACGAACTGCAGAAAGCTACTGAAGAAGCTACTGACTCCTTCGAACAGATATCTAGCGTAGCCGGACTAGTAATAAGCGTGAATAAAACCATTGATGAGAAGTACCAGGGATCCAACGCCCTGACCTGAGCCACTACAAGTCAAAGCATTTAATTTCGAAGAAGTCAGAACCTTCTCTTACCTAGGGTCGAAAATAACTAACGATAACAGAATCAGCGAAGAAATGAGTGCGAGAATTGCAGCAGGAAAGAGAGCTTATTACGCGAATAAGAAGCTACTAGGAGAAAAGCTTCTAAGTGTCAAATCAAAGCTAAAGATCTATAACACACTAATTAGACCCGTCATAACATACGCGTGTGAAACATGGACCATATCTACGATCAACGAAAACGCACTACGAGTCTGCGAATTGGAGGTCTGAATAATTGGAGGAGCGGACATCGTAAGGCATGTAAAGGCACTACGGCTACAATGGTTTGGACATGTTATGCGTATGGAAAGCACCCGAGGACCGAAAATACTGACGAACTGGAGTCCACATGAAAGAAGAGCTCGGGGTAGACCACGTAAGAGATGGCGAGATGACTGCATCGACGACCTAAAGATATTAGGTGTGAGAAACTGGCTGCAATTAGTTAACAGCAGGGAGAGATGGAAGGATGTGGTAACTCAAGCCAAGGCCCACCCAGGGCTGTAGAGCTGTAGGGCTGTAGAAGAAGAGAAGTGTATTTATTAATTTTCTGCAAAGTCGGAATTTCGAAATACCCAAAATGTCTAAACATCTAAGATCTACTACAGCTACAATCACTGTATAATCATATTCTTAAGAAGATCAAAGCTTCTTAGCGGATATTTTAAGTGCGTACAATAAGTCCTAAATATAGTCCAATCCATTCAACAAATTTAAATCACATTATTAATTATAGTGAACATATGTTACCTGATTTTGTTTTAAATGCAATGCCTAACAAAATACCAAAGTTGTTCCAAAGTATTGAAAACAATTTAGAATTGATGGGCTACATAGCTGAGAATTTGATAAAAATGAATATAATGCAGAAAAGTGGAATTACGCGAATTTAACGGAAAAGGGTTTAAAAAATAAAAATTACATAGAAAACAGTTCTAAACAGACTATGAAATATATGACAGTGTTATAAAATGTGAAATTTTTTTAAATAATCAAGCAGAACGCATAATATTATAGAAGCATATATATATTATAGACTCTTATTAGAGAATCATATATATTATAGATTTATTATATAAAATCATTTTATATTTGCAACGAAGATACGAACTATATTAAATACTGAAATTTTAAAAGTTGCGAATTACGAGAGGAAGAAATTACTTGATACAGTAAAATACAAGTGATACAAGAAATTTTAGGAATTAATGTAGAAGTAGATGAGAAGTACATGCCAAGGCGTATGTACAAACTAAACAGGTATCGAAGGAAATTGAACTTGTAGGATCTATAGAAATTGAAAATACATGTGTATGTAAAATATACATGTTTGTATATATTTTTTGTAAAGAAAAATACATTTGATAATAATGTGCAGGAATCTAAAACGACTCAAGAAGTAAGTCAGAGACTGAACAACACAGACCTAAACAGCTGGGACCAACAGAAGGAGACTCTTGTCAAGGCGGCCAAAGAACTCGCCTCTCTCGCTAGAAGAAGGAAGCATCCGTGGTGGACTGAAGACTGTGACAATGCAATAGCCTAATAACAGATAGCCTGGATGAAGTGGAATTCTAAAAAGACCAAGGAAAATTGGCATCAATTTTTGGAACAAAGAAAGGTTAGAGCCAAGATAATTCGAGGAACCAAACGAACCTTCGCACAAAACCAAATAACCCAAATCGAAGAGAGGTTTGCTAAGTGTAATTCCAGAGATTTCTTTGGAACCTTCAAGCAGGCACTCATAAAATACGCTCCGCCAAGCCTCCACTTCAAAGACTCACAAGGCAAACTGGGTTATAACGACCAGGACAACTGCCACCTTTTGGCTCAGTACTTTAAAAATCTACTCAACTGTGACCGACCCAGTAAAGACTTCGACTATAAACAAACCACACCAAACCCGGACTCGCTTTCCCCTTCGTTGGAAGAAGTTGGCCAGATCATTCATCTCCAGGGAAGCTGTGTTGGTGATTGTTGGCATCGCCC
Organism: Phosphuga atrata; assembly: GCA_944588485.1. Lineage (NCBI taxonomy): Eukaryota > Metazoa > Arthropoda > Insecta > Coleoptera > Silphidae > Phosphuga > Phosphuga atrata. The sequence continues at coordinate 4,504,373 of OX155898.1, forward strand.
CGATAGAGTGCAAAATCCACGAGAGAGGTCAATTATATAAGACAAGGAACTTGGTCAAAAACTATGTAGATACCCCCTGAAGCATCCGTGGCCACTGAGGGCATATATTAGATGGTAAGTTATCTCTCAATGGTTCCTTGTTACCCAAGGTTTAAATTTAGGGATCAAGAGTTTAGTCCATGTAGAACTTCCAAAACTATGTAGATACTCCCTGAAGTATCCTTGGCCACTGAGGGCCTATATTTAATGGTAAGTTATTTCTCCATGGTTCCTTGTTACCCAAGGTTTAAGTTTTGGGATCAAAAGTTTGGTCCAACGTCCTGTTTTGGACATGCTCCATGACTTTTGCCAGGCTTCAAGTATTTGGTTGTTTGCAATTTTTTGTCTTTCTGTCTTATTTAACCAGTTCTTTGTCCTATATAATTAACCTCTCTCGTGGATTTTGCACTCTATCGGGGCGATACCAGTAATCACCAACACAGGTTCCCTGGTGATAGTCCTGTATGCACTGCATACTCTGATGGCTATTTTTCTCTGTAAAGCGGTGAACATCTGTTTCATATACACCTTCTCACTGGCTCTAGCTCAGACCGGAGCCCCATAGCGAATGGTGGAGTGAACTACAGAGCACAGCATCCTTCTCTTGCTGTTTTTCGGACCGCCTGTGTTAGGCAATAATTTTCCTAGGGCCGATGTAATTTTTAGGGCATTTTCTGCAGTTTTCTTGTGCGGGTGTGCTTTCAAAGACAGTTTCTGGCCAATAGTCATGCCTAGGTACCTGACTTCTTGTTTCGGTGTGTCCACTTTTTATAATTTTGAATTTTATAGGTCCTATTTTGCTATTGCCAGTGAGAAGTAACAGCTTCTCTTTTTTCAGGGGCTAGCTTAACGTTTTTTCGCTCTGGCCATTCATCGACCTGCTTTTTGGCGATGTTTGCCTTTCTCATTAGTTCTTCTTCAGTTTTCCCTATTATTGGCAAATCCTAATATTTCCTCCCCCGCGGGGAAACGAGCCTTAATACGTTATCGTTTTGAATGTTCGACTGGGTAGGGCCCAATACCGAGCTCTTAGGAGCACCACTATTTACTTCGCATTCGACGACCTCATCGCCCGATTCCATCTGTATTCTCCTATTTGAGAGGTAGCTGCGCACCAGCTCTTCCATAATCTTCTCGCAGTCTGCAAAATTAAAAGCATTTTTTATGTCTAGGGTTATCAGCACTGTCATCTTACATGTCCTCCGTGTGCCTCTTGTGGCTTTCTCTGGCACTTTGATCACCCTCAGAATGGCATCGACTGTGGACCTTCCCTTTTTAAACCCATATTGTTTATCGGAAAGAACCCTACCCTTGTCCAATTCCGTTTTAATTCTGGCAAGAAGCAGTTGTTCAACTAGTGTACCGAGACATCCAGCAGCTATATTGGTCTCTAAGAGGATGATTCGTGTATGGGCTTTTCACATCTCTGGAGGAGGACCAACCTTGCTATCTTCCACTTATCCGGGAAACTGCCTGCTATTATATTGTTCATAACTTCTACAACGAATGTTGGTTGTCTGTTTACAGCTTCTGGTGGGAGATTGTCGGGTCCTGGTGCTCTGCCATTTTGAAGGTGCTAGCTAACAGGGCCATTCAGCTCCTCAATCGAAAATTCAGGAGTGTCTTCCGGTAAAACCCACTGCAGTTTCTGGTGCTTGGGGAAGAGAACCTCCACCACTTCTCGCAACTTTTCCATGGTCATTTTCAGATTTGGAGACCTTACTTAGAGTTCTCGGGTAGAAATGGAACATACGTCATGTTTTCATCTATTTTATCGCAGAGTTGACGCCAGTTATCTCTTTTGGATCTGTTGATTTCTGTGCGTAAGTTCTTTTTTGCTGTGGCGTAAGAATTTCTGTACGTAGATTCTATGTCTGGGTTTGGATTTCTCTTCCCTTTCCGTTGGTAGGCACGTCTTTTAGCAAGACAGATGTTTCTCATATCGGCAATTTTAGCGCTCCACCAGTATAACCTGTATTCTTTTCGAAGGCTTTCTTGGCATAAGGATATCATTGCAAGTTTTTTTTGTAGTACACAGTAGAGAGCATCAGGTGAGCGGTCATTTGTGTTGTGAATTTCTTTGTTCAGCTTATTTGCGAATTTGTCCACGTTTATATTTTTTGCCTGCCATCTCCTGCGAGTGCATTTTTTGCAGATGGCTTTATTACCTACCTCTATAGCAGGGGTGGCCAACCCCGCGCCCGCGAGCGCAAGTGCGCCCTTAAGCGATGTATTATGCGCCCACGGAAAAATTCCCGATAAATTTTAATAATTGTTCAGTGACAGTTAGTGTCGAAAGAGTGACACTAAAGATTTTTGTAAAGATCATTTTTGAACGTCCCTGGGTGCTATCTCAGAAAGTACATTGGCGCATGCGCAATGAAATTGAAAAAACAGTAGTCAGAAAACAGTTTTTAAAACATGAATTCGTTATCTCTTACAAAGAGGTGCGCACTAAAATTGTTCGTTCGACTGGTCGTCTATTCATTTTGAATAAAGTTTCAAATTTATCTGAGAAGTCGCGCCAGTCGCGTTGTTAGCACGGACGCCATGGTTGCAAACAATTACGCATATTGTTAGCATTGAATGTGTTCCATGGCGCAGTAGTCTAGGGCAGGGGTTCTCAAAGCGTGTTTCGCGGAACACTGGTGTTCCGCGATGCAACGTTAAGTGTTCCGCGAAAAAATCAATATTAAAAAATAATATTACAGTTTTCAAAATTCTGCTTAATTCAATTTTACAATTTGCTAGGCCCTCCCTCTAACGGCTAAGGCTAGGGGAGTCCCCTCCGACGCAGCGAGCACGTGGCACATGCGCATTAACTGTTAACCAATATTATTTGCTGTGACTGTCGTAAGCAGCCGCTGAAAGAAAAAGACAGTTTAATAAGTTTTAATTAATAGATATTATCAAACGGTAGCAATACTATTATTAGCCTGCATAAAGCATGCAGTAGGCCCGACATCCGCAACTAAGCAAGACCCCAATTGTAGAATCTCATCATCAACTGTAATGACTCATATGCAGTTTAAATTTTATTTCTCTCAATTTGCATTTTTTGAATTAGGTAAATAAACTTTCAACTAAGTTTTCAACCAAATTATTTATTGATTTATATTGCAATTTTTAAAATTTGTAGTAATGGATAATTTTGTCATAAATAAACCTCGTCTGAGATTACGATAATGACAATGCTAATATTAGCACTAGTAGAATTGAAGAAAACAGAAAAATTGTGAAATCAACTCGAAATCTCAATCGTTTGTATGATGAAGAATGCTTCAAATTTGGATTTACCTGGACCGGAAATACAGATTGTCCAACACCTCTCTGCATTGTATGCGTCAAGAAACTTGCTAATAGCGCGATGGCGCCCGCTAAAATAAGGCGTCATTTCTGAACATAAAAATCTTTTAACAAAAAACAATATATTTTAAAAGACTTTTAGAAATGCAAGGCAAATAAAGAAAACAATTTGGAAAAACAATAAAAATAAGTGATAAAGTTCAACTTGCGTCATAAAATTTCCGAATTAATAGCACTAAAATTTAAGCCACACACGATATCAGAATCTCTCGTTTTGCCTGCCTGCGGTGAAATAGTGACAATTATGTTTGGAGAAGAAGCAAAGAAGGAAGTTTTGAAGATTCCAGTGTCTGATGATACGATTCGTAGAGGAATTAATGACATATCCTGCAACATTGAAAGAACAGTCGCAGGTAAGCTTGTTAATATGCCTTTTGAATTACAAGTAGACGATTCAACTGATATAAGTGGCAAGGCGCAGCTCCTAGGCTTTGTACGATTTATTTATGAACAAGAGATAATAAATCAATTTTTATGCTGCAAAGAACTTTTGGGTCGTACAACTGGTCAGAACTTGTTTGATGCAATACCAACGTATTTGAATGCTTTAGAATCATCATGGGATCATTGTGTCGGTATTTGTACCAATGGAACAGCGTCTATGACGGGATAAATCAGAGTGTTTGTGACATTAGCTAAAACCATAAATTCAAATATAATATTCCATCATTGTTTCTTGCACCGAGAAATACTTGCCATTAAAACAATGCCCAAGAAATTAGACGACGTATTTGACCAAGTAGTTGCTATGGTTCTTCTTCATGTGCATATCCGATTTCGGATGTTTGCGATGAGCATGACTATTTTCACTTTATTGGTTGCTATTCTGAAGAGCTCGTTCGAAGCCTTCCCGTACCACGCCGTGAGATTCTGCAACCATGAAATTCTCCTCCGTCCAGGTCTTCGTTTTCCGTGTATCTTGCCTTGAATGATGGCTTGTAATAGGGCATATCTGTCCTCGTTCCGCATGATGTGGCCTAGATATTGGAGCTTGCGGGTTTTGATGGTGTCCATGATCTCCTTCTCTTTCTTCGTCCTGTGGAGGACTTCGATGTTTGTTACCCGGTCTTTCCAAGATATTTGTAGGATACGTCGATATAGCCACATCTCAAAGGCTTCAAGCTTTTTTGTTGTTGCATCATTTAGTGTCCAGGACTCGACTCCGTAAAGTAATATTGGGAAAATGTAGCACCTTAACATGCGTACTTTGGTTTCAAGATGTAGTTCGTGATTTTTGTAGAGGTTATTCATTGTATTGAAGGCAGCTCGAGCTTTTCCAATATGTTGTTTGTCTCACTCTCTCTATTTGTTGGTTGTGAACGTAGAGATTTGCATTAGCTATATTGTTTTTGCTAATGATCATGAATTTTGTTTTGTTGTTATTAATGTTAAGTCCATATTTTTCACTAGCCGCTACAATTCTGTTCATTAGTGTTTGGAGTCCTTCAAGAGAGTCAGCGAATACCATTGTGTCGTCGGCATACCGGATGTTATTCAATCTGACTCCGTTCAGTAAAATGCCTTCTTCTATGCCTTCTAGCGCTTCATTGAAGATCTGTTCGGAGTGTAGATTGAACAGAATCGGAGAAATAATGCACCCCTGCCTTACCCCTCTAGCTATTTCAATGTCCTCTATTTGTTCCTCTTCGATTTTCATGGATGCGGTCTGTTTCCAGTACAAGTTAGTGATGATTTGTAGGTCTTTGGCGTAAATTCCCACTTGTTTAAGGATGTCTATCATTTTGTGATGTTGCACTCGATCAAACGCTCTCTGATAATCGATTAGGCATACGTAGATATCGCAGTTTACGTCTCTAGATCTTTGAAAGAGCACCTGCACTGAGAAAAGCGCTTCCCTTGTGCCTACGGCGTTGATGATTCCAAATTGATTTGCTGAGATTTGTTCTTCACATTTGTTATAAATTCTCTTGTGTATTATTTTTAGGAATATTTTGAGAAGATGACTCATGAGACTGATACTTCTATATTCCTCGCACCGTTTTGCTCCTACTTTCTTTGGTAATACGATGAATTCCGACTTCAACCACTCTTCTGGTATGCTGCCCGAGTTGTATATTTTGTTGAAGATGTTGGTAAGTATTTTGATATGTTTGTCACTTAGCAGTTTCAGGATTTCAACTTGTATATCATCCGGCCCCGCCGCCTTCCCATCTTTCATTCGTTTTATTGCTACGTCTACTTCCTCTTCCAAGATGTGCGGTCGCGTTTCTCCTTCGATAATTGGTGTTGCTATTCTCCCTTCATCTTCAAATAGTTTGTTGAGATATTCCCTCCACGTTTTCTTTTTGTCTTCTAAGTTTATGATGATTTTTCCCTCGTTGTTCACCAGCTTTCCAAAGTTCTTTTTTCTTGTTTTGCCTGTCAGTTCTCTAATTCTTCGATGCACGTTAAAATCATCATATCTTTTCTGCAGCTGTTCTATCTCTTGACATGCTTCCTCTCTTTCTCTCTCTTTTGCCTTTCTAATTTCTTGTCTAATTGTCTTGTTTATTTTTCTGTATTCTTCATTGTTGTTCTTTTGTTCACGTCTCTGATCCATTAATTTTAGTATCTCGTATCTGTCATCCATGATTTCTTCTTTTTATTTTCTCCCTCCTTCATATGTGTCTTCTTGGTATTTTGGCTGATTTTATTTAAAACTGTTATTTGTTGTTCTACTGACGCGGTTTCATCAATTTCTTTATTGATTTTCTCGTTTAGTTCCTTTTCTACCTCTCTTTTGATGTTAGGACCCTTCAGTATTCTCATGTTATATTTGTTATAGCTTTTGGCCTTCGTTTTCTTAAACCGAACTTTAAATTCCCCAACCACTGGTACATGGTCGGATTTAATATCGGCACCGGGGAATGTTTTAGCACAAGTGCAGCTATTTCGGAATCTTTTATTTATCAGTATAAAATCAATCTGATTTCTGATGAGATGGTCTGGCCTGCTGAGTGGAGATTTCCAAGTATAGAGCTTCCTTGGGGGCATCTTGAATTGAGTGTTTAGTACGACGAATTCATTCTCCTCGACGAAGACTTTCATAGTATCCCCCCGATGGTTTCTCTCTTAACCCGTACTGGCCGATGTATTTCGACTTGAATCCTGCTCCAAGTTTTGAATTGAAGTCCCCCATCGTAATGATGGTTTCTTGTTTTGGTAAGGCTCGTACTAGTTCTGTGATGGATCCGTAGAATTCTTCCATCTCTTCAATTGGTTTATCCGCAGTAGGTGCGTAGACCTGGATAATATTGATGTTTACGGGAGTTGCGTCAAGTTGTATCGGTATAACTCTTTCTGTTCTGATACCGGTGTTAAGTTCTTCACGCTTCGTGCCATTTGTTTGGTCATTATGACGCCAACTCCATGTTCGTGCTTGTTATTAGATGTTCCAGAATAAAAGACTTTGTGTTCATCTATATCTATAACTCCTGTGCCCGGCCACCGCATTTTACTTACCCCCATTATGCCAATATTTAGTCGTTTCATTTCATTCAGTGCGTTGTATATTTTTCCTTCTTGTGCCATTGTTTTAACATTCCACGTACAAATTCTCATTTTACTTTTCTTTGTATCTATTGATGTAGTTGGTTCGCTCTTCACTGTCTCCCCCGGAGATCCGAATGGGAGACTTGAAACTCCGGATTGAAATTTAGTTCTGAGCATAGTCATGTTCAATTTACTAGGACTTATCTCCTTCGATCTTTAATGAGGTGAGTGTCCAAACTTCTTCCTCATCCTTATGCCGTTCACTGCATTGATTTCCTTCTACCGTTCATCCGCCTTGGGTCGATTTCTCAATCCCTGGACAAAAGAGTGCCCTTCTTCCTCTCAATTCTTCCACCCGAAGCTGTTGATTGACAGGAAGGGGACTACTTATACCGGTAGTCACTCGGTTGACAGAGCCTTGTTAGTTTCTGGCAGGGTGCACCACTTGCAGGTAAGGTTGTCATTTGGGGCAGCGTGTGCTGTCACCCCTTGCACCCCTTTGCCATGGTTAATTTGATTAAAATGAGACCGATGAGAAACCGAATTTTCAAACAACTTTGTTCATCGATGGAAGCAGATTATGAGTGTTTACTTCTTCATTCCGAAGTAGGTTCTTTAGTAGTAGTAAGTAGGTTGTTGTCACGAGGAAAGGTATTAAATCGTGTATTACATTAAAAAATGAATTACTTGTTTTTTTTTTAATCAGAAAATCAAAAAACTTTTATAAATTATCTAAAAATTAGTGAGTGGTGCAATAATTTAGCGTATTTGGCAGGTATTTTTGTTTGCTTTAATACTGTGAATATGAGTATGCAAGGAAAAGATGAAAACATTCTCACATCGACCGACAAATTATGTACAATGAAAAAAATACGTTTACTATGGAAAAGACATGTAAGAGAAAGAAACACAAAAATGTTCCCCTCTGTGCAAAATACCAACGAGGCAATCGTTTCTTTGATAATGTAACATTTATCAACAATAGAAGAAAAACTTGAAAAATACTGTTCATTGTTAAACACAGTGCAATATGGTTGGATAAAAAAACCCGCTTGTTTCTTCCGAATTTTCTAGTTTTACTTTAAAAGAAGAAGAAGAACTGACTTCGCTTTCTTCAGATCGTGGATTAAAATTACAGTTCCATGAAAACACTCCTGAACATTTTCAGAAAAGGGATTTTCAACGATGGATATTATAAAGACAAACAAACGCGAGAGACTAGGGAATTTAGACGAAGAAATGCGTGTGGCTTTATCATTTATCCGTCCCAATATCGCTGAGATCTGTCAAGATCGTCAAGCTCATGTATCGCATTAAATTTGTGTTTTTTTCTTAATAGTGTTTTATTTGTGTTTTCAATAAATATATTTGCATCCATCAATATCGGTACATATTTTATATACATACTTATTGTTTTCTAAAAGTAGTACTTTGAAGTGGGGGTTGCCAACCAACCACATGCTGCGACACAATTACGTTTGTTTTTTGCTCTATAATCACAGAATATTCTTGCGAATATTATTCTGTTTGCTATTACTCTTTTGGTTTCAAAAAGGTTATCTACCCGCGCCCCTGTCTTAACGTTTATGTTATATTGTGGATTGTAGATGTTCCGCCTAAAAATATATCTGAGTTTAGTGCTCCCCGAAAAGTTTGAGAACCCCTGATCTAGGGACGTTCGTTATAGATCTCAACAAAAATTGCTTTTATTATTACTTTATCTTATTAATTTAATAATAAAAAATACTCAGTGTGGTTGAGGCAAGTGTTAGTAAACGACCACTTTCTTACATTTTCCAAAAAGATTGGGAAGAAGAATATTGTTTTGTGGAAGTAAAAGGAAATAGTGTTAGTCTTCTGTGCAATCGTACCGTTACTACTAAAAAATATAATATTGAAAGACATTTTAAATTAGAACATGAGAACTTCGATAAAAATTATATGCCTCATAGTACTATTCGAATTGAGAAAATAAATAGTTGGAAGAAGGGATTGTTCAGCCAACAATTATTGTTCAAAAAGGTAACAGATAAATCAAAAAATGTAACTATGGCATCGTTTAAAATAGCACATTTTTTGCGAAGAACAGTAAATCATATTCAAATGGGGAATTATTTAAACAAGCTTTACTTATTGGTGCCGATTCTCTATTCGATACTTTTTCTAATAAGCCAGAAATAATTAGGGCAATAAACGATTTACAGTTATCACGCAATAAAATAAAAAGAAGAAGTGCGTCTATATCTACCCATATTAAAGATCAACTTGAATCTGATATGAATAGGTGCTCTTCGTATTCACTTCAAATGGACGAATCTTTGGATGTAACGAGGGCACATCTCAATTAGTAGTAATAACAAGAATGGTTTTCGAGGACTACTCTGTGAAAGAAGAAATTCTATGCCATTTGCCAATGAAGGAAAGAACGAGAGGTGAAGATATTTATTAATTATTTAAAAATTATGTTTTGGAACAACAACTTCCCTTACATAAATTATCTTCAATTTCAACTGACGGAGCTCCAGCAATGATCGGTAAAAATCAAGGATTTATAACTTATGTAGAAAAGATGGATCATTTCCAATTTTTTTTGCTTATCACTGCATAATATATCAGCAAGCTCTGTGTACTAAAGTTCTTTCATTTAGCCACGTTTTGGATCTCATAACAAAAATTATAAATTCTATAAGAGCTGCACCATTACAGCACAAACTTCTTAAAAAGCTATTGGAAGATGATGGTTCTGAGTTCTTAGATTTAATAACTTACACCGAAGTGAGGTGGCTTAGCAAAGGCAAAGTATTAGACCGGTTTCTTAATTTGATTAATGAAATAAAGGAATTTATTGAACAAAAAGGGGAAATTTATAACAAACTTGAAGATCCTAATTGGCTAGGTGACTTAGCTTTTTAGCTGATATTTGTCAGAAATTAAATCAGTTAAATCTGGAACTACAAGTTAAAAATAAAGTTCTTGTAGATATGGTAAGTGCTATTAAAGCATTTAAGGGTAAATTAACCCTTTGGAGTTCCCACTTACAAAAAAATTATTTGGCGCATTTTCCACACATGTCAAAAATATTTCCAGAAAATCATTTAGGTTCTCCAACGTATGTTAATTATTTAACAAAATTAAATAAGGAGTTTAATGAGAGATTTACTCAATTTGACGACTGTCAATTTTATTATATTACTTCGATTTTATTTTTCTTTCAAAATCCAATGATTAATGTGGACATTACTACTTTAAGTACAGAAATAAATGGATTTTATGCAATAAATTTAGAAAATTTGGAACTAGAAATTGTAGAATTACAAAATGACTTCACTTTATTAATATGGACAAGGAATTTTATAAATTAGTTGAAGTACGTAAATATCCAATATTAAAAAAATGTGCACTGAAGTTAAAATCTCTTTTTGGATCGACTTACTTAAGTGAAGCTACATTTTCTTCAATGCAATTTATCAAAAATAAGTTTAGATCACGTCTTATCGATGAAAATTTGAATGACAGTTTAAGAGTAGCAGTATCAAATTACTGATTTTGAAAAATTATGTCAAGAAATACAGTCTCAACCTTCTCATTAACGAATAATAATTTTTCATTTATTATGTAATAAATGTCCTTCAATAAAATTGTTATTACATTTTTTTTTCAAATTATTTTAACCTATACAATAATATAAAAAATAATCAATATTAGGTATAAATCACAATTAAATGAAAAAAAGTGTTAAGAAAGAATAATTAAGAATTAAAAAAAATTATAACTTTAACAATAAACATATATGATGTCATTACATATTGTTGCGCCCGCAACGTTCATGAAAATTTGTAATGCGCCCTTGCTTCCAAAAAGGTTTGCCACCCCTGCTCTATAGGAAATGACAAGTACGTGTGGTCACTTAGTTCGTTAGTACCTGCCAGTTTTGAATATTATGCACAAGGTCCGCAGTGGCAAGAGTAAGGTCTAATATGGAGGAGCTGCTCCTGCGCCCAAAAGTGGGTGAGTTTCCTACGTTACTCACATATAGATCGAGTGCTGAGATCCAGTCCAAGATGGTTTCTCCTCGCTTATCTGAAGATATGCAGTCCCAATGAGAGGATTTTGCATTAAATTCTCGTCTGACCAGTTTACGCTTGGTTTGGCACCGAATGTCCTGTCCGAGGGTTGATAGGGATAGCTCTAATTCCGATAGCACCTAAGCCCATATACTAAAGCTTCTTAAGTGCAACTATAATTTGACCCCGTTGGCGTAATATTTTAACAGATGCTAACGCAGGCGTTGATGCTAGTAGCGAGGTGCTACGTTTTTTCCAGATTGGACAAACGAGTATCTTCATGCACCAAGGTACATACAAGGTACCAAACAACTCATAAAATGAGGTCCAAACATCCTGAGAGCTATCGAATTTTGGAATTTCATCATAAGACAAAATATTCTTACAATAACTCCTTGAATTTTTGTTTACTTAACACCCTTTATACAAAATGATTTACATGGAAAGTAAAATACATTTTTTTTTCTCCCAGAAACTAACATCTAACAGCTAACATTGAGTTAGCTCAACATTATGAATTGTAGAAAATGAGAACAGACTGCCATTATTACATAATCTTTTATTAACTGTTTTGAAGAATTGATGACAAAATAAAACATTTTATCACAATTTTATCTTTCGAAATAAATGGATTAAAACTTACCTCAAAGTGCTTTTAAATGGTATCGAGTAATAGTATATTTGTTATAGGTTATTAAAAAATATAAATACAGTTCAATATAAACGAGAACGGATACGAATTTAATTATTTGATTCTTGAGTGACTCGAAGATTCTATAAAACCTTAAGTAAGTACCATATACATTTAAGACCATTAAGACACGTTTTATACTTTCATTTAAGACTGTATCCCATCGTAAACCCAAACACGATCAAATAACTTTCATACTAAATTTAGCGACTTTACAGTTTCGCTTTCAGTACTAAAACCTACGCCCTAAATTATATTTTTTAATGATATTTTAGAATCCGATAAATTTGCTATTAACTTTGAAAAAAAATTACCTTTTGTATATTTATAATAGAAAGAAAATAAACGGAATAAATCTTTAATTCAAATATAATTAACGTTTTATACTGCATTTACATTTCAAATTAAAGGGTCTAGTTTAATGTTAACATTTCATTAATTTTATATCCAAACAGCACAATTGTATCTAGGTGAATTTTCCCACTTTATCGCAGCCAGTTTACTGTGTGTATTTGAAATCTCGTCATTATTACGAAATTAAATTCAAATCCCTACAGTTATGTATTAATTGAAATATTCTTCTAGGGTTTTCATTAAAGCGGTAGAGTATGGTCGAATGCCCCGAGATCATTATAGCACCCTTAAAACTTCTCAAATAAAATCTAAATTAATATGATTTTTTCTGAATTCATTCCAATTATATAATCTAATCAAGCAACATTTTATAATTACATTTCCTCCTTCCTTCCAGATATAGAAAATGTGATACGTATTTATAAAGAGTGAATGTGTCAGTTATTTGTGTAATGAATATGTAAAGTATATAATTGGGACGTTTTCAATGAGATATTGATTCATTTATAATCACAATTTGAAAAACTGTGCACGTGAAACTACATAGCTCAACAGCAATTAAAAGCCATGCATACATGCTTGGTTGGAGATATCACAAAGAATGAAAACCATGTCAACATTTCACTGGACATTATAAAACCGATGTATTTGATTTCTTCACAGTGGACTGCACTAGTCATTATATTAACTGCAAGAAAATATTTTGTCTCCCTTCTTTTTCAATTATAATACGCGGTAAAAAAGGGACTCTCCCTCCCGATGTGGGTATAATTTTTGTTCGCGGTGAAGACTAAACAAGTAGCAATTGCTGGCATCCAATGTTTGATCATTATCTTCTGGCTACTTCAGATGATACCTGTACCTCAAGAAGAAGTTAATTCTCGTTGAATTCTCTGCTGCGACGGACTGATTTAATCACTTTCCTTCGATTTTCGTGTAACAGTTTTCCATGATAAAGTTTAGTGAAATTAGTCATTTTGTGCTCCAGCCAGTACTCTCACCGCGATAAAGTGTTTCAATATTAAAATTACATCGAGATTATTAACTTTCTCTTCACAAACACTAAAGTTTTGTGTTTATAATGACTTCAAATAGTGGTCCTAATAAATCGTTACTCTCTTCAAAATGTGCTAAGTGTAATAAAAAAGCATCTCTGTCTATTGTTACGTGCACAGAATGCCAGCTAGTATTCCACAGACGGTGTTCCAGATCAAAGTATTTTACTGCAGTTGATGACGACACAGTCATTTGTGAAAAGCATAAATTTGTCAGCGGTGTCACTCGTGATTTTTAATTCCTCCGTTCCGCCGGACCTAATCGGGGAGATAAATGATCTGAATATTGAAGTCAACACGCTTAAGCAAAATATTGGTGAATTTAAGCTTTTACTAGCGAGTCTCAGTGATTTTGATGTCCTCAAATCATATTTGACCACTAGCAACAACGCTATATTTAGTGAACTTATAGAGCCCAAGAATCTTGTCTTATCTACAAAACCTGTTGTAAATTCTAATCCTTCGACATCCGCAAGCAACTTATCTCCCGGCGTCCTTCCAGTCAGTTCTTTAGAGTCGGCCAACATTACTAACAACGTGGGCTCTTACCACACTTTTCCCCACCCTACAAGGAAGTTCTGTTAGTCCGAAACCACTCAAAAGGAGCCTCCTCTCAGCTTGCCTCCCGGCCTCCCTCCAGTCAGTTCTTCAGCATTAACCAGCTATACTAAAAACGTAAGCTGTTAAAATATTTGTCCAACCCTCCAAGGATGTTCCGTTAGTCCCAAACCCACAAGATGCTCGGCAACCCCTTCCAGCTTGCCTCCCGGCATCCCTCCAGTCAGTTCTTCAGCGTCAACCAGCCATACTAACATCGTAAGCTCTTATAATACTTGTACAACCCTCAAGGAAAGTTCTGTTGGTGACAAACACAAAAGAAGCTTTGCAAGCAGTCCCAGGCATGATTCTAGCTCATTCTCTCATGAACCCATTGTTCTGGGAACCGAAACGATCTGCGTGTTGCAGTTCCTAGTAAACGTGTTTGGTTTCCTCTGAGCAACTTCGCACTTGAAACCAAAGAATCCCAACTGATAACATATACTAATTCTACATTTAATATCCTGGACTGCGATTGTAAGTGCGTCCTCTCTAGTAGTAAATTCTGTACCTTTAAGGTCGGTGTCAATGAGAAGAGTAAACGTATTTTCCTTAATCCAGAGTTATGGCCTGTTAATATTTCAATTAGGATCTTTGTTTTCAAGAAGTCAAGTGGTTATCAGAGGCTTCCCAATACTGTTCCTATTCGACCTTCGCCCTATGTTACTGATAATTCAACTGACAACTCAACTAGTATAAGCTGTAATAATCCCCCTTTTTTATAAAGGACAATTCGCTCGCCACCTTGAGTCGTCCAATTTCCGCCTTTACTATCAGAATGTTCGTGGCCTCAATACGAAGTTTAATATTTTATATCCGGCTATGTGTGACCTTGATTTCGATATCGTTTGCCTCACCAAAACTTGGCTTCACCCAAATGTTCTGAACAGTGAATTTATGCCACCTCAATACATAATTTTCAGATCTGATCGTGACTTCATAACCTCGGGACTCTCAGTAGGGAAAGATAGTTCCTTCTCGACCCACCGCCACCACTGACCTGCGCATGCTCGATAACCTTTGACCCCTGACCTTTGCCCTTGACCTTGACCCTTGACCCCCTGACATTGACCCTGGCCTTGATCCCTGACCTTGATCCCTGACCTTGACCCCTGACCTTTGACTCTGACCTTGACCTTGGCCCCTGACCCCGACCGTGACCCTGGCTTCTGACTCAAGGCCCCTGACCCCTGGCCCTGACCCCTGACCTGTGACCCTGGTCTTGATATTGATCTGACCCTGACCTATTTTTTTTTTTTTTTTTTTAAAGTTTGGATTCACATCGAACCGGGTTTGCCGACCCTTTGAACACGTCGGCCTATTAGTAGCCTATTGTATTCTGTCACATTCACTTTAGGCCCAGAAACCTGTTGTTATTGTAAATTGCGCTAATAGCCATTTTACACATTTGTCTTCTGGAACAAATGCGGCCGGCGCTGGGGACCCTGACCTAACCACCACCTCCTTCTCTGACCTTGACCCTGGCCTTTGACCCTGAGCCCTGGCCCCTGACCCCTGGCCCTGACATGTGACCCTGGTCTTGATCGTGATCTGACCCTGGCCTAACCGCCTCTTCCTCTGACCCTGGCCCTGGTCATGATATGACCCTGACCTAACCTAATAGTTCTGAACGCGGCCGAGCGAGTATGTGAAGATGGCGCCGCGATTTATCAATAGTTCTGAACGCGGCCGAGCGTAGATGTGTAGATGGCGTTAGAATATATTCAAAAATGCGCGGTGTGGAGGGCCGTTCATTCCCAACTTGCCTGTAAACGTATTTGAAACTAATTAATTTCTCGGAAAATAATCTGAGTTTTTATTTTGATTTACCGTTAGACGTGATCCAATGTCTGCCGTCGATAGCAAACCCCCTATCTTATCAGCTACATACAAGCGTGGAACTAATAAATTATAGTGGTCTAATCAATTTCTCGGAAAATAATCTACATTTTTATTTTGCTTTACCGTTAGACGTGACCGAATGTCTGTCGTAGATAGCAAACCCCTGCTATCTTATCAGCTACATACAAGCGCGGAACCAATAAATTATGCCGGTCTAATTAATTTCTCGGAAATTTATCTGCGTCTAGTCTGCTGCTGATAATAATAATAATAATCCGCAAAAAGTAACAAATTTCTTAGGAAATCAACTGCGCTCGATAATTTTATCTCTCTGTGTGGTCTCAGACAATTAGCAATGCGAACAGCAGGTTGCTTGACCTTGTACGGAGCGACCTATCAATTACTGTATTTAAGGAAATCTGTCCGATCGTCCCTGAAGACGCTTATCACCCCGCGCTCTCCAGATTGATTGATTGATTTAGTTTATTTATGCCAAGGCGTATGGCCAAATGACAATTTAAGAATACACTATAAATACAATATAGGTATCATTTTTAACATTTGTAAGTCTTACAGGTCAGACTCCCAAAGATAACAAAATATGATATAACAAAATAACAATAACAAAAAATGATAATATGATAAATAAATGGTAATTCATAAATGATTACATAAATACTAATTTATGAATAAATTAATTACTAATGATTACATAAACACATACCATAATATGATACATAAACAAAGATAGATTTTTAATGAGATTTAACCAATTTAGGGTATCAAAAAATGTCCACGTTACTTTTGCTCTATGCAGTTTTTCTCTAAGATTGAATACAGAGTCAAAAGTCCAGATTCAATAGATAGTCAAATATTTTGTTTTTAAATACTTCCAGACTACTAGAGTTTACCATATCACTGGGCAATTCTTCCCACAACCGTATAGTAGTTACTACGAACGAACGCTCAAGGTAGGTGGTATCAAAATGAGGTACTCTGAAGTAAGAATGCTTTTCTGATGCTAATCTATCCGATCGTCTAACTTCAGTCTCCTCCACAAATATTTCACGTAAATAACTTGGTTTACCTATTTTCAATAATTTATAAAAGTAACAAGCCATATAGTAACGTCGACAATGTTTGATTGATAGCCACCCTAGCTCTCGTCGATAAGGGGTTATGTGCTCATCTCGTTTCAGATTAAAGATAAATCTTATAGAAGAATTGACTGCGCGCTGCAATTTCAAATTATTTTCTGATGTATAATCAATAAGTACAATTGTGCAGTAATCTATGAGTGGTAAGATATAATCTATGAGTGGTAAAAGATGTTTTTGCGAATTTTAAGGCAATGTAAGGTCGAATTTACTTTACTAATTGTTTGCGAGACATGATAATTCCAGGACAAGTTTTGACTTATATGTAATCCTAAGCACTTTGCTGAATTTACATAAGGTAGTGCAATACCATCTATTATAATAGGAGGTATCTCCCTTTGTTGTAGTTGCTTTAATTTACTATTCGAGCCCAATATCATTACTTTGGTTTTTCCTAGGTTCAACTCCAAGCCATGTTCCCTAGCCCAATTTGCTATTAATTGTGCATCATGAGTGACTTTACTAACGGCTTCCTCCAATTGGAATATTAAAAAATGCAAATATATGTACCTGTCATCGGCAAATAACCCATGCTTGCAATAGAAAATCCACCCAACAACTGAATTCATCACTATCAGAAACAATATCGGTCCCAGAACAGAGCCTTGAGGAACTGCAGAAAAGGTTCTCAAGAGCTGAATTGGAATCCCAAAATTATTTAAAATTGATTGAGATCGTTTTGATAAGTAGGAGAAAAACCAAACTATCGTTTCCAGTGAAAAACCAAGTCTGAATAATGCGGTTAGTATAGTTTTGTGGTCAACGTAGTCAAAAGCTTTGCTTTAATCAAACAAAACTAATAATGTCAAATGATTTTTATCCATAGCATGCCTGATATCATCAGTAAGCCGTAAAAGTGCTGACTGGGTACTGTAGTGTTTGCGGAAACCAGATTGAAAAGAATCTAATAATTCATTATCTTCCAAATAATTTACCACTTGATTTGCAATAATTCTTTCAAAAACTTTAGCTAAATGAGACAAATTTGCAATCGGTCGAGTATCGAAGGGCGACTTAGGCGGTGTGCTTTTATTTAAAGGTATGATATAGATGAGCTTCCATACGTCAGGAAATACACCAGTGTCAAGAGATCTATTGAATAAAGCTGTGAGAGTGGTAGAAATTTGAGGAAAATGATCTCTTAGCCATCTCAGATCAATTCCATCAGGACTTTTACCTTTAGATTTTTGCAGAGTAAGATGTAAAGCTTTAGTAACATCAACAATGTCTATTTTTGACCACTTAAATGAGCATTCAACTTCAGTACTGTATTTTAAAGGCAAAGTGTCTATAAAGTCAATACTGCAAGGAGGATGTTTTCGAACTATATTGGCATAATACTCATTTAGTTTAAGCGCATCAAAGTGATTTAGCGGAGAGGAAGGATTTGATTTTATGAGCCCCAGATGTTTCAATTTACTCCAAACAGTTGAACCAAGTGGCAATATTGACAAAGTATTCTTTAGATTTTCTTCACGCACACGATTCAACTGGTTTTTCAATTCTTTTCTTTTTAATTTATAGAGAGTAAGAAGATTTTGGTCTCGTGTTCGCTTAGCCTGTATGTAAATTTTATCCCGCTCACAACACTTTGCCTTTAACTTTTTAGTAAACCAAGGATTACTACTTCGAGTGATCTTTCGGGTAAGCATCGGAGCAAACGAGTTTAAGACAGACAGTGTTTTAGTTAAAATGAAATCGAGAAGTTCATTTGGGTCCGAATTTTGAAACATTCCACTCTCAGTATCAAGAGAGTTCGTTAATGAATTTGACGAGGCAGTATGGTCACAATTTTTGAGATTCCTATAACTAATGATTTTTTCGGTTGTTTTTGGACTTGTAAGTAAATATTTGCACAGTAAATAGTCATGGCCGTCAATAAATGGAGTAATAGACTTCGAGTAGCTGGCTAACTTATTCTCACTGTCCAGCAATACTACATCTAGCCAAGAGTCTCTTTGATGTTTATGATAAGTAGTGCCATAGGGGACACAATACAGTGATAGCTCCTTTATAAATGTTTTCAGATGGTCGGTTGTATAACTATTTTCAAGTAAGTTACAATTTAGATCCCCGGCTATAATAGAATTCTTAAAATTCGATGAAAACCGAGAATACATTTCGAAGAATTCATTTAGAAATAGACCCTTAGGCCTTCTGTAAATGCAAGACAGCAAAAGATGAGCACCAGTCGCTAAAGTCACATCAAGCATAAGAAATTCTGGTTCATTTAAATGGTTTGAGGTAGAAATATGTAAAACCTTTGTTTTTAGAGATTTATGAATAAGACAAGCAACTCCACCACCCTGTATATAACGACCACTATCAGTGTGCTATAAAATGCGATCTCTCCTTATTGGAATATAATCATCTAGTGAAAAAATACTATTTTCTATGGAAGGTTTTAACCAAGTTTCAACGAGAACAATAATATCTGGTGTAGTTTCAGCAACTAAATTAAGAAATTGAGCAATATGGCCCACAACACTATATTTAAACTTAAAATATTTAATAGTGTGGACCCTATATCGACTGAGCTATTGGTTAAATCTACATTTTGCTATTCTAACTTTCCTAAATCTAGTTCACAGTCGATTCTTAGTTTTTCCGAGTTATCGTCCTTTTTAACAAAAATTTGACTGTTTTGCACCCAGACATACCTAAACCTTAATGCCTTTGCTTTATTTTTCGTGTTCATTAACAGCTTATGTACCTTAGGGTGTTAAAACTCATTTACAAAAATATTTCCATGAAAAGATTTCTCAACAAAAGTAGGAAACACCATGCTGACGGGCAAGTTTTTATGCTTTCTTTTGGTATTGATGATGAAGTATCGAACTTGAACCGATTTAAGGCTAAGTATGTATGAGTGCAAAACAGCATTACCACTATTATCACTGGCCAAAGATTTTTTCTTATTTTCAAACTTACGTATGTTCAAAATATCAGTTTTTAACTCTGATATTTTCAACTTCTCAAAAACATTTGAGACTATATCAGAAAGATCAAGCCTCTCAGTAACAACATCCGGAATTCCTGAGATCATTAGTTCCGACATGGCCAAAGCTGATAGTGACGAACTTGAGGTTCCATCCTTTCCTTCAACAGATGATATCATATTTTCCAGGTTATTTGTTTTTAAATAGAGCTCAGAAATACGCGAAGTATTCGAAGCAACATTCCCGATTATAACAGACACCTTGTCAATAAGCGTGTCTTGAGTCTGCCTTAGTAACTCCATTTTATTTTCAGCTATAGCTGTCATTATCTGAGTAAACTTTTCATCTAGTGATTTTGATGACCAATCACTTGGGATAAGGAGAAGCTTCTTCGTTCGACATTTTTGACGAGCGCGACCCACTCACGCAGAGAGAGAGAGAGAGAGAGGCAACACCACCAGTCACAGACCAGTGGACTGCACGGCAAGTTTAACACGATTAATACGAAATGATTCATTAATTGCCAGAAACTTGATATGCAATAAAAGACTTAAGCTCTTTTAAACTTCCTAATAGTTTCACAAATAATTATCAAAACTAGTGACGCTATGCCCAATTATAATTCAACACTGACTAACTCACTGAAATTGAAACCTGAATTCCAATCGAAGCAACAACTAACTTTAATTATTGCACTCGGAAAATCACGTTTTATTTTGATCTAAATGTGTTCATTTTGGAAGAATTTCCAGAAATTCTTAACATAATTAATTATAAAACAATAGAAAGTCAATTTTCTAATTTTGAGTTTTTTCTTTTTAGATTGAAAAAATAATAAATTGGTTCCCTTTTTTATTTTTTTTAATATCATGTGTCTAGATGTTATTAACTAAAACTAATTTATTCACAACTTCGTGAACTTATAAATCATGTACGCTACGCTTTATATTGTATTAAAACTTTCATGAAATAAATTATTTAAAACGGTAATGTAGGTTTAGAAACTTTTACGATTAAATTATTTCGCAGATTGTTGTTTATAAAATTCACAAAATAATGGCTATATTACAGATATTCTAATACTACTAATAATAAATAATATATATATATATATATATATATATATATATATATATATATATATATAGATATATATATATATATATATATATATATATATATATATATATATTAGTCCGGTCATTTTAGACATAAAAATAGTGATCAAATAAAAAAAATTCCGACAGAGCCAAATCTTCGTAGAGACCTTAGGTTTACCACAAGTGTCAAAAGTCCCCATCAGTCCCATGTGAGCTTAGGGACTTATTCGGGGCCCAAGGTCAAAATTTTAGGTTTTTTGGATTTTTCTCGAAAACGGTAAGTTTTATCGAAAAAGTACCTCAAAGCAAAGTTGTAGATCTTAAAATTCTTTATAAAAATGGTCCCCATGATATTTTCTCTAAGACCCACTATTTCCCAGATATTGCGCTTGTAAAAATCATGTTCTATATAGTATGCACACATATGCCACGTATATACATATTTAGGTACTCAGGCAAGCAAAAATGCCTACTCGTGTCTCTTTTATGTATACATTATACTATTCTAAGAAAATTTACTCTAAAGTGACCGCCGGTCCCTTACCGAATCCCCTCTACTTGAATAACATCTGGCCTTGAAAAACATCTGCCTATTCTTTTGTCCATGTGGTGTCGTTCACGTATACCTGCTTCTTTTAGTGTTGAACGAGCAGTTCGAGTGACTATACGTATTTATTACAAGCGTCTACTATTGAAGTTAGTGCTGATTAATATTTAAAAAAAAATGTCACAATTTTGCTTTATTTGTAATAAACTTTTGACTGAGGATGAAACTGTTGTGGTCAGTCGTGGAATGCCAACTTCGTGATGAGTTTGTCGCGTTTGAGTCGCGTGATGAGTTTGCTGATTATTTAAGAAGCCAAAAGTCCGTTACAATTCACGTGGATTGCAGAAAATCATACACCCGGAAAACTTCAATCTCTGCATCAAAAAGACAACGTGAGGAAGAACAGGCCAGTACTTCAAAAGTAAGTCCACCTGATACTAGAGCGCGAATAAGTGAATCCAGCTTTTGTTTTAAAAACCACTGCTTATTTTGTGGCGATGAAGCGGATGAAGAAGCAGAAAAGAAGTGAAGATTTATCGCCGAAAAATTCATAAAGTTTCTACACTTACATTCAAAGATTCCATTTTAAAATTAGATAAAGATCGTTCTGATGATGTGTCAAAAGCTGTCTTTGCGCGTATTAATTTTCAGTATGATTTAGTTGCTGCTGACGCTAAATACCATGACAGTTGTTACAAATCCTTCCTGAGACCTAATACTGGCGGTAAAATTGGCCGTCCTCAAAGTGAGGCTATAAACTCTGCAATGGAGGAAATTTTCAATTTCATTGAAAGTAGCGATGACTGCCAGTTTTCGTTAGATGAACTGAAGAATGTTTGCCAAAATGTAGCTTTAGGAAACGGGATTATAAAAATACGATTGAAATTAAAGTATGGTAGTAGAATTATTATTACAGAGAAGCCTGGAAAATTAACATTTATTTGTTTTGTAGACAATTACCAAGACATTTTAAGTCAAGCCTGGTCTGATAACAAAAACTTGAATGAAAAGGAAAAGCGGTGGAAAACTTTAAAAGCTGCGGCAGAAATTATTCGAGAAGATATTCAATCTTGTATGTTTGATAATACTATGTACCCGCCACCGGGTAGAATGTTTGAAGATATAAATAACGATATTCCCGAATCATTATCTTTTTTTTTGGGACAAATCATTCTTAAAAATAAGCGTCATGATTTGGATCATTTAAAGTTAGTTTGCACAATTATTAGTCATAGCATAATGACTGCTGTTCGGCCTAGATCCTTCAAGTCTAAATTACAGCTGGGTCTTTCAGTTTTTTTCCATCGGCGGTTTGGTTCAAAACGGCTTATACAAATTTTCTCATCGTTTGGTTTATGCGCATCTTTATGAAGCAGCAGCAGTTTTCAGTCGCCCACCTCACATTCTATCACCAGAAACTGGCACATTTGTTCAATATGTTGCAGATAATGCTGATATTAATGTAAATACTTTGGACAGAAATAATACGCTTCATATCATGGGTATTATACAAATTGTAACTCCCAAAGATTCAGTATTACTAGAACAGCCGATGCCGCGAGTAACTGAAGTCCTTTCAGCTAAAGATTTTGCAGCCAAGGCTCATGTACCTATACAGGTTTATCAAAATACTGGCGTAGTAGGATATAGCAAAATAAATGTGCGAGATTTTGAATACGATAATGAAACAAAAGTATCTTTTCTAAAAAAAGTTGATGTGATATGGTTCTATGGAAAATGTAAAGCTTTTCCTTTACCTGGTTGGAATCGTTATATTGAACACGTGACTAGCAATATTGTAGACTTTTCAAAATCAAAAATTTCATTTCTGCCATTTGTTCAACAGCCTGCAAGTAATTACAATACGATATACACAACTTTACTTTGTGCTTTAGAAGATGCTAAACGTAACAACCATACAGTTTGCATAATTACTTTTGATCAACCTCTATTTGCGAAAGCTCGCGAAATTGTATCTGCTGCACCTGAAGGATCGGAATTATAGTGGAATTATAGTGAGACTGAGAGGATTTCATTTGTTAATGTCATTTTTCGGCGCAATAAGTTATATTATGCAAGGAAGTGGTTTAAAAGAAGTGCTTTCTGAGATTTATGCTCCTAAGTCTTTAGAGAAAATGCTTAATGGCCATGCTTACGCGAGGGCAGTTCGAGCTCACACGTTACTTCAGCTCACTTTAGCATTAACAATATTAAAAGAACTAGCTATTGATGATGGTATGGATGCAGATCTTATAATTACAGTGGAAAATATCCTCGATAAAACTCTTTTATATTATGACATTGAAAATGATAAGGAAATATCTGAACTTTTACTTGATTTATTTAATAAAAAGTTAATGGAATATCAGAAACGAGGACCAACTGCACAATTATGGGTACAGTATTTTCGGATGGTGTCCATTGCAAAAGAATTTATAAGAGCTGAACGTATGGGAGATTGGCAAGCTCATTTGAACTGCGTTAAAGAAATGCTTCCTTATTTCCATGCATCGGGGCATTTACCTTACGCTAAGTCTGCGCACTTATACTTGCAGGATATGCTTCAATTAGAGGAGGTAATTGATCCTAGTGTTTATCGAAGGTTTACTGATGGATTTTTCACTGTTCGACGTTCTGATAAACTCAGTTGTGGAACTTCAACAGATATGATTATCGAACAATCAATGATGAAATCCATGAAAACAGATGGTGGTATTTCTCGAGGACGAAGTACAAAAGAAAGTGTAATAAGCAAATGGGTTTACGGAATGCATACAATGAACACAGTGTGTGACGAGTTGGAAGTTCTTGCTAATGTTCGAATGGACACGACAGATCAACATGTAGATGCGAGTGATTCGAGAGTTAAGAAAGATGCTAAAGATATTAAAATACTTCTTGACTGGTTTTCATCACATGATCCTTTTCCCGAAATTAACAAAATCTTATCTATTGCTTCAGGAGTCGTTGGTGACGATAAGATTAATTGTCATGAAGCTCGTGAAGTTGGGATTGCCTCGATGTCTAAAATGACTGGTCAAACTTTCAATCATATAAAATTGAAAAGCACAGATAAAGTACTTCCTCTTTTAGCTGTGAGTAGCACTGTGAAAGTTCACGACGAAGAAGTACCAATAGACCCAGTATTATTATTTCAACGTATGAGTGTCACTAAGACTTTTGAGGATGAAATTGAAACATTTTTCGCATATGATTTAGCTCCTTACCCGTTGTCACTCTTCGATGCAGCTGGAATGCGTAAAACAATGATGTCGGCTCTTTACGATTGCTTTCAATCAGTCAATGCTGAGGTTGATTGTACAAACGCTGCTTACGTTATTGATGGAGGATATCTACTACATCACGTTGTGTGGGATCGAGAAGAAACCTTTAACGTAATTTTTGAAAAATATGTTCAGTATTTACGTAGACATTATGGTCATACAGTTACGGTAGTATTTGATGGCTATAGTGACACAACAAAGAACATAAAAGCTGCAGAACAACGTCGTCGTGCTACAAAAACATCCTCAGGTTCCGACATAATGTTTGACGAATTTATGACAGTTCCAGTTAATCAACAACATTTTTTTGCAAACATTAATAATAAATCTCGTTTTATTTCTATGTTGAGTAACAAATTAACAGCTGAAAATATTGCCACGAAACAAGCTCCGAATGACGCCGATGTCCTCATAATTGAAACAGCAATAGAACAATTTAATGCAAGAAATACAACTATTGTAGTGGGTGAAGATGTTGATTTATTAGTACTACTCACTGCAAGGACTCCATCTGATAAAATTATTTACTTTTTAAAACCTGGGAAGGCGCAGCAACGGACAGAAATATATTCTTCTAAAAGTTTATCAGCTTATCCAAACTTTATTTTATTTTTACATGCGATAACCGGATGCGATACTACGTCAGCAATGTTTAGAAGGGGTAAAAATTCAGTATTAAAATTATTTGAAAAAAATGATTTGATTGACTGCGCAGAAGTATTTACAGAAATTAATTCTTCACCTCAAATACTAATTACTAAAGGAATTCGGTTTCTTCTTGCGGTTTATGGAGCTCTAAAAAAAATTGATTGCATAGATACGTACAGATATTTAACATTTGTAAAAAATACACGAAACAAAAAGCAAGTACAGCTATCTTGTCTTCCTCCAACATCGGCATCTGCTAGTCAACATTTGTTTCGAGTATACTATCAAGTTCAGACATGGCAAGGCAATGAACTGAACCCTGAAGACTGGGGTTGGAAATTGATAAATAATACTTTGGAACCGATTCGAACTTTACTGCCCCCTGCTCCAGAAAAACTTCTTAACACTATTTTTTGCAATTGCAAGAAAGGTTGTAGTGCCAAATGTGGCTGTAAAAAAGTAGGGTTGCAGTGTTCTCCAGCGTGTACCAATTGCCAAGGTGTCTCTTGCTCAAATGTTCAATTAAATACAAGAGAGGAAGATTCATGTGATTTTGATGAAGAGACAACTGATTCATCTTCATTTGAACAATTTCTAAGCGTTCATCAACAGGAAGGAGAAGAAGAAGAACAAGAAGAAATTGAAGAAAACATGATTGTTGAAGTTGAATATGAAGAGTATGAGTCAGATTAAAGTAATAAAAAAAAGTTAGAACGACAGTTAAACTCAGTAACCCATATCAATAATCTTCATACTATTAAATAATTATTGTTCCTGAAAATAACGTCATAAAGGTTCGTGGAATAGGCCTACCGGGGATACCACGTTAAAAAAAACGCGCCGAGTACACTACCTCACAGGTGGTGTGGAAATGTGTGCATATTATGTAGAACGTGATTCTTACAAGCGCAATATCTGAGAAATAGTGGGTCTTAGAGAAAAAATCATGGGAACCATTTTTATAGAGAATTTTAAGATCTACAACTTTGCTCTGAGGTACTTTTTTGATAAAACTTACCGTTTTCGAGAAAAATCTAAAAAACCTAAAATTTTGACCTTGGGCCCCGAATAAGTCCCTAAGCTCACATGGGACTGATGGGGACTTTTGACACTTTATTCCTTGTGGTAAACCTAAGGTCTCTACGAAGATTTGGCTCTGTCGGAATTTTCTTTATTTCAATTGTCTAAAATGACCGGACTAATATATATATATATATATATATATATATATATATATATATATATATATATATATATATATATATATATATATATATATATATATATATATATATATATATATATCTTCGTATTATTCAAACATGCTATTTTTAGACAAGGTGTCAGATTAAGTACTACATCGTGAGATCAGCAATCTTATTTTAAAAATATAATAACAAACAAAAGCATTTTTTTCTATTAACTAGTTACTTGAACTTTCTTGGAACTAACATTCTATCAGATATATACTCAGATATATCTTTGTATATTAGCTATGAAGCAATTTAAAAAAAATACAAATATAATTCGGAACAGAGTAAATTTTTTTCAGGAAGAATAATTCAGGACAAAAGTGTCAGCTTTATGATTATGGGATTTTGCTATCAACTGAAATACCAAACATTATGACATTGGCAACAACGCAACGTATCAAGCTTACTACACGCTGGTATATTCCCGATCGACTACATTATAACGCAAATTTCCAATTTTCTTTGCATATTTGATGTATCAAACGATTCATTAGTTAATGATTAATTAAAGTTTAAGTTTATTTATTTATTTATTTAAACCAGATAATTACATGATTTACATTGTAATTCCTACAGAGGTATTTGTAAATACCTGTACATAGGCCTGGCTACATAAAAGAAAAAAATAACTTGAAAACATTTAAACATCAACAGTAACACATCAACAGTAATAATAGATTATATCACAAATTAACACAACAAAAAATATATATATAATAATAATAATTAAATCTCTAGATTGAAAACATATTTTTAAACCGATCATTTTAAATATTTAATCTTGCCCAGTTTTTTAATTTTTCTTTATACTAACTCTATTAACACGCATACCTTTCAATTCCACTGGGAGTGAATTGTAAGTCATTGTCGCCGTGGAAAAACTGTTCTTCTTACCAATTTCTAAGTTAACCTTAGGTAATAAAATACTCGTAATCCTCGTATTACTAAGTGATTGTACATGTAAATTTAGCAAATGCCTGTAATGATATTCAGTTGACTCGAATATGTATGTTTGTTCTATGTTTAGTGGGGTCAGTATAGTCTCGTAATTATTTGTTTTATTTATTATTTTTACTATTTTATTTTGCAAATTCTGTAATATATTTAAATGACTTTTATAGGCAATGCCCCAGCCAATTATACCATAATTAATGTGGCTGTGGTGGGTAAGGGGTGACGGCAATAACCACCATGTAAGTCCGACCCAAATGTCAACCTCTCCTGCACGCGGTGCCCGCTGCTAGATAACGAACGAGGCTCTGGCGACCGAGTCATGGCGGTATAACCATTCAAACGAGAATAAAGGAAATGTATTCTCACCGTGAGGGGTAACTACAGTGATGAGGAAGTAGACATCTTCTACGACGATATATCTACGGCCCTAAGAGAGCAACCAGTCCAATTCACCATTGTTCCGCATACAATGGTGAATTCAACGCCAAAATCGGAATGAAAAGCGATGATACGGAAATTTCTTTAGGAAACTTTGGACTGGAAGGCAGGAATAACCGAGGTGAGACGTTGTTGGGCTTCCTACTACAAAACAACCTATTTCAAATGAACAGCTTCTTCTATAAAAAACTAAATCGAAGATGGACCTGGGAAAGTCCAGACGGCCGCACAAGAAATGAAATAGACTTTGTAATAACGGATAAAAAACATATAATCAAGGACGTAACGGTATTAAATAGATTTGTGCGATAGAATGGTGCGATCAAAAATAACCATTGATATAAAGAAAGAAAGACACAAAATGGTTAAAAAGACAACCAACCAACAATGGCACAGCCCACTAGATGTAGAGGAATACCAACAGTGCATCGCAGACCGGTTGACGAGTGGAAACGCGGACAAAAATGAAAACATCAACAACCTAAACGACCGAATAACAAATGCCATAATAGAAAGTCAAAGTACATGCTGCCCTAGAACAAAACAAGAAGAAAAACTCAGCCAAGAAACAATACAGCTGATGCAAAGTAGAAGAAACATGAGAAGTGAAGAGACAAACTCCATCGAAGAACTACGAGAGATAAATAATCAGATATCGAAGGCAATAAGGCGCGACATAAGAGCACATAATAAAGATAAAATTCAACAAACCATAGAAAACAACAAAAGTATGAAGGTCCTGCGTAGAAAACTGGGAAGCGGGAAGAGACAAATAACTAAACTCAAGGAGAAACAAGGAAATATAACAACGAACAGAGAGGAGATCCTAAATGTCGTTGAAGAATTCTACCAACTTCTATATACAAGCCAAAAAGAACCAATCCCGGAATCTGAACCAGATATCGTATCAAATAAAAAGGGCATTATAAACCAAGGGTCTGAAATACTACCAGATATTACTTTAGATGAAATAGAATTAGCCTTAAGTAAAACGAAGACAAACAAAGCCCCCGGAGGTGACCACGTCACCGCAGACGCCATCAAAATCGGAGGTGTCCACCTGCTAGGAAAAATCAGAGACCTGTTTAATCTTTGCCTGTTCAACAGTACAGTACCAAATGAATGGAACAACGCTATTGTGATCTTAATGCACAAAAAAGGAGATATAGCTGACCTAGAAAACTATAGGCCGATAAGCCTTCTAAGTCATCTCTACAAACTATTTACAAGAATAATAACAAATAGACTTGAAAATAAACTGGACTTCTACCAACCAGTGGAACAGGCAGGATTTCGCACAGGATACGGAACCAATGACCTTCTACAAAGTGTTAAAACAATAGTCGAGAAAAGTATTGAATACAACAGACCACTCGTACTGGCCTTCATAGATTTCCATAAAGCATTTGACACCGTCGAGTTAGATGCAGTTATGGAAGCACTACAGGAATGTCGTGTCAACCATCGCTACACGAGAACCATTTACAACATCTGCAAAAACGCCAGTATGACGGTTCAACTCCATGAAAACACCAAACCCATTCCAATTGGTAGAGGCGTGAGACAGGGGGATACGATATCGCCTAAATTGTTCACCGCGGTTTTGGAACTCGCTTTCAAAAAGCTCAACTGGGAAAGAAAAGGCTTAACCATAGATGGCAAAAATCTATCAAATCTGCCATTTGCAGATGACATAGTGCTGCTTGCTGACGATCTTAACGATATAAAAACAATGCTATTAGAACTCCAGGAAGCATGTAATACCGTAGGCCTAAGAATAAACTATTCCAAAACAAAATGTATGACAAACTTGGTTCCGAGCAGACAGATAGATGTAGGCGATAGAGATATTGATTTCGTAGACAAATACACCTATTTAGGTCACGAAATACGCATAACTAGAGACAACCAAACATGCGAATTTAAAAGAACAATAATCCTCTCTTGGGCCGCATATTGAAAACTTCGGGACGTATTCAAAAGCGATCTGCCAGTCTGCTTGAAAAGGAAAGTGTTTGATCAATGTGTATTGCCAGTTATGACCTACGGCACTGAAACCGCAACACTCACCGTCGCCACTGCAAAAAAGCTCCAAATTGCACAACGAAAGATGGAAAGATCGATGCTCGGCGTGTCGCTACGAGACCATGTCACAAACGAAGACCTACGCCGAACAACAAGTGTCACAGATGTGGTTGTGCGTATGGCGAGGCTAAAGTGGAACTGGGCTGCACACGTGGCCCGAATGTCAGATGGAAGATGGACCAAGAGACTACTGGAATGGAGGCCAAGAGCAGATATACGAAGCAGGGGGAGGCCCCCCACAAGATGGACAGACGATATAAAAAGAACAAGAGGAGCCTGGATGCGAGAGGCTCAGGATAGGAGGAAATGGGCGGAAATTGGGGAGGCCTATGTCCAGCAGTGGACGCAAAGGGTTGTTTGATTGATTGATTGATTGAATGTGGCTGTGAAAAAGACAATAATAAATTTTCAAGAGAGTATTTTTGGTCATAAACCTGGAGAGTTTCGCAAAGACAAAGGTTAGATATTTAGTTTTTTTTTACTATACTTTCAATATGGCTTCTCCATTTCATATTGTAGTCGAATATAACACCAAGGTATTTGAAAGTTATAACTCTTTTTTACTGATAGTCCCCGATTCTTATATTTATTTGTTTAGGAACACTGTCCTCTTTGTTTCCAAATGTCATGAAGACTGTTTTTTGTAGATTTAGTGACAATCTATTTAAAGCTAGCCATACTGAGACCCTATCAAGGTAATTATTCATGGTATCGCGTAAGAGGCACCACGAATCTTCTACTGAGAGTTCCACTGTATCATCTGCGTAAGAAATTATAGAGTCATCCGGCATTTCACTTAGTAGATCATTGACATATAATACAAAGAGTATAGGACCTAAAATAGTCGTACCCCTGTAGTAACTTTCTGATATGTACTGTATATATTATTTACCCTGACTTTCTGCTTCCTGTTTGATAAGTAGCTTTCCATGAGCTTATGCACATTTCCCCTAATTCTATGATTGTAAAGTTTTTGAAGCAGGAATTCGTGATTTACGGTGTCAAAAGCCTTTGCTAGATCAAGAAAAGTGGCAATAATGCATTTGCTCTTATCAAGTTTTTTATAAATCGTGTCTGACAAGCAACTTAGTGCATCTTTAGTGCCTTTATTCTTAAGGAATCCAAACTGATACTTATTAAATATATTATTTTCTTTAAAAAAGTGAAATAATCTGCTATGTATTATTTTTTCTAATATTTTTGCCAAATTTGAGATTAATGAAATTGGTCTATAACTGGTGGCATTTTTTTTATCTCCTGACTTAAATATAGGTATTATTTCCGCGTTCTTTAAAGCATTTGGCCAGATTGAGTGTTCTATTATCAAATTCAAAACATGAGTGAGAGGTTAATAAGTAAAGATTTTTCGATGGATATATTTAGATATAAATGTAATAAAAAGTATTTTGTGTGTAGAGCATATGCATTGCAAGTAAGGGTTAAAATGTTGCAGTCAGTCAAGAGTTATTTTAGTCAGCGTTAAATCACTCAACAATTCAGTCTAATTCAGTCAGTTTGTCGAAAAACGTACGATTACAAAATTTAACGTACTGGGCTGCGTGTTAGTCAGGCCTGAAAATATGAAGATATATATCTATCATTTTGATTAGAAATGCGATTCTTCTTTGCATTCTTACAATTTGTATGTTGTGTAACCTGTATTTTCCAGGTTTTATTCAATATACTCTGTGCTTGTTTATATCCCTTTTGTAACTACTTTAGAGTGTCTTGTTATTGTTGCCAAGTTTATTCCTTTAAATTTGAAAATTTACGCATTTCATCAATGGTGCCTACCACAACTCGCTCGCTTATATTTTGAGTATAGAAGGGGAAATGAACGCTGCTCTCATCGCCAGTTTTTCCTTACTAGTTTATATTTTCTTGGGAGAAACGCTCTAACCATCGGAATCTTATTAGTTCTATAGAATGTTGTATTACAACCAAATATTCAGGTCTTATAATATCCTAAGAATTTCGGAAAATAATTTCATAAACAACGTTTTATAAAGATTGATTTTTACTATTAAATTTATTTATATTTCATAAATAAATATTTGGTTTTAATATGTTTTGCTTCAGGCATACACAATATGAAATTGGATTTCTCTATATCAATCCCCTTTTAAAACATTATACAGGGTGTTTACACTCTTGTAATTTTATGTTTAAGGGGTGAAACATCTTAAAAGAATTAATGTATGATGTTTTAGGTACTTACGTATTAACGCTACCACCGCTACAATTTTAAATGCCGCCAATCTACAGCTAAAATTTCTGTGATAAATTATAAAATATAACATTTTATTCAAAATCATAACATTTTCAAAATTCAAAAATTTTCAGAATTTTCGTGGAAAATGGCTCTATATAGAGTTTAACATAGACTTAAAATTATCTATATTTTCTTTCACCTGTTGCTGCTGCCATATGAAATCTGATAAACAAGATTGCAAATAATGTCTCGCTGTCCCCCTATGTCTCTTGTTCCTCCATTTAGCACTTCCCCACATTCTCTCAACTGTTTGTGTATGAACTCCTGTATCAGGATCAATACCAATACCATGACCACATGCATTGCATTCACATTGTATTGGAAAGACATAGGCCTTGTAAAATGGTTTGTTATATAACTAGAAGGTGTACTATTTTTTCTTATTTCGGAGAAATATTTGGGTTTTAGTAATAAAAAGTTGACGTTTTCTACATAATAATCCTGACGTGCTGTAAAATCTGACGTGTTTGACTGGTCACTTAACCCCTTGACATACGAATAAATTGCGCGTCGACGTGTCCATATATATGTGATCTTATCACATATACATGACGTCTTAGAAATGTCATTGTATGTCAAGGGGTTAACTTAGAATGTAGATAGAATTGGGCCAGCGTTGCCAAATTTAATTTTGTCAATATATTATAAATAGACCTTTACATAGTTGAAATTTTTTTGTGCACATGTGTCAATTTCCGCCATGTTTTGCCCGAACTTTTTGACGTATAAACTTAAATTAAATTTGCCCGAAACTTTCATATTCCCGCCTTTCAAACTTGGTGGATGCGCATGCGCTTAACTAACTGTAAAGAGGTCTATTTAAATTTTTCTTTGTCAGATATTTGTTTAAAGTATATACAAAATTGGCTTCCAAAAATTATTTGTTCTAATCTAACCGTGGTTAAACCAACGATCCTTGCCACATTGTCTTATATTGGATCGAGAATTCGCGCTGCCGCTCGTATGTTGTCTGGATTTATCTGCCCGCTTCGCGGCGGGCAACCTAATCTAACACGGGTTAAACCAAAGGTCCTTGCCACATTGTCTTATATTGTTTTAATTTTTTGTTGTTTAATTTTAAATGGTGATTAAGCATATTAAATAAAGCATACTTTAAATGTTTTTCATATTCTTTACACTAGTTGTTACAAAATTATCGTGGTGCGGTTGAACGCAAAGTCTCACTCGACTTATCTATGAATTCGCATAATTTACTAGGCCTTGGTCTTGTTAACGAATTGTCGCCGCAGATGCCTCAAGTCGGTAATTTCCCGCGGGCCGCAAGACAAGTTCCAATGGGGCTCAAAACAAAACCGACATTTTTTTTCATTCATTTATCAAATTGACGCTTTTGTTTCGGGTCGCATTTCAACTTATCTTGCCCGCATGAGGCTCTGTTTGAATTTTGTCATTAAATTAACCATTCTCTTTTAAACCGCATTGCAACTTGTCTTAACACGGCCTACAAGGTGCTGTCATGGATAATCGGACGAAGACTCCAACCGTACGCAGAGAGCATTATAGGACAGTATCAGACAGGTTTCCGGAAAGGAAAGTCGACGACTGATCAAATGTTTACCCTCAGACAAATACTAGAAAAGACATGGGAAATGAACATCAGCACATACCAGGTCTTCGTAGACTTTAAACGAGCGTATGATACTATCGATAGAAGAACACTCATGAAGACAATGGAAGACTTCGAGATACCACAAAAGATCATTAAATTGGTAAATTGTACGTTAAAAAAGACTTGGAACCAAGTCGGTATCCAAAAAACGACATCGCACAAGTTTGAAACCATTACAGGTCTGAGACAAGGAGACAGTCTATCACCCATATTATTTAACATCGCGCTCGAAAAAGCTATAAGGAAAGTTCAGATAGAATGCAACGGTACCATCTACAATAAATCCACGCAACTTTTGGGCTATGCTGACGACCTAAACATCATCGGTAGATCGCTAACGGCAATGAAAGATGCTTACGGTAAAATGGAGAAGAGAGCCAAGGAGATAGGTCTGTAAATAAACAAGGATAAAACAAAAGTAATGATGGTAAGACCGGGAGCGCCAGCACACGCAATAAATAATCTGGATATGGGAGAGTATACTGTAGAAGTCGTCAACAACTTTAAATATCTGGGATCAACCGTCACGGATCAGAACGACGAAGGGGTGGAAGTACATCATAGAATCATGCAAGCCAACAGGGCATACTTCACTCTTAAATCCATCCTTAACTCGAAGCTAGCCAGCAGACAAACGAAGTGTAATATATATAAAGCAATCATCCGACCCATCCTCACATATGGAAGCGAAGCATGGACGCTGACCCAGAAATCGGAAAAGATGATGGAGATTTTTGAGCGAAAGATCCTGAGGAAAATTTATGTGGCAAGTAACAGCGAAGAGGGCTGGAGAATTAGGATGAACTTCGAGCTATATCAGTTATACAAAAGCCCAGATGTGGTATCCCACATAAAACTAAGCAGGCTAAGATGGGCGGGACATGTGTGCCGGATGGCTCCAACAGCAGTGCCGAGACAAATTCTCAGAGTGCCGGAAGGTAGAAGGAAAGCGGGCAGGCCAAGGGCGAGATGGGAGGAAAGTGTGAAAAGGGATGCGAGAGAGATGCTGGGGGTGCGGAACTGGCGGGCGGCGGCAGAGGAAAGGGAACGCTGGAGACAACGTTTGGTGGAGGCCAGGGCTCGCTTGGGGCTGTAGTGCTATTGGAGAGAGAGCAACTTGTCTTGCGACCACAATTTGTACACCCCTGACCTAAATCAAATACTTGACTCTTGACACTCTTCTCCTTTTTAGTAGCTTCTTCGTAAATAGTCGGCGGCGATTTCTTTTCCGCCGCTTCGACCACTATCGAGTTAATAAAGTTCGGCAAGACGGGCGAATCCGCGTGTTATTCTTCAACCACCAAATGGTTCAAAACCAAAGCGGCGTCGTTCCGATTTAACAAAAAGTTCCCGTTTAAATTCTTCTGATTCTGAAACGCCACGTGTTGTTCCTGCTGGATCTCCGCCTGTTTCTCGCTCTGCAACATCTGCTGCATCTGTATGAGCATCGACTGCCGTTGCTGCTTAGCTGGTAGATGCTTCTTCGACGCCAAACACTGCGCTTTTAGCTCAGCGCTGGTGGCAGCTTGCTGCTTCATCTGGGATAGCGTTAACTCCCTCTGAAACTCCTCAATCTTTCTCTGATGATCCCGAACTAATTCCTCTTGCGTTTTTAAATCGCTCTGGAGAATTTTGGGACTTTGCGGGTCCATCATCATGTGTTCTTTATCCTCGGGCAAGAACTGATGTCGGTGTGTCGAGGGGAGTTGTGGGAGGAGTCGTCGCCTTCGGAAGCTATGGAGCAATCTCTGTTCCTCATGTTGGTTTTGAGGCGTTCTATGAGTTGGGGTTTGGGACCGGAAACGGAGAAGTTTCTCCGCTTTAGCTCGGCTTTTAGATCGCATGTCTTTCAACCTTTCTATTAATCTTGTGCTGAGGGAGGAGTCTCAAGGAGCTGGGAATGGTACTGGGTTGCTCGTGGTGCTCTTTTCTATGTTCTTTTGGGCAGGGAGGATAATTTGGGGGTATTTGTTGGCGTTGGAGCTAGAGTTGGAGGAGGAGAGTTTGTTGCTGGAGGAGGAGGTCGTAGGAGCTTTCGACGAGGGAGGGGTTGTAGAGGGAGGAACTCTTTTGAGTGCTGGGGGGGCTTTGTACACGGGGAATTTGATTGTTCTTGTTTTGGGGATTGCTTTCGATTTGGATTTCTTGCGGTTTTTGTCTTTGCTGGGCATCCGTTCTTACCGGGGTTGGGATCGGGCGAGGGGTTAAGGCTACCGGTGCGGGGGTTGGAGGTTGAGACGGAGCTGGACTGGCTATTGAGGACAAACGACTCAACGTCTAGGTTAAGGATAGGGAAAGCGACGCCGGAATGGATGCTTGGATGAGCAGAGGCGCTGCGACATATATTTTATAGAGAGACAATAGTGAAATCACAAACACAGCGTCAAGAAGAGTATCGACAGAGGAAAAAGACATTTTTCAAACTACAGATTCAAAACATGCTGAAGGCTCTTCAAATATACAGAGATAAATTTAAATAAAAGAAGAAACGTGTTGAAACTGAATCTTTACAATCATCGAAAGAACCCTTTCATTATTTTAATAATAATTCAAAAAGAGAAGTTGTTCGATTCTTAAATACACGAGGAACGTTCCTGCCGGGGTCCCCTGACCGCATACATTTTTTTTTTTTTTTTATTTAATTTTTTTTAAATTTGGTTTTTATTGAAAATTTGCGTGTGCCAAGCATAATTTGCGTGCGACAAGTATATATACATTCGCCGCACTAAAAAACGGGCGCCAAAATAGTACTTGTCCCGCATGAGTAACAAAAATTAATAAACGTATAGGCCAAATTAAATATTCAGTATTGAATTGAAAATATGAATTTTTTGGTTTATAATTTATTATGAAAATGCAACAAATTTACATTTAAAATGTTGTTTGATTTTTTGTTATGAGGAACTAAAAAAATTAAAAACAAAATTAACATAAATGAAAAATAATAATCAATAATAACGTTAAGAACGAGGCATACATGGTATGGGCACGTATGATCGATGCAACGTATGATCGAGAAAAGAGGGCCCAAACGGGCTTTAGAATACATCCCAGAAAACAAGAGAAAACGTGGAAGACCAGCAACTACTTGGACAAGCGGAATTATGCAAACGATGTGAGATAGAGCAATCCAGGACGATTTATGGAGAGACAAGAGCGGGATGCGACAGAAGCTGTAGGACTTCCGCTTTTATATATATATATATATATATATATATATATATATATATATATATATATATATATATATATATATATATATAAAATTAAGAATCAAATTTTGGTTAGTGCTATTCCATTCCTGCAATAGCAACTCTCTTAGCTCCTAAGCAATTCTTGGAGCTGGTCTTCCGATACGTCGTCCCAGACATATACGATAGGATTCATGTCTGTTGTGCGTGCTGGACTTTCAAACCGCCTAATTCCCACCTCGACCAGATAATCTCTGGCAACTCTGGCTATGTGAGGTTTAGCATTTAGCATCTTGCATGAAAATGCCTTGCTCATCCATAGCGACCATGAAAAGCATAACATGATCGTCTAGAACCTCCGTAATGTATATGTGAGCTGTCCGATGTCCGAGAACCATTCTGTATGAAGACCAACTCAGTGCGTGCTCGTGAAGAAATTCCTGCTCGAACCATAACCGAGCCACCGCCAAATGGAAGTCGCTTGTCAATGCAAACTGAAACATATGTGTTTGTTACTGCAGGGTGAAGTAAGCTACTTGTGGATTGTATTAATACACAGATAGTTTATTTAATTGATTTATTAATTCTATGCACCAATACTGTTTATTCTAATGGCTACGCCATGTATCGCTGAATACACACTCTATGTTTGTATTTATCTCAACAGTTACAGGGAAAGCTTAACTATAAGGGTGGAAAGAGTGGGGGTTACTTAACCCCCGCGGGTGAGAGAAATATTAATACTTACGTCTCAGGTGCGAGAATTACTGCGACTTTGGGTCTGAGAGACGTATGTCAGGTGGTTAAGTGTTAACAATATGTTTCTGCGAGACTTTTCCATATTCGTCGACGTCGGATATATCAAAATCCAAGATTTCACAAGAATTCGAGGAGAAAATTCAAATTTCAATTGTACTTTAACAATACAAAAATATTTATCTTATCAACATTTGACAATCGAGTCAAGCAGGATAAAAGAGGTAAATGATTTAGTTTGAAGATGTCTTAAGAATAGAAGATGTTACAGACCCGAGAAGCTGTATTTAGATTTTTTTTTTAAACAACTTAACACATATCAAAATGAAACTGCGAGAAATGGCAAATAATAATAAAAATTGAGAATCGAACAAAGAATCTAAATTACATCCAATTTAATATATCCTCCTATAATGAATCTCCGGAAACCAAACAATTATATATTGGTTAGTCTGCAAGCAAAGGAGCAATGTGTAGACTACATTCTGTGATTAATTGAATACTCAAACACAATAGTATTATGCAAATTTACTAAATTAGCTGCGATTCATGAGCCTAGTGCATATTCTAAGCATGCATCTATTGCCAAGTATTATTTGATGTTTAATATAATAGGCTAATAATTACTACAATAAGGAGAATTAGCGTAATCAAATTGTTAATTAATAACACAAGACTATCATGCTTTGAAATATGGAATTGACATCACTACATGATAATTCAGTTTCGTAAACATGTGCGCTAATTATTACATCCTGTAGAAAGTTCTTTAGCATTTATTTTTAATAAAAAAAAAATGTTTATTACTATTAAATAGTTGTGTTATACTATTGATATAAGCGATGCAATTTAGCATTTTCTGTTGATTGGTTTCCCGTGCTAATATTTACACCTTTTCCTAATCAAGTTTGAGATAAAATTGTAGCGCATGTTTGGCTAATGTGTCTGTTTTAGTTTGCGTATGAGTTGTGCGATGTATTTCGATCTTTGAGTCCCCTGCTAGTTTGTCCAATATATATCTTATTACTCCCAGAACAATGGATGTTTTAAACCACATTAGATTCGATAAGTGTCTCGTCCTTATCCTGGAGTTTGGTAAAGATCATCTTGTCGGTCAGAGTATTTTTGTAGGCCAGTTGTACATTAGGAAAAAATTAAAGTTGGGAAATATTGTATCTATGTAGGGTAATGAGACGTAATGAACTGGATTGACATCCTGTACCTTATTTTGTATGAGGTTTATGACGATAAACTACACGTTTTTTATGACGATAACTACAGTTAACGAATAATACAAATAATCTTTTCAAATGATTGCTCGTAGGGGAGGAATGTCTAGTATTTATGACCCTGTTTTTCATTCCTAATACCAGATTTATTTTGTGTTTGTTTGGATGGTCATGCATGTAATGAAGGAACCGTCCCGAGGCTCCTGGTTTCATATACCGGGACGTTATTATTTTGTTGATATCTCTTCTGATAACTTTGGTGTCCAGGAAAGGAACGCCATTATCAGAATCATCGGTTTCTATTGTGAATTTAAGCAAGATTTCATAGCTGTTTAAAACACGTGCTAGTCCATCGGTACTATCACTGGGAATACCTAAGATTAAGTCTAGTTACTTTTTGATGAACGGAATTTCAAAACTAATTTTACCAGGTATCCAGTTATCCAGGTATAACAAGTCCCAGTATAACAGGTATCACAGTTAGTCATCCGTTACATATTGAGCGATTATTATTAAAACAGGGCTGTCCATTAACATTCACAGAACTTGTTTGTAGAATTGGTTGTGGTACCTGAAGACAGTGGTTTTGAAAAGGAATTTTAACCCTTTGCGGTCCGCGTCCTTTGTGTTGCGAGAACCCAGCAGGTCCGCGTAGTTTCTGCGTGCAGAAAGTCCGCCATTCACGTCAGTTAAACTGATCAGTTGAACTGACGTACATCCAAAAACTGACCGTGAGTGTGAAATTTTGAACTGACGCTGCTCCAGTTCGTTTTCATCAAGCCAAACTGACTGCGTATGCGCCTAGTCAGTCGTAATTTAACCGCCATGGCGTAAGGACATGCAATAATTGAAGAATTTATGGAAAAATAGTTTGAAATATGTAGATTCGTCCATTCTCAAATAGTTACGCCAGTCACTCGGTTTCAGTGACAACTCATTATAACAAATTAATAATGACTTAACTGATTAATGTTGAATGAAACAATAAATAACATTACTTAATTACTTATTAAGTTGTATCCCTATAATTTACAATTTATAGTTTTTCATGGTGTGATAACGCTTGAAACAGTGCATCGTGGGGTTGCTTGGACAAGTCTCACAAAATAAATTTGTTTGACGTCTTCCACCTTCCACTGATCGATTGAATTCAATTATATGGAGTTTTCCATTCATCCGATCATCATTACTAAAGTGTGATTGTCGTTTTCTCTCGTCATGAAAGTTACCTACTAGCTGTTTTACCAAGCATTTCCGATATTGGTAATGGCACATTACATTTTGTATGCGACCTTGCTTAACAGTTTTATAGAGGATATAAGAATTTACTATACATATTTCCATTCCACAAAAAAACAATTTTCGCCTCCACTTTAAGGACTTCTTCAAAAAACAGTAAGTGGCTGCATAATGGTCAGCGCGATCAATACCCGCCATTGAAGATGTATTATTCAACACAACCTGTGGCTTTTCTAACAATATCTCAGCACCACCTTGCAAGATTCTTTTTCGTTCAACAGATTCAGAATGATCCCAAGTCGAAAGAATAGTCACAACTCTCTTAACTCTCCAAGCTAAGAGCATTCTGTTTTTCCCCTTCTCTATGCAATGCATTTGTGCATAGCTAATTTAGGTTTCTTCATTTCTATGGGAATACATTTTCTGTTTGGCAAGATAGTTCCGGTTAGATGACACATTAATTTCAATAGTTCTTCAGCTAATGCAATGCTGGTGAAGTATCGGTCGATGAATAAATGGTAACCAGTGGCAGTTGGATGATCGCTCAATAACTGATGATATAAATGCACTGGAACCCTTGTAGATACTGGAAGGTCCTGTTTCATCGATGACTTTTTTGCTATACTTCCAAAATAAGGTAAAATCAAATATATGTAGCCAGTTGCTGCATCAGCCAAACCATAAACGCAAATTCCCCACTTTGTCGGCTTTTTCGGATTGTAAGTGATAAAAGATACCCATACCTATTTTCTTCTCGGACCTTGAGTATGGACCTTGATTTCTGAGGTCATCCCTGTCACCTGCAGATGCTCCTTTATTAGCTCTGCAATAGTTTCATGTTCTCTACACCGAAGTTTGACATCAGGCATTAATTGGAATGGCGTTGTGCCGATACTCCCATTCTCTCTAGAGTTTATCATCATCTGCACTTTCCCTACGTGCTTGTACCACTTGGTGGGATCATCTATAGCTAGTTTTGAAAGTAAAAAACAAGGAACTAAAGACACAAAGCATTCTTCAAAAGCTTTAACGGCTCGCGTGCTTAGGTATAAGAGGAGCGACGCAATCTACTCCAACTACAGCAATGGAAGTTTTGTTGGACCTACTCCCACTGCAAAAACAGGTAGAAAAAGAAGGTCTTTTCAGTGCTCTGAGACTAAGGTGTACATCGCCTATTCAGAGACACATGAAAATAAGAGAACAAATCGGAGAGGAATTTCTGAAGTATCTCTGGGACACAATGTCTATACGACTTTGACGTAGCCGTTGAAGTGGACATTAATGACCTCCAAAGCAGTGTTCCAAGAATCGAACATCTGAAAGACAAACCGTTTATGTGGTACACCGACGCATCAAAAACTGCTAAGGGTACAGGAATTGGCATATACAGCCGGAGTCACAGGGAGTCCACTGTACTGGGCCAAGCTCCCACGGTACTACAGGCTGAAATTATAGTCATTGAAAAATGCGCACAAATCTGCCTAAAGAAACGTCCTAAAGGAGCGCAAATCTACATACTAACGGACAGCCAGGTAGCTCTAAGGAATTTAGCCCACAACTTTAATTCCAAGTTAACCTGGAACTGTAAACAAACCCTAAATCAAATGGTGAAAGGCAACAGACTCTCGCTAATGTGGTCACCGGGTCACCAGGGCATATATGGGAATGAAATGGCCGACGCACTCTCCAACAGCGGGGCCGAGGCTCCCTTCTTGGGCCCGGAGCCAACTTGTCGGCTTACAAAGACCCATTTAAGGGAGGGGCTAAGAAATGGGAAGAAGAGAAAAAGCAAACCCACTGGAAGAACTCGCCAGGACAGAGGC
The DNA here is from genome assembly GCA_944588485.1 of Phosphuga atrata. Lineage (NCBI taxonomy): Eukaryota > Metazoa > Arthropoda > Insecta > Coleoptera > Silphidae > Phosphuga > Phosphuga atrata. The sequence continues at coordinate 4,546,418 of OX155898.1, forward strand.
AAGCTAAAATGGTCATGATCTATTCTGCCGCAAAAACGAAGGCGATGCTAAGCTTCTCTAGAAGAGAAATCAGAACTTTGGTAGGCATACTCACAGGACATTGTCCGGTGAGATTTCACCTACACAAAATGGGAGAGGAGGTAGAAGTTGGCTGTAGATTATGTGAATCAGATAAAGAAACCACTGAACACATAATGTGCACATGTGTAGCGCTAGCACACATAAGGCTTGCCCATTTCGGGGTCGCCAAATTGACCACCTTGGAGCTGAGTAGCAAGCCTCTCAGGAATATCTTAGACTTCGTTCACGAAGTTGAATTTCTGGGAGAGTAATTTTAATAGGGTCAAGCACAATAGATCAAGTTGGTCGCAGTGCAGAAAAGCTTTGCAGCCGAACAATCTCCACAAAAAAAATGATGCAATTACGTCCTATACGTCCTTACGTCTCTACTCAAAGATGTTACTTAGATATACAAAAATGTATCCGTTGCAGTTATAAAAGTGTGTCCATCATAAATTTAAAGTCCAAATTGTACGTATATAATACTGATTTTAAGTTGTCAAAAAAAGCATATTGATATTGTGATTGATATTTGTAAAGCATATTGATTATTAATTTTTGTTTTTGTATAAGCAGTTTTTACGACCAAAAAGACGAACAAGCAAGCAAACCGAAGCACCGCACATAGCGCGCCAATAGACGCGTCACACGATCGAGCGCACAGTTTAACGTCTATCGCTTAACACGCAAGAAATGACGAATGATAGTTCGCCGAAACGTCGACAATCCGGTTCGTTTCAGTACCAACCCTCAACATCAACGCGGAATTCCCGAGAAAACAAATCAAAAAAGTTTCCGTGTAAAAGCGGGGACGCAACAACAAATTAACTTCCTGCATCATCGTTTTAATGAAGTTATCATTATTAATATCATCACCATTATACACTTCTCTTCTCAGCGGTGCCGTCTTCATCATTGAAGGTTGGCAACAATTTTGGTAAAAATTCTGCCTGTTCATATTAGTGAATTGCTGTTCATCTCTATCCAATCCCGAATGCTCTTGAGCCACGAGCACTTCCTTCTACCTGGTCCCCACTTCCCTTATATTTTTCCCTCCATAAGTAGTTGTAATAGCTCGTATTTGTTGTTACGGTAAACGTGTCCAATGTAAGATGTTTTTTGTTTTGCAATCGTACATAATATCATCTGACCTTTCCCATTCTTCTTAATACTTCTTTGTTTGTGACACTATCCATCCATAATATTCGAAGCATACGTCGGAAAATCTAGAACTCAAATGCTTGTATTTTCCTATGTATGTTCTTTCTCATAGTCTATGTCTCTACACCGTAAAGCAATATTGAATATATATATATATATATATATATATATAACATTGAACGAAACGGTAATGTGTGGTAAGGTTCAGGCTACTGTTTATTAACAGCTTCTGCATATTCATGAAGGTTGTTGTCGCTATATCTATTCGAGTTCGTACCTCTAAATCAGGGTCTAATGCCCGCCACAAACAAAACGGTCCACGGATCCACCGGTCTACCTGCGCAGGTACCGGAGCGTGTGTGGGAATAGACCTGTGCAGTTTTTTGAAGCTGCGCAGGCGACCGGAGCAAGATCGAAAATCAATTCTTAATAAAAATCAATTCAAAAAACTCAACTCAAAAAACATATTTTCTCTATTCTTATTTTGTTAATATGTAACTTTCCAGAGAGAATTTCTTTTACGGAAGATCTGTAGACAGTACATAGGTCGTAATACGTGATGAATTATCCGGTCCATATGACTTGTTTAAGAGGAAAACTAGACCTTTCATTCACTTTCTAATTATATTATGGGGAAGGCCTGATAGCAAAAGGAACGTTGAAGACTAAAATAAAACACAAACAAAAAATAAACTGTGCGATTTTAATAAATGTGATGACAAATGATCAGTATGTGAAGCTTGTTTTAGAAAAAACAAGATCAGATGGTATAGAGCAGAAGATATAAGTGTAATGTTCTATAAATGCCTGGCAGAACAGAAACATATCATTTTATCCAAAAGAGGACAAGAGAACCTGTCGGCCTCGTTGTTTATAGATCTAGAGCGTTAACAACAAATCTGGAGGTCCCGGCTTCGATTCCCGGAGCGAGTGTGAGCCGCATTTGTACGAGAAGACAAATGGGTAATTAATTAACGCCAATTTAAATAACACCTTGGTTTCTGGGTCTATAAAGTGAAAAATGTGGGCAAAATGCAATAGGCCACTTGGCCGCAGTGTTTAAAGGGTATCCACATTGGACCAAACATTATTTAAAAAAAAGAGGACAAAGGTAAAAGTGCAGGTAGAAAATTAATCAAAGTTTTTTTTATCGTGCAGTGGGACATAAAAACAGTAATGAGTATAAAAACCTCATTAGATTACATATCTCCGGATATTTGATAGTTACATATACTAAAATAGTTTGGTACGCCTTTCCCGGAGGGGGCGGGAGAAATGCGTGAAATCGGGTTTGTAGAATGAAAACGGACGATTTGAGTGATTTTCGAAAGAAATTTTGCCGGGAGACAGTGGTAAAATGTTTAGAAAACTCCAGACAATTGACCAATCTTTGAGAAATTGTGGTGCCGCCGAAGGCGGCGGGGGAGCTGCACGAAAACGAAATTTCCGTTTCTCGGCCGCCGAGCGGCCGAATTTGGACCGATCGCGGCGCGAATGGCGCTATCTGGAGCGCCGATTTTTTCCGCACAAAACTGTCGTCTCAAATTTTCGAGTCTTTGCTGAAAATTTAGAGAAAAGTGCGAAAAACCGAAACAAAAATATCGCAAGAAACGATCTTCATTGACGTTCTATTGCGAGCCGACCGCTGAACAGATCGCCTTCCCGTTTGCAGGTCCGGTTTCGTAGGTTCTTTCTCTCTGGGTCTTCCAAGAGGCCGAGCGATTTTTTGCAAAAATGGCCGTGCGGTACATGCTTTTGCAAAACCGGACGTTATCGGCTGCCAAACCGGAAGTGGTTGGAATTTTGCAATTTCTGCTAAACCGTTCGACGGAGGTCGACGGTATCTTGCGTACGATGTGTCGATTTGCCGATTCGCAGAAACCACGAGGTCGCCACGGCCGATAGTAGCAAACCGGTAGGATGTCAATCCGCAATCGAGATCTACAAAAGTACAAATGGCACAACTTCCTGCCCTACAGTGGCAGATCGAAAACAGACTGGACCGTGCCATAGGCTATTAAAAGTTGCAGAAAGTTCGCAACTGGCAAAGTTATTGTAAAAAAACGAAATTCGCATTTTGAGTCCTAGCTAAGAGGCACATGCGAATTTTTCAGAAATTTTTGAACGATGTCCTTCCACCGGAAATTGCCGACATTCTGAAACTAAGTTTGCACGTTTCACTTGCACGGTGCGCTCCCCAGAGCCCTGGGAAACGTCGCCCATTTTTCCCACGTCATATTTCATCCGTCTTTCAATTTTAGCAACTTTTACCGCAGCTATTCGAAAACTTCAACTATTTTCTGCAAGGATTGTAAATTTCGCTTCTTCGCCGGCTGCGGTTCGGCGTGGGCGAATTTTTCAAAATTCCTCAAATTTCGGGTACGTCAAAATCGGAATTTTCTTTCTACGACATTTGCGCTGCAACGAAGAACACCAGTTGGTGGTAACACATTTCCGCACTTTTACCTGCAAGTCCCGTCGCAAGATGATTCGAATTTTCAATTTTTTTTCCGCATTTTCTGAACGAAGAATTCACCAAGAAAACACATCGGCGCTACTGGCGGGACGCAAACACAAACGTCAACCCAAACGTCAAGTTAATTGTAATCTACTGCGACCGCTGAAAAATTTGTTCTCGGACAAAACTCAGACTTTTCGAACAATTCTGACCGAGAAGGGACCCCCCAGCAAGTTTCGCCCAGAAAAGTTTGTTCTTGAAATCAGTGGAAATCATTTTGGAACATGTGTTTTCAAATCATTTTGTCTGGCGGCGACCGCCGCCCCTCAAACTTGAACATAACAGAAATTAATAAATTCAAATAAATAACTATAAAATGAAAACTGCAAGAGATATATTGATGTTTCTTTCAGATCTATATAGATTATACATTTATCTATTGAAATTGACGTTTTGGTATTTTCATGGCCGATAGCCCGGGCACATAATTTTTTCTAATAAAGAAATATTTATTGAAAACTTGCTTTCAACTCTTTTTTCCAAGTCTCCAAAGTTTACCAAACATGAATTTAGCTCTACTTTATAGAGCAGATTTTCATCTAAAAATGGTGTAATTTTCATGTTTCCAAAGCGAACCGTTTGGCCGAAATTTTTTTTTGCAAACGAAAAAATTTAAAAACGAAATTTACAGAAGGGGTGCCCCTATGATACTTTTTGGGATTTTATATTTTTTACTTTTACGACCTAACCGAAGGATTTTACAAGATTTGCAAAGAATACTTTTTTGTAGACACCGACGTCTTACATACGGATATCCCGGTTATAATTTTCCATCTTGAGGCGTTGACGAGATATTTCCATAAAATTATTGAAGAGAAAATCATTCCTCACGACGTCCCCATTGTAGTGGGAGCGTTAAAATTTTGTCAACTCATACTTCTGGTGGATACCCATTCAGTAAAAGTTTCATTGAAATCCCTCAAATGTTAATACATTTTTTCGTAATTTTTGAATATTTTGAAATTTTCGTGTTCGTTTTTGATTGAAATCGTGATTGACATGTCTGGATTTGTTTAAAAAAATATTTTAATTAAAGTTTCAGACAACGTGGAACAATAAAGTTTCACACATTTGTAGAGAATTAGCCAGTCTATGATTTCCTTTAGTTAGTTTTGCAAAATATTTTATCTGGCGGCGGCCGCCGCCCCTAAAACTCGAACATAAGAAAAATTAATAAATTCAAATAACTATAAAATGAACACTGCAAGAGATATATTGAAATTTCTTTCAGATCTATATAGATTTTACATTTTTTTATTGGAATTGACGTTTTGGTATCTTCGTGGCCGATAGCCTTGACACAGAATTTTTGTAAATACAGAAATTTTGAAAAAAAAATTGAAGTTTTGTCAAATCTTTTTTTTGTCCATTTTTCCAAACTCTACCAAATATGCGTTTAACACTTATCACGCGATAGAGCAGATTTTCATTAAAAAAGCACACCGCGAAGCGGCAGATAAATCAAAACCACATACGCGCGGCAGCGCCGCGCGTATAATATAAAATATAAACCAGAACCGCGTAACCGCGTAAAATATAAACCAGATAAATCAAGACGGCATACGTATAGTCTTGATCAGATAAATCAAGATAATACGCGCGGCGCTGCCGCGCGTATGTGGTAAACCGGATAAATCAAGACGACATACGCGCAGCAGCGCCGCGCGTATGTGGTCTTGATCAGATAAATCCAAATAAAGATCCAAAAGCTTAAGGCAATGTGGCACAACACATTTTTTATCGATATATTAAAAGACTACCGCCACCATTTATTTGTACAGCATTGCGTGAAATTTAAACATAAAGCGGGTTTTGAATGGCATATTCTTTCAAAAACTCTATTGCTAGGCCACGCTTTTAAAGCGCTTTGATTGGCACAGTCTGGCAGTATATTTACAATAAACTATAGTCTATCACATGCCGCACCAGGTGGCGATGAAAGCGCCAGTGGCACTTTTACACTTAAATTTTCCATTTATGGTTGCATACAGGGTTGCATACCGCCAAGCGGCAGAACAATTGCCAGATAAAAACACCACATGATTCCTTCATCCTCATCAGTGGAGTGCAACTGTAAATTCTCCACAATATTCCATCCTCATTAACTATTTCACCCTCTACAACTATTCCACCCTAAAACAACAATTACACCCACAACAACTATTTCATCTTCATCACTATTTCACTTAAAAAAAACATGTACTAGTAATAAACAAATGTAATTATTGAAATAAAACACATGTTGTTTATAACATGTAAATTGTTGTTTAAATTGTTATGTAAATTGTTGTTTATAACATGTTGTGCATAACATGTTGTCAGTTGCACACTTCGAATCATAGTAGCCATGTATTATTAATTAACAATTTGGATAAATTAATTGCACTTATTGTATTAATTATTAACCTTATTATATTAATTATCAAATAATAGTAATTAATAGATGCATCCCTAGAGTATGTAGTAGGCTAATGTATCCTAGCTAATTTAGTCAATTTGCATAATACTATTGTGTTTGAGTATACAATTAATCACAGAATGTAGTTTATGCATTGCTGCTTTGCTTAGAGACAAAACAATGTATAATTGTTTTGTTCCCGGAGACACATTATAGGAGGATATATTAAACTGCATGTAATTTAGAGTTTATTCTTGACTCTAAATTTTCATAAACTATATTATTATTATGAATAGGATGGTTGCGACTGTTACTACGTGGTAATTCATACTTACATTGAAATTAAAAATTCACTATGTTTTAACCACACTTATCTAATTGTAAGTGTGGTTAAAACATAGTGAATTTTTCATTTCTATCTAAATATTATTATTAGTCATTTCTTGCAGTTTCGCTGCTATAGATTTTGATATCTGGTAAAGTTGTTTTAAAAAGAAAAATCTAAATACAACTTTTCACGTCTGTAATCTCTTCGAATCTTAAGACATCCTCATAACAAATCAAGCACCCCTTTCCTCTTGCTTGATCAGATGGTCATAGGATCATAAAATTAATATTTCTTTATTGTTAAAGCATAATTGAAATTTTAGTAACGGGGTAGCTGCGGATAATTAAACTACAGACTCGGAGACCTGTAACTGTTTATTACTCTACTACATATACTGTCGACGGTTCTGCGCTTGTTGTCAGATGTGTACTTTACAGTTGTCGGAGACGTTCTACCTGGTCGAGCCCTCGGTAAAACGCATCTTACCTCCCGGGAACTTGGCGAGGGAGGCTTTTCGTTGTCCCGACTGGTTATCCGTTTTTCCCTCCACTACTTCGTCCTGACGCCTAGTAACACCAAGGAAAAACCGGCGTCGTTATTCAAGGGGAAAAAACAGCGTTGTTGTTCGGGGAAAACCGAACACCTGGGTCCTAAATACCTGGCTCATAAAACGGTCTGGGCCAGATTATAGGAATAATCTTTGTGGAAAGACCGAAAAGATTAGTTTGAGGAAAACCCGAATCTCTGTTGCAGTCTGGGATGACATTAATATTAACATAACATAATAATAATAAATTAATGAGTCCCTACAGGACCCCCCTGCTAGTGATTAACAATACAAGTCTGCACGATGTTACGATGATTTACGATCTTACAAAATTGCAGATTATCAGTGGTTACATTGTCGAGGAAACAAAGCGGTTTCGGTGTTTGATTAGCGGGTTTATCCGTAGCCCGCCTGGTAATATTCGGTGAATCTAACGCGGCCTCCTGATCTTGTTCGGAGGCCTGGGACGGTGTTGGGATTGACAGGTTGGGGTGCAAGCGCTGGTGCAGGTTGCTTGGGTGTCGCCCGCGTCGTCCGGGGGGTCGTCGTCGGAATCGCTCACCAGCTCTGGTTCTTCGATGTTCTCGTCGATGATGTACGCAGGTTTGAGTCTATCGATCGTAACTGGTACGTGTCTTCCCCGCATCAAGAGAATGCAAACCTTGTCATTGCGAGAAATAACTTCGTACGGCCCATCGTACGGCAGTTGGAGAGGTCCCTTTGGTGCGTTGTGGCGCACAAAAACGTGGGTAGCAGTGACGAGATCCTTGAAGACGAAGATTCTGCGCTCACCGTACCTGGACCTACTGACTGGACGGAGTGCCTCGAAGCGTTGACGAAGTTCTTTTACGAATTGATGGAGGGCCAAACGTAGCGCTGTGTCATCAGTTTCGTTGTTGCCCTGACCCCAGGATGAGACAGCCCGTGGATGGCGTCGAAGGCTGCCCTGCGGAGCGGTGCCGTGAGGAAAGGCCTAGCAGTGGGTGTTTTTACGTCGCAGAGGATCGCGGCGTCTGAAACCGGAATGCGGATTTGTCGCAAGTCCAGCTCCGAGTTGTCGTCTTGCAAGAATCCTTGAAGTTCCGGATCTTGTTGCTGCGATGCCGCCAGAGCCTCGAAGTCCATTGAAACAGTGATCTCGTCGACCCTGGATAGAGCGTCGGCGACGACGTTGTCTTACCCTGCGATGTGCTTGATGTCGGTTGTGAATTGGCTAATCAGGTCCAGGTGACGGAATTGGCGTGGCGAGCATTTGTCGGACCTCTGGCGAAAATAATCGGCTTGTGGTCCGTCAGAATGGTGAACGGACGGCCCTCGACCATGTGCCTGAAATGCTGGACAGCACACTAAATCGCTAGGAGCTCCCGATCGTATGCGCTATACTTGTTCTCGGAGCCACTAAGCTTCTTTGAAAAGAATCCAAGCGGCTCCCAGTGGTCGTCGACTCGTTGTTGAAGGACGGCGCCTATGCTGTAGTCCGACGCGTCACACACCAGGGACAGGTCTGCGCCGGCTCGAGGGTGCGCTAGGAGTAAGTGGGTCCGCGGCGGCCAGCTCCTCCTTGCACTGCATGAAGGCTGCCTCGGCTCCGTTGTTCCAATGAATCGGCGTGCTCCCCTTGATGTTACCTTTGAGAAGGTCGTTGATGGTCGTCTGTGTTTTAGTGGCCTTGGTTAGAAACATGCGATAAAAGTTGAGCATCCCCAAGAACTGCCGTAGTCCCTTGTCAGTTTTCGGCTTCTTATATTCTCGGATAGCGGCGACTTTTTCCGGAAGCGGTTCTGTTCCTCTCTCGGAGACGCGGTACCTCAGAAACTGTATGTTTGCTGCTCCGAAACAGCACTTGTTGGGGTTGATCACGACGCCAAATTACCGCAATCGTTCGAACAGGATTTGCAGATGACTACGATGTTCCTCTTCGGACGATGATGCCACCAAGATGTCGTCTATGTAAGCGTAGCAGAAATCCAAACCGCGGAGGATTTCGTCGATGAACCGCTGGAACGTTTGCGCGGCGTTTCACAACCCGAAGCTCATGGGCGGAAACTCGAATAGTCCGAATGGTGTGGTAATGGCCGTCTTAGGGACGTCTTCAGCGACTGGAATTTGGCGATAAGTTCTTACCAGATCCATCGAGGTGAAGATCTTCCCATTGAGTGTCTGCGCAAAGCCTTCTATGTGGCGCACCGGGTAACGATCCGGGATGGTGCGTGCGTTGAGGGCGCGGTCTCCACAGGGACGCCATTCGTCGCCTTTCTTTGGCACCATGTGTAACTGAGAAGCCCCACTGCTCTCGGACGGACGGCAAATGCCCAACCGCAGCATGGACTCCTTTCTGGCGTTCAACAGTCGGTCCGGGGCAACTCGACGCGGTCTTGCGGCTTCGGGTGGTCCGGGCGTCGTATGCATGTGGTGGACGGTGCTGTGTTTTACCGTTGGTGCCCTGCATGCCCCGTCGGGTCGCGTGATTTCCGGGTAGCGCTGCAAAAGCTCGTGATAGTCGGAATTTCTGGTGACGATTTTGTCACTCGCGATGTTACCCAAACTCCGCCTATTTCCGGTAGTCTTGATTTGCGTCAGGCGATCCACGAGATTTTTTTTCGCACGTCTACCAGCAGGCCGTAGTGAGCCACGAAATCGGCGCCAATACTCGCGCGTGACACGTCCGCGATCACAAGGTTCCACGTGAAGTCGCGTTTCAACCCGAAATCTAATGTTATTGTCACTGAGCCGTACGTCGCAATCGGCGTGCTGTTTGCTGCGGAAAGTTCGAAGTTCGTCTTTGTCCGGCGACCGCGCACTAGTTTACGGGAAAAAATGCACAGATCCGAGCCAGTGTCTATCAGGAATTGCGTGCCGCTAGAGCGATCCGACACGAACAAGCGGCGTACGTTTGGGCAGCCGTCGCTTGCCGCCATAAGCGATGGCCCGCGATCGGCGTTTAACTTGCACGGAGGGCTGCATTTGCGCGCACTGTCACCGAACGTAAAATGGTACCAGCACATTCCGTCGTACTGGACTGCAAGGCGAGAACCTGAGCGGCCGTGGTTCGACGGTGACCGATCCGAGCGGTCTCGGCTGATTGAACGGCTGCGGCGCGCTTGCTGGAGCTCCGACCTAATGGCCGAGATTTCCCGTCGGTGGTCGATCTGCACCTCAGCCAATTGCCGTTGGAGGTTGGTCAATTGCTTCAAGATCTTCGACTCGCGATGACACGATGACACTGCGGATACCTGGTTTCGCGGCCGTAGGGTCCTGATCGAGTCCATGATGTTGTCCGCGATTCTGGCCAACTCGTCGAGGGAGGTGTCTTCTCGTTGTGTCGCGAGGCAGGCCCGCACGACCGCGTCGAGGCGGTCCATCCAGAGCACCGTGATGATGTCCTGGGCCCCGGGTTCCCCTGCGAGCAGTTGCAGTTGTCGCAAAAATTGAGACGGAGTTCGGTCGACGATGTCCTGGCGCTCCAAAAACTGCCTTGTCCGCTGTTGCTGTGATCTTCCGAGTCTCCGGAGAAGTGTGTCCTTCAGCTTCTGATATGTGTCGTCTGCTTCCCTCGGTGGGTCGAGCAGTAGGTCGCGGATCTCCTTGGCGTACCGCGACTCGAGCGACGTACCGACGTGCTCGAATTTCTCGGTACTGGTAGTGATACCGGCGTTTTTCAATGCCCAATCAACTTGTTGGAACCAGAGGTCCGGGTCCTCTAGTAGAAACTAGCAGTCACACTCGCGCCCCGTTTGAGTTATTCGCCATGGCTTGTAAGCTACGCAGATCACGTCGGGGTCACCACTTTAGTAACGGGGTAGCTGCGGATAAATAAAACGACAGACTCGGAGATGTGTAACTGCTTATTACTCTTCTACATATACTGTCGACGGTTCGGCGTTTGTTGTCAGATGTGTACTTTACAGTTGTCGGAGACGTTCTACCTGGTCGAGCCCTCAGTAAAACGCATCTTACCTCCCGGGAACTTGGTGAGGGAGGCTTTTCGTTGTACCGATTGGTTATCCGTTTTTCCATCCACCACTTGGTCCTAACGCCGAGTAACACCAAGGAAAAACCGGCCTCGTTATTTAAGAAAAAAACAGCGTTGTTGTTCGGGGAAAACCGAACCCCAGGTGTTCGGTTTTTCCGCTCCATCCCGCTCATAAAACGGTCTGGGCCAGATTATAGGAATAATCTTTGAGGATAGACCGAAAAGATTAGGTTGAGGAAAACCCGAATCTTTGTTGCAGTTTGGGATGACATTAATATTAACATATCATAATAATAATAAATTAATTAGGCCCTACAAAATAGCACCTCAAAATCTTGAGAAGTGTCGGATTGTGATATATCCTCATAATAACTGCAATTTCATTCACCTCAGTTTAATTATTTCTTAAACAAGGATTTTTAGGATTCAGGAAAAATTGAAAGTAAAGTGTTTCCTGGTTTAGATATCACCATTCTTAAAAATTCTTCCCACATTTTTAATATTAACTGGTGTTAAGACCCAATAATTTAATTTCGTTGTGGTCGTAAAACCTTCTTTTTTTTACATAATTTTTAAATATATTAAGAAAATCAATATCGTATCTTAACACTCAACAGCTGGTATTTGTTATGATCGTAAACCAGTTTTAATTTACATAGTTTATGTATATTTAGGATGATAAATATAGTTATCTAAAACCCTTCGAGGCGGACAGTTTTATAAAACCCAACAGCTGCAAATAGTATTTTTAAGCCCAAGAACCAATGTTTGTTGTGGATTAAACCAAGTAGATTGAAATTTTATTTTCTTTACTATGTAAGTTTGTTTATTTTTAAATGCTTTGATACGTGTATTTCGGGTTGGAATTTTAAGTATCAATAAGGGCAGATAATTAGAAGGCGGAATTGAGTTTTCCTGCTTTGAAAAATATACAAATCAAAACAACCACTTTAATACGTAACTTTCTCAGCTCGAAGATAATAGAAAGACTCCAACGTTTATCGAATGATAAATAATTACCGCGATGTAACATTTGCTCCTTCGAACGGGATAAAAAACTAGTGACTTGTGGATACAAATACACAGATAAGAATTGAAACCGAAAATCAACAGGAAACAAAGAAAACACATTGGTTCTGCGAACGAGTGAGTAGAACTTAATAAAAATGGAGGGAGAAAATGAGGTATTAATGAAACAATTCAACATTAAGAAGATAAGTCTGATATCATTGTTGCGAACTGGTAATTTGGTATGGTGCTGCTCTAGGATCAGGACAATGGATGAATTAATTACACGCAAATATGTCCTTTATATGTAATTAAATACTACTTATCTACTAATATCTTACAATATGTACAACTAATCGCTAACTTATTACAATAATTACTAACTAACAACAATACACTTAATTCTACGATACTTGTGGTCGAAACCCGGAATTTACTTCGACGAAAATACGGAGGTTCGTTTTCAAAACTCAAATTACTCTCTTGCTAGCTCAATTCTGACTGCCCCTTTTTAACTTCCCCTCTACCTCATCACCTCGGTCTTGGTGTGAGTCCTCCCCTAATCTTTATGGAAAATTTCCAGAACTCATAAAACAAAATCCTCTCTCTAAGTTCGAGCGTCTGCCCGCATGATTTAGATAAGCCAGACTAATGGTCCCAAATAAACAAAAACTAATCGGGTGTCCACTTAGTTTTCTTTGCCGGCTCGTGAGAAACTCAAATTCTTTGAAACCAAAATCGCGAGATCACAACAATAGTTTGTACTGTATCCTGAACTACTACTATCCTACTAACGTCTTGTGGCGTATATCTGTGTTAATGTTATCACCATACAGTTGTGATGATGCGGGACCGTCGTGTGACTATTCGAGAAATTGCGACTGGAGTTGTGGTCATCAGAAAATTGGCGACTCCATCACGACTCCAATGCTCCAGCACATTCTAAGCACTTGGTTCACATTTTTTTAGGACTCTTATGGTTCTACAGGCTCCTTACTCTCCTGATAAGTCCCCCTGCGATTCCCCAAAGTCAAGGCATTTTAAATTTTGCCGCTTGTTTAGTCTAAAACCCATAATCTCCTCCCCCTCCCCTCGCCCAATAAATTACCAATTTGAATCAACCCTTATCTACGAATATGCCCACCCCTCATTTTGAATTTTCCCGCTATTTGCATCGCTCGCTAATTACCGCGCCATCTACACAAACACACTAGGCCACGTACAGAATTACTGATAAGCTAGGTGGTGTGAAGCAGTTTTGCTCCACCCGGTTTATGGAGACTACATGGGTGGCGACCATAAGGGGAGGCGGCGCTAGAACATATAACCTTCCACTACTACTTTCGCACATACAAATTTTGAACATTCAAATTCAAAATAAACAAAAACGAAGGGTCTTCGCCTATCGAAGGACTCTAGTCGTAGGAATGAAAAACCATCGATAAGTGTGGAGTACCTATATGTGTTTAACAGACCAACAGACCACTAGTTCTCCTATTTGTAGACTTTCACAAAGCTTTTGACACCATTGAGGTTAAAGCTATACTAAACACCCTGAAAGAATGTCGAGTAGATTATAGATATTTAAAACTCATCTATAATATATACAGAAACGCTACTATGTCAGTTAGACTACATGAAACTAGCAACCCCATTGAAATCGGAAGAGGTGTGAGACAAGGAGACACCGTGTCTCCTAAATTATTTATTACTGTTCTAGAACATGCCTTCAAAAAACTCGACTGGGACACAAAGGGAATAAACATAGATGGTCGGAACCTTAGCCACCTCCGCTTCGCGGACGACATAGTCCTAACAACTGACGATTTGGGAGAGGCGAGACAAATGCTCTGCGAATTGGAGGAGGCATGCTCCGGGGTTGGTCTGAAAATGAACTTCTCCAAAACGAAGATCATGACAAATCTCGTCATGAGCGAAACTATAAACATCGATAACACCGAAATCGAATGGGTCGAAAAATATATGTACCTGGGCCACGAGGTAAGAATACCTAGAGACAATCAAACATGCGAGCTGCACAGAAGAATCGGCCTAGGATGGGCGGCCTATAGAAAGTTAAAACATTTCTTCAAGAGCGAACTCCCCATCTACCAGAAAAGAAAAGTGTTCGACCAATGCGTTCTGCCAGTGCTCACATATGGCGCAGAAACACTCACCTTAACGACGACATTCGACGCGAAAAAACTCAAAGTAGCACAACGCAAGATGGAAAGGTCAATGATTGGATTGAGTTTGAGAGACCACGTCACAAACCAGGACCTGCGGCGAAGAACCGGCGTGAAAGACATCGTCGAGCAAATAACCACATTAAAGTGGAATTGGGCGGGACACGTGGCCAGAACGGGCGACGACAGGTGGACAAAGAGGATGTTGGAATGGAGGCCTCGCACCGATAAGCGAAACAGAGGAAGACCACCTACACGTTGGACCGATGACCTGAAAAGAATCGCAAATATTTGGATCCAGGCAGGCCAAGATAGAAATGGGTGAAGGGCCATGAGGGAGGCCTATGTCCAGCAGTGGACTTTCTAAGGGCTCGTTGATGAGTATATTAACTAAACTTACATTTCGTGTGCCTAGCCACACGGGACTGGTGGGTAACGAAATGGCGGATATGCTAGCAAAAGATGGAGCCTGCAAGGGAAACATCATTGCTGAAAGCGGACCCTACATTACCAAGACCACGACCCGAAATAAAATCTGTAAATGGGTAGCAACTAAGCACCGACTACAGTTGGTCAATTTGAATGGTCTGAAAAACAGCAAACGAATGTTAGTAAACCTATCGGAAACTCTAACTGTTGAAATACTGCAACTACCAAGGAAGCAGATCGCAATTGTGGTAGGCCTACTTACAGGACACTGCCCACTACGAGAACACCTGTATAAAATGGGTATCTGGCAGGATGAACCTTTATGCAGTTTATGCTATGAGGAGGACGAAACTGCCGCCCATATAATCTTCCACTGTGAAGCAATTGCACGTAGGAGACACAAGCTTGATATTACAGCTGAGAGAGTCCCCGTGAAAACATGGCACAAAGAATCCTGGACCTGATAGAGGGACTGGATCTATTTGCATGAACGAAACAATGTGGGGAAATACAATAGGTCAATGGGCCGCAGTGTTTTAAGGGCTAACCCCCCTGGACCCACGTTGGTTAGAGAAAAAAAAAATATTCAAAAGGATTTTTCCACATATTCCCATAAAATCTCTTTTTTAATGTCATCCAATTAAAATTTCAGAACAAAGAGGTGCCATTAAACGACCGGATTTTCTGAGAGATGTCAGAAATTTTTATAATAACTGCTTGGAATATCTTGAAGAATAGACAGTTCAATACGAGAATATTAAAAAAATGCATTGAGTGACACTAAAAAAAGCAGATTTTATGGGAAAATATGGAAAAATCTTATTTTAATTTTTTTCTAAAAAGCGGGACATTTTAAAAATCGGCGGGACGCGGGAATGTCTTCCAAAAAGCGGAACTATCCTGCCAAAATCGACACGTGTGGTCACTTTAGCTTAGCATTACAGCAAATGGGATCCCTGTGAAAAACATAGCGCAAAGACTCCTAGAACGGATACAATGGCTGGATCTATTCGCATGATCAAAACATTGTGAGGAAATGTGAGGAATTGTGAGGAAATTTAACAAGGCCGCAGTGTTTTTAGGGCTTACAGCTCTTGGCACACATTGGTTGCAAAAAAACCATCAGCTTTTTTAGGCGATTTAGCTTAAGTCGATCGGCGATCAGGCGAAATTAGTCCAAATTTTGAGGTTTCTTTCTCAACCCTTCCCAGAAGTTCGATAATAGCACGCGATAAAGGTAAGAAAAAATTTGGTAAAGTATCTATATTTTGGAAACAAATACTTTGGAAAAAAAATTGCATAAAATAAAATCAAACAATATATTTTAATTTATATTTCTACAATAAATAATTTAACATAATTAAATAAACAAACAAATAAATAAATTTCGTAATAAATTAAACATTAACAAATAAATAACTACAATAGGTTTTTCAAGCAACTTGTTAGTAGGAAAATTATTATGAAGAATAAGAAATTTGTTTTATATATAGAAAATAAAATGAATAAAAGAGGAAGCATGGCGTGTAATTGAGACGTCTTTGAAGTGAAGTTGTCATTAAAAAGCAAAAATAGAAAGTAATAAAGAAGTTATTAAAACTATAAATTCAATAGCGCAATAAAGAGATATGAAAAGAAATAGATTACATGAGGTGCAGCTGCTGTATTTACCTCGCTATATTAACTATTTCATCTCAATCAATACCCTTATTTATTTGCGGGTCAGTCTTTTGTACAATTCAATAAATTGTTTTGTTAACATTTTAGAACATACATGTATTTAAGCCCCTGCACCTAGTTCTAAATAGATTTGTTTAATCTAATAGTTTCTGTTAAGAAAGCGAAGAAGCGATGATCTTCATCCAGAATGACCTGAAAGAATATTTATATTTAGTCTTTCGCGAACACTTTCCCTTCAAACTATGGAATAATCCATCAATAACCTAGAAATTATATAAGTTTCAGTTAATTTCTTCAAAATTTAGACCAAATATATTGATTATTGAAATAAATAGAAAATTCTGCTATTAATGAAGAAATATGATTTTTGCAACGAAAAATATATGAAATTGGATGGAAAGAATCCGAATCCAATTTCAGGGAATATCTGCGGCTGGGAAAGAAAGAGGGAATATCTGCGGCAAATCAAAGTACCGCCAAACAGTTTAAAACCCGGAGTTTTCTTTTTAAATCAAAATGTTTCTCTTTAAATCAAAACGTATTCACTAACAAATCTGATTTTCGGATTTAATGTAATGCAACAGCTGTATATGTAATCTCATGTAGTACATTAACGTTTCAATAGGTTATATTTATTAACTGTGCAAAGTTTTTTTGTTCGCATTGAATAAATATAAATGAATACTAACGTAATTATCACTCTAATAGTCAAAATATCTCAAAATATCTTCCTCTAAAAATATATTTATTGGAGGATTGCTAAAATATATAACGGGTTGGCCATTTTCGACGAAAAGATTGGACAACACTGTAACTTTTTACAGAGATGCCAGATCGACTAATGGTATACCGCGTTTTAAGCGTCAGTCAAATGCCCGGCATACACACAATGGTTCACCGGAGAGGTCTATGCAGGTTTGCCTGCGCAGGTAGACCGGAGCGTGTATGGGAATAGACCTGTGCAGTTTCTGCGCAGGCAAACCTGCACATGTCACCTCTCCGGTAGACCGTAGCGTGTATGGCGGGCATAATAAGGAGATTTGCGTCATGGAACACGCCACGTGAACGCTCTAAGATTGTTGAATTTTACATTCAACAAAACAAGTCAATTGTTTAATTAACAGGGAAACGTCAAGAGGACTGAGAAATTAAAGTATCTCGGCGAATGGATTGAACCAAACTTATTGGAAAGAGCATCATTATCGAAGAGAGTCAACAAGTTAGAGCTAACCTATCGACTGACTAAGAACACTTACAACAAGAAATGGCTGTCACGCAACCTGAAACTTAAGCACATCAGTCTTAGAACCAGAAGCATTATACGTGGTCTGTTAGAAAAGTATCCGACCATATTTTTTATTTTGAAAACCTGATGGAATTGAATCAAGTGCGCTGGCATGAGTCGACCTTGAACCTTCGTGCGCATGCGTGATTTTTTTCCCGCCTATAGATAGCGTCAGTTGCTGTCGAGCATTGTGCGAGTGACGTAGCGTGTTCAATGCAAGTAAAATGACGGAACGACTGGAACAGCTCTACTGCATCAAATTTTGCTAGAAACTGGGCGAAAACCAGCTGGAAACAATTCGGAAGATTCAGACGGCTTTCGGTGACAATGCTATGGGCATAACACACAGATTATGGAGTGGTACAACCGGTTTAAAAACGGTCGCACATCGGTGGAAAGCGAGCCAAGCTCTGGTCGGGCATCAACAAGCCGAAATGACCATGTCATTGCCAAAGTGAACGCTGTGGTGATGCGGGACCGTCGTGTGACTATTCGAGAAATTGAGACTGGAGTTGTGGTCATCAGAAAATTGGCGACTCCATCACGACTCCAATGCTCCAGCACATTCTTCGCACTTGGTTCACAATTTTCTAGGACTCCTCTGGTTCTACAGGTTCCTTACTCTCCTGATATGCCCCCCCTGCGACTTCTGGCTATTCCCCAAAGTCAAAAGCCATTGAAAGGAACGCGATTTCAGACAAGAGAGAACATTATGGCTGCAACGACAGCCGAGCTAAAGTCTATTCCGCAAGAGGCTTTTTCGGAATGCTTCCAACAATGGCAGCACCGCTGGGAGAAGTGTGTGGAGTCCCAAAGAGACTACTTTTAGGGTGATTAGGTTTCCAGCGCTCCAGGTATGCCAGTTTTCTTTACCGGCTAAAAGTCGTATACTTTTCTAACAGACCACGTATGCCATGGAGTGTCTTTCCTTGATCCGAAGAGGTCTGGTAGAGAAATAGGAAATCAGAGAGAGGAGAATCGTCAGGAAAATCCTAAGCCCGGTAAAGGTAGATGGGGATTTCCGAAGGCGACATAACTCTGAGCTCTACGAACATATTGAGATGCTCTTTGACTGTGCAAGGAAGAAGCTTTCTACGGCCACGATACAAGATTGCCTCCAAACCGACTAATCAACCGTCTGTTCACCTTCTGGCAAAACATGAAGGTTCGTACCACTTGGTTGACAGAAACCGAGAAGGATATTAAAGAACTGGGAATAACAGATCTCCAAAACAGACAGTCTGTGAGATGCACCCTGAAGGTCCGTGGATTTCAGGAAAAACCCCGAAGGAAAGATACCTCCTGGAGAGAAGAGAGAAAGGAGTTACACCGGCAGAAGATGCGACAATACTGGACAAAGATCAAAGCCCAACAATTGAACAAGCGTGGTCCAAATTAGGCCTATTCGAAACAAGAAGAAGAAAACAAGTCAATTGTGAAAACGCAACGTGAATGGAGGAAAATTAATAAAGTGAAAACTGCGCCTTCTGCAACTACATTGTATCGATTGTATGATTTATAACTGGTGCGGCACTTACTAACCCCAAGCGTCCAAATATAAAGTGACCAAGGCGATCAAATGATAATATCGCACTCGTACAGCCCAGTGTTGTCAAGTCTCCAACAACATCTCTAAAACGTCGTTCTAAGCAGTTTAGCATAAAACGATCCATGAAGTTCAATTGACACGAAAACTGTTGCCTCCTGATAAGCCACGTCGATTGATATGGGCTCAAACAGTCATTGAAATGGCTGCAGATGACGGGCATTTTTTGGCAGAAAATTATAATGAGCGACCGTAACCGTAAACAAACCGTAAACTAATAAAATTGCCATTTCTTCTTCTTCTTATGACGCCCTCTCCTTTCGAAGGTTGGCGATCCACAGGTAACATTGTTCTGGACACAGCAGCTCGAAAGATTTCGATGGAAGAGCACCCAAACCATTTTCTGAGGTCTTTCAACCAGGAGTTCTGACGTCTACCAACAGACTTTTCCCTTGAATCTTTCCTTCAATTATTAGTCTCAGCAGTTCATACTTATTGCCTCTCGTGTGTAGTTTTTCTTGCTTTAATGAGGGCCATTAGTTCTTTTGGCTTCTTCGTTCGTCTAAGCACTTCTTCAATCGTAATTCGTTGGAGCCATGAGATGCGTAGCATACGGCGATATAAGCACATTTCAAACGCCTCAATTTTCTTTTCAGTTGCAGTTGAGTCCATGGTCCAGCATTCACATCCATACAGCAACACAGTTGAGACATAACATCTAATCATGCGAACACCCTGAGCTCCAAACTCAGATCAGGACTAGTAAAAAATCTTCTCATGTTGATGAATGTTTTCCTGGCTTGTTCGATTCTGCAACGGATCTCTCCTTTTGGATAGCACCACGCGTTGACTATGGTACCCAGACATTTAAAACATGAGACTTGTTCAATCCGATTGCCTTTAATCAAAATTGTTTCAGCAGTGGGTCTCTTGGAGAAGACTAGCAGTTTGGTCTTTGATATATTTATGTCCAATCCATGATGCTCACTATATGTTTCGCAAGCTGACGAAAGGGTACTTATCTTGCCGGAGTAAAATTTTCAGTACCGGCCAAAACGTGAACTTAGGTCAAAATTTCATGTTTTGAGTTTTTTTGCAGCAAACGCTACCTACATATCTCAAGAACAACTAGAAACCAGTTTTATTTGATTATTTACCCGGTAGATATCATAAAAGTCAATTTTTCCAAACCTCTACCCAAGAAACAAAAAGGACCTTTAAGATTAAAGGACCAAAAGACTTTTTGTACCTTAAACTTCAAAATGCCATAACTTTGGCAATTTTTGACAATTTTGCGCAATTCTTGTGGCGTTCTCTTCAGAATTTTGTTCTTTGTCCAGTGGCATCTAAAACTCAATTTTCACCTATGGCAAGATAAGGTCCCTATCGCCAGCTTAAGTCACAAGTTCAGTTATTCTATTCATCATATTTTCTAGGTCTGATATGTTATCGGCAAGGACAACGGTGTCGTCTGCGTACCTGATATTTGTGATACTTACTACATTTATTTTGATACCTCCCATGTCTTCCGCTAAAGCTTCTTTGAAAATTCTCGGAATAGATGTTGAATAGAAGTAGTGACAATATACAGCCCTGTCGTACGCCTCTTCGGATTGACACAGTGTCAGATGTTCCTCCGTCTATTCTTACTTCGGAAATCTGGTACCAGTAGAGTAGAGCCATTTCTACCGAAAACTCTCAAATTATTCATGAGGAGTCTCTCTACGACGAAAAAGTTACTGTTTGGTGCGGTATTTGTGCTAATATGGTCATCGGGTCGTACTTTTTCGAAGATTTTCAACATTTTAAACCCCGAAAATGTTGAAAATCTTCGAAAAAGTAATAAGGCTTCTCTTCATCTTATTCGGCATTTTTTACGGTCCGTTTCGTCCTTCTCTATTGCTGTTATGACAGTTTTTGCCAGCTTCTCCACTGCGTCCCAGCATTCTCTGCTTTATAGCATTGTCTCCTGCAGGTTTCCAGGAGTTAACTTTCCTACCAACTGTATTTCCCTTTCCAACCGTTGTTTTGCCCATCTGGGGCAATTGAAAAATGTATGATGGCAAACACCCACCAGGTGCGGGCTTTTTTACGGTCCGTTTCGTCCTTCTCTATTGCTGCTATGACAGTTTTCGCCAGCTTCTCCACTGAGTCCTAGCATTCTCCTCTGTGTAGCATAGTCTCCAGCAAGTTTCCAGGAGTTAACTTTCCTACCACCTTCATTTCCCTTTCCAGCCTTTGTTTCGCCCAACTGGGGCAGTTGAAAATTGTATGATGGCAAACATCCACCAGGTGCGAGCTTTTTTATTGTCCGTTTCGTCCTTCTCTATTGCTGTTATGACAGATGTCGCCAGCTTCTCCACTGAGTCCCAGCATTCTCCGCTTTGTAACATTGTCTCCTGCAAGTTTCCAGGAGTTAAATTTCCTACCACCTTTATTTCCCTTACCAGCCGTTGGTTCGCCCATATGGGACAGTTGAAAAATGTATGATGGCAAACATCCACTAGGTGCGGGCTTTTTTACGGTCCGTTTCGTCCTTCTCTATTGCTGCTATGACAGTTTTCGCCAGTTTCTCCACTGAGTCCCAGCATTCTCCGCTTTGTAGCATTGTCTCCAGCAGGTTTCCAGGAGTTAACTTTCCTACCACCTTTAATTTCCTTTCCAGCCGTTGTTTCGCCCATCTGGGGCAGTTGAAAAATATATGATGGCAAACATCCACCAGGTGCGGGCTTTTTTTCGGTCCGTTTCGTCCTTCACTATTGCTGCTATGACAGTTTTCGCCAGCTTCTCCACTGAGTCCCAGCATTCTCCGCTTTGCAGCATTGTCTCCTGCAGGTTTTCAGGGGTTAGCTTTCCTAGCACCTTCATTTCCATTTCCAGCCGTTGTTTCGCCCATCTGAGGCAGTTGAAAAACGTATGATTGCAAACATCCACCAGGTATGGGCTTTTTTACGGTCCGTTTCGTCCTTCTCTATTGCTGCTATGACAGTTTTCGCCAGCTTCTCCACTGAGTCTCAGCATTCTCCGCTTTGTAGCATTGTCTCCAGCAGGTTTCCAGGAGTTAACTTTCATACCACCTTTATTTCCTTTTCCAGCCTTTGTTTCGCCCATCTGAGGCAGTTGAAAAACGTATGATGGCAAACATCCACCAGGTGCGGGCTTTTTTACGGTCCGTTTCGTCCTTCTCTATTGCTGCTATGACAGTTTTCGCCAGCTTCTCCACTGAGTCTCAGCATTCTCCGCTTTGTAGCATTGTCTCCTGCAAGTTTCCAGGAGTTAACTTTCCTACCATCTTTATTTCCCTTTCCAGCCGTTGTTTCGCCCATCTGGCGCAGTTGAAAAATGTATGGTAGCAATCATCCACCAGGTCCAGGCAGTAGACACAATTTTTGGTCTCCCTCAGATGTCTGCACTAGAGAATAGGGAAAGATCTTATGTTCTATTCCCACCGCCATCACATGACGTGGGGACGTGGGGTTACATAGCCCTCACACCCCCTTTAGCGTGGGGTAACATACACCTAACACTCCCTTTAGCGTGGGGTTACAAAGACCTCACACACCTTTTATCGTGGAGTTACATAGATCTCACATCCCCTTTAGGGTGGGGTTACATAGACCTCACACTAATTTTAGCGTGGGGTTACATAGACCTCACACCCCCCGGTGATGTAGTAGCGGTGGGAATAGAACATATGATCTTTCCCTACTTTAGATGTATGCCACGAAGCTACCATGTCCGCGTAGCAGCTGCGAGAGAAATTATTTCACTTCTCCGTATCCTCGTCCCGGTGCGTTATCGGATAATGATAACCGATTTTTTATGCCAATTGTGCGTGATAATGGTATCGATGACTTCTGGTTTTAAAACAAGACGGCGCCCTACCGAACACTGCTCGAGCTACAATGGATTTTTTGAAGATATTGTTCCCAGATCGTTTGATGAAAAACGCGGATTTTGACTATCCGCCGCGTTGACCAGATTTAACGCCTGCAGACTTTTTTCTGTAGGGGCTATTTGCCATAAAAAGTATATATCAACAAGCCACGGTCCTTAGAAGAGCTGAAGAACAAGATAGGCCCAAATGTTGACCAAAAAAAAGGAAAATGCTTGTTGGCCAGATTTAAGGTCTGCAGACTTTTTTCTGTGGGGCTATTTGACATCAAAGGTTTATATCAACAAGCCACGGTCCCTAGAAGAGTTGAAGAACAAGATTGGCACAAATGTTGACCAAAAACCATGGAAAATGCTTGTTGGCCAGATTTAACGCCTGCAGACTTTTTTCTGTGGGGCTATTTGACATCAAATTTTTATATCAACAAGCCACGGTCCCTAGAAGAGCTGAGGAACAAGATAGGCCCAAATGTTGACCAAAAACCATGGAAAATGATTGTTGGCCAGATTTAATGCCTGCAGACTTTTTTCTGTGGGGCTAATTGACATCAAAGGTTTATATCAACAAGCCACGGTCCCTAGAAGAGTTGAAGAACAAGGTAGGCCCAAATGTTGACCTAAAACCATGGAAAATGCTTGTTGGCCAGATTAAACGCCTGCATACTTTTTTCTGTGGGGATATTTGAAATCAAAAGTTTATATTAACAGTGGCTGTCCATAGAAGAGCTGAAGAACAAGATAGGTCCAAATATTGACCAAAAACCATGGAGAATGCTGCAAAACATGCTCAATACGCCGTAGACGCTCAAGGCGGCCATTTACGAGATATCATATACAAAAAGTGATAGGTCCAAATATTGACCAAAAACCATGGAGAATGCTGCAAAACATGCTCAAAACGCCGTAGACGCTCAAGGCGGCCATTTACGAGATATCATATACAAAAAGTGATGTAAACAAATCTCCTTCAATCCAATTAAATGACTTTTAACATGAGCAGTTAAAAATGTGTATTCTTCCATGATTTAAAAAAAAACCTTTTGTCGAATATAGCCAACCCTGTATATTTCTAATATAGAAATAAGAATCATATAAAGCTACAGAATATATATGTCGTAGTCTTTTTGCAAAATCCGTCATTTCCTGAAATACCTAGGCACTTCCAGAAACGTCCACGTTTAGTGAAAAATATTAAAATTGCATTTTCTGCCTAGGTTGTTCATGAAATGTCCACTCGGCGCCGGCATCTCGAGCTTAAAGTCGAGTTTCACAATCACGCACAATGTAGTTTGATTCTTCGTGTAATGCCTAGTGTGTTTTTTGCACGATCCGTAATAAAGTGTAATAATTTAATATACAAAGCAATGCAAGGAAAAATCATGAATATTATGAAAAGCAGCCCAACAAACTGCCTTATACTTCGGTCAGAAGAGTTAAACAGTTTAAACAGTTACTCAGTTAAAAGAGATAATTATTAAATGAAATATTTTGAGGTTAGGTTGGTTTTTCATAATATTCATGAAATTTTTAAACAAAGAATTCTTGGTTTGCTGTTATTCGTTCCATTCTTTTGTAAATTATACAATTACACTTTATTACGGAAAGTCCCACAATACGCTAGGCATTACAGGAAAAATCAAACTGTATTTTCCGTCTGATTGTGAAACTCGGCTTTTAGTACGAGATTCCGGCGCCGAGTGGTCATTTCATGAAGTACCTAGGCGGGAAATGCAATTTTAATATTTTTCACTAAACGTCGACGTTTCTGGAAGTGCCTAGGTATTTCATGATATAACGGATTTTGTGAAAAGACTACGACATATACATTAACAGTTATTAAATTGATATATTTTTTTCATTAAGACAGACTCTTGTAATTCAAATAAGAGACAGAGAGTAAAGTTTCAATTAAAAGGAACATAAAATATGGATAATTGGGATTTGTTAAGTGCTGATTGATTTATGAAAGTGTGCATGAAGTGGTGCTAAATAGTTGCTGTTGAAGAAAAAGCTGTGCAGGTTAAAATTACGATAAGAAAATGTTGATGAAAATCCCAATCGAAGCGTCACATTTTTTTATATATTTTAAGCGTTCATGAAGCGTTTTGAAATTTGTTAGTGAAGACGTTTTCTAATTACCAAACATTTGTTTATGTATTCATCTGAATAGCAGCACCTTGATTGACGAATCCCGCCTTTGCCCGATATCTTCTCTCCCAATCCTTCCCACCACTATACCCACTACTACCCCCGTAGTTACCGTAGTAAGAACCGTCGTCGTGGTATTCCTCCACTGCGTGGCCACCGGTATGAGCCGCGTGATATGGCACCATGTGCTTGCAGCTCATCTTCAAATTGTGTAGAAGGGTGGGTAGAATCAACGCCGACAACAGGATGACCTTCTTGATGAAGAAAATTCCCAACAATATTAAACCGGCTAAGACCTTAACTTTGAATACTCCAAACAAGGTCAACAGGGAAATGATGCCCTTCTTCTTTGGTGTTTTACGGGCAGTATCTAAAAAATATACACAATATATTAATTTTAATTAGCTTTACTTATGTATATAAATGTCATTATAAATAATTGTACATCAAAATCTATTGTGAATTAGAAAAATTTTTTATTCCAAAAATTTATATTATATAGGGTAGAATTGCCAAATGACTATTAGTTGCCTAAATCGTACCAGCTCCTTTATTTAAAAATTAATGCCGTTTCATGCCTCTTGGTGGTAAAGATATGAACTTTTATGTCGATAAAGTAGAAGCATAAAGTCATTCGCATGTTAATGTTAATTTTAAACGATTTTAATCGGCTGAATGTAATATAAATCTACAGTTTCTGAGGTAGTTCTATATATAGAGTTGAAAAATGCCTACTAGTTACACAAATCGTACCAGCTCTTTTATTTAAAAAATAATGCATTTTCATGCCTTTTGGTGGTAAAGATATGAACTTTTATGTCGATAAAGTAGAAGCAAAAAGTCATTGGCATGAAGTGTTGTTTTGTAAATGACAGAAGCACAAAGAAATCAGGCAAGTCTGATGTTAATTTTAAACGATTTTAATCGGCTGTATTTAATATAAATCTGCAGTTTCTGAGGTAGTTCTATATATATTTTGAAAGCTATGTTACATTATGTATTTCTATTTAGTTAGAAAGAATTTAGTTTTAGTTAGAAAGTAATAGTTCAGCATAAAACATGTTGATAATGTTTTCAGTTCGTTTTCATTGATGTTTAAAGTTCAATTTTAAGCTTCAATTATTTGGCGGGACGTCTTTTTCCTAAATCGTACACACGGTGGTTTCCTAAATGGTACCAGTACGATTTAAGATACTGTTATTCTAATTTTACCGCAAAAATAAAGGATTTAGAAAATTTAAAATTTTAAATGATTCAAATTTTAAAATTAACATGGAAAATGAATGGACACAAAAGAGATGCAATTAGCATTGGAGGCTTACAGATGAAAAAAAAATACGAATTCAACCATTGTTCTCGGCGGTATAAAATTCTAAAGCCAACGTTAACCCCTTGACATACAATGACGTCTCTAAGACGTTATGTATATGTGATAAGATCACATGTAACACGTCAACGCGCGTTATATTTGTATGTCAAGGGGTTAAGAAGACACCTCCAAGGATTGATAAAAAGACGTACTTCACATAAGGCTACACATACACATAAGGCCACACAAATAATATCTGTAGATATTAATAAAGAATTAGTTGACCTCATTCTTGAACTAGAATCTTTTTTTGGTTTAAATATAACAGATGTCTGATGCTTAGCATATCAAATTGTGGAGCAAAATAATATTGAAAACAAAGCCTTCAACCAACATCGCTGCTCCAGTTCTCATAAAGGTGGAAAATGTAAACTATTGGTTCTGTTTTCTTTGCAATAATTCTTATCAAGGAAACATGATGATAATGCTTAACCCTTTCACTGCCATGTCATTTAAGTAATAACACGCAATGCCAATATTTATGAAAATGCCGATAGTTATGCAACCCCTTTCACATAGATGAGTCACCTATTGATCAAAAGTCACTGAAAAAATAAAGGGGCCAAAAACATGATTTTTTTGAATTAAAAAAAATATATTTTTAAACTGTTCAACGACTCGAAATCTAATACAACTGATTTGTAAAAGATTCAAGTGTTTTGTAAAAATAATTTCACCCATATGCCGTCTCCGGGGGCGGCTGGACGAATTTTTAGCTTTTTTCACTTTTTCACCTACAAATCGGACAGTTTTCGTCGCACGGACGTGGTTCAAGTGTCGGTGTGTCCGGAATGTCGCCACACATCCAACTATGGCTTCACTTTTCGAAAATTTTGCTTAAAATTTTTTGGAAGTGCGAAAAACTCAATTTTTCTTGCAAAAAAATCGTCATTTTTGGTCTCCTAAACTACGCGATCCGGAAATCTCATTGAAAATCGCCATACGTGGGTTCGTTCGTCTATTCTTTGGCTTCAAGAATTTAATGCACCTACTATTTCAGAGCCAGGGGGCCGCTTAGGAGGCGGTGTTTTAGTCGGAGGACCCGGATTCGCAGAAAAATGTTAATAACGTTGTCCACAAAAGTCGCGCAGCGATAAGAGTGGTGTTGGAGGACGCGTCTCGCAATTTTCTACCGGAATCCTTGCGTGAATTTGATTTTTCCTGGCCATCTTCGCCGTGACCTCTGTAAAAGTGATAATTTTTGTAAAGCAAACTTTTGGGGTCCGTGTGGAGAAGTGTTCGGCCTGAATCGCCATATCACAAATTTCGATCAATTCTGAGACGACTGATATGTGACGTTTCCCGGATTTCACCTGGGGTCCGCACCACGTGGCTTTTGAAAAGGTCAAATTCGGGTTTTTTATGCCGTAGGAAGAGACAGATTTTCGGTGTTTTAACCGCGCGTCTTCTATGCTTAAACTGCCAATGTCTGTCCGCACGTTTTGCATCCCCAGCTTTCGTCCTCCGTCCTGCCGCGCCCCTTCAGAGGGTCAAAACACCCCAAAAATTGAGATTTTTGCGAAAACGGCCCGACGGAAGTGGCGGCAGCAGCGCAAATGGGATTGTACATGTTCCTGCTGTACAACCGACAGCCCCGTTGAGGGGTGCCATTTTCACGACTCAACTCCGCCAGGTTCGGACGCACCTGACCGAAACCTAAAATCACGAATTTTTACCTTCGAGGCGCATTTTTCGTCGAATCGCGTTTTCAAGAGCCCTTGCTCGTCGTCCTGCGGCGCCCCATTCACCTGGTGCAAGAAAATGCAACTTTTTTTTGCCGATTTTACAATCACTTCCACTGACGCCCTACACTTATGTAAAGGGCTCCAGGTCGCCGATTGGGTTCGTTCTCCTCCGAATACTTGCCCGCAACTATTCCGGTAAGATTTTTTAAACTGTAACGACTTTTTGGCGAATCTGCGGCAGTTTCTGCAGCAAAAACACCAGAGGCGTTTTGTGGTGGTACCTAGAACGTCCGAACCAATTGGCGGATCGAAACGGGACCGGCACCGTCCGATGGGACATAGAACTTATTAATTTGTTTGGAAGTTTATTACAGATTGCGTTGAAGATGGCGTCGCGACGCCATAAAACGACGAATGTTCGGAATTTTTCAGAGGATTATAAAATGGTCCGTTGCCTTTTCGCACCAATAATTGAACGTCGCCGAATCGCGACGCGACGCCCACTAATAACTGTTAATCGGCACAGAGAAAAACTTTAATATTAATTTGCGGCGAACGTATCGGCTGCCGTTCGCCGGAAGGTGCGGTCAGTCTAACCGCTGCAGTTTCGCCGTTTCGGGGCGCAGCGACTCAAAAATGCGCACGTTCGAATCGGAACGGATTTCCGCGCCACTTTTGTATTTAAGGGTTAGCGATCTGAGCCGTCCCCGTCGAGCTGCGGACGTTGGAAAACATCACTCTTTTTTGCACGGTTTTTTTTACATTTACCCCCCTCACCGCGTCACCGAATCCGACTTTTGCAGCACGGAGCGATGCCGCAAATTAGGCAATAATAGTCGAGTAATAGTGGTAAATAGTGATAAACATAGAATCATGCAAGCCAACAGGGCATACTTCACTCTTAAATCCATCCTTAACTCGAAGCTAGCTAGCAGACAAACGAAGTGTAATATATATAAAGCAATCATACGACCCATCCTCACATATGGAAGCGAAGCATGGACGCTGACCCAGAAATTGGAAAAGATGCTGGAGATTTTTGAGCGAAAGATCCTGAGGAAAATTTATGGGACAATTAACAGCGAAGAGGGCTGGAGAATTAGGATGAACTTCGAGCTATATCAGTTATACAAAAGCCCAGATGTGGTATCCCACATAAAACTAAGCAGGCTAAGATGGGCGGGACATGTGTGCCGGATGGCTCCAACAGCAGTGCCGAGACAAATACTCAGAGTGCCGGAAGGTAGAAGGAAAGCGGGCAGGCCAAGGGCGAGATGGGAGGAAAGTGTGAAAAGGGATGCGAGAGAGATGCTGGGGGTGCGGAACTGGCGGGCGGCGGCAGAGGAAAGGGAACGCTGGAGACAACGTTTGGTGGAGGCCAGGGCTCGCTTCGGGCTGTAGCGCCATTGGAGAGAGAGAGTGGTAAATAGTGGCGCCGAGTTATGGACTAATAAAGACGTGGAGAGTTTTCGCCTTTTTTTCAATACGCCCGCAAATCACCAAGACGTGGTTTATCCAGAAAACTGACACCTTCACCGTGTAGCCTGGTCTTTTTTCTATCCGGACTGCGAGTTCTTCCGTTCCGCGGCCTGTAGTCTGCGCGGGGAGATTTTTTCAAAAAAACCTCTAAAAAACGAAAAGTCGGGACTATGAAATTTTTCGACAATTTTTTGGACAAATTTCTTAAACTTTAAATAATTTCAGTGTTTTATCACTAGATGGCGCTGGTACAAAAAGAAACCCTGGGCTACATAGCCCGGGACGGCGCTGTATAAATTCTGGGCCCCGGGTCACACCTCCCGGAATGGCGGTGAAAGGGTTAAAGTGCCAAAATCCTTAGGACACACGTAGATAAAGGCACATGAAGCTTATGGTGGAGATTCGAAAGAAGACAATATTACTCAATAAGAAGACAATATCCTAGAAATCAATCAAACCAAAATAGCCTAATTATATTTCCATTAAGTAGTGCAATATTACATTTTCTTTTTATGTTGTATTGTATTGTTTATTAAACTTAAATTAGTCAAAATACAGTTTCACTTATGATTTTTTTGTATCTTTAATCGAACAGATGGTACGATTTTGGAAACATGGTACCTTTTAGGATACCGGTTGCCTAAATCCTACTGTTTGCATGATCTTATAAAAGTGTTTATCTACGACCACAATTGTAAATGCCCATTATTGTAAAGTTCGTGGACTATGTAAATACATCATACCACACACAAATGTAACAATCCGCGATTAATGTTGTGTTTGAAAAAGATTAACATGTTAGGCAACCAACGACACTTAAATTTTTGTCCAGGAAGTGGCTCTACCTTGTATTTTATTTCAACTAACTTTTATACCATTTTTTAACATCACGAGCGTCAATTACTAACGAAAAAGTGCAAATCGGTTTGAGAACAGAAAAGACAGACATCTTTTCCTTTGCACAGTTTTATCATAGATTTTGTGCGTTATGCTCGGTTGTAATTCCACAGTGCTTTTCTTGACTATATTTCATAATTTTTTCGTAGTTTTAAGTTTACTTTTCCATTCTAGTGTAATTAAAGTAGTGAAAGAATTAAAAGTTTTATTGTTTCGGCACGTGTCTCTAATTCATTCCAATCTCCACCAACACCAGACAAAATTAGTAATTTATCTCAAACATTATGTAATAATTCGAAATCACACTAGAACGTTTGGTTTACGATTCGTTGATTGGTTGAGAGCTGCACGTTGATACTATTTTTAAATATAGTACTCCGTGTTTTCCAAACAATCATTAAACGTTACATCATTCACATAGAAGCTGTCATTCATTGCATTTTTTCACGTCTAAATCTAACGAAAACTACAAATAAGTACCTAATAAAAAGGTATGTAACCATTATGAATGTATTTCTTTTCATTTCATCAAGTTAAATAAGGTCGAAGGTGTTGCATCAAACATGTTTTTCTTATTAAATAGAAACAAATTAGTGTGGTCGTAGACAAAGTAAAGTACATAACTCGAGTTGTAAGGCAATTACGTACTCGCGGAATTACGACCTCCCTGCTGCGCGAGTCGGGCGTAACTGTTCCGCTAGTACGTAATATGTTTCTTACAACTCTTGTCACGTAATATACTATTATATCACAATGATATATTAATAAATATTAAAAAAACATATTAAATTGCAACTTCGATAGTTAATGCATAATAACATAATATTTGCTAAAATTGCTACTAAAAGATTTGTAAACTGCCTTCAAAATTAAGTGGTACGAATTTAGCAACTCTTACCTATGTTATTTTTTACCTATTTAAAAGCAGAACGTATTTTGATTCTAGATAAGTATTTTTTTGAAACAAGAAGCCGAATACCGTGGTTGTTCATCTTGGCCTTCAATAAAAATACTCTAAGAAATACTTGCCTAATAATATCCCTTTACTGCATTGTTATGCATATGGGTAACAGTAAATAAATGTTGAATTAGAAATGTATTGAATATTCAAAATAATGTAAGCCGCTATACTACGCATAGGCAACATAATCGTTTGCATTATTTAAAGTGGTGGGAGTAATGGACATTATATTTTAGGTAATATGCAAGTGGCAATCATCTATTCACACCGATCGACCGAAACGCAAACTGCAACCCACAAAGCGCCCGGTAGTGATAATACAGTGAAACTTGTCTAAGACGGAACCAGGGTTGCCAACCGTACGATTTAAATCGTATTTTTACGATCTTTTTGGAGCCGATACGATGTACGATCATGTATACGAAATCGTACGCAGAATCTAAGATCTTTCCAAATCTTTCAATCTTAATAACATAATCGAAAAATAATAATGGATGAATAACAACAAAATTAAACGGATCATGATCATGATATCAATCGATATCGATTTATGGATTTCAACCCATTTGACGGATAGACAGATCAAACTAGACAGGGAAAGATAAACAAACTAATAATAAGCAGACAAGGCTGTCCTACTCGGTAGTGTAGTTGACAACAGGCGACAACTGGGGCGGTTTTCACTAACTGTCCCGGCACGCACGCTGAATGAATGCAAAATATGCGGTCATGTATCGATGTATCAATTTCAATCCATTTGACGAAGTGTTGCGCAAATAAAATTTAAGTATGTACAAAAGGATGACTCTGGTAGTGACTAATATTCAAATAATACTTGTCAAAAAGATACTTCCGGGCCAGATTCTATAAAAAAATCATAGATGGCGCTATGCAATGACCTATGGCAAGTGTGTCTTATTAGTTAAGTGTCTTATTAGTTAAGATGGAGCCTTAGTAAAGTATATTTGTAATTCATTGTATTTATGGCAGAATGAGCTAGAAGAAGCTCAAGCCTTCCAAAATTTTTCGAAATTAAAAAAAATAATTATTTAAATTTTTGATTTATTATTGCTTTGCTTTGCGACTTTAGTATAACCGAGCCAAACACGAGAAATCGAGTCCGCAACCCTTAGTTTAATTGAAGGGGGGGTATCTTAGTTGGCAAATTTGTGTCCAGATTCTGATAATCAAGGTCTAGAAAATCACTCCTTACCCGAATCTAAATACCAAATGTTTATTATTATAAATGTACCCTTTACTTTTTTATTTTTTCTTGTCTGGTGGTTTCCGGTGGTGGAAGCATTGGCCACTGTCTGTTGGGACAGTGTTATCAAGGAGCGCCGGCATGTTGCGCATATACAGGAGAAAATGCACGCGTGGAGGCTCCTTCCGTGCTCCCCCAAGTTGTACCCTAACTGTTAAATATTGATTTTAAGTTATAAAAATATTTAAATCATTTACTATTGTTTTATTGAAAATTTAATGCGTACTATTTTTTTTCTAAAATTCCTAGCAAAATACGATTTTTCCTAGTGCATGGTACGATCTCCTAAAAAATAAAGTTGGCAACACTGGACGGAACAACCCGTGTAAAACGGAAAATAATTCTTAAGACGGAAACGGATTTTGTCATATTTGATGGTAGTTCAATTCTCAATGCTCGAAGATTCGTCTAACAAAACGAAAGTAAGGAGTAAGAGTTCTCGTAGTCAAATTGGTGTTTTTGGGTCCGTATCATTTGAGCAAACAGATCAGCGATAACCTAATAAACATTCTAAATCGTTTTCCCAACAGAATTCCCGAAAGAAGATACCAATAGCTAGTGTAAACAAAATTTTGACATTAAATTTGGCACAGTTTGTGAGGAAAGCGCAGGTATCAGTCAGGAAACAGTCTGGGATTAGAAAAAAATAATCGTAATAGAAATTGAGGGATATAAGCCTAAGGACATTTTTTTTTTTATTATTATAACCTTTTATTGGCATATATACAAAATATATTAAAATATATTACATACTATACATATATTACCTACACGTTATATACTATATTCCTTTAGTATGTAACGTGTAGGTAATATATGTATAGTATGTAATATATTTTAATATATTTTGTATATAGGTTCTTCCTTTTTGCCTATTTGCTCTTTCCACTTTTTCGCCCTCCTTAACAATTCCAAACCAATTCCACTTTCATCCATACACTTCTTCCATTCTTGTCCTAGCTTTTTCTCCTGTTCCTTCCATTCATTCCTTGTACATTCTTCTATCCAATGTTCCCATCTATCCTCTCCAGCCCCACAAATTGTGCACTTCCGATATTCTTCACTCATCCAATATTTCCTACCACGCTCTTCACTTCCACACCTAAACCTTGCCAGTATGACCTGCGTGTCTGCCTCTTTCGTTGAGTATAAATAGGTAGGTAAACGACCAAGCACCTGAATCTTTGCATATTCTTTGAAAAATCTACTGTTTGCAATTTGGTCTTGGCGTTCCTGTAACTCTACATCTACTAATCGCTCACCTAGCATTTCCACCCAGTTTGCCCCTTCCCTCTTAAGTTTTTCTAGTCCCTCGCCAGATATCCCTGCTCTTTCATATAATTTCCTTTTATTCATTCCCCACGCATTCCCATTCTTCCCTCTTTCACCCTCCTGATTTGCCATTCTTTCATACCCCATTTCACTCACCTTGTATTCATATCTTATCACCCTGTTTGCCGCTAAAACGGCCACCTTGTGGGCATTCACCTCTTGCAGAACTATGTAGCCTGGTGTCGATTTGTCTAACTTTAGGAATTTCTTGTAGAAGTTTTGTTGAACCCTCTCTATCTTCTCTTCCTCTCTAATCCCCCATACTTCCGAACCATAGGTCAAAACACTTCTCACACACACTTTCCATATTACCTCCGCCGCCCTAAAGTTCCCTTCAAAACTAGATCTCCATCCCTTCCACATGCGTTCTGCCGCCACCCACGCTTTTTTTGACACATAATCCACATGCTCCCTATTAGTGCACCCAGTTCCAAACACATATCCTAAATACCTAAACTTTTGCACCTCCTCAATTTCCTTTCCTAGCCATTCGAAACGTTCTTTCCTATATTTACCTCCCCTTTTAAAACGCATCCATTTAGTTTTTCCCACGTTTACATTTAGCTCTCTCTTTTTAAAATAACCTCTCAGCCTTTAAATCAACTCCTTCATTTCTCCTGCGGTTTTAGCGAACACTACCATATCGTCCGCGTGGGCTAAGCTCCACACTTTCTTTCTCCCTATAACCACGCCTCCAGCTTGGCCATCTGTCAACACTTTCTCCATGTCAGCCACATAGAGATTAAAAAGTGTAGGACTCAACGGGCATCCCTGCCTCAGACCCTTTCTTACTTCGAAATACTCAGATTCACAACCATTCACTCTAATCTTACATACTGTTTCCTTATATAACTCTCTTACATTCCTTATCACACTCTCTGAGATTCCCTTTTTTCCCAAGCACTCTACCAACTTCCCTCGATCTACCGAATCATACGCCGCCTTTAGGTCAATGAAAAGAGCAAACAGGCTCCCTCTGCTTATTTCTTGATCAATTATGTAGCGCAGGGTTACTAAATGCTCTATCGTACTCCGTCCCTCTCTGAAACCAACTTGCACCTCTGGCACTAGATGCTTCTCCTCTATCTCTCTCCTCAACCGCTTGTCCAAGATTTTGGTGAAAATTTTATATGCCGAATTCACTAGAGTAATCCCCCTGTAGTTTCCTACATTTTCCCTATCTCCACTCTTATATATTGGGTGAATTATTCCCTCCTTCCAGCTCTTTGGTGCACTCTTTGCTCCCCTCCATACCAAATTCAATTCTTGGGTGATTCTAGTCTTACACTCTTTTCGGGATAGCTTTCCAGGCCTCGTTTCCTACGCCGTCAGGGACTGCCGCTTTTTTTTGTTTTAGTGCTGCTATACCCTTTTCCATCAATCTTTATTTCTTCTTGGCCTAAATCTTCCAAAGCTTGTTCCTCCCTTACTCTTCTATTCCCTACTCTTTCCTGTGGCTCGACTCCTTCCAACAAAACCATAAAGTGACTTTTCCACTTTTCCATCGGAATGCTGTTTGGAAATCGTTCTCTCCTCGCTCCTCTTTCTTTTAAATACTTCCAGAGCTTAGCTTCTGTTTTGATGTCAAGTATGCGCTGACGTTCTCTTCTCTCCCAATCCTGTTTTTTCTTCATCTCCAAATCCTTTAATCCGCCTTTCGTATTTAACCAATCTTCTTTACTACTGGTGCCCTCTCGCCACTTTCTCATAACCTCTCTATACGTTTGTTTCTCCGTCATATATTTTTGTCTGCCCATGATCTTCCCGGTGATGCTGTTGTGATTTTCTTCTTTACCATTCCTGCCTCCATATTCTCTATAATCTTGTCTATATCTTTTAATTCCTTCCAGTTTATTGCTTCCATTCTAGCCCTATACTTCTCAGTCGCTTCGTTGTCCCATCTGGTAACCCATTTCTCCTCCCTAGATGCAATTATTGTTTTCGTCTTCAAGCTTATTGCCACTGGCATGTGGTCTGAATCAATTCTCCCTCCTATCTCCATCTCTTTAATTTCCTGCCTTGCCGGGTCATTTGCCACTACCAGATCTATAGTCGATAATCCTCCTGCCCCCACAAATGTGAAATTTCCCTAACAGTCTCCTTCCACACACCCATTTACGACGTCCCATTGATTTTCCCTTACCCATTCCGCCCACCCTCTCCCTTCTGCATTTCTAACTTTATTCTTGGCTTTCCTTATTATTTCTCTACCTTCCATTGTGTGGAACTGCTCTTCCCCGATTCTAACATTCCAATCGCCTCCTACCAGTAACTTTGCCATTACCGTTCCTTCTCCATTGATTTTTATTGCCTCTTTAATTACTTCCAGTCCTTTGTTGTTGTATACCGTGGCCACTTGCCACCAGGGTTCTTCTAATTCCACTTCCCTGCACACTACGCGTTCTGCCTCTTCCAGTCTTCTTTCTGACTCTTTGATATTTCTTTTAACTCCTGTTAATATACCCCCCCTTTGCTCTTCCATACTTATATTCTCTCTGGGCCGGCTGCAATTTCCATCTATAGTCTTTGGGAAGTTTTCCTTTGCACCTCTCCCATTCTTTTTCCTGCATCCAGGTCTCAACCAATCCAATTATATGAAATTTCTTGAGAAACATTATAATAGATCTGTTATCGCTTTCCAATTTCCTCTTCAGTCCCGCCACATTCCAAAAGAGTATCTTAATATTTTCCGTTAACCGTTCATCATTGTTCTTGTGTCTTCTCGCCATCTCTCTCTCTTTTATTTGAAACAGACTTAGTTTTTTTTGCATAATTTTCTATGACTCCTCCCATGTTACCCAAGTTCCATCCACTTCCATCTTATTATACCCGATCTTCACTTTGTGCCCTCTATCTTTTAGCATCTTTGCTTTCTGTCGCAAATCCTTTTGAATTTCCTGTTCTTTCTTAGTAAAATCGTCTTGGATAAAAATCAGACCCCTTCAGCTTATATTTATTTAGCATTATTTTTCTCTTTACTTCCCAACTTGTCAATTTTGCGACAATAGGCCCTTGGTTCGAACCTTTGTCTCCTATCTTGAACATGCTTCCTACCCCTTCTTTTACTCCAAATCTTTCTTCCAATAACCTTTTAGCGTCTTCTAACCATCTCTCTCCTTTTACCCCATGAATCACAATATTATTTTTTATTTCCTTTTTTTCTCTTCTTTCTTCCATTTCTCTCAGTTGTTTTACTTCCTCTCTTAACGAGTCTTGATCATTCTCCCAACTTCTGACGGAGTTTTCTCTCTCTATTCTGTAGTCGTCCTCCAACTTCTTTATTCTGCCCTTAATATCGGTGTTTTCGTTTCTTATCGCCTTCAATTGTGATATCATTTCCTCTTTCCACACCCTTTCCTTCTCCTCTACTTCCTTTTGTTGCCTCCTTGCCCTTTCCAAGTTTTCTTCGAGTTCTTTATTTTCTCTTCTCATTTCTTCCATCTTATTCTGGACGGCTTTAAAATCCTTCCTCATTTCCCGTAGCTCTTCAAAGATCTTCTCCAAAGCTCCTCCTAAGGACATAGCAAACGGTTGAAACGCCGCTGTTTTTCGGGCTGTACCAAATAAAACTTTTGCACTAAAAAATGAGAAATGTGTTGGTGGTAAGCATTCAAAAGAACGAGTAACTTTTGCTGGTGGAAAATTTGAGAAATTCAAGAACCTTATCAATTGATTATAAAAAATTTACCCATTGAATGGCATGCAAATAAGATGGTTTGGATGGCTGTCAGTATATTGTTAAGTTAGCTTAAGGATTTCAATTTAGGAATGGAAAGAAAATTTTAATAAACCAAATGTGTTACATACATGTCCATACATAAAAAATTGATAATAAAAGAAAAAAAAATGATTACCCGTGTAAGACGGAAACCTGTTTAAGACGGAAATATTTCCAGTTCGCTTGAGGTTCCTACAAGTTTCACTGTATAAACAATGTGATACTCAAGAACCTAACGCCGCTCGCTGTAGACAGAATGAATCAAATTGTGAACGCCTCACTCAAACTCAGAAATGGAACGTTTCCGACCCAATGTAAACACGCCACGGCGATACTAATTGCCAAACCAAATAAGCCCAGGCCGAATATGATGATACAATGATGAACCGGAGGTTGAAGCTCTACGGACCTCTACTAAGAATGGATGAATGCAGACTGACCAAAAGGATCTTCAATTACATCATGTGGTTAAAGGCCACATCTAAATGGGTAGACGAGGTGGAAAGGGAGGTGAAAACAGAAGAGAGTTTAAAAGGATAGTAGACAGTATTAAAGCATTTGCTCTGATGCTCCTGAAGCTCCTGAAGCTCCTGAAGAGCAATCAACAATGAGGAGGCCCAAAGGGATCTCCTCATTAAAATGAGGAGAGAAAGAAAAGAAATGAGCACATGAAGAGGTTATTGGAGGAGAAAAGAAGAAAAACAAAAAAAGTATTTTCGGTCTAAGTTGGCTAAATTAAAAAAAAATGAAATTAAAAAAATAGATTTTTTTCCCTATTTTTTTCGAATTCTGTGCATAAATTTAAATAGTATATATTTTTCCAAAAAAATAAAACGCGCAATATAGGGTTAAGTCAAGACTAAAGCCTTGCAATAATACATGTTATCTACGACCACTATTGTAAATGCCCATTATTGTACAGTTCGTGGACTATGTAAATACATCATATCACACACGTATGTAACAGTTCGCGATTAATGATAAGTAATGATTCATAACACACACGTGCGTTTGGTTTACGATTCGTTGATTGGTTGAGAGCTGCTATTACGTGCTCAAACGTTCAGCGCCCCCCGTGTCACAATTCAAACTAACGAAAATTGACATTGCGTACATTGGGTTGCCTATATCTATGAGCACTCTTATTCTAGTTTAACCCAAATAAGTACTAATTAATAAGGTATGTAACCATTACGAATATATTTCTTTTCATATCTTTCAAGTCAAATAATGTCGAGTAACAATTAGATACAAAAATACAACTGTTTGTATATTAAAATGTTAAATAATGACCTAACCTAATAAGAAATAAATTTGTTACATCAAACATATTTTCTTATTAAACAGAAACAAATTAGTGTGGTCGTAGATAAAGTATAGTACATAACTCGAGTTGTAAGGCAATTACGTACTCGCGGAATTACGCGAACTAACTAACCTAACGTAACTGTTCCGCTCGTACGTAATATGCTTCTTACAACTCTCGTTACGTAATATACTATTATTAGGTGTATTTTATAACCGCGATATAAACTAATTAAAATTGTCGATTGTTCCTATTAAAATGTGAGTAAATCGTCATTTTGTAAAACCAATTAATTTACTATATAAAACCAACTTAAACTTTTCTATTCTAATAAAACTTCTCCGGATCCATTAAAACCGAATCATGTAAATTTGCAACCAATCAATTTTTATCAATAACCCCAATAAGAAAGATCATTTTGAAGAGATCACATTTTAAGGACACTAGCTAAAGATTCCAGAAGAGATCATTAAAGCTGCAGCGAAACCGCCGCTTTGAAAACCTCAATTTCGATAATTACATATTTATCATTCTTCAGTGTGCAGTTATATTTGTTTCTATGCAAGTATCAGGTTACGATATCGTTTTTAGAGTGGATCTGAGGCTGACAGCAAACCATAATTGTTTCTGATGGTATAAGAGAATATTAAATATTTAATAGATTATTTTCATCCACATGTTTAGATAGGCGGAATTAACAGTCGGGGCTTATCTAGATCCATTAAAATTGTTGTCAATGTTGATATACATTATACGGAATAAAATTTTCTAAGAATTTTCATAGAAAAAATCAATATGGATTCAAGCTTGCTCCATAACCACAAAAGCCTTTTCGTTCATGTAGGTTTTTGTTTTACCAAAATAAAAGAATATAAAATTAAAGAATATAAATAAACAATTAAGGAAGTTCGAGCGTAACTAATGACGCTGCTTGTCAGTCATTAGAGCTTGCGTATAAGAATTGTAAAAATATCATTTTGAATTTTTTTTCAGATAAACTAAATGGTTTTTTTCAATTTATCATTGATCACCTTCAAATTTTGAGAGGACATAAATAAAGTATTGATCTGCATGTATAAAAAGTTTCAAAGCTTATAAAAAATATTTAACATGAGATTCGCTCGAACCTCCTTAACATAATTATTTATTCAAAAAACGAATGCAATATAATGTTTGATAAAAGATCACGTTTGGCGAAACGTTTTCGTTACATAAATTTCATATACAGAAAGTTTTGTCGAGTTTTTAATACAATAAACAATAACAATAACACATAAACGAATATAAATTGATGAATATTATACTGAAATATTTTGTGTTAAAAATATTGTGAAGCACTTTATTTATAGAATATTAAATGCATGTAATTGAAATTATATGTAAAAGCTGGTTAAAGTGGTTTCTATTTACATATTATCATACAGTACATTATCTACTTAATAACTTAATAACCTTACTGCTTACACATACTACATACACAAAATTAATTTATTAAAAAATGATTTATCTAATGTAATTTATTTATCAGTATAACCTACTTGTTTTATTCCAGGACAATTTTGGTTTCATTCTATCCAGTTTGATATCTCATTTGCGACACTGTTTTAATGCTATTTAACAGGACTATTAGTAAGATATTCTGTCACATTACTAACTTCAAAACAATTAAACCATGATCACATGAGACTTTATTTCGATATTTGGCCACTTAGCACCACGATTAACAACAACAACAGTATGTTTCTTTCTAGTTTCTTCTATCTCAGTGTTCTTCAACCTTTGTCATCCCGCGGAACCCTTTTTTGAAAATATTCTTTTTATGGAACCCTCTGTTTAGTAGCAATTTGATTAAGGGGGGAATCGCATTACATGTTACGAACAAGGTTCGTCCCTGCATTTCTTATAAAATTCTTATAAGATATTTATTTAATATTTATTCTTATAAAATTTTTGTAAAAGTCTCATAATAAATAAATTTGAATTTATTCAAACAAAATAACTTCATATAAAATATAAAATACTTGTACTATACATACATAGAAATGAAATTATAATCAAAAGAATATATATTTTTTTTAATTAATGACTTCGTTGTGTTTTTGTTTATGACTGCATAATTTATCAATATCTGGTTGGATCGGTGTTAATTGGAGACGCATATCATTTTCGGCATCAAGTCGATTTCTATACATAGTTTTTGTAACGACGTATGTGGAAAAGGATTTCTCACAGAGATAGGTTGTTTCGAAAGGCATCAATTCCTTAACTGCGCGTTTGGAAATTTCCGGATATTCTTTCCTTAATTTTATCCATTGCCATCCGGTCCAAATGTAAATTGTAATGCAGTGTCGGTAAATATATCTAGAAATTACTCTCATTTCTTAATTGGCAAGGTATCCACATCACAACACTCATTAATAGTAAATTAAAGGACGAGTTCAGTAAGCGCGATTTTACAGCACGCGTCCAAGTTTGGAAAACGACGATGGAAACGGAAAGTTTTCTAATGGACAAGTGCTTAAAAGTTACGAACGAGTTTTGTATAGTATTTTTTCTATTTTTCCCCTTTTATGCCATATTGAGAAAATTGTATCGCACTTGGTGAGTGCGCACATAACCGCAGGCATATTACTGCTGTTCTGAGATCATTACAGACACAAAATAGAAAAAGGGATTTTCGATTTAACGTAAATTATTGCAAATGGGGGGGAAATATTCAAAAAATGTCTTTTGCAATCCCGTTAAATGATCCAAAATTTGATTTTTTTTTATTCTAGCCGAAATCGATATTATTGTTTGCCAGGAAATCATTTAAATTAGGAAGAAACATTCTGTATTACTTTTGGTGATGCATTCCTCCCAATCCTTAATTTTCGATTTGATTGAGTCTACTTTGCTATTGACCTTAAAACAGCAGTAGTTGGTCCTAGAAGTGAAAGATTAACTTCGTTCATGTATGAAAATATATCTGCAAGATTTTGAAGTCAATTAGTGTCAGTAAGTTTTCCAGAAAATTCACGTTCAGATAAAAAGATTCGAATTTCATCATGCAAGTCCCAAAGTCTGGTCAGAACCTTTCCACTGGATAACCATCTTCAGTATGAAAAAGGAGATTTTTATGTTAGTTTCCCAGATCATCGTACAATAGGGCAAATACCCTGGATTTTAATAAAATTAACCATGTTAACGGCTTCATTGAGAACTTCTGCAATGCTTTTGGTGTCCGTTTAACAGCGAGAGCATGACGATGAAGACAGCAATGGCTGGCTTTGATGTCTGAAACTAGTTTCTTTAAACGTGCTATTACGCCCTTTATCAGTGGTGTATTGGTAAAATAAAAAGTAAGGGAAAAAAATAGTCCGACTTTCCACAAGCAGCTTACTGGCACAATTCGCAGTGAAATAATAATTGACGGAATTCGAACTACCGCCGACTTGCGCATTCGCCCTATTGTTTAAGTTTATAGTTTAGTAGTATAGTATGTAGAATATCCATCACAGAACACATGATGTTTATTTGATTCAAAAGGGAAAAGGAAACAA
Source organism: Phosphuga atrata (assembly GCA_944588485.1). NCBI lineage: Eukaryota > Metazoa > Arthropoda > Insecta > Coleoptera > Silphidae > Phosphuga > Phosphuga atrata. Next base: position 4,589,132 of record OX155898.1, read on the forward strand.
GACACAAATGATACATTCTCTATTAATTAATATATTTTCTGAAATGTTTTTGCAAATTCGACAATTTAAATTTTAATTTTCATTTGAAATTAAAGAAATGGCTGCCACCAAAAAAAGTTCCGGAACGCGTTCCGATTTTGAAAAAAGTTGCCGGAACGTCGTTCCGCCACGTTACCCCCCCACCCCCCTTACACCACTGCCCTTTATAATACCAACCATAGCTTTAGCTCCATTAGTGCATATATTATGACATAAATTCCAAGAAATTGAATTTTTTTCAAAATATGCAATAAGTAAGTAAATATTTCTTCACCTGTTGTTTGAGTTGGCAGAGCTTTGCGCAAAAAAGCATGTCTTCCTGAAAATTGGATTCGTGTATGTATCTCACGAAAACTAACAAAATTGCTAATCGAGCCACATCTGTAGATATGTCTATTCATTTGCAGAGTGAATCCATCTTTAGGATTTTTCAAACGACTTACTAGTTCCACTTCGCAATAATCTGACATATCTTTAATTCATCATGAAGTCGTCGTATCAGACAATGGGACGACGTCAATTTTGTTTGCAATTTTTGCATTTGATTAAATCTGATTAAATTTGAATTTTGTACAGGCTTTAATTAATTTTTCTGCATTCGATTGAGCTTCGCGCAAACTAACTAAATAAGACGCTTTTAGAACATTTTAGAACATCATCACGAACATACCTTACAAATGCATTCTTTTTCTGCTGTAGTTCAAGATGTTTTCTTTTGAAATATTCGCTTTTACCTTTTAAAGTCGGATGTTTATTTTCCAAATGACGCTTTAACTTTGCAGGCTTTAAACTGCTGTTGTTGACTACTTGTTCACATACCACACAAAGCACATTTGGCTCATTTTTATCACCAATCCAGGTAAATCCAAAATTCAAATAACCTTCATCATACTTTCGTATTTTTTTGGCTAGTAGATCCTGATTTATTTTCTTCTTCAATATTATCCATTAGCTCCAATGTTGGCGGAAAACTGGTGGAATTTTCAATACAGCAACAAGCTTTTTCTTTGGATTTTGATTTCAATTTCCCAGTATTAAGTCAATTCTGCATTATATTTCTAAAGGATTTTAGGATAAGTTAAAACAAAACTCAATTTATTATAAAATAATTAACTTACTACCGTTTGCATTTGTAAGACTTGAAATGAATAGTTCCAATATGAAACTCCAATCGAAACACGTGTTGCAGAGAGCGGCGCAACGCATCGTCTGTAGTTGTAAACGCCGCGCCGGTTAAAGTTCAGATTATTTTAGCATTGATTCGCGGAACCCCTGGATGTTTTAGTGGAACCCTGGGGTTCCATGGAACACCGGTTGAAGAACACTGTTCTATCTAGTTTCTTTCTTCCTTTTCCCTCAGTACTTTTTCATCATTTCGCTTTGTCTTTTCTTTCTTTCAGGGACCCATTTCGTGCCGCTCATATTTGTCTCTCTTGCCGGGAAATGGCAGTAGGTTTTTCTCTTCTCTCTTACTGTGCTTCTCTTGTTGATCTCCTCTTTCGTTATTCCCATCAATGCTAGGTCTTTTTCTACTTCCGTGATCCATTTCCCTAGGTCTCTTAGGTTTTTTCGGGCAATTATGATTTTTTTGAGGAACCTGTCTTTGCTCATTCGGATTATGTGTCCATAAAAGGAAGCTCTACGCTTTCTCATGGCAGTTGATAGTCGTTCTGTTTGTTTACTGCTACATAGACTTCGTTACTTCTGAGCCTCCAAGACCCTCTCACTTTTACTGGCCCTAGAATTTTCCTTAAAATTCTTCTTTCTAGGTTTTCTATTTTTTCTATCCAGCCTACTTAATCTAGCGCTAAACATGCTGCGAACTATAGTACTTCTGGTTTAAGCACTATATTTAGATGTCTTATCTTCGCGTTTATGGAGATGGATTTCTTGCTATGAATACCACTGCATATAAAATATGCTCTATTTAACTTTGAAACCCTATTATCGTATGCTTCTTTGTCGTTTCCATTTGGTGTTATTATTTTTTACCAAATTTCTCCGTACCTAGTTTTAATTTTTTTGTATACCGACTTTTGTTTTCTGTAGTGAAATACTTTGTCTTTTCAAAAGATATCTGTAGGCCAATTTTCTTCTCGATTCCTATGAGAATTTGCTCCTCCGAGTTTGCGAATATTGCCATATCCTCTGCAAAGGCCAAGCAGTCCACTGTAATGGATTTTCGTAACGTTAACGTTAACGCGGGCAGCGCAAAACAGAGAAGGTTGGAAGAAACTAGGGGAGGCCTATGTCCAAAGATGGACGAATTAAGGGCTAAAACACTAGAGGAAGAATAAAGTAGAATAGTTATAAATGGAGAAGTACCTAATAATACACGTTCTGTCGATGATATTCTCTTGTTGGTAAGTAATTTCAGAGACCTACAAAACTTCATAGAAAAACTAAAGACGCGTTCGTAGTCGCCCGCATGCTCCACGGACCATCCCGCAGCTAACGGCGGCTCTTGTTGAAGAAAGCTAACGGCGGCTCTTGGTGAAGAATGAGATTCTATTAGGGTTTGACGGTTTTTCAAACCCGGTTTAAAAAACCGGTTTTTAAGAAAATTTGTCTCATTTGAAAACCGGTTTTAAAATTAAGAAAACCGGTTCAAAAGAAATGAAATTATTAGATAAAAATTACTTATTTTATTTGCTACTCATTCTATGAATGGGCCTAGCCAGCGTGGGGGGAGGTTCTTGGGGTTCAAACCTTGGGGTTTAAACCCTGGCTACGCCCGTGATTCTATACAACGAGTTGCGTTAACTAGTTCTTGGGCATTATGCATATTAACATATGCATAGTGAAGGTATGTTTGAATTTGAATGTTCTCTTAAATGAACTTAAACATTTAGACACTGAAATAAGTTTTAAATTACTATATGCTTTAGAAGAACGAATTAAAGAAAGAAGACAAGTAGAATTAGCAATTAATTCTTTTACTGTAATTGCACAATCCACAATACATTTCCAGTTCGGCAAAGAACTCTCTAGTGTACATTCTTTAGCTTCAAATATCGAATTTTTTAAGTTATCTGGAAAGATATTGTCTACAATAAATAATATATATTCTATATTCTATATTTATAGCTTATATTTTGGGTCATTTCACACTTTGCAAGCGATCAATTTATTGTTTTTTCTTTAGTAGCATCGGACCTCTATTCTATATTTATAAATAATAAATATTTCTTATGTGGAAACCGATTCTTATAAAGAGCAAATCGAAACTAATCATCAGAGTAATGCTTTTGTAAAGGAGGTTACGGAAAAATCCTTCTTAAGTTTCTAGAAAACCCTGAAGAGAAACTTGCAAATCCAAAGACACTGAATGCAGAAATTTTCATTAAAAATATTTCCCTAATTCTTTTTTTACAAAAATTCGAAAACTAGCTAAAACCGGTTTTTCTGGAATCCGGAATTCGAAAACCGGTTTTTCAAAAAGTCGTTTTTTGTATAAACCCTAGACTCCATACCGCAAGAAGACATTCGAAGACTTATGCAAGCATGCCAAGACGCTGTAATGCCGTTATTCGTGCTATGGGAGCACATACTCATTAAAAATTAAATAAATTAAATTTGCCAATTTATGTACAAAAGTTTACATTAACAATTAATTTAATTACGCTGTGCACTTTGGTTTTGGCAGTTGTTGTTAATTATTACGGGTATTTTCACACTTTCATATATACCAATTAAAACAATTAAATAGAGTGTCTTTCAAATGTTCTTAATTTTGTTTGAATGTAATTTCCCGTTTGAATTTTATTGAGGCACAAATGTGTGACCCGTAATTATTGTGAGCAGTGTATTATTATTGTGTGCAGTATCATCAAATATTTAAATATCCAATATAAAAATCCAATTTATTAACCTTTTTCAGATCTACTGGTTGTCAGAAATATGTGAACTTGTATTTGCTTATAACTTGAAATTCATTAAAATGATTTGTTGAATTAAACCAGATTGAACGTTACGTAATTAAAAGGAATTAGCATTCTAATTTTGAAATCAATTTTAGTGTTTTTAACGGTACTTTCTCGTTTTGATATTACGAAGAATCTTAAAAATATGACCTTAACCTGTCTCAGATTCATCTTGCTCTAGTTCTCGTATAAGCAAGCGGTCAACTCAAAAAATATTTTTGTCGAGAGAAAAAAAGATTTACAATAAGAAAATTTACATTAATTTCAGTCTTTCTTCGCTGCCTTTAAGTGTAAACCCTGGGGGTTCATACACTACACTTATAAAAAAGTTGTGTCGAATATAGAGATAAATAAGGCACTTGACACTAATGTTGCTGGCCATTAAGTGAGAGGGTTTGATGACTTTGCAAGTTGTTATATATTATAATAGAATCGATTTTATTTACTTATTAAAATTATATATTACTCAACATATTAAAAAGATACATTTTTTGTTACTGATTGACGAATAATAATTTGCTTTTGCTTCTTAAATGGGTCATGTTTTTGTAAATAACTTTTGACGGTAACTATAGTTTTTTTTTATTAATCAGATTAAAATATATGAACCTTTGGACGAAATTATTTGGAAAGCGTGTACTCAGGTTTGAATTTCAACCGTTAATCGAAAAAGAAAGGAATGTGACAATATTTGGTTCATTTTTCTTTCAAATTACACGGATCTCTTTATTTTATCTTTATTTCTCACAAGACATGCATTATAAAACAAATTTACATTTCTGAATTATTTTTTTTAGTGTAGGTTAAACTCCATTTAACTCCACCAGATTTATAGACAAACTCATTAATTGGCTCTGGTTGGTTTACCTTGTTGTCCATACAATGATACACTCTATGTCGCGTCACACCCACTATAAGTACCGACAAAAATACGTCATTATTAAGCAATAAACAGTATTTTATAAGTTGCCGAAATTAATAAGAATTGAAGCTGTGTACGTTCTTTTATTTATTATTTTGTTGCTTTATTGTCTAGCCCGTATTTACCTTAAATGTCGACCTCATACGTACCGAGGATTCTAAGAAATTCGATCGTTTAATGTGATTATCTCGGCTGCTAGACTGTCGTTAGGTTGTTATGCATTATCTATTCGCTCTCATATTTTTCTAACTTAATCAAGAACATATATGAAAATGCGACCTTTGTCAAGTTAGATGGCGATATTAAGACAAACCAAATAAATATTAAAAGAAGCATCCGACAGGGTGAAACGATATCCCCTAAACTATTCACTCTGGCACTTGAAAATATCTTCAAGGAACTAAATTGGAACGAAAGGGGTATAAACATAGAAGGCAACAACTTAACACACCTACGTTTTGCAGATGATATTGTTCTTATGGGTAATAGCATTGGAGAAATACATATTATGCTACAAGAACTAAATTAAGCTTCCAAAAAAGTCGGATTAAATATGAACCTGAACAAAACAAAGGAGAAAATGCGAAGCAATGGGCATACCTGTGGATGATACATCAACAATCTATACTTTGGCATTTGCGGATGACCAAATATGGTGATTGCACAAGACTTTGATGACATTGAATATATGACACGCAAACTAATTGAAGAGTATGACAGGTGGGGTCTAGACGTGAATATACAGAAAACAGAATGCATGTGTATAGGAGGAGAACAACAACAAGATCTGCCTATCTCAGACAAACAGAATATCAAACACTGCAGCTCATACAAATACCTAGGCGTAAAAATATCGAAAGAAGGAAGTCTGGAAGAAGCAATAGCCGAAAGAAACTTTCAAGGCATGAGGGCTGTGTCCCTGTTAAACGGCATACTATGGGATAAACATATTACAAAGGAAAACAAACACAGAATATACAATGCAATAATTAAAAGTATAATAACCTACGGTAGTGAAGTGTGGCCTATAAAGGATAGAGCAGAGAAATCACTAAAAGCCACAGAGATGGACTACTGGAGAAGAGCGTCAGGAAAGTCTAGATTGGAAAGGATCAGAAAACAAAGGATTAGGGAAATAATGGAAGTAAAGCACGACATCGTGGATGACATAAGAACTGGACAACTCAGATGGTACGGTCATGTACAGAGAATGGACCAAACCGACTCCCGAAGAAAGTAATACACCGACACTGCAGGGAAGAAGAAGGAGAGGAAGACCTCGGAAAAGCTCCACCAAAAGCTACCAAAAGCTACCACCTTGACAGAAAAGAGCGCCGAGAAATTAAGAACAACCCAACGAGCCATGGAACGTGCAATGCTTTGAATATTCTTGAAGGACAAAGTCAAAAAGTGGTACGCGCTAGAACAGGCGTAATAGATGTAATGCACCGAGTGGCAAACCTCAAGTGGAGCTGGGTAGGGTACGTCGCAAGGCAAGACTCAGACCTTTGGACAAATAGAGTTACACCGTAGAGACCAAGCAGAACTAAGAGAAGAGAAGAGAAAAGATAGCTGGATGATGTAAGAAGACTAGTCGGCAAAAGATGGCACCAAGAAGCCCAAGACAGAGACAATTGGAATAAATTAGGGAGGGCCTATGTCCAGCAGTGGACTTTAAAAAGCTAAAGAAGAAGAAGATCACATTTTTAGTTGCTCACAAACGTTCGGACTGTGAACATAACGAGTAAGAGAAAATCTTTGTATAGTGATGAACAAGTTTTATTAATACGCGCAATAGAGGCGGGAGAAAAAATAAGTGATGTTGGAAGACGCTTTCAATGCAGTTCGTGTATCTTGTCTACAATATGGAAAAATTGTACATGCATAGTGTTGGCCACAAGAATGGCCATACAACCCAATGGCTATACAACCCTATAGTAGGGTCTCGACCTTCTCCAGCTTCTTTCGCCATTCATTCCTGTGTCTGGTCTGCATCGTCCAGTTCGGTGTAATCTATCTTTCGTGCGTCTTCGCTTACATCGTCCTTCCAGCGCAACTTTTGCCTTCCTCGCCCTATTGTGCCTTTGGGTTCTGCTTTAAGGATCTTTTTTGCAGGATTATTGTCATCATATCTGTTCACATGGCCTGCCTACCGCAATCTGCCGATTTTGATTGTAGTTACTATGTCCTTGTTCTATGACTCCGTTCTCTCTTCTTCTTTTTACGTACCTTTTTTTCTTCTCTTCTCATTCTTCTGTACATTTCTTCAGGTTCCCTGGTTCTGCGCTGTAGTTTCTTTTTATATGCTCTGTTTTTTCTCTCAGTGACATCTTGGCATTGTTCGTCAAACCAATAATTTCTAGGCCTCGATGTCTTAAACCCAAGAATATTCTCTGCTGCCTGTTTTATTGTGGTTTCGCAGTTATCCCAGAGATCATCAACCGACTGTGTAGATTGAGCAATATTTAAATCTGTTGTGATATAGTTTTTGTATGAGTCTACTGTCTCGTCCTTTAATGCAGATGGATTGTTTTAGTCCCTTGGTTTTTTTTTGCGTTGGAAATTCTTGCCCGCGGGCGCGCACCCACAAGATAGTGGTCTGATTCTATATTTGGGCCCCTATAACTTCTTATGTTTATCAGGAGTAGTGCCTACTATCTATGAGCACATGATCAATTTGATTCTCCGTATTTCCATCTGGCGATATCTACGTAGCTTTTTGGATACGTTTGTGATCTAAAAGGGTACTTCCAATTACCATGTTTTACGAGGCGAAAAGATTGACAGTTGTATTATTATGCATAGGAGTATGGTTACTCTAAATCTTCGACTAAATACAAAGATTTGGATCAAGCTATGCTATCATGATTTCACAAGCAGCGCCTGAATAAGATGTTTTGGGGCTGATCGGGAAAGCTAAGGCTGAGAAGTTTTGTGAAGAACTTCGCTTAACGGTTATAAAAGCATATGAAAGATGGCTCGAAAATTTCAAGCAAAGTTACCATATCATATATGGAAATAATAATGGACTAATGAACACACGTCTTGTCTACTCTTATTGTAGACAGGGCGAACTGAATCGCCCAAGAATTGTATATTTCATTAAAATTTTTTTGTTTATGAATAAAGGCCTTTATTATTATTATTAATGGATAATCGCGAAGTGCTGATACCAATGTTACTGACGACTGGATTAATAGAGGGTGACCAAAATTGAAAGAAAAGTACACTCCAAGTGACATTTTTAATGCTGATGAAGTCGGAATTTTCCTTAAGTTGGCCCTCGATGGGCCGTATGTGGCCCTCGGGCCGTAGTTTGGAGACCCCTGCATTAGATGAATGGAAAGATTTGCAGTTGAGTAGTTTTTAATTTTGAAATTTACAGGAGAAAAGTGTGCACAATGAAAACCTTCCAAAGAGTTCGAAAAGAGCTTGAAAAGGGTCACTAAAGAAGGAAACTATTGATGGAGCTCGTTGAATCTGAGGGTAAACAAGAAAAACAAAAACTGATTAAAAACTTCTAATAGTATGCTGCATGCAGTAAATTTCTTATCCAAAGCCTGGGTAGAAGTGAGGGCAACAACTGAGGACAACAACTCAATATCTATATATCACTCTTTTTGTCATACTGGACTTTGTACCAGTTCTACCAGAGTGATGAAGTAGGAAACGGGACCAGAGTTTGAAAGTGAAGATGTCCTTCCATTAAGGGGGGGAACCACATTAGAATGTTTAAAAAATCCGATTTTTTTTTCATTGCATAAATCATTAGCTTAACTATCCAAGAATACGCTGTCAAAATTTCAAATCAAAATTTGCATTCGTTTAGATTTTATGAACATAGAACCGAGTGCACATCGGGTCTAGGGTACAGGCTCGAGCGGAGCATTACCTCGTTTATCTCGAAATGACTTTTTTCACATTTGCGTGCAATCTAACTCAATAAGTGTGGAACCGATCATTATGAAAATTGATAGTATGATTCTTTATAACATTTCGAATTATATGAACCAACTTGTGAGATGATATCATGATTTTAATGGTATTTTTCCTTGCATAATTAACGAAAAAAATCGTGAAAATCGAAGAAAAATTGTTCCAACATCTGCAAAATTTTTAATTTAAATTTTTTTCGCCTGCATTGAGGTTCATATTCTTAGACAATAAGTTTTTAATGTAAAATCAAAACCTTTTTGATTTCACATGAAAATCGGAATGGCTACTCTGCACGCAATTGGAAAACTATACTTACAACCTTCGGCAGACATCACACCGTAACTTTTTTATTTTTGGTTGAAATTATTCAAAAAAATCTACAGAAATTGTTTGAAATATGAATTAAATGATATCAAAATTTGATTCAATTCTAGTTAATCTATCTCACCCAACAAAAATCCTGAAAAATAAGTATCAAACAGCCTCTTAATGTGGTTTCCCCCATTAACTGAGTGGGTTTAACAGTTCCACTTACCACAAAATTTCACTGAAAATCTACATACCTACAAAAAAGTAGACGACAGCATGGTTACAAAAACTCCACTTACAGAAGATAAAGAAATTCTGGATTCAGTGAGAACAACTGAGGAACAGCAACAAGGAGATGAAGAAGATGAGACGGATGATCCTGAGCCTCCATCAAGCATTAAACAAGGACTAGATGCAACGAAATTATTAGGAAAATACTATTTGTATAACCAAGTTGATCCCACAGTATCCCAAGAAATGAATAAAATACATCATAAAATTCAATTAAAAGACTGTTACAGCAAAAAAACGTGAGGCGAAGATAATAGACTATGCGCTATAAGCGTTTTTTGTATCAATATTAACGTTTGTTCTTTGTAAATTTTATATTTTATTTGTAAATAATATAATAGTATATTTTTTATCTAGGGCGAAAAGTTGTAAAATTTTTGCGAGAGCGAAATTGTGCACACAAGCGAAGCGCAAAATCGCTCAAGAGAGGCGAAACCCAGGTGCCTTAAAAAAAAATGGAATCATAAATGGAGAATTTGCTTTTTCAACTGTTTCCGGTGGTGTGGATTCGCCAAAAGACCTCTCCTCAGTCTCCGGTATCACCACAGAATTTACACTCATTTTAAAACGTTTTCTTTAATGTTTATTATTATTTTGTAATGAAAAAAAATTCTGACTTATCGAAATTCTGACTAGAAAAACAAGAAAAAAATTCTGACTTTCTTAATATCGCGGTCTAGATTTTGTTCATTTTATTATTATTTATGTTTTTATTTTAATGTAACCTAGAGATATTGAATATTTGCGTACGTTACCTAGGTTATGTAGAAATACACCGAGATGTGACATTATTCGTATTAAATAATCTACAAGAAGTACTTTTCGCGCATGAGTAATAAAATATTTTTTTATTACTCATGCGGGATAAGTACTATTTTGGCGCTCGTTTTTTGTTACGACAAATGGCTGCTTGTCAATTCAATTATTACTACATAACTTAAGCGCATTGTAAATATTCATTTGCCTGCGACAAGTATTCTTGTCGCACGCAAATTATACTTGGCGCAAGCAAACAAAAGTTACATAAAAAAACAATCGAATGAATAAAATTAACACAATCAAAACCTCACTATTAAAAAAATTGAAGTGAAACTGACAGAATTTTTTTTCATTACAAAATAAAAATTAAAGAAAACGATTTAAATTGAGTTCTTATGACGAATCCACGCCATCGGAGATAATATTCTTTAAATTTCTATTAATATTATATATTCTATTAATTTCAATTCTATTTTTTTTTTTTTGGATGGCACCTGGACTCCAAACTTCTAAGATACGATATCGTCGCATGAGTACTAAAAATATTATCTGCAACTCATTCGGTATTGTCAATTGTCCTCTCGAGCGAATGTGCGCACTTACTTTGTTTGTGCGCCCAATTTCGCTCTAGTGGGCAATTGACAACTTACCGCCCTAGTTGCACAATATATTATTTCTTCTCTTCATTTAACGCGGAGCTCATATATGTGCAGCTCCTTCAGTGTCGCTATATAGAGTTTACACTGTACCTGAATTAATTAGTCTATATTTTATAACACTCTCGTGCTAGCCGTCGTAGAGGGCGGACGTATACGCGCCGAGAATATTAAATTCCCCTATTATGAAATAGAAATATACTATAAAAATCGGTGAAGTGCTGCTATGCTATCAATCAAATCAAATCAAATCAAATAAGTTTATTTCATTATTTAAGGATATAAAATATTCTAAATGAAATGTGTCAAAGGAAAGAACAAAAAAAAAAAGTGATGCTGTGATGTCTAATTAACATCTGCATGGTAATTAATTTTGTTGGCCTCTAAGAAGAATTCCTCCAAATTATATGGTTCTATATCCGCTAGGAGTTTATAGAGTTCCTTTTTGAACAGGTTTAAATTCACTAATTGTTTTATTTTTCTTGGTAGCATGTTGTACATTTTCATGTTGCTGTAAGGTGGATTTTTTTCTGTAAGCGTCAATCTATGGTGAGGGAGCTGAAAGTCTTCCTTACTGAATCTTGTTATTCTTTCGTTGGGCTTGTTGAAACTCACGAATAAGTGCCTATGTTTTGCAATGAAAAGTATGGATTCATATATATATGTTGCAGTGGTAGTTAAAATGTTGGCTGTTTTGAACTGACCTCTGCAGGATTCTCTATAGTGTAAATGATTCAGAATACGAATAGCTTGTTTCTGAATTCTAAAAACATTTTTTATGTGGATGCTATTTCCCCAGAACATTATACCAAATCTTAAATGGGAGTGGAATGTGGCGAAATACACCATTCTAAGAGCTCCTGTGTCTATATAGCTCTGGAGTGATCTCATCGCAAAAACTGCCTTGTTCAGACTCGTTGTGACACGATGAATATGTGTAGTCCAATCGAGCGATTGGTCTATATAAAGTCCAAGTAGCCGAACTGAATGTTGCACATCGAGGTTTTCTTCATCAATTCGTATTGTCGGAAGGTATTGGTTTGTGTCTCTTTTAGTTTGAAAGATTATAACTTGAGTTTTGTCCTTATTTATTATTAATTTATTGATATGAAACCATGAAATCATTGCCGACATCATAGTATTCGCATTTGGAATAATATCATCTACGGTCTTGTTGATAATGAGTAAGGATGTGTCGTCTGCATAATTAACCATCAAATGCTCTTGAGCAATCGGTATTTGGTGTAGATCATTAATGAATATTGTGAATAACAGAGGCCCAATCGTACTTCCTTGAGGGATGTCCATGTTGACAATTCTTGAAGAAGAATAAACAAATCCGTGCGGAGTATGAAGCTTGGTTATCTGTTCTCTATCATGTAGAAATGATTTTACACAATCAAGAGCAACGCCCCTTATTCCATATTTATACAGTTTCCCTGACAGCAGGTTATGGTCCACTAAGTCATATGCCTTTGACAGGTCCATCAACATACCGGATGGAATATTACACTCTTCTAGATTTATTGATATTGCATTTATGAATTGGTAGCAGGCAGTTTCTATGCTCCGACCTTTAATAAAGCCATGTTGCTGGAAATTTATTATATTATGTTTATCTAAAAACGATATTATTCTCGAGCAAACAATTTTTTCAAAAATTTTAGAGAAGATAGATAAAATACTTATAGGTCTATAGTTTTCTATATCACTTTTGTCTCCGGCCTTAAATATTGGGGTGATGAGTGCAAGTTTAAGTTTTTCAGGAAATATACCAGCCATTAAAGAGTTATTTATTATAAACTGCAAGGGGCTTAATATAGAAGCTAACACATTTTTTACAACAATAGGGGGGATATCGTCAATGCCCGCACTTTTTTTATTTTTAAGATTAACAATTATATTAAACAGTTCAGCTTCACTAATGGGCATTAAAAATATGGAATTTTGATTTATCTGGATATTGTCATAATAGTGAGTAGTTGGTTGAGATTCAGATAGTATTCTCGCTCTGTTCACAAAGAAATTATTAATGTTTATGGCACTACTGCGTGGTTCTTCATATCGAGATTTGGTAGCATGGCGGAAAAAAGTGGCAGCACTAATCCGGAACAGGACATGGACACGCTGGACATATCAAAAAAGGACGACACCTCGACTTTTAACCATCACCTACAATTGCCCTCTACGTCATTCGCAAGAAGCCAGGAAAGAGATGACATAGGGCTGATACTCAGACGAACGCCGAACACTAATGTCCCAGGAAAATTACCCTCTTGGCAGGTATTTCACGCAAAAAAAACGCCCAAGAAAGGATTCTCGTGATAACGAGTCAGGAAGCGACCCTGAGCCACAATATATTAGCACCCAAAATAGATTTTCTGTCCTCACCCAAAACCCAACGGTGACTGACAATGTAAACACATCGGACAATCAAACCAAAAATCAGCAAGAAACAGCAAACAACAGTAGCGAATCGAAGCCGCCCCCCAAATTTATACCGGTGGACTCAATAAACGCTCTAACCGCAACACTATGCGAAATTGTTCCAAATGACGACTATACATACAAATCCAAAAACAACGATGGCCGCCCACTGAAAATCCTGGCCAAGAGCACGGACGCCTTCAGATCAATTGTACGCAAGTTAGACGAAATAGGTGCCTATTATCACCTATCAACTTAAACAAGAACGAGCCTTCAGAGTCGTAATAAGATCACTGCATCCCTCCACCTCTCCCAACGATATTAAAGAAGAAATCGAAAGTCATGGCCACCAAGTGAGGAATGTACTGAACATCAAACAAAGCAGAACCAAACTACCGCTCCCGCTATTCTTCCTAGATCTTGAATCGGCCAATAACAATAAAGATATCTATAAACTAGATCTCCTTCTCTACGCAAAAGTACAAATCGAACCCCCCAAAAAAAGATTGGAAATAGTGCAATGCACCAGGAGTCAAAGATACGGGCATACGAAAACCTACTGCCGCATGCAATATAGATGCGTGAAACGCGGACACGAGCATAGTACTGCAAACTGTAGAAAACCGAAAGACACCCCTGCCAGATGCGCACTTTGTGATAAAAATCACACAGCTAATTACAAAGGATGCCCTGTATACCGAGAAATGATAGAAAAAAGAAATGCAAACTCCCAGAAATCGCACTAGCACCGATCAATAGCCAATAATACCCGAGATCCCTCATGTCAGCTCCAAAGACCACCGCGCAATAGATCACCTGACAGAAATAATCACCGAAGCTATGCGGAGACTGTAAGGTCAAGGCCAAGCGCTGATACAAATAACAACAACACAACAAATACAGAAATATCATCGTTCCTTGTAAAATCTATTGACGAATTTAAAGCCGCCTTCAAGCCGTAAAACGAACTTTTAAACACAATGCTACAACTACTAACAACAGTACTTTCGAAGTTCGCCAACACAAAATAAATCACTTTTACAGTATAGTCGTATGGAATGCAAATGGCTTGGTGCAACACCGCCAAGAAGTAACAGCATATTTACACACAAACAAAATAAATGTTATGCTGATCTCCGAAACTCATTTGACTGCTAGAAGCTATCTTAAAATTGGAGACTACAATATATATGCAACACAGCATCCCGATGGCACGGCTCATGGTGGTACAGCAATTATTGTCAAAAAATCGATTAAACATTATGAATCAGTTAAAAGCGACAAAGATTATTTACAAGCAACTTCCATAGTCATCGAAGACTGGAAACACGGCCCCATAACTGTAGCAGCCGTGTACTGTCCCCCAAAGCATGTAATAAAAAAAGAAATGTTCCTGGATTTTTTCGGTAGTCTGGGACCGCGCTTCATCGCAGAAGGCGACTTTAACGCGAAGCACTGGTTCTGGGGCTCGAGGCTAGATACTACAAGAGAGCGGGAACTTTATAAAAGCCTGTACGAGAAAAACTACGATCAATTGTCACCAAGGGAACCCACATAGTGGCCCACAGATGTGAACAAATTACCAGATGTCCTAGATTTTTTCGTAACGAAAGGAATAGTCAAGAGTCATACACTAATAAGAGCCGATTTCAATTCTTTCAATACTTTTATCTTATTTCAATACTTTTTAATCATGAAATCATATTTCAGCGCGACAAGGACAAGAGTTCTCACAACTCTATTCAATAGAATCAGTCGTACCGCAAGGAAGCGTGCTTGGTCCCGTCCTATACACACTCGATATCGAAGATAATGCAACGGTCGCAACGTATGCTGACGATATAGTATGCTGACTAGGATAGCAATCCTAGCAGCTGATATAGATCCAGGCGCAGCATATAATATACTCCAAGTACAGCTAAATAAAATAGAGGAATGGTTTGACAAATGGAGATTAAAAGCCTGCGAAACTAAATCCGTCCACATCACGTTTGCAACAAGAAAGGGGAACTGCCCACATGTTAAACCCTATGGTCAGCCACTTCCAATCACTGATGAGGTCAAATACCTGGGAATCTACCTCGACAGGAGACTCACGTGGACTAAGCACATAAAAACAAAAAGAAAACAACTTGATCTAACAGTCAGCAAAATGTATTGGCTCATTGGCAAAAAATCTAAGCTTTCGATGTATAACAAACTCATCATCTACAAAACGATATTAAAACCGATATGGACATACGGTATACAGCTATGGGGAACAACCAGTAACTTCAACATCGAAATACTCCAGAGGTTCCAGTCAAAAACATTGAGAATCATCACCAATGACCCCGGTACGTAACGAATAAACAAATCCACAAGGACCTCAATATAAATCCGATAAAAAAAGGAGATAGGAAAATTCAGCGAAAAATATCAGCAGAGGATCACCGACCACCCCAATCAACTGACTTCCATCCTTCTAAATGAAGACATAATAACAAGACGGCTTAAAAGATTCAAACCAAAAGACCTCCCGGGGCGATTCCCAGCCTAAACCGAGTACATGCGTGCGAGTGAATGTGCGAGCACACAATCGTAAACACCAGGGAGAGGTATGACTGGTCACGCACCTAGAATTCGCATCAAACCCATCTTAATGTCAACCAAACATCCGAGTGTTGTAATAACAACATATTGCCGTTTATTTATTAATAAAATAAAATAAAAATTATAAAACAGTTAAGTAAGAAATTTCTGAATTTGTTGTATGTGTGAAATTGAAATAACCAATAACTCCCAAGTAGGCACATGGCTTCAATACTAATTTTCTCTAAAAAAAAAAACCATTTGACTTTTGATAATCTAGTCTGAAGGTGCAAACTAGACAAACTCTTTCATCAAGGGCAGAATTTTAAAAATCTAGTCTGATTATATAGACCAGACTTTCTTCACAAGATTTTAATAATTTAGTTTGTTTACGTAGACTAGTTTTCGTCTTCAAGGTTGCATCTAAACTAAATTTTCTATAATATAGTCTGTGTGGAATAGACTTAATCTTCAAGATTTTATCAATACTAAAGTGTTAATAATATAATCTAGGTGTACCTATTAGATTAGACTTGCTCTTAAAGGTTTCGTCTAGACTAGGCCTTTAAAAACCAGTCTGATTATGTAGACTGGACTTGTTCTTCAGGGTTTCATCTAGACTAGACTTTTGATAATCTAGCCTGGGTGTGTAGAAACCTTAACCCCTTGACATATGAATAAAATTCGCATTGACGTGTCCATTTACATGGGATCTTATCACATATACATGACGTCTTAGAGACGCGATTGTATGTCAAGGGGTTAAAGACCAAGTCTGTCTTTAAGGTTTCTTCTAGAATATATTTTTAATAATTCAGCCTCACTGTTTAGACTGCACTTGGTCTTACATCTGGACTAGACTTTTGATAATCTAGTCTGAATGTGTTAACCAGACTTTGTCTTCATGGCTTCGTCTAGACCACGGGTCTCCAAACTTTTTGAGAATGGGGTCGGATTGGGGGTCCTTACGCAAAATATTATTGAAAGCCTATTTGAGAATTGATCTACATTGTACGTGAAGGTAGATATTATTTATATAGAAATTTATAATGGGAAATAGAGGCCGGAACAAAATCTTTACAGAACTGGATTCGGCCCGCGGGCCGTAGTTTGGCGACCGCTGGTCTAGACTAAACTTTTTATAATCTAATCCGAGTTTGTAGACTAAACTTGGTCTTCAAGGTTTCTTCTAAACTAGGCTTTTAATAATCAAGTCTGATTCTATAGACACGACTTAGTCTCAACACTTCGATTATTAAACTTTAACAATTTAACTTTCAAGGGCTTTTGAGGTATGTTATTCAAAAGTTGCGTCACCATTTGAAAGTCAGAAAAATGAATGCAAATAATTATTAACTCCTAATTAGTGGCGCAGGATTAAAGCTAAAATTTTGCAATTTCGCTAAAAGTTATCACAGATCGTTATCACAGAAATCTTCGTGGCTGGACATATTATACAAAATGTGCATATTGGCACGATAAGCAATTAATTATGCACGAACTAGATTTACTAGATTATCAAAACTCGTCCCACTCCGTCCCATACAAAATTGTCGTCCCATCCCATCCCACGCGACCATCATACCACTCATGACCTGGCATGAGATGGGTCGATGGAATCTCATGCTCATCTCTAGTACCCACTCGCATAACTTTTCTCATCTTGTAGCTTGTTCTGGTGCTGAAGTAGAAGAGGAGGAGTTTTGTGCGTAAGAATGCAAGAGGAAGGAACCAGCGATCTTGAACAACTATGATTATTGCAGATGTAATCAGATTATATAACAGAATACAATTATTAGGTAGCTAATAATAATTAAGTTGATATATTAGTTGCTAGGTTGGAAATGAGTGTCAACATCTTTCACCTAAATATGGCGTATAATAGTTTTTTTTTTCTTTAATACATGTCGTTTCCGCTTCGACCATGATCTACCTAGACATCAAATCAGTTTGAAGATTAGTACAATTAGCTTAGTACCATGTTTGAGACATTTTTAGGGTTCCGTACCGAAAACGGAACCCTTACAGGATCACTTTGTTGTCCGTCTGTCTGTCTGTCTGTCTGTCTATCTGTCTGTCTGTCTGTCAAGACCATTTTTCTCAGGAACGCGTAGAAGTAACAAGTTAAAATTTGTATCAAGTACTCGGGTCTGCGGTCTCTTCAAGCTGTGAAAAAATCAAACTTGTAAGTCAACGCGATCAAAAGATATGACCGTTTATGTCGCATATTTTGCGATTTCACAAGGGAATCAAAACCTATAGGGTACTTCCCGTTGACCTAGAATCATGAAATTTGGCACGAAGCGGTGTCTTACAGCACATGTAAAGGGAAAAATCTGAAAACCGTAAATATGTAGCTAATTACAAGAAAAATGCGAATTTACTATTAGAAACTTATGAAAATACACTAATGTTGTCGTAGTGGTATTGTCAGGCTCCAGAAGCATATGGTTTGCGTACAGTTAGGTCCTCCTCGGTTAGGCCCGAAGGTTAAAAAGTATGTGTTGGCACTAAGCTGTTTATTCTGAATTTTCTTTGTTTATATTCGTTATGCATTTCATCACGTACGCTCTGTATAATATATACAAGGTATATATTATGTATAATTTTGCTTGTTTATAACCAACATGCGACATACTCAAGTCCCGTAACATCCCGTATATATTATATTTCGTCTAATTTTTCTTTATAATCTACATAATATGTTGATAATCTACATAATAATACTATACTATAATCTACATAATCTACATAATATGTTGTAGATAATATGATTGAAGTATATTATACTTAAATCAAGTACGCCCTATATTTTTTGGTAGTCAATTGCCCAAAAGCAGTCAATTGAACAACTGAATGGTAAGAGTATCGAAATAGATCTAGAAATAGTTAATATATTAGTTTATATTAGATTTAGAAATAGTTAGAACTTAATATAAGTTAGTGAATAAGTGTAATACTAAAATAAAGTTTTCTTTTTATAAGTAGAAATATTCGCGATATTTAAAAAAAATACCCTGTATACCTTTATACTGGGTATATAGGTATACAGCCAAATTGAGCAGTAAAAACAAATAGTAAAGTTCCAGAACCCCTAAACACTCATAGTGAATGGGGGATGTATGTTAATAAAATATAGGGTAGAATTCCATCGTACGACAGCGATATCTTGAGGTTATGCTTGCAGCGGTACTAAGATGGTCGTGATTTCAGGAGGGCCACTTGTCAAGTTAACTGAATGTGCTTGCTACGTCCTCCACAAAAAAGATACCTTACTTACAAGTTTGTACGGAACCCTCGGTGCGCGAGTCACAACTCGCACTTGGCCGGTTTTCTTTAAAGCACAATTTCTAATAGCGAAAATGACAATCGACGCTAATTGGATTCAGGAGAAGGTTCAAAAGCGAAGATTATATTCGAAATAAATCGAATAAATGTGGCGCAAAGTTGCCCGTAAGTTTTATTTTTACCTTTAGTAGCCAAAAAGAAGTAACTTTTAAACGAGAATGTGACGAATACAAATGCGCGCTTAGGTATCGAACGTGTTACTAGGGACTATTTACTGCAGTTGAGAGACCCTTTAATTTTAAATTTTATATCTACGATTTATGCTCACCGTTTGCACTTACTCGTGTGATTTGGCCAGGGTGCCCATTAAGGATTAATAATAGCCTAATAATAATTGATAGATTAATAATAATTGATAGATTAATAAATAACATTGCTTAGTTATTAAAAATAGCAATTGAATACAATATCCTCTTAAGATGATATTTATATGTGCACAAGTGTAAACTGTAATTCAAAAATATATAATAAAGAAAATAATAAACTAAACCCAATTAAACTCAATGAAGTCGGAACAAAGCTTGAATATATAAATATACTCAACCTTTCCGGAGCTCTATAATACTAATCACTGGAAAGACTGGACTGAAAGCTATAAAATAACTGAAAAATTTCACACGAGATTTGTTTTTGGTATTCATAAAAAGACTCATTAGCATTATAGAGCTCCGGAAGGGTTGAGTATATTTATATATTCAAGCTTTGTTCCGACTTTATTTAGTTTATATGATTATCTATAATGTTGGATGGTTTTACCAATTCAAAATTTATCATTTATACCCAAATTTTAAAGGGTTAAGGATATTTTAATCTTTTCTGTAAAACATTATGAGAATTTACTTTAAATATTTCTTCCACAAAATTGCATGTTTTTTCTTTCAATTTTCCATTAAAATATTTAAAGCTGTTTAAATCTTAATTATATTTACAAAAACTAGTAACTTTAAGTACCTACTTAACTGTATGTTTTAATGTGAATCACCATTTTACAGACTAATTAAGTGCGTTCAATATATCATTCACCATTCCACAACATTTTCTTCTCTTTATTATCCTAACCGCAAATTACTTTTTACACATACATACCAAAGAGAGGTTTGTTTATTGACACATATTACGTTTTATATTTCTCATTTCGTTTAAACCACAATTAAAAAGTTTCATCTTGTTATACAAAAAGTTCCAAGTAGAATGAAATGTGTCACTTTAGCTGTAGTTTAATGGTGGTAAATGTAGGTAATGGTAATTTAAGATTTCTGATAATTTGATCTGCTTGTAAATCAGATCAAATTATCATAAATCTTAAATTACTCATTATGTTTCCAATTCACGAAAGGTGATTCCGTCTAGTAGTTTAGAATACACACTAATTAATTGCGTTTAGTAAAATTGATTCCGCATTTAATACACTTTACGCTAAATCTATTTCCTTAAACAATTAAAAAAGTACATTTTCCATATTGCGTCTATAATGAAGTCATTAAAGCAATCATATGGGTTCGTTAATTGCTCGCCGAGTGTGATACAATTTTCTCAATATCGGCGATTTTTTATTTAGAAATAGCTTAAAATGGCACAAAATAGAAAAGATAAGAAACTCGTTTTTCGCACTTGTCCATTTGAAAATTTCCAAAACGAAGAATTTGCTTTTTCAATTGTCTCCGGTGGTGTGGATACCTCATAAGAACTCTCATCAGTCATCACCATTTACACTAATTTTAAAAGGTTTTCTTTAATTTTTATTTTGTAATGAAAAAAAATTTCTGTCACTTTCACATGACTTTTTTAATATTGAGGTTTTGATTGTGTTTGTTTAATTTATTATTTTTCTTAGTGCAAGCGATTTTTATAGAATATTTGCCTGCGTTACCCAAGTTATGTGGTAATAATTGAATTGACAAAAACCGCCATTTGACGTACTAAAAAAAGGGAGCCAAGATAGTACTTGTCCCGCATGAGTAATAAAAATATATTTTTGGCCTCCTGAATTGGAAAGCTAGCTTTGACATTGTGTATACGTCCAGCGAAACTAGATTTTTACATACAATGTTGCAAAGTACGGCTACGATGCGGTAAAGTGACCAGTAAATTTTAACCTTTCAGGGACACTTACAAAATAAATTAATTATAAGACAATAAAATCTAATTAAAAAAACGCTACTTTACACCACATTTGTCACGATAATGTAGAAAATAAGAGTGATTTTTTAAATTTTACTGTGCGTCTGACATTTGGAAAAATGACATAACCAAACAATGTCACAAACTAAAAATGTCAAAGATTGGGACTACAAACATTAAAAAAATAAATAATTAACAATATTGTAATCTAAATCTATTTGTTGCTTAAATAATAATTGTCGGCTAAAAAATCTTATACAAATTTCGTGCGGAAATGATTTTACAATGCTCCAGCAAATGCCCTTCGGGCTCGTTTCCCAAAGGAGCTATTGCATTGTGAAATCAATGTTTCCGCACTCTAATGTAAATAACTATTCCACTACGTCTATGTTTTTTGTTCAGTGACGCGAGTTGTTACCGTAGTAACAACAAATAGAAATCGTTTAATAATGAAACTCCATTTATTTGCATTGGATTTTTCTCGCGATTTGGATACTTTTACACACGATTAAAATAATGGTAATCGTCACATACAATAATTTACTTATTAATGTGTTCTATGTGGTGTGCGAGTAGATTTATAAAATAATCTTTTATTTTTTTAGAAATCAATGATTACAATTCAAACATTTTGTGATTTTGCTGTGTGCTGATCACAAACGTATTTATTACATTCAACGCAAGACTTCCTTGCATTTCTTCTCTTTCGAAAACTACAACTTTTCTGGGTTGATCGTTGTAATCAATTACCATTTCTGTTGTCGGCCTTTAATAGTTACTCTCGATTGCGATTTTCGTTGCTTCGATTTCAGATAACTTTTGGGTTAGAAAATATCATTGGCATGGCTAGATCTTCTAAAAGCTGCCGTAGAAAGTCTGTGTCTGTTAGTTTTTCTTGCATATAGTAAGTAATGTATGCAGCAACACCGGCGATATCCAAAATATTATAAAATAAGCCAGCGGACATCTGCACATTTACACAATTTACAGTGCAGACTCCCAAGGTCACGGTACATAATTTAATTGTTATATTTAGGTAGCAATATTTACGCTATTATTTAACTAACGAGATTACGCTATTATTTAGCTAACGAGAGAAGCAAGGAAGGCTGTACTAGGATTCACAGGGGTCAGCGACCGAATATGCATGATACGCATGAAAGGAAAATTCCACAACCTTAGTGTAATATGTGCTTACGCACCAACTGAAGAGGGAGAGGATGATGAAAAGGAACACTTCTACATTAAATTACAGAGATCCTGCGAAGAAGTGTCGGAACACGATGTTAGTCGACTTTAATGCGAAGGTAGGAATAGAGGACGCGTACAGAAGTGTAGCGGGAATGCACTCGCTACTCGACCAAACAAGTGAGAACGGGAAAAGACTGTGCCACATGGCAGCGGGTTGCAACATGAAAATCAGTAGCACATGCTTCCCGCACAAAAGAATACACAAAGGCACGTGGGTGATACCAGGAAATCGAGGGGTCAACCAAATTGACCATGTACTCATCAATAAACAAAGGGCAACAATGATCACAGACGTAGAATATGGGAGACGCTAACTGCGACTCTGATCACTATCTCGTACGTGCCTAGGTGAGGCAAAGAATTACAGCTATTGTGGGGGGTAAGAAATATGTAAAAATGGAATACGCAGGCCCTAAGAGCAAAATATAAACAAAAACAATATCAAGACCTAATTGAACGTTCCTTACGAATGGACAAGGAATGGAACCCATAAAAAGTGTCATAATTGACGTAGCGGAAAAGACAGTCGGGAAGGAAGTAAAGGACAGAAACACTTGGTTCGATGATGAGTGCAGAAGAGCTCTGAGGGAAAGAAACGAAGCCAGAAAAAAGATGCTGCAAACAATGACAAGAGCAAATATAGCAAAATACGAGGAATTAAGAAGAGCGGCAAAAAGAGTGAGTAAACAGAAGAGGAAAAATGCGCTAAACAAACAAGTAGAGGACTTAGATGAATAAAACAATAACAACCAGAGTAGAAAGTTCTATAAACAAATAGCAATGACTCGGAGACCTCCAATCGAGAACCAACACCTTTCTCAGTAAGGAAGGAGGATTACTAAGTGCGGAAAAGGAAATACTGGAAAGGTGGCGTCAGTACTATAGCGAGCTGTTAAATTGTAAGAACGAAGAACATGAACACAATGGGGAAGACGCAAAATACTATCACGCAGCGCAACCAGAAATTTCGGAACCCACCTATCGAGAAGTAAGAGAGGTAATAGTAAATCTGAAGAATTATAAAGCATCAGGAAGTGATACCATAACAGCAGAACTCTTAAAAAGCGGTGGAGAGCTCTTGTGGACACGAATCCACGGATTAATTGTCAATGGTATGGTATAATTGTCAATGGTATGGAATACGGAAACCATGCATTAGGAATGGAAAAAGGCATCATATGCCCAATCCATAAAAAGGGAAATAAGAAGGACTGCGCTAACTACCGAGGGATCACTCTTTTAAATATAGCCTACAAGGTGCTGTCAGCAGTAATATGCAATAGACTTTCAATATATTCCGAAGAAATATTAGGCGATTACCAGTGTGGATTCCAAAGAAACAGGTCGACCATAGATCAAATGCACACGCAAAGACAAATAATGGAAAAATGTTATGAGCATAACATAACATTGTATAGCATATATATTGACCACAAACAGGCGTTTGATAGTGTCTCCAGAAAAGAGCTAATGAGACAATTACTGGTACTGGCAGTACCCATGAAACTGGGTAGACTTGTAGGACTAACACCAACTGAGTCAAGTGCGCAAGTCCTAATAGACTCCAAGCTCACGGGCGACTTTGCAATAGGAACGGGAGTAAGACAGGGCGATGCCTTATCTGCAATGTTGTTCAAACTACTTCTGGAGGCAGTAATCAGAGAGGTGAACGTAACAGGCACCCTAAAAACTAGAGCAGCGCAAGTGGGAGCATACGCTGACGATATATACATTGCATCAATCATCAGAATGTCATCATAAGGTAATATGTCAGACAAAAATTGAAATGAACTAGATTTTATTTTTGTCGCCGTAAATTCGTAATCCGTCCCAGTGTGCACCGGTCAGATTCTCGCGGTCAGACAGGTTCTTGAAGATGTAGGGAGCACCTAAAAGAAATAACAGCGAGACTTGAACAAAAATCTGAACCATTCGGACTGATAATAAACGAAAATAAAACAAAAAGCATGAGATGTGGTAGGGAGCAAGTGACAGATTTAAGACAAATTCAAGTAAATGGTAGAAACTACGAGGAAGTGACCGAGTTTACCTACCTAGGGGCTAAGTTAACGAGCCAAAATAAGATGAGTGAGGAAATCGCACAGAATTATGTTAGGGAGGAAAGCATACTTTGACAACAGGAAACTGCTATGATCCAAACTACTGAGCAGAAAAGCTAAACTGAAAGTGTACAAAACACTAATCCGTCCAATAATCACTTATGCGGGGGAAACATGGACACTATGCAAAAGTGGTGAGGAAGGCTTTAACAGTATGCGAAAAAATATCATAAGAAAAATATATGGAGGGATACAGGAAGAGGAAGGATGGAGAATAAGAACCAACGCAGAAATAGATGGAATACTCGAGGGAAGAGACATTGTGAGGCATTTGAAGGCGCAAAGGCTAAGGTGGTTCGGGCACATCATGCGAATGAAGGACGACCGAACCCCAAAAGCTCAGACGCTATGGTTGCCTGCCGAAAAGAGATCGAGAGGCAGGCCACGAATACGATGGGGAGACGACGTTATTAAAGACTTGAAAGTACTCGAGTTGCGTTAATGGCCCCACACAGTACAGGACAGAAGGATATGGAGGGACGTTGTAAAGCAGGCCAAGGCCCATAGAGGGCTGTAGCGCCAAGAAAAAAAATATTAGGTAGCAATATATTCCTATAATATGAATAATTAAATATTGATCGAATGAATATAATTAGTTTTGGTCGCAATGTTCTTTAACCAACAATTTCGTAGGCGGGGTACCCGAGTACCTGGGCGGCAGATGCTGTGAGCTTTTTAGATAGGAACCTGAGGGTGAATACATAGGCCAACTTGTGGGAACAATCTTTGTTAATTCCTGCGTAATTTTATTGTAAAGGATGAGATTGTTTCAGCTTTATCGCAGTCTGATTTTAATTGATCTAACCATAAGTGTTCTATACAACAGCAGTTCATAATGAAAAACAAGGCAACAAAATAAATGGAATAACGAGTGAGCTAATTAAATCCGGAGGTAATCAGGACGATCTGAAGCAACGAAGCTCTGCCGGAGGAGTGGAATAAAAGCCACATAAGAAAGTGGATAAAACGAAATGCATTTATTATAGAAGTTATACAGTACTACTGAGCGCCGGACACAAGGTATTCTCCAATGTACTGCACAGCCGACTAATTAATTACGCAGAAACCCCAGGAGACTACCAATATGGGTTTCGAACGAACACATTCACAGATCCTCCGCACACTGGGACGGATTTCGAATTTACGGCGACAAAAATAGAATTTTACAAAGTCTCACAATTAAACAAAACCACTTAAAATGTATTGTTAGATAACCCATCCATAATACTATAAACAAATAAATGCGAAAAACAAATTCCATTGGTTGTGGGAACGTGTTAAACATCGCTATTGTCCCTTAGGAACCAACAAAGTAACTACGTCTGTTTTGTGTTTGTGTTAAAAAATTGTGAACTTTTTAAATATGGAGAATATAGTGGATAGAGAATATATGTGAGAATATATAAGTATGTATTTACATGTAATAATATCAAATTTGCAGAAAGTTTTAATCAATACGGTTAAAAAAAAGTTCTGTTAACGACTATTGTAAATTAATTTTTTTTTTTGTAATAAACTACAATAAATTGATTTTTAAAAAAAGTTCCGCATAGTTCCGTTAAATTAGACATTTTGTAAAATAAAACAAACATTGACAATTCTAGAAAAGCAAAAATCCCGTCCACATCGTTCCACCTTACTGAGAGTTACACCTTTTTTTCCAGCTAGTTGTGGTGACCATCATTTGCAAGAGAGAACGTCGAATAGAAATGAACTATTTTTTGTATTAAGAGATGAAAGTTTTTAAAAGTTTTCTTCGTTAAAGTGTAATGAGCGATTAGTATAATACGTGCTGGATAAGTTTTGTGTCAACGACGGTTGTGAATTTGTAAAAAATGTTGCACTTTTGTCATATAAAAAAAAATATTTTTTCCACTTAAATTTGCATTTTTAATTAATCGTGTACATCTAATTAGACTAATTTTATATTAGAATCATCAGAATGTCATCATAAGGTAATATGTCAGACAAAAATTGAAATGAATTAGATTTTATTTTTGTCGCCGTAAATTCGTAATCCGTCCCAGTGTGCACCGGTCAGATTCTCGCGGTCAGACAGGTTCTTGAAAAGTGCACATTCAACATTACATGGTTATTAAATTATTATCAAGTTGCAGACAGCCATCTAAAAAACGGTAGACTCAGATTGCCTTGTTTTTTTTCTCATCTCAATGTGGGTTTAGAGACCAATATTCCTTGAAAACACTGCGACCTTATAGACCTATTGTATTCCCCAACATTGTTCCATTCAAGCAAACAGATCCAGACCATGTATTAGATCCTGAAGCCTACGTGACTTGTGCTTTGTCGGTAGCCCCTCGGCTGTAATGTTGAGTTTCAGTCAACTGCGCGCGATTGCTTCACAATGGAATATTATATAGGAGGCAGTTTCATCCTCTTCATTGCCTAGTCTGCATTGTGGTTCACCTATGCAGATGCACATATTCTGCAGGTTCCTTCTTAGTGCGCAGTGTCCCACTAAAAGACCTGCCACAGTTGCAATCTGCTTCCTGGACAATTTCAAGATTTCAGATTTTAAGGTGTTAGATATCGGAACTATCATCCGTTTGCTGTGTTGCTGGCCACTTGTGCGAACCCATTGTAGTTGGCGAGTTTTATCGGTCCACTCTGTTATTATTTTACGCGCCATGGTTTTGGAAACGTATGATCGCTCCCTTGCAATCGGAAGCGCTGCATCATCGCCCTCTTTTTCAAGAGCGTTCGCCTTTTCGTTTACTTCTAATTTTGCCTATCAACAGAAACAGATTGCTAAAAACACAACGCGGCATGCTAATAAGCATCTGCTGCGTTTACCGCACGGTGTCGAATGTGGCTCTACAAGTCATAGCGGCAGTCCCGCCGATTGACTTAATGGCAGAGGAACGGGCCACCAATTAGGGCGCAAACAGAGAAGAGAGGGTTCTCCACAAAAAAGCACTAATGAGCAGGTAGCAGCAACGCTGGAACGACGTCAAGGAAGGGAGCTGGACAAGAACTTATCCCAGAATTTGAGCCATGGTTCAACCGCACCCACGGCGCAGTGAATTACTACCTAACACACGTACTAAGCAGACAAGGAAGCTATGTCTCATACGTAAAAAGAATTGGAAAGGCATAAAGAGACAACTGCAGGTACTGCCAGAGGATAGACTGGACTGAACATACCATCTGCGAATGTCTGCAATGGGCTGATCTGAGAAGTGCAGAAGAGCGCGCGGTAGGAGAGCAAAACAATTCTGCTAACATGGTACACCTGATGATCAAAGACGAGGACAACTGGCAAGCAATGGAAAATGGAAAACCTAACCTAACCTAACATGGTACACCTGATGATCAAAGACGAAGACAACTGGCAAGCAGTGGAAAAGATGTGCGCCATGATCCTCAGTACGAAAGATGAAAACGAAAGGAAGGAAAGTCTGGCAAGATAAACTGAGCAGGCCTAACGGAAAGGATCAACACTTCGATGTAATGACAATGCCGTTCCGATGTGGTGTATAGACCCCGGGGGGAGGGGGTTGTTTAGTGGGTGTGCTGGCCACGAACGCCTCGACCCGATAGCCCCACAGTCCACGAAGCCAGACGGCTTCGTGCATGTAGTATTGCATTTCCCCTCTTCCCAAAAAACTCGTACGGCGCGGCTAAAGAAGTTTTCTCTTCAAAACGTCTCATTTGGCCTGGCACCCACTGACGAGTAACGATATTGTGCTGTGCCAGACGTTTTAAATTCTAAAAGCACCCCAAAACTGTCTTAGATTTTATTCTATAACATGTTAGGGCGTTTATCGCAGCCTGACTGTCCGTAAATATATAGATGTTTCTATTTCTGTAGTCCATTCATAAATTTTCCCAGAAACATGTATCGATCGCGGAAATTTCCGCTTGGAACACCGCAGTGTTTCTCTCTAGGGCAGGGAACTCCAACCGTTTTGCACTCAAGAGCACATTCTAGAAAATCGGTTGGGCGACGGGCATCTTTTTCTATTCAAGAAATCCTCATCTGATACATTGAATCTTAGGAAAATGTCATTTTGATGGTCAAAAATTTCTTTCTGTCTTTTGATAAAATAATATTTGAATACGTTTGTATTTTGGTTGCGTTTACATTCGCCGGGCACACGTAAAATGGTCGGCGGGCGCTACGGTGCCCGCGGGCATATGGTTGGGGACCACTGATCTAGGGGAACAGTTATACTGCAAGTAGCAGACAAACCACAAACTCCAGCGCCAGTTCCACTGTCTTTCTTGGAGCCGTCTGTGTACCAGAATAAGTCTCCTAGGTTTTTCTTGTGGTAATTCCCTTCTGTCCACTGCAGCTGTGTTTTGAAGGGTATTTCGAATGAAAGCCTTTGAGGCATCGAGTCTCCTTCCTTGTTAAGGATTCCTTCCTTGTTAAGGATTAATGCCTTGTTAAAATCGATTGAACTCTTGAGAGAGGAAGCATTTGAAGTTAGAGACAGACAGAACATCTTTTTTCGGCTTGGATCTCGTCATTTTTTTCCCCGTCATTATTGTATGAATTAGCCTATAAATGATGTCCTCCTCGGTGGTGTAGTTGACAACATGCCCGCCTTTCAATGCGGGAGACCCGGGTTCGAATCCTGGTCCGGGAGACAACAACTAGGGCGGTTTTCACTAACTGTCCGAGCAGCCCACCCTGAATGAATGCAAAATATGTGATAACAGGGTGGCGCATACTAAAAGCCAAGGTGGAATAGGGAGTTTAGTGAGAGCTTCCCCCGAACCACTTATAAAAAAGCCCATAAATGGTGTTCCAGTTTGGTTTTCCCTGTAGCATACATGGAATTATTGTTCTGCGGTAAATAGGTACTTCCATGATCCTTTCAGCTTCCTCTCTTTCCGCTTGCCATCTCCAACAGTGGAAGATGGAGTGACTGACCCTGTATGTTTCTCCACAGTATACACACAAATCATCCGTTGCTCTGCCAATGTTGTGGAGGTAATCCCAGAAGCAACCGTGGCCGGTTAGTACCTTGGTAATATGGTAACTAGCCTCCCCAAATTTTCTATTTATCCAGGAGGATATGTCCGGTAATAGCCATTGGGTCCACTGTCCTTTTTCACATAGCAGTCAACTTCTTTGCCATTTCTCAATGAGTTCTCCTTAACAGTGGGAGATGGTGAGACTGACGCTATCTGTTTCTCCACAGTATACACACAAATCATCCGTTGCTCTGCCAATGCTGTGGAGGTAATCCCAGAAGCAACCGTAGCCAGTTAGTACCTTGGTAATATGGTAACTAGCCTCCCCATATTTTCTATTTCTGCAGGAGAATATGTCAGGTAATAGCAATTGGGTCCACTGTCCTTTTTCACATAGCAGTCAACTTCTTTGCCATTTCTCAATGAGTTCTCCTTAACAGTGGGAGATGGTGAGACTGACGCTATCTGTTTCTCCACAGTATACATACAAATTGTCCGTTGCTCTGCGGATGCTGTGGAGGTAATCCCTGAAGCAACCGTGGCCGGTTAGTACCTAGGTAATATGGAAACTAGCCACCCCATATTTTCTATTTATCCAGGAGGATATGTCCGGTATTACCAATTGGGTCCACTGTCCTTTACCACTTAGCAGTCATCTTTTTGCCATTCCTCAATGAGTTCTTCTCTGGCAAAGTGTTATGAGATATATATGGGGTATAGCTTCCCGACCAACGTAGGTTAACCTTGCACTAGCGTCATAAGAAGAAGCGAAGTCCAAATGACTAGAAACCTACTCCGCAAAATGGTCCAGACTGTGGCTTCTCTGCCATGCCATAGCAGATATCAAAGAAATCCTAGTATTAAGAGAGAAAGTCTAGCAATATTAATCCTCTCTCAGGTAGAAATATGGTTAGACAGAACATAGCAGTCATTTAAATATTTTGGGGCCGCGTCCATCTGAACGGAAAACCGAATCAGACGGGCTATAGACACTTTCCAGCCATTTAAGGCCCCAGGTGTGGACGGCCTAGTTCCCGCCTTGCTACAAAAAGGAGGAAGAAAAATTCCGTATTTTCCAAAAATCTTTAGAAGCAGTTTAGCGCTCGGATACATACCGGAGCTATGGAGAAGCGCTTAGGTGATATTTATACCGAAGGTGGGGAAGAAAGACACCACTCAACCGAAGTCATTTAGACCTATTAGTCTAACATCTTGTATGTAAAAGACAATGGAGAAGGTAATCGATAATTACCACTACAAAACTGTCAGCACGCAAACAGAGCAAGGAAATACACAGAAACCGCCCTTTATCAGCTGACAAATGAAATAGAAGCAGCACTAGAGACAAAGTAAGTAGCGATATGTGCCTTCTTGGATATAGGAGAGCCTTTTACAACACCTCACACGAGGCAGTCAAAGCGGCCCTCGAAAGAAGTAATATCGACAACACTATCTCAAAGTGGATGGGAGAAATGCTGAGAACCAGAACGGCAGAGACACGAATGGGAAAAGACACCATTAAGGTCTCCACAACTCGAGGATGCCCACAGGGAGGTGTGCTCTCACCACTAATGTGGAGCCTGGTAGTCGATGAAGAAGTGGCTAGGCTGAACAACTTAGACATCAAATGTCAAGATTACGCCGATGACATTGCCATAACGGCCAGAGGGAAGTTAGAAGGAACGCTCTGAAAAATCGTTCAGAGAGGCCTCAAAGTAACTAGTAGAGTAACTAGTAACTAGTAGCCTCAAAGTAACTAGGTGTCAAACAGTGGCACTGTAACACAACACGAGCAAAACCACGGTGATACCATTTACTAGAAGGAGAAAACTAAACTGCCCTCAGCACATATTGTTAGATGGGAGGGCAGTAGAATACAAACAGGATATAAGGTATCTGTGTATCACACTAGATAGCAATCTCTTATGGAATAAACACGCTGAGGCAGCGGTAGGTAAAGCCAAATACGCTCTAATGGTGTGCAGAAATCTGGCAGGAAAAACGTGGGGTTGTAACCCAATCCTGCGATGGATGTACATCATGATAGTGAGATCTGCGATTACAGTTGAGTGGGGAAGTAGAACCAAGCTGGCCTCTATGAGGAAACAGCTTGAGGATATTCAAAGACTGGCGTGTCTTTACGGGGGCGATGGGGTCGTGAACTGTCTGACAGCAGCAATGGCTGGATCTGACTCCGCTGCACCTTGTCGTCGAAAGGGCCGCCAGATCGGCGATTGTAAGGTTCAGTAAGGAAGGAATAGGCAGAGGTAAAATAATCGGGAGCATAGACCGAAACAGCCTCGCTGCCAAGATCCCCTTGCTGGAAGTACCAAAAGACGAAATGGTATGCAAATACCACTTAGAGAAAAACTACACAGCAATGTGTAGTAGTAAAGCCGATTGGAGGGAAAGGATTCCTGAGCATAGCATAAAGCAAAATGATATCAAATGGTATACAGATGGCTCGAAGACAAAGGAAGGTACTGCTGCTTAAACCTCGTACCATATACTTCAAATCCATGGGAATATTCCCTAGTATCTTCCAAGCAGAGGTACTTCCATGCAATCGAAAGATGTGCACAATTTAACCTCGACAGGAATTATCGCAAAAAACGAATTGCTATCCTGTCAGACAGCCAAGCAGCCATCAAGGTCATTAGCTCATAAACCATCAGATCCAAACTGGTATGGGACTCTGTGAGAAAGCTAAACCAGTTTGGCAAACGCTATAACTTAACACAAAAGCTAATATGAAGAAATAAGGGAACAATGGATGAAAACCTGGAAAGTACTTCCAGGGTTGAGACAATCCAAGGTGATGCTGAGATCTTTTAACCAGAAAAGAGTAAAAGCTTGCCTTTAACTAAACAGGAACAAGGTTAGAATTCTGTCAGGAGTCCTGACGGGATACTGCAGATTTAGAATACACCTCAAGGCCCTAGGCCTAGAGGAGGATGAAGGATGCAGATTCTGTGAATCAGCAGAGGAAATCCCTATACATCTGCTTAAAGACTGAGGAGCACTGCTCCGCAAGAGATAGATGTACCTCGTGGACTCACTTCTTGAACGCTGAGGAGTTGTAGTCCTTTAAGCCCACTGAGATCCTGGAATTCCTAAAGGAATCAGGATTAGAGGAGGCGATCTAAATGGGTAAGTACACCAACGCTTGGGGTACAATAGATCTATACAGATCACAGTACAAGTCGTCACCACCAGATCTACAATCTACAAATCTCTTGTCGGTATGAAAGATGAGAAGAATCAAATCCAAAATAACATTAAACAGCGCATCTCGTAGGGAAAATCAATCCAAAATAGGGATACAAATTAGGGAATCAAATCCAAAATATCATTAAACAGCGCATCTCGTAAGGAAAGACAATCTCCGCACTAGCTGAGAACGTTTGTGAAGGTATACAAGGCATTGATTAAATCAGTAATTATATATGAGAATGAGTCATGGACGGACAATGACACAAGAGCAGCATCAATTACTAATGCAATTGGAATTCTGCGTAATAGATCTGTTAAAACCCCAGGAGATTACAGGATCAAGAAGAGCGATGAGCTTTGCGAGGGTCAAACAATCACTGGAATCTTTGCTGGTCGATTTGCAAGCCGAATAACAAAAAAAATTCTCGATTTCCGACTAGCAGGAAATAGACCAGGATGCTCGAGAATATGTGGAATGGATGATGTCGAAAAAGATTTGGCAAAGCTACGCTTACGAAACGGAAAAAAAAACAATGTGGACCGAAAATAATGGAGAATGTTGGTTACGGCGGCAAAGGGACGCAAGGCTAAAGAAAAAGCCATTAACTTTTTCCACAGAAATTCTCGACGATTCGAGGTTCTTATACATGCGTTATGCTCTATGGATAATTTATGAATTTCCCTTCAATGTTTTGTCGCGCCGAGGTAAATTGTCTGACTTTTAGCGCAAGTAGGATTTTAATTCGTCTCCCTTGAAATTGTGCCAACATATTAGCGCTTGAGTATGAGCCGTTGGGCAACTATAATATTATATTTCAATGCCACGTTTTATTGTATATGAAATCCAACAGCATTTTGTCTTTTATTTAATATTTTGTTACAGTGTAGAAAATTTACCTGCAAAGCTAAACAGAGTATGGAGAAAATATATTTTTCATTCAATGTATGTTTTGTGTATTGTAAAAAAATGCTTTCATTTTATTACAATCAACAGCAATATTTTTTGCAATAAACATTTCAGTTTCAATTTATTTAACAAAAACACACGTTTTATTTTGTGGCAAAAAAACGCGCATCCGTTACGTTTTTGTAATACACAAGCATTACACTGTAATTTAAACAACTTTCCTTTAATTCTACAGCATTCACTAATCCACAAACATTTTCTTCTCTTTATTATCTCAACCGCAAATTACTTTTTAAACACATATACAAAAGAACGGTTTGTTTATTTGACACATATTACGTTTATTTCTCATCTCATTTAAACCACAATTAAAAACTTTCATCTGGCTATGCAAAAAGTAAAATGAAATGTGTAGTTTAACGGTGTTACAAGCTGATCAAATTATCAGAAATCTTAAATAACACCCATTATGTTTTCAATTCACGAAAGGTGATGCCGTCTAGTAATTTGCAATGCTCGTAAAACCTAATTGCAGTGGAAAAAGTGGCAACTTATATCATCTGATATAGTGATTACATTTAATGGTTCTTGATGGATGAAATGACTTACTCAAGACAACTGGAGCTGCTACAATTTAATAGCGTTATTCTTAACAATGTCTTGTAATTTTATGGTTTCACTTAACTATAGTTGTGTAAGGTAAATCTAAGTGATGAAAATTCTCGCAAATACGATTGAATGTATTTGTATTTGCGAGAATTATTAAGCGAAATTTATATATCACATAGATAACAAACAATTAGTTTGTTTTATTGCCTCATGCCTTTAAAAGTAAAGGTAGTCTTCCGAGCAAAGCGGCTCTGGCGTCACTAACGCAGCGATACTTACGCGACGACATAGCAATAGTATTAAGGTAGAGTTCCGAGCAAAGCGGCTCTGGCGTCACTAACGCAGCGATACTTACGCGACGACATAGCAATAGTATTAAGGTAGAGTTCCGAGCAAAGCGGCTCTGGCGTCACTAACGCAGCGATACTTACGCGACGACATAGCAATAGTATTAAGGTAGAGTTTCGAGTAAAGCGGCTCTGGCATCACTAACGCAGCGATACTTACGCGACGACATAGCAATAGTATTAAGGTAGAGTTCCGAGCAAAGCGGCTCTGGCGTCACTAACGCAGCGATACTGACGCGGCGACATATCGATAGTATTATGCACTTTGGAAATGTATGAGGAGCCATTCGAGCGCAGCTACACTGACGCGGCAACAGTGACGCCGCGGCACTGACGCTACGCGATAGCGACCGACCTCCCGCATACATAGTGCAGTCACACGGCCGCTACGAACTGAACTAGGTTTTTAGGTTAGGTTAGGTTTATACATATATTATTACTATTATATAAGGTTAGGTTTATGTATAGTTTACAACATCTAACAATAAGAAATGGACAACATATTTGCGGAGGAGGAAGAAGAGATGTTTTTTGGAACAATTTCTTCAAATTTCAATGATAAAATAAAATTAAATTGATTTTTATTGAACCGACAGAAACTCCTGAACTTTTCGTCATTATAATTGAAATGTTTTTTTATAAAAAACCCTCATCATTTCGACTTGTGAAAATGGGATTGGGTAAGTTTCTGTCAAGACTGAGATAGTGACGAAACAAAAGATCATAAATATATTTTCTTCATCTTCTAATAAATTTTCAATCTAATAATTTCAAATAGACACCCAATTCCATCTCGAAGGACTCAAAACTAAGGGGGAACTTGAAGAGTGTGTGGAAGAGAGCGTTAAATGAAACAAACTTATGGGAGTAGGGATGGAATGAATGGGAAGGAATGACGTTCTCGGTAGAAGTGGATTTCTTATAAACCATAAATGCAAAAAAACCGGCCAAGTGCGAGTTGTGACTCGCGCACCGAGGGTTCCGTACAAACTTGTAAGTAAGGTATCTTCTTTTTTGTGGAGGACGTAGCAAGCTCATTCAGTTAACTTGACAAGTGGCCCTCCTGAAATCACGACCATCTTAGTACCGCTGCAAACATAACCTCAAGATGTCGCTGTCGTACGATGGAATTCTACCCTATATTTTATTACCATACATCCCCCATTCACTATGAGTGTTTAGGGGTTCTGGAACTTCACCATTTGTTTTTACTGCTCAATTTTGCCTGTACACCTATATACCCTGTATAAAGGTATACAGGGTATTTTTTTTAAATAACGCGAATATTTTTAAACTTACAAAAAAAAAACTTTATTTTAGTATTACACTTATTCACTAACTTATATTCAGATCTAACTATTTCTAGATCTAATATCAACTAATATATTAACTATTTCTAGATCTATTTCCATACTCTTAACATTCAGTTGTTCAATTGACTGCTTTTTGGGCAATTGACTACCAAAAAATATAGGGCGAACGTGATTTAAGTATAATATACTTAAATCATATTATCTACAACATATTATGTAGATTATGTAGATTATAGTATAGTATTATTATGTAGATTATCAACATATTATGTAGATTATAAAGAAAAATTAGACGAAATATAATATATACAGGATGTTACGGGACTTGAGTATGTCGCATGTCGTTTATAAACAAGCAAAATTTAGACATAATATATACCCTGTATATATTATGTATATAGAGCGTATGTGATGAAATGCATAACGAATATAAACAAAGAAAATTCAGAATAAACAGCTTGGTGCCAACACATACTTTTTAACCTTAGGACCTAAGTGTATGCAACCCATATGCTTCTGGAGCCTGACAATACCACTACGACAACATTAGTGTATTTTCATAAGTTTCTAATAGTAAATTCTCATTTTTCTTGTAATTAAACTACATATTTACGGTTTTCAGATTTTTCCCTTTACATGTGCTGCAAGACACCGCTTCCTGCCAAATTTCATGATTCTAGGTCAACGGGAAGTACCCTATAGGTTTTAATTCCCTTGTGAAATCGCAAAATATGCGACATAAACGGTCATATCTTTTGATCCCGTTGACTTACAAGTTTGATTTTTTCACAGCTGAAAGAGACCGCAGACCCGAGTATTTGAGACAAACTTCAACTTGTTACCTCTACGCGTTCCTGAGAAAAATGGTCTTGACAGACAGACAGACGGACAACAAAGTGATCCAATAAGGGTTCCGTTTTCGGTACGGAACCCTAAAAAGGAGGACTTTCTATCTTGTCTGATTAATAAATCTAGGAAAGGGATCCTATTTTAAACCTAGAAGTCGTATATAAAGTTTGTAGCTGGATGGATGAAGTTTATCATGGAAAGGAAATGGTCAAGATGTGTGTGATCGCTTTCATAACGGATCCACAAAACGGTACACCTACAAACTTTACATACGACTTCTAGGTTGAAAATAGGATCCCTTTCCTAGATTTATTAATCAGACAAGATAGAAAGTCCTCTCTTTACGCATTTATGGTTTATAAGAAACCCACTTCCACCGACAACGTCATTCCTTGCCATTCATTCCATCCCTACTCCCATAAGTTTGCTTCATTTAACGCTCTCTTCCACACACTCTTAAAGTTCCCCCTTAGTTTTGAGTCCTTCGAGATGGAATTGGGTGTCTATTTTGACATTGACATTGGGTGCTGGTTCTACAAATTACGTTCACTAATAACTTCTCCATCAATCTTATTTTAAGCCTAAACATTAAAAATCTTGATAAACAGAAACTATCCTTCAAATTTCTCCCCACATAGAAAATGCCCAGCGTATGGGCACCTCTGCAGTTTGTCGGCCAACCTTTCAATGACTTGGCATGTCTGTTTTCACCCTACAACCCTCCATATACTTTCTTCACAACAGGCTCATTATCTCGTACCTTGGTCCGTACTAAAGACAGTGTGCTTCCACTTTCACATGCGGTGGTTTACTCCCTTTCATATAACAATTGCAATTCCTTGTATGTTGACCAAACTGGTTAGATCCCTTCGCGTAAAAGAACATTTGAATCAGTTCCTTGAACATAATAATTCAGGTATTATCTCGTCCAACTCCGCTTTAGCAGACCACCTTCTTCACACAGGCCATTGCTTCTCCATCGAAAACGCTAAACTTCTGCATGTTTGTCCTAAATCCTACAAGCTTACTACCACCTTGAGGTACTTGGAATCTACAAAGTTTTTCTAAACCCCAAGTTGACCGTCCTGAATGATGTTACCAAGTTTTCAAATCCCATTATCACAGCCCTATTAAATTATAAATTTACTGCCCCATTTTTTTTTCTCTCTAACCAATGTGGGTCCAGGGGGGTTAGCCCTTAAAACACTGCGGCCCATTGGCCTATTGTATTTCCCCACATTGTTTTGTTCATGCAAATAGATCCAG
The DNA here is from genome assembly GCA_944588485.1 of Phosphuga atrata. Taxonomy (NCBI): domain Eukaryota; kingdom Metazoa; phylum Arthropoda; class Insecta; order Coleoptera; family Silphidae; genus Phosphuga; species Phosphuga atrata. The sequence goes on from OX155898.1 coordinate 4,627,253, forward strand.
TCCCTCTATTAGGTCCAGGATTCTATGTGCCATGTTTATCACGGGGACTCTTTCAGCTGTAATATCAAGCTTGTGTCTCCTACGTGCAATTGCTTCACAGTGGAAGATTATATGGGCGGCGGTTTCATCCTCCTCATAGCATAACCTACATACAGGTTCATCTTTCCAGATACCCATTTTATGCAGGTGTTCTCGTAGAGGACAGTGTCTTGTAAGTAGGCCTACCACAATTGCGATCTGCTTCCTTGGCTGTAGCAGGATTTCAGCAGTTAGAGTATCCGATGGTTTAGCTACCATTCGTTTGCTGTGTGTCAGACCATTCAAATTGACCCACTGTAGACGGTGCTTAGTTGCTACCCATTTACAGATTTTATTTCGGGTCGTGGTCTTCGTAATGTAGGGTCCGCTTTCAGCAATGATGTTTGCCTTGCAGGCTCCATCTTTTGCTAGCTTATCCGCCATTTCGTAACCCAGAAGTCCTGTGTGGCTAGGCACCCAAGCGAGTGTGACCTTGTTATGCTTTACCAGGGCTTTTAGGTCCTGAAGACAGTTCCAAACTGTCTTGGATTTAATTTCGTGACACGCTAGAGCATTAATCGCAGCCTGACTGTCCGTAAAAATGAGGATGTTTCTACTTTTGTAGTCCATTCTCAAATTTTTACGGGCACAGACCATGCTAGCGTGTATTTCTGCTTGGAATGCTGTGGCATGTGTCCCCGGGGGTACAGAAAGGCTGCACCCCAGGGACAGTCCATAGATTCCTGCACCAGTACCACTCTCCTTCTTGAAGCCGTCTGTATACCAGTCCAGTCCTCCTCGGCAAGTGGTTATTTGATTGCGTTCTGTCCATCGTAGATGTGTTTCGAAGGGTAGATCGAATGACAGCCTTTTAGGCATCAAATCTTCCTCTATATTGAGGTACGGTTCTGATATGACATTCGTTATCATCGTGTGTCCTGACCTAGCCAGAGATTCCCATGTGTCATTGCATATGCATCTGAAAGCTCCCATCCTTGCCTCGCCCATGATAAAGATATCCAGAGGAGGAAGGCCTAGGATCACCTCCAGAGCCGCAGTTGAGGCGGTTTTCATCGTTCCCGTAATTGCTAAACAGGCCAGTCTTTGAACATAGGATAGTTCTTTGATGGCCTGTTTTTGCTTCACTTTGGTCCACCATACTGTGGAGCCATATGTCAAAATGGGTCTCACTACCATAGTGTATAGCCAGTATATCATGCTTGGTTTCAGTCCCCATGTTTTTCCAAGTGTTCTTTTGGTCATCATAAGTGCCATTTTACACTTGTTGGTAGCTTTCTTTAGGTGTTAATTCCAAGTCAGTTTGGCATCCAGGATTACACCTAGATACTTGACTTCATCACTTACCTTTAGATGCTCGTTATAGAAAATTGGGGGCTTTAGCCCATCCGTTTTTCTCATTCTAGTGAATGGTACTAGAGTGGATTTTTGGGGATTGACACGAAGGTCGACCCCCCTGCACCAACTCTCCACCTCGTTCAGTGCTTCTTGCATAAGCGCTGCTATTATAGAAGGAAATTTACCCCTGATGAGAATGACTATGTCATCCGCATAGCCTTGGGTGTAAATTCCTTTATTATTTAGTGACACAAGCAGGCTATCAACAACCATGTCCCAAAGCAGTGGAGATAGGATCCCACCCCCCACCGCATGTATCTATATGCTACTGAGTACATATTTTACTGTATGGGGATAAGAAAATATAGCGTCTTGGTGTAATATATTATTTATTAGGAATATAACCATAAATGAATATAATAGTTGATTATAAACAAAGAAAAAGTAATAAGATTTTACATTAATATTTATTGATGAAGAAGATTCTTCATCTTCTAATAAATTTTCAATTATCTGGTTCATTTCTAGACCGACACAAGCGTTCTAGTGACATTGTATTCAAAAACTGACAGTTTCAAACGTCACGACTGACGCCCAAGCCACGATGCTCGGAAGCCGATCTCGCGACAGAATCGCTGCGACACTGACGCGGCGGCTTTGACGCTACGACCGTTGCGATAGTGTCGCGTTGCTCGGAAGTCTACCCTTATGCACTATAGAAACGTATGAAGCGCAATTCGAGCGGAGTAACACTGATGCACTGACGCTGAGCGTCTCAGTGTCGCTGCGCTTGAATGGCGCCTCATACTTTTCCATAGTGCATAATACTATCGCTATGTCGTCGTGTCAGTATCGCTGCGTTAGTGACGCCAGAGCTGCTTTGCTCGGCAATCTACCTTTAAAAACATGATCGAGTTTAAAGGATCTCACAGACCGGCGCGAAATTTTCGTTGCCGCGACCGCTGCGATATCGCGGCGGACCGATAGATACGGCGGCTTATGTAGATGTTCAGACCAACAAGTGCGATTTTCGGCGCTTGTGGGTCTGAACATGTACATAAGCCACCGTATCAATAGTTCCGCCGCGATATCGCAGCGGTCGCGGCAGCGAAACTTTCGCGCCGGTCTGTGAGATCCTTTAAACAATACACCAAGCGTTTTCATTTTGTCACAAATTCATTATTGGCGATTTTAACAGTCACCATATTTCGTACGGGGATATGACCACAACGACTCAAATGGAGATCTTGTGGAACAATGGGCTGAGTCTAACGGTGTATCACTGATTCATGACCCCAAACTACCCTGATCCCTTATAGCAATATATGAAAACAAGGCTACAACCCAGACCTTTCGCATCTGGCAACATTGAGCAACAGTGCACAAAGGTTGACTACAACCGTATACCGAATACTCAACATGGCCCCATTGGTATAAACTTTTACAACGCTATAAAAACACCAAGAATCCCTTTTAGAAGACGTTTTAACTTTAAAAAGGCAAACTGGAATGTTTTCACAAAAACCCTCGACAATGAAATCGAATCAACTCCAAACAACTACGAAGTTTTTGTAGACTTGGTCAAGCGCACATCTAAAGAACACATCCCAAGAGGTTGTAGATAGCAGTACATACCAGGAGTATCAAACGACACTAAAAGCCTAATGGAACGATATAACAAGCTATATGAAGAAGATCCTTTTAGGCCCAGGCCGCACTACGGTTTTTTGCCGCGAGCGGTAACCGCTATAATCGCGAAATCGCTCGTGAAACACACAGTACGCTATAGGAAAAATCAGTCGCGGGAATAAACCGTAAGTGAGGCCGCTTGTATTACCTTGAGTCACAAAATCTCGCGATGAAAAACCGAGGCGGTTTAGCCGTACTGCGGCCTAGGCCTTAATGACGATACCATCGAATGACAAACAAGACAAACAAAGTGGCTGGAAACCATGGATATAATGGGCATGACACATAGTAGTAAGATGCACTGGAATACAATCAAGAAATTAAGCGACAACCCCATAGCACTGAAACAAACAACCAATGTTACACCAAATCAAGCCCAAGTAGCCCAACAGCTACCACTAAATGGGAAAACACAACAAAAAGCAAGTAAAGAGAGCCTAATCAGAGACGCTGGCAACGAAACTGGGAGGCTTCCCGTTTTTCATGGTGTTTATTGCTTGGTTAAGTTCTTTTATACTAAATCCCTCGCCCAGCAGGTTAGTTTCGTTGCCAGCGTCTCTGATTAGGCTCTCTTTACTTGCTTTTTGTTGTGTTTTCCCATTTAGTGGTAGCTGTTGGGCTACTTGGGCTTGATTTGGTGTAACATCCAGACTATGTTTACGGAACAGGTCAAACATTTCAGAGGGAACACTAAAATCTGGCTACTGGCCTTTCTTAACAACTGCTTGAAATCATACACAATGCCCAAAATGTGGCGAAGAGCAAACGTAATTGCTATACCCAAACCTGGAAAGAATCCCGACCTTCCAAACAGCTACCGTCCAATATCATTGCTATGCAATCTCTTGCTATGCGGTCTCACAGACCGAAGGGTTTTTAGACTGCTTATTCCGAGAAAACTAGACACGGTTGAGTGCTAATGCTCCCGATACCTTCTCAAAACTTTGTACTTTTTATGGCAGTAACATAGAGACCATTGTATAAACAACACGTGTGCATTTGTTTAGATATTCGGTCTGACAGACCTACGCGGGTCAATTTTAAATATTTTCGTGAACGGTGAATATTCTGTTTTTTCCGTTGTAATATCCACATTTGTGTGTTATTTCCTGTTTCATATAATGTTGTGGCTATTTACACATAAATAAGCATTATGTGTTTATTCTGTCTAGTTTGAATATTATAGGTTTTCTGTTATAGGCTGGTCATTGGTGTAAATGTTAAATAAAGTGGGGGCCAGAACAGTTCCTTGCGGGAGACGCTTTCTTTGAATTCTCCAACGGCTTTTTTTATTTTGAAGTTCCACATATAATCTTATGTTTTGGAGTATTGATTGAACTGCTTTCGTCAGTTTTTAGTCTTTTGTGGTTTTGAAGACTTTGATAAGCTGGGTTTTATGGTTTATTGTATCGTAAGCGGCTGTGAGATCGATGAAAACTCTCTCCAGTCGATTTACTTCGTTGCTGAAGTGTCGTGATGTTTTTTTTTTAAATTATTGTTATTTTTTTATCCATGTAATAAAATATATAATCTGTTGTCACACAGATTTATTTTAAACTGAATTTGTATTTCTAAATTTAGCGGTAAATTCAAATTATTACAAGTCGGTGTCTCAGACCGACTCGTGTATTTGTGTCATAAAAAAATCGCGTGTATAGGAAGGTTAAACTCTACAAACGGTTGATCATCCAGAGAATTCAGAAACACATATACCCTCTGTTAATGCCCCAACAGGCAGGCTTCAGACCTGGAAAATCATGCACTAAATCTCACAGAACGCATAGAGGAGGATTTCCAAAATAACAAAATAACAGGAGCTGTGTTCATCGTGGTCACAGTGGTATAGTGGTGAACGCATCCGCTCGCTACACCTAAGATCCCAAGTTCGATCCCCGGACAAACCGTGAAATTTTTCACGGAACTATGGCCACCTCGTGGAAAGCAATGGCAAACTACCACGAGTAATTCTGCCAAGAGAACCTCTCAAATAGTGCCGTTCGGAACCGGCGATAAACCGAAGGTCCCGCATATTAGTGTGACAATGCGTTCCACAATTATGCGCGAGAGGTCACGACACTTCAGCAACGAAGTAAATCGACTGGAGAGAGTGTTCATCGATCTCACAGCCGCTTACGAAATACAATAAACCAAAAAACCCAGCTTATCAAAGTCTTCAAAACCACAAAAGACTAAAAACTGACGAAAGCAGTTCAATCAATACTCCAAAACATAAGATTCTATGTGGAACTTCAAAATAAAAAAGCCGTTGGAGAATTCAAAGAAAACGTCTCCCGCAAGGAACTGTTCTGGCCCCCACTTTACTTAACATTTACACCAATGACCAGCCTATAACAGAAAACGACAAACACTAACAAACAAAACAAACATTCGGGGAGATAGAGGTAAGGCTGGACGCAATGGAATGAAAAGTATAGCATAAAGTATGTATATAACTAGTATGTATATACACTTTACACATATGCTCCTAGGGAATATTATAAACGACTTATTATATACTTATTTCCGACTAACTTTGGGACGGTTAATCGATTCGTGAGGACTAGAAGTCTGTGTGGTAAGTCGTTCAAAAGTTATGACAGCTTGAAGTCACTCGGAAATACGAGATGGTGTACAGCGAAAAAATATATAAAACTTGTTTATTTGTTACTTTAGCGCGAAATAAACTGGAAAACCGTTTTCAGCATTTCGATTTCCTTCGGGTAACCAAAAAAAAAATCACGAAAAAAATGTCATATTCTTTGTATTGAAAAGTATGAAGTAAGTGCTGGTCGGTGACGGAACGGTCTAGTGGGCATAGTCTCATACTTTTCAATACAAATAATATGTTTTTACCCGAGACGTTCCTAGTACGGTCCTAGTATGATACGTTGTAGTGGGCAGAGACCTTAAACTACACGACAAAGCGAACAAGTGGATGTATAAATTGTCCCGAAAAATTCAATAATTCGTCAAGAGACTTCAAACTGATATTTAGCCGATTCTCGATTTGCTAAGTAGATATCTCGCAAATGGTTGCGGATAACCAAAAACGGATTGCGGCATCGTTTTTAGAAGGTCATTTTCCTATTAACACGCTAATATTGTCCACGGGACACTCACGACTTTCTGAGATTTCTACTCGAGTGCCGAAATTTCTTAAAATTTTCTTCAATTCTTGCTGGCGATAGTGAACGGGAAGAACTAGGGAAATATAATTGCATATCTGTAATCAGCAGCCAAAATGCTTTCAGAAACGTCTTTAAATTTTGCTGTGACCCAAAAAATAACGATTTTGACAAAATCGATTTTATCGTATTTCGTCGTTTCCGCGGCCTAGACTTCCCGTGTCGATGGTATTTCTTAACTGGAAGCTTTCCGAGAATACTGTATACGTTATCCGACTAATTTTGGGACGCTGGGTCGATTGGTGACTAGAAGTCTCTGTGGTGAGCGGTTCAAAAGATATGACAGTCGGAAATGCGTGATTGTGTAAAGCGAAAAAATATAGAACATTTGTTTATTTGCAACTTTAGAGCGAAATTAAATGGAAAACCGTTTTCAGCACTTCGATTTCCTTCGCGTAACAAAAAAAAAAATAACGAAAAAATGTAACAAAAATTTTCCATCATTTCGTTAGAAAAATACATGGTTTTTCATTTTTTTTCGATTTTTTCGAAAACGGTAGAAAGCAGCGAAATAATTTCTGGCACATAGAAACTACACGACAAGATGAACAAGTCGATGTATAAATTGTCCCGAAAGTTTCAATAATTCGTCGAGAGATTTCAAACTGAAATTTACCAGATTCTCGATTTGCTAAATAGATATCTCGGAAACGGTTGCGGATAACCAAAAACGGATTGCAGCATCATTTTCAGATGGTCATTTATTAGTACATTTAGACTGTACGCGGGAAATTCTCGACTTTCCGAGATCTCTACTCGAGCGCCGAAATCTTAAAATTTTCTTCAATTCCTACAGGCCATATTGAACGGCAAGAGCTAGCGAAATATAATCTGCAATCTGCAATCTTCAGTAAAAATGCTATCAGAAACGTTTTTAAGTTTTGCTGTAATTATAAAAATAACGCTTTTGACAAAACGATTTTCTCGCATTTTGTCGTTTCCACGGTCTAGACCAGGGCTGTCCAATCAGTCGATCTTTAGTTTTCTCACGCTTCTATGTACATACTTGAAAATATATTTCGATAAATATTAAAACACATGAAGTAAACGTTAAAACACGCTTCTGGCTAGCCTACGTTCAAATGTTGCTTCATGTACCTCAAGTCGGCTGCATCCCCAATAGTACAATAGCTTCCGTTGACTGCCGATGCGCAAGCGATAACACTCAGCTATTTCTGGTATTTAGAACCATTATAACTGTTATGTCCTGTGTTGTTTAGTGGTTGTTTTCATGATTGTACAAAAAAATAGTCTCTGTGCGTACATAAATAAACATACTCAATATATTTACTTAAACCTGAAATTTATACATAAAAGTAAGTTGTTTCAAATTCTGTAAGAGGTTACGTTAATTTACAAAATATATTTATTTTTAGGCCTATCCATGAGTGCAACAAAAAAATCAAAGCATATCTTTACCATGATGAATGGGAACATGAATATTTTTTACCATAATTAAACATAAATGTTGCTGCTTAATATGCAAGACAGCTGTGGCGATTGCAAAAAGGCAATATCAAAAGACATTTTCGTACAATTCACTCCAAATATGAAACAGAATTTCCAGGAAATAGTGTCATACGCAATGCAAAAATTAATTATTTCAAAGCTGCTCTATCTTTGCAGCAAAACATTGTTGTAAAATCTCTTAATAAACCACTTGGAATAACCGAGAGAGTGTGTCATTTATTAACCAAAAAGAAAAAGCCATTTACTGATGGAAATTTCATTAAAGAATCGTTTTTGACGGCTGCAGAATCACTTTTAGTTTTATACTCAAAGCGACTTAATATACTCAATGATATGGAAACTGTCTTTAAAATAGTCAAATCTATACGCGGAAGTGCCCTTCAGAAACGTTTGCTTAGATTAGAAAATGAGGATAATTATAACGAACGTTTACTACACACTAATGTGCGTTGGCTCAGTACAAGTCGATTTCTCATGCGATTTCTAGAGTTATTAGAAGACGTAAAAAGTTTCCTTTCTGAATGATGTGACAGTTACCCACAGTTAACAAACAAAGAGTGGTTATTTGATATGTCATTCTTGGTAGACTTTATTTCAAAACTAAACGATTTGAATCTTGAACTACAGAGTAAAGGCAGAAATGTATTTGATAAGCTTGATAAGAGGTTTTCAGCAACTTTAAATACAAGAGCTTTTCAGCAAGTTATAATACTGTTGACATCAAATTTAAAAGATAAAAAACACAAGCATTTTCCAAACATTGGAAAATATTTTCAGACATATCCTGACCCTAATTATTTCAAGCCTAACAAAATGATTATGGAATTTGAAGTTGTTGAAAAACAATTTTAAACAAGGTTTGAAGATTTTGGTTGGAAGATTGAAAATATTGCACTATTTTTTTCAAATGTGTTTCAAAAGGTGTGAGGTAGCGAGGCCTATGAAACAGTTCTCGGAATGCAGCTTCACAACAAAATGAAGACGGGATGATGATCTTATCCGATCCAGAAGTGCTAGTGAGCTAACTTAAACTCCAAGGCGATTGTTAGTAGAGACATGGCAAAAGGAATAAAAACTGTTAGGAACGATACTATACAGCGTTTGGAACTGTGTTGTTAAGTTGCGAGAAAAAAGTTGCGCATCAATCACCATGTTGAGAGTAAATCAACAAGCCATACCTACAACTCGGAAGTGAAGCATTAAACTTGGACATACAGTATTTCCGTCACTGCATAGTAATAGGAAAGTTAAAGTTGCCCGCATTTCGTCGTTTCCGCGGTCTAGACTCCCCTTGTCGATGTATTTCTTAACTGAAACCCTACAAGGGAATATTATATACGTTTTGCGACTAATTTTGGGACGCTGAATAGATTGGCAAAAACTAGAAGCCTCTGTGGTGAGTCGTTCAAAAGATATGACAGCGTGAAATCAGTCGGAAATGCGAGATGATGTACAGCAATTCTACGTTTTCAGCACTTCGATTTCCGTCGGGTAACCAAACCAAACAATTTCGTTCAAAAAATATGTGCTATTTCGGTTTTTGTTTTTATTTTCTCGAGAACGATAAATATCAAGGAAATCATTCTTGGCGTACAGAAACTAGACGACAAGACGAGCAAGTTGACATGTAAATTGTCCGGAAAGATTCAATAATTCGTCGAGGAATTTCAAACTGAAATTTACTCGATTCTCGATTTGCTAAGTAGATGTATCGGAAAGGGTTTCAGATAATGAAAAACTGATTGCGGCATCGTTTTCAAAAGATCATTTTCCTATTAATGCGCTAATAAAATCACGACTTTCGGAGATCGCTACTCGAGCGCCGAAATTTCTTAAAAATTTCTTCAATTCTTGCAGGCGACAGTGAACGGAAAAGGGCTAGCGAAATATAATTTGCATATCTGTAATCAGCAGCAAAAATGCTTTCAGAAACCTTTTTAAATTTTGCTGTGACTCAAAAAATAACGATTCTGACAAAATCGATTTTCTCGCATTTCGTCGTTTCCGCTGCCTAGACTTCCCGTGTCGATGGTATTTCTTAACTGAAAGCTTCACGGGGAATATTATATAAGTTATCCGACTAATTTCGGGACACTGAATTGATTGGTGACGACAAAAAGTCTCTGTGGTGAGCGGTTCAAAAGTTATGACAGTCGGAAATGCGTGATTGTGTAAAGCGAGAAAATATAGAAAATTTGTTTATTTGCAGCTTTAGGGCGAAATGAACTGGAAAAACGTTTTCAGCACTTCGATGTCCTTCATGTGACAAAAAAAAAATTACGAAAAAAATTTGCAAAAAAAATTTCCATTTTTTTTCCATCATTTCGTTCGAAAAATACATGGTTTTTCGTTTTTTTCGATTTTTTCGAAAACGGTAAAAAGCAGCGAAATCATTTTTGGCACACAGAAACTACACGATAAGACGAACAAGTCGATGTATAAATTGTCCCGAAAGATTCAATAATTCGTCGAGAGATTTCAAACTGAAATTTACCTGATTCTCGATTTACTAAGTAGGTATCTCGCAAACTGTTGCGGATAACCAAAAACGGATTGCGGCATCGTTTTCAGAAGGTAATTTTCCTATTATTACACTAAGATTGTCCGCGGGAAATTCACGACTCTCCGAGATCTCTACTCGAGCACCGAAATTTTTTTAAAATGTCTTCAATTTTTGCAGCCGAAAGTGAACCGAAAGAGCTAGCGAAATATAATTTGCATATCTGTAATCAGCAGCAAAAATGCTTCCAGAAACATTTTTAAGTTTAGCTGTGACTCAAAATATAACGATTTTGAAAAAATCGATTTTCTCGCATTTCGTCGTTTCCGCGGTCTAGACGTTAATTATTGTCACAGCAAGTTATCAACAGTCTGTATCCTTGCTCGTCATTTACCTTTAATCAGTAAGTGAGGCTGTGATAGAAGGGAACTTCTATCACAGCCCCACTTACTGATCATGGTCACAACATATACAAATAAAAATTTACAAAAACAAAACGAAAATAAAAAATTGATTTGCAGCTAAATGTTGGTTAATCGCTTGGAAAAAGAAGTTCTATCGCAATGTTCAAATCAATCCCAATCCCAAGAACTATGATTTCTGATACACGACGATACATTATTGTACTTAGAGTGCGATATATTATAGTCTGATTATCCTATTATGTTTTGTAAAGTTTAACAACTAGTGTTATTCGAAACTGTTTGCCTAAGTTTTGTCCAATCTTGTACAGTCTAATGCAGGGATTTTCAAAGCGTGTACCGCGGACCACTGGTGTTCCGCGATGCACATTCAAGTGTTCCGCGAAAAAAAGTGATATAAAAAAATGTTATTGCAGTTTTCAAAAATTTTTGTTATTGCAATTCTACATATTCTTTGCTATGACTTGTCTGTCCTAAGAGTTTTAATTAATAAATAACAACAAATGTAGGTAGGAATATCTTTTTTTCGCTACGGCAAGCTGAGGAACACTCTGAGTAGGTTATTTAACTGTTTCCTTCCTTGGGCATTAATATTAACCCAGTACTGTCGCATTCGTTCTCGATGTTTCTGCTTCCATTCTCGAGTACAGATATTGCCTATTTTAAGCTTGGGCAGTCCTGGAAACTGTGGAATGATTTCAGCTTCATCTTAAAGGGTTTACGTTCTTGAATATCTGCCCATGTGATCCCACTTCTTTCAAGTCTTTGTCCAATTCTGTGAACAATGCTCTTCTTTCCTAGGAAATATGTAAAGATTCTGTTTGTCAATCTCGTTGGGTTCATTCGTGCCATGTGCCCATAAATTGTGATCCTTCTCTTCCGAATAAAGTCGGGAGGTGTTGGTAGGTTGACGGAGAGATTTGTGGAGGATGGTGCCTAGATAGGTGGCGGAGGGTTGAGGTTTGATTATTTCTCCATGGAGTCGGATTTTGGGGAAGGGAAGAGCACCCCTTAGATAGGGGTGGTGGAAGAAGACGAGTTGTGATTTCTTGGGGTTCATCTGGATACGCCAGAGGCTCAGCTAGGCCTCCAGGGTTTTTAGGTGGGAGTTTAGGCGAGAGGCAGCGACCTTAGGGAGGCGATTTGAGGCCCAGACCACGGTATCATCAGCGAATTGCTGGAGATGGCAGTCGGGCAAGGTTGGGGTGGGAATGTCGTGGCAGAAGAGGTTGAAAAGGAGGGGAGACATGACAGAGCCCTGGGGAACACCCGCGGCTGGAGTGAAGGGCAGCGAGAGTGAGTCGCCGGCTTCACCCGGCAGGAACGAAAGTTGAGGAAGTTGTGGACGAGGCGAATTAGAGGCCAGGGGAATTGGAGGGGGATAAGTCTTTTGATCAGGCCGTCGTGCCAGACGGTGTCGAAGATTTGGGGTGAAAATTCATTCGAGCCTATACGACAAACAATGCCAAGAAACAGATTTGAGGAAATTCGTCGCTACTTACATTTCAATGACAATCCAAAAGTCCAAAAAAGCAGTAGCAAAGAATCATCCAAAATATAGTGCTACATTCAAGGTCCAGCAACTTATAAATCACTTCAACAAACGTTTTCAATCGGTACCTATAAGCTAGCGTCTATGCGTAGATGAACAAATGTGCTCCACAAAAATGGTTTCGCATCTGCGACAATATATGCCCGCTAAACCACATAAGGGGCATGAAATTATTTGTATTATGTGATTCATATGGATATTCATATGGTTTCGAAGTATATACTGGTGCAGGTGTTAATGTTATACCAGATGGAGTACCAGATTTGGGCGCAGCGGCAAATGTGGTGTCAAGATTGTCGCAAATAATTCCTACACAGAAGAACCATATTATTTACTTCGACAATTTATATACAACATTGCCTTTGATGGTTATTTTGCCTATGATGTGATTATTATTTTGCTTTTGATGGACTTATATAATAAGGGAATATTTTCTTTTGAAACAATACGAGTGAATCGTCTTCCTAACTGCAAATTATCTACTGATAAGGAGGCTGAAAAACAAAAACGTGGATTTTCGGAAGAATATGTTGGTTCATGCCATGGCGTAGATGTATCGACCAAACTGTGGAAAGATAACAAATGCGTACGATTAGCGTCAACTTATGTGGGTATTCAACCATTCAAAATGGGTAGTGTAGTACCAGATAGTGCACCAAAGACGTCATGTTTTGATCGAACACAGAAGCAAAGAGTCGAGGTAAACTGTCCAAACATTATTCATGAATATAATGCACACATGGGTGGTGTCGACCTAATGGATGGACTGCTAGGTCGCTATCATATCCGTATGAAAACCAGAAAATGGACAAGTCGATTGTTTTATCACATAATAGACATGCCCATGTCAAAAGCGATTGTATTCAACGCTTTACATGGTAAATGCTTATTTGTTACATAATCGAATAAATCTAAGACAGTCCAACATACAACTACCAATGTTTAGAAGACAAGTTGCTGCCATGTTCTGCAAACCTGAAAACATTGCTGACACCAGAAAAAGAATTGGACGTCCAAGAAGCTCAACACCACCTCCCAAAAAGCCGTTCAAAAAAACATATTTACCTACCGCCGATGCTCGTTTTGACGGTTTCAATCATTATCCCGAATGGTTAGATCGTTCAGGGAAGCGGCAATCTAAATTACCTGGATGCAAATCCGAAACCCAGTGTATATGTTCGAAATGTAAAATAAATATTTGTTGTACAGCGGCAAAAAATTGCTTCGCTGATTTTCATAATAATTATAATAAAGCTTAGGTATATTTGTTTATAATTATTAAATAAACAATTATATAAAACCTTTTTCTTTCCTTTACTGCTTACGTTTACTTTTTTGCCATAACTGCACAGGTCTGCCTCAAGACGGGCATACCTTTAGCAGATATACCAAGTAACAATATTCCGATAACAAAACATTGAATACAGATTTATTTTCAGCGGCGTTCATTTGTGTAAGGAGAGTTTTTGCGCGACGATTACAAAATTGGGCATTAGAGGGTTAACGTTTAAATTATATTGTAGATGTTCCGCTTAAAATATATCACAGTTTAGTGTTCCCCGACATCGAAAAGTTTGAGGAAACCTGGTCTAATTGTAAGATAGCTATTACCAATCCTACCTAGTACAGCTAAATCTTGTAGAGCCTTGTTTAGTCTCCCACAAGCTTGTCTTGTATTGTCGGGTTTGGCCTTGAGTAGCCTAGTCTTGTCTATACCTATCAAACCTGTGTGTTGCGGTCTTGAACGGCCTTGCCTAATTTTGTCTAGTTTGGTTGGGTCTATCTAATGTCGAGTGTTTAGAGTGCGATATAGACTGACCATCCTAGAAGGTTTGCATAGGTTTATTGCATCAACAGGTCTCTATAGCCTTGTCAATTTAAAACAACATGTCTAATAGAGATTCTCTAATTATGCTCGTCTAGTTCTGAACCTCTAGTCCTATAAGATATTTCAATAACCCTTTCAGGTCACTAGTCTGTGTCTCTGGGTCTGCAAGCCAACATTGCAAGTTTTGAGTATCTATAGTCCACTCGACATTCTCTCAGGGCTTTCATTATTGGTTTCAATTCGATCTTGTCAAATGCCTTATGGAAGTCTATAAATAGGAGGAATAGTGGTCTATAGTATTCAACGGTTTACTCGATGAGGGTCTTAATACTCTGGAGGTGATCATTAGTTCCGAAACCCGATCGTAATCAAGCTTGCTCTCTTGGTTGGTAAAGCTCAAGTTTCTTCTCCAGTCTTGGATGTTAGGTTTCTGGTAAACAGTTTATATAGATCGCTAAGGAGAGTTATAGGGCGGTAATTTTCCAGGTTTGCTTTGTCTCCCTTTTTATGGAGCAAGATGGTGGTAGCTTCATGCCACTTCTACAAAATAGTGCTCTCCTGCAGGCAAAGGTTAAAGAGTGCTTGTATTTTCTTCAGCTAGAGAAAGCCTCCAGATTTAATTGGTTCTGCAACCACTTCATCTTCTCCAGGTTATTTGTTGCTTATCATTTTCGACAAGGCTCCTTTAATTTCCTCGATGGTGATTTCTGGCATTTCTGGTTTACGACACCTTGCTCCCGTGTTAGTGTAATAGGATTCTTAGGTTCATGTTGCCGGCTTTTGTATAATTCGTAATGGAAATTTTCGACAATGCCCATAATTTCCTTTCGATTTGAAGTGATGTTACCCCGCATGTTTTTTAGTTTGTTTTTTTCAGTTTTATCTTCAGTAAGACGGGTACGCAGTACTTTCTTGCCTAGAATCAAGTCTTGCCTAGAATTATCCAGAAATGTCGAGTCTAGTGTAGTTCTGGTAATAACTGGATATGCCTGGACAAGAATTATTCAGAAATGTGGAGTCTTGTGGAAATGTGGTCACAAAATTGATCAAGGCTGTTTAAAGATTAGATACCACTTGACAGAAAAGACCAGACAAGGCCAGACAAGATCAAACAAGATCAGAAAAGACCGGACAAAGCCAGACAAGACCAGACAAATGGAGACAAGACCAGACAAGACCAGACAAGACAAGACCCGGCAAGACTAGACAAGACCAGACAAGGCCAGATAAAAAACAGACAAAAAACAAACAATAACTCAAGAGTATCCGCGCATACTGTTGAGTTCTTGTTTTTTGTTTGCACGTGCGCTAAGAAAGAATACGCTTCAAGATACGCTTTAATTACAATTACATCACTTATCCTTTCTCCATCTCTTTAGCATTTTTATATTGCTTGGCAGAATATTTATGTTTTAATCTATTGCTCCGGTGTATCAAAAAATAATACGGTATTCTGAAAAAAAATCCAATAATTTTCTAATAAAATTTCGCTGGCTCGAATCAATTATTTATTAATAGAAAACCTGATTCTGGGAAATTATATACGATGAGTTTATGAGAATTCATTCTATGAAAAACAACACAAATAGATTTATGTACGGTGGAATGCATTGTATGCATTACAGCGTTCCAGTGGGAAGTTGGCATTGGTATTTCAGTGTACCAAACGGATATACAAATTCTTCGCAACAAATTTTCAATCGCAAATATTTCGTTGCACAATAGCTTACACATGATTTAACTTAAATTACGTTTGTAAACACATTTCCTTTAAATATTTATAAAGATTTACAGTTAATGTAAGAGCACGTTAGGCGTCTTATTTAAGCTTAATTCCAGTTAGTTGTTCTATTCAATTCCAATCAATTGTTCTTATCTTAATCTCCACTTTGTTAGACAGATTGAGGAATTTCCCGTGTTTATGCAATCGATTGAATCGGCACAAAGTAAGAGATTGATTTTCAGATCGTAATCTAAGCAGGATTCATTTATTTCAAGTTTCAATAGGAAAATGTCGTTCCATGAACCAAACAAATCTTCTAATATGTTAACAGAGCAAAGTTGTAATCTATAATTTAGTTTAATTTAGGTAAGAATCGTTATGAGTTATTATCCTTTCTTGAGGGTAATTATTGTAGGGATCTAAGTGAGATTCAAGCCTCCGGTTACATTTATAATATAAATGTAAATCTTGTGCTGTACACGTAATACTAGGACGATATTATTCTGTTTGCCTAGTATATGCAGGATTATAAAGCAATGGCCGTAAATATCTTGTTATTTAAATAAATTAAGTGTTAACAAGCAAATTTTAGATTGCAATTTCATTGCAATTTCATTACAATAGTATAATCTATTTTAGCATTAAGCTTATATCGCAGTTTTATCCGCTAATTTGTTAATTTACATATCGATGGTCTAAAGCAGTGACGTGTAAAGCAGTCACATGAAAAAAGAGCTCGGGGTAGAACACTTAAGAGATGGCGAGATGACTGCATCGACGACCTAAAGATATTAGGTGTGAGAAACTGGCTGCAATTGGTCAGCAGCAGGGAGAGATGGAAGGATGTTGTAACTCAAGCCAAGGCCCACCCAGGGCTGTAGAGCTATAGGAGAAGAAGGTCTAAAGCAGTGGTGCGCAAACCATGGGATAGAGAATCTTTTTTGGTCGTCGAATTCAAAAAATATTTGAAGCATTTCGCGTATAAGTGTTGGGTAGCAATAAATAGCGAAATGTCAATATAAAGAAAATTGAAAATTGTTGTCTTGTTCTACCATACGGGTGAGGATTTGGGACGTAAGTGTATTAGTGTATGATGTGTTTATTTACAGATGATTCCTAGTCCGCGAACTTGAAGCTGCGAGAAAGGTCTACAGTAGAAATTTTTGCGAGTGAAAAAGTATCAATTTGAATTCGTGTTTGGGAAATAGCTTTTTATAGGCTGGATGGCCGCCGCGTGTCCTCAAACTATTCCGTTTTCGCGACAACCTTTTGAACCTGTCTAGTCTAACACATGAACACTCCGCTAAGCCATCCCCCACCGGTGCTCTGTAGTGGATTTCCTGTTGATGATAGAGAGGACAGAGGCGAACGTTTCGAGAGCGAATTGACGGAAATAGCGTCGCGATTTCCCGAGTTTGCAGATCAGTTGCGTCGTCCGTTTCCGAGTCAAGAGGGCGGCAGAAGGCCCCGCAGGACTTCCGGTTCCAAATCAGGACCTCTACGGACGCCTGCTCAACTTTCGCATTTGACGCATTTCCGGATTTCGAGGACGATCCGATCTTCTATCACGCGCACCATCCTTACCACCAGCAACATCACGCCGACCGATTTACTGAAGAAACTACCACAGTAAATGACCACCGATTCGAACAAAAAGTTCATCAGAATAGTGAAAATCCTGCTCCAGCTCAGCCCCAGTCAGCCTCGTCTTCGGGAGCCCAAGAATCCAAAACACACGAACATCCAACTAGGGCAAAAACAAGAGCCGGTTGATGATAGCAGAAATCAACGATCGATGTCTGCACCTCCGGAAAACCGCCGTGTCCAGCATAAACACACCAAACCTAAACCAATCCCAGCTTCTCGACTCCTCTACAATTGGCGGCAGAATGTCCTCCGCGTCCTCAACGAACCAACCCTTTCCTCCTCCTAACAAACCCAACGAACGCATCATACCCATTCATATCAAAGGCCCGTGACGAACCCGTCCCCCCAAAAACGTCCAACCCGACAAACGGTTCGTGTCCAGCATAAACACACCAAACCTGTACCAATTCCAGCCTCCCGACCCCTCCACAATTGGCGGCAGAATGTCCTACACGTCCTCAACGAACCAACCCTTTCTTTCGATTTCTAACAAACCCAAGAAACGCGTCATAACCATCCACATCGAAGGCCGCGACGAACCCGTCCTCCCCAAAAACGTCCAACCCGACAAACGGTTCGTGTCCAGCATAAACACACCAAACCTAAACCAACCCCAGCCTCCCAACTCCTCCACAATTGGCGGCAGAATATCCACCACGTCCTCAACGAACCAACCCTTTCGTCCGACTCCTAACAAACCCAACGAACGCATCATACCGATCCACATCGAAGGCCGCGACGAACCCGTCCTCCCCAAAAACGTCCAACCCGACAAACGGTTCGTGACCAGCATAAACACACCAAACCTAAACCAACCCTTTCTTCCCACTTCTAACAAACCCAACGAACACACCATACCCATCCACATCGAAGGCCGCGACGAACCCGTCCTCCCCAAAAACGTCCAACCCGACAAAATCTGCGGACGAAGACCCGCCAACTTTACGCAATTCTTAAACTAGGAGCAAGAACAGAAAGATAAACAGCAAGAAGAGTTTCAACGGCAGCAAGAAGAGTGCCAGAGGCAGCAACAGGAGTTGTTCCAAAAGCAACACAAACATAAACAAGATTCCGCTCCTAAACCCAAACCGACTCCCTTGGATCTCATCCAAAACATACAGAAAAATGTCAATGATTTGATGTCGCAGGTTGAGAAATTCGAAGGCAAACCCAAAGATAAACAATATCTTTATGTAGACGAAATGTTGATTAGGAATTTGTTAAAATTGGACAATATTGAGACCGAAGGCAAAGATAGCATCCGTCAAGCGCGCAGACAAGCCATCAAGAGCATCGAAGACTGTATCAGAGTTTTAGAAATGAAGGCTAACAACAATGAATCAAAAGAAATGAAACCAGAAGAAACCCCAACAGAAGTAATTAACGAAGAAAAGGAACAAATGGAAGAGAAATAACCACCAAAAGAAGCTATAGTTGTTGGAGGAGTTTCTAGGTCGGGTTCTAATGCAGATGCTAAGGATACAATGGAAGTTCAAGTTGCAGAGTGTGGAGATATCAAAGCAGAACTGGTTAACGAAGAGGAAGCCAATGGTGATGACGGTAAAGCGATGTTAAGGTGGAGGAACGTACTAATTAATTAAACTAATTAATTGAAAGAGATTTAAAAAACATTGCTATTTTCAAACATAATTTTCTCAAAAAATAATTTGGGGATTTGTTCCAAGTTTTTTTTTCCGGAATATTTAGCAATTTTGTAATATTTATTTCAGCAAATATTACAGTTTTTTTGTAAATTCTACCTTGAAAATCAAATTTGTAAACATTGAAATTTTCAAACTTAATTTTCACAAAAACTAATTTCGGGATTTGTTTCAAATTTTGTGGACATGTTGGTAGAACTGTACCGGAATAGCTAGCAAATTTTCACAATATTTTTATGTTTATTTCAGCAAATATTGCGGTTTTTTATAAATTCCACTTGGAAAATCAAAGTAAACATTGAAATTTTCAAACTTAATTTTTTCAAAAACTAATTTGGGGATTTGTTTCAAATTTTGTGGAGATGTTGGTAGAACTGTTCCGGAATATTTAGCAAATTTTCCCAATATTTTAATATTCATTTCAGCAAATATTGCTGAATTTGCAGTTTTTTGTAAATTCCGCCTTGAATATCAAGTTTTTAAACATTAAAATTTTCAAACTTATTTTTTTCATAATCTAATTTGATTATACTGATCTCCTGATAGCTGATCTTCTGATTTCATACCTGTCAAATCAAACTTTCAGAATAAGGCAGGAAGATAAGCCTCATCAGAAATCAAAGAAAATAAACCTGGGGTACCACAAGGAAGCGTTTTAGGTCCTACGCTATATTTACTTTACACTTGTGACATTTCACAACTAGAACACAATACTATGGCGACCTTCGCTGACGATACAGCTATTATAGCTATTGGAAAAACTCACCAAGCAGCAACAGAGAAAATACAAACTTCCGTGAATTATATCCACGAGTGGAACAAAAATGGCGAATTAAATTAAATGAAGCTAAATCAGTCTGTTGTTTCAGCGGTAATGTCGGCGATAGGTATTACCTCGGACCATCGTGAAAACCTGTCGATTGCTGTGAGGCAATACTTAAATCCGTTTGACAGTGGCAATGGTACCACAAGATTGATATGTACATGCATAAATCTAGCTGGCGGCAAGGTATAGGTACTCAAAGGTGCTGAGACGTGCCTGTGTACCTTTGCTCGTTGAAAAGACAGACATGCTCGGCTCCATTCGCGGCAATCCTCTCGAACCCCTGGGCATACGAATCGGTTAGTAACCAGTCTAATCGATGCATTTGCTCCGGGATGGCTGTGAGAATGCATTGATTCGAATGCTTTGTATATCACTGACGAAGGGCCTTGGAGAAGATGTACTCATGTCACACATGAGGTAAATCGACGTACCTGGTACGAGAATTTTCTGCAGGTCAAGCGAACATCCATCGGATAATAGCTTTTTTTAGCTCTGGGTCGATCTGCTGCTGCTTAGCCAATTCCTTGAAGTCAATCAAGGCTGCGACGACGTCGATTTCGACTCTGGACAATACCAGTGTAGGGAACACTGAACAGAATGTATCGGCGACTATGTTGTCTTTCCCACTAATGTGCTGATCGGTAGAAAACTGAGAAAGATAATCCAGGTATCGAAACTGCCTGGGAGAATATTTGTCTCGATTCCTTTCGAAGGCATGCGTAAGAGGTCGATGACCTGTGTAGATTGTGAATGGCCCGACTTCTAACATATGACGAAAGTATTGGATGGATTTGTATATTGCCAACAGTTCCCTATCGCAAGGGCTATATTTAATTTGTGCAGGGCTAAGTTGTCGGGAGAAAAACGCTAGTGGTTGCCAATCATAACCATGCTTCTGTTGGAGTACGCTTCCGATAGCCGTACTTGAAACGTCGGTTACTAAATCTAGCTCACGCCTGCAATCCGGGTGTGCCAATAGAGCTACCTCCTTGAGTCCGGTTTTACACTTTTCAAAAGCGCCACGCTGCTCCAAGCTCAATTCTATAGGTTGTGAACCTTTGGCAGAACTTTTAAGAATGGCATTCAATGGAGCTTGCAGTTCAGCAGAGTGAGGTAAGAATCGATGGTAAAAGTTATACATGCCGAGAAATCGACGCAACTCTCTGATTGTTTTGGGCTCTGGGAACTTCTTGATGGCTTCTATTTTGTCATCCATTGGTTGGATTCCAGTGGCCGAAACATGGTATCCTAGAAATTTTATGGCAGGAACTCCAAATATACACTTCGATGTATTGAGCACTATTCCGTACTGCTGCAGTCTCTTGAAGATTTCGTGTAAATGGTGCTCATGATCTACTTTTGTGGCAGAATAGATCAAAATATCGCCAATAAATTCGTAACAGAAATTCATGCCTCTGGTGACTTCATCTATAAATCTTTTAAATGTTTGTCCTGTGTTTCTGAGTCCAAATGTCATAGTCGGAAATTCGTACAGTCCAAACGGAGTTGTGATGGCTGTTTTTTCTATATCAGGTGGATAAACTGGTATTTGGTTGTACGCTTTAACTACGTCAATTTTCGAAAAGATGGTGCATCCAGAAAGATCTAGGTTAATGTCGTGTATCTGCTTTATAGGATATTTGTCTGGGATAGTCCTGGCGTTAAGAGAACGGAAGTCGCCGTATGGACGCCACCCGTTGTCTTTATTTGGTGCTAAATGCAGAGGCGAAGACCAAGGGCTGTCGGACGGGCGCGCTGTACCATTCTTGATCATTTCCAAAAATTTGTTCTAAGCTATCAGGTGGTAAACGGCGAGGTCGACTAGATATAGGTGGACCTGGAGTCGTTTTTATATAGTGAACTGTGTTATGTGTACAGGGACTAGGCGTTCCAGCTGGTCGTGTAATATCAGGGTACTGCTTTAGAATTGACAAATATATATATGTATTTTCGTTGTTGCTGCTGGTCTTGATAGACGAGACTTTTTCATTGGGCTTTACGGAATATGCATCAGTGACTAATGAAGTTGTGTTGTCTATCAAACGTGAGTTTCTGCTGTCGACAAGAATGTTAAAGTAAGATAGAAAATCTACTCCTATAATGGCCTTGGTATTATCAGCTATTACAAATCTCCATGAAAAATCTCGACGGAGACCAAGATTGAGAGATAAATGAGCAAAACCATAAGTACGTATTAAACATCCGTAATCTGCGAAAAGGTTATATCCAGTCTTTCGGTGTTTGCCTTTGGTTGCAGATCGCGGGAAAACGCAAAGATCTGATCCGGTATCCACGAGGAATTTTGTCTTTGTCTTGCAGTCTGTGACGAAGAGGCGACCGGAAGTTTGGTGACAGTCGTTGGCCGCTACTGACGGCTGTCTTGCAAGTTTACCGTTGCGTTGTACTCACTTGGCGACGTGCATTTCTGGGCTTTGTCCTTAAAACGTCGGTGATACCAGCAAATACGCTGATTTGATGGCGAACGGTGTCTGGATGAACATCATTCTTCATCATCTGCTATATAAGGGGTGAATTTTAAATGCTAGGTTGTTGACTGTTGGTACTGGTTATTTGAGGTGAAGACGGTGCGATTTCATGCACTTTATCTGCCAACTCCGCAACTTTCGCTAAGGGAATTTCGGTTTGTGTAGCTATAATTACGCATGAAGTCGTCTGGTACAGCTGCAAGTGTTTGTAGATGACGTAGAAATTGCGATGGTTTACGATTACCGAGTTCTTCATGCATCAGTAATTGCTGCACTTTTTTTCCGTTGGAAGCTGACAACCGCTTAATAAACTCTGACTCAATGTCTCGTATTTATTTTCATTCGGAGGAGAAGTTAAGTTTCCAAATTGAGATATAACGTAATTAAATTTGGTCGTGTCTGCCGTCACACCAGACATGATAAATTGTGCTTCCAGTTGTGCAAAACAAACGTCGGGATGTTCTGGCCAAAAATCTGGTATTATCACTCCAAGGCGGCATAATTCCAAAGTTTCGTTTTGCGCCATCTTACGGTTGCTGTTTGGAAGACGAAACGGTGTTGTGGTGAGTAACTTGGATAACGTATGTATCGATCGGCGTCGTTTGATTGTTTTTGTTTTTTTTTATATTTGCGCACTGTTGTTCTAATTACTTCTTAGTCAGGCACTGTTATTGTTCTTAGACGGGCACTCTTTTGTTCTTTGTCGGTATCACCAATGTGGGGTGGTGTGTGGGATGTATAAACCTCTTATCCAGTGAACTATTTATATTCAAAACAAACAATTACAAATCTTGAAATAATAAATAAAAGTCAATACACAAACACGTGGAAGTAGACTCGTCTCAACTCTCTAACCGCGCAGCACACACTGAACTCCCTGTCTCTCTCCTCGGTGTAAACAGGGTTTTTTTACTCTTCGCAGTTGGTATCCCACAAGTCCATGTGAATTTCACCAATAATGAACCTACGTACTATCGGCTTACCATAAATAACAACCAATTACCTTACGCAAATTACGCAAAGTATCTTGGCATGACTCTCGATGCAAAGCTGCGCTGGAAGGCAGATATCAAAAAGAAAAACGAAACCTTCAATGCGAATCAGTAATTCGATATAAAGAAACTTATAGGCTAATAGGTAGGAATTCAGTCCTATCGTTACAAAAGAAACTTCTCCTATACAACCAAATACTAAAACCCATATGGACCTATCGTATACAAGTTTGGGGGTGTGCCAAACAAAAGTTACATCCAAATCATACAGAAGTTTCAGAATAAAGTACTAAGGAATATAATGAAGGCACCTTGGTACGTCAGAAATTGCAATATCCATAGGGACTTAGATGGGGATACTGTGGATAATATTATTAAAATACACGTTGATGCTCGCGAGCGCAGACTCCATCGCCATGTGAATGTTGCGGCAGTCCATCTACTAGAAAACACGGGCCTATTGAGAAGACTCAAAACAACTAAACCCTTCGAGTTAGTGTAATAAGAAGTGCCAATGTTATAAACTTAGAACACATAAACAAAGTGATTCGCCTTATAAGATGACGTCAGTGGACAACATGTTAGTTTTTTTTTCTAGTAATTCAGGTTAAAGTAAAATTACTTATTAGTCGAAAGACCAGATTGTAATCTAATAAATAATTTAAAAAAAAACTAATTTTGGGATTGCTTTCAACTTTTGTGGAGATGTTGGTAGAACTATTTAGGATTTACAATGTACACGTTACTTCTTCCAGGCGTCGCGATAAAATTTTACAGAAAATGTTGGGTCGCAAATGAAAATAGTTTGCGCACCACTGTTCTAAAGGACCTACAGATTTTTTAAGAAATTAAGGTTTTGATATATTTGTGTCCATATAGTTTGTGGATGTCCTAAGACTAAAATTGTCTATTGTAGCCTCATTAATATCATTTGATACTAGACAGACAAAGTTACTTCTTCATAACATTTTTCTTCAAGAAGCATAATAAACAGAAAATTGTTCAATTTAACCAACTAGTCAAAATCAGTTTTCCATCTCTCCTGTAAAGTTCCATATTCTGGACTTCACTTTTTGCAACTAACAATAAATCATCGATATGTAACATATGAGTGACAAGCCGCAAATATTTATGTCGATCGTCCACCGACCACGACCACCTGTCGAAAACATCGGATCCGGAATTTCTTTGGATCCGTCATTCCAGAGGAAATAATGCTCGATATACAACAACTTAAGAATAGAAGAGCCTCTGGGTAAGATGACATATTACCAGAGATGATCAAAATCAACGACAAGGTACTTGTGCTGGCAATCGTATTCACAAAGTGCATCCTGGAAGGTAAAGTACCTGCATCATGGCATAACGCAGTAATCACCCTAATGCACAAAAAGGGGGCATCAAGAGGCTGGAAAACTACAGACCTATCAGCCTACTGTCGCATGTCTACAATCTCTTCTCTCTGGTTCTAGTTAACATACTTGATAGGAAGTTAAAATTATTCCAACCCAGAGAACAGGCAGGCTTTCGCTCAGGCTTCAGCACCAATGGCCACCCCCAAACTCTCAATCGTGGAGAAATGCAATTAGTACAGGAAACCACTTATCCCAGCCTTCATCGACTACGAGAAAGCGTTCGATTCCATAGAGTGGTGGGGCATAGAGCTCTAGTTAAATACCGTATGGATGAAAGGTACATACAGTTCCTCAACCACCTGCATCAGAATGCAACTGCCTGTGTCTCCCTGCACAAGAAAACCAACAAATTTAATCTAGAGAGAGGTGTCAGGCAAGGGGACACAATATCACCTAAGCTGTTTACCCTAGCACTAGAATGTATATTCCAACAGATGCAATGCGCAGGGAAGGTGCTGATGAATCATGGAGAGAGAATGACCAACCTAAGGTTTGCTGATGACCTGGTTCTGGTCTCAGAGAGCATTGGGGAGATGGTGACCTGCATCAGAATGCAACTGCCTGTGTCTCCCTGCACAAGAAAACCAACAAATTTAATCTAGAGAGAGGTGTCAGGCAAGGGGACACAATATCACCTAAGCTGTTTACCCTAGCACTAGAATGTATATTCCAACAGATGCAATGGGCAGGGAAGGTGCTGATGAATCATGGTGAGAGAATGACCAACCTGAGGTTTGCTGATGACCTGGTTCTGGTCTCAGAGAGCATTGGGGAGATGGTGACCTGCATCAGAATGCAACTGCCTGTGTCTCCCTGCACAAGAAAACCAACAAATTTAATCTAGAGAGAGGTGTCAGGCAAGGGGACACAATATCACCTAAGCTGTTTACCCTAGCACTAGAATGTATATTCCAACAGATGCAATGGGCAGGGAAGGTGCTGATGAATCATGGAGAGAGAATGACCAACCTGAGGTTTGCTGATGACCTGGTTCTGGTCTCAGAGAGCATTGGGGAGATGGTGATCTGCATCAGAATGCAACTGCCTGTGTCTCCCTGCACAAGAAAACCAACAAATTTAATCTAGAGAGAGGTGTCAGGCAAGGGGACACAATATCACCTAAGCTGTTTACCCTAGCACTAGAATGTATATTCCAACAGATGCAAGGGGCAGGGAAGGTGCTGATGAATCATGGAGAGAGAATGACCAACCTAAGGTGTGCTGATGACCTGGTTCAGGTCTCAGAGAGCATTGGGGAGATGGTGACGATGCTGGAGGATTTGAGAGAGGAATCCGTGAAGACGGGTCTTGAAATGAACATAGGGAAAACCAAGATTATGACCAACATTACCAAAATCACAGACTAGCAGATTCCAGTGGAGAAAATAACCGAGTACATATATTTGGGGTATAAGGTTACACTGGGGTTACCTGGGAGAACCAGGTAGCGGAAGTGGATAGGCGGATCGCGCAGCGTTCGGTGCCAATAAGCAGATTCTACGTGGCAAAATATAATTGGATCTCAAAGTGAAAGTCTTCGGTACAGGCACAAGGAGATTTACAAGGGCTCGGGATGAACGCTTTATTGGGTCAACATCATAATGAAATCGTCACCTTAAAAGTCTATTTCCATATGCGCGACACTCAGCTACGCGACGTCGCGCGACATGGCCTGTCAAATATTGATTACATAATTTTAAATTGCGATACGGGACAGCTGCTTTAAGACGCTATGCCGCACGCTGTTGCCGGAATTGTATCCTGAGCATTCTTTTACGTTTTATCGCGCGGCGTCGACTAACTTCCACCAGTAGCAATTTAGTATAACGACGATAATAAAATACCGGATATACCTAAACTGTGAATATTTCAAATGGTCCAACACTCTGCCTAAATTTCCAATTTTGTTTCGTCCAAGTGGCTTCTTCGTCATTCTAAAAGATTTGTAGAACTTCAATTCATCCTCTTGCAATTTGCAATTTGAAGAGAGTAATTAAATTAATTGAATTCTCCTTCTGATAGTCTTGATCTAAAGATCTGATGCACCCAATATTTTCTTTTCCTCTTCTTTTCTTTAAATTTCACATTTGCATAGTACTTAGCTAAGACGAAAAAATCATCATCGGAACTAGAAAAACTTGACATTTTGGAAATATAACTTAACATGAAATGTAGAGAAACTACAGATTTGACACAAGCAGCAAAGAATCGCATAGCTGAGTATCGCATATATGAGAATGTCTAGCAGCGAAGCGACAATTCGCGACACTTTATCGCGTAGCTGAGTGTCGCGTATATGATAATCGGTTTAATGCTGTTCAACTGCAACAAAAACTTCGAGTAGGAAGAGTAGCTATTAGTCAGCGTCCAATAAGACGAAGACTCCAGGAAAGTAACTTGATCCTAAAACACCTGCAGTTGGTCAAAAATTTACCCCAGGTTATCGTCAAGCACGCCTGCGTTTTGCAAGGGATCGTTTAAATGGGACGTTGGAAAAATGGGGGTCTGTTCTGTTTTCAGATGAAACCAGAATATACCTCTATACCTCTATGGTAGCGACCGAACAAGCAAAATGTACCGGAGACCAAAGGAGCGATTTGCAGAATGCTACATTGAAGAGCGGACTGATTCCTGCATGATCTGGGGTACAATCTCTAAGGGAGCACGAATCGACCCTGCTTTCATCATTAGGAGGCGCCCATGGTCACGGAAAAAGATGTTTAACGGGTGCCAGGTACATCTAGGAGATTTTAGCAGTTCATGTTGTTTCCCCCGTCGACTACATTGAAGAAGAATTTACTGTTATGCATGACAATGCGAAGGCGCACAGCGCAAAAATCGTGTAAGATTATTTTACAGAAACAGGTTTTCGCGTTATGGAGTGGCCAGCATGCAGTTTCAACCTAAATCCGATAGAACGTCTATGGGACGAGCTAGGCTTCGTTCCCCAACCTCGATGCCTGAGCTTACTGTTGTATTAGAAGAAGAGTGGCTTAATATCCCACAAGAAACAAAAGCGAACTTGAGTCTAACGATTGAGTGATACGATTAGGTCTATGCCTAATCGTATTTGAGATGGTTTTAGGGCAAGAGAAGTTCATAATCATTCTTAAAAATTAAGTGTTAATTTAGACAAATGTCAATAACCATATTTGTTTCAGTAATAAAAAAAGTTAATTTTTATTACTCATGCGGGATAAGTACTATCTTGGCGCCCGTTTTTTAGTGCAACAAATGGCTGTTTTTGGCTGTATTGCCACATAACTTCGGTAAAACACGCAAATATTCAATAAAAATCGCTAAGTTACATATAAAAAAAACAACTGAATAAATAAAATAAACACAATCAGAACCTCAATATTAAAAAAGTGACGTGAAAGTAAGAATTTTTTTTCTCATTACAAAATAAAAATTAAAGAATACGTTTTAAAATAAGTGTAAATTCTATGGTGATACCAGGTACACCAGAGAAAATTAAAAGAGCAAATTCTTCATTATCTATTATATTTCTTTTATGGCCCCTGGATCCCAAACTTATAAGATACGTCCCCTCGTATGAGTAATAAATTGTAAAATAAATGGTATTGTTAATTGACCTCTCGAGCGAATTAGCGTGGACAATTGACAACTTACCGCCCTAGTTGCACAATATACTATTATTTCCGGAGTTATTTAGAGAATGGAGACATTTCATGTAAAACACAAGAAACCGAAATAAATTTCGATTTTTTTTATTAAATCTAAACTCATATTAAAGGATATTTCAAGCGGCATATTTTTTCGGAATGCTTCCAATAATGGAAAACGGCACCGCTGGGAGAAGTGTGTGGAGTCCTAAGGAGACTAATTTGAGGGTGATTAGGTTTCCGACGCTCCAGGTATGCCAGTTTTTTTTACTGGCTAAAGGTCGCATACTTTTCTAACAGACCACGTATTCAAAAGTATACAGTGGTTCGTTTTCTATGCCCGCAAGTTTAGTAATATTTTCATTCATCATTTCAATTTACGCAAAATAAGATGTAAGCAGGTTAACGTATTAACATATTAATTTTAGATGTGCCAACGGATAGAAATATTATACTTAATCTATTAAAACAAACACCATCAATGTTTACAGAATAACATTGAATTTAAAAATTCAAAACTTCAAACGTTGAACGTTGAATTCAAAAATTCAACACTTATAAAAACATAGCCTATCATAGTACCAAAACATAGTGATTTTTTCAATTCAATGTAAGTATGAATTACCACGTAGTAACTGTCGTAACCATCCTATTCTTATAAAATAAGTTCAAGTGAGAGAATAGTTGAAAAATGGAAATGGTTTGAAGAACTTGTCCAGTTCACTAGAAAGTGATTGTAAATATTGTGACATTTTTGTTTAAATAATTAAGATTTAATGAGGAAAATAATGCAGAAGATTATTATATTATATAAACGAGGCCTTGTAGACAGGAAGTATAAGACACGAATAGCATTATAATGAGAATGTGCTAAATATTTATAGATGGTCAGCATCCATTTCTTAGAAATCAATTGCAGTTGAGAAATTGAATTGATTATGCATATGAACTTTTTCTAGTAAAACGGCAATAATTTATACTTTACCTTAATTAGTCGCACTGACTTTGCATTATGCATTTCCGAGATTTAACTTCAAAATTAAGTCAAATGTGTATATTTTTTTAAATTGATTTACATTGAAGCTACAGTCTAAATTGATTTAGTATATGGCCGATACAATTTTTTATTAATTATTCATCTTTTTCTAGTATACTTTCATTATTGGAGAATCGCGAACACTAAATTTATTCGCCTGCCCCATTCCGAATATTTCATAATTGTGACCTTCATCTAATAGATTTTCCGTCTTCTATACGACTTTCTATTATTAGATTTTAGTTTTTTTTCTATTGTAGATAGAACACTGTAGATATCCTTATGCATTATATCTCAATGGCTCAATTTTGTTAAATATATTCTCCTTTAAGATTCACGCATCTGCTCTGTTTAATAGCATAGGCCAAATATATTTATTCCATATTCTGGTTAAAACTCAAAATCAAATGTAAAAGTCATTTAAACCTATGCCGTATTGATATTTTCTATATTTAAATCTAGTATCTAGGGCGTCAGTAGGGAAAGATCCTATGTTCTAGATCCTCCTCCTCCTTATGGGATTTACATGTAATCTAGTCCCTTATGGGGGAATTACATGTAAAATCTAGCACAATGCCCCTTATGGAGATTTACATGTAAATCTAGCACGAAGCCCCTTATGGGGAATCCTATGCAAAATAGTTCTGAACGCGTCCGAGCGAGAATGTCTAGATGACGCTGCAAGATACGTGTACGTCGGATAGTGGGAAAACTCAAAATGTGGGGTAAAAATTCAGATAGGGGTTGATTCAATTGAGATTAGGGAGCTAAATACATGAGATTAGACAGACGGGGCTAGATCCATGAGACTAAATACATGAGACTAGATAGACGGGATTAGATACATGGGGGCTAGATACATGAGGCTAGATAGACGAGGCTAGATACATGAGACTAGATACATGAAACTAGATACATAGAGCCAGACAGACGAAGCTAAATACATGAGACTAGACAGACGGGGCTAGATACATGAGACTAAATAGACGGGGCTAGATACATCAACGGGCCTAAATACATGAGACTAGACAGACTAGACTAAACCATTTTAAACCATTTGATGAGAAAAATCAAATCTGGTGCCAGAACGGCTCTAGCATGTGCCTTAAGCGAGATACCGCCCGACCGCCTACCCCACAGTTGATGACGTCATCCGCCGCGGCAGATATTGCTAAACTAATTACCTCGATGCTGATTGGCTGATTAACGAATAAATAATTACAGTTGACCTTTTCCCTCAATTTATATGTAATGGACAAGACTGGACAGACAAGACTAGACAGACAAGACTAGACGAGACTAGTTAGATGAAGCTAGACAGATGGGGGCTAAATACATGAGATTAGACAGACCAAGCTAAATACATGAAACTAGATTAGACTGAACTAAAATATATAAGGGATTGTTTAATTCAAATAAAATATATTTTCGATTGTTTTTCTTATAATTGTTAATAATGTTTATATTATTACTTTCATTTTGTTATCTACGTTTTATTTTGATTTACGGCTTGTTGATTAGACGCAACCGGATGTTTGTCAGTCATAACACCAGGCAAGAATAGAGGGACTAGACTAGACATACTAGATTAGACAGACAGACAAGCGGAGAAAATTCAAAATGAGTTGCGGATGGGTAGCGGACAATCCTGGATGCATACATAATTGATTGCAAATATATTACGGATTGATTCAAATGAGATTATTGGTTTCAGGCCGGACAAGATCGGACAGTACCGAACAAGGTCGAACAAGAACGGACAAGACTATACAGACCTTATATTTATCCGAATAATTTCCTATGAGTAAGCGAAATTTCTTATATTTGTCTGTGAACCAGATCGTATTAATGTTTTTCATTTATATAAATACCAAAGAGTTCAATTTTCTGGCATCCACTTTTCATGTACTTGCATCCACTTTTCATTTACTTGCTTCCACTTTTCATCTACTTGTAACCACTTTTCATCACGCTAAACAGGGTGTGAGGTCTATGTGACCCCACGCTAAACAGGGTGTGAGGTATATGTGACCCCACGCTAAACAGGGT
This sequence comes from Phosphuga atrata, assembly GCA_944588485.1. NCBI lineage: Eukaryota > Metazoa > Arthropoda > Insecta > Coleoptera > Silphidae > Phosphuga > Phosphuga atrata. Next base: position 4,658,734 of record OX155898.1, read on the forward strand.
GTGAGGTCTATGTGACCACACGCTAAACAGGGTGTGAGGTCTATGTGACCCCACGCTAAACAGGGTGTGAGGTCTATGTGACCCCACGCTAAACAGGGTGTGAGGTCTTTGTAACCCCACGCTAAACAGGGTGTGAGGTCTATGTAACCTCACGCTAAACAGGGTGTGAGGTCTATGTAACTCCACGCTAAACTCCGTCCACTTTCCGTCCACCCCATACACTTTCCGTCCACTTTTCATTCTTTCAGCTTTAATCTCATTGGATTAGTTGGGTTAGCATTGGGTTAGGTTAGCCTAGACCTCACACCCAGTTTGGCGTGGGGTCACATAGACCTCAAACCCTGTTTAGCGTGATGAAAAGTGGATACAAGTAGATGAAAAGTGGATGCAAGTAGATGAAAAGTGGATGCCAGAAAATTGAACTCTTTGGTATTTATATAAATGAAAAACATTAATACGATCTGGTTCACAGACAAGTATAAGAAATTTCGCTTACTCATAGGAAATTATTTGGATAAATATAAGGTCTGTATAGTCTTGTCCGTTCTTGTTCGACCTTGTTCGGTACTGTCCGATCTTGTCCGGCCTAAAACCAATAATCTCATTTGAATCAATCCGTAATATGTTTGCAATCAATTATGTATGCATACACGATTCTCCGCAACTCATTTTGAATTTTCCCCGCTTGTCTGTCTAATCTAGCCTGTCTAGTCTAGTCCCTCTATTCTTGCCTGGTGTTATGCCTGACAAACATCCGGTTGCGTCTAATCAACAAGCCGTAAATCAAAATAAAACGTAGATAACAAAATGAAAGTAATAATATAAACATTATTAACAATTATAAGAAAAACAATCGAAAATATATTTTATTTGGATTAAACAATCCCTTATATATTTTAGTTCAGTCTAATCTAGTTTCATGTATTTATCTTGGTCTGTCTAATCTCATGTATTTAGCCCCCATCTGTCTAGCTTCATCTAACTAGTCTCGTCTAGTCTTGTCTGTCTAGTCTTGTCTGTCCAGTCTTGTCCATTACATATAAATTGAGGGAAAAGGTCAACTGTAATTATTTATTCGTTAATCAGCCAATCAGCATCGAGGCAATTAGTTTAGCAATATCTGCCGCGGCGGATGACGTCATCAACAGTGGGGTAGGCGGTCGGGCGGTATCTCGCTTAAGGCACATGCTAGAGCCGTTCTGACACCAGATTTCATTTTTCTCATCAAATAGTTTAAAATGGTTTAGTCTAGTCTCATGTATTTAGTCCCGTTGATGTATCTAGCCCCGTCTATCTAGTCTCATGTATCTAGCCCCGTATGTCTAGTCTCATGTATTTAGCTTCGTCTGTCTGGCTCCATGTATCTAGTTTCATGTATCTAGCCTCGTCTATCTAGCCTCATGTATCTAGCCCCCATGTATCTAATCCCGTCTATCTAGTCTCATGTATTTAGTTTCATGGATCTAGCCCCGTCTGTCTAATCTCATGTATTTAGCTCCCTAATCTCAATTGAATCAACCCCTATCTGAATTTTCACCCCAAATTTTCCCACTATCCAACGTACACGTATCTTGCAGCGTCATCTAGACATTCTCGCTCGGACGCGTTCAGAACTATTTTCCATAGGATTCCCCATAAGGGGCTTCGTGCTAGATTTACATGTAAATCTCCATAAGGGGCATCGTGCTAGATTTTACATGTAATTCCCCCATAAGGGGCTAGATTACATGTAAATCCCATGAGGAGGAGGAGGATCTAGAACATAGGATCTTTCCCTACTGGCGTCTTTGCCAACTTTGATTACTTTTCTCTACTTTTTGCTGTCCTCTCTTCTTCTATACGATGAAAGATATATTGTAGATTAATTTATATTACAATTATTTTCCCTCTTCTTTTTTTTTGTCTTCCCCAATGTGGATATCGGGTTATTTTTGAGCTCTTCAAATACTGCAGCAATGTGGCCTTTTGTATTTTTTCCACATTCTCGATTTTCATCCATTGGATGCTGCTCTTATACAGAGACAGTTGTATGAGAACTGCGACAGTTGCTTTCCCCCTTTGCAATGATGGTTCAGAAAGTATCTTGCCCCATTTGTCATTTCTAATGATAGGTTTGGAAGATTACTTTTCCCGCTTTATGATATGGTACCAGTACAAGAATTGTACCGTACCTCAACTTTAATATTGTACCATTGTGTATTGTACCATTATTGCCCCCCCCCCCCCACTATCATCGATAAGCTACCAATACAAATATTGTATTGCAACTTATCATTGCCTATGCTAGGTTGTCGAATGTTGATTCCTCGCTTTTTATTGTCCAGTATATGATACCAATTATTACTTGCTCCCCATCATTGTCAATAAAACAATAGGACAGGCCATGAAATTCAACTACCAAGGGTCGCAAATATCGAGCAGCAGAAACCTGATTGAGGAAGTAAGAGCGAACTGCATCAAAGCATCATTCATTTCCGGTAGCCTAAGAGACCTTATATGGAAAAACAAATATATGACGGCAGAATGCAAGATAAGGATATATAAAACTTGTGTAAGACCTATCATAACTTACGCTGCAGAGACCCGAGCCGAAACAACAAAAACTAAGAAACTCTTGAGAAGCACCGAAATGAAAACGCTGAGAGCGATAAAAGGCGTAACACTACGGGATCGAATAAGAAGCAGCGCCATAAGAGATGAATTACAAACGGAAGATGTTATCAGATGGGTCAAATCCCGGAGAAAGCACTGGAGAGACCATGTAGACTGCATGGACCAGGATAGAATTGCCAAGTGGGCAAAAGATTGAAGGCCACAAAGCAGAAGACCCCCAGGTCGCTCCCCCAAGAGATGGCAGGAGCCCTGGACGTCCGGATCGCAAGAGGGGTAGATAGCAGTACAATACAAGACAAAGATACAATACAAGACAAAGAAGACCCTAAATCAAGAAGAAGAATTTGATACTTAATATACATGTTGTCAGCTCATTAAGGCGGATAAAGCATTAAGGCATTAAGTTTTATATGCATTAATAACATTAATACTATATACGTTCGCTATCTTACATGATTGGAATTTTAATGACATGAGAAAATTTACAAATCTATATAGAATGTAGGTATATACAGTAGAGTCTCGATAATCCGAAACCCCGATAATCCGAACGACCCCCCCTGCGCGTGTAAGTCGATGTCTCGCAGAATATCGCAGTGCCACGTAGGGCTCTCATTCACTTTAGGTGAATCAATCGTCGAATTCTCGTTCACCGCGCATCGTTCGGCTACTTTGTGCTTTTCTCTAAATATTTTTGTACGTTTTGAATCATGGATTCAGTATCAAAGAAACGAAATCATGTGACATTGGCAATATCACAAAATTGCGACATTTGAGACAAGATGGATTTAGAGAAGAAGGTTTTTCGTTAACAACTCTTACCCATCAGTATAACGTTGGAAAATCGACTGTTTTTGATATCAAAAGCAAGGAAGACAAAATACGATCATTTGTGATAAATACAGAAAAGGTCCAGGCGCTAGAAAAACTTTAAAGTTGCCTGAAAACCCCCAGCTTGAAGATGCCTTATTTATGTGGTTTTTAGAGCATCGAGGAAAAGCTGTCCCCTTGTCAGGTGACATAGTGATGGGAAAAACTAAATTTTTGCATGAAAGACTTGGAATAGGAGAATTTGTTGGGAGTAGAGGACGGTTAGACAAATTCAAGAAAAGACATGAAATACGCCAACTCAAACTTAGTGGTGAAAAACTGTCGAATAATAAAGAAGCTGTGAAACCATTCCAGGAAAAATTCATAGACATAATTAGGAAGACTTAACTGCCGATCAAATCTATAACGCGGATGAAACGGGCTTGTATTGGAAATTGTTACCAGATAAAACTTTGGCTTCTGGGTCAGAGAGTAGTGCATCAGGTTCAAAGATGTCGAAAGAAAGGATCACATTTATGCCATGTGTGAACTCAACCGGAACACACAAACAGCCCTTGCTGGTTGTTGGTAAAACACAAAGTCCACGTGCATTTGCGTCAATTAAAAAATTGCCAGTTCATTATTCAGGACAAAGAAGTGCTTGGCTTACAAAAGCAATATTTTTAGACTGGTTGAAGGTGCATTTTATTCCTGAAGTAAAGAAATATTTATCGAAAAAGAAGAAAAAAAGGAAAGAATGGATCAAATTGCAACATACAAAAAATACTGCCATTACAAGTTTTTGGTCAGCAAGAAGTTAATTCAGAATGCACATTATCTGAAATCCTTAAAAAAACACCATGAAAGATGCTGTATTTTCTCAGGCTCAATGTTGGCAGCAAGTGTCCTCAAACATGATCAAAAAATCTTAGAAGCCTCTGTAGCCCTCATTATTCAAACCAGAGGAAACTTCTGGCCAAGATCTGGATGACTTTGACCCTGAAGACGATCTTCCATTGAACATTTTCCGTAACAGAGGCTTTTCAGAAGAGGAGATTAACAATTTCTTATCAAGTAATGACAACATTGTTTGTCAGGAGCCCTTAACTGATGAAGACATAGTCAGACAAATACTAAATGAGACTGATAGCGAAAACGAAGAAGTATTAGAGGAATCGGAAGCAATTGAAAGGATTCCACACACTCGAGTTGTGTCTGCATTAAATGAATGTTTGGAATGGGCGGGTCAAGTAGATATTTCAATTTCAGAAAAAATGTTATTGCGTAAGTTGAGGGATAAAGCATTTCTTTGTCATTAAACACCACTCGTCAAACTACTATGCTAGGTTTTTTTAAAAAAGTGTAATACATACTTAACACCTAACCACCTGACATACGTCTCTCAGACCCAAAGTAGCAGTAATTTTCTCATCTTAGACGTATGGCAGGTGGTTAAGGGTTAATGATTAAAATTTCTATTTACTTTCAATTATTCAAATCTTTGTTTCATTTGAAAAAACACCTTCGAAAATATCTACACACTATAATCCGAACGCCTCATTAATCCCATCAGGATATGAATTTTGGGTGTTCGGATTATCGAGGCCCTACTGTAGTTATACCGTATAAATTAAAGTTTTTTTTTTTAATTTACTTTACACCGAAATCTATTAAACTTAATCCTTTCAAATTATATTTTATAGCAAAGAATTTAATTACTAATTGAAATAAAAATTATTTCCTCATTCGCACACGTCTGCCTTCTGCCGCGAGACAGACAAGACTAGACAGACAAGACTAGACAGACTAGACAGACAAGACTAGACAGACAAGACTAGACAGACAAGACTAGACAGACAAGACTAGACAGACAAGACTAGACAGACAAGACTAGACAGACAAGACTAGACAGACAAGACTAGACAGACAAGAGTAGACAGACAAGACTAGACAGACAAGACTGGACAGACAAGACTAGACAGACAAGACTAGACAGACAAGACTAGACAGACAAGACTAGACAGACAAGACTAGACAGACAAGACTAGACAGACAAGACTAGACAGACAAGAGTAGACAGACAAGACTAGACAGACAAGACTAGACAGACAAGACTAGACAGACAAGACTAGACAGACAAGACTAGACAGACAAGACTAGACAGACAAGACTAGACAGACAAGACTAGACAGACAGGACTAGACAGACAAGACTAGACAGACAAGACTAGACAGACAAGACTAGACAGACAAGACTAGACAGACAAGACTAGACAGACAAGACTAGACAGACAAGACTAGACAGACAAGACTAGACAGACAAGACTAGACAGACAAGACTAGACAGACAAGACTAGACAGACAAGACTAGACAGACAAGACTAGACAGACAAGACTAGACAGACAAGACTAGACAGACAAGACTAGACAGACAAGACTAGACAGACAAGACTAGACAGACAAGACTAGACAGACAAGACTAGACAGACAAGACTAGACAGACAAGACTAGACAGACAAGACTAGACAGACAAGACTAGACAGACAAGACTAGACAGACAAGACTAGACAGACAAGACTAGACAGACAAGACTAGACAGACAAGACTAGACAGACAAGACTAGACAGACAAGACTAGACAGACAAGACTAGACAGACTAGACAGACTAGACAGACAAGACTAGACAGACAAGACTAGACAGACAAGACTAGACAGACAAGACTACACAGACAAGACTAGACAGACAAGACTAGACAGACAAGACTAGACAGACAAGACTAGATAGACAAGACTAGACAGACAAGACTAGACAGACAAGACTAAACAGACAAGACTAGACAGACAAGACTAGACAGACAAGACTAGACAGACAAGACTAAACAGACAAGACTAGACAGACAAGACTAGACAGACAAGACTAGACAGACAAGACTAGACAGACAAGACTAGACAGACAAGACTAGACAGACAAGACTAGACAGACAAGACTAGACAGACAAGACTAGACAGACAAGACTAAACAGACAAGACTAGACAGACAAGACTAGACAGACAAGACTAGACAGACAAGACTAGACAGACAAGACTAGACAGACAAGACTAGACAGACAAGACTAGACAGACAAAACTAGACAAACAAGACTAGACAGACAAGACTAGACAGACAAGACTAGACAGACAAGACTAGACAGACAAGACTAGACAGACAAGACTAGACAGACAAGACTAGACAGACTAGACTAGACAGACAAGACTAGACAGACAAGACTAGACAGACAAGACTAGACAGACAAGACTAAACAGACAAGACTAGACAGACAAGACTAGACAGACAAGACTAGACAGACAAGACTAGACAGACAAGACTAGACAGACAAGACTAGACAGACAAAACTAGACAGACAAGACTAGACAGACAAGACTAGACAGACAAGACTAGACAGACAAGACTAGACAGACAAGACTAGACAGACAAGACTAGACAGACAAGACTAGACAGACAAGACTAGACAGACTAGACTAGACAGACAAGACTAGACAGACAAGACTAGACAGACAAGACTAGACAGACAAGACTAGACAGACAAGACTAGACAGACAAGACTAGACAGACAAGACTAGACAGACAAGACTAGACAGACAAGACTAGACAGACAAGACTAGACAGACAAGACTTGACAGACAAGACTAGACAGACAAGACGAGACAGACAAGACTAGACAGACAAGACTAGACAGACAAGACAGAATCCCAGTAGCATATTTTTGTTTAATTTTTGTTTGTGTCCTTCCTGAAAATGTTGCGTTAAAATGGAATTGAAACACGTTTTGAATTTGAAAAATGTTTACATGTCAGTCTTTCCCTCAGAGCAAACCTGATCATTTTCATTTCCATTCACGGTACGCGTGAGTTTAATCGAGTCTATCTTTAGATAACGGTTTTCGATTAATTCCATTAATTTTGATGTAGTAGAGAGAGAGCAAGCGAAAAACTCGGTCTATTGCTATAGTCAATGAAGAACTAAAGAGGGACCTACAATTAATGCTACAGATTCATTTATTATATTAGTTACGCCCAACAAAAAAAAATATTATTTTATAAAGATAACGGAATGGTGTCAATTAACGCATTAATTTGTCCTCCTATAATATTTCATATCAATTAAATTTTATTTCTAAATTTAACAGCATAGGAATGCCGAAGGCGAGTGGTTTAATCGCAATGAATGTACAAAAGCATTTCACACACGTGTGTCATACATTATTTTATCCACAAAGCATGTTAAAAGACTGCATGAATCAACAAAAAAAAAATTGTTACTTACCTAAAAGAAAGGCTAAAGGAAGGAACTCATGGTACGACAAGGAGTGTGAAGATAAGACAAGCGCAAGAAACATAGCCAGAATGAGAAGATCCAAAGGAGCACATTAGGGATAAATACAGACAAACAAGAACAGCAGCACGGAGAACATTTAGAGTCAAAAAAAGAGCGCACGAACAAAAAATGCTAGAAGCAAACTGGAAACGAGTCGAACAAATAACCAAACTAGGAAATTTTTTCAAGGAGTGAGAAACATTAAGGAGGCTTCAGACCGAGGACTGACATGTTTCTTAAAACAGATAACGGAGGACTAGTAACAGATAAAAACGAGGTGTTGGAGACGTGCAGAAGCTACTTCGACCAATTACTGAGGTACGGTCACATACTACACCGCAGATCCACTGGTCGAGGAGCCAACCCTTGAAGAGGTAACGAAGGCGATCATGAGAATAAAGCATAACAAAGCGCCGGGTAGGGACCCAATACCTACAGAGTGTCTCAAATATGGAGGAGAAACTCTTATCAAATACTTCCACACCACTCCTAGATTTGGAAAGAAGATTTGGTATTTTCCCAAGTAGTTGGAAGAAAAAGAGTGTCATCGTGCCCCTACACAAAAGAGCGACAAACTACAAAGCCCCAACTATCGGGGAATATCATTGCTAAATACGGGATATAAGGTCCCTCGTTCTACTCGAAAGACTAACTCCCTATGTTGAACACCAGCTAGGTGACTACCAATGTGGGTTCAGGAAAAGAAGATCAACAGTAGACCAGATCTTCACAATACGTCAACTAATGGAGAAGTGCTGGGAGTTCGATAAAGTCATACATCTACTCTTCATCGACTTCAATCAAGCGTACGACAACGTCTTCAGGGTGGAGCTGTGGAATGCTATGATGGAACTGGGAATTCCGAGTAAACTTATCAGTTTAATAAAGATCAGCATGGAAGGCTCCAAAAGTGCAGTACGGATCGGGGGATATTTATCAACTTTTTTTACAATAAATAACCCTGACCTGACCTGAAACAGGGAGACGCCATCTCCCCACTCCTCTTTAATATAACTCTGGAGAAGGTAATGAGGAAGGCAAAAACGGAGACACTGCTATTTAGAAATCGGGGCCCGCGTCTTATATTGGCCTTTGCGAATGACATAGACATCATTGTAAACACAACCAGCAACGTTAAAGAAGAGTTTCAAAAAATAGATTCTGCAGCGGAAAATATGGGCCTAAAAATAAACGAGAGTAAAACCAAGTACATGACCACATCAAGGACTTAACGTAGGGATAGGATAGAACAAAATGTGACGATGGACCAACACAACTTCGAAAGAAATCACGAATTTGAATATCTGGGTGCCACTATCACGTCGGACAATGATATGACCAAAGAAATTAACAACAGAATACAAAGTGCCAATCGATGTTGTTTTGCCTTGCAGAGAATAATTAAATAAAAAATGTATCTCGGACGACAAAAATAAGAATATACAGTGGTATATTCTTATTTTTGTCGTCCGAGATACCATTATAAAACCGATTATGACTTACGCCTGCGAAACCTGGACAATGTCAAAAAAGACTGAGAGTTGCAGAGAGAAAAGTACTACGGTGTATATCGTATATGGCCCGTGGCCTATACGGGATGAAACTACACAACAGTACCGCGGTAGGAAAAACAGGGAAATAGAAGAACTATATGACCAACCAGACATTGTAAGAACGATAAAAGCGGAAAGACTGAGATGGGCCGGTCGTGTAAAGAGACAGGAGGATGGATGAGTTGTTAGATTGGTATTGGAACAAGCCCCGACCGGTAGAAGACCACTAGGAAGACCGCGACTACGGTGGAGAGAAAATATAGCATCAGATCTTAGATCCCTGAATATCATGGAAGCGGAGGAGCTAATGATGGACAGAGTCCAATGGAGGAGAGTTGTTGAGTGAGCGAAGACCCACCATGGTTTGTAAGAGCTACAGAGAGAGAGATTATAATAATGGCGTGCTTCACATATTATAATGTATTTATTAATGTGTTCATTTTGGTGTGTGAGTAGATAAATTATTGTTTTCGTTTTCAATTACCTGCATATCGCAATCTTTTGAGAATGGTTAATAGATATTACCTCATATTTTCATATTACCGGACGCAGCAATGGATCTCGGACGACTGTCTCAATCTAGTCGACCAGCGGAAGCAAATGAAACACGTCGATTTCAAACAATACCGACGATTGAACAAAGAAGTTCGACAGAAAATGAAATTGGAACGGGAAGCTTACTGGAATAACATCGCGGCTGACATGGAAGAAGCAGCGTCAAGGCAGGAGTACCGGACGCTGTACCAGACAATCCGACGGTTAAGTGGCAAAACAACATCAACAAATGACAATATCAAAAAATTGGATGGAACTTTCGTGACCTCTCCTCAGGAACGTCTACAGCGGTGGAGAGAATTCTTTCATCAGCTGTACAACCACAATCCGCCAGTAGGTCCAGCACCCGAACTGCCGATTATTGAGCAGCCGATAAATCAGTTTCCCGATACTGAACCAACAATCAATGAGGTGAAGACGGCAATAAAATCCCTGAAAAATGGTAAAGCGCCGGGAGGAGATCAAGTAACTGCCGAAATGATCAAAGCCGGGGGAGACGTCTTATTACATCAACTTCACGTTCTCACAGTGCATATATGGCATTCAGATTGTGTTCCATCCGTGTGGAAGAAAGCGATTGTTGTGCCTATTTTGAAGAAAGGCGACAGTCGGGAATGCAAGAATTACCGTGGTATTAGCCTCCTCTCGATCGTAGGCAAAGTATTTATGAAAATCATACAATCAAGACTACAGAAACATCGAGAGCAAACAAGCCGGGAAGAACAAGCTGGATTTCGACCACATCGAGGATGCATCGATCAGATATTTGCTCTCCGTCAGCTAATGGAAGAAAGAATTCGATGTGGCAAACGAACTGTCATCGTCTTCATCGATTTCAAATCTGCTTTTGATTGCATCGATTGGACAAGCTTGTGGGAAGCCCTGAAGATCGAACACGTGCCACTGAAAATCATTCAACTTCTTCAAGCATCGTACGACGGCTCAACCAGCAATGTTCGTATCCGAAACGACATGTCTGAGGAATTCCTGATTCGAACCGGAGTCCGGCAAGGAGACGTGGCCTCGCCGCTCCTTTTTAACATTGTGATCGACACGATTATGCGGAAAGCGTTTGATGGGCGACGCGGAGTTCGATATGATGACAAAAACTTCCTAACCGATCTGATGTTCGCCGATGACAGTGCGGTTTTCGCCAACACAGATGCCGAAGCAACAGACACCTTGTATGACATTTCCCGCATTGCCCAGTCATACGGACTGAGAATCAATGCGGATAAGACCAAAGTGCTTACAACGGTTGGATCTAAAGCCAGAGTTTACCTCGATGGAACCACAATCGAGCAGGTACCACAGTTCAAATATTTGGGATCACTGGTTGTGGAGAAGAAAGTAGCTTCGACAGCCGAAGTTCACAGCCGGATAGGCCAGGCAACAGCAACGTTTGCTTCACTCAAGTGGTGCATATGGAAGCGGACGAATATTACCATCAAAACCAAAATACGCCTATACCGGACGCTGATCCTCCCAATTCTTCTTTATGGATCGGAAACATGGACATTACTCAAACCAGACCTTAACAAGCTCGAGGCCTTCCAAATGCGATGCCTGAGACAGATTCTCTGCGTCTCACTCCTCAACCACCTCCGAAATGAGACAATCAGAGAAAGGTGCGACCAACAGACACCGATTGTTGAGGAAATTCAAAAACGCCGATTACGATGGTTCGGCCACATCTGTAGGATGGGCGACAATCGAGTACCGCACAAACTCCTATGGAAAAAAAGACCTCTTGATTGGAGAACACAAAAACAAGCACCGAAGACCACATGGTTGAAACACGTAGAGAACGATTTAAAAAACCAGCGAATAACAACAGCTGAGGCAAGAACCGTTGCAACTGATCGATTAGCATGGAAGCTTATAGTGAATGGAGCACGGAATCTAGCGGCACCAACAGCAGCGTACTGGCTACGAGGTCGACCACCTCTCCATGCGCCGGCTATGGATTAAAGAAGAAGACCTCATATTTTCAATTGCATTTTTATACAGAAAACTGTCTAAAAAATAAGAATCTCAATTAAATATTATTTTGTATATTCGGAATAGTAAGGAATAAGGAAGGAAGAGTTTCTGCATTTATCGACATTCATGAATAGTAAAATAATAAATTTATTATTTTACAAATCGAGATTACTTCAAGAACAGAACTAGTATTTCGAGTAATTTCTAGGACTATTTAAAATAATCGCTTCTAATTAAACTTTGCATGTTAAATATATAATATTTACATACTAACAACAAAAATGTGTTGGCCTAGATAGCACGAACTAATAATTAAAAACATATTAATCATCAAATCTAGTTTGTTCCAAATAGTGACAAATGATTTAATTTACAAAATCTATATTTCTGAATATTTTTAATATAATCAGGTTACTCATTTATTTAAAAAGTTGTTTTTTAATGTATGGCCTAAATAACACGCTTTTAATTCAATTATCAAAAAAATGATTGAAATCATGCCGTGACGAAGTTATTAAACTTGAAACCACTTGAAATGAAAATCCGTTAATGTACAAAAGTTACAAAGAGAATTTGAGGAAGAGAATTTTGTTTGTGACTATCACAAAACACGTTTTATCATTCATCAACAGTCTTTGTGCGGAAAATGTTTGGATATGTCTGAAGTTCTGAAACCAGTCATATCAACTGTTAATTTTATCAGATCTTTTGGGCTGAATACCGACAATTCCGACAATTCATTGAAGGGATTGGAGAAAATGACTTACCTTATCATACTGCCGTACGTTGGCTTAGTTGTGGGAAAGTCCTTTGCGAAAAAAAAAGAAAGCGCTTTTTTGAACTTCGAGCAGTGATCGAAATTTTTTTGAATGAAAAGCATCGCCCTCTTACTGAATTACAAAACAACGCATGGCTGTGGAAGTTAGCATTCTATGTTGATTTGACAAAACATGTGAACGAACTGAATTTGAGATTGCAAGGAGAAAACCAGCATCTTCCTGATTTATACACTAATATCAAATCATTCCGGAAGAAATTGATACTGTTTCAATCACAACTACGAAGTAAATGTTTTCCACATTTTAAAACATGTGAAATATTCAGCCACACCACTGAGACTGAGTTTCCTATCGATTTTGCAATCGAAACTTTGAGTGCTTTGAAAAAAAATTTTGATACTCGATTCTCGGACTTTGATGCCATTGCGAATCAAATTAAGATTTTTCAGAATCCTTTTGATACTGACATTGAAACCCTAGCCCCGGAACTTCAAATGAAAATGATTGATCTAGAGTGCAGTGATATAATTAAGAACAAATATTAAAACTCATCTTTGTTGGAATTTTATAAGAGTCTTCCACTGACACAATTTGATAATTTGCATAAATTTGTTTTCTGTTTTTGGTACTACTTATTTGTGTGAGAAGACCTTCTCCAAAATGAAGTACACAAAAAATGTTTACAGATCTAAATTAACTGATCAGCATCATAAATCTCTTTTAATAATTGGTACAAGTAAAATTAGTCCACAACTACAAACTATTGTCAGTGGAAAATCTCAATTACATAAATCTCATTAGTATTTTATATGTCATTATGCTTGTTATAAGTTATGTTTTTATTTAAAATGTATACAATGTTAGTTGGATTTATTTCAATAATTTGTTAGCTATTATATACTGAAGTTAAATTTTCTGCATATTATACATTTCTTTACTCATTACAATTCTGTTTCTTTATCCAACTTATCACAAAAACAATAGCAATAAGCCTACAACAATGTTATGAGTAGTTAGCCCATGACCATATCAATGTATATCATGTAGTTTACACAATATAGTCATATGTCATATTAATAATTATTCAACATTAAATTAGAATACTTCAGTAAACTAAATTTAATTTGCTATAAAAAATATGTTTTCTAAAAGGAGTTTTCAAGTATGCTAGCTCTCCGCGGGCCGGACAAAATCTGTCCGCGGGCCGGTTGTGGCCCTCGGGCCGTAGTTTGGAGACCCCTATTATAGATAATCATACAAACTTAAAACAAACCCCTTAAAACAAATCTATTTCATAATAAATGCAAATACGTTAGGAGGCAGAGAAAACGAGATATTTTCAAAAAACTGATTTTTGCGACCTTTGACCTTGAATATCTAAGGACGCTCACATGTTGGCATATGTGACTTTTGAGACAACATTTGTAATACTAAAATAAGGGTTTTTATAAAAGTTTAGCTTATTCCGTTAGATTCCGAGATTGATCCCTTTTTTGACTAATTTGACTGGACTAAATGTATTCGTAACAATTAACATGACTTTTGTGTCTATTAATAAGAAATATGATATACAAATTTAATAATTTAATTTTAATATTTTAATTCCCCCGCAAAACGCCTCTGGTTTTTCGCACTTTTCGAGCATTTTTCTCTTCAAACTGCCGCAGATTCGCAAAAAGTCCTTGCAGTTTAAAAACTCTTGCCGGAATGGCTACGGGCAAGTGTTCTGAAGTAAACGAACCCAGCCGGCGACCCAGAGCCCCTCAAATAAGTCCGTGGAAGTGAGTGCGAAATCGGCAAAAAACAAAATTGGCTCTCGCACCAGGTGAACGGGACGTCGCAGGACAGCGAGGGAGGGCTCTAAACACGTGGCGCGGCGGCGGCGGCTAGAGGAGCCGGCAAGAGATCCGAACCAAAATGCGCCTCAAAAGTAAAAAATCGTGATTTTAGTTTTAGGGCTGGTGCGTCCGAACCTGGGGGAGCTGAGTTGCGAAAACGGCACCCCTCAACGGGGATCTCGGTTCTGCACCGGAAAAATGTAGAATCCCGTTTTGCGCCGCCGCCGCCGCTTCCGTCGAGCCGATTTCGCAAAAAATGTCGATTTTCGGGTGGGTTTTTGGGCGCAGCAAGGCGGAGAACGAAACTTGGAGATGCGCAACGTACGAACGGACATTCTCAGTTAAACCGTCAAAGACGCGTGGTTAAAATTCCCAAAATCTGCAGCCTCCGGCGGCATAAAAAAGCCAAATTTGAGTTTTTTTAAATCCACGTGGTGCGGTCCCCCAGGTGAAATTCGGGAAATGCCGGACGTCAGTCGCCTCGTAGCAATTCCGTCCTGACCGGGCGATTCAGACCGAACCACATGGACCCCAAAATTTTGCATTAAAAAAATTACCACTTTTACGGAGGACGCGGCGAAGATGCCCAGGGAAAATTAAATTCTCGCAAAGATTCCGATAGAAAACTTCGAGGCGTGTCATTAGACACCACTCTCGTCGCTGCGCGACTTTTATCGGCGGCGTTATTCACATTTTTTCTGCGAAACCGGGTCCGGCTGCCCCCTAGGTCCGAGGGAGTCGGTGCATCAGATTCTTGTAGCCAAAGGACAGACGAACGACCTCAAGTACGGTGATTTTCAATGACACTTGCGGATCGCATCATTTAGGCGTCCAAAAATGGCCGAAATTTTTTCAAGAAAATGTTGAGTTTTTGGCCCTTGCAAAAAAATTAAGTAAAAATATCGAAAAGTTATGTGACGGTCGGACGTGTGGCGACGTTCCGGACACGCCGGTGCCGGTGGCAGATCCCTGCGACGAAAACTGTCCGAGTTGTGGGTGAAAATGTAAAAAAAATGAAAAAATCTGTACAGCCGCCCCCGGAGACGGTAGATTCTTGAAATTATTTTTAGAAAATGGCTAAATCTATTGCAATTTTTTTGTGCAAAATTTCAAGAATATTTGAATTTTTTAAAGTTGATTTAAAATATATCGAAAAATGTATGTTTTTTTGCCCCCTTTTTGCACAGGGACGGCTCGTTACTCCTTTAGTATAATGATGATACTCTTTTAGCATAATTTTAATATAAATTAAATTTTAACAAACATTTGTTCAATTAATAATTATACCAATATGTTTCAACCATTTATTAGAAAGGTTTTTCAGTTATATATAATTCACGCTAATCTATAGTGGTATTGAAGATAATTGCGAGTTTTAGGCATAAAACTCGCAAAATATTTTGCAGAAATCTTAAAAATCATAAAATTATCTTCAAATTTTGTTTGAAAATTTTCGCGAAATTCCAGTTAGTTAACTAAATATCAAGCGACAAACGTTTCCAGTCTTAGAGTCTTAGAATATCATTCGACAAACTCGAGAAATTCCGGTTTTCAGTTGAAATTAAAGAAAAATAGCGAAATATTTTACGAACATTTTGTAGATTATGAAATTATCGGCAAGTTTTGTTTAGAAAATTTTCGCGAAATTGCAATTAGTTTACTAAATATTATTCAACAAACTCAACCTACATACACGTTTTATTTCGGGTTTGGCAATATCAAATTTCGCGAGTTTCAGGCATAAAATTCGCAAAATATTTTACAAATATCTTAAAGATTATAAAATTATCTTCAAATTTTGTTTGAAAATTTTAGCGAAATTCCAGTTAGCTAACTAAATATCAAGCGACAAACGTTTCCTGTCTTGAATATCATTCGACAAACTCGACAAACTTTCAAGCAACAAATTCCGGTTTTCAGCTGAAATTAAAGAAAAAGAGCTAAATATTTTGCGAGCACTTTGTAGATTATGAAATTATCTGCAAGTTTTGTTTGAAAATTTTCGCGAAATTACAATTAGTTTACTAAATATTATTCAACAAACTCAACCTACTTACAAGTTATATTTCGGGTTTGTTAATATCAAATTTCGCGAGTTTCAGGCATAAAATTTGTTTATTGAAATGTAAGATCGGTACAAACCCAGCCGGCTACCCAGAGCCCCTCAAATAAGTCCGTGGAAGCGAGTGCGAAATCGGCAAAAAAAAATTGGCTCTCGCACCAAGTGAACGGGACGTCGCAGGACAGCGAGCGAGGGCTCTAAACACGTGGCGCGGCGGCGGCGGCTAGGGGATCCGGCAAGAGTTCCGAACCAAAATGCGCGTCAAAAGTAAGAAAGCGTGATTTTAGTTTTCGGCGTGATTTTTAGTTTAAGGCGGAGAACGAAACTTGGAGATGTGCAACGTACGGACGGACATTCTCAGTTAAACCGTCAAAGACGCGTGGTTAAAATCTCCAAAATCTGCAGCCTCCGGCGACATAAAAAAGCCAAATTTGTGTTTTTTTAAATCCACGTGGTGCGGTCCCCCAGGTGAAATTCGGGAAATGCCGGACGTCAGTCGTCTCGTAGTAATTCCGTCCTGACCGGGCGATTCAGACCGAACCACATGGACCCCAAAATTTTGCATTAAAAAAATTACCACTTTTACGGAGGACGCGGCGAAGATGCCCGGGGAAAATTAAATTCACGCAAGGATTCCGGTAGAAAACTTCGAGGCGTGTCATCAGATACCACTCTCGTCGCTGCGCGACTTTTATCGGCGACGTTATTCACATTTTTTCTGCGAAACGGGGTCCGGCTGCCCCCCTAGGTCCGAGAGAGTCGGTGCATCAGATTCTTGTAGCCAAAGAACAGACGAACGACCTCAAGTACGGCGATTTTCAATGACACTTGCGGATCGCATCATTTAGACGTCCAAAAATGGCCGAAATTTTTTCAAGAAAATGTTAAGTTTTTGGCCCTTGCAAAAAAATTAAGTAAAAATGTCGAAAAGTTATGTGACGGTCGGACGTGTGGCGATGTTCCGGACACGCCGGTGCCGGTGTCAGATCCGTACGACGAAAACTGTTCGAGTTGAAAATGTAAAAAAAATGTAAAAATCTGTACAGCCGCCCCCGGAGACGGTAGATTCTTGAAATTATTTTTAGAAAATGGCTAAATCTATTGCAAATTTTTTGTGCAAAATTTCGAGAATATCTGAATTTTTTAAAGTTGATTTAAAATATATCGAAAAATGTATGTTTTTTGCCCCCTTTTTGTACAGGGACGGCTCGTTACTCTTTTAGTATAATGATGATACCCTTTTAGTATAATTTTAATATAAATTTAATTTTAACAAACATTTGTTCAATTAATAATTATACTAATATGTTTCAACCATTTTTTAGAAAGGTTTTTCAGTTATATATAATTCACGCTAATCTATAGTGGTATTGAAGATAATTGCGAGTTTTAGGCATAAAATTCGCAAAATATTTTGCAGAAATCTTAAAAATCATAAAATTATCTTCAAATTTTGTTTGAAAATTTTCGCGGAATTCCAGTTAGTTAACTAAATATCAAGCGACAAACGTTTCCAGTCTTGAATATCATTCGACAAACTCGACAAACTTCCAAGCAAGAAATTCCGGTTTTCAATTGAAATTAAAGAAAAATAGCCAAATATTTTACGAACATTTTGTAGATAATGAAATTATCTGGAAGTTTTGTTTGAAAATGTTCGCGAAATTGCAATTAGTTTACTAAATATTATTCAACAAACTCAACCTACATACACGTTTTATTTCGTGTTTGGCAATATCAAATTTCGCGAGTTTCAGGCATAAAATTCGCAAAATATTTTGAAAATATCTTAAAGATTATAAAATTATCTTCAAATTTTGTTTGAAAATTTTAGCGAAATTCCAGTTTGCTAACTAAATATTTAGCGACAAACGTTTCCTGTCTTGAATATCATTCGACAAAGTCTACAAACTTTCAAGCAAGAAATTCCGGTTTTGAGCTGAAATTAAAGAAATAAGAGCTAAATATTTTGCGAACATTTTGTAGATTATGAAATTATCTGCAAGTTTTGTTTAAAAAATTTCGCGAAATTCCAATTAGTTTACTAAATATTATTCAACAAACTCAACATACTTACAAGTTATATTTAGCGATTGTTAATATCAAATTTCGCGAGTTTCAGGCATAAAATTTGTTTATTGAAATGTAAGATCGTTACGAACCTAGCCGGCGACCCAGAGCCCCTCAAATAAGTCCGTGGAAGTGAGTGCGAAATCGGCAAAAAAAAAATTGGCTCTCGCACCAGGTGAACGGGACGTCGCAGGACAGCGAGCGAGGGCTCTAAACACGTGGCGCGGCGGCGGCGGCTAGAGGATCCGACAAGAGATCCGAACCAAAATGCGCCTCAAAAGTAAAAAAGCGTGATTTTAGTTTTCGGCGTGATTTTTAGTTTAAGGCGGAGAACGAAACTTGGAGATGCGCAACGAACGGACGGACATTCTCAGTTAAACCGTCAAAGACGCGTGGTTAAAACTCCCAAAATCTGCAGCCTCCGGCGGCATAAAAAAAGCCAAATTTGAGTTTTTTTAAATCCACGTGGTGCGGTCCCCCAGGTGAAATTCGGGAAATGCCGGACGTCACTCGTCTCGTAGCAATTCCGTCCTGACCGGGCGATTCAGACCGAACCACATGGACCCCAAAATTTTGCATTAAAAAAATTACCACTTTTACGGAGGACGCGGCGAAGATGCCCGGGGAAAATTAAATTCACGCAAGGATTCCGGTAGAAAACTTCGAGGCGTGTCATCAGATAACACTCTCGTCGCTGCGCGACTTTTATCGGCGACGTTATTCACATTTTTTCTGCGAAACCGGGTCCGCCTGCACCCTAGGTTCGAGAGAGTCGGTGCATCAGATTCTTGTAGCCAAAGAACAGACGAACGACCTCAAGTACGGCGATTTTCAATGACACTTGCGGATAGCATCATTTAGGCGTCCAAAAATGGCCGAAATTTTTTCAAGAAAATATTGAGTCTTTGGCCCTTGCAAAAAAAATAAGTAAAAATGTCGAAAAGTGATGCGACGGTCGGACGTGTGGCGACGTTCCGGACACGCCGGTGCCGGTGGCAGATCCGTGCGACGAAAACTGTCCGAGTTGTGGGTGAAAATGTAACAAAAATCTGTACAGCCGCCCCCGGAGACGGTAGATTCTTGAAATTATTTTTAGAAAATGGCTAAATCTATTGCAAATTTTTTGTGCAAAATTTCGAGAATATCTCTTTCTGAGAAATTTCGAGAATTTTTTAAAGTTGATCTAAAATATATCGAAAAATGTATGTTTTTTTGCCCCCTTTTTGTACAGGGACGGCTCGTTACTCCTTTAGTATAATGATGATACTCTTTTAGTATAATTTTAATATAAATTTAATTTTAACAAACATTTGTTCAATTAATAATTATACCAATATGTTTCAAACATTTATTAGAAAGGTTTTTCAGTTATATATACTTCACGCTAATCTATAGTGGTATTGAAGATAATTGCGAGTTTTAGGCATAAAATTCGCAAAATATTTTGCAGAAATCTTAAAAATTATAAAATTATCTTCAAATTTTGTTTGAAAATTTTCGCGAAATTCCAGTTAGTTAGCTAAATATCAAGCGACAAACGTTTCCAGTCTTGAATATCATTCGATAAACTCGACAAACTTCCAAGCAAGAAATTCCGGTTTTCAGTTGAAATTAAAGAAAAATAGCCAAATATTTTATACGAACATTTTGTAGATTATGAAATTATCTGCAAGTTTTGTTTGACAATTTTCGCGAAATTGCAATTAGTTTACTAAATATTATTCAACAAACTCAACCTACATACACGTTTTATTTCGGGTTTGGCAATATCAAATTTCGCGAGTTTCAGGCATAAAATTCGCAAAATATTTTGTAAACATCTTAAAGATTATAAAATTATCTTCAAATTTTGTTTGAAAAGTTTAGCGAAATTCCAGTTAGCTAACTAAATATCAAGCGACAAACGTTTCCAGTCTTGAATATCATTCGACAAAGTCTACAAACTTTCAAGCAACAAATTCCGGTTTTCAGCTGAAATTAAAGAAATAAGAGCTAAATATTTTGCGAACATTTTGTAGATTATGAAATTATCTGCAAGTTTTGTTTAAAAATTTTCGCGAAATTCCAATTAGTTTACTAAATTTTTTTTAAATCCACGTGGTGCGGTCCCCCAGGTGAAATTCGGGAAATGCCGGACGTCACTCGTCTCGTAGCAATTCCGTCCTGACCGGGCAATTCAGACCGAACCACATGGACCCCAAAATTTTGCATTAAAAAAATTACCACTTTTACGGAGGACGCGGCGAAGATGCCCGGGGAAAATTAAATTCACGCAAGGATTCCGGTAGAAAACTTCGAGGCGTGTCATCAGATACCACTCTCGTCGCTGCGCGACTTTTATCGGCGACATTATTCACATTTTTTCTGCGAACCCGGGTCCGGGTGCCCCCTAGGTCCGAGAGAGTCGGTGCATCAGATTCTTGTAGCCAAAGAACAGACGAACAACCTCAAGTACGGCGATTTTCAATGACACTTGCGGATCGCATCATTTAGGCGTCCAAAAATGGCCGAAATTTTTTCAAGAAAATGTTGAGTTTTTGGCCCTTGCAAAAAAATTAAGTAAAAATGTCGAAAAGTTATGTGACGGTCGGACGTGTGGCGACGTTCCGGACTCGCCGGTGCCGGTGGCAGATCCGTGCGACGAAAACTGTCAGAGTTGTGGGTGAAAATGTAAAAAAAATCTGTACAGCCGCCCCCGGAGACGGTAGATTCTTGAAATTATTTTTAGAAAATAGCTAAATCTATTGCAAATTTTTTGTGTAAAATTTCGAGAATATCTGAATTTTTTAAAGTTGATTTAAAATATATCGAAAAATGTATGTTTTTTTGCCCCCTTTTTGTACAGGGACGGCTCGTTACTCTTTTAGTATAGTGATGATGATACTCTTTTAGTATAATTTTAATATAAATTTAATTTTAACAAACATTTGTTCAATTAATAATTATACCAATATGTTTCAATCATTTATTAGAAAGGTTTTTCAGTTATATATAATTCACGCTAATCTATAGTGGTATTGAAGATAATTGCGAGTTTTAGGCCTAAAATTCGCAAAATATTTTGCAGAAATCTTAAAAATCATAAAATTATCTTCAAATTTTGTTTGAAAATTTTCGCGAAATTCCAGTTAGCTAACTAAATATCAAGCGACAAACGTTTCCAGTCTTGAATATCATTCGACAAAGTCTACAAACTTTCAAGCAACAAATTCCGGTTTTCAGCTGAAATTAAAAAAAAAAGCTAAATATTTTGCGAACATTTTGTAGATTATGAAATTATCTGCAAGTTTTGTTTAAAAATTTTCGCGAAACTCCAATTAGTTTGCTAAATATTATTCAACAAACTCAACCTACTTACAAGTTATATTTAGCGATTGTTAATATCAAATTTTGCGAGTTTCAGGCATAAAATTTGTTTATTGAAATGTAAGATCGTTACGAACCTAGCCGGCGACCCAGAGCCCCTCAAATAAGTCCGTGGAAGTGAGTGCGAAATCGGCAAAAAAAAAATTGGCTCTCGCACCAGGTGAACGGGACGTCGCAGGACAGCGAGCGAGGGCTCTAAACACGTGGCGCGGCGGCGGCGGCTAGAGGATCCTTCAAGAAATCCGAACCAAAATGCGTCTCAAAAGTAAAAAAAACGTGATTTTAGTTTTCGGCGTGATTTTTAGTTTAAGGCGGAGAACGAAACTTGGAGATGCGCAACGTACGGACGGACATTCTCAGTTAAACCGTCAAAGACGCGTGGTTAAAATTCCCAAAATCTGCAGCCTCCGGCGGCATAAAAAAGCCAATTTGAGTTTTTTTAAATCCACGTGGTGCGGTCCCCAGGTGAAATTCGGGAAATGCCGGACGTCAGTCGTCTCGTAGCAATTCCGTCCTGGCCGGGCGATTCAGACCGAACCACATGGACCCCAAAATTTTGCATTAAAAAAATTACCACTTTTACGGAGGACGCGGCGAAGATGCCCGGGGAAAATTAAATTCACGCAAGGAATCCGGTAGAAAACTTCAAGGCGTGTCATCAGATACCACTCTCGTCGCTGCGCGACTTTTATCGGCGACGTTATTCACATTTTTTCTGCGAAACCGGGTCCGGGTGCCCCCTAGGTCCGAGAGAGTAGGTGCATCAGATTCTTGTAGCCAAAGAACAGACGGACGACCTCAAGTACGGCGATTTTCAATGACACTTGCGGATCGCATCATTTAGGCGTCCAAAAATGGCCGAAATTTTTTCAAGAAAATGTTGAGTTTTTGGCCCTTGCAAAAAAATTAAGTTAAAATGTCGAAAAGTTATGTGGCGGTCGGACGTGTGGCGAAGTTCCGGATATGCCGGTGCCGGTGGCAGATCCGTGCGACGAAAACTGTCCGAGTTGTGGGTGAAAATGTAAAAAAAATCTGTACAGCCGCCCCCGGAGACGGTAGATTCTTGAAATTATTTTTAGAAAATGGCTAAATCTATTGCAATTTTTTTGTGCAAAATTTCGAGAATATCCGAATTTTTTAAAGTTGATTTAAAATATATCGAAAAATGTATGTTTTTTTGCCCCCTTTTTGTACAGGGACGGCTCGTTACTCTTTTAGTATAATGATACTCTTTTTAGTATAATTTTAATATAAATTTAATTTTAACAAACATTTGTTCAATTAATAATTATACCAATATGTTTCAAACATTTATTAGAAAGGTTTTTCAGTTATATATAATTCACGCTAATCTATAGTGGTATTGAAGATAATTGCGAGTATTAGGCATAAAATTCGCAAAATATTTTGCAGAAATCTTAAAAATTATAAAATTATCTTCAAATTTTGTTTGAAAATTTTCGCGAAATTCCAGTTAGTTAACTAAATATCAAGCGACAAACGTTTCCAGTCTTGAATATCATTCGACAAACTCGACAAACTTCCAAGCAAGAAATTCCGGTTTTCAGTTAAAATTAAAGAAAAATAGCGAAATATTTTACGAACATTTTGTAGATTATGAAATTATCTGCAAGTTTTGTTTGAAAATTTTCGCGAAATTGCAATTAGTTTACTAAATATTATTCAACAAACTCAACCTACATACACGTTTTATTTCGGGTTTGGCAATATCAAATTTCGCGAGTTTCAGGCATAAAATTCGCAAAATATTTTGTAAACATCTTAAAGATTATAAAATTATCTTCAAATTTTGTTTGAAAAGTTTAGCGAAATTTCAGTTAGCTAACTAAATATCAAGCGACAAACGTTTCCAGTCTTGAATATCATTCGACAAAGTCTACAAACTTTCAAGCAACAAATTCCGGTTTTGAGCTGAAATTAAAGAAATAAGAGCTAAATATTTTGCGAACATTTTGTAGATTATGAAATTATCTGCAAGTTTTGTTTAAAAAATTTCGCGAAATTCCAATTAGTTTACTAAATATTATTCCACAAACTCAACCTACTTACAAGTTATATTTAGCGATTGTTAATATCAAATTTCGCGAGTTTCAGGCATAAAATTTGTTTATTGAAATGTAAGATCGTTACGAACCTAGCCGGCGACCCAGAGCCCCTCAAATAAGTCCGTGGAAGTGAGTGCGAAATCGGCAAAAAAAAAATTGGCTCTCGCACCAGGTGAACGGGACGTCGCAGGACAGCGAGCGAGGGCTCTAAACACGTGGCGCGGCGGCGGCGGCTAGAGGATCCGGCAAGAGTTCCGAACCAAAATGCGCCTCAAAAGTAAGAAAGCGTGATTTTAGTTTTCGGCGTGATTTTTAGTTTAAGGCGGAGAACGAAAATTGGAGATGCGCAACGTACGGACGGACATTCTCAGTTAAACCGTCAAAGACGCGTGGTTAAAATTCCCAAAATCTGCAGCCTCCGGCGGTATAAAAAAGCCAAATTTGAGTTTTTTTAAATCCACGTGGTGCGGTCCCCCAGGTGAAATTCGGGAAATGCCGGACGTCAGTCGTCTCGTAGCAATTCCGTCCTGACCGGGCGATTCAGACCGAACCACATGGAACACAAAATTTTGCATTAAAAAAATTACCACTTTTACGGAGGACGCGGCGAAGATGCCCGGGGAAAATTAAATTCACGCAAGGATTCCGGTAGAAAACTTCGAGGCGTGTCATCAGATACCACTCTCGTCGCTGCGTGACTTTTATCGGCGACGTTATTCACATTTTTTCTGCGAAACCGGGTCCGGGTGCCCCCTAGGTCCGAGAGAGTCGGTGCATCAGATTCTTGTAGCCAAAGAACAGACGAACAACCTCAAGTACGGCGATTTTCAATGACACTTGCGGATCGCATCATTTAGACGTCCAAAAATGGCCGAAATTTTTTCAAGAAAATGTTAAGTTTTTGGCCCTTGCAAAAAAATTAAGTAAAAATGTCGAAAAGTTATGTGACGGTCGGACGTGTGGCGATGTTCCGGACACGCCGGTGCCGGTGGCAGATCCGTGCGACGAAAACTGTCCGAGTTGTGGGTGAAAATGTAAAATAAATCTGTACAGCCGCACTCGGAGACGGTAGATTCTTGAAATTATTTTTAGAAAATGAAAATTTAAATCTATTGCAAATTTTTTGTGCAACATTTCGAGAATATCTGATTTTTTTTAAGTTGATTTAAAATATATCGAAAAATGTAGTTTTTTTGCCCCCTTTTTGTACAGGGACGGCTCGTTACTCCTTTAGTATAATGATGATACTCTTTTAGTATAATTTTAATATAAATTTAATTTTAACAAACATTTGTACAATTAATAATTATACCAATATGTTTCAACTATTTATTAGAAAGGTTTTTCAGTTATATATAATTCACGCTAATCTATAGTGGTATTGAAGATAATTGCGAGTTTTAGGCATAAAATTCGCAAAATATTTTGCAGAAATCTTAAAAATCATAAAATTATCTTTGTTTGAAAATTTTCGCGAAATTCCAGTTAGTTAACTAAATATCAAGCGACAAGCGTTTCCAGTCTTGTATATCATTCGACAAACTCGACAAACTTCCAAGCAAGGAATTCCGGTTTTCAGTTGAAATTAAAGAAAAATAGCGATATATTTTACGAACATTTTGTAGATTATGAAATTATCTGCAAGTTTTGTTTCAAAATTTTCGCGAAATTGCAATTAGTTTACTAAATATTATTCAACAAACTCAACCTACATACACGTTTTATTTCGGGTTTGGCAATATAAAATTTCGCGAGTTTCAGGCATAAAATTCGCAAAATATTTTGCAAATATCTTAAAGATTATAGAATTATCTTCAAATTTTGTTTGAAAATTTTAGCGAAATTCCAGTCAGCTAACTAAATATCAAGCGACAAACGTTTCCTGTCTTGAATATCATTCGACAAACTCGACAAACTTTCAAGCAACAAATTCCGGTTTTCAGCTGAAATTAAAGAAAAAGAGCTAAATATTTTGCGAGCACTTTGTAGATTATGAAATTATCTGCAAGTTTTGTTTAAAAATTTTCGCGAAATTCCAATTAGTTTACTAAATTTTATTCAACAAACTCAACCTACTTACAAGTTATATTTCGGGTTTGTTAATATCAAATTTCGCGAGTTTCAGGCATAAAATTCGCAAAATATTTTACAAATATCTTAAAGAACATAAAATAATCTTCAAATTCCGTTTGAAAATTTTAGCGAGATTCCAGTTAGTTAACTAATTATCAAGCGAGGAACGTTTCCAGTCTTGAATATCATTCGACAAACTCGAAAAACTTTCAAGCAACAAATTCCGGTTTTCAGCTGAAATTTAAGAAAAATGGCGAAATATTTTGCGAACATTTTGTAGATTATAAGTTTTGTTTGAAAATTTTGGCGAAATTCCA
Source organism: Phosphuga atrata (assembly GCA_944588485.1). Classification (NCBI taxonomy): domain Eukaryota; kingdom Metazoa; phylum Arthropoda; class Insecta; order Coleoptera; family Silphidae; genus Phosphuga; species Phosphuga atrata. Next base: position 4,685,193 of record OX155898.1, read on the forward strand.
ATTAGTTTACTAAATATTATTCAACAAACTCAACCTACTTACAAGTTATATTTCGGGCTTGTTAATATCAAATTTCGCGAGATTTAGGCATAAAATTCGCAAAATATTTTGCAAACATCTTAAAAATTCTAAAATTATCTTCAAATTAGACTGTTATTTATAAATATCAGTTACTGCGATAGAACTAATATCTTGAGAAAGATTGAACTTATTACAATGATAAAAATATTGATTAGCAAAACGAAACAATTATTGCTATTTTCTGGACAAAAATAAATTTTCTTAAATTTCGGAAATAAATGTAGCATTTATAATAAAAAAATAATTCTCAGTATATTATATAAAATTATGTAATATTACAATTAATTTATTCTTTAATTGCAAAAATTTGAAAATTTATTAAACTATGTATATCGTAATATATAATTGTGTTTTGCTTTGTTAATACTTAATTTGCTTAATTTTCTTGAAGCAAATTAAGTATTAAAAAAGCGAAACAAAAATATTAACCTTCAAGATGATCAAATCCACAAATATATAATATTATGAATTATGTTATTATATTGCTGATTTAAATATTTTATTATTAAAATTAAAAATAACATAAGTAATAAATAATTTATTATAACTTACCAACTGCATTAGTTTGATCGTCTTGGTCGACAATATTAAACCAAGTGGGAATAGGAACCGATATGCCTTGCGTTCTTAAAAACCTATCCGCTCTGCGTTGGACGAACTTGAAAAACTTTGAAAATTCGTTTTCGTTTTCCATCGATTTCCCGGCTTCTGGGAAAAACGTTTCAGCGTTTTCGTCACCCCCTTGAATCCTAACCAACTGCACTGGCGACGTCGTCACGTTAGTCACCAAGACGCCGTTAGCGCTAGCGATTTCGATGTACCTGAGGAAATTGTATTTTCCACAAGAAAAAGTGTCTCCGAATGTACTACAATATCCCTCGGCGTCTTTTAAATATGAGTCGGTTTGGCATCGCGACGCTGACACCATAACAGCGACAACTAATAAAATTTTGATGGACATGTTGATAGACGTGTCACTGATAATAGAGTGTTTCTTGCGGAAAGACCTTGAGGAATTTATAGCCGTTTAAAATGTAGGATAGTAGGAGTATTTTGATAATTAGCTAGGAGAAAAAAAGGTAACATACCGAGAAGTAGTTTAAGATGACCCCGCCTATTATAAATAAAGAAGTTTTGGTTAGGCTGGTGGGGCTACCGCTCTTACCAAGATTGCTTGAATTAGAGACTGTTATATTCAGTATTACTTCTTACTCGAAATAGCACATTCTCATCGCAGAAATATTTCTTAATTAGATCCGTAAGGAAATCTTCAGAAAAACACGTTTTATTTCTTCAGGAAAATTTTATATTACAGTTCAATTTACTGTCTGGTGGTATAGATGCAATTAATTATCTTTATTTTACGATTTTAATATGAACGCATCCGTCATATAATCTAAACAAGTTTTTTAACTCTTGGATTTGTATTGCTTATCTGTTGGGAATTTGCTAATCTGTCCTTTAATTTAATTTTTTTTTTAGATTGCTGCGGTCGTGAAAGCGGCAGTTAAAAATATATCACAATTATCTCGGTTTCAGAACAAATTATAATTATAATACGAATTACATAAAACTTGTTTTGATCTTTCCAGAAATTTGTATATACAAATAATGATCTTAATTTACACCTATTAGATCAGCGTGAAACGGTATTTGATTTAAAAAATATTTTAAACTTTTTTTATTTCATTTAGTGTCATTTTAAAATCTATTTTTACCAATTAAATTTATTTAATAATTGTACATCCTAAAATTAAGCTATTTCGGTCTCTCTTCTGATGAAAACTACCGGGTAATTACGAAAATAATTATTGGTTGTATATTTTCTTTAGGCAAAACGACCTGCATTATAATATAATTCTACTTCACTAACACGAATGTCATATACATATTTTTGTTGCATTGGAACAGTGGTTCTCAAACTTTTTTTGCCGCGACACCCTTATTGAGCTGAAAAGATCTCGTGGTCGGGCCACAAAAATTTCACGACATAGATACCCTAAAACAGGTTTGAAAACTTAGGAAAATAAAAAAAAAACAAAGCAAATTTAATGCTCAATTGTCTTTAATGGGATGGATTATTCCCTTTAATTTATCGGAAGTTTGGTTAATTCAAATCAAATCAAAATTAACTTATTTCACTATATAAGCACCAATACAAAGTAGGTCTAAATGAAATGTGTCAATATAAAAATTCAAAACGTATAGAATACAAACAACAAAATGAAAATTATTAATTACATATACATTCTATATGAAATAACAAAAATAATTAGGTGTAATCTTAAAGACATAATTTGACTACCAAGACATTCAAAAACTTCTCTTGCTAGTGTGGAAATATTCTTGTAGGTTGTACGGTTCCAAATTATTAAGGAAACTGTATAATTCCGTTTTAAATACATTTTTATTGGATATTCCTTTTAATTCTTTGGGCAATCCGTTGTACAGTTTTAGATTTATGTATTGAGGATTCCTTTCCGTTAAAGTGAGTTTATGATGAGGGTATGTATATGTTTCGTTTTTGTTTCTGGTCCCTTTATCATAACTTTTTAGGTACTCTTTAAACAGGTATCTATATTTAACTAGGAAAAGTATATTCTCATATATAAATGTTCCCATTGTTGTTATTATTTTAGCTCTACGAAACTTTCCCCTACATGAATCTTTAAAACTTAAATTAGATAATATGCGTAGGGCATGCTTCTGTAGTTTAAATATTTTTTGCCAATGTGTTCCATTTCCCCAAAAGATAATACCATAACGCAGATGGCTGTGAAAATTAACAAAATATACCATCTTAAGAGCCTCTGTATCTAAATAACCTTTGAGTATCCTAAGGGCATATAGTCCTCGGCTCAGTTTGGACGATAATTTTGTTATATGAGGTGTCCAGTCAGGAGTACCATCAATATAAATTCCTAACATTTTTATCTCTGATTGAATTGGTATATTTTCGTTGATCATAATTATGTTTTCAGGGTAATTGATTGTGTTGCGTTTTGTTTTGAAACAGATAACGTTTGTTTTATTTTTCTTATTCTTCTTCTTTCGAATAGGCCTATTTTGGACCACGCTTGTTCAACTGTTGGGCTTTGACCTTTGCCCAGTATTCTCGCATCTTCCGCCGGTGTAACTCCTTTCTCTCTTCTGTCCAGGTGGTACCTTTCCTTCGAGGTTTTTCCTGAAATCCACGGACTTCCTTTAGGGTGCGTCTCACAGACTGTCTGTTTTTGAGATCTGTTATTCCCAGTTCTTTAATATACTTCTCGGTCTCTGTCAACCAAGTGGTACGAAGCTTCTTGTTTTGCCAGAAGGTGAACAGACGGTTGGTTAGTCGGTTTGGAGGCAATCTTGCAATATGGCCATAGAAAGGCCTACCCTTCTTTTCCTTGCACAGTCAGAGAGCATCTCAATATGTTCGTAGAGCTCAGAGTTATGCCGTCTTCGGAATTCCCCATCTTCCTTTACCGGGCCTAGAATCTTCCTGAGGATTCTCCTCTCTCTGATTTCCAATTTCTCTATTAGACCTCTTCGGTTCAAGGAAAGGCACTCCATGGCATATAGGGCTTCTGGTCGTAAGACTGATGTGTAGTGCCTAAGTTTCAGGTTACGTGACATTCATTCCTTATTGTAAGTGTTCTTAGTCAGCCGATAGGCTAGTTCTAACTTGCTGACTCTCTTGGATAATGATGCTCTTTCTGATAAGTTGGGTTCAATCCATTCGCCGAGATACTTAAATTTCTCAGTCCTCTTGATGTTTCCCTGTTCTAGTAACATCTCTCTGTTTGCTTCTCTAATGTTGGTGAAGAATTCTGTTTCCTCCAGCTACACTTGAAGACCCACTTTGGCAACCTGTTTTCTGAGACAGTTTACCTGCATTGTTGCCATCTCAAGAGAATCAGCAAACAGTGCCATGTCATCTGCAAAGGCCAGGCAATCTACAACCAGTCCATCGTTCTTACGTCCCAGGTAGATACCACTCTGAGCACCCAAATTGTTCAGTTCCTTGCGCCATTCTCTCATAACCTTTTCAAGGACACAGTTGCAGAGAAGTGGAGAAAGTCCATCTCCTTGTCTCACTCCAGTTTTTATTTCAAAACTTTCTGAAATCTCGCCTCTAAATTTTACCTTGGAATGTGTGTTGGTCAAAGTTTCTAGGATTAGTCTGCGGGTTTTGTCTAGTGCTAGTTCATGGAGTACTTTGTTAAGCGTTTCTCTATCGATGGAATCGTAGGCCTTCCTAAAATCAACAAAGGTGACGACCAACTTGCGGTTTCTCATCTTGGAGTATGCAAGTACAGTTTTAAGGTTGAGGATCTGTTCAAAACAGGATCGGGTCTTCCTGAAGCCCCATTGGTATTCTCCCAGTTGACTATCCAACTGATTTTCTGCCCTTGTTTGTAACACCTTCGAGAGAATCTTGTATGTTACCGGGACGAGAGAAATTCCACGGTAGTTGTTTAGATGCGTAAAACCTCCCTTCTAATGAAGCGGATGGATCAGAGCAGATTTCCAATCGGGAGGTAATTTCTCTGTTTCCCAGATGTCCTAGATGCTCTCGGTTAGCTTGCGCACGGCATTGTTTCCAGCACCTTTCCACACTTCAGCAACGATAGAGTCCTCTCCAGCTGCCTTATTATTCTTAAGAAGTTGAATAATCTGGCCAACTTCTTCCAATAAAGGGGGAAGCGAGTCCGGGTTTGGTGTGGTTTGTTTATAGTCGAAGTCTTCGCTGGGTGGGTTACAGTTGAGTAGATTTTTAAAGTACTGAGCCAAAAGGTGGCAGTTGTCCTTGTCGTTATAAGCCAGTTTGCCTTGTGAGTCTCTGAAGTGGAGGCTTGGCGGAGCGTATTTTCTGAGTACCTGCTTAAAGGTTCCAAAAAAATCTTTGGAATTATTCTTAGCAAAGCTCTCTTCGATTTGGGTTAGTTGGTTTTGTGTGAAGGTTCGTTTGGTTCCTCGAATTATCTTGGCTGTAACCTTTCTTTGTTCGAAAAATTTATGCCAATTTTCCTTGGTCTTTTTAGAATTCCACTTCAGCCAGGCTATCTGTCTTTGGGCTATTGCGTTGTCACAGTCTTCAGTCCACCACGGATGCTTCCTTCTTCTAGCGAGAGGGGCGAGTTCATTGGCCGTCTTGACAAGAGTCTCTGACTTAGTTCTTGACTGTTCTTGAGTCGCTCGACGTCAAATTTTACCATTTTGGAGGTTCTGTGTAATCTAGTGTTTCTAGGCTGGACTCTTATTTTGATCTTTGAGAGGTAGTGGTCTGAATCCAGATTGGCGCTTCTTAGTACCTTCACGTTTTGTATTTCCTTTTGAGATTTGCGTGAAATGGCTACCTGATCTATCTGGAATTCACCCAGGTGGGTTTTAGGTGAAATCCAAGTCTTCTGCTTCCTTGGCAAGTGTTTGAAGGCTGTAGACTTTATGATCAACCCAAAAGTCCTACACAGATCCACCAATCGTTCTCCGTTGCGGTTGGTTCGCTTATGCGCCGGATAATTGCCCACTATGTTTCTGTATTTTTTCTCTCTTCCCAATTGAGCATTGAAGTCACCAAGCAGTATGACGGTGTGCCTCTCTGGAAGTTTAGAGATAATATCTTCTAAGTCTTCCCAGAATTTATCAGTTCTGTCTGGATTGCGTCTGTTGTCCTGGTTGATTGGGGCATGTACATTGACTATACTCTAGCCCTTGTTTGCGCATTTGAGAGAGAGGATTGATATACGACTACTCGGGGAGGTAAAGTCGGTGACTGAATCCAGTATCCTGTGACTGATTATAAATCATGTACCTAAGTGGGGTACGTTCTTCATTACCCGCTGACCCACTTTTCCTTTAAGGATTCTGTAGCCTTGGGACTCGAAGGCATGTTCGTCCGTAAATCTGGTTTCCTGTACTGCTGTCAGTATTATGTTGTGTCGTGTTAGAGAATCAGTCAAATGTTTCAGTTTACCCACTTTTAGCAGTGAGTTGGCATTAAATGTTGCGAAGAAGCTTTGCCGTCTTGGTCTGAGTTTACGTCCAGTGATTTCAGGATGCTCCGTCTCATCCTTAAAGCATGTTGGTGCAGACTCCCCAGAATCCGAAGGTCCGCTAACGTCACCATAGGTGACGGTGGATTGGTTACCACCTGGGGTAGTGCATTTAGCGAGGTTTTCCTTCATGCTCAGTTGAAGAATATTCTTCATGGGACATTGGCGAGCCACTGTCCAAGATACTACCCAAGTTGTTAGCTTGGGAGGCTTATTATTCGGGGTTGTCACCTCTAGACAGGTCGCCTTCACTACGGCTTTGGAGTCCTGTCCACCCTACTCTTCCCAGGTGCTAGGCTAGGTGCCATTGTTTACCAAAGATGTTCAAGGGGTATGTATTATTATGTTACTAGGTCCAGATCTGTTTTAGATTTGTTTGTTTATTCACAATTTCTAGTAGGTTTCTTTTATCAAATGTCAAATTAATTAAACGTCAAATTTAGAAATTCATTTCAAAATAGAAATCACTAATGATCACTTTGTTTTTACACAATTTTTTTACACTAACACCAATCCAATGTTAACAAATTGTTTTTCACTATAAACTTCTCTCCCTATGAACTTTATACCACTCAAAATACACAATTTCCACGAGCAAATTTTTGCACGTCTAACTTGTTCGGCGGTTGCCCAGCACCTATCGTTTGTTTTATTTTTATTAATTATAAGTTTATTTCTTATAAACCATGACTGTGGAGAATTCATGATTTGCTCAATGTTATGTGCAATATCTTCAATGGTTTTGTTTATCAATAGTATGCTTGTGTCGTCGGCATAATTTATCATGATATGGTCTTCGTTAATTATGCTATTGGGCAGGTCGTTGATGTATATTATGAAAAGTAGCGGACCAAGTATGCTACCTTGGGGAATCCCCATATTGGTAATTGTATATTTTGAGATGACAGTTCCTTGGTGGCAAGGAAGGATTTTATCCAGTCAACTGCAACTCCTCGAATGCCATATTTGGACAACTTTGAATATAAGATGTTATGATCGACTAAGTCATATGCTTTTGTTAGGTCTAAAAGTATTCCGCACGGGATATTGTGCAACTCAATTTTTTTTATTATGTTACGAAATCAAAACAGGCGGTATTTACATTCCTTCTTTTTATGAACCCGAGTTGCTGCGCACTTAATTTTTTATATTTTATGAGAAAATCCATTAGCGTGCTTGCTATTGTTTTCTCGAAAACTTTCGAGAATGTTGGAGGGATGCTTATGGGTCTGTAATTTTTATCTTCTTTGTTTCCCTTTTTATATACACTGGCGCTATTAATGACACTTTTAAGCTTGCCGGAAAAATTCCAAAGTGAATTGAATTGTTTATAATGAATTCCAACGGTGTAAGTATATTCAAGCATGCCTTTTTAATCACTTTAATTTGAATTTCATCTTTGCCCGCACTTTTTTTGTTTTTTAAATTCATTATAGTGGAAAAAAGTTCTTCTTTTGTCGTTGGTTGCAGGAAAATTGATTCCAAGCTCTCTTGCAGGTTATCTTCATAGCTAACTAATGGTAACTTCTTTTGTAACGTTTCTGCTCTCTTTCTGCGAAATAATTGATATTTGTAGAAACATAAAATGGGTCTATGTTATCTTTTAATGTGTAGTTTTGTTTTGTCTTTTTAAAATTTGTTATTTCTGAAATTATTTCCCAAGTTGTTTTTTGGGGGTTATCTGTTTCTTTTAATTTCATTTCAAATTTTAAACTTTCTTTTTTTCTTTCCATCGCCTGATATTTCCTACGAAAATTGTTGTATTCTGTTTTAGTGTTATGGCAATACTTTGAGATAATTTTTAAGAGTTGCAATTGGTTGCCCATTCCAACAATTTGTGGGTTCTTAAAGAGTTGTACCATTGGTTTCTTACCCTTGATTTGTTTTAGTGGAAAACATTCATAAAAGTGGGATAAACAAATTTTCTTGAACTTTTCCCATTGGTGTTCAACATCCGTGTTTTTACTTTGTAAAATCTCTTCCCAAGTTTCTTCTTAGAGGCATTTATTAAATTGTTGCATATTGTGTTCATTGTAAAATCGTATTTCTACTTTATTTATTTTGAACGTCTCCCTATGTACAGAAAATGAAAGTGTTTGTGCACAATGGTCTGATATATGATAATCTGAGGTTTCGACATTATACGTCATATTGGTGTGGATTATAACGTTGTCTATACAGGTTCCTCCTGATGGATGACTTATATTGCTAAATGCAAGTTCTGCATTGAAGGATTTTAACATTTCTATCAGTTGTTGACTTATTGTTGTAGTTTTTAATATATCAATGTTAATATAGCAATGACAAATTGTTTGGATTCCTTGTGTAATTTTAGGAGAAGTTTATATAATTTTTCCAAAAACAATTTACTGCATGTTTGTGGAGATCTGTAGATTGCAACAATGCCCAAACAATATTTGTTAATTTTAGTTTCGACTGCAGTGCATTCAAATATGTGTATATCTGCCATTTTATTTATGTATTCTCTTAGGTTCCAGCTTGTTAACTCATTACAGTAGATAGCAGATCCACTATGTGCCCCTTTTTCTCTACAAAACTTTGTCGCCAATTGAAAATTTTGAAGCTTTATATAATTTCCAGCTCTAATTCGTTCTTCCAGTGTTCAGTAATTATTAAGTATTCACAATGTTTATTTTTTTCCAACATGTATTCTAGCTTTTCAATTGAATTTCCGATGGACTGTACATTTTGATTTATGATCGTGACTTTATTTGACATGTTTCTTAATTGCTTTAAATCCCATCTCTCGTTTTTTCCAATTTCAGTAAAAAACGGTTGAAACAAGCATGTCGTGGCCATAGTTCAGGCTACTTGAGGTTTTCGTAAAATTCGGTTGGAACTGAAATTTTAAAATAGGAGTACTCCTCAGGGTGTTTTGACATCATTTTTTTGCAAGTTACTGAATTGAACTTTTTACCATGCAAGTACTTGATAATGTCGCCTTCGGACAGATTAGGTTCTAGTCTATAAACATGGAGATGCTCATATTTCACAGCGGCTTTTATTTCACTACATTCACTTGTGCCATGGATTATATTTGATTTTCTGCCTCCTTTTTTAAATTTTTGGGACGTCCCTATATCGTCGTTTCGATTATTTTTGGACGAAATCTCAGTTTGGGATACTGTAGCAAAAACTTTTTTTTTGCTCCAGTATACTCTCCTATCTTATCGTTTCTTCTACTTTCATTATCAGCGCTAGTTGGCGGCTTATCGCTGGCGATTGGTAGAGGTTGCTCGATTTGTGCAGTTGAAGAACTTAGAACGTAGAATTTTATGTAGCACGGGAGGGGCAGCGGGGTGCGGCAGGTGTTGCTGTTTGTTGTAATTTTGTGTTTTTAATTGATTGGTGAGTACTTGTATTTTTGCTAATAAGGCCTCAACCTCCCTTTTTACTATTGCAGATATTAACTTATTGAATTCTGCACTGTAGAAATACAGTGGCATTTTGTCGCCTTGGGTTTCTGATTCAGTGTTTGAACGCAATTCTCTGGTCATAGTTAATATGATTGTTGTTATTACGACAGCTGTTATTAGATTCAGTGGTATTCTATTTTTTATTATAATTTTAAATGTTACTTATTTAGATTTGCTTAACTCGGGTTTCCGCACTTAAAACGTGAACCACTCGCGTCGAGCTTCAACTCGCTAATTCACCCTCAAATCACTTCATGATCTTTTACCTTTTTTTAATGTAAGCGTATGTTGAGAATGCAACATTGAGAGAAGTTGCGGTTTAATTTAGTTTTCGAAAACGACTTTTAAATCTTGCATGCCTTCTGGTTGCCAGAGAATGTCGATAAATGCCATAGTGGCTGGTGGTGCCATTGTTTGCCACTTGCTTTACTCTAGAAACGACCCCCTTTACTTTTCCAACCATTGGAGCCGCTCCATCGCTTCAGATATCAACACACTGTAGTGTAACCTTTTATTGTAAGCTTTATTATTATTCGTTTGTCCTCCTCCAGAGTGTATCGTATTTTAAGAGATAAGAGTCTAGTCAGGTGATCGCAGACGAGACTTCGCTCTCTCTGCTCCCACCCTTCGAAGTGTCAAGACGTACTTTTACAAGGTCTTAGTCCTGTCAATATATATGTTATTAAGCCTATATAGTTGTTTTATATACATCTAAACTGCACACCCACTTGACCACCTGAATACATATTACACACTTGCTCCATTTTCAAATCATTTTTCTGTATATATTTGTCGATAACTTAGAAAATTTCCTCGCCAAAGGTGTAAGTTTCAAGCTATTCACTAATGAAAAATTCTTCTTCTGTTAGCATCTCGAATGGATCCCTCACAAACACAAGAAAAACAGCCGAAACGTCGGTACTTTCAACAAGCTGTAAACTAAAAAAAATACAAAGTTTCAATCTTCTTATAAGCTCGTTCTCCACAGACTCTGAAATTGTGTAAATTCGCTTGCTTATGGAGCTATTTGAGAGCTGCACAGTATCAATCTTCTTGGTTATATCTTGACTTAAAATGCAAGTTACAACATGCCTCATGCAAGGTTTAATCAGTGTCTCGGCAATATTACGGAGCTTTCCAGATTTTGCTATATCTGAACTGGCAATAAATGAAGCTTCAATTGCATTTTAATTTTAATTTTTTTAAATTCTCTCCACCTTGGATGACCCTGCGAGAAGAGATAAAGCGCGGTTTGAAGATTTCTTCACCTTTATGTACTAAATCAGAATGATTGCATTCCAGATGTCTTTTTAATTTGGATGGAACCAAGCAGCTGTTAGCAACAATTTATGATAAGTAACGCAATGCCCTTCCGGTGCTTCTTCGTTCCCAACAGAAACAATGCCAAACAATGTGAGAAGTGTCATAAACCTGGGGACGACCATAAACACTTCCTTTTGTATTGTAATTCAAGATGGCTTTTTAAATCTTTTGACACCTTACGTAAATTTATTGAAACCCATGAAAACTACGAAGAAGGAGTTTTACATCTAGGAGCGCGATTCCGCGACTTTTCATCTCCCAACAAAATATCCCCCGACACAATATCCCCCACCAAAATATCTCCAAGACAAAATATCCCCCGACAAAATATCCTCAAGACAAAATATCCCCAGACAAAGAAGCTGTTGTGACGTAATTTGACGACAACGGTCCTTGCCACTACATTGGACCGAGAGTTCGCGCTGCCGCGCGTATGTTGTCGTGATTTATCTTCCCGCCTCGCGGCGGACAACCTAATCTAACCAAGGTAAAACCAACGGTCCTTGCTACTTTGTCCTACATTGGACCGAGAGTTCGCGCTGCTGCGCGTATGTTGTCTTGATTTATCTTCCCGCTTCGCGGCGGACAACCTAATCTAACCAAGGTAAAACCAACGGTCCTTGCCACTTTGTCCTACATTGGACCGATAGTTCGCGCTGCTGCGCGTATGTTGTCTTGATTTATCTTCCCGCTTCGCGACGGACAACCTAATCTAACCAAGGTAAAACCAACACTCCTTGCCACTTTGTCCTACATTGGACTGAGAGTTCGCGCTGCTGCGCGTATGTTGTCTTGATTTATCTTCCCGCTTCGCGGCGGACAACCTAATCTAACCAAGGTAAAACAAACGGTCCTTGCCAATTTGTCCTACATTGGACCGAGAGTTCGCGCTGCTGCGCGTATGTTGTCTTGATTTATCTTCCCGCTTCGCGGCGGACAACCTAATCTAACCAAGGTTAAACCAACGGTCCTTGCCACTTTGTCCTACATTGGACCGAGAGTTCGCGCTGCTGCGCGTATGTTGTCTTGATTTATCTTCCCGCTTCGCGGCGGACAACCTAATCTAACCAAGGTAAAACCAACGGTCCTTGCCACTTTGTCCTACATTGGACCGAGAGTTCGCGCTGCTGCGCTTATGTTGTCTTGATTTATCTTCCCGCTTCGCGGCGGACAACCTAATCTAACCAAGGTAAAACCAACGGTCCTTGCCACTTTGTCCTACATTGGACCGAGAGTTCGCGCTGCTGCGCGTATGTTGTCTTGATTTATCTTCCCGCTTCGCGGCGGACAACCTAATCTAACCAAGGTAAAACCAACGGTCCTTGCCATTTTGTCCTACATTGGACCGATAGTTCGCGCTGCTGCGCGTATGTTGTCTTGATTTATCTTCCCGCTTCGCGGCGGACAACCTAATCTAACCAAGGTAAAACCAACGGTCCTTGCCACTTTGTCCTAGATTGGACCGAGAGTTCGCGCTGCTGCGCGTATGTTGTCTTGATTTATCTTCCCGCTTCGCGGCGGACAACCTAATCTAACCAAGGTAAAACCAACGGTCCTTGCCACTTTGTCCTACATTGGACCGATAGTTCGCGCTGCTGCGCGTATGTTGTCTTGATTTATCTTCCCGCTTCGCGGCGGACAACCTAATCTAACCAAGGTAAAACCAACGGTCCTTGCCACTTTGTCTTACATTGGATCGAAATTGAAAAAGTAAGGGGAAGGTGGACATAACACAAATGTACTACACATGTACAAATACATAATTTATCAATAATCGATAAATCCTAACTAAAAGTTCAAAAAGTTAAATTCAAAAATTAAATCATTTGAACAGTTTTCGAAGAATTGTCTAGACTGAATAATAGTCTAAGGATTTTTCATCACAGGGATATTTTGTCTTGGGGATATTTTGTCTTGGGGATATTTTGTCTGGGGATATTTTGTCGGAGGATGTTTTGTCGGGGATATTTTGTCGGGGGATGAAAAGTCGTATTACCTAGGTGCACATCAGTTTCATTTCAAGAACAATTTTCGGAGCTAATAAATAGTTTTAAAGACTACCTTCCGGATATTCCTTCAAATAATATGTGGATTAAAGATCCTTTTTCTGTCCAAATTAAAAAGGAAGAAATGTTTAATCTTAGTGAACAATAAGTTATTTATAATTTAGTTTTAAATAAGCGTTTCAAACTGTACTACCAATTAATTTTTGGTGGCTCTGTCAAAAGGAGTATAAACCGATACAATTTTTAATGCCATTTGTCACCTCATTACAAGTGTCATGCTGTGTTCTCAGCCTTTGAGTACTTGAAAATAAGAAGCGAAACAGATTGGATATCGAAACTAATTTGAGAATGAAATTAACACCATTATCTCCTAATTTTAAATTGCTATGTGATGATAAACAACATCGTCCTTCGCACTAAGGACAATATATGTAAAACAAAGTTTTCTTCTTCATTTACTAAAGTTTAGAAAAAAGTTTTTTTAAATGAACATAAATTAACAATTTTTTTAATTGCTTATATTTTTCTTATTTAATTATTTTTCAATTTTTGTGTATGAAATGAACAAACAAATAACTTGATTTTTTATTAAATAAAATTTTAAGTTTTGTAAATAAATGTTTGGTTTTGAGATGGGTCCCGAAAAATTTTAAAACCTCGTACCGGGCCGTGGTCAAAAAAGTTTTGGAAATGCTGAACTACATGATACGAACTAATTATGTTAGCCTAGAATGTTCTGCTAGAATACTAGAATTCTGCTCAATCCAGATATCACAGATTATCTTTTAATTCTAACAATGGAAACAACACATCTTTTGTCTAGTACAAATTTAACAGACTTCACTGTATTAAAATCTGAATCTATGCCGACTAGGTTTTGAGACCTGTAATTGGAAGTTAACGCTTTAAAGAACTTGGCCAGGACGGTGATTATACATATTATATTAGATAGGTCAGGCTAAAAGGTCCAGATATACTAAACAGACACTGTCTATAAAATTATTTTATGTTATTATTTCATGCGACAGAAGACGGAAACCGATGAGACTGTCGTGTTCCTAGTCGGGTTTTGCTATGATGGGTAGTGGACCAGTTCTCGATTTATGGTTACTATCTAGGTGGTTTTTGAAGGAGATCAGTGAGGGCGCGTCGACAGTGTCCTGGTCCAATTCATTCCAGATACACACTACTCTGTTGTTATGGAAGTTTCAACGATACAGCTTGGAACATCTTTATTTGGAAAGTTTCCTACTGTGCACCCTGAGATGATTTTGATCACTGAATTACAAAAATGAGTGGAACGTTGAAGTGGCCACACTGAATTTTGTGAACCAGGATAAGATTTCCTCTCTGGCGGTGCTCTCGCAGATATAGTAGACCAAGTTTGATGCAGCGAACCTTATAGGGAAAATTCGGGAGGGATTCCGGCGATACGCCGTTGTACTTGTTCAAGTTGTAAAATGTCTTTAGCAAAATTGGGATTCCAGCAGCTAACCGCGAACTCCAGCACGGGCCTTATGGAAGCTTTGTATAGGCGAAGTATAGTACCCACAAAATGGAAATGGTCTGAGAAACGTAAGATTGAATTTAGCAGGAAAATGAAGGACTACTGGATCATTAGAAAAGCTCTAGGTACCAACAAGAAAGCAGCTGCCAAACCCACAACTAAGAACACCAATCGTGACAAATAACGACGACGACATCAACAAATAGCTAAAACACAAGCACCGTGGTCCATATATGGACCTAACGAAATTAATAATAATAATTGATATAATAATTAATATAATATTTTACGTTTTCATCGTATTTTACGTATGTTTATTTACGTTTTAAAATTTATTAAATCATTTATTAATTCATTTAAAGTTATTTTATAAAAACGTTACACCAATTTTAATGCGTTTGTTTTGTCGGCGCAACTATAAAATGTTCAACACACATTCCGTAATGTACGTTCCAGCATAATTTAATAACCATCAAAACAAGTTACAAATTTCGAATAATTATTTTACAAATTAAAAAATGTAATATTGAATATATAGGTATTTTGATCGTAAAAACAAATGTGATGCAGGTTTTTTTATGAACGTGTTCTGATTACATTATACATTGCTTGCCGTTAATTATTACCAGAAATATATTTCCCACAATTCTACTGTAACGTGTATACTTTTGAAACATGTGTTATGTAAATCTATATATGTATATCAATATATGTATATCTTAATATGTAGATTAAAGAGGTTCGAGCGTAACTAATGAGTCAAAATTGTGCTTCAATTTTTCTATATTTTCAATTGTCCTAATAGTTGTTAAAATAATTATTATTTATAGATAATCTATATAAAAAAGCTGGAGTGTATTCTATCAAATAGTTCCACAGACGTTCAAAATGTTTCCATGTTTTTCTTTTCTCTCACAATCAGCTGTTAACGCAACGTTGCCAAACCAACTGTCATGTGAATTACTGTCGATAAACAAGGTTAAACAAAATAATAACTTTAATTATTTAAATAATTACATCGGGAACATAACATTGCTTTAATGTTATCGTGTTTTAATAATATCAAAGTTTATTGTACATAGTTTTTTATTCCTTAAAGTTGGGAAATTAATATCGAAAAAAATAAATAAAGAAGTGACGGAAGCTTGTTGGCCATAGAAACCTGTGTATAAGATTCGGAAAACATCATTTTTGAATTTTTTTTTTCGGATAAACTACACGGAGGATCACTTTCAAATTTTGAGAGGACATAAATAAAGTATTGATCTTCATGTATAAAAAGTTTCAAAGCTTAAACTTGAAAAAAATATTTAACATGGGATGGCTCTGACCTCCTTAAAAGCTACTCAATTCTAAATGATACTGTACTGTTCTTAAAGAGTTAATTGTTTTAGCCTTAACTATATGAAACGACATGTTAAATTGTTTGAATAAAACTAATTATGTTATTTGTTTCATGTGATTGTTTATGTATGATTATAGTTTCACCAACACAGTGGTATCTTCGGAATAACTGAGTTATTCTGATAATAATAAATAATAACAGATAATACATTATAAGATAATAAACAGATAATTACATTCTGATAATAATAACAGTTATTCTGATGATGGCACTGTGTTGGTTATAGTCTTAAATAAACAATCACATGAAACAAATAACATAATTAGTTTTATATTCAAACAAGATACTGCTCTTGTTAACATAATATTAGAGCATAATTTGGCTTTTATGCATATGGTGAAGGTAATAATATAATGTAATAATAGTAGCAGAATTCGTCAAAAAAAATAAAAGCAAAGATTTTTTCCTTAAAATTTCTTGTAATATTTATAAATTCCATAGGCATATCTGAATATTATTTTATATTAGACTCTCTTAGCATAATAAAGCGTAGAAGAAAGTACATTTCAAATGATTTTATTAAAATTACTCGAACAATTTGTGGTGAAAGGAACACCAAAAGAACATTCCCAAGAAAACAAATTATTGAATGTCCGAATTTGGTTGCCCCAATTCTAATAAGTTAGCCACAGGTTTAAATTAATATGATTTCCTCTCGCATCATTTTTATTTTTGTTTGAAACGGAATATTTCTTAACAACATTAAACGTTTTATAGGACATTGAATACCAGGAGAATAGCGCACAAATCTGATTACTAATGCCATAGGCTAATTTTTATTACTTATTATTATTTATTTATTTATTTACACGAATTGGCCAACTAAGGGCCGCGTTAAAAATTCCATTTCATATTTCGTTTTTTCTTCATTCTCTTCAATCAATCAATCAATACATTTATTTCATTAAATATAAGCACATGTAAGAAATACAGAAACAGAAACAATTTTATGAGGCCTTTATGATGATCGATTCAGTCGATTTCTCGAATTTCAACAGCAGATTTTTGTGTTTTAATAAAAACAGTAAACTTTCGAACACATATGTACCTGTAGTGGTTAATATGTTTACTTCTATAAATTTTCCCCTGCAGGACTCTCTAAATTTAAGGTTTAGAAGTATACGGTGAGCCTGTTTTTCAATTTTGAAAATATGTTGTATATGTAATCCATTACCCCAAAAAGAGATTCCGTTACAAAGGTGGCTGTGGAAATTTGAAAAATAGACGAGTCTTAATGACTCAAAATCTGTATAGGGTTTTAGTATCCTCATCGCATATACTGCTTTGTTCATCTTAGTTCTTAGTTGCATTATATGTGCGACCATTCCAATGTTTCGTCAATGAAGATACCCAAAAATCTTACAGCTTCTTTATTTTCCAAAAAATCTTCTCCTATTTTGCATTCTTTTGGATAGTTTATTGTACCTCGATTTGTCTTAAATGTTATTATGTTAGTCTTTGTTTTATCCACAATTAGTTTATTTGTCACAAACCATTGCTCCAGGGGCATCATCCAATTTGCATTATGGCAGATCTCTTCGACATCCTTACTTATTAACAACAGGCTGGTATCGTCTGCATACTGAGTTATTTTATGTTCCGTATTCTTGGTGCTATTAGGTAGGTTATATGTATAACGTAAACAGTAGCGGTCCTATAACGCTTCCCTGTGGTATCCCGATATTAATTGTTCTAGTGTTCTAGTTTGATTTTGCATACCCGTGCATGGTTTTAATTCTTGTCAATTGCTCCCGGTTACTAAGGAACGATGCTATCCAGTTTAAAGCCACTCCTCGTATTTCATATTTTTCTAGCTTATTTAACAGTATTAGGTGATCTACTCGATCAAAGGCTTTTGTTAGATCTAGTAAAATTCCAGTTGGGATTATATTTTTTTCCAAGTTTTCTAAAATGTTTCGTATAAAACAAAAGCAGGCCGTGTCCGTATTTATTCCTTTAGTGAAGCCGTGTTGTGTCTTACTTAGACAGTTATATTTGTCTAGAAAGGTTGTTATCCTACATTCTATTAGTCTCTCAAAGAGCTGTGAGAAATTTGACAATAAACTAATTGGTCTGTAGTTATCAATACTGCTTTTGTCTCCGGATTTATACACTGATGGTGTTATTGTTGAAATTTTTAGCATATCTGGGAAAATAGCATATTGAATCGACATATTAAATATGTGTACCAACGGATGTGATATATGTTGGATGACTTTCTTTAAAATTGTAATTGGTACTTCGTCATACCCAGCACTTTTTTTATTATATTATTTTTATTATATTGGGAAGGTAAGAAAAAGAAACCCAACACATTCAGGCCTACGCCAGATTAAGGTAAGACTAATTTTAGTGACCTAGTTATAATTACATTAATTCTTTTGCTGATTTAGGCCATTTAATAAAGCTGAGATTGAATGTAATACCAAGAGATACTTGGAGATTAATGGCAAGGATATATTGGTCAAATTAAATCATGTTAATAGAAAATTCTCATTTGATAAAGTCTTTGGAACTGAGTCTAAACAAAGAGATGTTTATATGACTATCGTGAATCCGATAATTAAAGAAGTGATGCAAGGATATAATTGTACTGTATTCGCCTATGGAAAAACCGGAACAGAAAAGACATACACTATGATTGGTAATCCTAGTCCTACTAACGGCAGTTATAAAGAAGCAAACAAAAACTAAATGCTCTTTCATTTTCTTATTGTTTTAACTTTTATTTTATTTAGAATTCAGACTCTGGTATTAACCCAAGAACGTTGGGACATCTTTTTGAAACCCTCAGTAATAATGTAGTGTTAGATTTTACAGTCAGAGTATCATACCTGAAACTATACAATGAAGTCCTTATTGACTTGCTTTCAACAGAGGATAAAGTCTTAAAGTATTCCATTTCTCTTTATAGTTAGTTTCATATATACCTGCGGGGGAAGGTGTAACCCCTACCAGGCGCGTCCCCGGGTGGCGGATAGGGGATTCCACACGCGGACCAACACCATTTCACCGTAACCATGCTTCGGCACGAGATTACCAGTTTCCTCTTATCTTTCCTTCTTTGATCTTTCGACCTCCCTTGGTCAACTCTTAGGTCTACTCTTGACCACCTTTCAGATCCTGATGCTAGTTGGTATCGAGGGCTAGGGAGTTAAACTTCTTTCTTCTTCAATCTATTACTCCTAATCCTACGGTGGTGAACCTTACCCGTGCCAAGAGGATGCATGGCCAGAAGGAGGTCAGTCTGGTCCCTAAAGAAAAGGAAACCTGGCAAAAGGTATAAATTGCACCCCCCCCTCAATGGATAGTGCAAACCGAGGTAACAACCACCAGGTGAGTACGGGCAACAGCTCGGAATCCCACCCTGCGCAAGCAGGCCGCCCAATCGGATCTGGTGTGAGCAACAATCCATTCCCGGAACGTTAGTTCCCCAAAAAGTTCACTCGTAAGGGGAGACTCCCTTCCTCTAAGGACAACACAAGTAGCAGGCTAACGAAACCCGGGCCTAGCACTAGTAATGATGCAGAGCTGAATAAAGCGGCATCTACCAAAAAAAAGGTGAAACCGTCCGTCAGAGCCTACAGGGATAGAAGGGCGGCTTACAAACTCCTCGACAAATTTAAGGGCATCCCGGAGGAAACGCGGTCTGATAAAGACAAGGCGAAACTCGAGTGGGCCCTTAAAGTTACGAAAGAGCATGAGTCGGCGGCAACCCAGGGATCGTCCAAAAGAAAGGACAGATCGATGGATGAATCCCCGCTCATAGGGAAAAAAAGGGCACGACTGGGTCCTTCGCCACAGTCCAAGAAAAAGGGACTCCCGAAGCGCTCATACAGTGAGATCATGAAAGATCATCTGGTATGGGTCATTGAAAGAGGTCACCGGGATGGGAGTATCGCGCCAGCCAAATGGGGACTGGTGGAAGCGGCTCTCTTGGGCAAATACCGGGACATTCTCCAGAAGAATCCAGGCCCAGATCGTTGCTGCAGAGACGCAGGTTGGCATCAAGGACATATCAAGCTGGTAGCTTGTGCAGATCAACGATCAGCGGACCTGTACAAGCAAGCCATCGAGGAAGTCTGGCCAGGCGCCCGAATCGAGGCTGTCTCAAGGGACAAGATCCCGAGCAGACCGAGATCGAGAGCCTGGATCCCGACGGAACCCTCTGACCCGAGGACAATTCTGAAGATAATTCAGACCAGCAACCCCACGCTTCCAACTGAGGATTGGAGCGTTATCAAAGTTAGCGAGGCAGCGGGTATGAGAAGGCAAGAAATTGTCATCTTAAACGAAGCATCTCTTGCGCCACTGGCAGAAAGTAAGGGAGTGATCAGCTACGGCTTCGGCTCCACTACCCTGAATGTTTACAAGAGTGACCAGAGAACCCCAATCCCCTCGAGGGAAGGGGAGCCTCGGTCACATGCAGACAGTGAGATGTCAGATATGGGGGTCACTAATATGTTCGGACCTCTCCATCTAGATGAGATTAGCGAAGCAGAGGAGAATCTGGCGCTAATCTCTGACACCGAAGACGACAACGACGTAACGATCGTCGCGGTGCCAGAAAACTCTCTCAGCGATGGTGGGGGTAATACAATGTAACCTCCACCACTCCAAAGCAGCCTCGGCTGCTCTGCTTCTCCAACTGTCAAAGGGAGGAGTCGCCATCGCCCTAATCCAAGAACCCTGGGTCGTGGGTACCAAGATCTGTGGACTGGGCTCTGACAAGTACAGGTTACTATACGTAAAAAACGCAGGTAAGCCACGTCCTGGCGGATAAAAGCATCAACGCTTTTATGATGCCTAACCACAGCGATTGCGACACTGTCACTGTATCAATGGGACTTTCTAACCGTAGGTTATGGATGATCTCAGGATTCTTCGCCCATGGGAAGGAAAGTCCCCCAGAGGGTTTCCATGGTATAATCACAGAAGCCAACCGAGTAGGGGCGGACGTGATTATTGGAGCCGATGTCAATGCCCACCACACTATATGGGGCAGCTCGGACACGAACAACAGAGGTGAGTCTTTACTAGAATTTATACTAACCTCCGACCTAGAAATATGTAATGTAGGTAACACTCCCACCTTCACCACAGCCGTGAGAGAAGACGTACTTGATATTACACTCGTTTCCACTAAAACGCCTAACCTTATAAGCAATTGGAAAGTGTCAAAAGAACACTCCTTTTCTGATCATAGGTTTATTGAATTTAAGGTAGGCATACAGATGCAAACAAGGCCTAAGTTTGTAGACAAACGGAAGACTGACTGGGGTAAGTACAAAACTACCCTATCGGGTCTTCTATCGGAAGAGCCGCCCCCAATACCAAAAACAGGGGATGAGCTAGACAGAACTGTAAAACAGTTCACAGGTGCCTGTAACAAGGCCTTGCGCACATCATGCAAAGTCGCGAGCAGGATAGGTAAGAGCAAACCACGGTGGTGGACGCCGTTAATAAGCTCCCTAAGAAAGGAAAGCAGGAGGCTGTTCAACGAGGCAAAAAGCACCAATGAGTGGACTGCCTATAAGAACAGCCTACGGAATTTCAAAACGGAGGTTAGGAAGGCCCAAAGGTCGTCCTTTGCTCGGCTCTGCGAGCAAATAGAGGAAACCTCAAAAGCCAGCCCACTGCGACAAATTTTATCTAAGGATCCGGCAGTCCAAAGCTTCATACAGAAGCAAGATGGAAACTGGACAACCTCATGTACAGAAACGCTGGAGCTACTCATGGATACACACTTTCCAAACAATGGAATAACTGTAGTGGACTCCACCATAACTGCTCCACCTCGGTATCTGGCTGACAGAATTGTAGGTGGAGATAAGTTAACCTGGAGCATCAAAAGCTTCAAACCCTTTAAGTCACCTGGACCTGACGGGATCAGTCCAGTTGAGCTGCAAGAGGCCATAGATATAGTTACACCTTGGTTGAAGACTATGTTTAAGGCATGTATAAACCTCTCATACATCCCAAAAATATGGAGAGAGGTCGAAGCGGTCTTCATCCCAAAAGGAGGAAAGGCCTCACACACCTCCCCCAAAGATCTGAGACCAATCAGCTTATCATCGTTCCTGCTAAAGACACTTGAAAGACTGATTGACTTGCACATGAAGGATGCATTACACCCTGAAATGCTGTCAATGTCTCAGCACGCATACACAAAGGGGAAATCCGTGGAAACAGCACTCCACGCCTTGGTAAACCAGATAGAGAGCTCGATGAGGCATAAGGAGTTCACGATGGTTGTCTTCCTCGATATAGAAGGGGCATTTAACAACGTGAAGCCTGAAGCCATAGAATCAGCCTTAACTGGACTAGGTATGGACAACGCTCTATGTCACCTGATGGGGAAAAATGCTCCGTGAAAGGAACATTAGGGCCACAATGGGAGAATCCCACATAAGAAGGAAGGTGAGTAGGGGAACCCCTCAAGGAGGCGTCCTCTCACCATTGCTTTGGAACATCACGCTAAATGAGCTGCTCCTCCAACTTAGGAAATCCGGCTGCAGGGTCGTCGCCTATGCGGATGACGTAGCAATAGCGGCCTCAGGGAAACACCTCAATACAATGTCGCAACTTGTTGAAGGGGCCCTATCGAAACTAGCGCAATGGTGCAAAAGGTGTGGCGTAGATGTCAACCCGGCGAAAACCGAGCTAGTCGTTTTCACAAGGAAACACAACATCCCAGAATTCAGGCTCCCAATGCTAAAGGGCACTGAACTGACGATCAAGGAGAGCGCCAAGTACTTAGGTCTCATACTAGACCGAAAGTTATCTTGGAAGCTCAACATAAACGAAAGAGTACGGAAAGCAACGGTGGCGCTGTACTCTTGCAAGAGAGCGGTGGGGAAATCTTGGGGCCTCAACCCCAAGATTACCTTCTGGCTATACAGAGCTGTAGTTACACCAATACTCTACTACGGCGTTTTCATATGGTGGCTGGCACTTAATGAAAGAGTCCATCAAATGGCGCTTACAAAAGTGCAGAGAATGGCGTTGCTCAGGATAACGGGAGCCATGAGAACGACGCCTACGAAAGCCTTGGAGACAATCCTGGACATAGCCCCGGTCGATTTAATGGGCAAGCAACTTGCCATTACCACAGCACTTAGACTAAAGTCAGTGCGAATGTTGACATCGGACTATCGTGGACACGCCGGAATAATCAATGAATTTAAAGGGGTGCCCAAAAACATAGACCGATGTCTAGCAACACCTGCTTTTGGTAACAACTTCTCATACCACATACCCTCTAAAGAAGAGTGGATGGAAAAGAAAGAGGTACCAGCAGGACACACGCAGGTCTTTACAGACGGCTCACGGAGGGAGGACAAAGTGGGCAGCGGAGTTTTCTCCAACGACCTCAACCTCAGAATTAGCTTACGCCTGCCAGACTACTGCAGCATTCTACAGGCGGAGGTAACCGCCATAAAAGGGGCAGCAGAGTGGCTGATGGTAAATGGGGACCCTGGTGAACAGATCCACATTTACACCGATAGCCAAGCTGCTCTCCGGGCAGTTACTAGCGTGTGCACCAACTCAGCAGTGGTCTCTGGCTGTCGGAGAAAGCTGAATGAGCTCGCAGCACACACAGACGTGAGACTCACGTGGGTACCAAGCCACAGCGGGATCCCAGGTAACGCAAAAGCGGATGAGCTTGCAAAGAACGGCACAAGCCTGCACTCAACCGAAGTATTACAGGATATTGGTATTCCATTTGCCTCGTACAAGGAGACCATAGCCGAAATAACCTCGAACCTAGCGGAGCGAAGGTGGAGGGATGAAGACACCTGCGAGGTAACCAGGCAAATATGGCCTCACCGAAACAGGAAAAGAAGCACCAACATCGTCTCTCTAAAAAGAAACGATATCAGACTGGCAGTGGGAGTCATCACGGGACACTGTCCCATTGGCAATCACGCTGAGAGACTGGGTATAGGGAAGCGGGACTACTGCAGAGGCTGCCTGGACGAGGAGGAAGAGGAGAGTGTTCAGCATTACCTATCCCAATGCCCCTCTCTGACCGCAACACAATTGCTCTTCTTAGGCCGACCTTTCTTGGATGATCTCTCTGACCTCGCATCACTAGATGCGCAGACTCTCATGAGGTTCATCCACGGCTCGAAATGGTTTGATAAAATCCCCTGAGGAGGGTTGTACTGCAAGTACCGTGGTTACACAACGGGCCCATCTGAAGCCTATGTGAGCATTAGCTGCCACTTAAACCTAACCTAACCTAGTTTCATATAAATAAATATATTTTATTTCGTAGGATATATGAGGATCAAAAACATAAAGGTTCTGTCCAAATACACGGACTAGAAGAAGAAACCGTATTTTCTAAACAACAGGTCTATAACATTTTAAAAGCTGGTAATGATAAAAGGGTCACAGCATCTACTATGATGAATGCTCAATCTAGTAGATCACATACTGTATTTACGATTATTTTGCACAATCGAGAAACTACTCCCGAGGGGGAAGAGCAGGTAAAAACAGGCAAGCTGAACTTAGTGGATCTAGCAGGAAGTGAAAATGTGTCTCGATCAGGAGCAAACGAAAAAAGGACCAGGGAAGCAGGCAACATTAACCAGTCTTAAACCCTCTTTTATAAGGCGCCCGGAAAAATATGAAAGGCTACACCTTATAGTAGAGGGAAAAATGCCAGGAAAGCGGGGCCCAGGAAGAAGCAGAACATCGTGGTTAACAACTTGACGCAGTGATATAGGAAGTCTACGGTTCAGGTTTTCCGGGACGCTGTCAACAAAACAATCATCGTCAACATGGTAGCCTATATGACAACCAACGATCGTTGAACGGTCATGGTCCCAGAAGAATAGAGAGAGAAGGTAATTTTGATAAAACCAGAGCAGAAAGAGCAGGCTCCCCAGAATCCGAAATGCCTGTTTGCGACCTGAGGTCGAGAGATTTTACTGCTATGGGTAATTTGTTTTCTTTTCTACTCATCGTCCATAAAAATTGAAAGGTTGGAGTGGTGGAGCTTTCCGAGTATTGTTTGAGATACAACAGAGTGTTTTGTATTTGGTCCGCGAGAGCGGACGGTTGTTCTCAAGATTCTTACTTAATATTCTTAATCTTCTTCTTTTATTACTTAATATTCTTATAAAATATTTTTATTAATAAATTACAATTTGGTATTAATAAAAAGCGGTAGATAAACTAATTCGTATGTATATTAATTTAATATAAGTCGTAAGATAAACTTGGCTTATAATTAATTAGGCATTCTAAACCAAAGAAATCAATTTCATGAAAATTGTACAACTAATATATTTTCCGCTTCTTAATTACATGTTTAAAATAGCAATTTATAAATAATTCATATACTTATTAAATTTAATACAAAACATTTCCATTTATTTCTCTTGCAAATATATTTTATTACAATGTAACTAATTAGCATCTGCTGTGTATTTTCCGCATTTTATTAAGCTTAACACGTTTTATATAGCTCAATTTATCTTAATATAACAAAACGAACATAAAAAGCAACAAAATGATCAACAATATTAATTCATTAAATGAGTTTATAATATACGTTTTAATCGGTTTCCCAGTCTTGAACTTGAAATATTTCTGTAATAAACTACAAATCCTTTAAATACCTTATAAATAATGTAATTAAAAAGTGATCATTATATTATAAAGGGTTTTTCAATACGAACATAACAATTTTGTTTTATAACGCTTATTGTTTCCCTTCAGAACGATATAAAAACTTTAAAAACTGCTGTAGTTCAAACTACCGCCACACCAGCTGCCTCATTACTAGATCAAGAAAAACCTATCTATGAAATATCTCAACGCGAGAAACGTAAATGTAATGTGATCTTTTATGGACAAAAAGAACTTAGTAATAGTAATAACTCATCTAAAGATCAGCCAAATGAAGACTAAACCTTTGTTAAGGATGTGTTGACCAACCTTGGAGTATACGACAGCAAGAACTTGGAAATCGTCAGGTTAGGAAAATTTGATCCATCCAAAATTCGACCGATTAGAGTAACCCTACCATCTGGGGATTCTGTACTGTCATTATTACGATCCGCAAATCAGTTGAAAAACTTTCCCGTTTGGAGAAGTATTTCAATTTCTCGGGATCGTACACCCATGCAAATGCAATTATATCGCAATGCTAAGTCTGCATTAGAGCAGCGCATAGCAAATGGCGAAAAGCATCTTAAAATCAAATATAAAAACAATATACACCACATATTGTAACTTCGGAAAACTAATATCGCCTGACAAGAAGCTTCTTAATGTAAACTTATATTATCAAAATGCGCGTGGTTTAAGATCTAAGACACATAATTTCTGCTCTAACTCATCTGACCCTCGTCTTGATGCTATCATAATTACTGAAACATGGTTTAACGATTCACTTAATAACTCCGAACTTTTCTCATTACATTCTAATGCTATCAGATGCGACATAAAATGTTCTTTAGTCAATCGCAAGACTGGTGGTGTTGTTCTAATTGCACAATCTAACAAAATTATTTATGATGTTGTTGATACTTCCGTAATTACGGAACTCGTTCCTATAATTGATCTAGTTGTTTGTCGATGCAGCTTAGTCTCATTAAATTTTTTTTAGTGGCGGTTTATGCACCACCTGACACATCTGTCAATGACTTTGAACTGTTCTTTGAGGCTCTTGAAGCTTTGGTTTTGAACAACCCTCTTATACTCATTGGAGACTTCAATCTTCCCAACTATCATAACAGTGTAACCTCTTCTTTGTCCATTTCTCCGTGTTCTAAAATGCACAAATTCTTAGCCTTTTCCAAAACACTTGATCTCGTTCAACATAACAATATTCTAAATTGTGATAATCGTCTATTGGATCTCGTGTTGTCAAGTAAGGAATTTACATTCAATATAACACAAGACATTCATCCAGTTACGGAAGACCCGTACCATGCTGCATTATCTATTTCAGTCGAAGCATTATCAGCGTCCAAATCCTCCAGTTTTCCATCGGCGAATAATATAAGATACAACTTCCGAACAGCCAACTACGTTAAACTATATGTTGATGATCTTGTAACCACAGACTGGTCGATCTTAGATTCTTTTAATGATGTGAATATAGTAGTTGATAAATTTTATGATAAGCTTTATGCTATTTTAAATATATCAGTACCCCAGAGTTCCTCACACAAGCAAAATACGTATCCTGCCTGGTTTACTCCTCATATAATTGCGACATTAAAGTTAAAAGACTTATACAAGAAGAAATGCAGAGTTGATCCAAGTCCGTTTTACCTTTTAGAATACAAAAACCTACGGTCGTATTGTAAAAAGCTCATTACTTCTGCGTATAATACATACTTAACGAATATAGAAAACTCCCTTTATGCTAATCCAAATAATCTTTGGAAATATGTTCATTCTAAGCAAGGCTCGACATGTATTCCGCGTAAATTGACATATGACAACAAAGAATATGACAATCCTCAAGATATCGTCAATTCATTTGACTCCTTGTTTTCTAATGCGTTTCCCATCGCCGCTCCTTATCCTCTGTTTGTGAAGAATACTAGGCCGGAGGTCGGATGGTTCACGCAGGCGCAACACTAACGTTTTCGTATATGCGCTAAGGCATTTATGCAACCAGGATAGCAGCACCTATTTAACTCTACCGCTGGAGAGGTGAGAGGGGATTGAGTGTGTGGAAAAATGACGTAGCTGAGCGGATGCAATATGTGGAAAAATGACAGAGCTGAGAGGAGCGGAACCGATCGGATCTGATGTGACCTGAACGGAGCAGATCTAGTGTGCGACAAGCCTTAAGGGTATGTCACGTTACATAAGAAAATTTGTAGTTTAGTAGCTAAGTCCCATTCTGGTAAAATTAAACAGGCAGAATTTCATCCCAAACCCATCTTACATTATAGATGTAACAGGAAAATTAAGTTTTAAACACGATGTTAAAGAATATGTCTTTGTTTTTATAGATGCTTTTACAAAGTACGTTTTACTTTATCATAACATGAATATTGTTTCTAAGAGTAGCATTCAAGCAGTCACAGATAGTGTAGCGTTATTTGGCACACCTGTGCGTGTTATTGTTGATCACGGGCGCTATTTCGCTAACAAAGAATTTAGGGACTTTTGTTAAAATCTATGCTTACCGTTGTAGAAACCCGCCAAAATCGTTCTTGGTAAGATACTTTGGGTGAAGTGCAAGTCGCACTCAATTGTACTTTGAATCGTATCACAAAAGCTAGTCCTTTAAAGCTAATGATAGGGAAGGTAGCTAGACCGTTGAAATTAATGGCTAGTAACGTAGAATCGGAAGTAAAAATTGCATAAATTAGAAACGCGGCAATCGAATGTATCGAAAACTCTGCTCATTATGACAAAGATTTGATAGTACAAAGGCAAAACTTGTTGGTGATTTTGTGTTGATTCAAAATGAAGAACGCAATCCATCTAAATTAAATCATAAACATAAAGATCCGTTTAAGATTATCGAAATTCTGGATGGTGACAGGTATACACCTGGAGCTTTAGGTCCTATGCGTACTTACAAATACGCGCGATTCTATCATAATCAGAAACATGCGTGAGAGTCAAGTTCCAATTGAATTGAGAATAATTTGGAGCAGGAAGTAACAACTGAAAAAGTTGTAAGCCCCTTATTCAAGCCCCAAGGGTTATTTCGTAGTCGTAGCTCAATAAAAATCGGTATCTACTTTCGAGTAGCCCGTGAGTGCGCGGTGGGCTAATAAAATTGGTGCAAGTCGGGACTTGGTGAAGTTTGTATTCGCTCCGAGCGCAACAACACTAGCGCCAAAGGTGACACTTTTAAGAACTTCTTGACCGAAATACGAGAAACTTTAAAATCATTATTTATCAAGTGATTGGGAAATTTCAAAGTGTGTCTAAAAGTGTTTTCCCTTCTAGTTGTGAATATATAAATTGCATTTTGCTAACACCTTCCGTTCGCGAGATAATAATTGATAAAATTGCCAAAATTGAGCAAATTTTCGAGAAATTTGTTCGCCCGAAGGAAATGACCTCTTGAAAACTTTACCGCAATCCGTTTTCAATTATCTGTAACCGTTCTCGAGATACGAACTTGTGAAGTCGAAATTCGCTAAATTTTTAACTCAGAATTTCGGAGTAAAAAATTGAATTTTTACAAACAATTTACACATCGTTTTGCTCGTCTTGAAGTTTAGTTTCAGAGTGTCGAAAATAGTTTCCTTGGAATTTGTAATTTCAGAGAGTTCTGTAAAAAACCGGACGGTGAAAACGAAGAGACGGTTTTTTTATAGCGAAACACTAAATATTTTGTTTATTTATAACTTTAGAGCAAAATAAACTCGAAAATCATTTTCAGCTCTTCGATTTTCTTCGGTCACCCAAAAAAAATCACAACCAAATTTACAAAAAAAATTAGTCAAATTTTTATTTTCATCATTTCGGTCGAGAAAAATGTGCTTTTTCGGTTTTTTACGATTTTCTCAAAAACTATAAATAACAACGAAATGATCTTTAGCACACAGAAACTACTCGACAAGATGAACAAATCAATGTATAAATTGTTCGGAAACATTCAATTTTTCATTGACAAATTTCAATCTTAAATTTTACGATTATCGATGTAATAAGCGGATATCACAGAAACGGTTGTAGATAATCAAAAACGGATTAAGGCATCGTTCTCAGAAGGTCAGTTTCATATTACTCTTAACACACTTAGAATATCCGCGGTAAATTCATTAGTTTCCAAGATCTCTATGCGAACGCCGAAATGTCTTAAAATTTTACTCAATTTTAGCAGGCCATCGTGAACGGAGAGAGCTAGCGAAATATAATTTGCATATTTGTAATTGGCAGCGAAAATGCTTTCAGAAGCGTTTTTACATTTTGCCGTAACTCAAAAATAACGATTTTAGCAAAGTCGATTTTCCTGCATTTTACCGTTTCTGCAATGTTGACTCCCCGGTTCGATGGCATCTTTTAATTAAATGCCTCCTAAGAATATGATATAGATTTTATGACTAATTTTGCGATGCTGAATCGATTGGTGCCAACTAGAAGTCTCTGTGACAAGCCGTTCAAAAATTATGACATGCTGAAATTTTCGAAAAATGGGAGAAAATGTATTTTCTGAAAATCATTATTTATCAAATAAATAAAAAATTTCAAAGTGTATCTGAAAGTGTAAAGGCCGATTCTCATGAGAACATCGAATGTTTCCTTGATTGTACTATATGTACGAGCAAACTGCAGACTCATTAAAGGCCGATTCTCATATACTCGACACCCAGCTACACGACGTCACGCGACATCGCCTGTCAAATAATGATTACATTGTTTTAAATGGGCACGTACTCACTATGGCAACGCGACGTGTCCATTTAAAACAATGTAATCATTAGTTGACAGGCGATATCGCACGTCGTCGCGTAGCTGAGTGTCGCGCATATGTGAATCGACTTTTATCCCTGGTTGCTAATATACAAATAGCATCTTGCTAGCCGTTTTTGGATTCCGAATAAGCGGGGTAGAATTTGTGATTTGTATTTTGCTGGCAATAAAAAGTCCGAAAATCCAGAAAACCCAAGTTATAATCCGACTTTATTTAACATTCAGAACACCAAAAATTTATTGAATACAGAGTCAACGATGCTGGTGTGATGGAATTTACATTGAAATAAGTGGCATGGTTTTACACTAGACGACACATCGGTGTCGTGCCGGTGCCGGCTGTCGTCAAGAAGCAATCTTCCCACTCGTGTCGTCCGATTTACTAAAAAATGGCTTTTATCGGTGTCGTGTCGACAAACACGTGCCCTGAGGTGTGAACTCGTGTCGTTGTCGTGCCGGAGCCGTGTCGGAGTCGTGTCGTGTAGTGTGAAAACGCCCAATCCATAAAGTGGATTTGCCTAAAGTACAGAGAAGGTTGCTTGTGAAGCTATTGATATAGTTATAGGCGGTGGCGCTGCACTCCAAGAGCTGATAAGTTTGAAGAAATTTAAATCAGTTTTAATTGATTATTTAAAATCAATAATCAAGTTGAGACAGGGGCAGGTTGATACAAAGTATGTCTGAAGTTGATGGTAGTGCGCAGGTGCTCCCCACTACAGGGGGGGGGGGTGATCAATTCGTGAAGGTATAGGCCTCAGTCAGATAGTGTTCCCATCAAGATCTTATGATTAGTTTCAATTCTATGTTAACAAAACTGTCTTTTATCCCTTTAGTAAATTTTTCTTCTGTCAATTGTTGTCTATTTATTTTGATGATACAAGTTGTATCAAATATCCAAATATAATTTGTGCTTTGTTACTAATAGGTAAGTAATTTCACACGCCTTTGAATTTTTAGTTTGCTTCGTTTCGTGGTTATGTTTGGTGAAGTGTCATGGCGTCCTCCGGGGCTAGTTGATACACTTCAGCTGGGGCAAGTTGATACGCCGTATCAACTTGCTCCAAGGTATCCAACTATCGTTTTTCGACAATATAATATTAAACTAATATATAATAATATATTTGATTTGAGGAATATTTATTTACCACACATTTCAATTTCAAAAGTTATAGTAGTACTGAATGTCATGCTATTATAACTTACATCAGAGCTTTCCAAACTTTTCATGTTGGTGACACACTTTTTAGACAAACAAAATTTCGCGACACATTAATACAGTACAGTAGCAAACCAGAGTTTAAAAGCGAAACTAACCCCCTTATAAAGGATACAATAGTAAAAAACACATACAATAGTAAAACAAAATTATAACTTCTTATCATTTTAACACATTAAAGGCGGGTGCGGGTATTAGTACCCGTCTCGCCGACTGCTGTCTATCAGCTGGCCGGGTATTAGTACCCGTTTAAAAGTACGTGCGTTAAATGCGGGACAAGATATTATTACCTGCTTAAAAAGGGCATATGGCCATAAAGAAGTAATGAATTTAGTATTTATTTTCGAGATTATCGATTACTTAGCATATTTAATCCGGATATCGCCCTGCAATAAAATATTACCACTCATTCTTTGTGTTCCATAAACATTTGTTAAATTATTTCATTTTACAACTTACACAGTATTTAAGGTTTATTGTTTGTCATATTTTGGGTCTTAAACCAATTTGTTATTCTCACCCTCCCCTACATTTATCTGTATATAAACGGCCTATCTCGTCAAAATAAATCAGTTTGTAGTACCTACCACTATTTCAATGCAACAATATTTCATTAAAAGTTTTAAAAAAGCACATGCATATATATATATATATATATATATATATATATATATATATATATATATATATATATATATATATATATATATATATATATATACAAATTGAATAATTTTATTTGCAATGGATTACGATAGTGATGTCTATGCAGATGATTTGTGGCAAATTTTAAGCGATGCAGAGATTCCCGAATTTTATAGCGAAAGTGACGAGGAAGAATTGATCCGACCAAGAAGAAACAAAGCCTTGCCAATACCTTCTAGCGACGAAGAAAGTGATGGTGAAGTATTGGACTGGTCAGAAAGTGATAATGTGCCAATTATCGAAGGTTTCTTAGGACAATGTGGGATTTTCGTGATGCCAAATAATTCAGAAAATGTAATTGATGTGGTTCAGTTATTTATTGGAGATGATTTATTTGAATATATGCCGACAGAAACAAACCGCTACCATGCGCTACCATGCACAGAATGAACATTTTATTTAGAGATCGTGCTAAGTCCGTAAAGTGGAAAGATGTAAAAAATGCTCGGATTGCTTCTACTAATGGGAAGAATTAGTAAGGATACGAATACTGGTCGACAGATGAAACAATTGAAACTCCAATTTTTCCTCAAATAATGAGCAAGGATCGATTTAGGCAAATATGGTTTACATGGCATTTTTCCAATAACGATAATGACAAAGATGATAGAGATTAAAAAAATCCGCCCCATTATTTCATACATATTACCCAAATTTCAAGTTTATAAACCACAGAGAGAATTGTCCTTAGATGAAAGCATCATGCCATGGAGAGGTCGTCTAGCATTCAAAGTCTACAATGCTTCAAAAATAACGAAATATGGTATTCTCATAAGAATGGTTTGTGAAGCGAAAACCGGCTACATATGTAATTTCCAAATATACTGTGGTGAAGGAAATCGACTGCAACACACAATTTTAAATCTTCTTCAGCCATATGTAAACTTATGGCATCACATATATATACAGGGTGCTTCAAAAAAATGTATACACACTTTGAACTTCCATAGAAAATTTATTTACCGTTCTACAAAGTTAAATTTCAGGAAAATAGAAAGCTGAAAGTCCAATGTAAATGAAACATAAATAACAAATGTTAATACTGTTCAAATTGGTGACCTGCAGCATCAATACAATTCTGAGTACGAGTCACCACTGATTCTGTACATCGTATCAAAACGTCCAATGAGATTTCTCTACACACTGCTTGAATCTCATTCCAAAGAATGTCTAGGTTACGTGGTTTACGTTTGTACACCTCATCTTTTACTGTGCCCCACAAGAAGAAATCCAGTGGTGTAAGGTCTGGAGAGCGTGCTGGAAACTCGATTGGCCCCCTGCGTCCTATCCACTGTCCCGACAAATTTTGATCCAGGTAAGCTCGTACGTCCCTGTGATAGTGCGGCGGAGCACCATCTTGTTGAAAATAAAAATCATCATTACCGTATAATGCACGAATGGCAGGAAATATGGAATCAGCAAGCATTGTTAGGTAATTAATACCAGTTACAGTGCCTTCAAATCGAAAAGGTCCAATGAGTCCCCTTGAAGACAAACCGCACCACACATTTACACCAGGCAAATTTACAGCTTTTTCAATTGTAATGTGAGGATTTTCTTCACCCCAGTAAACACAATTGTGCCTATTGACAGTTCCATTAAGTTTGAATTGGGCTTCATCCGACCAAATGATGCTACCCATAAATCCCGGTTCACGTATCACCATCTCCTGAATCCATTCACAAAATTGCAACCTTCGATCTGGATCGTCGTCATTTAGCTGTTGCACCAGCCTTGGAATGTAAACACGATACTTGCCTCTCTTCAGAATGCGTAGCACGCTGCTAGCACTTACATCACTTTCACGTGCCCCTTGCCTTGAAGATTTGTTAGGAGAGCGTTGAAACAGTTCCAAGACTGCCGTTGATGACTCATCACTTGTAGCTGTTCGAGGCCGACCTGAATGACCTTTATGCACATCACACACTGTTCCATGAACTTCGAATTTGTCTCGTAGGCGTGTAATTGTTAATCTTGAAGGTGGTTCTGTATCATACTCCCTTCTCCACTGTCTTTGAAATTCATTTACATTCTCAAACTTCCAGTACCACTTAATAACCTGCTTACGTTCTTCAAAACTCAAACGTACGTCCCCCATGTTGATATTACAAATTCCAACTGATAATATAACATAGAGGGACGATTATGCTGGCACCTGGCGAAGAAATATAACATTAGCCTTGTAGAGCGGGAAAACTACAATAGTTTAAAGTGTGTATACATTTTTTTGAAGCACCCTGTATATATATATATATATATATATATATATATATATATATATATATATATATATATAGACAATTATTACAATTGTGTGGACACTTGTCAAATACTTCTACAATATAGATTTCGGAGTTGTGGCACTATTCGCATAAACAGAGGCCTTCCTCTCTGTTTAAAAAACGCGAAATTGAATAGGGGGGAATCTATGTTTCGTCGGCGACAAAACATTTTGTTACAATGTTGGCAATCAAAAAGGCCTGTGCGTATGATTTCGACTATACATTTAGCTGATATTGTAGAAAGCCATAATATTGATTGGGCGACAAAAGAAAAAAATCTGGAAACCAATATGCGTAGTGGATTACAATAAATTTATGAAAGGTGTAGATCGCGCCGATCAATATTTATCATATTATTCGATAGTACGTCGTACGAAGAAATGGACAAAGAGAGCTGTGATGTTTATTGTCAAATGTGCACTATTTAATGCTTTTAGAGTGTATACAACATTAAATCCTCATTGTAATAAAACATATTTTTACATAATGTGGCAAAAGAGTGGATAAGCGAACCGACTACGGAAAATGTGAATGAAGAGCATCCTGTTCCTGGTACATCAGCTATACCCAGAAGGGATGACCCTCCAGGAAAGTTGCCAAAGGATACAAGAAAGCGTAAATTAGTTAAACTAATTACAGGCGGCATAAAACTTAAACCCCAGAGACAGTGCCGCGTTTGTGCCGCGCATAAGAAGAAAAGTTTGACATGTCATATGTGCCAATTTTGCGAAGTGCTTCTTCACAAGGGAGATTGTTTTTTTAAATTCCACACTTTAGAAAAATATTAGTGACTGGTTTTATTACATAAGATTAAAAACGACAAAACATTTTATTTGTTTATAAATTTTTTGTCCTTCCGTCAACAGTCAACAACTTTACGTACACCTGCGCATCCACCATTACGAATCCATCCGGGCATCCACTATCATGATCAGCGATCCTGACTCAACCTCCTAAAATTTGTCTTCAAAATTTTGAAATGTATAAATGTAAATATAGCCAGTTTTACCTTCACAAACTTTGCTTTTCAAAAATTTGTATTGTAGCTTACAAAGAACCTAAATCATCCCCTATTTTATCCCCTTCAGGGATGATATTGCAAAAAAACGATGAAATACCTATTTTTTAATTTCTTGCCAAAAGCCTAAATATTAACTTTCATCTCCCTTTTCAACTTGAAAAATGATCGTTTCCTCATACATCCCCTATTTCATCCCTCTCAGGTTTTTTTTTAGAAAAAAGTATCTCAGGGTGCAATCAAAAGTCCTTTCTCAGGGTGCAATCGTTCAAATACCCAACTCTTGATAAAAAAAAGGCCTCGAAAATTACACCTGCTACGCAGCACAGTTTCATATCTTAGGATACCTGCTCAAAATGTGTTAATGAGATACATGAGCTTGATTGGATGAACACAGCTTTTTAATATTCGGTGGAATTATTTGACAAAGACACTCGCATTTCGTCATCAAGCATTTTTAAGCTTCCACGTTTCAATGTCTTTATGTTTGTCATTGTTGAAAAGGATACTTCACAAATGTATGTAGTGGAAAACTGTAGAAGAATTTTTAACGCTTTTTTACCTATGTTCGGATGCATTTTAGAAACGTAAATCCAAAAGTTATCTAAGTTAACCTCTTTATAGATCATTAACATATTTCGATCATTTTTTATTTCAGCTAATTCTTCTTCTTCAATAAGCGAGAAGTTAATCGTTGCAGTTGAAATAAATGGATTTCTGATCCAATCATAGTCTTGGATTTCAATATTTGGGAAGTAATGTCGAAATTTCTCAACGAGTAATGTTAAATGGTCAACAATTAACGCACTAATATCATATTTTAGCTCACATTCATCAGTTTTGGAAAACATTTCAAAATTTACTTCTTTCACTTTCCTTTTCCAAATTGCAATCTTGTCTCTCATAGCACAAATTTTATCTACCGCTGTTAAGAGATTTTCTCCTTTTGCTTGTATACTGCTGTTTACTTTATTCAAATGTTCAAATATGTCAGCAAGATATGCTAATTTTGTGCACCACAGTTTGTTTTG
Source organism: Phosphuga atrata (assembly GCA_944588485.1). Taxonomy (NCBI): domain Eukaryota; kingdom Metazoa; phylum Arthropoda; class Insecta; order Coleoptera; family Silphidae; genus Phosphuga; species Phosphuga atrata. The sequence continues at coordinate 4,721,660 of OX155898.1, forward strand.
AATTAGATCGCAGAATTCATTTTGCTGATTTTCTTCAAAGAGTCTAAGCATCATTTCTCTCAATTCGTATACACGACAAAGCACTCGACCTCTTGAAAGCCACTTAAAAGCCACGCACTTCTGTGTGTAGTAAAAGTTTTTTAAACTTTGCCCCATTTGTTCACAAATGTGAGCAAATAATCTTGATTTAACAGGTCTACTTTTTATGTAACTCACCATTTCAATCATTTTGTCCATAATCTTTTTCAATTCGCAATCAATGGTTTGCGCCACTACTTCTTCGCGATGTAAAAAGCAATGAGTTAATATAATATTTTCATTCTCTTTCTTTGCCAACGCTATAAAACCTTTTGTTGAACCAATCATTGAAGGAGCGCCATCTGCACAAATTCCTTCACAATTTAATCAATTTAAATTATTTTCGTTCATGAAGTAATCTAATGTTTTAAATATATCTGCGCCCCTAGTTCTCAATGGAAGTTCTAAGCAACACAAGAATTGTTCAATAATTCTGCCAGTATGAATGAAACGTATAAAAACTAGTAATTGTGCCAACCCACTGACATCTGTAGATTCATCTAACTGTAATGCAAAGACCATATTACTATCTTGAAACATGTCATGAATACGTCTTCCAATCGTGTTATCTGCCAAAGGGATTTTATTGACTTCTATCTCAAATTCTGGTCCAAACATTGTTCGAACAATAGCACAGCAAGATTCTATTATAGTAGTTTCAGCTATACTGTGTGGCTCCTTATTTTTGGCAATTATTTGAGCAATCAACTAACTTGCCTCTTGAGCTTTATCTGATGTCTTCATTCTCTTGGTGAATGATACAGACTGCTTCTTTATAGATTTTGAAAGTTCAATAAAGTATTCTACTGGCTTTTGTGATAAATGACTGTGTTTTGAGGTAAAATGGCTTTTTAATTTGTTTGGTACCATACTTTCATTTGCAAGTATCACCCCACAAATTAAACACTGGGGACAAGGATTTTTTTCATTACCAGAAAATGTGAATCCTAGTTTCATATAATCATTATTATATAAACGAGACGTAGAATTTTTTCCTTTCCAATTTTTACGTATTAATGCAGACCCTTCAACAAGTGATTCTTCCATAAGCGATATCATAGGTTCATCACAAACGTCTACTTCAACTTTTCTTTTTTTAATTAGAAACTTATCCATTTTACGAGTAATTCAACACCAATTTAAGAACTAAGACTGAACTATAACTAAATTTACAAATAAAAAACAAAGCTTATATATCCTAATGCGCATGGTAAAAGGTGGGAATATTTCAGCTGAAAACAACAAAGGGTCGATAATATTTAATCATTTTTGTTTTTTTTTTAAACCAATTTTAAAAAAGATTATTTGTTAGATGGGAATACCTATGTTATTAACACGTTCAAAACCTAACCTAATCCAATAGGTATTCCCATCTAACAAATAAGCTTTTTTTTAATTTAATGTTATAGTCGCGATTATTCCCGCGACACACCTTCACACTGCAGGCGACACACTAAAGTGTCGCGGCACACAGTTTGGAAAGCACTGACTTACATAATAATTTAATATAGCCACGAAACAAATGGATACCAACTAACTTATAATCTTATAATTATTTAAACTTATAATCTTATTAAAATTATAATCTAATTAAAAAAATTAAACTTATAATTTAATATGGTCATTTTCTTTGCAGGATAATGCAATTATATTAAAAACCGATCGAGGAACTAATCCTCTTGACGTATTTGAAAAAGCTTACCAGGAGGTCACTGTTGGGAAAGGTGGTTTGAGAAAAACTGCTAAAACACATGGAATTGACAAAATTACCCTGTTTAGTTACATAAAAAAAGAACACGAGTGAAGGTCGTCTCTGCATGGGGTACGCGAAACCCAGACAAATTTTAAACGATATTATGGAAACTCTACTTGAGGAATACAGCCTGCGTTGCTCAAAAATTTGTTACGAACTGACACCCAAGGATGTTCGACGTTTTGCATATGAATTAGCATTAGCCAACAATTTTGTTATTCCTGCAACATGGGTTAATTTTAAGATGGCCACATTTTCTTCCTAGATGAAGAGACATCCATCCCTTTCTATTAGGTCACCTGAGGTAAGGAGTCTTAGCAGAGCAAATTCATTCAATAAGACCAATGTCGGCCTTTTTTAATAATTTGAAGAAGGTGTTAGAATTATATAAGCTGGAGGCTAAAGATATTTGGAATGTTGATGAGACAGGTTGTCAAAACGCCCTTCTAAAATAGTGGCTCACAAAGTGTCACGACAAGTTGGGAAGGCAACATCGGCAGAAAGGGCAACTGCAACAATGGCATTGGCAGTGAGCCTAATTGGAATTACCGTGCCACCCATGTTTATTTTTCCCAGGGCTCACTTCAAAAAATTCATGGTTAGAGACGGCCCTCCTGGTTGCATCGGCACAGCTCATCCATCGGGCTGGATGACTGCATCATCATTCATGGAGTTCAACCGAACATATTTATAAGCATGTTAACTCCACCAAGTACAAACCATGCTTATTGCTGCTAGATAACCACGACTCTCACCTGACTATACCAGTCCTAAATTTCTGCAAGAATAATGGTATCATACTAGTATCTTTCCCGCCGCACACATCCCACCTCCCACAACCTCCTGATAAGTTGGTTTACGGGCCCTTCAAAAAATATTACTTTGGTGGATTGGATCAGTGGATGACAAACAGTCCAGGAAAAACATGTTCCATATACAACATTTCTGGGGTAGTGAAGCAGGGTCTCCCCAATGCTATAAATCCTGCCAATGAAATGTCTGGATTCTCTGCCACTGGCATCATGCCGTTCAACCCAGAAGTCTTAACATAAGCAGACTTTCTGTCATCATATGTCACAGATCGCGCTCTCACGTCTGATGAAACTCAACAATTAACGTCTCCAGAAACCACCAACCAGCAACCAATCCCATCTACCAGCAGTGGTTCTGGGACCAGATATGTCAGTCTACAAGAGTTGAAACCATATCCGAAGGCGGGGGAGCGGAAGGAAAATTTTAAAGGCCACAAGAGAATGAAGTCGGCTATTCTGACTGAGACGCCGGTTAAAGAACAATTATAAAAAGAGGCGAGAATAAGGGATGGAAAAGGAAAAAAAACTTTCTTTAAACAAAGCTCAAAAGTTGAAAGCTCAAAAACCATCAAATGCGGTTTAGAATGCCAATCAGCAATGTTTGCAAGGTATCCAAGGCTGTCTCATTTAAACAAACTAGTGACGAGTCAGTGGGCGATGACGCTGTTTATTTAAGGTGCCTCAAACGGTTTTCTGAATCGCGTTCTGGACAGCTATGGATCCAATGCACATCTTGTCGCAAGTGGGCTTATCTGGAATGCGGGAAGGACTGTCCTAGATTTATATGAATTCACTGTGACTCTGATGGTGAAGATGAGTAGGGGATATTTTAGAACTATTTGGTATTTTAAATTTTTAACCTTAGTACATTTTTTTCACCCTAAATCTTATTTTAATATGTATTATGTTGTTTGAATTGTTTCAACGCTTTAGTTCTATGTATCAACTTGCCCCAAACTTGTATCAACTTGCCTCAAACTTGTATCAACTTGCCCCTGGACGGGGCAAATTGATACATTTTGAGTTGATTCGAAAATCGGTCAGTCAAGATTGACCGGTTTTAATTCGGGGCTTGGAAAAATTTGGGATGGCAAACAATGTCGGTGGTATAATTTATGAATCTAAGTCAACTATCAGAATAGTAAAATATTAAAAACCAAAAAACTTTTTAAAAGTAAACCTAATAAATTATATTTGAATTAAACTTTCCTTGGAAATTTGATATCGGTTTTGGTTTATTTATTATTCAGAATCACACGAGGACAAGTGATATGGTAAGTATGGCCGTGTCGAAGTTCGGAAAAATTAAGTCATCGAACCAGACGCAAACGTGCCTAATAACCAAATCGGTTATAATTTTTTTTTATGTTTGTCAACACTTAACACCCTTAAGAGGTCATGGAGGCTAGACGGGGAGAGAAGAAATAGTCTGGATCCTAGAATGCAGCGAAGGAAATATGGATTTATGTACTTTCACATTCATATTCTGAATTCGATTACGAAAGGTTCTAAGAACGGACGATCTCTTTTCTTTAACAATAAGTTCAATTTAGTTCTGTTTATTCTAAGTTTAGTTTTGTATAAGATAAGTTAACTTTAGTACTTTTATAGTTTAGTTAATATTATATTTCAATCTAGTTTAAAGTATCATATTACGATCATCATTAACTGTAAAACATTGAATTAAAATAATATTTAGTGCACGATGTCAGATAATGATGATAGATTTTATACACACACAATATTCGACGATGAATTTTTAGGCAGAAAAGTGAATGACAATTTAAATTTTTATGAAAATAAAATATCTGTAACTGAACGTTGTACGGGGAAGCTATTGATTGCATGGCAAAGTTTATATAAACTAACTTTTAATATTTAAACTTTTAATATTTACAAAATGTGAGCTGTCAAGAATTTTATGAATTCATTATAACAGCAAATGCAGGTTTTATAAGGTACTGATGATAGACAATTTGACAAGTAAATAAATTATTAATTTATAATGTTTGTACTGACTACAGATTTTATATAAGGAGCGATAAATTAAGAGTATCTCGATTTTAAAATGCAATAATCAAAAATCAAAATGAACTGGAAACAAAATTTTATTTTTAACATTGTGGAGTAAAATCTAAAGTTTAATAACAAGTTAAACGCTTAATCATAAACTAACATTTAAAACTTAAAAAATACATCGATTAGATACGTTTGCTTCGATGCATGAGATGGATGCAACAATGAACGCATTGCACATTTCTGGCGAAATCTCACCGATAGCTTCTCGAATGTTTCGTTTTAAGTTTTCTAGGGTTTCAGGTCGATTTTGATAAACTTTATATATAACATGACTGCATAAGAAATAAACCAAAGCTAACAAATCCGGAGAGTGAATAGACCACAACAGATCCCCACGCTGCAAATCAGACGGTGACCAGAAAAGAACTCTCGTCACACTCCCATAAACATGTTGGATATATGAAACCTTGCACCACCTTGCTGATACCAAATATAAAATTGGTAATCGGAGTTGAGCGATGGAATCTATTAAGAACCTTCCCTACATAACGTTCACTATTCAAAACTACTTCCTTTCCCTTTTCATATTATAAAAATACGGTTCCAATACTCCAGCTATCCCAATACTTCCATACCATACCTTTACAGTTACCTTTTGAGAATGCAGCTTTTCTTCGAATATAACATATGACAAAATTATCCCCTCTGCCCAAAATACATCGACTGAATTCTAAGCGTGACACTCTTAATTTATCACCCTTTATTTGGAATTCCATTAAAGTTTTATTTAATATTTATTTATGTCTATTATTACACGCCCGAGCGTGTCAACAAGTGAATTTAAATTGGTGCAGGTTAGTCAATTTTTAATTTTATCGGCGAGTAGATTAATTAATTTTGCTTTTGATCTAACAAGTTAGATTGAAAGACTAGTACATGTGGATCGTATTTTTCGGAATGGAATAGTTTTTGTGGATGGAAGAGTTGAAAATAATGGAATAGTTGCTAAAGGTGGAATAATTGATGAGGGTGAAATTGTTTAATGAATTTTGACATTTGTATATGAAAGAGTAATCAGAATTGCGAGCTGCGCGATTCTTGTAGAAAGCGCATCAGCTAAGGTTGTATGAGTTGCAAGATGTACAACTCCTACTCCACAGAATATTAACTAATAATTCATCCGTCTCAAATGATTTTAATGCTGTCAGGTTTGTAAAATAATATAATCAAACAGTTTTGAGGTGTACTTAATCATATAATGTTACCAATTGTCAAATCAAAGTGACTTTAATTTAAGGAGTGATTTTAGAAATGAAAAGTTCCCAACGTTCATAAAAAGGTTACTATATCTAACGATGTGATATTAGTTCCTAAGGTGTACAACATGGACGATAGAAAATCAGCTGTGGAGTAAAAAGTTACTGAAAATCTCACTAAAACTTTTATAACCTTTAAATTGATTAAGTAACATTGATGTTGTCCACTTTGACGTTCAACATAACCAACATATTGTTTTAATCAAGTTGGTATCTTGTGTTTTTGAGTTACCAACATACTCAAACATAATCTCACCAACTATTTGTTAAAGTTACATTGCTGCCTTTTTTTTCGTCAAAATTGCAAGCCTTACTTATTAACTTCTCTTCATCATATATAGTAACCTCCTTTTATGAAGGTTGGCAACTCTTGATTTCCAATATCACTCCTCCAATTATAGTAAGTTTGCTTTTAGACAATTAGCAACACTTAGCAAAATTATGTTACTAAAAGTTTCACCAAAAAAAAATAATAACCAATAAATTACTCAACTGACGTTAATGTCAACTTTGATTTAATTTTCATGTATTTCATTATTTAAAAAATCCAGTGTCAAGGTTATCGGCTATGAAAATTCCAAAATGTTCAAATTGTTTCAATAGAAATATCTATGATCTTAATAGATTTGAAAGAGTTTTTATTATATCTATTGCAGTTTTCGAGTTGTTGCTATTTGAATCCATTAGTATCAGTTCCGGTTTGACTTCGAGGGATGCGTATGTGGTCTGGATTTCTATGGCGCTTTGCTAACCTAATAGCCTAACCTAGGTTAAACCAACATTTAGTTTTACATCTTTATCTTATTTTTGATATCTTGGGTCGCGCTACCGCTTGTAGTTTGTCTTAATTTTTCGTTCGCTTTTCTTTCAGGCTAACAGACTTTGCCACTTTAGCTTATTGTAGATCAAGCTGTAAATGCATGTCTGGTAGACTTTGAAGAGTTGGACAAAAAAATATATTTGCAAGTTTTCAATAAATATTTCTTTGTTAAAAACAATCCTGTGTCAAGGCTATCGACCACAAAGGTACCAAAACGTCAATTTAAAGAGAAAAATCTATAATCTATATATATCTGAAAAAAATTTCAAAATATCTGTTGCAGTTTTCAATTTATAGTTATTTTAATTTATTAATTTTTGTTATGTCCGAGTTTGAAGGTCTTGATTTATCTGCCGCTTAGCGGTGTGCAACCTAATCTAACCGGGGTTAAACCAACGGTCCTTGCAACACCGTCCTATATTGTATCGAAAGCTTGCGCTACCATGCGTATGTTGTCTTGATTTATCTGTCCTGTTAATTTACCCGGGGTAAACCAACATTCCTTGCAACACTGTCCTTTATTGGATCGAGAGTTCGCGCTTCCGCGCGTATGTTGTCTTGATTTAACTGCCCGCTTCGCGGCGGGCAACCTAATCTAACCGGGGTTAAACCAAAGGCCCTTGCCAAATTGTCCTATATTGGATCGAGAGTTCGCGCTGCCGCGCAACATACGCGATTTCTCTTGTCGAAGGCCCGTTCAGTTTTACAACAGAAAATGACAATTTCCCGTTTCGACGCGCAAGAGGAACGGAGTTTTTGAAGAAAAAGTAAAAAAATTAAAATGCACCTACAGCCGCCCCCTGCGGGGGCGGAACTTGGTTTGTCTTCTCACAGTCTTGATTTATCTCTCCGCTTCGCGGCGGGGAACCTAATCTAACCGGGGTTAAACCGACGGTCCTTTTTCACATTGACCTATATTGAATCGAGAGTTCGCGCTGCCGCGCGTATGTTGTCTTGATTTATCTGTCCGCTTCGCGGCGGCAACCTAATCTAACCGGGGTTAAACCAACGGTCCTTGCAACACTGTCCTATATTAGATCGAGAGTTCGCGCTGCTGCGCGTATGTTTTCTTGATTTATCTGACCGCTTCGCGGCGGGCAACCTATTCTAACCGGTGTTAACCCAACTTTTTCACATTGACCTATATTGAATCGAGAGTTCGCGTTGCCGCGCGTATGTTGTCTTGATTTATCTTCCCGCTTCGCGGCGGACAACCTAATCTAACCAAGGTAAAACCAATAGTAAAACCAAATGGTATCTTAAAATATAAAATTCAAAGAAAGACAAAATATAAAATAGTGCTAAATGCATGCTAATAAACTACGGAGCCTTTGAAAAAAATATATATTTGTAAATTTTCAAAAAAGTATTTCTTTATTAGAAAAAATTACGTGTCCAGGCTATCGGCCACGAAGATACCAAAACGTCAATTTCAATAGAAAAATGTATAATCTATACAGATCTGAAAGAAATTTCAATATATCTCATGCAGTTTTCATTTTATAGCTATTTGAATTTATTAATTTCTGTTCGAGTTCGAGGGGCGACGGCCGCCGCCAGATAAAATATTTTGCAAAACTAACTGAAAGATATCATAGATTGGCTAATTCTCTACAAATGTGTGAAATTTTATTGTTCCACATTGTGTGAGACATACTAAAATTATTTTTTAAACAAATCCAGACATGTCAATCATGAATTCCGATCAAATTCGAACGAGAAAATTTCAAAATATTCAAAAATTGCGAAAAAATATATTAAAAATGGAAGGATTTCAATGAAACTTATACTGAATGTGGGTATCCACCAGAGGTATGAGTTGACAAAATTTGAAAGCTCCCACTCCAATGGGGACGTCGTGAAGAATGATTTTCTCGTCAACAATTTTATGAAAATATCTCGGCAATGCCGCAAGGTGGAAAATTATAACCGGGATATCCGTATGTAAGACGTCGGTGTCTACAAAAAAGTATTCTTTGCAAATTTTGTAAAATCCTTCGGTTTGGTCGCAAAAGTAAAAAATATAAAATTTTAAAAATTTTAGAATTTCGTTTTTGAATTTTGTCGTTTATAAAAAAAAATCGGCCAAACGGTTCGCTTTGGAAAGATGAAAATGACACAACATTTAGATGAAAATGTGCTCTATAAAATAGCGCTAAATACATGTTTCTTAGACTCCGGAAAATTCGACAAAAAAATATGTTTGCAAGTTTTCACTGAATATTTCTTTATTAAAACAATTATGTGTCCAGGCTATCGGCCACGAAGATGCCAAAACGTCAATTTCAATAGATAAATGTATAATCTATATAGATTTGAAAAAAATTTCAATATATCTCTTGCAGTTTTCATTTTATAGCTATTTGAATTTATTAATTTCTGTTATTTTCGAGTTTGAGGGGCGGCGGCCGCCGCCCGATGGAATATTTTGCAAAACTAACTGAGAGATATCATAGACTGACTAATTCTCTACAAATGTGTGAAATTTTATTGTTCCACGTTTTGTGAAACTTAGTAAAATATTTTTTTCAACATATCCAGACATGTCAATCACGAATTCCGATCAAAACCGAATGCAAAAATTTCAAAATATTCAAAAATTGCGAAAAAATATATTAATCCTTGAAGGATTTCAATGAAACTTGTACTAAATGTGGGTACCCACCAGAAGTAACTGCTGATAAATTTTGAACGCTCCCACTCCAATGGGGACGGCGTGAGGAATTAGTTTTGCATCACAGCTTATTTGCAAATAACTCGTCAACGCCTCAAGGTGGAAAATTATAACCGGGACATCCGTATGTAAGACGTCGGTGTCTACAAAAAAGTATTTTTTGAAAATTTTGTAAAAACCTTTTTTTGTAATAACCAAAGAAGGGTTACTCTCTGAATTTCGTCACTCAATTTACACGGGTTTTAAATGGGCTCTTCCGCCAAAACGGTTCGCACTTAAAAAATGAAAATGACACAACTTTTAGATGAAAATGTGCTCTATAAAATAGCGCTAAATGCATGTTTCTTAGACTTCGGAAAATTGAACAAAAAAATATATTTGCAAGTATTTCTTTATTAAAAAAATCCTGTGTCAAGGCAATCGACCACAAATATGTAAATTTCAATAGAAACATGTACAATTTATTATAACTCTTGTAAACTATATAAAACTTAATGCGTTTGTTAACGAAAGTGCGCTCTATTTATCTGTGTTAAAATTATTTAACACACATTTCTAAACGTTCGTCATGTCGTGGCTATCAGCCGCAAAAAGTTTGCATGCAGCACATTTCAATGGGTACATTTCAATGAGCACTATTCGATTTTAAAAAGAAAATCCGGATAAATTTCGAGATGGCTTTTCCTTCAGCCGTCAAGTGGTAGAACTGACCGTTTTTCAACAAAAACTCTCTTGTTATACCCGCTAGGAAGTCGAGGAATACACCTTTAGATTCCAAACAAATTAAATGTGTAATTTTCAACTATTCTTGTAGAATACTCTTAATTCCCACCGTTTGAAAAATGTATGTATACACCGTCCCCCATGTAAAATTATCCGAATCACGAATCAGCCGCAGAAAATTCATGCAACATATTTTAATAGAACTTGATGAGTTGTATTCGAATTTGAATCGAAAATGTCAATAAATATTGAAATGGCTGTTCCTTCCGCAGTGAAATGGTAAAACTGACAGCTTTTCGCCAATAACTCTGTTGATATACATTCGAGGAAGACGCGTGTTGTACCGTTGGAATCTAAATTCAATTTAAAAGCTCCAATTATTCTTAAAAAAAACTCGTAAATATCGCGGATTATGAAATACATTTTGGAATTCAAATGTGAAGGGAAGCAACTGTTTCTGATGTAAAATGGTCTGAATTTTAAGAATCTGCTAAAAGAAAAGTGAAAAAACTTCGTTTTCTTGTAGAAATTTGTTAAAAAATGCGAATTTTGACGTTGCTATGTGTTGCTAATCAAGAGCCAGAGTCGCCGAAATCTGCAATTTAGAGATTTCAAGATATCTCTTTGAATTTTATTTGAATTTCAACCTAACATTGAGCGAAAAATCAGAATTTTGATTTAAATTCTTTTCTTTAATTTTATCTTTTCACAAGCACACGAATAATCATAAACGGATAAACTTCAACAATGACATTTCCACATAACCTGAGCGAAAATAGTGTCAGAATGATCAGCTGTAAGTGTAAATTGGCGATTCAGCGGTAAGCAATGGTCGTAGTATTTTTGACCTGGAGTGCGAAGCCGTTGATGGATATGAGAAATTCGAACGCCATACTGTTGGCCTTTTCACCGGGCATGCACTTGTTGGACTGGAAATGTAAATTTTATTTTAAGCGTTTCCGTTTGAAGAGGTGAAAAAAAAGTGACTTCGCGAATTGGGGCCTGCGGAACGTCCCCGGAGGTGTAATGCGCCGAGACTGGTGTCGTTCGAAAGTAGACACGTGGGGCTTGGACGGGCGTCGAGACCCCCAAATGCGATCGAGCGATGCATCGTTCCTATCGCCTTATAGACCCTTTCGTTCTATATTCAGAAACCAGCACCGCGAGGCCCTGCTATTTAATTTAGCGAATCCCAGAGGATTCTCGCGTACTTCTGCAAAACATGGTTTTTCGGGCCTCCCGGCGCCATCCGGCACGCAATCGCAATTACAGATCCCTTGAACAATCCCCAAAACAAACTTAAAGACACTATGCCGAATCGATTGGTGCCGGTCCGGTCCCGATCCGACTGTTGGGTATCCCGGGAGAGGGATCCCCGCAAATTAGGTGAAAAAAACATCGCGTTTTTTCGATTTTTGTGTTAAAATTGACCCAGAGTGGGAACAGGATGTCGAAGGTACCAGATTCTTCCACCGCCGGTTGCGGGTAAATATCTCGCATCGAACGAACCGGTGTGGAGACACGGTGCTCTTCAATCAAGAGAACGGCGTCCACAGATGTGATGAAAAAAACGGTTTTTTTTTCGCTTACATTTTCCGCCGCACCGGGTGAACCGACGGTCGCTTACTTTTCCGCATGACGTCAAAAAACGTGAAATCGACGCGGCAAGAGAACGCAGTAAAAAAATCGAGCCGCGGACCAAAATTGCTCCTCAAAGGTGCTAGAAACGATCTCCTGTTTTTGGCACCTAGAGGACGCCATGTGGGACTTGCGAGCGGCAGACGGACACGGGTCGATGGCCTGTTCAGTTTTACAACAGAAAATGGCCATTTCCCGTTTCGACGCCCAAGAGGAACGGAGTTTTTACGGAAAAAGTAAAAAAATTAAAACGCACCTACAGCCGCCCCCTGCGGGGGCGGAACTTGGTAAGGCTCGTCAAAAAAAACCTAATTTTTGGTTCAATTCATTGGAAAAAATTCAATACGTAAACCGCATTTTTTGACAATTTTTCTTAATTTTCAAGAAATCTTGACTTTTGACCCCTTTCGAGTTCAGTGACGGTACCTTACTCGATTAGTATATTTTGAAAAGTTAGATGTTCCGTGATTTTTACTATGTTTACCCTGGAGTAATGTTTTAACCAATTAATTGGATGTCTTGCCGTGGTGTCGTGCTAAGAGACGCACTTTCTTTGATATTATTAAACAGCTAATTGTACAAGGAATTGCACATGCCTTTGTAAGGCCAGATTGTATAAATAGATAACAACAAATATTGTTTGGGAGATAAATAACGTACTCCGTTGATGGTTGATGATTGAAGATTTTAATGATACTTTACAATGAGAATTATTATGTGAAAATTAATTATATAAAAATTATTTTTGACAATGACAGTGACAGTTACAGCCTTTATTATCTTATTATAAAAACGCGCAGTAGCGCCAACAAATATAAACAGTTATTACGTTAACTAATATTTGTATATTTCATACAACTTCATGTTTAATTTGTAGGTATGCTTTAGTTCCGAGGGGTTGAACACATATAAGAGACAATGAAAAGAGAGAATATACAGTTCTTGCTTTAAAAGTATATTTATTTCTATTATGGTAATACTATGCAAATTAATGAATAGAAAAAGTTTTTTAATGTATGCGAGTTTGTCGTAAAAATTATAGTAATTACGAACTTTGTAATCCATCAATTTAGAAATATCGCTTCTGGACTAAATTGAAAAAAAAGTGTAGAGAATATTTTTAATGGAATATATACCATATCGATTTATAAATATACTAATGGATTATAAATATTGCGATTACAAATGTTATAATGGATCAGGGGTGAGCAACCTTTTTAATCAACGGGCAAATTTAAATTTTTAAATTTTTTGGCGGGCCGCACATAAAGTAACACTTATTAATATTTTACAAAACTTTATTTATAATAAGCATTAGAATAAAAAAACATAAATTTTAACAAAAGTAAAGATTTTATATACAAATTTTAATACAAAATTAAAACAAACAAGAAAAGAACAGAAAAACGAATTTACTTGAAATTTTTAATGCGAAATTTGGCATTGTTTTTTTGATACAAGCTGATCAATATCAGCCGGAATTGAAGAGGTAGCTACACGTACGCAGCTTTCTAATCGGGCATCGTTTAGTCTTGATCGGTAGTCATTTTTTATTAATATCATGGTTGAAAATAATTGTTCGCAAACATACGTACTTCCGAACAGAGACATCATTTGCTTTGCATTTTTAGTCAAAAGCGGAAATATTTTAGGGCTAACATAAGATTTATAAAAATTTTCGATGCTTACTGAGAAAAATATATTTTTTAAATCGGTATTATTCTGCAGGTCAATTACTTCCATTTGAAAGTCTTCGGGTACTGTATCCACATCGATATTAAATGGCGAGGAAAACATTTTCATAGAAAACGCTGTCTTCTCAGCTTTCAACATTTTGAATCGTAATTGAAATTCGTTGATTAAAATGTCTATATATTCTGCGTATTTTTGAGAAGTAGTAACGTTTTCTTTTTCTAAATGTGGAAAGTGAAACACCTTATTCTGCAAAAGATGCTGTTTCCACAATTTTAATTTGCGCTCAAAGCCCTGAATTTTATCATACAAATTGTGAATAAACTGTCCTTTGCCTTGAAGTTCCACATTAAGATCATTGAGATGCTGAGACATGTCGATAAGAAACCCAAAATCGCACATCCATTCTTTATTACCAAAATGAGGAAAGGCATATTCCTTCATATCCAAGAACAATTGTATTTCACTTTTTAAGTTGTATACTCTTTTTAACATTGCACCTCTACTAAGCCAACGTACTACGGTATTAAAAACCACGTCGCCATATTCAGTTTCTAATTATTTCAGGAATTCTTCGGTGATTCACGGTGATTTAACGCGCGCGACTTTATAAAATTGATTGCTTTAATTATTGGTACTGTGACATGTGGAAAATTCAATCTTTTCGCAAACAAATTTTCCTGGTGAATTATGCAATGGTTAACGAATATTTCCCTTCCTGTGGCCTTCTCAATGTCTTGAAATAGCCTTCCCGATACTCCTAGCTCCATGCTTGACATTGCTCGTGCTCCATCTGTCGATATACCAATAATCTTTTCTAATAAAATTGAAAACTTTTCCAACACAGACTTAAGTTCATCGTACAGGTCTTGCCGGTTGTAGTCCCTTTCATTGGAATCAGTGAACACAATTCTTCGGTAATATTAAATTTGGTGTCAATACCACGTAAAAATATAGCCAGTTGTGCTGTATCGCTAATGTCGCAACTCTCATCAAGTGCCAAAGAACAGTATTCGAATTTTGCAATACGTTCACGAAGCGTTGTTGCTATGTTCTCGGACAAGTCTTCAATTCTTCTTGCAATGGTGAATCTTGATAAACTAATGTTTGAAATAATATTTATTTTATCAGGAAATGCTATTTCTGCAACAGCAGTCAGACATTCTTTTATCAACTCTCCATCCGCAAAGGGTTTCATTTTTTTTGCCAGTATTTGACTGACAACAAAACTAGCCTTTACTGCCGAATTTGATAAAATAGCTTGATTAAAAATAGCCTGTTGTTTTCCCAAATTTTTCTCCATTTGAATAAACTTATCTATCCGGAGTTGTCCTGTTAAGTTTTTATATCGTTGTTCATGTTTTGTATCGTAATGCCTTTTTAGGTTATATTCTTTTAATGTCGACACTGTCTCTGAACATATTAAGCATACAGCTTTATCTTTGACGAAAGTGAAAAAATAATCAAATTTCCACTTTTCTTGGAATTGCCTGTGCTCATCCGCAACCTTCCGTTTTTTTTTGTTTGATTTTCCGACATGCTATTATCGACTAAAAATTTGAAAGTTAAAAAAAATTGTAGGAAAACTTAATTGAATAAAAAAACTCTAATGTTACCTTTTTGGCAATAATATTGCACTCACGCCTTTCAAGAAACACAAGAAGTGCTAAAATTGCTAGTTAACAGCTTACCAGTCTGACTGATTGTGTGACATAGCAAACCCAAAGAAGCGCAGACGCGGCGCGTTCGTATTGCATGTTTGAACAAGTCGCCGACAAGTGAGTATTTCGTCACAAAAAATCGCACAGACCCAGCGCGTTCGTATTGCATGTTAAACAAGTCGCCGACAAATGAGTAACTAGTCACAAAAAATTGTTTCGGTTTAGTATGTACTACCATTTTATTATGATTATTTTTATAACAATATATTGATGGGAGAAAGTCGATAAATTAAATTCAATTTTAACGGGCCGCAACGGGCCGCAAGCGGCCCGCGGGCCGCGGGTTGCTCATCCCTGTAATGGATGATTTTTTAAGCATTTGGGTTTTTAAATTTGAAAAAACATCAGAAAAATTGCAAAAGCGAATGAAATATTTATTTAGTCGGATAAATGAATGCCTGCCATTTACTTATTAAAGATTATTTCATGTAAATATTGCCCGCGGCTACGCCGTAATTGGTCCATCCGTGAACTCCAATTTTGGCATACGTTTTCCAGCATTTCAGACGGTATCTCACCAATGGCAGCTGTAACGTTGTCTTCCATAGCATCCATCTTCGATACAGATCTCCCGGAGGGTTGCGAGATAGTTGCTTATGCTGATGACACAATGCTATTAACGAAATCCACCACTTATAAAGGGCTCAGAAACTCAGTAAATTGCGCGCTGGAGACACTTAGCGAATGGTCCGCCGAGACCAAACTTAAATTTAATGCGGCAAAAACAGAGGCAATTTTCTTCGGCAAAAAGCCTAACCAACAGAATCCAGTCTTCAAAATAGGTGGCAAATCAATTTACTGCTCTCCCTACATTAAATATCTGGGCATACATATTGATAGGTCTTTGAAATTGAAAGAACACGTCACTCAGGCGTGCGGGAAAGCAAAGCAGATCGGTTTCAGATATAGCGCCGCGTCCTTGAAAAAGTGGGGTCTTGGTAGGTCGGCCATGTCCACTATATATAAGGGAGCTGTGGAACCCTGTCTGCTTTACGGGGCACCGGTATGGTACAGCGCATGAGGAGTTCGAGAACGGAAAAAGCTCCTTGGTGTGCAACGCGTTTGCACACTAAGGGCCGCGAAAGCGTACAAAACCGTCTCGGGCGACGCTGCCTGCGTCATATCGGGGCTCTTGCCGGCAGACTTGCGAGCGGCAGATCTAACAAAGAAACATCTGCTGCGCGAACTAAATGAGGTTGAGCTTAGAGAGGCCACGGGCCTCACAATCTCTCCGGACGAAATTGAATCTAGAGTCTGCATTCAAGGGGTGGTGCACCCCGCGGAGATCGGGTTGATAAGATATACACAGGGCGAGGAAAATGCACAAGCTATTACGATATTCACAGACGGCTCAAAGTGGGAACAGGGAGTCGGCGCGGCTTTCGCGGTGTACTCAGACGAAACTGAAATACACTGCGAGGGCTTCCGGCTCGCAGACCACTGCTCTATATTCCAGGCCGAATTAATCGCGGTAAACCGAGCGCTTGTGTATGTTAGAACCAACATCAACGACTTCGTCGGATGCTCCATCCTGTCTGATAGCAGATCCGTTCTAGAAGCTCTACAACACCTGTCAGCTCCCACGGAGCTGCTTTTGGAAACGTGGGAGATCGCGCGCGAGATAACGCAGCAAATAGAACTGCGCTGGCACTGGGTGCGAGCTCATAAAGGCTCAATCGGCAACGAGAGAGCAGATGCGTTGGCTAGACTGGCCTCGGGTATAGATCCTCCTCAGGAGCCAGGAACTCAGCTTCCTGTTATGTTTAATAAAGTATCCCACAGAGATGTGAGGAGCAGAATCTCTCTCTTCTTTTTCAGGAAATGGCAGATACACTGGGAGAACACCCAAAACGGAAGCTGGACCAGGAATTTCATCCAATCGATCAAAGAGTGGATGGAAATGGACCTGGCCCTTTCACACCAAGCGGTCCAACTCATCACGGGACACGGGAACTTCAACTTCTACCTCCATCGCATTGGAAGGAGGGAGTCGCCGGCCTGCGGCTGTGGTGAAGTGGACTCCGTTGCCCATGTATTATTCAGCTGCCCGATGACCAGAGAATGGAGAGACCAGACAGAGATCGCCATGTTCAACGCCGGATGTACTTGGCCCAGAAGAGAAGAAGAAATCAAGGACGCAGAGCTACACAGGACCTGGTGGAAGACCTTCGACAGCTGCGCCCGACGCCTCACACGACTGGACCACGACCTGCCCTGATACCCGCCCCACAGAAGAAGCAAACATCACGGACCCCACCAGCCCCCCCAAAGCCCTCCCCAGATTGCACATTAAATAAACATACTGGCGTCATTTATTTTACCTTTCCGATTTCTTTCAGGTTCTCTCTAGGCCACACCAAACGGCGATACAACTGCATATAATCTGTCTCCATTCTGCACACCTTCCCCACCTACCTCCCTATCATACCCATCCTACCCCATCCCATTATCCCCCCTCACCTTTCTCCATAGCTTAGGTTAGTTTAGGCTTAAGTTAGTTAGGCCCCTTAGGTTAGTTTAGATAAACTATGTTAGTAGCACGTTAGCCATTAGAAAAATTAGATTAAGATAACCGGCTCAGTGCGAAAGCGGAGAGCCGGCATTGTATTTCACAAATAAATAAAATAAGATGTCTTCCATGGCTCGGCTCAGTGCGAGAGCGGAGAGCGGAAATGTATTTCTCTTACATAATAAATAAATAAGATGTCTTCCATGGCTGGAATTGTGGCTGGATTGTCCATGTACATGATAGACTTCATGTATCCCCACAAAAAATAGTCTAGTGCGGTCAAATCGTATAATCTTGACGGCCAATAGACTGCTCCAAAACGTGCGATTAATTCCCCAACAAACTCGCCACTCAATAGGTTCATGGTATCGCGTGCCGTGTGGCCTCGGTCTTCGCTTTTGCCACAGCTCGTTTTGCCTTCTTCTTTTTTGCAATCTTATAGGCTTCACTTTCTTCCTGTCTTCCCGTTAAATCTCATTGTTTCTTAGCATCTTTCTTTACTTTTACGTCTTTTTGAACCTTCTCATTCCACCACCATGCCTCCTTATCTTCTGGCGGTCCCTTTCCTGATGTTACACCTAGCACGTCTTCACCAGCTTTCTTTATAACACTGCTATTGGTACTCCACCACTCCTGTACGCCCTCCGCTAATCTTAGGTCCCTTAACACTTTCTCCTTGAATTCTTCTTTCAGTTTCAACCACTTTATTCTTTGTTCTCTTTGTAAGATACATTTACGTCTTTTTCCCACCGCCATCTCATAATCAGCCACCACGAGTTTGTGTAGTGCTTTCACTTTTACTGTATATGACTTTGGTGTTCGTTATTTCCTTTATGTATTTCCTTCTGTACAATAAGTAATCTAACTAACTTTTTTAGTTCCCGCTTTTATAAGTTGTTAAGTTATAAGTTGATCACTTTTCAGGTTGCAGATGGTATTGGCAATCGTTAAGTCGAACGCTAGTGCATTTTCTACAATCTTATCCCCGGCTGTATTTTTTAGTTCCGTCTTGCCGTCTTACTGAAACCAAAAGTGAATCAATTCTTCCATTTTGGGCAAAAAAGTACCTTGCTCCATTGACTGTCCGATCCGATCCGATCAGCCTTTTCCACTACTCGGCACCGGCCTCTTCTCTGCCACCTATCCACAAACCCAACCTCACACCTCTGCCACTAACCCAACTTCAGCAATAAGATTTGAATATGGGGGACCAAGCCAGAGGCGCATCCAGACTCGATTTTCAGTAAGGGCAATCAGTGTTGTAACTAAGAAAAACATAGGTTTAGGCAAGATGCCGATTGCGAGCGTAGTAGACACCAAAGTAGTCCGCCGCAGGTGAAAATTTTTCAAAATTTCAAGGTCACGTGTTAAACAAGTACCTCAAAATAAACCTTAAATCTTATATTAGTCTTATATTATACTTTTCTCTCATATTATATATATATATAATATATATATATATATATATATATATATATATATATATATATATATATATATATATATATATATATACTTCATTTTTTAAATACAGTTTTATCGAAAATTAAAATTGCAGTGATTGCTACTTTTTTAACAATAAGAAGAAAAACAGATTTTTTATATAAAACAACTTATTTTTAATAAATAAATCAACAAAATATAATATACTCGTAATAATCCGAACTAATTCAAATAACAAAATCAATTCGCCGTTCACCTGCCTTGGCAAATTTTTCGATAACATTATCAGAGTTAACATTTATATCTTGATGTACTTATATTTAAAAGACATAATTCATTCAAGCGATCAAAATCATTGTTGTGCGCAACCAAGTTTTTAATCTTCGCAAAGACGAAAAAGATCTTTCAGCAGTTGCAATGGATGAATGATTGGAAAAATTTCCTGGCCGCATTTATCAATGATTTCCATCACATCAGTTGGATAATGATTCTCTCTATTCTTTCCCAATTTTTATAATTATATCCCCACCAAAACTCGCATTCTGCCTGCAACATTAGTTCAACCTGAAATTGTTGATACCCCAAAAGTGAATGATATTTTTTGGCAAGTATTTTCTTTGTTTGTTCTTAATCTATATTAAAACGCTAAGTGTTTCCTACTCGCTCTCCACTCCTTAAGTCTATGCAGGTAAGCGGACGAATCCAAATCGGAATTTGCGTGAGCGTACTGAATAATATATTGCTAGCTTTTTAAAACTTTTTTAGAGGTTGCATAAAGCAAATACATGATGTAATATTTATGTTGTATAAATGTATATATGTGTATTAATTGTTTTGTAAATATTTTTAAAAATTAAAAAATTAAGTCATTATATCCTCAGTCCGGGCAATTGCCCTCATTGCCCCTTGCTGGATCCGCCACTGGACCTAGCGGTTTAACATCGAATCCGAACGACAAATTTACAAAGCGCATAAAATTTATTTACCCAATATTCGATTAGAAGTATACAAAACTCAACATACAATAAATGGATGAAGTTCTACAATAAATAGCTGGATAAATACAAAAATAAATTAATTTATCCAAAATTCGGTTACTTCGTACAAAATAAATTACTTCATCCAAAAAAGGTTAATTCATCCAAAATAAAATGTAATCATCCAATAATTGATTTTTTCTTACAAACTATGATTTTTCGTTACAATAATCGATTGAATCATCAACGTAATCAACATATTCGAACTTAATAAGTTCATACTTAATAAGTGCAAAATGCAAATTTACGAGTGTATTTAATAATCTTCACAATTTTATTATATGCATAAAAATACTAAAAGGAAAAAAACTGTTCACCTTATTGATGAGTGGATTAGCTCGGAAATAAATTGCAGTAAAAAATCAAACCTATCTGCTTATATATAGTATATATAGTGCTTCTTATATATAGTGCATCTATCTTCTTCTTGTTTCCAATAGCCCTACTTTGGACCACACTTGTTCAACTATTGGGCTTTGATCTTTGCCCAGTATTGTCACATCTTCTGCCGGTTTAGCTTCTTTCACTCTCCTTCCCAGGGGGTACCTTTCCTTCGGGGTTTTTCCTGAAATCGACGGACTTCCTTCAGTGTTTTTCCTGAAAGCCACGGACTTCCTTCAGAATGCATCTCACAGAAGGCTGTCTGTTTTGGAGATCTGTTATTCCCACTTCTTTAATATCCTTCTCGGTTTCTGTCAACCAAGTGGTACGAACCTTCTTGTTTTACCAGAATGTGAACAGTCTGTTGGTTAGTCGGTTTTGAGTCAATCTTGCAACGTGGCCATAGAAAGCTACCCTTCTTTTCCTTGCACAGTCAGAGAGCCTCTCAATATGTTCGTAGAGCTCAGAGTTATGTCGTCTTCGGAATTCCCCATCTTCCTTTACCGGGAATGCCTAGGATCTTCCTGCTGATTCTCCTCTCTCTGATTTCCAATTTCTCTACCAGACCTCTTCGGTTTAAGGAAATATACTCTATGGCATACAGTGCTTCTGGTCGTAAGACTGATGTGTTTGCGCTCTCTCTTTCGTTACACACCGCATTAGTTAGATATAAAATTTGAAGGAATCAAGTCCTTGTTTGTAAAATTCGTTTATTGTGAAGATATAATTGTATTTTGTATAAACAAAATTGTTTGTAAAGAGCAATCAAATTTTGGATGGATCAACTTTTTTGTACAGTTAAACCTTTTTTTGGGTGAATTGATTTTATTTTGTACAAATCTTTCAATTATTGTACTAAACCATTATTATTTGTAAGATTCAATCGATCATTGGGCGTTTATATTTTAATTTGGTCGAAGTAACCTTTTTTGGATGAAGTAATCGTTTTTTGTATGAATAAACCAAATTTTGTATTTTTCCAAATATTATTTGTAAAAACCCATCTATTTATTGTACGCAAAAAATCCAAGCCTTTTATTTTGGATGAAGTAACCTTTTTTTGGATGAAGTAATTTTTTTTGTATGAATAAACCGAATTTTGTATTTTTACAACTATTTTTTGTAAAAAAACATCTATTTATTGTACGCAAAAAATCCAAGCCTGTCCAAAGAAGGTGTTAGGCAGTTGAGACCCCATGGTTGCCTAAGCCGGATTGGGGAATTGAGTGTGATGGGTTGCAGCCGTTAGTTTTTTATTTTTGCTGCTTTTTGGTTCTGTCTCCATTGACTGTAATGTTGCGATTTTCATCGATCTTGAAGAAGTACAAAGTCCAATGATGCCGCCGGCCCACAAACCGCACCAAACAGTGCAACTTTCATAGTGCATTGGCAGCTCTTGAAATCTTGAACTCCCTCTGGCTGCTCTTCCCATCAAATTCGGCAATTCTGTTTGTTGACGTACCCATTGAGCCAAAAACGAGCTTCCAACTTTCCCATTCACCAAACAAACGACTTTGTGGTACGTCACCTGGCTTCAGTTCTTGCAGCAGCTGTAGTTTGTATGGTTTCAAACCGAGGTCCTTAAGTAAAATCATCCAGGTGGTCGTATAACACAAGACCAATTGATGACATATTTCGATCTTCATTGACACTGGCCGATACAGCAGCAATATTTCATTCGGTAAGCACTCTTCGCATACGGGTTGGTGAATTAATGTCCAATAAAGTGAAACTGGTGAGAAATTTGGTCACAACAGTTTGTACAGCAATAGCCAGTCCGGTGGGTGGATTATGACGAGCATAAAATGTACGTAATTTACGAAACACATTTCTCACTCAGCACTAATTTTGATAATAAAATTCAAAGATTTGCAAGCGTTGTTCTTTTATTAGTCTTTTCATGGTGAAATTGTATACCTTAGCTAACTTTGGCCTAACCTAAAAGGTATATAAAAATGGGAAAAATTACTATGTGAATTTCATATTACAAGAAAAGAATTAAGAAAATTACTACGTTCTGTAATTCACTAATAACATAAATAAATATAGTAGTAGTATTAACATAAATAAATATAGTAGTACGGTTTGTCTCCTGCATTTACATACTATGAGAGACACGTGGTCTCTCAGATTTGCTAGAAAATGACAAAACCTGATAAATAATAAAAAATATGAACATACATAGACGCGTTTCTGCCTTTTGGCTTCATCAGTATGGAATCTCAAATTGAATTAAAATTAAAGATACCCTATAAATTTTAATTTTAATTCAATTTGAGATTAGTGTACTCTAAGTGTAAACCTGGACTACAAATTGATATGGGATAAATAATTAAGAAAGATAAACAAGCCCCTGTATGAATCTTAATAAGGTCAGCTAAGAGATTTCACTGAACCAAAGTTGCAATTTGCTTCATCTTGCTCAAAATATGAATTTACTTCATGTTGTTCAAAACGAGAATTTTCCTTTTGCGTTTCGTCTCCCCGTTATAATATCTATACACACCACGTCGAAGCAATGTGGGAAAAACAAGAAAAAATTGTGAATCGTGAAAATGAAATAACTTGAAACAACAATGGAACGTTAATTAATTTTGTGATTTGTAATTTAATTTTGTGTATATTTATTTGTAAATGTTAATTATTTGAGACAATTATCTGTGACAATAACTACCGTTGTAGTTATTGTCACAGAGTGAATAATTATTTTTTAGTCTCCGAAATAGAGAGAACCTGTTATTTATCAACTCAATTAACTAAAAAAAAGTTACAATATGTGAGAATGGATCTATTATTTAATTAAAAAAAAATATTATTTAATCTATTATTAAATTAAAAAAAGCAACTACATTTGTGACTTGATTAGCAATTAAATGCGACACTTTATTTATGAAAGAGCATTCTAAAAAAAATAATTTGTGATGAATAAAGTTCTTAAAATAATCTTTAAAGATTTGCATGTAGTAAATTTCCACAGGTCAGTTTCTTCTAAAAAGTGAAAGACGTAAAGAATAATTACATATCTTACATATTTATTATATGTAAGTATATCATAAAGAAAATGTATATTCCAGTTTTAAAATTTGGAGAAAAAAGGAACAAAATGTAGAATAACGAGTAATATGATGCAATAAACTATATCTGAGTTATCTAATAATTTTATACATCGTATTGAGCCTGTATGGACTTCTTCATATATTGACTTCTTCTTCATCTTATTAGCCTTCATACTTTCATTGTTGGATATAGGCCTGTTTAATTTTTTTCCATGCTTCTTTGTAATTTGTTGTTCTCATCCACTGTTTTCCTTCTATCGTCTTTATGTCATCGATCCATCTCGTTTGGGGTCTTCCTGTGCTTCTTTTTGTTTTCCGGGGTCTAATCTTGTGGCTCCATTGTTCTGTATTCTTTCTGGCCACGTGTCCTGCCCATTGCCATTTGAGATCCGCTGTTCTCTCCATGACATCTATTATTTTTGTTTTTGTCCTGATATCTGTGTTGCGCATTTTGTCTCTTAGAGTGATTCCCAGCATCGCACGTTCCATTGTATTTTGAGTCACTCTAAGTTTTGCTTCTCATTTTTTAGTGATAGCCATCGTTTCCAGGCCATAGGTGGCAACGGGGAGGATGCAGCTGTTGTAAACCTTACATTTTAGATAAATTGAGACGTCTTGGTTTTTTAGTATATGGCTGAGCTTTTCAAAGGCAGCCCATGTCAGTTGGATTCTGCGTTTGATTTCGACAGTTTGATTTTCTTTGGAAATTTTAATTGAATGCCCCAGATATGTTATATTGCTCTACTTTTTCTATTATGATGTTATCAATCGACATTTCCTGAGGGCTTCTAGTTAAAATTTTTGTTTTCTTTAGATTCATTAACTCTATTTGCTTGGACAGGTTGTTTAGTTCTTCTACCATTATTTTTAATTCTTCGATATTAGTGATTCTTAGAAGATTAGAATTATGTCGTCCGCAAATCTTAAGTGACTTAGATATGTCCCGTCGATCTTCATGCCTTTCTCGTTCCAGTTTGGTTGTTTGAAAACCTTTTCGATGGCTGCGGTGAATAATTTGAGGGAGGCCAGGTCCCCTTGCCGTACACCTTTGTTGAGATTTATTTTCCCCGTGCGTAGGTGGTAGTCTATGAACGCTATATTTATTGAGATATTGTATTCTGTTGTCTTTTCGATAAGTGTTCGGATTGTTTTTAGGTGGTCTGCTGTGCCGAGATCTTGCCGAAAGATATTTGAGACCTTGCCTGTTCCACTGGTTGGTAGAAATCTAGTTTCTTTGTCGGTTTGTGATAATCCGCATCATAAGTTTATATATGTGTGATAACATGCTTATTGGACGGTAGTTTTCTATGTTTGTGGTGTCACCTTTTTTGTGCGTTCTTCCATTTTTTTTTTTTTTCCCCTCGATCAAACATTTGTTTGTTAGTGTCCGCAGAGCTTGCAGTAGTGTTCCGCCTCCCGATTTTAGCATTTCTGATGTTACCTGGTCCTCTCCTGGGGTCTTCCGGTTCTACATTTCTTGTGACGCATATGTAATTTCAGATGTCGGTATTTCTGACAGTTTTTCCGATCCTACATTTGTAATAGTTTTTGTAATAGGATGTCGTTGGTTTCGGTATGGACGATGTGTATAGGCTGGCGTAGAATATTTGGACTTCTGCGACGATGTCTGTTTTGTTGGTAATGATATTGCCATGGCGGTATTTTAGTTTAACAATATCTTGTTTTCCTTTGAAAGCTTTGATTTGAGTACTCTCATGTTTTGTTCGCCTCTATGGTTTCGATGATTTGTTGGGTTTTATAAGATCTGATATCTCTGCGTTTTATCTTTTTTACTTTTTTGTTTATGGTGTTGTAATTGGGTAAGTCCCGGTAGGTTTCTCTTCTCTTCTTTATTAGTTGTTTTGTTTCCACTGATAGTCTGGTTTCTTTTTCGTTGCTTATCTTGCTAAAGATATTCCTGGTGGCTGATTAAATGTCCTCTGTTATGCTTGTTGCAATATCATCTATGTTATCATTTCTTGAAGATTTTCTGATCGTTTCATTCTCTTTTTTATTTCGTTTTCCTATGGACTTGTTTCGTATGAACGGTTTTCTATGGACTACGTAGTAAGAACCAATTTCATTTTAGTGTCTAGGGCTTGTTCTTGTTCCAGCTTTTACTTGATGCCAGTATCTTCTGAGCCCAGCAAGAAGTGCCTGTTCGGACAAAGGTCCTCTCCGTCTTTTAGACGTTGATACCATTTTAAAACCTTGGTAGTTCTTCACCAATCTTTTAAATTTGTTCCTAACAAGAACGTTTCTCTCTGAGATACCAATCTGCCTAAAATCATTTTGACATTGTTCCAACTATCTCGGCCTTGTTTTCTTAAATTGGATGAAACTTCATATTCCTTTTGTTAGTCGGTCACCGTCCATCCTCATGAGATGACCGTAAAATAACAATCGTCTCTTTTTAATGGATGCTGTAATAGGTTCTGTCTTGCTGTACAAGTCCTCATTTGCTCTCATTCGCCATTGTCCATCAAACCATCTGTTTTCCTGAAAATATATAAATATAAAATATAATGTCAGAACTTCGCTCCTATACTCTTAGACTTTTTGTTATTTATTGTCAGGTATTTTTAGTCAGTTGGTATGCCTGGTCTAACTTCCTTATCCTGACAATAATTGCTTCTTCTTCTAATCCATTCTCCTGGATGACTTCACAGAGATACCTGAAATTCTTGAATCGTCCAATTTTTCCCGAATTAGTGATCATCTATTCAGGTCCATCGTAGATGTTCGTCAAATATTTTGTCTTTTTAATAGAAATCTGGAATCCAACCTTTTCAGCCATTTCTGACAGCCTATTGATCTTCTTGACTACTGACTCTATGTTGTTAGCAAAAATGGCCAGCTCATCTGCAAAGACCAGGAAGCCAATGAACACCCCTTTGTTCTTAGGACCAAGTCTGAATCGCTGTTCATTTCTTTCTTTTTGGGCAAACAGCTTTCTCCACTCTAGAATGATCTTTTCCAAAACACAGTTGAAAATCTATCTCCTTGTCTTACACCCTTTCTGATTGTAAAGGGTTCTGAGATCTCACCCATAAATTTTATTTTTGACACTGTGTTAGTGAGAGTTTGTTTGAGTGGCTGTTTTAATGTATCATCCATCCCAAACTCTTCCAAAATACTTATTAATAACTCTCGATCGATGGTGTCATATGTCTTGTGAAAATCAACAAACACGACCACGTAGCTATTTCCTCCAGTTTTTTCTTCCAGGGCAAGAACGGCCATTTCGGAAACCAACTTGATATTCGCCAATCCTATTCCGATCTGTATTGCTTTGGAGAGAATCTTATATGTAACAAATTCTAATGAGATCTTCTTCTTCTGTTGGTCTTATAACCCGCGGTGGGTATTTGCCTCGACAACAATCTTCTTCCATTCTGTCCTTTCACCGGCTTTCTCTCTCCAATCCCTTACTCCCATCTTTCTAAGACTTTCCTCCACGTCTTCCATCCATCTTTTCCTTGGCCTGTCTCTTTTCCTTCTTCCTACTGGCCGCCAGTTGTACATTTTCTTGGCTGGTCTGTCGTCATGCATTCTGTACAGGTGTCCCAGCCATGCTCTTCTTTGAGCTTTTACATATCTCACTATGTCCGCTTCGATTATTAACCTGCTTATTTCATGGTTCATTCGTATCCTCCAAATTCCATGCTCATTTAGGATCGGTCCGTAGATCTTTCTGAGGATCTTTCTTTCAAAGATGCGTAGCGCGTCCTCCTCTGCGGTGGTTAGGGTCCAGGCCTCGCATCCGTACGTTACTACTGGTCTTATGAGTGTTCGGTATATTTGAAGTTTGATTTTGTGACTCAATAACTTGGACTTCATCAGTTTTTGGTATCCGTATCGGTTTCCACTAAGTATTCGCGAGCTTGTTTCTTTAGCTATTACGTTCGTTCTGTTGATTTCTGTTCCCAAGTAGACACAACTTTCAACCTGCTCAAAGCGATATTCGCCCAAGTTAAGGTCATTGTTATAGTGATGTTCGCTTCCAACTTGCATGCATTTACCTCATTTATTTTCAATCCCCTTTTTTGCGTTTCATCGTCCAGCATCAATAGTGCTTCCTTTAGCGCGCCTTTGCTTCTAAATTTCAAACTGACATCATCTGCATATGCAGCTACCTGTGTTGATCAGTTGCCAATGTATCCCGTTATATTCAGCTTTCTTATACATGCCTCTAATGTTAGGTTGAATATCAAGGCGCTCAGGGCATCTCTCTGCATCACACCTTTTTCGGTTTTAAAGGCGGATGTAAGTTGGTTGTCTACTCTAACCGAGGCTTTCGAACCGCACAATGTACCTCTTATTAGTTTTACGTATTTACGGGGTAAATATATTTCTTTTGACGGTATCGAATGCCTGCTTAAAGTCTATCTCTAGAGGTTGTGCAGCGATATATCAAACTCGTACGCTTTCTCCTGCATTTGCTTTATGGTGTATATTTTTAATGAGATATATTCTAGTGAGATACCCCTAAATTTATTGACATTCTTTTATCTCGTTGTTCGTGTAGAGCAGCGTTTCTCAAAGTGTGCGATATCGCCCCCCAGTGGGCGATGGCGTCGTTTTGGGGGTCGCTAGGTAGCCAGGGGCGTTATAGGGGGCGGTAGGTAACCAGGGGGGCGATATAGGGGGCGGTAGGTATCACGAGCTATACAATGTATTTCTGTTAATTTAAAACAAACAAATACGTTCGACAAAATTGTTTCGTTTTCAGAATTATACAAGCGACCACGCTCGTCTGCTATTCGCTGCTGGTCGAGTATCGATAATCGCACGCACACACACACACACACATCCTGTGTTAATAACTCTACCAACTTTTCAGTAGTTCTACCACCTTTTAGTGAATCTACTAGCCAAATCTACTACCTTGAAAAAAAATTTACCAACTTTTCAAGTTTCTGAAAAAAAAATTATAATAATTTTATTTATGTAGAAATAATAATTCTTTTCACGAATGTTTCTTTCTACAGGGACCCCCCGCCATGCCAATTTTTATTTGAAGTATTTCAAAAACTATCACAATTATTGTTTGATAATTATTTAAGAATTCATTTATTATTAATTATTGCAATTCATTTTGCATTATATATTTTTTAATTGATTCTAAGTGATGATGTTACAAGAAATTGCGGCTTGTCCTTACTAGCGCGTGTATTCTTGATATATAAATTTTACTTTCAACTTTGCTAGATTTCTAGTGAATATTTAAGAATTTTCCTTGTTTTATAATAAAAGTTTCGTGATTTGGGGGGCGTTATTAACTTTAGCATATCACAGGTGGGCGATGAGACAAATAAGTTTCAGAAACACTGGTGTAGAGGATGGATTAAAGATGACTGCCATTCAGTTGGTATCATCTCAGTTCTCCTCAAAAAGCTGGACTAGTACATCTAGAGTTTCATTATTTGCCAGCTTTAGTAGTTCAGTCACTATTGAATCCGCTCCAACTGCCTTATTATTCTTAAGGTTGTTTGTTGATGATCTCTTTGATCTCCTTTTTACCAGGTAGAGATAAGTTTGGTAGTTTGTAAATCGGGGCACATGCAGGAAATCTTTCTTTCGGTTGATCGGATTAAAAATTATGTAGGTTTTCAAAATTAGGAGACATGATCGAGCAGTCAATCCCAGTTTTCTATTTTCGTCTCTAAAACAAAGACTTGGGGCTTGGTATCCTTTCAAATTAGACTTGATCGTCAGATAGAAGTCTCTAGCATTGTTTTTCCGAAAATCCTGATAGATCTGTTTTAATAGCTGTTTCTCATACATTCGCTTAGTCCTTCGCAAAGTTCTGGTTGCATATTTCCGAGTCTTCAGGACTCCTGGTCTAGTTTCACTTTATCCAGGCATTTGCTTTTTGGGCCACCACCTCATCACAAACCTCCTTCTACCATCAATGCTTTCTCCTTTTAGCTGCAGGATTGCAGTATTAGCTGCTTGTTGGATCTTGGAGGCTTTTGGATCTTGGGTATTCGTCCAATTATGAGATTCAAATGTTAGTTGCTGGAGGTATTGATCTAATATGTTTTGATTGATTTTTAGCTTTGCAACATCGAATTTATGGATTTTATTTCTGATTTTCAAGGCGTTATTGAGAGGGATGAAATTCATTTTAATTTTGGATAGGTAATAATCCGAATCGGACTGCGCACCTTTCTGTACTTTCAGATTCTTTAGTTCCTTAATCTCCCTCCCAGATATTGCTACATGATTAATCTGCTTCTCTCCACACATATTACTTGGTGATCGCCAAGTCTTCTGTATATTTGGCTTGTGTTTGTAAAGCGTTGACATTATCTGAAGATTAAAGGATCCACATAGGTTGACGAGTCTTATACCATTTCCATTAGTCATCTTGTGAGCTAGATACTTTCTAATTGTTCATCTGAATTGCGGTTCTATTCCCAGCTGGGCGTTAGAGTCACCTAGCAGGATCTTTATGTTCTTAGATGGTATTTTATCTAAATTTTCTTCAAGAAGGTCCCAAACTGTTCAATTTTCCCAGGATTACGATTGGTTACGATATTGATTGGTGCATGCGTATTGCTCAACGTGTACAGTATACAGCTGAGAGTTAGGATAAAAAGCCTCTCAGAAGGGCGGAGGAACTCCACGATTGAATTGACAACCTTTTTACGAACAACAAAAGCTGTGCCAAGTATGTTCTTACCTATTTTGACAAAAAATCTCTTGCAAGGGGGTCCAAAATTACACACTACAAGACAGTGATTAAGCCAGAAGCACTGTATAGCACTGTAAGCCAGAAGCAGCAGAAACACAAAACATGAACTACAAAGGCCAAATGTAGAAACTTGAGCTAAAGGAATGGAAAATTTTAAGGAAAATCATTTTCACGACCAAAATTTCAAGATAATAAGATATTCAATTCCAAAATTTCAAGATAATAGTATACATCAAGAAAGAAACTTGAAACAAGAAAATTGAAAAACTATCAGATACTGTGCAAAAAGGAGGATAAATTACAAAAAAACAGATTAACCAAACAAATCTCTGACTTTTTTCGTAACCGAAAAACCAAACCCAACTGGTTTAAAGAAACTGAGGAAGACCTAGTAGAATTAAATATTTCAGAAAATTCACTAATCGATCGATCAGCTGAATTAATCACTAAAGATGAAAGATAAGGTTCCAAGACAAATCCACACAAAAACCCAAACCCATCATTTCGGAAGAAGAGGGGGAAAATAAGATCAGAAAGAATGAAGAAATACTGGGCACTAAGAAAAGAACAACACACAAAGAAATGATTGATTCAACATAGAGCAAGAAGGTGAAACGAAAGAAAAAAAAAACATATGTAATTCTGTAGTATTTAAAATTTAAATTAATTTTCTACACATATAATTTATTTTTGAATTTTAAATATTAATTGTACAAGCATATTTATTTTACATGAATTATTTTGTAAGTTTCTAATTTTAACGGTTTAACAAAAAATTAAGTAGTTTTAGTTATTTACTTTTATGTTTATTTTTGTGTAATAACATCTACCTCTAGCATTTTTTAGTGATCTGGACCATTGATTCATACGCTAAGCAGCAAATGGTCCATTCGAGACGTCTCTTACGGTATTAAAACAAAGCAAAAACACATTTAAACTTAAATATTCTAATAAGAAAAAAACGTATTTCAAGATTATGAATAAGTTATAAATATTATGCGACAGTTTTTATTATTATGAATAAATAACAATCAAGTTTAATTTGTACGCAGTGAGTTTCGGTACTGCCGTTAACTAAAACTTGAATCTTTAGTGTCTTCTTGTTTTTATATCTTATTTACCGCGACCTTATTTTGTGCGGTTTGTATGTACGCATCATTTGTCTTTCTTATTTCTTGGCCTTGATACATTTATAAAGCATGATTTTATTTTGTCTGATTTAACGGATCGATCGAGAAACATCAGTCTTACTTTCTTAGAAAGTGAGGCGGTACATTTATACAGACATAATGTAAATTGATTTTATCTAAAAACACAAATATCAATTGGAATATTATTTGTGTATTTGACCATTTTGATGTTTTATATTTGTGTTTAACATACTTAGAATTAAATTAAATTCCATATTCAATTTGAATAAGCGGAAAACTTAAACAGATCATTCATCCTTTGAGGCATAGAATTTTAGATAATTTTAAATATCCCACCATGCTAAATATGCATCAAAGGTGCGAAACTTTTAAAAACCGCTGTGCCTAAAACAGTTAAGAGACCATTAGAATTAAAATTGTTGATGCTTAGAGTTTGATATCTTTACAATCTATAAACTAAATCTGCTAATTTTGTTTTAATTGAATTCACTATTTCACTTTAATTTTAGGTTAATTTTTATTCCACTTTCGTTCTCATTAATATCTAACATAAATAAACCAATGTTTGTCCATTGTTCTTCACCTATCTAAACCAATAATATTGATCAATATATTTCTTTGGCATATATTAGATAATAATATATTAAAGAACGAGTTCAGTAAGAGCGATTTTACAGCACGCGTCCAAGTTTGGAAAACGACGAGCGTAGCGAGGAGATTTCTAATGGACAAGTTCTGCAAAACGCCTTACGAACGAGTTTTTTATATTTTTTCTATTTTGTGCCCTTTTATGCCATTTGTAAATGAAAAAAATCGCCGATACATATTGAGAAAATTGTATCGCACACGGCGAGTCATAACCGCATGCATATGAGTGCTGTTATGAGTCCATTACAGACGCAAAATAGAAAAAGTAGTAATTTATTTAAGGAGGAATTAAATGCGATATCCAAACAAAGTTATTGATTTATTTGCAGAGATCAATTTATTTTTGTATACAACTTGGTGTATATATCTAGGTCTAATGAAATCCGAATATACTGATTACATTTCATTTTTATATATGGGGTACATATAAGAAGCCTCGCCGAAGATTGCGCTGTCTCGCCTGAGAACCATAATCGCCCGTTACTTTCGTCTCGTATAGGTCTGCGTAGAAATCTTGTACCGTTCTTATAATTCCGTGTCTTCCTTTGATTCTATGTCCTGTTTTGTTTTTGACGTCCCTTTGTGTTGTTCCAGTACTTTCTGCGCGATTTGCACATTGTGTACTCCTTTGCCATCTTTCTGGCGATTTTATTTGTTTCGGCGTATTCTACTGATGATCTTTTGTTATTTGCTATAAGTTGTCGCCTTTTATCTAGCATGTTTAGTGTTTCCGCGCTTAATTTATTTTGCTTTTTAGTTTTTGTTTCTGTGTACGCTTCTGCTGCTTGGTTTAGGGTTCTAGTGATCGTTTCCAAATATACCAAAGATTCAAAGAGCAGAGACGTAGTACCTATGATATAAACGAAACAAACAGTTTATATCATAGGTACTACGTCTCTGCTCTTTGAATCTTTGGTATATTTGGAATTTATTTGGGTCTTTATGTTTGTCAATCAATTTGTGTATCGACTTTGTGATTTTAACTAGTTAAGCTAGTTCCATTCCATTTCTAGATGAAACGATTAATGAAGTCTTGGCGCCTTACAAGGAACTAGTCGGTGCCAAAGGACGTCAAGTTCTTGAAGAAACTTCCGTGTTTCTAGACAGTTCCGACTGTTCGGCAGACGAATACAACATCGGCAATTTTCTTACAGACGCCATGGTCTAAGATGTAAGTCAAGTAGATTAGATTATAAGATTAGATGTTCAGATAGATGATGGTTGTGGATGTCCCACAAGATTCTTTTATATCCAAAATAGTTTGAGCAAGGCCATAAACATTTTGGGTATCCCTCAAGGTTCTATTATCAGGACAAAATAATGTGATTCGATTTAGACTAGTTAGGTTAGGTTAGATTAAGTCCTAAATAGTTGCACTTGAAACGTTGAACGTGTTCAACGGCTAATTCTCCGGCTCAAACACCGGATCTACAATAAACAAAAATGTCGTTAAAACAAGCCTGCAAAGGAGGCCTTTCTCAAGGCCATTCTTGGTTACGATTTCAATTAATATTGAAGGAATTTCTAGTCTTAAGGAAGTTTTATTGGCGGACATGTGCAAGCAAACAGAATGCGACGTGCTTCTACTACAGGAGACCAAGGGTGGCTGGCATGAGGATGTTTGTTGAGAGACCACATGATCAGTATGGGAGCGCTATTTTTGTCAAGACTGGTGTTGCCTTGATCTCCACCTCCATGACAGATTTAGATAATATCGAGAATATGGTCATAGATAATATGGTCAGCAGCCATCCGTACTCCAAATTTTTCAGTGACGTCAGTGTACAAACCCCCTGATGTCAAGTTCAAGTTCTCAAACCCGAACGATTCCCGCCAGCAGGACTTCAACTTTGTCATCGACGACTTCAATTGCAAAAGCTTGGCCTAGGGCTACAGTGAAACGGATGAGAATGGGGCAGAGCTCGATAAGTGGGCCGAAACCAACGAACTGCAGATAATACACGATCCCAAACTCCCACCCTCCTTCCACAGTGGCCGCTGGAGATGAGGATATAACCCCGACAACATCTTCGTGAGTACAAGGGTGGCGGCACAATGCGAAAAGAGCATCGGAGAACCAATACCGCGAACCCAACATAGACCTTTAATATGTTTCATCAGCGCCGTGGTAAAATCAGAGGATGTACCCTTCAAAAGATGCTTTAATTTCAGGAAGGCTAATGGGAACAAGTTCAGCAAAGACATCGATGTAGAGATAGCGAGAATCGCTCCTCAGCCAGAGATGTACGAAGCATTCATAAAATTGGTTGGGAAGGCTTCAAGAAAAAACATTCCCAGAGGCTGTCGCATCGCGTACATCCCTGCTCCATCTGGAGATGCGAAACCCCTTCTTTCACGCTACCAAGAATTGTACGACGCAGACCCCTTTGCCAAAGAAACATCTGAGGCCGGAGAAATACTGATGTAACATGCTGATGTAACACAAGTGGTGTAAGATACTAGAAAACCCAGATATGAAGCTCAACAGCAGACGGGCATGGAACACCCTAAAAAACCTGAGTGGTGACGCCACAAAACCAGTTCGGAACTTTATTCCAATCACTTCAGATCAAGTAGCCACCCAACTGCTGCTGAATGGTAAAACAAATGGCAAGTAGTCCAAAGAGTACATTATCAGGGACCTGGAGCATGAGAATAACTCCCTCGGTGCCCCTTTTTCCATGACTGAACTTATGGCTGGGATTAAAGGAATGAAACTCAACCGAACGGCGGGCGTGGACGATCTGAGGGCAGAACAGATCAAGAACTTTGGACTACAGACCCTGCAATGGCTCCTTAATATGTTCAACACATACGTTCACGCAACTGAAGATCCCCAAAGATTGGAGGAAGGCTCGTGTGGTCACGTTACTGAAACCTGGCAAGGAACCAACAGAACACTAAGAATGTCAGGCCCGTGTCCCTTCTGTGCCAACTTTTCAAACTGCTGGAACGACTGATTCTAAACCGAACAGCGGAGATTTTCGATGCCAAGATTATCGAACAGCAGGCCGGCTTTCGTCCAGGGAAATCATGCTGTAGCCAAATCCTCAACCTAACTCAGCACATAGAGGATGGTTTTAAGAGAAGGAAGATTACTGGAGTGACATCGATTCATCAATTTGACAGCCGCTTATGACACTGTCAACCACAGGAGGCTGTTAAGAAAGCTTTATAGGACAACAAAAGACTATAGGCTCAATATGGTCATCGGTCTATTCCTCCAGAACAGTCTAAATCGAATCACATTATTTTGTCCTGATAATAGAACCTTGAGGGATACCCAAAATGTTAATGGCCTTACTCAAACTATTTTGGATATAAAAGAATCTTGTGGGACATCCACAACCATCATCTATCTGAACATCTAATCTTATAATCTAATCTAATTGTCTTACATTTTAGACCATGGCGTCTGTAAGAAAATTTTATGTTTCACTCCAAAACAAGAATAGCAGATAGAAATGGAGGGTCCAGAAGAATGGACTGCCGCAAGGCAGTGTCCTGTCCCCACTCTTGTACAACGTGTACACAAACGACCAGCCGATTCCTGACAATATAAGGCAATTCATCTATGCCGATGATACAGCTGTGGCAGCTCTGGGCCCCGAGTTTACCAAGGTGGAGGAGAAGTTGGAGGTGGCCCTTGAGGAACTGGCAATCTATTACCAGAAAAACCACCTAAAGCCGAATCCCAGCAAGACTCAGTTCTGCGCCTTCTACCTGAAAATGAAAGAAGCACGACGGGTGCTCGACATACATTGGCGAGGCGAATCGACAGGAGCACTGCCCCACGGCGAGATACCTGGGCGTGACCCTGGATCATACTCTGTCCTTCAGACAACACTGC
The DNA here is from genome assembly GCA_944588485.1 of Phosphuga atrata. Taxonomy (NCBI): domain Eukaryota; kingdom Metazoa; phylum Arthropoda; class Insecta; order Coleoptera; family Silphidae; genus Phosphuga; species Phosphuga atrata. Next base: position 4,757,681 of record OX155898.1, read on the forward strand.
ATCAATACTAAATGCAAAGTTAGTGCGCGTAATAACATATTGCGAAAACTCACAGGCACAGCATGGGGAGCTCAACCAGAAACGCTCAGAAGCTCGGCTCTGGCGCTCTGTGTGTCCACTGCTAAATACGTCGCACCGGTTTGGGCAGCTTCAGCTCACGCGAAACATGTCGATGTCGCTATCAACGAGACAGCAAGAATCGTGACAGGCTGCCTAAAGCCAACTCCAGTTAATAGTTTGTACCCACTTATTGGCGTGGCACCCCCATCTGTGTGAGGAGCCGTCGCCACGGATGCTGAAAGGACGAAACAGGAAAGCGATGCTCCCCATCCTCTGCACCAACACGAGCCAGCCGGTCGACGCATAAGATCAAGGAAGAGCTTCATGCCAAGATCACATACACTCGAGGGGCCCATAGAAAATAACAGTATCACTAGATGGACCCAAAAGCTAACTACTCGGGAACCCCCAAGAGAAAAAATGGCCCCAGGCAAACACCTCCCTTTCGCGGTATGGAAATCCCTAAATCGGCTCAGGACAGGAGTGGCAAGGTGCAAGACAAATCTGTTGAGGTGGGGAATGTCTGAGAACGACGATTTGCTGTGTGCGTGTGGTCAGCCCCAGGATATGAGCCACATACTGGTCTGCCCACAACTGGAAGGATGCACGTACGAAGACTTAATTTTGTGTAACGACAAGGCTAATGCAGCCGCTATTTTTTGGAAAAATGTCGTATGAGCTGGACCCGGAAAGTAAGTAAGTATTTTTATATATTAACTATTTAGTTATTTTAGCACTCTATATCGCTACGAGTTATAGATCGAATTAGATGGACTACATAGTTTTGTATCAAATAGTCGCGTAATTAATGGCCGAAGCAATCGTTGGCGAGGTTGAACAAAACTCCTTGGCCAGTCCATAATCTTTATGTAGATTTTAGTAAAATTTTAAAATAATATTAAGTTTCAGTAAAATATATTCAAATGTAAAATATAGCTCCACTTGCTCCACTTTACGCCATTAACCTACTTGAAATTAGTTGTAATTATCCAGTCAATTTATTGCATTAGGTGGATTATTTCAAATAAATTATTATTAAGTTTTACTTACATATATTATGAATGGCTCAGTAATTTCCTTAATTAAAATAATGCACTTTCCTTAGTTCTAAGTTTAACTAACATACAAATCATATCAGTCTACATAGAATTCATTAGTATAAATTATAATTAGTTTAGAGAAATTATATCATTATTATTAGAGAAATTAGAGAATATAATTTCGAAGAAAGTATTTAAGAAATTTCCAAAAAAAATAACATTTTGTTTACAATCACACACATTTCAATACAAAATCATTTTTAGAAGGACTGTTATTTGTTTTGCTTACCTTTGGGAAAGATTTCACTATATGTCAAACAACTTTTGTTTTTCTTCAAACGTAGCAGGATATTGCTTTGTTAACGAATTTTTTTATTTAACATTTTATTTCAGATAATCAGTGGACATTTTAAAATATATTGTTAAATGATTGTATACTGGAATAGCATTTAAATCAAAATGTAACATATACCAAGTAACATACTGAACATTTTTTCTAAAGCTTGTTTGCACTGCAATGCATATTTGAACATTTAAGATGAATAATTTTTTTTTAATATAATTTGTTACTTTTAGTACATTTTTGATTCTGGCAAATACTAAGACTGTATGTCATCGAAATCCAAGAAATATTCTATAATACGCGCAGAAGGATTTCGTGGTCGATAGCACTTTGTATAAAGTATACAATAAATATATTCTCTCTTCTTCTTCTTCCTTCGAAGTTGGCCTACAATCATCATCATTTCCTTTACTCCTCATGGGAGTATAGGGCATCAACAAACGCTCTCCATCTGATTCTATTCTGAGCCAGGGCCTTTACCTCGCGCCACTCCTTTCCGCTTGCCCTGGCTTCCTGTACGACTGTCCTCCGCCACGTGATTTTTGGGCGGCCTCTCTTTCTTGAACCTTGGGGGTTGCAGTCAAGAGCCTCTTTTGCAATATCCCCCTCCGGCCTTCTAAGTGTGTGGCCGATCCATTTCCACTTCCTTCTTCTTATTTGGGTTTCAAGACGCTTCATATTTGCTTTTTTCCAAAGTTCAATATTTGCTATGGTATTGGGCCAAAATATTTTAAGTATTCTTCTTAGACACTTGTTCATGAATACCTGAAGTTGTGATACTATGATGGTAGTCACTTTCCACGTTTCGCTACCGTAAAGAAGAACTGATACTATATTAGATTTGAAAATTTAGAGCTTTAAGTTACGGGAAGTTTTTGTTGAGTTCCACAGATTGTTAAGCATTCCGAATGCCTGTCGCGCCTCCTGTATCCGTTGTTTTACGTCTTTATCAGCACCACCATCCTGTGAAATAAGGCTTCCAAGGTAGCTAAAACTATCTACTACCTGTACTTGCCTGCTATCTATCTCCAGGTTGCAGGGGGCTGTCGCATTGATCTTTATCAGCTTGGTTTTATCGACATTGATTTTCATTCCCACCTGCATTGCGTACTTTTTGAGATCCTCCAACTTTTTTTCCATATCTACTTTCGTGTGGGACAGGAGACAGATATCATCGGCACAATGTAGGTCTTCTAAATGCCTCACGAGCGTCCATCGAATTCCCCTTGTTTTTTTATTTGCTTTCTTCATGACCCAGTCTAAGACTATGGTAAACAGAAGTGGGGAGAGCGTGCATCCTTGTTTTACTCCCGAATGCACTGTGAAAGTTGTGCCGCGTTGTCCTTGGTGGATTACCATGCAGCTTGCTTCTTTGTATAGTAATTTGATTATGTTTGTGTACTTTGTAGGCACCCCATAGCTGGCTAGTATTATCCACATAAATTCCGAGTCCACACTATCGAACGCTTGCTTGAAGTCGATCAACAGTAGATAGAGTGGTGACGGCCACTCGACCGACTGTTCAACGATGATTCTGAGGGTGTTTATCTGGTCGGTACAGGACCTGCCAGGCCTGAATCCAGCTTGCTCCTTGCGTAGTGTCGGTTCAACCACAGTGCTGATCGGTCGTGAATTATTTTGGATACTAATTTGTTAATGGTGTTAAGAAGAGTTATTCCTCTCCAATTGGAGCATATACTCAGGTCTCCTTTTTTCGCCAGTTTGATAATTAGGCCTTCTTTCCACGTGGATGGTATTACTTCTGTTTCCCATGCTTCTCGAATTATAGGTGTTATAATCTCGGTGATTCCCTTTATGTCTATTTTAAACATCTCCGAGTATGTCTCGTCAGCGTCAGGCGCCCTGCCGTTTTTAAGGTGTTTGATGGCGGCCTTCACCTCCTCTGTGCTTGGCGGGTCGTCTCTAAGTCTTCTGTTTCCCCTTGGTGTCATAGGACTCTGTGGTACCACTTCCAACGGTGTGTTTAGGAGCTCTTGGGAGTGTTCTGTCCAGCGGGTTATTTGCTGTGCCTCAGTTGTGCATAGCTTTCCGTTCGTCGCGCGTATTGGTCGTTCTGAGGGGTAGCCTGTGTTTGTGAGCTTTCGTGTCAGGCGATATGTTTCCTTGATGTTCATGCTGTCAGCAGCTAGTTGCGCTCGGGTAGCAATATCAGCTAGCCATTTCCTCTTATCAGTTCTAGCACTCTTTCCCACTTGCTTATCGGCTGCGTTGTAAATCTGGGATAGTCTTTGTTTATCTTTATCTTCAGCACAGTTTATTTGTTGCTTTAAGTTTCGGCGGTCTTGGATTAATTTCCAAGTCGCATCAGATATCGATTCTTTTCTCTCATTGGATTTGTACCCAAGGATGTCTCCAGCTCCTCTTAACGCATCTACAATGCTTGACCATCTTTCTGTAATGTCTTTGTTCCCTGTGGTCTTGTCCTTCAGTCTGTTGGCTACTTCCTCTGCGAAGGCCTTTGCCGTCACTTTATCTTGAAGTATTGCGATGTCAATTTTCTTTGTCTTCCTGGTGGCTTGGCGCTTGGTGTTTGAGATCAGTTTAATACGTATCTGTCCATAGAGAAGGTGGTGGTCGCTATGTACGTCGGCTCTACGGTGATTCCGGACATCAAGCAGTGATGTTCTCCATTTCTTGCTTATGCAAATATGATCTATCTGATTTTGGCTTCTGCCATCCGGTGAGCACCATGTCACTTTATGTATTTCCTTGTGTGGAAAAACTGTTCCGCCTATAAGCAAGTCGTGGTTTGTGCAGAGGTCCGCTAGTAATTCTCCATTTTCATTCATTTCCCCTATACCGTTGTTTCCCATTACTGTCTCCCAGTTGGTGCTGCTTTTCCCAACCTTGGCATTGAAATCTCCCATCACAACTTTTATATCCGTCTTTTTAAGTTGGCAAATTGTGCTTGACAATTGTTGGTAGAATGCATCCTTTTCTTCATCTGTAGCTGCCATTGTCGGTGCGTAAACTTGATTTATTGATATATACCTCGAGCGCGTTCGGAATCGTGCTGTTATTATCCTTTCTGAGATTGGGCTCCAATCTTCTAAACTTTGCTTTGATTTCTCTGTTAGCATGAATCCGACACCCGGATATCCCGTTGATATTTTCTTTACTTCGCCTTCGCCACTTCCTTCCCATCTGATTTCACTTAGGCCTAATACTTGTAAGTTGTATCTCCGAAATTCTTTCGTCAGTTGGGCTAGAGTGGTTGGCTTCAGCAACGTCCTTACGTTCCATGTTCCAAATCGCGTCCGATATCGTGCGCTAAAAGTCGTCATTGATTTCATCTGTCCGTTTCCGAGGCTTGTTGGTGTTTCTTTTACAAAGTCGAGTTTCGGTATAGCAGGTTGTAAGCCTGTTGCTAACTAGTCTTATTTTGGTCCGCGGAGGCTATTTTATTTTACCTCTACCCTTCAAACATGCTTGACGTGTGTTCCCCTATCCGCCACCTGGGGACGCGCCCCGTAGGGGTTAGACTTCCCCCCAGGGGTTGGCCTACAATGGATCACGTAAAATAATTTCTCATGATTGATTTTCACTCTTCTTTCTTCCCTTCCAGTACTCTTTAGTTTTTTCTCCATACTGTTTCTTTCTCTCTTCCTTCCATTTTGCTCCTGTTATCTTTTTTGCCTTTTCTTGAATACCCCAAAACCATCACATCTTTTTTCTCAAATCTTCTCATCTCTCTACCTCTTCTACAACTATTTCCATTTCTTCTATGTCTTACCTGACCTCCTTAATCATATGTGTTTTGGGGTTTCTATCGCAGTAGTTGAATATTCTCTTCGCCAATCTTCCTTTTAATATGTCCGTAGAAGGTTATTCTTCCTCTTCTTATTGTGTCTGTTATCTTTTCAGTTTTTTGTAGATCTCTATATTGTTTCTCAGTTTCCATTTTCCATCTCCATATTTTGGTCCCAGGATTTTCATTATAATCTTTCTCTCCTTTTTTCTATCTCGTCTATTTGTCTGGCTGTGTTTGACGTGAGGCATTCTCAGGCATATAGGCCTTCTGGTTGAATAACTGTATTGTAGTGTCTTAGTTTTGCGTTAATGGATATGGACTTTTTCTTTTTCTTCCTCTTGTTTCGAATAGGCCCACTTTGGACCACGCTTGTTTAACTGCTGGGCTTTGACCTTTGCCCAGTATTGTCGCATCTTCTGCCTGTGTAACTCCTTTCTATCTTCTGTCCAAGGAATACATTTCCTTCGAAGTTTTTCCTGAAATCCACGGACTTCCTTCAGGGTGCGTCTCACAGACTGTCTGTTTTGGAGATCTGTTATTCCCAGTTCTTTAATATCCTCCTAGGTTTCTGTCAACCAAGTGGTACGAACCTTTTTGTTTTGCCAGAAGGTGAACAGACGGTTGGTTAATCGGTTTGGAGGCAATCTTGCAACGTGGCCATAGAAAGCTAATCTACTTTCCCTTGTATAGTCAGAGAGCATCTCAATATGTTCGTAGAGCTCAGAGTTATGCCGCATTCTGAATTCCCCATCTTCCTTTACCGGGCCTAAGATCTTCCTGAGGATTCTCCTCTCTATGATTTCCAAATTCTCTACTAGACCTCTTCGGTTCAAGGAAAGACACTCCATGGCATACAGGGCTTCTGGTCGTAAGACTGATATGTAGTGCTTAAGTTTCAGGCTGCGTGACAAGCATTTCTTGTTGTAAGTGTTCTTAGTAAGTCGATAGGCTAGTTCTAACTTCTTGACTCTCTTGGACACTGATGCTCTTTCTGATTGGAGTTGGGTTCAATCCATTCGCCGAGATACTTAAATTTCTCAGTCATCTTGATGTTTCCCTGCTCTAGTAACATCTCTCTATTTGCTTCTCTGATATTGGTAAAGAATTCTGTTTTCTCCAGCGACACTTCAAGACCCACTTTGAAAGCCTGTTTTCTGAGGCAATTTATCTGCATTGTTGCCATCTCAAAAGAATCAGCAAACAGTGCCATGTCATCTGCAAGGGCCAGGCAATCTACAACCAGTCCATCGTTCTTACGTCCCAGGTAGATACCACTCTGAGCACCCAAATTGATCAGTTCCTTGCGCCATTCTCTCATAACCTTTTCAAGGACACAGTTGAAGAGAAGTGGGGAAAGTCTACCTCCTTGTCTCACTCCAGTTTTTAATTCGAAGCTTTCTGAAATCTCGCCTATAAATTTAACTTTGGAATGTGTGTTGGTCAAAGTTTCAAGGATGAGTCTGTGGGTTTTGTTGTCTAGTGCTAGTTGCTGGAGTACTTTGTTAAGCGTTTCTCTATCAATGGAATCGTAGGCCTTCCTAAAATCAACAAAGGAGACGACCACCTTGCAGTTTCTCATCTTGGAGTATGCAAGTACAGTTTTAAGGTTGAGGATCTGTTCAACACAGGATCGGCTCTTCCTGAAGCCCCCCTGGTATTCTCCCAGTTGACAATCCAACTGATTTTCTGCCCTTATTTGTAGCGCCTTCGAGAGAATCTTGAATGTTACCGGGACGAGAGAAATTCCACGGTAGTTGTTTAGATCAGTAAAATCTCCCTTTTTGTGAAGCGGATGGATCAGAGCAGATTTCCAATCGGGTGGTAATTTCTCTGTTTCCTAGATGTCCTGGATGATCTCGGTTAGCTTGCGCACGGCATTGTTTCCAGCAACTTTCCACACTTCACCAACGATAGAGTCCTCTCCAGCTGCCTTATTATTCTTAAGAAGTTGAATGATCTGGCCAACTTCTTCCAATTAAGGGGAAAGCGAGTCCGGGTTGTGTGTGGTTTGTTTATAGTCGAAGTCTTCGCTGGGTGGGTCACAGTTGAGTAGATTTTTAAAGTACTGAGCGAAAAGGTGGCATTTGTCCTTATCGTTATAAGCCAGATTGTTTTGTGAGTCTCTGAAATGGAGGCTTGGCGGAACGTATTTTCTGAGTGCCTGCTTAAAGGTTCTAAAGAAATCCCTGGAATTATTCTTAGCAAAGCTCTCTTCGATTTGGGTTAGTTAGTTTTGTGTGAAGGTTCGTTTGGTTCCTCGAATTATCTTGGCTGTAACCTTTCTTTGTTCCAAAAATTTATGCCAATTTTCCTTGGTCTTTTTAGAATTCCACTTCACCCAGGCTATCTGCCGTTGGGCTATTGCATTGTCACAGTCTGCAGTCCACCACGGATGCTTCCTTCTTCTAGCGAGAGGGGCGAGTTCATTGGCCGCCTTGACAAGAGTCTCCATCAGTTGGTCCCAGTTGTTTAGGTCTGTGTTGTTCAGTCTCTGACTTAGTTCTTGACTGTTCACTATTTGTCAAACAACTTTTGCTTTTCTTCAAACGTAGTAGGATAATGCGTTGTTAAAGAATTCTTTTATATGACTTTTTTTCAGAATTTTGGTGAACTTTGTAAAATATCTTTATAATTGGTTTTATACTGGAAAAGTATTTCAATCAAAGTGGAAAATATGCAAGTAACATACTGAACTCTTTTTCTAAAACTTGATTGCCATACAATGGAGCACATTTGAACATTTGAGAGAAATAAATTTTAAAATAGTATATTTTGTAACTAGGGCGAAAAGTTGTCAACTTTTCGCGTGAGCGAAATTGTGCGCACATTCGCTCGGGAGGGAAATTGACAATTTCCTCCATGTTACAAACAATATTTTGTATTACTCATGCGAGGGGATGTATACATATCGTACGGCGGAACCCTTAGTGGAAAAACCTACAATGAAAGAGGTATCACGAGCTATTCTCAAACTAAGAAACAACAAAGCCCCAGGAAACGATACTATATCGGTAGAATGTCTGAAACATGGAGGAGAAATTTTGGAACTCGCTTTCTATCAACTCATCTGCCAGATATGGAAAGAAGAACAAATACCAATCCCCTGGAAAGAAAGTATTATGATACCCATTCATAAAAAGGGCGATAAAATATGCTGCGCAAACTATACAGGTATATCCCTTATTAACACAGGATACAAAGTATTCTCTCTAATTCTATTAGAGCGACTGACTGCGTATGTAGAGTACCAAATAGGAGATTACCAGAGTGGATTCAGAAAGAATCGATCAACAGTAGACCAGATTTTTACTATAAGGCAGTTGATGGGGAAGTGTTGGGAATACAACAAAACATTGCGTCAGCTTTTTATAGATTTCAAGCAAGCGTATGATAGCATCCTAAGAGTGGAATTGTGGAATACCATAGCAGAACTGGGCGTACCGAAAAAGTTGATTAGTCTCACAAAAGCTTGTGTAGAGGGATCTACAAGTGCAATAGGACTTGAAGTAAAATTGTCAACCTTATTTCCAAACATCTGTGGTCTCAAACAAGGAGATGCGTTTTATCACCACTCCTCTTTAACATCGCCTTGGAAGGCACCGTACGAAGGGCAAACATAGAAACGCGCCTATTTGGAAATCAGGGTCCGCGCATTGTAGTAGCTTTCGCTGATGATTTAGATATAGTAGGAAATACAACTATCAACGTTACGGAAGATTTCATTGAACTGGAAAATGCTGCAAAGAAGGGTGGCCTATATAAACGAAGATAAAACAAAATACACGACTACAACAAGAACAGAACGAAGAGACAGGATAGGACAAAATGTGACAATGGACCACTATTATATTTTGTAATGGTTCATAAGTTTAAATATTTGGGAGCTACAATCACCTCAGATAACAATAGAACACAAGACATTAACAACAGAATTCCGGGAGCCAATCGCTGCTGTTTTGCACTACAAAAAATAATTAAATCGAAAAATGTAACCCGCATAAGTAACAATTTATCATGCAATTATAAAACCTATAATGACATATGCATGTGAAACATGGACGATGACAAAACAAAATGAGAACCAACTAAAAATCGCAGAACGAAGAATTGTTAGAAGGATATATGGACCAATCATGGACAACGCCACACAACAATACAGAATTAGAACTAACAAGGAAGTGCAAGAACTATATAACCAACCAGATATAGTAAAAATAATAAAAGCAGAGAGATTGAGATGGGCCGGACATGTGAAGAGACAAGACCAACGTGTCGTAAAAAATGCGGCCAAGGATGCGGTGGAAAGATAATATTGCAGCGGACTTACGGACCCTATATGTCCAACGACCAGAAGAACTTATGATGGAACTCAGCAAGTGGAGGCAAATTGTAATGTCAGCGAAGACCCACTCCGGGTTGTAAGCTACAGAGAGAGAGAGAGAGGGGATGTATCTTACAAGTTTGAGATCCAGGGACCATCCAAAAAAATGTAATCCAGTGGTGTGGATCGTCATAAGAACTCTCCTTAGTCCCCGTTATCATCATAGAATTTACAATCATCTTAAAACGACATTTCACGTCACTTTTTTAATATCGCGATCTTGATTGTGTTCATTTTATTTATTTGTTTATTTTAATGTAACCTAGCGATATATTTTAATGTAACCCCTCTCTGACTGCAAACACGATTGCTCTTATTAGGCCGACCTTTCTTGGATGATCTCTCTGACCTCGCATCACTAGATGCGCAGACTCTCATGAGGTTCATCCACGGCTCGAAATGGTTTGACAAAATTCCCTGAGGAGGGTTGTAGTGCAAGTACCGTGGTAACACAACGGGCCCATCTGGGGCCTATGTGAGCATTATCTGCCACTTAAACCTAACCTAACCTAGCGATATTGAATATTTGCGTGCGTTACCCAGGTTATGTGGAAATACAACGAGATGTGACATTTTACATATTAAATAATCTACGTCAAAAAGTTCTTTTCGCGCATGGAAAATAAAAAATATAATTAGATGCTTTTGGTATTTTTTTATTCTCGCAAATACATTATGCTTTCCAATTCCAAGGAGAAGAATTTCGTGGTCGATAACTTTCTGTATAAAGTAAACAATAAATATATTCTCTCTCTCTCTCTCTCTCTCTCTCTATATATATATATATATATATATATATATATATATATATATATATATATATATATATATATATATATAGACTACTGCATGAACACGAGAGACGATTCCTTGAGACTGCCCCCAGCATGGCGACCGATCATATCCACCCTCAAAATGCAATCCCAGACACCCCAGACTCATGTACGACCAACAAGACAAACAAACAACCGAACCGAAGCACCGCACACAACGCGCATGACCCGAAGCCAGACAGCTATAAGTAGTCGCATCGCACGAACGAGCTCTCAGTATGCGTCTAACGGTTGACCCGCACGGACGCATATATCTCTTGAGAATGGCGAATGTTAGTTCGCCGAAACGTCGAGAATCCGGTTCTTTTCAGAGCCAACCCTCAGCATCAACGCGGAATCCCCGAGAAAACAATACAACACAGGTATCTATCCGCGAAAACCTCAAATACAACATATATATATATATATATATATATATATATATATATATATATATACAGGGTGGTGCACATAAAGTGTTACAGAGCAATAACAGTCAAACTATTGATTATATTCAAAAAAAGTTTTAGACAAATGTTTTAGGGATCGAGAGGGCCGTCATACTGGACCACTATATTTTTTTATCGGTGGAGGCGCTGAAGCTACGTCAAGGTCACCTCTACTTTTTTAAATGGAATCATGTATTTTTTTTTCGATAATATTATTGCCGATTTTAAGACGAATTCAACGACCTGCAACATAAGGTCAAAGGAACGAATGAAAAAGGCCCATAAGAATTAAAAAGGCACATAAAGAGTTACAGAGCAATAACAGACAATTTATTAATAATATCCAAAAATCTTTCATATTAAAGTTTAAGTGTTCGAGAAGGCAGTCATACTGGGCCACACTATTTTTTTATCGGTGGAGGCGGTGAAGCTACGTCAAGGTCAACTCCACTTTTTTAAATGGAATCATGTATTTCTTTTCGATAATATTATTGCCGCTTTTAAGACGAATTCAACGACCTGCAACACAAGGTCATTCTAGTCATACAAAGTATGAAAATAGTCGAAAATATCGAAAAATATCGGAATAATCACTTTCAAAGGATCGGCTAACCTTGGTTTTCTGTTGACATATCGGTTAGTCACGGTTTACCTTCTAATGTGAGAACATTGAATCGCGAAAATGAACGAATTTTAAGAACCTTTTGATATGTTGATGGTGTTAGGCCCGAGATTTGTATGCGGCTCGTTATCCGGATAGGCGACAAAAATCGCACATGGCTTTTAAGCGTTTAGCTGACAATTTCTGCGCTTCGGTACAGTGAAACAAGCACGAGTGAAACGTCCACCGATTACTAATGAACATAATGTTGCTGCTATGTTAGCTTTTGTTGCACTAAATCCACATTCGAGCAGCAAGCAAATGGAAAGGGAGAGTGGAATTAGTCGGCGATCTGTGTTAAGGATCTTGCATAAACACAAGTTCCATCCGTATCGTATGTCATTACACCAGGAATTGTACGGCAATGGCTTCCTAAATCGCGTTAATTTCGGTAATTGGATTCGTAGAAAAATGCGCACAGATGTTTCATTTTTGAGTCACATGCTTTTTTCTGACGAATCTAACTTCAGAAATACGGGAAATGTGAATAGGCATAACATGCATTACTGGGCAAATGAGAATCCTCGATGGATGACCATTGTACCATTGTACCATGTACAGCTGTACCATTTCAACATCCGTGGTCCGTTAATTGTTGGTGCGGCATTGTCAGCGAGTATGTCATTGGTCCATATTTCTTTTAAGGTTGCTTGACTGGGCAAGTTTACGCAAACTTTCTGCGAAACGTCCTGCCTGAATTACTAGAAGACGTGCCCTTGTATGTTCGCATGAACATGTGGATGCAACACGACGGTGCACCACCACCCCATTATGCTCTGTATTCAAGACAAGTGATGAATGAGATTTTTGGCGAAAAGTGGATAGGACGAGGCGGTCCTGTAGCTTGGCCACCTCGTTCGCCAGATCTAACATCACCCGATTACTTTTTATGGGGGTTTATCAAAGATCGCGTAATGGCGGTAGCACCTACCACGCCTGATGACATGAAGGAAAGAATCCGCCGAGCTTGTACCGAAATTGCACCACAAATGTTGGCTGAAGTGTTCTCACATTAGTAGGTAAAGCGTGACTAACTGATATGTCAACAGAAAACCAAGGTTAGTCGATCCTTTGAAAGTGATTATTCCGATATTTTTCGATATTTTCGACTATTTTCATACTTTGCATGACTATAATGACCTTGTGTTGCAGGTCGTTGAATTCGTCTTAAAATCGGCAATAATATTATCGAAAAGAAATACATGATTCCATTTAAAAAAGTGGAGTTGACCTTGACGTAGCTTCAGCGCCTCCACCGATAAAAAAATAGTGTGGCGCAGTATGACTGACGCCTTCTCGAACACTTTAAACTTTAATATGAAACATTTTTGGATATTATTAATAAATTGTGTGTTATTGCACTGTAACACTTTATGTGCCTTTTTAATTCTTATGTGCCTTTTTCATTCGTTGCTTTGACCTTGTGTTGCAGGTCGTTGAATTCGTCTTAAAATCGGCAATAATATTATCGAAAAAAAAATACATGACTCCATTTAAAAAGTGGAGGTGACCTTGACGTAGCTTCAGCGCCTCCACCGATAAAAAAATTGAGTGGGTCCAGTATGACGGCCCTCTCGATCCCTAAAACATTTGTCTGAAACTTTTTTGAATATAATCAATAGTTTGACTGTTATTGCTCTGTAACACTTTATGTGTAACACCCTGTATGTATATATATATATATATATATATATATATATATATATATATATAATATATTGTAAAGAGACTTTAGGATTTTGTGTGCGAGTGCACAAGATGTAGTTCATACATAAAATAAGGATAGGATTAATATCTAACATATAAAGATCACGATCTAATGGTGTCTAACAATAGTATGGAAAATCTTCAGTCACTTTTGGCACTGTGCAAATCAAGCGACCATGAAACGGTCAAGAACTATAGTGTCAGGGGCTGACGGCCCGCTGTATTAAAAACTAACTAAACAGTGACTAAAGACTGGATGTTAACTATCCAGTTGGTAGAATATCTCAGTAAGTCCGATTCCATTGATATGTGGGCCAAAGGTTCTATGCTTGAGGATTCGGAGATGTTGGTAGATGCAGAGCTAGACAAACCAGACAAATGGTTTTGTGTCAGAATTTTGCACACGTTTCTATTGCACTCAGGATCAATGTTTATTGACAACTCGGAGCATTGTGCATGCAAAGTATGCGTGAATCCAACACAGTTTATCTAAACCGAAGTGGGAATTAGCAAAATTAAGAACCAGATCCTATGTGGAGCACGGATATTTTTCGAGCCGGTAGATTCGCAGTAGGTGACAACCCGTGCTCCACATAGGACATGCCTTCTAATTTTGCTAATTCCCCCCTATAGATTACTTTAGATACACTGTGTTGGAATCCATGTGCTGCACCATTCTACAGTGTTAAAATTTTTGAAAAAACATGGGCATAGATCTCATAAATTACAAAAAAATCAAACAATTTATCCGTACGACCAAATTAAACGCATGGAATTTTGGGAAGAGATGATTGAGAGGTTGAATCATGATGAAAACTTTTTATATAACTTATTATTTACTGATGAATCCACGTTCCCTATCAATGGTCAACACAACCCCTCAGTCGCTCGTTGTTGGTCGAGAAATAATCCTAGCCTACATTACAACTGTTGCACACAATATCCACAAAAATTGAACACGTGGAGTGGCATATTAGGCAATCACGTTATTGGCCGTATTTCATCCAAGGAAATTTAAACGGTGAAAAATATCTGAATCTCCTTCGTAATCAAATAATACCTAGTTTACGCCAAATACCGGGAAATAGAATAGACACGATTTGTTATCAACGCGATGGTTGTCCGGCTCATAATGCTTTAGTATAGTACAAGAATATTTACAAGGTACTTTTCCGAATGTAATTATAGCTACAAATGACACAATCAAATGACCTCCAGGTTCGCCAAATTTGACACCCCTAGATTTTTATGTATGGGGTTACATTAAATCAAATATTTACGGTTATTGAGGAAAATAGAGCAGCTACCCTAAACGCATTACAGGAAAAAATTGAAGATCCTTTTACTACAATATCTCCTGAAATGCTTCACAGCCTAAGAATGGGATTTTATAATCGTCTAGGTTATTGTTCAGCAGAACAAGGAAATTTATTTTTAATAAATAATTCGAATTAGGGAAATTTGTTGTTATTTGTTGTGAATTAAATTGAAGTTGTTTGTTTAACTTTGAACCACTAATTTGCGCTAAAAGTTATAAAATTGTATGTATGAGTTCGAATAAAACCCAAGAAGGCGTCTAGTTTAAAACCATAGCGGTCTCTTTAATAGGGAATATGCATGAAATTTAAATTTGGTTCAAATAATTTTTTTCCGTATCTTTATTTGAACTAAATCATTATTTTGGTAAGTGCAAAATTAAAGGAGGGAAATTCAAATTTGTAAAACGCAACACAATTGGTTAAAGCGAAAGTGACGTAACATACCATATAAACAAGTCCATATTTTTTACATTTGTAACAAACGTCAAAAACATCAAGTTAAAAATGAAAACAGCTGTAGTAAACAATGGACAGAACTGTCAGTGTTAATTGACGTCATCAAGAGACCGCGCGAAAATGGCGGCGTTTAAACAGCACAAATTTTTTCTCAATATTAAATATTTTTTTAAATTTAATTACAGCATTTTTAAGCAGTATTTATATTTTTTGCTATGTTATAATGGTGTAAACAGTGAATTAAAAATATTTAAAAAAGCATGCATACTCCCTATTGTCGTACTGCTTTCGTAAAACACTGTCGTACTGTTTTCGATTCACCATTTTTGAAATGTGTTTTGACAATAATTATACGTTGTTCGTTTGAAAACTTTTTCGTATTTTTAAATCTCATGGTCTGTACGTAACTGCCAAAAAAATCACCGTACAACTCGTAGAAAAATGAATGTGAAATCCGTACCAAGTATTGATAAAATATGTATAGCTAATGCCTTTTTACATTTTTATGATACTTGTAATAGAATGTATATAATTCATACTGGGGAAACGAGAAACAAGTCTTTAACTTTGACTAAAACTTCTAATCTATGGGCCACAAAAATTCGCTTTTTACAGCTTTTATATTATTTAATTGAAACTACCGAATGATAAAAAAAAAATGATTGGTAGCAAAATAAATGAGAAAAAAAAAATTGAATTAAATCTTGGTAACACTCAACAAGCTTCAGGTAGAATTTTATATTGGGCGCTAGGAGCGTGTTGTACTTAATTGGGTATGAATGTTATATGTGTGTTTATGTTGATTATGTATTAATAAGTTTTGTAAATTAATAAGAATTAATTATTAAGATTAAGTAATAAGTGTTTTGAAGTTTATGCTGATTTCATATGAAATAGTTTTAAAATTCCCAATGTGTGGAAACTTGTTTCTATGAGAAGATAGAGGATGAGAAGATAGAAACCCTTCTACAGATATTAGATCATGTACTTTGTGTATTTTGCTGGATATGAATAAATACGTAAATAAATATTGGAAGTTGCCATGAACGTCAGTTGAGTAACAATTTATATGTTACAGAATTTAAAACAAAAATATTTTATTTCACTCACAATCGGTTGGTAATCTGTGCATTTGTTCCTACCCCTCACAACAGCCAGGAAAAGACTATTTGTTTACTTCCTTTCCCGGCTAGCCAGGAATGATTTTTCTCTCATAGCATGTGTTACTGTCATTTTGATAAATCAATACATAATTCTATTACGTCTTCAATAGCTTTTGTCTGCAGCTCCTCGCAGTTCTGGTGGAGTACATCCAAATACACTGTTTGACATATTATTTGTAAACATATAAAGACAATTATTAAAAATCCTACAACTATGAAAACAATTGCCTGTCTGTTTCATGTTCAAGATTCATTATCATCATCATATTCCCAAGCCATATACCCTAGCAACAATCTCACATATATCTTTTAAATAATTTTCGGGTACGGTTTTCGTTAGAACTGGATTCGTAATTGACGACATGTCTGAAGGTAATTAAAAATATTAAATTTAATTAAATATTAAAAATTTAAAAAAATATCTAAATAGGTTGCTCACCAAGTGGAACAATAAAATTTGTTGAGAATGAATCAGTCTATGAACTCGCTTATTTTAACTGACACTCGCCACCGCCCACTAAATTCAAACCATAAAGAAAGTAACAAAATCTTGAAAACTGTATATATTCAACCCTCATCAACTATTCCAACTTTAGCACCTATTCCACCCTCATCCACTATTCAATCCACAACTATTCCATTAAAAAGACAATCCGCATGTTCTAGTTTATATTATTATTTATAATTTATTTAATAACCATTTTATAATAACATTATTTTAAAGGATTATATATTATTTATGGCTCTGTACTTTTACTTATTATTGTCATCTATTGCAAATTAACAAGTAGGACCTTATTAAACAAAAATATATTTTTGTAAACGTGCAAAAATTGCAATTTTTGTTTACAAAGGAAAAACTTGCTATAGATTAAGCAATATCTTTATATACCATCAATAAGATTAAGAGAACAAGTTAACAGATACCATTAATAACTTTAAGAAATTGATTAAAAACATCCATGGTAAAATTGGAAAGCGATAAATTTAAATTAAACTTGGTGGATAGACAAGAATCGAAATTTTATGATAGAATATGCCCTTGTTTTACCAATTTATGTACAGCGATTCTGTTTGGTAAATGTTAGCGATTTGTAGCATCTCCCTGATGTCTTGACCTTGGAGATGAAAACTAAAAACATATCGGATGCAGAGCGAGCATAATCAGTACGAATAAGGTGAGTTTGAACACAATTTTGAACGTTTTTAGTTATTGGCAAGCGATTGTCGTGTCTGGATGAATTTTCACTCTCATTGGAGCGTTGCGTTGCCTTGCGTGAAAGATTCGGGACTTACCCCTGCACCTAGGGGTTTATCGCTGGAAAGATGAATATCTCACAAAATCCCAAAAAACAATTGTAAACTATGCGGATAGCCACACATTTATTTTTTTATGTCTAGTCTTGTTTACTCTTCTCTAATCTTGTTTATGTTTGTCTAGCCTTGTCTAGTCTTATCCAGTCTTCTCCAGTCTTGTCCAGTCTTGTCTAGTCTTGTCGAGTCTTGTCCAGTCTTTTCCAGTCTTGTCTAGTCTTGTCTTCTTCTTGTCTTTATCTAGTCTTGTCTCTTTCTTGTTTTATCTATGTAGTCTACTAGATTAACCCCTTAACATACAATGACGTCTCTAAGACGTCATGTTTATGTGATAAGATCACATGTATGGACACGTCAACGCGAATTTTATTCGTATGTCAAGGGGTTAAAATGTAGTTAATTTAATGAATTCTCTACAATGCTAACTGAATTGGACTAAATGTATTAGATTGAACTATCCATGGTCCACTTAATTATTATAAGTTAGTAGTCTAATTCAAAGCTAAAAATATATTCAAAATGAAGTTTTTGCAACTTAAAGTTGTCGCAATACAAAGCCGCAACATACAGTTGTCGCAATATGAAGTGGTTTCAACATGAAGTTGTCGCAACAGGAAGTGGTTTCAACAGGAAGTTGTCGCAACATGAAGTTGTTTCAACGTTAATTTGAAAATGAAATGTGGATTGGAGGTGAAAAAATCTAGTTGAAACTAGATAGATTGTTTCAATCTATAGTCCATTTTTTTTAAAATGCAGTAACTAGAAACCTGATTTACACTATGACAAGTGTTCAATCTAGTTACAAAATTTGGCGCTAAATTCAAATATAGTTACTTGAATATAAAATTGGTAATTTATTAATGGTTTCATTGAATATCTTATTATTATTGATTAAATACTCCAAATGGAAACAATAGTAATAAAATACAAACAAAAAAATGGAGAAAAACGCAAAAAATCTAAATGATACAAACAGATCAGATGACAATTGTAAATTGACACGGCAGCCATTGACAATTAATAGCTGCAAATGTATGTGAAAATAAAGAGAGAAAAGAGGTTGAGATGGAGGGGTAAATATCGTGGGTGTGCACTTCTCCTCGATTTAAGCCAATCAGAGAACAAGGTCAAATAAGCCCTATCTTCCCTGTACTGTATTCTTAAAAAAATGGACTATAGTCGGTTCAACATGAAATTGTTGCAATATGAAGTTATCGCAATTCGAAGTTTCAACTTGAATTTGTTTCAGACAAGATAAGATTAGATAAACAAGTTTAGACGGTAAAGACTAGATGGACAAGACTAGACAGACAAGACTGGATAGACAAGACTAGACGCTCAAGACTCTACAGACAAGACTAGACTTGCAAATTATTTTGTCGTTTTCGTTCAATTTTGACATAAAAAGACAGAATTTGGCAAAGTGTGTCCACTCAAATCAACAAAAAAACAGATTTTGCTTAGAATAGAGGTTTTGATTTTTGAAAATTTGTCCATTTTTGAAAATTATTTTGACGTTTTCGTCCAATTTTGACACAAAACAAAAGAATTTTGAAAGGTTTGTTCATTCAAATTAACAAAAAAAAACAAATTTTGTTTCGTATAAAGATTTTGGTTTTAGAAAATTTGGCAATATTGCTAATTATTTTGATATTTTCATCCAATTTTGACATAAAGCAAATGAATTTTGCAAAATTTGTCCACTCACACCAACAAAAAAACAAATTTTGCTTCGAATAGAGATTTTGGTTTTTGAAAATTTGGCAATTTTTGCAAATTATTTTGTAGTTTTCGGTCAATTTTGACATAAAACAAAAGAATTTTGCAAAGTTTGTCCCCTCAAATCAACAAAAAAACAGAATTTGCTTCGAACAGAGATTTTATTTTTATAAAATTTGTAATTTTTTGTTATTTTGACGTTTGGCGTTTTCGTCCAATTTTTACTCAAAATAAAAGAATTTTGGAAGGTTTGTTCATTCAAATCAACAAAAAATACCAAGCTTTAGCTTCTAATAGAGATTTTGGTTTTTGAAAAATTGGCAAATTTTTGCAAATTATTTTGTCGTTTTCGTCCAATTTTGACATAAAACATATGAATTTGGCAAAGTTTGTCTACTCAAATCAACAAAAAACAAAATTTGCTTCGAATTGAGATTTTGGGTTTTTGAAAATTTGGCAATATTTGCAAATTATTGCAATTAATACAAAGTTATAAAAATATTCCGCACGAGCTATAATGTAATATTCGGAATATTGAGTACACAATCACATCAGTTCAAAAAAGTAATTCGCAGCGAAAGGGTTAATAAATGGATTCCAGTTTTTTTTTAATTACAGGTTTTTAAGAAAATTTCACGTTTTTTTTATTCGTAAAATTTGATTAACAGTGTTCACGATCTTGGAAAATTTGCCGAAAATTGAGAAAACTTTGTTAGATTTCGTGGGAACGTGTCACGCCATAACTTCGATGAAAATTTGCTAAATTCGGGGAAATTTGTAGAAAATTATCGGGAAATAAAAAAATATAAATTAACTGTTTTCTTTTTAATTCAACAAATTCGAAAACAATTTCTGAAAACTAATGACAATTTTAAGTAACACGTTATAATCTTAAATAAAAAAAAGTTGAGAATCTAAAATAGCATACAATAAATAGGCTTCTAATAAGATTGGTTGCTAAATGTAAATTGAACTCGCATTTACCAAAAAAAGATGGAAAATGTGTACATATACCGGTAAACGTGAACATTTTACGTGCTTGTAACATAATTTCTTTATATAAAAACAGTTAAAGAAGATTTGTAAATTTTATTAAAAAATGATAAAAATAATGTAATTTACTTATTAGTAGCATCAACTCAAAAGTTTCCTACTCTTGTATTACATTTAGTGACAATTTTTTTACACAATTCTATTCTATTGGCTTTGGCCTAATAAAAGCATACGGGAGGAACTCAATACTCATGTATTAGAATTACCACATTTATCCATGTAACTGTGGTACGGTCCAAGGAACCAAGACTGATTTAATGAGCCTTTCGCCTTAATTCGGCTTGTACTGAGACATGCATGGCTTAATCTTTGAGACAAGCATATGACTACTAGCCGGATCAACCAGGGAGTTGTTTCTGCTTCGCGTGAATTAACACACGACTGCTGCACTTATATTTTATTTATATTTAATTCTATTGATAATATCTGCAATCGCTTTCCATATTCTGCATTTTATTTGCTTCTATATTTTGTTTCCACGTATATACACTTGAAAGAGATTTTTGGCTTAAATAAGTTGTATGAATGGCAATAAAATGTTTATAATTAAAAAGATAATTTATTGTATGTATTGAAAATTATAAAACTTTATAACAGTATATTTACTCTTAATCTTGTTTTTGTTTTAAAGAATTAAATAAAAATGTAAAACATACCTTATGTACGTAATTCATATATTTGTATATATGCTTCTGTGAGTATAATCATTTGTGGTAGAATATCAATTACATGTAGATCTTGCATTTCAAACCAGTTTCCTGTACCTTTTTGTAAAATGTGCACTGTATAATACCTTTGGTTTGTTCTGATTAATATTCGCGGTTAAAACATAAATTGTGCGTTTATGTTTTTCGGTAAACTATGACGAAAACTTAAAATTCTCTATAGAGATTGAGAATGATTAGATTTAATACTATTTCTTGATTTATTATTAACCAGATCGTATGATGGAACTTCTTTTCCTCGCATCTCTCACACACACAAAATGCTAGTTTGAGATCATTTGCCCAAAAAAATATTAAAATCAGCCATTCCAGCTTACAAAAGAATTTTTCGAGATTACAATTGACTGCTATTAAAAATTATTACAATATTACAATTACTACTACAATACTATTACTATAATATTTCGCATAATATTTCACAGTTTCTTGAAATCGTTGAACAATTATTTTATTCTAGTTTATCTCACATAAGTAATTTGTAAATTTTAATTTTATTTTTAGGTTATGCTTTTCATTTTTAATCAATTTGTACAACCTTTTTGCTTAATATAATAAACAGACCATCTCGCATTGACGCGCGAAAACAATTCCGCCTGGAGCGCATAAAACACCACGTCTCAAGTTTTCAAAATGTATTTTGCATATCATTCGCTTGACTAACAATTTATGTTAGCCGCGCATTGGCCTGTTTAATCGAGTTTTCCAAATGTTATTTTCTTAATTTTTCAATATAGTAATAATTACTTAATAGCTTAATATCAAGTTATTAATATTATTCATCTTAAATGAATTTTATAAGTTTCAACATTTCAACAATTCCTACGCATTTTAATCTTTTTTAACAATGGTTACAATCTTGCTAAAAACACTATTACTTGTGGTAAGTTGTAAAAAGATTTTATGTTCCACATTTAAGTAACCTACTTTTCCTTTTCTTTTTCTTTGTAACCTGATAATGGCGAAATTGTTGAATTAAATTTTAAATCGCCGAAACCAATAGCTAGAATCAAATTGAACCAGTTCGATCTTTCATTGTCCTCTCGTCTATATATGGTCCTATCGTAAAATTACATGCATCATGAACAAAAATAATCTCGAATTTACTCCTCTGGAGTCTCTATCAAACTTTTCATTTTCACAACAGCATTTAAAACGTCCTTTAATGCATTCGGTGCTCGTTTAACCACAAGCGCGTAGCGATGCGGACAGCAATGAGATCCTTGTTTTAATTTATTGACTCGCAGAACCCTCAGTGAGGTGCTGCGAAACCCCGGGGTTCCGTCGAACAGTTTAAAGATCATTGATGTGAGATGTGTTGGTTTGTTTTCTGATTCTGGTCCTGAAAAGAACCGGATTCTCGACATTTCGGCGAACTAACATTCGCCATTTTCAAGAGATATATGCGTGCGTGCGGGTTTAACCGCAAGTTTAAGTTTTGCGTCTTGCGCTTAAACCCCCTTAAAATCATAAGTTTGTGAGGATTTTTTTAAATTAATTTTCTTTCAAGCGATTGAATCGCTGTTTATTAAAAATAGAAAAGCAAAAATATTCGAAACATAATATTTTTAATTGTTCCAAAACAATCCAAAAAATATCCATATAAAGTAACTTTTTTCTCAGATTATTGTGGTAAGGGAAATAAATTCGGAACATACGTGTTTGCTATTTATGGATTTTTAGATATTTATTAATATATACAAAATAACACCTAGGTACAGTAAAACCAACAATATTATTGTTTATTGTGTTTTAAATTATTATGTAAATAGAATAGGAAACTAAGTTTATTAATTTGTATCACATGGAATCCATCGGACAAAGAAATTACGCAAACTGATTTCTGTAAGAAAACGTAAAATGTATCTCAGATATCAAAGTAAATTATATTGCAAGAGAATATTTATTTTTGGACATAGACATTTAATGATGACGTATCCCGACCAAATACTAATATCAACTCAATGATACGTCTTGATGAAATCTTTCAGATTTTATTAAAACTAGTAATTACTAATATAACCATTTTATCCTATTAACTAAATGATAGCAATTTAGATTCTCCAATATAATAATATGAAATTTAATTGCGTGAATAGTTTTGAAATTAATTACAAACTAAAGACCGTAATGTTTTTAGTCATAGCCGTTTTAGCGTAAGAATTTATTATTATTTAAAATATTTCAATCAGAATCTCGCTAGACTACCTGTGTGTATTACTTTGACATTAACTACAACAATCAATTTGATTTATTTAATATTTTACTAGTTAATATGGTAGAGATAATCAAATATACAGGGTGTTTACATACTGGGTCTTGTGATTCTATTTTTAAGGGGTGATTAAACATTTTAAAAAAAGGTCATAAAATTGTCTTAACAAAAGTTGCATAATAAGAGATATATTACTGTTTTTAATATTGACTTTTTAAGTGGCGATTAAGCATATTAATTAAAACGTTATTTTGCTTTTCATGGAATCCACTTTATACTAGTTCTTCGAAGTGGTATTGTTGAACGCAAAGTCTCAGTCGACTTATACATGAATTTGCATAATTTACTAGGCTCTGGCCTTACTGTCGAATTGTCGCTGCAGCTACCTAAAGTCGGTTACGAAGATCATCTAAATCAATTATTTCGTTGGTATATACCAGGGCTGTCCAACCAGGCGATCGCGATCTACCGGTCGATCGAAGCGTGATTTTGAGTCGATCTTTAGTTTTCTCACGTTTCTATGTAAATTACTTAAAAATACATTTCGATAAATATGCAATAACAATTAAAACACGCTTCTCGCACACTTAATACACACTATGATATGGAAGCTGTCTTTAAAATAATCAATTCTATACGTGGCAGTGCCCTACAGAAACGTTTTGATTAGAAAATGAGGATAATGATAACGAACTTTTGCTGCACACTGGCTCATTAGAAGTCGATTTCTCTTGCGGTTTCTAGAGTTATTAGAAGACGTAAAAAGTTTGCTCTCTGAAAGAGGTGACATTTACACACAGTTAACAAACACAGAGTGGTTATTTGTTATGCTATTCTTGGTAGACTTTAGTTTAAAACTAAACGATTTAAATCTTGAACTACTGGGTAAAGGCAGAAATGTATTAGAACTGATAAGCTCGATAAGAGCTTTTCAGCAACTTGTTATACTGATGAATGCGAATTTAAAAGATAAAAAATTGAAGTATTTTCCAAGCATTGGAAAATATTTTCAGACATATCCTGACCCTGCTCAATTCAACCCTAACAAAAAGATTCTCGAAATTGAAGTTGTTGAACAACAATTTCAGACAAGATTTTGGTAAGATTGAAAATATTGCACTATTTTTGAAACGAAGTTCCGTTAGGGAGTTCTCGGTATGAGTGATTCAGCAGAAAACGTTACGTTACGTTATATGCCTATCTCTTTCTCTCAGTGTATATTTCTATACTGCTCGCTCTCTTTCTTTCTCTTTCTCTCAGTGTGCATTTCTATAATGCGTGCTCTCTCTGTTTCTTTCGCTGAGTGACAGACGAGCGTGGTCGGTTTATAGCCTTAAAACTAAACGAGAAAAAAAAAACGTTCAAACGTATTTTTGTGTCTTGTCGTTTAAAGGTCGATTCCCATATACGCGACACTCAGCTACGCGACGTCGTGCGACATCGCCTGTTAACTAATGATTACATGATTACATGGTTTACTAATGATTACATGGTTTTAAATGGGCACGTCACTTAATGGGCCATAGTGAGAACGTGCCCGTTTAAAACAATGTAATCATTATTTGACAGACGCTGTCGCATGATACGAGAATCGGCCTTTAATTCATACGAGAGTTTTCATATTGTTTATAGCAGGGGTTCCCAAAGGCCAATTTAATATTACTGAATTTTTTGGAGGGCCAAAAAAAACGGAATAAAATCAAAACAAAAACCATTTTTTTTTTAAAATACATTTAACTATTTCTAATTTTTTTTATTAGCATAGAAAAAGTTTTTTCGCAAATATATGTGCTCTCAAATAATGGAAACATTTGTTGAGCATGTTTTCGTATTTCGGATAATTGAGCGGGTTTTTTTGAAAGTGGTATAAGTCCACTTTAAAAAAAAACTAAGTTAACGGTAATTTTAATGAGCTAAGAGACACCTTCTCTCTATAGTTATTATTATTATTAAATCATTTATTGTCCTCCATACAAAGAAATATACAATCTGTTTAATTACAAATTAAAAATATTACACATTAAATACATATGTTCAAAAATGTAACTGTAAATGAATGGAGAACAAAAGCACTTATTCAAGAAATTAACTAGAATTTCTCAATCTTCCATAAGCCCTTTTAGTAATCTTTAGGTAAACCTTACATCGACTAACATAGGAAAAATAAGTAGACGAATATAAACGTTCATTTTTCTAAATGCTCACTCTATTTTGGACCCTGTATTCTTTGCCTTTTAAAATAATTTTTATACCGTTCAACGCTCGCTAGTCTTAACTCCATTGGTAGATTGTTAATGATGGACGTTATTTGGTAAGTGTACGAAGTTTTAAACTTTGAGGTATGGTGTATAGGTGGAGTCAGCAAGCCCTTATTAAGCATATTAATTGTATGAACGCTCGTTCTGAAGGTTATTTTGTGGTACAGATACCTGGGTAATTTGCAGTATAGGATTTTTTTAAAAAGACAAAGAAATTTCCGAAGTTTTTCCATATTAATCCATTTGCATCGAATTTCCGTGGATATTTTTTGGCGAGGTCTTAGGCCATGTACAAATCTGATACACCTATTTTGTGCTCGTTGTATTCTGGCGCGGTCTGCATTATTAATGAAACTAGTATACACCGATTCAGGACAACTAAGCATTGACAAAACATAGGCAATCACTAGTTTCCTTTTTAAGTTTAAAGATAAGACACGCCTACAAGAATGCAACACTTTAAATTTTAAATAAACACTCTTTAAAAGTGTTGATACATGTGATGAAAATTTTAATCTGTCATCAATTAATAGTCCGAGATTTTTTGCTTCATTTGTTATGTTCTGGCGCTGATCATGCATAGTAATTGTCAGTTTTTCCTTAATAGCCACTTGTTTCCTTTTTGAGGCAAATACCATGATTTTAGTCTTGCTCGGGTTGATCGTGAGGGAATGTCCAGCGGAGAATGCTATACTTCTCAGGTCATCATTTATTAATCGTTCAGCGAGTTCAAGCTTATCAGAAGGGAAAGTATATATTAACTGTGAGTCGTCAGCATACTGATGATGAAGACCATTCTTTATTGTTGCTCCAATATTTATAGTGTATAGAGTAAAGAGTAATGGTCCCAACACAGAACCCTGTGGCACACCACCATTTACAACTATACTTTCCGAGATATCATTTTGTTTACCTAACCTAACCCTTTGACTTCTGCCCCGCAAGAAACTAGCAAAAAACTTTATAGTGTTTTTGGACATTCCTATATAGTGCAAAATACTAAGAAGCATACGATGATTGACCGTATCAAAGGCTTTGCTGAAGTCCACTAGTACTAGTACAGCTACATTGTGGCTATCAAGCGCCCTTGCTATTTCAACAACTATGTCCATTAGTATTGTAGTGGAGCTATGACCTTTTCTAAAACCGGATTGAGTCGCCGGAAAGATTTTATTTACTTCAAGAAACTTCCTAACTTGCAGGTCCACCACTTTTTCAAGGATTTTGGAAATGGTTGGCAAAATAGAAATGGGCCTTAGATCAGTAATTAAGTTAGGGCATGCGTTTTTGGCAATTGGGTGGACATATGCGTGTTTCCATGCATCCGGAAATACGCTGTCTAGTAAGCAACTGTAAACTATATGAGTAATAATTGGAAGTATCTGAGGCAACCACAATTTTATCATGTTGATATTTATTCCATCAGAGCCCATAGCACTAGATTTTATATTAAGAATTATTTTGTGAATATCAGTTTCAGTTACTGGCTTTAGGTTCAATAAATCTGAGATTTCCCTTATGAAAGAATATTGATGACTTAGAAGAGTATTTTCATCAACTTCTTGAGCGAGTTGGTTAGCAGACCCTACAAAATAGTTGTTTAGATCATTGACACTACCCAGTGATTCTGGCAGGCCTGGTTTAGTTTTTGGGCAGGTAGTGTTCATGTTTTTTAAACCTTGCCAAATAATCTTTTCATCAACAAAAGTTGTGATAGTTTCCAAATACGCTCTTTTTTCTTCTCGCGTGGTAATTCTTGCAAGTTTTTGCAAATCCTTGAAACATTTTCTCACAGAAATACACCCAGTCTTATTATATTTAGAATGTGCGTCATTCTTCATCTTATAAATCTTTTTTAAATTTGGTGTAAGCCAAGGTTTTTTTGGCTTATTGATTATTAATTGTTTAATAGGTGCATGGTGATCAAACAGAAATATTATTCTTTCAGTAAAGATTTTTATTTTAGCGTTTATATCCGGTACTATATAGATATCATCTAGTCTTAAAGCTGACAAGTCCATTTTAAATTGATTCATGTTAATTTTGCTGAGTATATGCCTCATATATGTTGTTTTCGCCACGATAGTATCACTATATCAGCTTACAATCTACCAAACACTGATCCGACATATTTACGTCTCTTACGTAGCCACTTTTCACAATATTGTGATCATTAACGAAAATAAAGTCAATTAGGGACGAGCTTGTGTGACTAATTCTCGTCGGTGAAATTCTGATCACTGATTGTTCACTGATCACTGATTATTTGGTGAAAACCACATGCATCAATCATGTTATTGAACTCCATTACCTTATTATTTGTGAGCCGTGAAATGTCAATATTAAAATCTCACATACACAAGATGTTGTCATTTTGCATCTTCAATCCTATTAGTAGATATTCAAATTCATTAATGGAGTCCGTAATTCTACCACCAGGTGGTCTGTATACAGCACCCACAATAAGTGAACTATTACCCTTTCCAACCCTTATCTATAAAGATTCACAACATTCTCCACCTTTCTTAACAATATTACACGCACAGAGTAATAGCTACAAGCACACAGAGTAATAGCTACAAGAATTGCAACTCCACCACCTCGTCTGCCATCCTGTCTGTCATGCCTATATAAGTTATATCCATCGAATTGCAGCACATCGTCAGGTATTCTATGAGATAACCAGGTTTCTGTAAGACATATTATTTCGTATCTCTCGCTGTTAATTAGGCATTTAAAGTTGCTTAAATTCGCACAGAGTGAGCGTATGTTTGAAGACCATGATGAAGACTATGACGAAGACCATTCTTTATTGTTGCTCCAATATTTATAATGTATAGAGTAAACAGTAATGGTCCCAACATAGAACCCTGTGGCACACCACCATTTACAACTATACTTTCCGATATATCATTTTGTAAAGTAACCCTTTGACTTCTGCCCCGCAAGAAAAAAACTTTATAGTGTTTTTGGACATTCCTATATAGTGTAAAATACTAAGAAGCATACGATGATTGACCGTATCAAATGTACAACATTAATTAGTTTGAAATTTTTAGTTCTTTTCACTTTAACAATATTAATACACTACAACAATATAACAAAGAGATCACGAACCTAATAATAGGATAGGTTATCCAGATCATTCTCGCTTCTTATTCTGATAGGGTCTGTAGACTCGTCTTTGCGAATATATATACCCCCATCCCGATGCCAAATGAATTTATAATTGAAGTCCCTTAGGGCTCTGGCCTTCCTGAATAGATCCTGGGTCTCACGTGGCAAGTCTTAATTTATATAAATGTTGTTGTCAGCACCAGGAATGCCACAGTGTGTTAATGTTAACTTTCTAAAGGATTTCTTTTTTTTAAGGATTTCATTCCTAGGAGCAACTTCTTTGAAGCTAACTAAGGCTAAATGTCCTTTTTTGGAATTCAGTTTTCCAATGTCTGCAATATCCTGGGAGTTTATGTTAGCATGAATACATTTGCTGATATTCATTATTAAGTTGACACTATCATCCTTTATTCTGAATATCAATAGGGACACCACTAATAATTAAGTTTCTTTTCCGCTTGTTAACCTCAATTTCCATTAATACCGATTTGAGATTGTCAATCTCCTTTTGCATGCAATTTTGATGCTCCTTAGTTTCTTGGAGCATTTCGGTGAGGATGACATTTTTTCTCCTCTCCTCTTCGAATTTTTCATTAATGAATTCCATGAAGGTCTTCACGTCACTCATGTCTGACTTTAGATCAAGAATTAATTGTGTAAAGTCGATGTCCTCCGCATTAAGTGAGATGCTAGTGCGAGGTTTGGATAAGCCGCCAGCATCCTGTAAGTTAGGATTAGCACCACTGCACCCATTGCAGCACCACGATTTCTTGTCTTTCTGCATCAATCTGGCTTCAACCTCGGTTAGGTTGACGCATGTTATATGAAAAGTTTTCTTACAGCTGAGACAGCAAACCTTGAAAGCTGATTTGTTTATTTTACCATGACAAGTATTACACAAGAGTTTATTGGATCCTGCCATACTTCATATTTGAAATGTATATGAGCAAGAAAGAAAAAAGAAAAACAAAACAAGATAAAAGTTCCGGAATAATTACATATACTAAAATAGTTTGGCACGCCTTTCCGGGATGGGGCGGGAGAAATGCGTCAAATCGGGTTTGTAGAATGAAAACGGACGTTTAGAGTGATTCTCGAAAGAAATTTTGCAGGGAGACAGTGGTAAAATGTTTAGAAAACTCCAGACAATTGAGTAATCTTTGAGAAATTGTGGTTCCGCCGAAGGCGGCGTGGGTGCGGCGCGAAAACGAAATTTCCGTTTCTCGGCCGCCAAACGTCCGAATTTGGACCGATCGCGACGCGAATGGTGCTATCTGAAGCGCAGATTTTTTCCGCACAAAACTGTTATCTCAAATTTTCGAGTCTTTGCTGAAAATTTGGAGAAAAGTGCG
Source organism: Phosphuga atrata (assembly GCA_944588485.1). Lineage (NCBI taxonomy): Eukaryota > Metazoa > Arthropoda > Insecta > Coleoptera > Silphidae > Phosphuga > Phosphuga atrata. The sequence goes on from OX155898.1 coordinate 4,787,594, forward strand.
AAAAACCGAAAATCTTCTTCTTCTTTGACGTTCTGTTGCGAGCCGACCGCTGAACAGAACGCCTTCCAGTTTACGGGTCCGGTTTCGTAGGATCTTTCTCTCTGGGTCTTCGTAGAGGCCGTGCGATTTTTTGCAAAAAATGGCCGTGCGGTACATGTTTTTACAAAACCGGACGTTATCGGCTGCCGAATCGGAAGTGGGGGGAATTTCGCTATTTCTTCTAAACCGTTCGATGGAGGTCGACGGTATCTTGCGAACGATGTGTCGATTTTCCGACTAGCGGAAACCACGAGATCGTCACGGCCGATAGTAGCAAACCGGTAGGATGTCAATCCGCAATCGTGATCTACAAAAATACAAATGGCACAACTTCCTGCCCTACAGTGGCAGATCGAGAACAGACTGGACCGTGCCATAGGCTATTCCAAGTTGAAAAAAGTTCGCAACTGGCGAAGTTATTGCAAAAAAATGAAATTCGCATTTTGAGTCCTAGCTAAGAGGCGCATGCGAATTTTTCAGAATCTTTTTTTTTAACTTTGACTTCCTGCAGGTTGCACACTAAATCTCGATAATAACCTTCTTTTAAGGTGTTTAATCACCCATTGAAAATAAAATAACAAGATCGTAAACATCCTGCAATATACATTGCTTACCGCTGCCCGACACTTAATTCAGTTATTTCTTAGCTGTTGGATACAAATATAAATTGCTTATGTATGCCCGACACTTAATTAAGTTGTGTCTTAGGTATTACGATATTTACAGATATTAGCCAAATAAGTTTTGATTGTACCTACAGTTAAGTGTTTCAAGATTTTTTTGTTCTGTGGTGGCTAGTCTAGCCTGTCCTTGTCTAGCTTGTCCGGACTTGTTTAGAATTGACTTGACTTGTCTTGTCTTCTCTCGTCAAGTTTGAAACAGTCTTATTTAGTATCACCTTCTTATGGTATTGTTTTTCTTGTCCAGTATTGCCCAGTCATTTCCAGTATTATCCTTTCTTGTTTAGTTTAGTCTAGTCTCGTCTTATTCAATCTTTCCTAGTCTCTCCAGTAATATTTCGTTCAATTTAAATTGAATTAATACAATGCTTGTTTAAAAAGACTTTAATTTCTATATGTCGAATAGATTTCAGTGAAAATAACTACAAGCACAAACTTGACTGATGCCTATTCATCGACAGACTTAACTGATGCATTTGAAAATGAAAATCACTTAGTTGTTTTACTATTTTTGAGCAAGACCGGACATCATTGAATTTATTTATACTATAATATGATATAATTTAAATGAAAGGGGAAAGGGGTTAGAATTACTGAAACGGGTGGAAAACTGGAAAGAGCAAACAAGTAATGGAGAATGGTAGAATGTAATATGTTTACCAGCTTATTTCGTTGTATTTAATCTATAGGTAAATAAATAAAAAAATAAAAGTGGGTAAAGTAGATAAATAAATAAATTATAGAAGGCTAAGGAAGATATTGCTTTAGTTTTGTTTATCATCTTTTTGTTTATAATCTTGATTATGCAGGAATAGGGAAGATTAGGCAAGATTAGACAGAGCTAGGTTTTTTAACAAGACTAGACAGAACTATAGGGGATTAAACAAGACGAGACAAGACCAAAGAAACCTTAATAATATAAAATTCGATAAGATTCGACCAGGCAAAACCAAAGAACGAGATCGGGTAACACATTATATAAGACAAGGCTTCGACAAATCAAGAATACAAACCTCTTGACTCCTTCGCCCAAGTGCATATTCACTTGGGTTAAATAGAAATATGTGATCTTAAAAGCAATGTTATATGTCTAGTTCTTGTTTAGTGCTGAAAGTGGACTGTGGACTAGTAAATAGCATTCAAATATCTGTTGGGTTTCAACATGAGATTTGTTTTGTAGTCTTAGAAAGACTTAATAATATTATAGAGCTACGGAAAGGTTGAATAAAAGCATAAAATTATGAAATTCATTACTTTTATGTAAGTTTCGTTCCATCGCTCTGTAGTATCATATTTAATAACTCAATTACTTGAGAAGAACACATTTTCTTGGCAGACTCAAAATTCATCTTATCTTCAGCCTTCAGATCGGACGATGTTAGGAAATATTAGGCTTGTTAATATTAATATATTTAAGCTATATTCAGCTTTCATAAGTTAGTAAAATTGTATCTATAATTAGTTTGGTTTCGTCCCAATATTCAATTCCAAACAATTTAAATCGCAGCCTAATATATACTGCCGAATTCCTATAACAGCCTAATATATGCTAATCAATATAAGGGTACCAATAAATATATGCTCTACACTACCTAATGCATAGGATCGTTTAAGCATTGTACCATTATAAGTACTTATAGACTCAATTTACGACTAAAAATTTCGAAGGATTCGAATTCGATTCGAAGGATTTCGAAGGGAGTTATATTTGCATATATCACAATAAGTATAAGTAATTTGTAAAAAAATACTTTCAGATAACTTTTTTAAGTTTTTATTGTGATACAGTCTTTTTTAAGTCCTTACTACTTCAAGATGTGGGCGTCACGACGCGTCATATAAAAGGTACCTACAAAGTACCCCAATGGTACCCTGATATATTTTCCTTCTCTATATGAGAAGAGTAAGAATATTTGCTGAAAATTATAATAATAAGTTATACAGATAATAAATATACAGAAAAGCTATCGACGTTTTTCTCCCCTTCTCTATAAAGTAGTAAAATTAAATGATTTTACTGCATATAATTTGCTTACCTCAAATACATAGGTTAAGAATTACCTTTTATTTGTTCTTAATCGTATTTTTAATTTAAATATCTGCGAAAAGGAAAATCTCTAAGAGTTTCTTATTTGTTTAGAATGAATGTGTATATGAGGGTCATGCAACGACAATTACAACTTATAAAAAGTGTCTTCTTCTTCATCCAGGGAAAGTTTACCACACTGTGCTGAATGTAAATGAGCTTATAATTATAGCACATTCACATCTAGAAATATTTTCACATAAATCATTACCAAATTTATATTTTTTATGGATAAGAACGAAAAATGCATGATTGAAGATTTATAACTTGAATTAATTTGAATATAAGGTAAAACTGAATTTAATTATATTCCATTTTCTGTTATATTATCAATATTTCAATTGCATATATTTTAATCTTACACATATTATTATGCCTATTTTAGAACCAAGCTCTTAATAAGATTTATTATTTATTCTGAAACCGGTTCTCACCGGTCGGTGAACAGCTGTAGGTTCCAGAATCGTGTGTCCTCAGCAGACGAAGGGACCCCAAGACGACAGCTTTCTGCATCCGACCTGCCAAAACTCCAGCGGAGTTTTTGCATGCCGGAATGATCCGGAGCCGGAAGTAGCGATGAATGGATTCCCCCCAGAACACCGATGATTAGGACGACCAGCATGACATCATGGCCAGGGTAAAGCGTGCGGAACTCGAAAAGGAGGTCTTGGTATTTGGTCCGTTTTTCCTCCTCTCTCAGGACTATGTTCTGTTCCGCTGAAGCAGAAAACTCGATGACGAACATAGTCCTGGTCTGTTTATTGAGGAGGACAATGTCAGGCTTGTTGGCGCGAATGAGTCTGACCGTCGGGAACGGATAGTTCCAAAAAAATTTCTCGTTCCCGACAACGGACTCAGTTTCTCCCGGCAAGTAAGGTGGCACGGGCTCCTGTCCATCTCATACGAGTGCCTAAGATTGTAATAGAGCACTCGCACTGCCGCGTTATGTCGATGGATGTACGCCGAGACAGCTTTTGTCGGAGAAGCCGACAACAAGTGCATCAGTGTCTCCGGCGCCTTGCGACAAGCCCTGCAGGTGGTATTAGGGACCTGTAAACCCATCACGCGGCGACGATAAACCAAGGCATTGATAACGCCAATTTGACAGGCAGTAATGAATCCCTCGGTCTCAGCTGTGAGCCCCGCTGACCTCAGATAACCGAAGGTCAGCCTTGTCGACAGACCTCTATGTGCCTATAAAAGACACCGTGCATCATATGAATGAACAACATATCCTGTTCGGGGGTCCTAATTTGTGCTCTTAGACGATTCGTCTGCAACTCGGCAATCAACTCGGGGTTGCCACCTCCTCTAATTTCGAATTGGAGGCCAAGTTCTTCAGCGGCCCTGCTTGCCGCCTTGAAAATTGTATATAAGTATTACCTGGTGCAACACCGGACCGACCACCCTCAACAGCTTAACATATAAGAGACGAGTGAATATCTTGTAGCAGGTGTTGAGACAAGTAATCGGCCGGTAGTTGCGCGGGTCGGTAAGTCTCACTTTTTGGGGAGCAGCACAGTGCGCCCTTCGACAACCCAGCTCGGAATACGTTCCCCGGTTAGGCAAGAGTTATAAACTCTGACCAGACGGCGATGGGTGGACGGAAGTTTCTTCCACCACCAGTTGTTAATGCCGTCTGGACCCGGGGCAGCGTAGTTCTTGGCCCCGACAAGTGCTCTTCGGACCTCATCCTCGCTGACTGCCTCGCTCACTTCGACTTGGTTTTGATGCCTTCTACAAAAGGCGTAAATTGTAATTTGTTGTAATCCAAAATTGTAATTTGTTTTTGGTGTTAAAATACACCCAGTAAATTTTGTACCAACCGTCAATATTATGCGCTAAATTGCATTTACAAAAGTTCATGTAGAAATAGTAGTTTTTGATACAAGTGTGTGGAGAAGGGCTTTTGTGCATGAGTTGCCAAGTTTAAAGCACGAGCCGAAAGCGAGTGCTTTGAAAAATTTATTTTAACTACGTCTACGTTTTTTGTTTTTTGGCGAGTTCTTGCCATAGTAACAATACACAGAAATCGTTTAATAATGAAACTCCATTTGATTTTAGACTTTTACACAAGATTTGGATACTTTTACACGCGAATATAATAATGACTTATGTGAAGGATACAATAAATTACTTACTAATATTTTGATTTTGGTGTGCGAGTAGATAAGGATTATTTTTAAACTTTCCAATGTAAAAACAATTTCACACATATTGGCACGCAAAAGAAAATATCGAATTAATAATTTTATTATTTACTTTTATTAATATACAGTGCCCAAAATAATTGAAATTACTTGCAAAAAAAATTAAGAACGTCTGAAAGACGCTCTAAGTAATTGTTTTAATCGACACATAGGGAATTATCAGCATCGCATACTTCCCGAGTAACCGTAATAATTAACTACATCCACCAAAATTAAAGTGAAATTTGCAACCTGAAACTTAAGCACTACACATCAGTCTTACGACCAGAAGCCACGGAGTGTTTTTCCTTGAACCGAAGAGTTCTGGTAGAAAAAATGGAAATCAGAGAGAGATGAATCCTCAGGAAGATCCTAGGCCCGGTAAAGGAAGATGGGGAATTCCGAACGCGGCATAACTCTGAGCTCTACGAACATATTGAGATGCTCTCTGACTGTGCAAGGAAAAGAAGGGTAGCTTTCTATGGCCACGTTGCAAGTCTCTCTCCAAACCGACTAACCAACCGTCTGTTCACCTTCTGGCAAAACAAGAAGGTTCGTACCACTTTGTTGACATAAACCGAAAAGGATATTAAAGAACTGGGAATAACAGATCTCCAAAACAGACAGTCTGTGTGACGCACCCTGAAGGAAGTCCGTGGATTTCCGGAAAAAACCCGAAGGAAAGGTACCCCCTGGACAGAAGAGAGAAAGGAGTTAAACCGGCAGAAGATGCGACAATACTGGGCAAAGATCAAAGCCCAACAGTTGAACAAGCGTGGTCCAAAGTAGGCCCATTCGAAACAAGAAGAAGAAAGTGAAATTTGATTCAAAGAACTAAGTAGGCCTGATCAGATCAATGTACAGACAAAAATGTTTATAACTGACAGTATGACTTAAGTTAAATCAAAATGAATCATCTTAACGAAGTGGAAGTTGTTCCAGTTATAATATTAAATGAAAATGACGAAAGCCTTCGAAAAGCTACAAGAAACTTCAACGTAAACCTGTCTGTTATTCAGTAATAGTAGAACAGGTACTTGCATGTAGATTGTAGATATGGTGGTGACGACTTGTACTGCGACCTTTATAGATCTATTGTACCCCACCCTCCTCCACCAAGTGTTGGTGTACTTACCCATTTAGAGCGCCTCCTCTAATCCTAATTCCTTTAGGAATCTCAGGATCTGGGTGGGATTCAAGACCTACAGCTCCTCTGTGATCAAGCAGTGAGCCCCAAGGTACATCTTCTCTTGCGAACAGATGTATGGGGGTTTCCTCTGCTGAGCCACAGCATCTGCATCCATCATCCTCCTCTAGACCTAGGGCCTTAAGATGTTTCCTAAGTCTGCAGTGTCCCGTCAAGGCTCCTGTCAGAATTCTGAGCTGGTTCCTGCTTAGTTTCAGGCAAGCTTTAGTTCTCTTCTGGTTAAAAGATCCCATTATCACTTTGGATTGCCTTAGCCCTGGAAGTTCTTCCCAGGTTTTCATCCATTTTCCTCTTATTTCTTCATCTAAAATTTTGCGGATGGCGTTCACGCTCATACCGCAAAAGGGTTCCGGACCTATAAAGGGGCTACTTGATCCCTTGTTTGCTAGGTGATCGGCTTCTTCGTTTCCGTCTATACCAGTGTATCCTGGTACCCAGTATAGCGTTACTTTATTATCCCTGCCAAGCTTGTTCAGCTTCCCCACACAGTCCCATACCAGTTTGGATCTGATGGTGTATGAGCTAATGGCCTTGATGGCTGCTTGGCTATCTGACAGGATAGCAATTCGTTTTTTGCGGTAATTCCTGTCGAGGTTAAACTGTGCACATCTTTCGATTGCGTGTACCTCTGCTTGGAAGATACTTGGGGATGTTCTCATGGTTTCGGAGTATCTGGTACGAGGTCCAAACACTCATGCACCAGTGCCTTCCTTTGTCTTCGAACCATCTGTATACCACTTGATGGCATTTTGCTCTATGTGGTATGCTGAGGATTCGTCGCTCCAATCGGCTTTACTACTACACATTGCTGTGTAGTTTTTCTCGAAGTGATATTTGCATACCATTTCGTCTTTTGGTACTTCCGGCCAGGGGATCTTGGCAGCGAGGCTGTTTCGGTCTCTGCTCCCGATTATTTTACCTCTGCCCATTCCTTCCTTGCTGAACCTTACGATCGCCGATCTGGCTTGGTACTTGCATACATGTCAATATACCATGCGCGGTGCCATGTATACCATGCGCATATACTCGCAATAGAGTTTCTACGGCGAAAGACCTATAAATTTCCCTCAGGGCAACGCATGGGGTCACTCTATCAGACCAGACAATTATGCCCGCCATTCACGCTACGGTTTACCGGAGAGGTTACATGTGCAGGTTTGCCTGCGCAGGTCAACCGTACGCAAGAGGTCTATTCCCACACACGCTGCGGTCTACCTCCGCATGCAAACCTGCACAGGTAGACCTCTCCGGTGGACCGTTGTGTGTATGGCGGGCATTAGGAATAAGTTGAAGGAATCAAATTTGAGGGCAAGAAGACCCGTCTGAAAACCCTCTTTGACACGACGCCATAGAATAGCAATGATGAGTTCTGCTTGTGAACATGTCGCATGGCAACTTTGATAATGGAAGTTTGTGCTTTTCACGGATTAATCAAGGTTCCGTATTACTCGTTGAGATGGCCGAGTACGTGTTTAGAGACGCCCAGTAGAACGCTACGCAGCTTCTACTGTCTAGGAAGTCGAAAGATTTGGAGATGGTTGAGTTATGGTTTGGGATGGGATTAGTATCGACAGTGGAACCGACCTTCGCTATAATCGTTAGAAGGAAAAGAATTGGAAAACCTGTTTGGTTTCCTGGGATTTAAAAAAATTATCTTCAGTTTTCTGGAATATTTGGATTTTTTGGGGTACTTAAAAGCCAAAGTTGGTTCCGACAGCACCAACTTAGAACAGGCAATGGGTAACCATGGAATCGGAACGGTAATCGAGAATGGGGAAATCGATAGGTGCTTGGAACACAACATGATAATTGGCGGCACGCTCTTCCCGCATAAGAGGGTACACAAGGAGACTTGGATATCTCCTGACCAGCAGGTTTAAAAATCAACATTGGCAAAACCAAATCGCTTAAAGCCGCCACGAAGAATACACGCCCCTTCCGCATTTATGACGAACAAATAGAGGATGTAGATGAATTCACGTACCTGGAAAGCATAATTACTAATGAGGGCGGCACCACCACCGATGTCTCATACCGAATAAAAAGGGCCAAACAGGCATTTGGTATGCTCAGGCCGGTCTGGACCTCCAGATTGTATTCCACACGAACAAAACTAAGAATATTCAACTCAAATGTGAAATCCGTTCTGCTGTACGGGTGCCAAACATGGAAAATCTCCATATCATTAGTAAATAAGCTTCAGGTATTCATTTTTTCCTCGATTTTCAGGAGAACTATTACTTAGCGGAAACTGTGCTTAGAAAACTGTGAGTAGAGATTCTACACACAACTAGATCAGACCATGAGAAACAGTAGACGTCATTAGAAAATTTGATTTTGGAAGTTTTCCCTTTATTTTGGACCAAATTAAGGAAAGTGAAGCTTTTACTAGATATTCGGAAATATCGTTTCCCTCGATTTTCCCAAAAATTGATGCTTGGATTTTGGGTAACTGAAGAAATTCTTGGAAAATTCTTGATTCTATTTTTTATAACAGCTGAGATCTTGGAACATTTTCGAAAACAAATCGCGAAAATTAGTGTTTGGGCACTGCTGACGGTCGGATTTGATATTTGAATCCTGACCAAGCAAACAAAAAAATCCTGGAAAAGACTCTTTGAAAAACAGAAATTTAGAAAATTATCATTTTCTTTCAAAATTCTGTTATATTGTTATAATTTTGTATTTTGCAGAATGATAATAGTAATTATTCTTCTTCTGGGTAGCACTACAACCCTTGGTGGGTCTTGGCTGCGTTAACGATGTGCCTCCATCAGTCCCGGTCCAACATGGTCTCCTTCCAGTCATATATCTGCATAGTCTGGAGATCTTTTAAAATGTTGTCCTTCCATCTGATTCTCGGCCGCCCCAGCGGTCTCTTTCTGTCTGGATTTCTTTCCCATACTTTTTTTATAGGAGGCGTAGCAAGCACAGCTGGGTTAACTTGACAACTGGCCCCCGGGAAAGCCTGGCATCCTGGTATTGCTCCTCGCATGACTTCAGGGTGCTGGTGTATTAATATATTTAGGCACGTACCTTACTTCCCCCATCCAGACATGCTGATTGGGGGTTCGGGTTTTGTCGTTCTTTTTCTATTTTCTGCCTGGTTCTCTCGTCTTGCTCCTTATAGGTGCTTATATTACATATAATATTTTGAACGTTTTCCTAATTGTCTTCAGACTGCAGCATGTAGGGTACTGTAGTTCACGGTTCGATATCTTTTGGTAGGGTGCTCCTCTCGGTGTCACACCTATAGCACGTGTATATAGTGTGAGCCACGCTGTCTTCCTCCCCGCAGTACTCGCACAGGCAGTCAGAGGCTCTGCCTATTTTGTGGAGATAGTCCCGGAAACACCCATGGCCACTGAGTACCTGAGTGAGGTGGTAATTTACTTCTCCGTGCTTCTTGGTGATCCATTTTTCCACGTCGTTTATCAGAAGTTTGGTCCACTGTCCCTTGGTGCTTGCTTTCCAGTGCTTCTGCCATGTCCGAAGTGGGTCTCTTCTAGCCGTCTTTTTTATTTCTTTTTTGTTGACTACTGCAACTGAGTCTCTCTGGATCTGTGAGTATATGTTTAGCCTCTTTACGACTAGCAGCTCTATTGGGGGCTTGCCCGAAATTACTAGTGACGCCTCCCTAGACACGGTCCTATAGGCACTGCTGGCTCGAATTGCGAGAGTTCCCTGGACCGCTCCCAGCTTGTGCTTGGTGACTTCCACGTTCATGGCTCTTGCCCATACTGGGGCAGCATATAACATTGTCGAGTGCGCCACCGAGCACAGCAGTTTTCTTTTGCTGCTTCTAGGTCCTCCGACGTTAGGCTTTTTTAGACAGGGTTTTTTTGGGCTTTATCGGCTTTATCGGCTCTTTTAAGGTGCTCCCGTGCCTAACTTAACGTGCTTAAATTTTATGTCCCCAATTTTAAGCTTTCCCGTTAATAGGACCACTTCCGTTTTTTCCTGAGCCAGCTTGAGCATTTTGTTGTGCATCCACAGGTCAATCAAGAGCATCGCTTTAATGGCCTTTCTCATTACGCCTTGCTCGGTTTTGTCTCTTACTACAAGTGCGAGATCGTATGCAAAGCCGACGGACTCAACGCCTTCAGGCAGCTTGTGTTTGAGGACTCCGTCATACACTATGTTCCATAGTATCGGGCCCATCACTGATCCTTGCGGCACCCTTTGTAGTGTAGCCGTTGTCTGATTCGACGACGATCTCTCTTTCAGCTAGGTAGCAGTCTATCATCGCCAGAAGGTATGGTACGAATCTACGCCGCTTCGCCTCATCGAGGATATCTTGCCAGCAGGCCGAGTTGAAGGCGTTGCGAACAACCAGTGTGATAATGGCGCATATTTTGCGGGTAGTCCTGGTTCCTTTTCTGGCATCGTCGGCGATGGCCGCCACTTTCTTTAAAGCGTCAATGGTTGATCGACCTTCCCTGAAGCCGTATTGGTTTCTTAAGAGGTCTTCACCGCTGTTTAGTTCCTCTTTCATCCTTTTGAGAAGTAACTGCTCAAGCAGTTTACCGGCAGTGTCCAGCAGGCATAGAGGTCTATAGGAAGTTGCCTCATTGACCGGTTTGTCGCCTTTCCGCAAGAGTATTAGTCTGGCCTTTTTCCATATTTTTGGGAAGACACCCTGTTTGAGCGTGCTATTCATGACATCGAGGGCATAATGTGGAACGACCCTACATGCTGCCTTGACGATTTCCGCAGGTTCCAAGTCCGGTCCTGGAGCTCTGCCCTTACTGAGTCGGTCGCTGGCAGCTGCGAGTTCTTCATTTGTAAATTCCGGCACCTCGCATTGTGCTGGTATCTCTCTCCGGGTTCGGGCCGTATGAGTAAGAAACAAGGAGCGAACAATTTTTTCCGTCGCGTCAGGGTGAGGGCGCGTGCCAGATCTTCTGCACTTTAGCTCTCTGTGGCTATCTGATATGCGTCACCCCAAGGGTTTTCATCGATACTCACGCAGAGGTTTGTCCAGCATCGCCTTTTCTCATTGCTGATCAACTTCCGCAGAGTTTGCCTTGCCTCTACATAATTTAATCTGAGGACTTCCTTCCTAATCTCCTCCTCTGCGGTTTTCTTTTTGGCTCTCTAGTACGCTCGCCTGGCCTGTCCACATATATTTCTGGTGTTGCTTATTTCTTCCGTCTACCAGCAGACTTGTTTCTTTCTGGTAGAGCTTTTCTTGGCCGGCAGACCGTCTTTATATATGGCCGTAAGGTAATGGATCATTCCTTCGGGCGAGTCCACCACCGCCAAGTTCATCAAGCGTCGCTCCAGTGCATCTGCTATTTTTCCTCCTAAATGTTCTTTGTTGACCACCCCCCGTTGTGGTGCCGGCTTTCAGCTGGGCTAAAGTCCGTTTTGCTCCCTAGTTACAGATAGATTATGGATGATAGAATTGTGGTCGCTGGGGGTTTCTAGATCGAGAACTTCCCATTTCTTGACCTTGCCTACAAGCGGAGCGGTGGCAAGTGTAAAATCAATTATGGAGCTCGACTCCAGTCTTTGAAACGTTGGTTTCTCGCCCCTGTTTAACACCCCCAGGTCAAGTTCCACAAACCATTTCGCGACGATGACTCCTTTCTTGTCGTTTTTCTTGCTCCCCCACAGCGCAGATTAGGCGCTAAAGTCTCCTGCTATGATTATGTCTTAGCATTTTTGCCTCCTGATGCTGTTTCCCAGCTCGTTTAACGTGGCTTCTAGCTGTTGATAACTATCGTTGGGTGAGTAGTAGCAGCTATATATAACTAACATCTTTAGTGCTACCCAGACGAAGCCGGGACCATAGTCGCTGTTAGTAACCGTGTTGTCGTTTGTGCTGTATATTTTGATGGCAGTGTCAAGGTTTGGGTCCTTGTACCAGTGTCTTCCCGATATCCTTAACTTATTACTTATAAATTCACCGCCTTCAAAATAACTGAGGCTGTTCACCCATAACCAAAAGATAGAAATTGCTACGTTTTTATCTAGAAGTATAAAGAAATGGAGGATGACAAAGCAATAAAAGATTTGGGTGACAAGAAATCGTACGCCGGAATCCCAGAAGCAGAATTCGTAGATTATGTTGATGCTTTTATGGATAAATCAGAAAATTCAGGTAATGCTGACAAAGTCCTCAAAAAAATTCAAAATACAAATTTATGGAATATAATCTCCTTTCAAAACGTAAACGTCTCCGCACTCAGATTCCTGACTTGAAATGTTCTCTAATAATGATTGAGAAACTCCAGAAGCAAAAGGACGAATTTGAAACAGAATATTTACTTAGTGAACATGTGTATCTGAAAGCCATAGTTCCGCCAACAGACAAAGTTTGTCTATGGCTCGGGGCTAATGTTATGCTGGAATACAGTTTGGAAGATGCCAGAGAATTACTCACTAATAATATTAATACTGCATCTAGGAATCTCAGTTATGTTGAACATGACTTGGACTTTTTGAGGGATCAATTCACAACAACAGAGGTAAACATGGAGTATTCAATTGGGATGTGAAGAGGCGTCAAGCGGCTAAAGCTACGAAATAGATTTCTATTAATTTATATTATTGAAATGCGAAAACAGTGCCTTAAGCACACCACAACATAAAAAAAGAAATGCATTTACTTCATTCGTTTTGTTTTTGAAAGCTTCAAGTTCTAAAGGGGTAAAAGTAGTTTTTATTTCAACTAAGTACTCCTAAGAGCACTTCATTTGTAACTATAGAATTAATAAATTAGGTTCGCTGAGGATGGTGATGTCTATTGATAGCTCGGCAGCCTCTATCATGTCTTGCGCCGCTTTGCTGCGCATTATATTAGCTTGCAGTATTCTAGCTCCTTCCCATACTATCTGGATCATTCGGTCGTCAGGTGCTCATTTGCCCATCTCAGACGCTGGTATTTTATTGATTTGACTATATCCGGCTTTTGGTATAGGTCCTGGACTTCTGCATTCGTCCTTATGCTCCGATATTGCTCCGTGTTTTGATCCTGGACGAGGCCAAATATTCTTCTCAGCATCTTACTTTCAGCCCGCTTTAGTAGAAGTTCATTGTGTTTCGTAAGGGTCCAGGTCTCACAGCCATAACAGATGACCAGTTTGATTACAGCCTGATACACCCTCAGCTTTGATACTCTTGACACCGTTTTGGATTGCATGAGGGTTCACCTATTGCCACTGTGTATTCGTGTTTTAATCTCTTCGTTGCTGTCTGAGCATATCGTGGCTCCAAGGTACTTAACTGTCTGACACATTCGAAGTAATAGGTGTCCATCGTTATATTCTGACCGATTATGTCCCTGGTTGGTTGTCGGGTAATATACATGTATTTGGTTTTTTCCTCGTTGATGCTGAGGCCCATTTTCTTACATTCCTTCTCTATTTTCAGGAAGCTTTCCTTGACTTCGACAGTACTTCTTCCGACCGCGTCAATGTCGTCCGCGAAGGCCAGGATCATCTCACCCCTGGTTAGTAAATACTTCCGTGGTGATGTTCGTCTTCTTGATAGCGATATCTAGGACTATGTTAAAGAGTAGGGGCGACAGTCCATCTCCCAGTCTCAATCCACTCATGACCGAAAATTCCTCTGTTATATGGTTTCCTACTTTAACGCGACATCTGGTATTGTTTATACATAATTTCGTGAGAGTGATGATTTTCTGTGGTATACCTATATTTGCCATGGCTATGCAGACACTGTCGCGTATGATGGTGTCGTAAGCTTGTCTGAAGTCCATGAAGAGCTGGTGCATTCTTTATTGAATTCCCAGTGTTTCTCCAGTAGTTGTCGGATTGTGAATATCTGGTCCACTGTTGACCTCTTTGGTATGAATCCACACTGATAGTCGCCAATGTGTTCCTCGGCATACGGTGATATGCGCCTCAATAGCACATTGGAGAGTATCATGTATGCTGCGTTCAGTAGCGATGTTCCCCTGTAGTTGATACATTTCATGCGGTCTCCCTTCTTATGGATGGGGATGATAGTACCTTCTCTCCATTCGTCTGGCAAGGCCCCCCATTTCCATATGGCCAGTACTAGTTTATGTAGATATTTGTGGAGTTGTGTTCCTCCATATTTTAGGCATTCTGCTGGTATTGCATCGCATCCAGGAGTTTTGTTATTTTTTTAGTTTGTTGATTGCCACTATTACTGTAAGCTTGGCTCCTCTACGTCTATTTCCGCTGTCTGGTATGTTGTGATCTCTGCTGTTATGCCGTTATCTGCATTAAGAAGGTGTGTTGAAATACTCTTTCCTTGTTTCAAGTATTACTGACGTGTCGGTTAGTAGTTCGTCCCTATCGCTTTTTAGGATACTGCTTGTTATGGGTTTATATGGAATATTTCTTGAAAGAATATCCTATTATTGTTGCTTTTGGCATCCTCCTCTAGTTGCTGTAATACTTTATTCTGGGCCGCTCTTTCCTTGTTCCTTATAAGTTTCCTTGCTTTCTTCCTGCATGTTTTAAATTTCTCTATGTTGGCGTTATTATTGTCTTGTAAGAAGTGTAATATGGCTTTATTTTTTGTGTTTTGGATTTGTTCGCATTCCGCATCATACCATTCTTTCTTCTTTGTCCTGCTTTTCTTTCCCAGTGTTTTCTTCGTGGCCGCCACTATAGCTGATTTGAGGGTGCTCCAGGCTGTTTCTATGTCTTCTATTTCGGGGGTGTTTTGTCGTAGTTGGTTTTCCATTTCGGTTTGGTATTTGGTTCGTATTTCAGCGTTTCCAAGTGTGCTTACTTCCCATCTTGCTGTATTTGTGGCTTGCTGTTCTTTTGCTTTTATGCTCTTGATTCTCAGGCGCATTTTTGTCTGTACTAGGAAATGGTCGGAGACCGCGTCTGCACCCCTTCGGATTCCCACATCCATGACATTTTTTGCATACCTAGCATTGACCAGCACATGTTCTATTTGGTTTCGTGTTCTGTGGTCATTCGAGACCCACGTCTCTTTGTGTATGTTTTTGTGTTCGAACATCGTTGATACAACCATGAGATTGTTCGTCGCTGCTAGTCCTGCCAATCGTTGGACGTTATAATAGTAATTAATCTTATTAATTCTTAAAAAAAAGAAGCGGCCACTGATGATTTTCACCTTTGTAATCGCGCCGTCTGTATAGTGCAAATTAATGGATTCTCAGAAAAGTGACAAGTGACCTTGTCAATCAGTCTACTTATAAAATATAAAGTATGTTTAACAATATTTGAAAATCGTAATAATTATAATTCTAACAATTTCCGTTTGTTTGAGTTTATGGCTAATTTCAAAGATATGAATTTCAACTATAAATTATACAACTGTTTGAACAAAGCCACATTAAATGTTATATCATTTCTCCGTTCAATATACCCCAGACTCTTCATTACATTATCTTCATAAAGTTTTACTACACATACGAAGAGCGAACGTTAAACAATGTACTTTATTATTTCGCATTGTATGCATGACAGATAAAACGAATGAAATATAAATCCGTGCAAAGCGAATATTCGCAAATGCAAAACCAAAGCCTCTATTACAGAAAAACAACGTATTAAAATATAGAACATGTGTAAGTATTGAAATAATAAATAATAATAATATAGAACATGTGTAAGTATTGAAACAATAAGTCTGTGATTAAACGAAGTAAAAATATATTAGGTCAATAACGAGATGCATTCCAAGAAAATCTTGTTAGTTGTTACGCACATTGAATATTAAATTATATCAATAATCTAGCTACCGACTAAATTATTTACTAGAATGAAATAAATCTAATTAACAAATTCTTTTTCGTATTTCTTTCTGGACTGTTATTAGCAAGACAATAATGATTGATTGTGACTTGAGGAAAATGGCAAGAAAAAAACAATTCCTTTCCTTAGATTTATTAGCAATAGCATTGCTTAGAATTATTTCACTAATTATATATATATATATATATATATATATATATATATATATATATATATATATATATATACTTAAAAATGTTCATCATATTCTTTTATTTGCATTTTGCAGAAAAAATCGAAAAATGTATACAGGGTGGGCCATTTAACGTGACCACCCCAAATATCTCCGTTACCTTTAGAGTGACGGAAAAAAATATCGAAAGGGAATTTTATTGATTTTGAAGGGCTGACACAGTGGTTAAAAATACTTTTTTTTATCAAGGTCATAGTTTATGGTTTTTCAAATGGGAACATGTTATTTTTTTATCAAGGAATTGTAGCCACTATTCACAAGAATCCGGCGATCCATAATTTCATGACCTTTGACGTTTCTTATTGCGTTGATTAACACTGCCCCTGTCATGGAATAAATGAATAATTCGATAGAAACATCGACGGAAAGATGATTTCTGTCAGGATAACGTTGTACCCATCAGGCATATTTCTCCTGTGAAAGTAAGCAGCATGATACACAAATAGGTCAATGGGAATAAATCTCCTGGATACGACCTGATCACAGGCACCATCCTCAAGAAGCTACCAAGGAAGGGCATAGTATTCCTGACCAATCTATTTAATGCTATAATTCGTACATCGCACATACCTAGCCAATGGAAAGTTGCCCAAATCATAATGATTCAGAAACCTGCCAAACCACTAAATGATATTAAATCGTATCGCCCCATAAGTCTCCTGCCCATAACATCAAATTTATTTGAAAGACTACTGCTTAGAAGAATACAACAATTGATCGATAAGCTTGACATTGTCCCAGAACATGAATTCGGTTTTAGATCAAAGCATTCAACGATAGAGCAAGTCAATCAGGTCTTTAACACCATAGCTAACACGCTGGAACGAAAGGAATACTGCTCTGCAGCTTTCCTCGACATAGAACAGGCCTTTGACAAAGTGTGACACCCAGGTGTACTCTACAAAATCAAAAGGCTTTTACCGCAATACTACTTGCTTCTGAAATCCTACCTAAGCAACCGCCAATTCCATGTACGGTGTGGCACGGAGCTATCACCACTTTTCCCAAAACGATCAGGTGTGCCCCAAGGTAGCGTCTTGGGACCAATACTCTATACACTGTTTACGGCTGATCTGCCTGTCGCCCAAAACACCATGGTTACTACATTTGCCGACGACACCGCTATCTTGGTAACTCATGAAAATCCAGACGCAGCTTCAAGATCACTACAAAGACTAAACAAGATCCAAAGATGGCTCCAAAGGTGGCGAATGAAGGCTAGTAATACAAAGTCTATCCACATTACCTTCACTAGGAAGAAAAAGGACTGCCCAACGGTTTCACTCAACAACGAACCACTCCCGAAAGTCAAAGAAGTAAAATATCTAGGCATGCTCCTGGACCGTAGGCTAACCTGGGAGAAACATATTAGGAAGAAGAGGAAACAACTGGATGTAAGGCTGAAAAAAATGTACTTGCTCATAGGAAGGAGAGCTAAGCTATCCGTGCATAATAAAGTCCTCATATACAAGACCATACTAATGCCAATCTGGACCTACGGTATTCAGCTCTGGGGTACGGCCAGCAACTCCAACATAGAGATCCTTCAGCGATTCTAATCCAAAACGCTGAGAAACCTAGCGAATGCTCCATGGTACGTGACCAATGCCACGCGACACAAAGACCTTGCAATTTGACACGGTTAAGAATATAGCTAAAAAGCTATGCACCAACTACGAGAAGCGACTCGAAGACCACCCAAACCCGCTGACACACAGCTTGCTAGATCAAAGATCAATCATAAGGAGATTGAAGAAATTCAAGCCGATGGATCTGCAAGCACGGTTCCGCACAACCTAACTGTCCCAAACTAAAAAACCCCAATGGAGAAACATAGAGCAGCAAGTGTCATAGGATGCACTCTCTACTTCCACACTTCCTACCAGTCATCAAAACTAATAAATGTTGCTTAATGTAACTAGTTCAAAGTAATATTGTGAAAATAAAAAAAAGGATAACGTTCCTACCGATTTCATACCGATTTCCTACCGATCTCACCATGAGTTCCTACCGATCTCACCATGAATCAGAATCATATCCACTTTCTCTGCTTGACTGTGCTCATATCAATATCATTTTCGATACGGTTAGTCAAAGTTATTTTCAATGGATAAACTTATCCAATCATTTCAAGCTTATGATATCAAGGGTCAATTGATTCGTCTGAATAGTGGCTACATTGTCTTGATACAAAAATAACATGTTCCCATTTAAAAAACCATTGATGATCTTGAGGACGCATAAACTGTGACCTTGGCCAAACAGAATTTTTAACCGCCGTATCAGCGCTTCGAAATCAATAAAATTCCCTTTTGACATTTTTTGCGTCACCCTAAAGGTAACGGGAATATTTGGGGTAGTCATGCTAAATGGCCCACCCTGTATATATATAAAATAACTGGCTGGGGTTCAAGTGTAGTGCATGCGCACCGCACGGCAACCGCACTGGGAAAGATTGTCGCATAGCTTCTCCTACCCAAATCCGACTCTCACCTCCACGTGGTGAACTCTGGTAACCTGAGTAACCTCGCCGGAGATGCGGTAACCAATCCGTATGGAAGGCGACGTCGGGGATAAAGAGAGCGGAAGAGGTGGCCCTCCGATAAAGGGGTTTAGCTTGGGGCAACAACCCCATCTTAGAAAAAAAGACCGTTACGAAAACTCTAAGAAAAAAGACCGGACTGAATCTACGACGACGAATTAGCGAGAAAACAGACAAAAATCTAACCCTACATATGTGAAATGTGCGATAACTATCAAATGCCAAATCTTTAAGAGCCTAATAAGACCTGTACTGATATACGCAGCCGAAACCTGGACCCTAACTAAGGAGGAAGAAAGAAGAAAGGAGGAATATATAAAGTCGTACAGCAAAACGGAATATGGTGACGGCGATACAACCATGAGCTGAACCACCTTTACGAACACCCGGATGTAGTTCGAACTATAAAAATAGCTAGATTAAGATGGATAGGACATATCGAGTGAATGAAGGATTCAGAGCTAGCAAAACTTATTACACGACGTTTGAGGATGGTATCCTAAAAATCAGTAGGAAAAAGAACACAGGGCAGGCCAAAACAAGATATCTGGACCATGTGCAGGAGAATCCAATAGCAATGAAGGTGACCGGATGGAAAACTAAGGCCCGGAATAGATTGCAATGTAAAAAAATTATAGAGGAGGCCAGGACCCAAAATGGGTTGTGGAGCCAAAGCTGATGGTGATGTAAATAGCTGCTTGAATAGCTTGGTGATGGGTCACATAGCGCAGCCGACACTACTGAAGCTAGAAAGCTAGAAACTACTTTTTTTTGGTGACGTAGAGACTCACTAAGAAGGGTTTTATCGAATTTCAACCCCTAATATAGGGGTATGGAGGGCAGAGGTCTATCTGTACAAGGTTTGCTTGCGCACGTAGACCAGAGCGTGTGTGGGAATAGACCTCTACAGTTTTTTGAACTTGCGTAGTTGGCCAAAGTTGGCCAAAACTAGGAAGAAGTTTCAGATTTAAACGTGAATTGGTATATGGAGGTTTTCCAGTCCGCTGATTACGAATATCATAGTATAATTTTAAAATTCAAAATGGCGGATCCAATATGGCCGAGTATTTCATTAAAATTTGATCTGAATTTCATATAATTTGGTATATAAGGATTTTCTAGGTCACTGAATTCGAATTTCGTAGTATTATAATGTTAAAATTCAAAATGGCGGATCCAATATGGCCGACCACTTCATTAAAATTTGATCAAAATTTCATATAAGTTGGTATATAAGGGTTTTCGAGTTCACTGAATACGAATTCTTTAATATAATATTCCAATTCAAAATGGCGCATCCAATATGGCTTACCACTTCATTAAAATTTGATCGGAATTTCATATAAATTGGAATATAAGGATTTTCGAGTTCACTGAATACGAATTTTTTAATATAATATTCCAATTCAAAATAGCGGATCCAATATGGCTGACCACTTCTTTAAAAATTATTCGGAATTTCATATAAATAGGTATGTAAGGGTATTCGGTATTGGTAATAACAATTAGAATATTACAATTGCGAAATAATAAACAGTTTATGTAGCAGTTATTATGGAAAAATAACCATAAATGAAGAAAATAGGGAAACATTGTACTAATCAGTCGCTTTCACTGTCGGGATAATTATCATGTTCGAAATCAAAGTCAATATCATGCTTATCAGAAATTTCTAAGAAACTTTCAGACTCATCATCTTTAGGGAAAGGCAAAAGCTCTTGGCCCTCTGATGACAAATTTTTACCTATTTTTGGTTTCATTTTTCTCAAGCGCGAAATAAGTGGATACAAGGAGCCAATGAACACATCTTCCATTATATTTATGCATGAATTTTTTTTGGAAAATCCTTCACGATATTTTGTGTGTCCTTATTTCTGGCTTCCCGATAAAATGTTCCTCCAAACGCTTACATTGAGTTTACAAGTCTCTACAAGTTTCCAAGTGCAAATCGTTCCGTATGATCTCAAACAGTTCACGACGAGAACAGATTATTTTATCAATACGCGATTCTAAAATGCAGACATAAAGCGATGTAATATTAAGAAATTTATTCACAATAATATTTTCGCAGTGTTATTTCAAAAATGATGAAAATTTAATGATTAAATAAAAATAAATATTTAAATAAGACATCTGAGCCGGCGCTTCATATTTCTAATCTCACATGTACAGAGGCAGACATGGGCAAGATTTTCTTCTAGATTCTGTTACAAAACATCATAATCTGTATGTACTATATCTCAACTTCTTAAGCCCCGCTGCGGTGATAAATTTTTTGCTAATTTACGGAATTTTTTTTACTAGAAAAACCATTATGTAGACACATCTTTGACATGATTTCTAACACACGCGAGTATAAATTAATGAAGACGTTATATATGTAAAAATTCTACATACCTTTCCTAACACCCTCCATCAAACAGAAATGAAAAATGACACTCTAGTAAAAAGTTACACGAATTTGTATTAACAATTATATTTCGGAGCCGTTACACGTGCTCGCACTAAGCCGACAAGGGTAATTTTGAAGGAGCGTAGCGTCTCAGCCAAAAAAGATTTCCCTCTTTTATTTAAGAATAACATACACCAAAGTATTCTTTACAAGATTTACTTAGAAGATAACTTAAAAAAAATAAACCCATTCGGTGACTATCATTTTTTCGATTTTTGGCCAACTTTTTTCAGATAGTGGTCTAGTGGTCTCACTGTGCGACCGGTACAAGATAATATTATAAATTCTTTTGACGGTGGACCTGTACAGGTCACGTCAGTTGTTTCTAGTGGGTTTTTTGTAATGTAAAGTTTTGAATGTTTTGGTATATAAGTTGTTGAGCTTTGATATGATATTGAATATTCTTATATTGATTTTGCATTTCCCAGATTTTTCACTGTAAAACAATAAACATAAATGTATTTTAAAATATTTCATCAATTAATTTCTGTCTAAAGGCCGATTCTCATATACGCGACACTCAGCTACACGACGTCACGCGACATCGCCTGTCAAATAATGATT
The DNA here is from genome assembly GCA_944588485.1 of Phosphuga atrata. Lineage (NCBI taxonomy): Eukaryota > Metazoa > Arthropoda > Insecta > Coleoptera > Silphidae > Phosphuga > Phosphuga atrata. The sequence continues at coordinate 4,809,316 of OX155898.1, forward strand.
ACATTGTTTTAAATGGGCACGTTCTCACTATGGCTACGCGACGATGCCAGAAAAAGTGGAATGCCAGAAAATTGAACTCTTAGGTATTTATATAAATGAAACAAATTATTACGATCTGGGTCACAGACAAGTTTAAGAAATTTCGCTTACACATTGGAAATTATTCGGATAAATATCATAGGAAATATGTGGTCTGTATAGTCTTGTCCGTTCTTGTTCGACCTTGCTCGGTATTGTCCGATTCAAATTGTTTATCCTGATTAAATTAAACACGGGATAATTTCAAGATTAATTAGACCGCGCTTCATAATTTATTAGTTCCACATGCGTTTACAGACAGGTTGAGACAGGATTGTTATCAGTGCTAGACGCTCGGTCCTATTTAGTCTGTCTAGTTTCGTCTCTCTATTCTTGTCTGTCTAGTCTTGTCTATCTATTCTTCTCTATCTAGTCTTGTCTTATTCATTACATATAAATTGAGGCACGGCCAAGCTTAATTATTTATTCGTTAATCGGCAAATCAGCATCGAGATAATTAGTTTAGCAATATCTACCGCGGATGACGTCATCTACTGAGGTGGTGGGGGTCGGGCGGTATCTCCCTTAGGGCACATGCTAGAGCCGTTCTGACACCAGATTTGATTTTTTTCATCAAATGGCTTAGTCTAGTCCGTCTAGTCTAGTCTTGTCCGTCTTGTCTTGTCTGTTTAGTCCTCTCCGTTCTAAATCCTATAATCTCATTGAATCAAGCCGTAATATCTTTGCAGTCAATTTGTATACTCGTTTCCCCGCTGACCCGCAACTCATTTTGAATTTTCCCCGCTTGTTTGTCTAATCTAGTCTGTCTAGTCTCGTCTCTCTATTCTTGGCTGCCTAGTCTAGTCAGCCTAGTCTTGTCCGTCTAGTCCATCTAATCTTGTCTGCCCTGTCTTGTTTCTCTATAAAATGGTGTATAGTTGGTTGCATTTACCAACAAAAATGTGAATTTAGATGCCTATGTAAATCCTTATGGGATTTTTATCCAGAACTGTCATAGCTTATCTACTCAAGAAGAAAACGAGAATATTGATAGTAGTGATTTCGAATGAGAGCAAAAAGAACTTTCGATGGCGTTTGTAAAAAGGAGTTTGATTTTAGGAGTTTTTAGGAGAATTTTTAGGAGTTTGAATTTATCACCGCAGCGGGGCTTAAGAAGTCGAGATATAGTACATACAGATTATGATGTTTTGTAACAGAATCTAGAAGAAAATCTTGCCCATGTCTGCCTCTGTACATGTGAGATTAGAAATTATGGACCAATTTCTTGAAAATGATCCAAATTTTGACAGGAGTTCAAAAGCAAGACGGGGTGTTATAGATGCTTTATCCACTTATCAACAACTTCTAACAGAACGAAAAAGGAAAACGCAAACTGCATTAGATGCCTTCTTGACAAAAAGGCAGATAGACTGAATGATCTCACTGACTGATTTTATTTGTTTTTATATGTATATATTCGTTTATATTTCTGTAAGAAATAAATGTTTACTTTTATTTTTATTTAAAAAAACATAATTATTAAATTTAATACCTAACCAATTTTCTATCCATCTTCCTCTAACCCAGGGGTCTTCAAACTTTCCAGTCTTAGGGCCATACTGATTACTCCAGTAAGTTCCGAGGGCCAAAACCATATTATCATTTTTGCCGGTGGTAAAAAGTGAAATTGTCCACTGATGAAAAAAAAAGTCCGAAAAAGTACGCAACCTACTTTTTTAAAAAAGGCTGCAAATCGGACTAAAGTCCGCAAAACGGCAACACTGCATATTATTAATTTTCCTGTCATTATCTGTAATTTCTAGATTAGTCGTAGAGTACGAGCCATGAGGAGTAACGTGACACGACATCTGGTGGAAACAAGCGGAAATAGGTAGTACCTTCTATCGCTAACAGATGGCGCTAATAGCACGTATAGAATAATCTCGTTGGTTCGAGAAAGTTCTGGTGTCTTCCACTCACTTCTAGATGGCAGTAATTGGAATATATAAGAAGGCTAGTGGCGCAACCACAAGTCAGTTCCTATGACACTGTTGTGAAATAAAATAGTGCGTACCTCCTTAAAACGTGTTTGTGCGTGTTTAAGTTTAAGACATCTTTGTAACAGTATTTTGATTTGAATTGTTGCTTTTGTGTGTGATTTAGTAGTATGGAAAAGAAGCGAAAAATTGATAGTGAATGCAGAAAATTCAAAGATCAGTGGAACATTCAGTATTTCGTAATTGAGTCCAGTAACAAGGCGCTATGTTTGATTTGCAATGAAAGCATAGCCGTTCTCAAGGAATATAACATTAAACGTCATTATGAAACAAAACATTTTCAAAATTACTCAAAATATACAGGAAGTTTGCGGACAGAAAAATTCGAAGCTATGAAGCGCGGATTGAAATCGCAGCAATCTTCATTTACAAAACTCAAAACTGAGCAAGAGGCTGCAACTCGTGCCAGCTTTCGTGTGGCTCTTGAAATTGCAAAACGTGGAAAACCATTTAACGATGGAAAAATGATCAAACAATGCATAATTGCAGTAGCCGAATAAATGTGCCCTGAAAAGGTAAATTTATTAAAAACTGTCAGTATGTCAGCAAACACTGTGGCTCGAAGGGTAGAAAACATCGCTGAAAATATATCCTCTCAACTGTTCGACAAAAATGGACATGTTGAATGGTTTTCTTTGGCATTGGATGAGTCAACGGATGTGTCAGATACTGCTCAGGTGTTGATTTATATTCGAGGAGTAGATAAAAGCTATGAAGTGCATGAAGAATTTCTTGATATTTATAGTATTCATGGCACAACTACTGGTACAGATATTTTTAAAGGAGTTGAAATGGCCATTAATCAAAAGAACCTTCGATGGAAAAACTTGAAATGTATTACAACTGATGGAGGCAAAAACATGAGTGGGAAAGATGAAGGAGTGGTCGCTCTTGTGTCACAGGCTGTAGAAAATGACGGTGGTTCAAAACCATTAGTCTTACATTGTATCATTCATCAACAGTATTTGTGCGAAAATGTTTGGATATGTCTGAAGTTCTGAAACCAGTCATATCAACTGTTATTTTTATCAGATCTTTTGGGCTGAATCACCGACAATTCCGACAATTTATTGAAGAGATTGGAGAAAATGACGTACCTTATCATACTGCCGTACGTTGGCTTAGTTGTGGGAAAGTCCTTCGGCGCTTTTTTGAACTTCGAGCAGTGATCGAAATTTTTTTGAATGCAAAGCATCGCCCTCTTACTGAATTACAAAACAACGCATGGCTGTGGAAGTTAGCATTCTATGTTGATTTGACAAAACATGTGAACGAACTGAATTTGAGCTTGCAAGGAGAAAACCAGCATCTTCCTGATTTATACACTAATATCAAATCATTCCGGAAGCAATTGATACTGTTTCAATCACAACTACGAAGTAAATGTTTTTCACATTTTAAAACATGTGAAATATTCAGCCACACCACTGAGACTGAGTTTCCTATCGATTTTGCAATCGAAACTTTGAGTGCTTTGAAAATAAATTTTGATACTCGTTTCTCAGACCTTGATGCCATTGCGAATCAAATTAAGATTTTTCAGAATCCTTTTGATACTGACATTGAAACCCTCGCCCCGGAACTTCAAATGGAAATGATTGATCTACAGTGCAGTGATATAATTAATGAATTAATGAAGTACACAAAAAATGTTTACAGATCTAAATTAACTGATGAGCATCTTAAATCTCTTTTAATAATTGGTACAAGTAAAATTAGTCCACAACTACAAACTATTGTCAGTGGAAAATCTCAATTACATAAATCTCATTAGTATTTCATATGTCATTATGCTTGTTATAAGTTATGTTTTTATTTAAAATCTATAAAATGTTAGTTGGATTCATTTCAATAATTTGTTAGTTATTATATACTGAAGTTAAATTTTCTGCATATTATACATGTCTTTACTCATCACAATTCTGTGTTTCTTTATCCAACTTATCACAAAAACAATAACAATAAGCCTACAACAATGTTATGAGTAGTTAGCCCATGAGCATATCAATGTAGATGTCATATTAATAATTATTCAACATAAAATTAGAATACTTCAGTAAACTAAATTTAATTTGCTATAAAAAATATAAAAAAACCTAGCTCTCCGCGGGCCGGACAAAATCTGTCCGCGGGCCGGATGTGGCCCTCGGGCCGTAGTTTGGAGACCCCTGCCCTAGACCAGTGTTTCTCAAACTTATTTGTCTCATCGCCCACCTGTGATATGCTACAGTTAATAACGCCCCCCAAATCACGAAATTTTTGTTATAAAACGACGAAAATACTTAAATATTCACTAGAAATCTAGCAAAGTTGAAAGTAAAATTTATATTTATATCAAGAGTACACGCGCTAGTAAGGACAAGCCGTAATTTCTTGTAACATCATCACCTAGAATCAATTAAAAAATATATACTCGTAATGCAAAATGAATTGTAAGTTTGGGTTTGACAACCTATATAGATTATTAATAAATGAATTCTTAAATAATTAGCAACAATAATTGTGATCGTTTTTGAAATATTTCAAATAAAAATTGACTTGCGGGTATAACTGTACAAAGAAAAATTCATAATTTAATTTTTTTTTATAATTTAATTTTTACAGAAATAAAATTATAATAATTTTTTTTCCGAAACTTGAAAAGTTGGTAGATTTTTTTTCAAGATAGTAGATTTGGGCTGGACACTAAACGGTGGCAGATCTACCGAAAAGTTGGTAGAGTTATTAACGCTGGCTGATACTCGACCAGCAGCGAATAGCAGACGAGCGTGGCCGCTTGTATAATACTGAACACGGAACAATTTTGTCGAACGTATTTGTTTGTTTTAAATTAACAGAAATACATTGTATAGATCGTGATACCTACCGCCCCTATATCGCCCCCCTGGCTACCTACTGCCCCCTATATCGCCCCCTGGCTATCTAGCGACCCCCAAAACGACGTCATCGCCCACTGGGGGGCGATATCGCCCACTTTGAGAAACACTGCCCTAGACTAAGGCCACATAGTCACCTTGCGCCTAGGGCCACAAATAGTGTAAACGTACTGCACACACCAATGCGTTAAATGGATTGCGTATTTAGTAAATTTTATTAAATTTTTATTTCATGAGGAAATCTTTAAGTTATTTCGATGGAATATGTTGTATCTTTGTGTGTCTTTGTATTATGTTATCTATTGTTCCAATTGTATTTTATAATTTATTTTTATCGTGAACTTATAATTATTAAACTATTTTTTTGACACAGATGTGCTTAATAATGTATGGCCATAATTTTGTTTTATCACAAATAAGGTAAACAAACAACGAACAGCGTTAAAAAAAATATATTGAATAGGATGGTTGCGTTACTACGTGGTAATCCATACTTAGACTGAATTCATAAATTCACTATGTTTTAACCACACTTATTATATAATGGTATATTTTGTAACTAGGGCGAAAAGTTGACAATTTTGTGCGAAATTGTGCGCACGATGCGCACATTCGCTCGAGAGGGAAATTGACAATTTCGCCCTGTTACAAACAATATTTTTTATTGCTCATGCGAGGGGTGTTTCTTACAAGTTCGGGATCCAGGGGCTATAAAAAAATGGATCTAAATGGATCTAAAATTAAGAATTTGCTTTTCAATTGTCTCTGATGGTGTGGATTCGTCATAAGAACTCTCCTCAGTCTCCGATATCACCCTAGAATTTACACTCATTTTAAAACGTTTTCTTTAATTTTTATTATTATTTTGTATATTATATATATATATATATATATATATATATATATATATATATATATATATATATATATATATATTATTTTGTATATTATGTATATTATATATATATTATGGATTTTTTTTTAATTTCACGTCACTTTTTAATATCGCAGTCTTGATTGTGTTCATTTTATTTGTTTATTTTAATGTAACCTAGCGATATTGAATATTTGCGTGCGTTACCCAGGTTATGTGGAAATACAACGAGATGTGACATTTTTCGAATTATATAATCTACGTCAAGAAGTACTTTTCGCACAAAAGTAATAAAAAACCATTTTTAAGTTTCGACGGGATAAGATCATTTTCAAGAGCACACTTCTTGACAGTGACACCCGTCGCAACTCAAGTGGTGTTAAATGTTTAAATTTATATAACTGTGACTAATAAGTTATATCATTCAGTTTAAACAACAACAAATATTGTATTTTGAAAAAATTAAATACCTTCATAATGGATAAGTGGCTAAAAATAGGTACATACGAAAATGAAAATAATGACAATGCAAGTGTGAATGATGGACCAATATCTAATAAACTAAGAAAAAATGTGGATTAAAAACAACATGAATCCACTGGCACTGTTTCGACTTCCAAAAATATCGAATGAAATGTGTTATCTAATAAAACATTGAGAAAATAGCAAGAACGGTTTATTAAATACGGATTTACATCATGCGTTGTTAATGGGGAAGATGGACGTTCTTCCCCATTAACAACGTTCTTGTGTTATTTGCTCTGATAAATTAGCAAATGGAAGTGTGAAACCTGCTAAATTAAAAGAAGAAGCAACAGAATTTGGAAATAAATCTGAAACCTTTTATATCAATTCCTGAGAAGGGTTTACGGTTTTATCCTTAGAAGTTTCATATTTAATAGCGAAACATTTGAAACCACATACAATTGGAGAATCCCTCATTCTTCCTTCAGTAATTAAAATGACATAAATTATGCATGGACAAAAATATGGTAACGATTTAAAAACAATACCAGTATCAAGAGATTCCGTTTCATGTCGAAGTGTACAGCCTTCAAACACTTGCCAGAAGACTCGCATTTCACCTAATACCAACCTGGGTGAATTCCAGATAGATCATGTGGCCATTTCACGAAAATCTCAATAGGAAATACAAAACGTGAAGGTAATAAGAAGCGCCATTCTGGACTGACACCACTACCTCTCAAAGATCAAAGTAAGACTCCAGCCTAGAAACACTAGATTACACAGAACCTTCAAAGTGGTAATATTTGACGTAGAGCAACTTAAGAACATTCAAGAAGTAAGTCAGAGACTGAACAATACAGATCTATACAGCTCCGACCAACTGAAAGAGACTCTTGTCAAGGCGGCCAATAAACTCACCCCTCTCGCTCGAAGAAGGAAGCATCCGTGGTGGACTGAAGACTGTGACAATGCAATAGCCCAAAGACAGACAGCCTGGGTGAAGTGGAATTGTAAAAAGACCAAGGAAAATTGGCACACATTTTTTGAACAAACAATTACAGTTAAATCTGATACAAAACTTCTGTGTTTGCTCCACAACTTGACGAAACCACTGACGTTGCCAAAATATCGAAATTAATTGTTTATGTGAGATACGTTTCTGAAGAAGACATATTGGAAGATTTTTTTTTAAACTTAACGATTTGATTTACAGGAAGAGAGTACAAACATTTTAATATTGAGCAGTAAAATTGAAGCTTTTAGAAAGAAGCTGATACTTTGGCAAGGAGAATTAAAAAAAGCAATACAGACATGTTCCCGTGCTTTTTGAATAATTTACTAAAGAAAATAATAAGTACAGATTTCTGGTTATTTAAAAAACACCATTCCCCATCATTTGATAAAATTGGGAGAAAACTTAAGGAGGTTCGAGCGAATCCCATGTTAAATATTTTTTTCAAGTTTAAGCTTTGAAACTTTTTATACATGAAGATCAATACTTTATTTATGTCCTCTCGAAATTTGAAAGTGATCCTCCCTGTAGTTTATCCGAAAAAAAAAAAATCAAAAATGATTTCCGAATCTTATACACAGGTTTCTATGGCCAACACGCTTCCGTCACTTCTTTATTTATTTTTTTTCGATATTAATTTCCCAACTTTAAGGAATAAAAAATCATGTACAATAAACTTTGATATTATTAAAACACGATAACATTAAAGCAATGTGATGTTCCCGATGTAATTATTTAAATATCGTCGCGGCAACGTCGCGTTAACAGCTGATTGTGAGAGAAATGAAAAACATGTAAACATTTTGAACTTTTGAACGTCTGTGGAACTAAAGCGTCCGCCAATAAGCGCGCTCGATCTTTAAAATAAAATAAAGCAAGTTGTGTGAGAGGTATAAATGAAATTTATTTTTTGTTTGAAAGAGTATTCGAAGGCATTATGTATGGAAAATAATATCGTTCAAATGGCCACCTCGGCTTTGCTTGGTGGCGCGCATACGAGAAGTCCAATTTCCAATGACTCTGGCGCACAAATCGGGCTGTATTTCATCGATGGCGTGGCGTATGTTGACTTTGAGGTCATCAGTGTTTTGTGGTTGGTTTTCGTAGACCTGTGATTTAAGAAAACCCCGCAGGAAATAGTCTAGTGGGGTTAAATCGCACGATCTCGGTGGCCAGTTGATGTCGCCTCCGCGCGAGATAAACATTCCTCCGAAGCGCTCGTGCAGAAGATCCATTGTGGCGCGCGCTGTGTGGCTCGTAGCGCCGTCCTGCTGAAACCACATATCCTCGACATCCATATTGTCGATTTCATGCCAGAAAAAGTTCGTTATCATGGATCTGTATCGTTCGCCGTTTACCGTGATGGCCACACCATCGTCGTTCTCGAAGAAATACGGCCCGATGATGCCTCCGGCCCAAAATCCACACCAAACAGTTACCTTTGCTGGATGCATTGCGACCTGGTGGACCTCCTGTGGATTGTTCTCGGCCCAATAACGGCAATTCTGCTTGTTGACATTCCCATTTATCCAAAAATGTGCCTCATCGCTGAAGATGATTTTGCGACCAAACTCGGGGTCGACTTCCAACTGCTCTAAAGCCCAATCAGCGAAGATACGGCGCTGTCTATGGTCGTTTATTTTGAGCTCTTGTGTCAGCTGGATCTTGTACGGATGCATGTCCAAATCCAGATGCAAGATTCGTCGAAGTGATGTTTCCGAAAGGCTGAGTTCCTGTGCGCGACGTGAAATTGACTGTCGCGGATTTTCACGCACACTATCGCGCACAGCGGCGACATTCGCGGCAGATCGGACGTTTCTACGACGCGTCGGTGTTGGCTTATTGTTCACCGAACCGGTTGCCTCGAATTTGTTTATCAAACGACGGATAGTCGACTCAGCAGGACGACCAATTGCACCGTAAAATTGGCGGAGCGCGCGGAACGTTGCCCGAACCGATGAATGATTTTCGTAATACATTTTAATGATTTGCACATGTTGCTCGCGGCTGAATTGGTTCATGGTAATTTGTGAAGATACACTGAATAATAACAACTAGGTTTGACAACTCTACCACAAACAACATGGCCGCCATCAGCTGTTAAAGATCGAGCGCGCTAATTGACGGACCCTTTATTTGATAGAATACACTCCAGCTTTTTATATAGATTATCTATAAATAATAATTATTTTAACAACTATTAGGACAATTGAAAATATAGAAAAATTTAAGCACTATTTTGACTCATTAGTTACGCTCGAACCTCTTTAATCTACATATTGAGATATACATATATTGATATACATATAAAGATTTACATAACACATGTTTCAAAAGTATACACGTTACAGTAGAATTGTGGGAAATCTATTTCTGGTATTAATTAACGGCAAGCAATGTATAATGTAATCAAAACACGTTCATAAAAAAACCTGAATCACATTTGTTTTTACGATCCAAATACCAATATTTTCAATATTACATTTTTAATTTGTAAAATAATTATTCGAAAATTGTAACTTGCTTTTAATGGTTATTAAATTATGCTGGAACGTACATTACGGAATTAAATTAGCAACTGTTAATTTTGTGTGTTGAACTTTTTATAGTTGCCGACAAAACAAACGCATTAAAATTGTTGTAACGTTTTTATAAAATTACTTGAAATGAATTAATAAATAATTTAATAACTTGTAAAATATTATAAATTTAAATTCAAAACATTTCTTTTCATTATTTAAGCAAGCATAGTGAGAATATTACAAGTACATTCTAAATGAAATGTGTCGGTAATGTGAATATGATATGACACTCCTTGAGTTACACCTTCGAGAAAAACTCTTTCAATGTTGAGTGTATGAGTTGGAAAAGCTGCTTCTTGAATCTCTCAATGTTATCTAATTGTTTGATTTATTTTGGAAGAACGTTGAATAGTTTAATGCTGATATATGGAGGATTTATATCTGTCATCATGAGGACATGTTTAGGAAGCTGATAAAGTCCCTTGTTAAACCTTGTTAGCCGTTCAGTAAGTTTAAAAAATCCTTGAAGAGATGTTTATGTTTCTTGAGGAAATAACGTTTTAATAAATATATGTGGCCATAGTGGTTACAATTTTTTCCCCTCTGAAGTGTCTACAACCTTTTTATGACCGCGTGCCATTTTTCTTAAGTTTCTACATTATGAAATGCTAACGTGCCTGAGAACTGAATATCAGTTACCGTATTAGCCTGAATATAATATAATAATGTATTAGCCTGAATAAGATGTTTTAAAGTATCGCGATTTACAATAAATGGTCACAGTGAGATCCCTTTAACTACAAACCAATCTGTTCTTCTTCTTCTTATAGTGCATCTCCTATCGGAGGTTTACTTTGAATCTGTATTCAAATAAATTAAAAAAGAAATTTAAGACAGCATTTCTAACTCGTTTATCAAGTTTCTTGGAAAGTAATAACATGCTGGCAAACACCGCTCAACTGATACTGCACTGTTAATTATATAATTACGTTGGTAAATTGTAATCAGGAGGTTTTTGCTTTATTTTACGACCTAAGTAAAGCATTTGACTCTTTTAATCACAAGCTCCTTCCACAAAAAATTGAAGATATTGGAGTTAGAGGCGTCGGCAAGAAGTGGGTAAAATCTTCCTTGCATCAAAGAGAACGAACAAAGATCGTAAAGGGTTCAAAATCGGAAAATAAATTAAAAAAGTTTGTGGTACCTCAAGGCTCTCCAATGGGCCCAACTCTATTGATTTATTAATGACCTGGCGCAAATAAATAATGTTCAATGCGATTATATTTTGTACGCTGATTTAATTAAAAGTAGCAATTTAAAATCGGAAACTTTAAGAGGATGATGATGTATAATCTTTAATGGACTTTAAATATACGAAAATATACTTCATCATTATAGTTTACTTCTAAAATTTCATAAAAAATCGACCAAAGGGGTCGACTCAATCAGAAAAACACTTGATCTAAGCTTAAATAGTACTAACATATTGAACCAACATGTTATACATTAAGTACTCTGCGTTATCTGATTCAAAACCTAAGAGAATGTCTAAAAGTTGATATTCTGCAAATATTTTACCACGCCATCGTTCAGTCTAGCTTATTAGAAGGTCTGATATTTTGGGGTCAGCAGCAAATCCACCTCCATTGATGCGGTATTTAAAGCACAAAAAGATATAACGAGCGATGTTCAATGTACATCCTCTTCAAACTTGACTGTCTTTAACAATCAAGCACAACATTTTAACGCTACCCTCCTTCTTCCGCGTGCCAATGAAAATTTCAACGAGTCAGCTGTGATACGCGTGCCATAGGTTCGTCACCGCTGGTTTACAGGATTCACGGTATTTTTTTTTGTGTGGGGGTCGTTTGGCTTCAAAGCCTTTCTGCATAATCTATTGTGCTTGACCTTACTACAATTACTCTCCCAGCAATTCACCTTCGTGAACGAAGTCTAAAATATTCCTGAGAGGCTTGCTACTCAGCCCCAAGGTGGTCAATCTTGCGACCCCGAAGTGGGCAAGCCTTATGTGTGCTAGCGCTACACATGTGCTGATTCATTTGATTCACATAATCTACAGGCAACTTCCTCTGCGTTTTCCATTTTGTGTAGGTGATATCTCACCGGACAAAGCAACTCCTGTGAGTATGCCTACCAAAGTTCTGAGAAGCTTAGCATCTGCTGCGTTATTGCGGCAGAATAGTTTATGAGCATTTTAGCTTGCCTCTGTCCTGGTGTGTTCTTCCAGTGGGTTTGCTTTTGCTCTTTTTCCCATTTCTTAGCCCTCTGCCTTAAGTGTGCTTTTGTAAGCCCACAAGTTGGCACCGGGCCCAAAAAAGGAGCCTCGGCCCGCTTTTGGCGAGTGCGTCGGCCATTTCATTCCCATATATGCCCTGGTGACCCGGTGACCACATTAGCGTGAGTCTGTTACCTTTCACCAGTTGCTTCAGGGTTTGTTTACAGTTCCAGGGTAACTTGGAATTAAAGTTGTGGGCTTTTAAATTCCTTAGAGCTATCTGGCTGTCCGTTAGGATGTAGATTTGCATTCCTTTAAGACGTTTTTTTAGGCAGATTTGTGCGCATCAGCCTGTAGTACCGTATCATTCACCTTGTAGTACCGTGGGAGCCTGGCCCAATGCCTTGGACTACCTGTGACTCCGGCTGTATATGCCAATTCCTGTACTCTTAGCAGTTTTTGATGCGTCGGTCCATGTGTTACGGACACCAAGCTTATGTAACACCAGCTTTTTACATAGATTATCTATAATTTTTTGTCTTTTGGTAATTCGGGGTTTTCGGCCAACATCTTGGGCTAATAAAATTCTGATCCCTTTATAACCAGTCGACTTATAACACTGATGTTGCCAGATCTTTCATTGTCACCTTATAAGTCAAAAATAACGAAGTCATTTAATAACTTTATTTTATTAAATATATAATAATTACCAATTTTAAAATTTGTTATGTTTACGTTATTATAAATAAAAATAATGAATTTTAACAACTGTTAGGATAATTGAAAATATAGAAAAATTCAAGCTCTATTTTGACTCATTAGTTACACTCGAACCTCCTTAACGAAAAGGTTCGAAAAAATTAAAAAAACCGAAGATGGAAGCAATCATGAGCTCGTTGCAAACGCATACTTCTCATTGAATTCTGATGATGTAAGGTTTTTTAAAGCATTTTTCTTTAAAAAAATATTTATTCTTATATGCATAAACAAAACCATTGTTTCATAAAATTATATGTTGTACTCAACCCTCTAATAAGGGAGAAACATAATCTGAAGTTTTATGGTGTCAACACCTTTATAGCATTTTTATGATGGTTTCTAAGTTTGCTGCGCTATTCTAAAAAGACTGTATTTTATTCAATGACGTTACCAAAATTCCTTTAAAAATACCCTGTAAACGCAAATCCCGGAAAAACTTTCACTTTACCTACGTTAACGATTAAGAAATTTTTACTGCCGATCCAGGGGTCGCGACAAAAGTTTACACAAAATAGGGGATCGCCAATGAAAAAGTTTGCGCACCACTGCTATAACGCATTCCGTTTTCTTCCATCAACTAAAAATGAAACAAGTTTACAAAGGATAATCATTTATTTAAAGTTAGCTTTTCCTTAGAAAATCCAAGTTCTCGAAGTCTTTAAACTCAATCTAAAAGTTTTTATTGGATAGTTTTTTTATGTAATAGGAAAGGAATCTAATATCAAAAATCAATTTACATTTATCAGAAATATTAACCTTAATGCAAAGAAATAAGTAGCATCAAAGCGTCAAAAATCATATATAGCACTAAAATAATATATTGGTTTTTGGGCCGAAAGACTTTTTGTTGACCTTTTGTTTTCAATAAATATTTCTTCTTCTATATTGGTTTTCAGCTTGAAATAATGAAATAAATATTTCACTTTTTTTATTTATCGTGGAACGAAAAAAAATGTAAATTTGTACGCGTAGTTATATTAAGAAAACAAAAACATAAACTACACATATAAAGAAAGGTTAGAAATGGCAATAACAGAGGCAATATAGGGTTTATTTGTTTTAGGGGAACTACCAACATATGTTGCTCATAAATGTTCATTATTTGGCAATTCACTCGGTAGGTATGGATAATTACGGTTGAGTTGGAAGTAATAATTCATAACGTATCACATTCCCTGTATGCTAATGAATACAGCACATCCTAAACAACAATTTGCCTTTCTGTATTTACTTAGTTACAATTTTAGAATAAATATGCAAATTATAGATTTTAATTAAAATATACTTGGATATAATTAGACACACAAGAATATTAAATTCGAGAAAATACCGTTATCAACTCCAAAAAGTATAAAACATACACAAATATGACTCAACAAGACCAGACAAGTTCAGACAAGATTAGACAAGATTGGGTCTGTGGACCCGACGGGACCTGACGAAACCAGACAATACTAAACTAGACCCGACAGGACCAGTCAAAATCAAATAAGACCACAGAAGACCTAACCTAAAACCAAAAAAAAAAAACCTAAAACCAGAAAAAACCTAACCTAACCTGACGAAACCAGACAATACTAAACTAGACCCGACAGGACCAGTCAAAATCAAATAAGACCAGACAAGACCTAACCTAAAACCAAAAAAAAAAAACCTAAAACCAGAAAAAACCTAACCTAACCTGACAAAACCAGACAATACTAAACTAGACCCGACAGGACCAGTCAAAATCAAATAAGACCAGACAAGACCGGACGAGACCAGACAAGACCAGACATGATCAGGCGATACTAGATAAAAACAGACGAGACCAGTCGAGGCGAGACAAACTAAGACAAGACCAGCCAAGACCACAAAAAAAAACAGACAAACCAAGACAAGACCAGACAAAACCAGAAAGACCTGCTAAAACTAGACAACACCACGAGACCAAATCAGACCAGACGAGACCTTCCTTAGGAATGCCTTCAACAGCGCGAACTGGAAAGATATAATGGAAATCTTGAAAAATATAGTTATATTATTGCGCATGATAGGAAGTTACCTTAGCAATCGGAGCTTATTGTTGCAAGGCGATAGAGAGATAGAAGAGCTTGAAGTTAGTAGTGGTGCCCACAGGGTTCCATACTAGGTCCTACCCTGTGGAACGTACTATATGACGGAATACTAACTATGAAACTGCCAGTGGGGGCAACAATAATTGGTTTCGCCGATGATATAGCATTGGTAGTTACAGCCAGAACCGAGCAAGGTCTCATGCAAACGGCTAACCATGTAATCGCCCAAATCGGTGAATGGATGAAATCCAGAAAACCTAGCAGCAGAAAAAACCGGTTCAGCGGTTCTGCTTACAGGTCTGAGAAAACATAGCCCAATAAAATTAATAATCGAAGAGTTAATGATAATACCAAAACATTAAATAAAATACCTTGGTGTGACGATTGATAAAATCGGCTATCGCTTACTGCACACTTAATAGAGGCGGCGGCTAAAGGAATGAGGATTATTGCAGGCTTACGTAGGAGGCCCCAAAAGTAGCAAACGCAGAATTCGGGGCTCTGTAGTTCAGACTGCGATGTTATACGGTGCGCCAATATGGGCCAATGAACTGCAATCAAATGGAAATTTACAAAAATTAGCAGCTATACAACGTAAAATGGCTATATGCGTATGTAGTGGCTATCGAACGGTATCGGGGGAATCTTCCCTGATCATTGCAGGCATTCTCCCAATCGACCTACTCGCAGAAGAGCGAAGGAAGCTTTCCGAAACCGGCTACAACAGGAAATAAAAAAACCCAAAGAGGAACTTCTCGAACAGTGGCAGAGAAGGTGGGAGCTCACGGAAACAGGACAGTGGACCAGATTACTTATTTCGAACATCTCCACCTGGATCAAAAGAAAGCACGGTGAAATAATTTATCATCTGACCCTAGTACTTTCTGCCCATGGTTGCTTTAGAGAATATCTACACAACATAGGCCGGGCTTCAGACAAATTATGTGTGTACTGCGGCGAGATAGACAGTGTGAGCGACGCCATCTTCGAATGCTGGAGATGGCAAGACGAAAGGGACTCAGCGGGAGCAAACACGGGAGAACCTATTGGTCCCAGAACCATTATAAGTTACATGCTTGAGGAAAAAGAAAACTGGGAAAACATGCAGCGGTCAATTTATACCATAAAAAGCCACAAAGAAAATGACGAGAGGAAGCCCAACAAGAGACTCAGTTGAAGCATATTTTTACAATATATCCATCCGTCACTCCGAGATCATGCGAAAAGCAGTTCCAGAGTTATCGAATCTGTTTCCTGGGGGACCAATTGTCTGGTAAGGACTATTCCGCCAGCTACGCCCCCCCCCTCCAAAAAAAAAAGACCAGACAAGACCAGACAAGACCAGAAAATATCGAACAAGACCAGACAAGACCAGACAAGACCAGAAAATATCGAACAAGACCAGACAAGACCAGCCAAGATCCGACAAGACCAGACAATACCAGACAAGACCAGACAATACAAGACAAGACCCGCCAAGACCAAAAAAGACCAGACAACACTAGACAAGACCAGACAAGAACAAACAGAATTCCATCCGAAGAAGGCTCGCCGATGGAACAAAATCCAAAAAGAAAAAGACAAGAAGAAGATTTCAAGATCTGAAAGAACAAGATCAACTAATTGAAAACAAGAAAGACTTTGAAATCATAATAAGGAAGCTATCAGCAAGAGCTCAAGATTTGCGTTGGATATTCAAAGCGAACTCAAACACACACGCACATACACAGAGCCTTATTATGTCCCACTGCTGGGCACCTCTTCCTTGCCACATATCCAACCTCAGCACTAAGATTTGAATATGGGGGACCTAGCGGTTTAACGTCGAATCCGATCGACAAATTTCCAGAGAAGGTGTTAGGCAATTGAGACCCTACGGTTGCCTAAGCCCGATGGGGGAATTGATTGTGATGGGTTGCAGTCATTAGTTTTTATTTTTTGCTGCTTTAGTTTTGTGTGGGATCTCAAACGCAAAGGTCGAAATCAAGAAAGTCACAGAGGAACTCTGCGGACTAACAAATGCCCAGTCAAGATCATTCAAGGACAACAAACCAACAGATACGCAGGCATAGGATTCCCCCAACTGCAACATGGGTACACAGACAGTGAACACAAAAATAAACCAGGAAACCAACGAGCTATGGTACGAAATAGACAAGGGAAATACATACGAGGATTTCAAAAGAGTATCAGAGAAGCCTTGGCCAGAAGCAGCATATAGGAGAGTAAAGGAAGCCACAGGCAACATTGTGGAAGCATCCTTAGAGTGGTATTTTCCCTGTTACGTGGAACAAAATCTCTGACCTTGCAAAGAAGTACCCCAGGTACTCAGCGATATCTATAGCCGGACAATAGAGCTTGTAATGCAAAATAAAAAACCTGATAAAGTAGTCTATCTAAGGCAAACGAATGGAATACCTACTGACAGTGGCGATATAAAAGATATATTCCGCTACGTGTACCACCTTGTGGTAGGAAAACTTGACTCAGATGGCCCTAATATCCAAACAATTTACGATAGCCTTCAAGAACTATAAAACCTGCTAATTAAACATAATAGGAATAAAATAGCTGTTTCAAGATCCATGAAAGCGGAGTGGGCGACCATAAAGAAGGCAATGGAGATTACCTTCGCAGATTCCGAAATAAAAATAAGGGTATTCATACCAAAGGATAAACCGAGATCGACTCCCAAAAAACCAGACAACGCAGGACATGCGAAAGCAAGGTGGTAGACAAACGGAGGCGGTCTTCATAAAAGACAACAATAAGACCTACGCAGAACTGCTAAGGAAAGTGAAAACAGGGATAAACATCCAATATATAGGAGCAGATATTGAAGGCATAAGAAAAACAAATTTGGAGGAAGTATTACTGAAAGTAGAGACAGGTCTAGCAAAACTACTAAGAGATGAAATAGCCAAACGAATGCCAGATGTTGATATACAGCTAATAACACAGACGTGACATTGAGTATAAGAGACCTGGATGCCACCAATACAGTGGAAGAAATTAAACGTGCCATTGAAAACCAAATGCAGCTAGAAGATACAAATAAAGTTGTAATTAAAAATCTAAGACCGGCATACGGGGAAAATCAAATCGCGACAATAGTCCTACCAAAAATGGAGGCCCAGAAACTCCTAGCATTAGAGAAAATAAAGGATAAAATGCAGGGTAAAAGAGAGGATTAACCTAAATAGGTGCCACAGATGCTGGCTCGCAGGACACAAGGTCGTAAATTGTCAAGGACCGAACTGGCAAGAGCTCCTGAAATCGGACAACGAATGGACTAAGAAGAGATGGAACCACATAGCAGATAAGAAATTATAGACGCCCTTAAAAATATGAGGAACAATAAGTCGCCTGGTAGCTACCGAATACCTGCAGAATTCCTCAAACGGGGAGGAAATCAGCTGATTAACCAGCTACAAATAATATACTCTGAAATATGGGCGAAGGAAGAAATGTCCGAAGAGTGGAACGAAGGAGTAATATGCCCCATTCACAAGAAACGGGACCCTCTAAACTGTAAGAATTACAGAGGCATTACGTTGCTAAAGCGATTGAAAATATAGCGATTTAGTTAAAATAAGTGAGTGTAAGTTGCAGCTTTTGTCTGGGCCTGCATGCGACCACGCTCATTTTGGTTGAAGGGAACTCTTCGGGGATTCTGCCCAATCTAAATATCTGCGTTGCAAGGGTTCTCCGCCCAATATCCTTCTTGTCCTTGCTCCTTCCTACTTCCCAATTAAAATCCGTTGGGGACAGAAGGATCATTTCAACAGGGCTGGAAACGAGAACATTTTGCACGTAGAAAGTAAGTTGCAAACCACCCGATTTGTTGTCCCATATTTTAATTTGTCAATGCTAAATACAGTTCACTCATTGGCATTTTCAATTTAATTGCACAAATCTCGATATGTATTGACTCATTTATTGACTAAGATAAAGTTCCGGCAATTTTCAGTTCAAATTCAAATTAATTTGTTAGCCACAGACGTATATGAACAATACATAAGGCAATAAGCAAGCCATAAGTCAAAAATACAAAAAAAATAAATCGAGATAGTCTTAAAGTGTATATAGGGACTTAGCCACTAGGATGTGTCTCAAAGTTTCCCTAAATATTTTGAACGACGGTTCCTCGGTGATAACTAATGGAAGCAAATTATACAAGTAGATGACAAATACTTCAGGAGCTTTGCTGCATGTAGTGGTCCTTGTTTGAGGAATGCATAGTTTAAGACGAGTTCTAGTATTATAAATGTGTTTATCCAGATTTTTGGTCATAAGATACTTGTTTTTGTGTATGTAGCTGGTTGTTTCCAGTATGTACAAACTTAGAACCGTTAAAATGTTTAGTTCTGCGAAGTGAAGTCTGCAGGAGGCAAATGTAGGAAGACCAAGCATGGCACGAATAATTCTTTTTTGAGCTTTTAGCGCTTTGGGTAGTTCTGCTCAGGCTTCCCAAACAAGTATTCCATACAGCAGACCAGGCTGTATTTCTGCATAATAATAGTTCAGCAGTTCCTGGATTGTTAACAGTTTTCTCAGGTGTCAAAATAGGGATACAAAATACTTTTTTATTGAGGAATTTGCAGATGCTATCAATTGTCATACTCCATGAGAGGTGTTCAATACTGATTTCTAAGAATTTTGTGAAATTCGATCTTTTTAATTTAAATTTATCGTTTGAATAGAAATATTCGTCATATATTCACTACTCTTCATTTGAAATATGATAAACTCCGTTTTATCCACATTTAGATGTAGTCTGTTTGCAGAGAACCAGTTTAGTAAGTCCTGAAGAAGTGTATTCGCCTCTAGCAATGATTCTTCTAAACTATTTCTTGAGATTAAAAAACTGACATCATCAGCATATAAAATGCTGAAGAAACGTTTTGTGTAAGCGACAAAGTCGACCAAGTATAATATAAATAACGTCGGCGCTAGCACGCTTCCTTGGGGGACCCCTGAGCAAGAAACTATTTTTGAGATTTATTTGAATTCGAGCGTATTTGTACGTATTGTGTCCCGTTTCTTAGATAAGATTGTAACCACGTACCTGCTTTTCTTTATTTGCCAAATCTATATAATTTATTAACTAGATGGGAATGATCAACGCAGTCAAACGCCTTGCTTAGGTTGCAGAAAATTCCTATAGGAAATTTTCCCTTATCCACTTCTTCAAGTGTTTTATTATATTGACTCAGCATAGCTGTTGTGGTTGACTTTCCACTTTGGAATTCATGCTGTTCCATAGGGATGATTTTGTATTTGGTAATTAATGGTACTAGTTTGAATAAGAAACAATATTCTAGAATTTTTGCAAACACGGATATTAATGCAATGGGCCTCTAGTTGTTTAGTGCCATTTTATCTCCTTTCTTGTAGATAGGCAAGATGGTAGCAACTTTTAATAACTCCGGGATATTTTAATATTTCCTATCTAGTTTTCATATTCCTCTTGTTCGAATGAGCAGTTAACTATATTTAGCAAAGTTTTTAGCAGGTACTGGATGTTATTTTTTATTAATCGACAGTGCAGTCCAGCCGGACCATATGAGCTTTTGTTTTTTAGTTTCTGAGCAATTATGCTTATTAGTTCATTTTCAGAAATTTCCGCCAAGAAAATTGTTCAATCTATAAATGGATTTGATTATTTGTTATAGATGTCGAAGTGATATATAGTTCAATCGCATTACTAATTTTAATTTGACCTAATATGAATTAAGAGTTTTGAATTGGTAAAACCATACAACATTATAGATAATCAGATAAACTTAATAAAGACGGAACAAAGCTTGAATATATAAAAATACTCAACCTTTCCGGAACTCTATAATGCTAATGAGTCTTTTTAGGACTACCAAAAACAAATCTCGTATGAAATTTGTCAGTTATTCTATAGCTTTCAGTCCACCTTCGTGGCACTCAACAAAAACCATAAAAATAACATTGATTTTTAGGATCATGTCTTTCCGATACCTTGAGTGGATAGCCATCTGTGGACGCGTTTCGAGATTTATCTCTCATCAGCACAGCTTGATTTACACAGTCAGTGACTCAGTGATTTACAAAATATTGTTCATGGAAGCAAAGCTGTGCTGATGAGAGATAAATCTCGAAACGCGTCCACAGATGGCTATCCACTCAAGGTATCGGAAAGACATGATCTTAAAAATCAATGTTATTTTTATGGTTTTTGTTGAGTGCCACGAAGGTGGACTGAAAGCTATAGAATAACTGACAAATTTCATACGAGATTTGTTTTTGGTAGTCCTAAAAAGACTTATTAGTATTATAGAGTTCCGGAAAGGTTGAGTATATTTATATATTCAAGCTTTGTTCCGTCTTTATTAAGTTTATGAATTAAGAGTTGTTCTATTGTATTTTGCGAAAAGTTGAAATTTAGGGTATGATCAAACCAATTCAAAATTCCCCGTTTGATTCCCCTTTTGTTACTTGCTCAATCAGAAATAATTTCAACATTTTTTTTAATTTTTTGATTAATTTCTTAATAAAATAAATAAATGACTTAAATGATTGACTAATACGATCAAGAATGTTATAATTAATGTTATATTCTATAACAACATAAACTTCCCATCCATCTTAAACGGCAATTACAACTAAAATGTTTAAATTTATAATAACTGTATTATAACTAATGTTATAATCCATAACAACAAAAACTTCCCATCGATCTTAAATGGCAATTACATCTAAAATGTTTAAATTTATAATAACTATATTATATAAATTTGTGTGTTAAATGTTTAAAATTATATAACTGTTAATAACAAGTTATATAATATTTTAACATATTATGTGTGGTTAAAACATTTTTCAATTCAGTGTAAGTATGGATTACGACATAGTAACGGTCGCAACCATCCTATTCATTAAATCTAAAATAATCATTTACGATATAGAAACACACGGAGTTCCTTGAATTGGCCTCATTGCGTTAGCGTCGAAAACCAGTTCACAAAATTTAGAGCACCGTTTTAGCAGAACTAACTAATTTCCGGTGATTTTTTTCTCGCCGAAAACTAATTTGGTGTGTACATAAAACTGACATCGCGTTTTACTTTCGGGAAACATTTATTTGTTGCCCTTGCTCTAATAATCTGCGATGTGAGTTTGAGTTTATACAGATTCCTCTGCAAGTATATTTGCTTCTGTGCATTTGAATCGATTACAACTTTAACGAGTTTTGCCAAGTTTTGCATAATTTTAAGAAAAATAAATACTTCACGGCAATATGTTAATTGGATTTGACTAATACATCACTTTTCGTAAGAAGATTTAATCAAAACAAATCAGTAAAATCAATTTTAGTTTAACTATGATATACTGGAGTACATATTAAAGCACGTCAATAATACAAAGATTAAAATGCTAAATTCTAGCGACATAAAAGAAGTTGTAAAAAAAAATTTAATAATTAAGCCAAATAATAACAAATCACAGACCTATTTTGTTTGAGGTGAATTTTTCACTCAGAGAAAAAGGTTTTGTCAATTAAAATATCCTTCAACTTTCTTCTAAAAGCTTTAGTGTTTTTTGCCTTAAGTTAGATGGGATACACTTATATACCTATAAATTTTCCAATTTTGATTGGGGCTTGGCTACATATTGTATGGTTTGATCTATACGTGAACAAATTTGTTCCGTTTCTTCAGTAGTAGTATGTATAGACAACAAGGGGGATAGCCCGTAATACTCTTTCCATGTGGTGTAACGAAATTTTCAAAACGCGTCTGAAACTGTTTTCGCTTCTGGTTGTAAATATGCAAATTGCATTTCGCTAGCCGCTTCCGTTCGCGAGACACAATTTGACGTATTTCGCAAAAACGTGCGATGTTTCGGAAAATTTATATTATTATATTTAATATTTTTAAAAAAAAACTAAGTGCGTCCGTAGGGAAATTACCTCCTCAAAACGATGCCGTTATCTGTTTTTAATTATCTGCTACTGTTCTCGAGATATAGACTTGTGAAGTCGAAATTCTAGAAAATTTTAAATTTGAATTTCGCCATAAAAAATTGAATTTTTACAAACATTTTATACATCAATTTACTCATCTTGTCATCTAGTTTCAGTGTGCTGAAAATAATTTCGCTGCGATTTGTAGTTTCCGAGAAACTGGTAAAAAACCGAAAATGCACTTTTTTCCTGATCAAAAAGATTTTTCTCGCGATTTTTTCTGAAAATTTTAGGGCCTTTTTTTTGTGCGTCCGTATGAAGTCGATGCGCTGAATACGAATTTATTTTGTTTCGTTTTCGGTTCATTTCGTTCAAGTGCTCAAAATGCCCGAGATATGGCCTATTTTACACTTATTTTGTCATTTTTAGCCGTTACATCTAACTTATTGTCACTTTTCCTTCAGAATAATTTAGCTCAATGTCTCGCGCATATTTCGAGACCAAATTTGTTGAAATCGGTTGAAAAATAACCCAGGGGTGAATTAAAATGTAAGAGTCCTCTGCCGAATCGATGACTGGCGGGGTGGGATTTCTTAGTTGCGGTAGCTTACTAGGAACGTGCTTTATGTTTTCAGACTAATTTCGGGCCCCTGAATCGATTGACACATACTAAAAGTCTCTGCGATGAGCCGTTCAAAAGTTACGAAAACGTGAAATCCGCAGAATTTGCGAGTTAGTAAAATCGTTATTTATCATGCGAATGGAAATTTTCAAAGCGCGCCTGAAAGTGTTTTTCCTGCCGGTTGTAAATATGTAAATCGTATTTCGCTAGCCGCTTCCGTTCGCGAGACACGACTTGATGTATTTCGCAAAATCATGCGATATTTCGGAAAATTTGGCCCGGCGAACAGAGAACTCGGAAACTAATTAATATTTTTAAGAAAATCTAAGTGTGTCCGCAGGAAAATGACCTCCTGAAAACGATGTCGCAATCTGTTTTTAATTATCTGCTACCTTTTCTCGAGATATAGACGTATGAAGTCGAAATTCTGGAAAATCTGAATTTTTAATTTCGCCATAAAAACTTGAATCTTTCCATACAATCTATACATCAATTTGCTCATTTTGTCATCCTATTTAAGTGTGCCGAAAAATATTTCGCTAAGATTTGTAGTTTCAGAGAAATTGTCAAAAAACCGAAAACGCACTTTTTTCCTGATCAAAAAGATGGGATTTTTTCGCGATTTTTTTCAAAAACTATTATGGATTTTCTCTCGTTTCGCCCGAAGGAAGTAGATGCGCTGAATACGAATTTCCGGTTTATTTCGTTGAAATGCTAAAAATGCCCGAGATATGGCCTATTATAATTTATTTTGTCATTTTTTGCCGTTACATCTAACTTATTGCTACTTTTCCTACAGAATAATTTAGTTCAATATCTCGCACACCTTGCGAGACCAAATTTGTTGAAATCGGTTGAAAAATGACCGAGGGGTGAATTAAAATGTGTGCTCTGCCGGATCGATGACTGACCGGGTGGGATTTCTTAGTTGCGGTAGCTTCCTACTAACCTGGTATACGGTTTCAGACTAATTTCGGACCCTTGAATCGATTGACGCAAACTAAAAGTATGCGATGAGCCGTTCAAAAGTTACGAAATCGTGAAATCCGCGGAAAATGCGAGTTAGTAAAATCGTTATTTATCAAGCGAATGGGAAATTTCAAAGCGCGTTTCAAAGTGTTTTCCCTGCCGGTTGTAAAAATTACATTTCGCTAGCTGCTTCCGTTCGCGAGACACGATTTGATGTGTTTCGCAAAAACGGTCGATATTTCGGAAAATTTGGCCCGCCGAGCAGAGAACTCGGAAACTAATTAATATTTTTAAGAAAATCTAAGAGCGTCCGTAGGGAAATGACCTCCTGAAAACGATGCCGCAATGTGTTTATAATTATCGGTTACAGTTCTCGAGATATAGATTTATGAAGTCGAAATTTTGGAAAATTTGAATTTTGAATTTCGCCATGAAAACGTGAATCTTTCCAAACGATTAATACATCAGCTTGCTCGTCTGGTCGTCTAGTTTCAGTGTGCCGAAAATGATTTCGCTAAGATTTGTAGTTTCAGAGAAATTAGCAAAAAACCGAAAACGCACTTTTTTCCTGATGAAAAAGATGGATTTTTTTCGCGATTTTGTCGGAAAATTGTAGGGCATTTTTTTCGGTTTGTCCAAAGGAAGTCAATGCGCTGAACACGAATTTGCAGTTTATTTCGTTCAAATACTCAAAATGCCCGAGATATGGCCTATTTTAGCCTTATTTTGTCATTTTTAGCCGTTACATCTAACTTCTTGCAACTTTTCCTACAAAATAATTTAGCTCGATGTCTCGCGCGAATTTTTCGAAACCAAATTTGTTGAAATCGGTTGAAAAATGAACGAGCGGTGAATTAAAATGTAAGAGTCCTCTGTCGCATCGATGACTGGGATTTCTTAGTTACGGTAGCTTACTAGGAACGAGGTATATGTTTTCCGACAAATTTCGGGCCCCTGAATCGATTGACGCAAACTAATTCGCGTTTTGTGGTCTATCACACTGTATCTTCACAAAATAAAAGTGATTTAGCACGCCACCATTGACGATTTTCTTGAACATAGGAAGCATATAGATCTTACGATTCACTTGATTTACAATGTCTCTGTAGTGATATTCCATGTGAGGAAATCTTCGAAGGTAATTCCTAGAAATTGTGTATTTTATGCTCTGGACATCTCGTCTTTGCCAATTGCCAAGGATAGGTTTTCTGCAGTCCTCTTTCTAGGGGTTTGGAGAATTATATATTTAGACTCTTTAGTATTTAAGAACAAATTATTTGCGGAGGACCAATTGCACACTTTTACCGTCAGGGAATTCGCTCCGATTTCAGTATCGCTTAATGAGTTCTGTGAAATTAAAAAACATGCATCATTCGCATATAGTATGGCACTATATTACTTTTATGTAAAACTGAAATCAGCTGTGTGTACAGAGAAAAGAGTCGGGGCAAGCACACTGCCCTGTGGAACACTGATATTAATATACGCAGGTTCCGATGCGACGCACTCTTTCAGAAGTTCTATTTTGACATAGCTTTGTCTTTTATGGAGGTATGATTGAAACCATCTGTCCACATTCTCGCTGATACCATAATTGTGTAACTTGTCCAACAGTATATCATGTGACACGCAGTCGAATGCCTTCGATCGGTCGCAAAAGATCCCATCCGCAGTTCTTCCTTGGTCTAACTCATACAGGACTTTATTACAGAACGAAAGGATGACCCTCGCGTTCGATATGTTTTTTCTAAAAACAGATTTTACGCTGTCATAACCTTTGAAGGACTTAATACCTCTAGAGACTTCTAGTTTTCACCAATAGATTCAGCGTCCCAAAAGTAGCTGGGACACATATACGACGTTCCCGTGAAGCTTTAAATTAAGGAAATACCATCGAACCAGCCATCGATCCGCTGGAGGACTCCTACATTTTAATTCAGATCTCGGGCAATTTTCAACCGATTACCATAAATTTAGTCTCAGAAGATGCGTAAGGAACTGGGGTAAAATATTCTGCAAGTTATTATTCTGAAAAAATTATTATTATTCTGTTAAGTATTCTGAAAAGTTTACAATAAACCAGAGGAAATGGCTGAGATTAGAAAATAGCCTATATTTTGGACATTTTGGGCATTTGAACGAAATAAACTGGAAAATCGTGTTCAGTACATCCATTTCCTGCGGATAAACTGAAAAAAGGCCCAAATATTTTCAGAAAAAATCGCCCAAGAAATCTACCGTTCCGTTTTTGTTGCGAAACTCGCTGAAACTACAAAACCCGGCGCAACCATTTTCAGCCCACTGAAACTAGGCGACAAGACGAGTTAATTGATGCGGAAAGATTCTTTCTTTTTTTATTGCGAAATTCCAAATTGAAATTTTCCGAGTTCATAAGTTTATTTCTCGAGAACGGTGCAGATAATTAAAAACGGATTGGAGCATCGTTTTCAGGAGATCATTTCCCTACGGAAGCTCTTATACTTCCTTAAGAATATTAATTACTTTCCCAGTTCTCTGCCTAGGCGACAAAATTTTGCTCGATTTTGGCAATTATATCAAGTACTATCTCACGAAAGGCAGGGGCTAGCAAAATTAAATTTGTATATTTACAACCAGCAGGGAACGTTTTTAGACATACTTTTTAGATAAATAATGATTTAAAGGAAATTTTCCTTGCATTTTCCGCAAATATCACGATATCATAACTTTTGAACGGCTTATCAGAGATACTTCTAGTTTGCGCCAATCGAATCAGAATCCCAAAATAAGTCGGAAAACATATATCATATTCCTAGGAAGCTTTTAATTAAAAATGACCATAAAACCAGCCATCGATCCTCTGGAGGAGTGGTGCGCAAATTATATACGGCATTAATTAACATTTCACTATTTTTTATGTTTTAAATTTTGTATGTTTTCGCCGACCCACAAAAATTATCTATCAACCCCTCTGAGAGTCGCGACCCACAGTTTGCACACCACTGCTGTAAAGAACACTTGCAATTTTTATTATTCCTTCTTTTATTATTTTTTCGGTCTTTTCAAGACTTGAAAATGACCGTCAAACGCCGATAGTGAATTTTGCAGTTCAATGTAAGTATGAATTACCACGTAATAGCAGTCGCAACCATCCTATAATCCCATTCATATAATACCTATTTATTGTGAACGCTGTACCAACACTTAGATTCTAACCTATATTGCACTTGGCACAAACTTTTCTAGTACCTTGGTGAGAAAGTCCGCATATTTATTGAGAGCAGTCGATTGTCGAGTGATCTCTCGCACTTCCAACACTTCTCACCTCGGTAGGCACTTTTATCTATACAGAAACGCGACAAGCAGAATTACGAGTCGCAGGCTTGTCATATTTTTGCAGGTAAATAGTTGCCACAATTCTCCGAAAATCGCAGTAGGTCCAGTTATCATCTGACTGCCTTTTTATTAGCCGTGCATTTTGGCAAGCTGCATCTAAGCCAAAAGCAAACAGGGGGAACCACCGCAAAGAGACCACGTTTTCATCAAAACGGTCTACCCTGCTCATGTACTTATTCTACATCTTGATAATAGCTGGACAATCAACTTGAATTTTTGTCCGTTTTTTATTAAAAAATCCAATCCGATCTACTTTTGTGATAGGAACAAATCCGTGGCAGTTGGATGCAATGATGGCGATACTATTGCCATGTCACTTAGCTGCAATAATTTCTTCAGCAGCCTTATGACATAGCTTACTTTTTGGCTCTTGTTTCATGTTCTTTCAGTTTCGCAAATCACAATCCAGCAGACAGTTTTCCCGAACAGAACAACATTCTGATCACGCAAACACTTTAGCAATGGCAAACGTACGTAGAAAACGTATCAAAGTACAAATTATATGGTCCTAACTCTTGTGGTAATCTAGAATGAAGCTCTAAAATAACATCAGCTCCTAGGCCCAAGTTGGATTGCATTTTGAGGCCAGAGCCCGACGCGCCCTGATCATTCTTTCTTCTTTCTTCTTCATCATCTTTCCATCGTCCACTCCTGGACATAAGACTTCGTAAGTCTTCCATATCTCTGGCAATTTTGAGCTTTGAGATGCCAGTCTGTTCCGGCGATCGCTTTTATGTCGTCCAACCACCTTCTTTGTGAACGGCCTGCTCTTTGTTGTTTCTCTACGTCGCCACTTGGTAATTCTGGCAGTCCACCTGTTATTGCGAACTTGCGACGTGTCCGACCCAACGCCATTTTAACTTCGTTATGCGTTCAATAACGTCGGATACTCTCGATCTTCCTCTGATAATTTCATTTCTGACTTAATGAAATGTCTCTTAATGAAATCTCAATCATTGAGCCATGGCCCTTTGCGTTACCCTTAGTCTATCGGAACTATTCTTGGTCAAGCTCATAGTTTCTAAACTGCATGTAGCGCACAAATGACTCACGTAATTGGTCAAAACGGTTGAAGACAAAACGGCTTGGTGCCGTGCCTTCCTAAGCATGGTATCATGGACGTATCCAGGGGGGGGGGGGGGGGGAGATTGGTTGCTTGTTGGTTGAATTTCGAAAAATCTATTGCGCCTTATGCTAGATGCTACTAGGTCGTTGTGCGTGTCACTTTTTACTTACCAGAACATTCTCATGTTCTGGGAGAGAATGGAGAGAAATAAATAACTCCAAAAGAAAACACTGGCGCGAGCTTTGTGAGAAGCTAGACCAAAATTTATGGGGGGATGCATATGCGATTGCCACTAGTCACCTGAAAATAAAACATCAAAACCTTTAAATCAACAAGGAAAAAGCCAAGGAGGTAGTAGACGAACATTTCCCCATCCACGAAGAACCGAGATGGGAACAACCGCTAGTAAACCAGATTAGTGAACTTTTTTGCATGAAAGAACTTATAAGGGCCAGTATGCGTATTCGAAGTGGCAAAGACCCTGCTCCAAACGGACTTCCACCAGAAGCCATCAAAATAGCTGTCAAAAGATGCCCTGAATATATCCTGTTATGAACAACATTTTGACGGATGGAAACTTTCCGAACATCTGGAAGAGAGCGAGGCTAGTGTTACTTAGAAAAGGGGACAAGCCCATAGAAAACCCATCGTCCTATCGACCATTGTGCCTGCTCGGTGATGCTGGGAAACTGCTTGAACAGTTATTGCTACACAGGATAAAGATTGAGCTAAGGGAAAAACCTATCAGAAAAACAACATGAATTCAGGGAGGGCAGGTCAACAGTGAACGCTATTATGCGAATCCTGGACGTGGTGGAGAAAGTCTCAGCTGGTATCAGCTGGTAAGAGAGCAACAAAAAAGATTAGTGTGCTCATTACTTTAGACGTTAAGAATGCTTTCAATAGAGCAGCATGGGAAGATATTATGAATGAGGTTAGTGAGAGAGGCTCCCCCCATACCTGCTGAGACTACTGCGCAGTTATCTACATGAACGTAAGATCATAATCGAAGCAGACGGTGAAGTCGTGGAGCGAGAAGTATACAGCGGTGTTCAACAGGGTTCAGTAATGGGTCCTACACTGTGGAATATCCTGTACGATGTAGTACTTAGGCTAAAGTTACCAGAAGGTGTTGAGATGATAGGCTTGGCTGATTATATAGCGCTGGTAGTAGTAGGAAAAGGCGATGGGACATGCAAATACGGCGATTGCATATATTAATAAATGGATGGAGAAAAAACGCTTAACGCTAGCCCCTGAAAAAACGGAAGCTGTTCTACTGACCGGAATGAGGAATATAGGGCCGATAGTATTTAAGATCAGAGACGTAACTATAACGCCCAAGGAGGCAATTAAATATCTTGGTGTGATTATTGATAAGAAACTATGTTTTACACCACATATCATGCCAGCAGCGACCAAAGCCCTCAAGGTAACAGCAGCAGTGGAAAAGATGATGCCCAATGTCGGCGGACCAATAAGTAGCAAGAGAAAGATTCTATGCTCAGTTGCTCACTCGGCAATGCTCTATGGTGCCCCGGTCTGGGCAAACGCAGTCGAGAAAGAGACCATTAAAAATATGCTGGTCACAGTGCAGAGAAAACTGGCACTACGTGTGTGCAGTGTTTACAAGACAGTCTCAACGAATGCAGTGCTCGTGTTGGATGGACTCAGGGTAGAACTCCTGATAAAAGAAAGAAAAGAACTGTACAAAAAGCGGAATAGCGCGCAGAAGAGAGAACTTGCCAAACTTGAAAAATTGCCAAACAACATATTTTCCAGGACTGGCAAAACCACTGGACATGCTGTATAAACGGACAGTGGACAAAATTATTAATCCCTCATGTGGGAATGTGGGTAGAACGAAAATATGTGGAGATGAACTACTATCTCACCCAAGCGTTCAGCGGGCATGGATGCTTCAGAGAATACCTGCACAATATCGGCAGGGCCTCTGACAATTTGTGTTTCTACTGTGGACAAACGGACAGTGCAGCGCACGCGGTCTTCGAATGTGAAAGATGGATTCCGGAGAGGGACGACTGGACAGCGAAGACAAAGTCAGAACTGGGAGTAAAGACACTGTTGGAGGTCATGTTAAGCAACATGGAGAGCAACGGATGATATGATAAGAAGCATTATGAGCATGAAAGAGACAGACGAACTTGCCGGACAGAAAGCCAGGAACTAACCTGACTTTTGTCACCTACAAGTGACACTGGGAATTGAAGAGTTAAATAAAGCATAAATATCTAATTGACTTAATAATTTTGGTTGATTCAGTAAACAGCACTAGAATAATAGATTGTAATTAGATTGTAATTGCAATCCCGAATCCCCCCCGAAATATCTCCACCTTGTAGAAGGCAAGGACAAGCCGCCCAAGGAAGCAACATCGTTGAGGCCGCTATGCCTGATGGACACTGCAGGTAAACTGGAGCAGCTGCTGCTGCATAGAATTTAAAGAGAACTGAAGACCGGCAAAGATCTTGCTAATTTTAGGGAAGGGCGATTTACAAGTGACGCTCTCAAAAAAGTTGTAGCCATTGCAGGCGCCGCTAAAAAGAGTACCAGGAGAACTAGAAGAATATTCGCTCTTATTACGCTGGATGTGCACAATGCGTTTAATTCGGCCTGCTGGCAAAACATTCTAGAGGAAGTCACGCAACGCAGCTTCCCGCCATACCTAATAGCGATGATAGATCTGAAAGGACAATTGTCATCGAATCAGACAGCTACCGCTCTACGAAGAAGATCCATAGCGGTGTTCCACAGGGATAAGTCATGAGCCCAACGTTATGGAACATAATGTACTATGGGGTTCTCAGACTCAAGATGCCAGAAGGAGTGGAGACTGTTGGCTTCGCAGACGATCTTGCCCTGGTGGTTTGCGGCAGAACCGTGGATGAGCTAAAGCGGAGGGCAAATCAAGCATTGCTACTAATAGACAAATGGATGGAATGTAAACAACTCTAGCTGACACCTAAAATGCAGAGGCAGTTTTATTAACTGGCTTGAGAAGAATTGTCGACGTATCCTTCAAAGTTGGAGACGCTACTATCATTCCAAAGGGGACCATAAAGTATTTAGGCGTAATAATAGATAAAAACCTGTCATTTAGGGATCATGTCAAAAAAGCTGCCCACCATCCAAGCATGCGACTGGGAAGATGAAGAAAGTTACCTTCGTTTTCATCTCCACTGTCATTGTCAGTATCATCGTCACCACAGCATCATCAAGAAAATAAAATAATATCACCTGGGTACAATCCCCACCGGCCAGCAAGTCCTCAGAAATCTTAACTAAGGTCAACATGTAATACGTAAACAAGCTCTAAAGCAACATCACCACATGTAAATAACAGTCCAGTGTTATTACATAGAATCAATTCAGAAAAATTATATGAGATGTGAAATATATGAGAAGAGTTATTATATTGTCCAGTGTCACCAACAGGTGCCACGGCTTATTTCTAACCTTATAACAATGATGCTTTCGGTTATTTTTATGGTAAAATACATTTGGATTAAAGCTTATACATTCACTTTTTTATTAGATGCGATAAGAAAAAAAAACAAAACTTACAGTCTAGGCATTTTTATTCCGCTTTGTGTCGCAAGAAATCACACAAACTCACACTGCTCCAATTAGGCGCTAAACAACCGGATGAATTTGACAAATGGCGCATGGTTGGTGTTACCAGAAAAAAGAATGAAAAGCGTCAATAATTGGCTTCGTTACAATAGTGGTAGAAATTTAAAATAAAATTGCCTTGTGGTAGAAAAAAATATTAAGCTTATGTCACCTACAAGTGACACTGGGAAATGAAGTGTTAAATAAAGCATAAATATCTAATTGACTTAATAATTTTGGTTGATTCAGTAAACAGCACTAGAATAATAGATTGTAATTAGATTGTAATTGCAATCCCGAATCCCCCCCCGAAATATCTCCACCTTGTAGAAGGCAAGGACAAGCCGCCCAAGGAAGCAACATCGTTGAGGCCGCTATGCCTGATGGACACTGCAGGTAAACTGGAGCACCTGCTGCTGCATAGAATTTAGAGAGAACTGAAGACCGGCAAAGATCTTGCTAACAATCAGTACGATTTTAGGGAAGGGCGATTTACAATTGACGCTCTCAAAAAAGTTGTAGCCATTGCAGGCGCCGCTAAAATAGTACCAGGAGAACTAAAAGAATATTATTACGCTGGATGTGCGCAATGCGTTTAATTCGGCCTGCTGGCAAAACATTCTAGAGGAAATCACACAAAGCAGCTTTCAGTCATACCTGATAGCGATGATAGATCTGAAAGGACAATTGTCATCGAATCAGACAGCTACCGCTCTACGAAGAAGATCCATAGCGGTGTTCCACAGGGATCAGTCATGGGTCAAACGTTGTGGAACATAATGTACGATGGGGTTCTCAGACTCAAGATGCCAGAAGGAGTGGAGACTGTTGGCTTCGCAGATGATCTTGCCCTGGTGGTTTGCGGCAGAACCGTGGATGAGCTAAAGCGGAGGGCAAATGAAGCATTGCTACTAATAGACAAATGGATGGAAGGTAAACAGCTCAAGCTGACACCTAAAAAACAGAGGCAGTTTTATTAGCTGGCTTGAGAAGAATTGTCGACGTATCCTTCAAACTTGGAGACGCTACTATCATTCCAAAGGGGACCAAATAGTATTTAGGCGTAATAATAGATAAAAACCTGTCATTTAGGGACTATGTCAAAAAAGCTGCCGACAAAGCTCACAAAACTTTTTCTGCACTGGAGAGGCTCATGCCTAATGTATGAGGACCCAGGACTAGTAAGAGAAAACTGTTGTACTCGGTGGTTCACTCCGCAATGCTTTATGCAGCCCCTGTATGGGCCAGGGCTATCAGCATGAAAGCTACCAAAGACAAGCTGGCAGCGGCCCAGTGAATGCTATCAATTAGAACTTATAGCGCTTATAGAACTATATCAAGGGATATAACTATATCCTTGGTAAAACATTCCTCCAATAGAGTTATTAGTGCCGGAGAGGCTTAGTATCTATTCAGCTAAACAAATCAAACCAATTTTTATAAAAAAGAAGCCAAGAGGATCGCAAGGGTAGCAAGCGACAATGGACAAGGCTGTTAATAAAGGATGTCGAAAAATAGGTAACTCGGAAACACGGAGAACTAAACTACTATCTAACACAAGCACTCAGTGGGCACGGATGCTTTAGAGATTACCTCCACAAGATAG
Source organism: Phosphuga atrata (assembly GCA_944588485.1). Taxonomy (NCBI): domain Eukaryota; kingdom Metazoa; phylum Arthropoda; class Insecta; order Coleoptera; family Silphidae; genus Phosphuga; species Phosphuga atrata. Next base: position 4,843,402 of record OX155898.1, read on the forward strand.
GCAGAGCTGTTGCTAGCTACTGGGAATACTGCGGGGAAAAGGACAGCGTGATTCACACCATCTACATATGTAGTAGGTGGGACACAGAGAGGGACATCCTACCAAAGGACCTAGAACCACTATACCCTTCATGTTAGAATAAACAAGTGGAACGTAGTCAAAAAAACAATATCTGAAATAATCAGCTATAAGAAGCAGGATGAGAACAAAAGGCAGATTGTTGAAAGAATACGGCTAAACCAGAAGGAACCCTAATCATCATGCTAGACTAGATGGGGAAGTTATGTTCATCATAGACAATATTGTTCATCATGAGATAAGTCCAGACAAGACCAGACAGACCAGTTAAGACCAGATAAGACCAGATAAAACCAGGCAAAACCAAACAAGACCAGACCAGACTAGACAAAACCAGACCAGACCGTACAAGACCAGGCAAGACCAGATAAGACTAGATCAGACAAGACCAGACTGGAGTTATTGATTTTTGGATGCTATAGCTCACCAAATGGGGACAAAATAGATCTTGAAAGATTACTTCATACCATAAGGAGTAGGGTGAGATCCATTAAACCAAAATATGTAATGATAGCTGGTGACCTAAATGCTACATCATGTGTATGGGGATCTCCAAAAGATGATGAAAGAGGGGACATACTCTACGAATGGATCTGCGAAATGAATATGATCGTGGCAAAAGTGGGAACGGAAACAACGTTTAGAAGGGGAAATAGCGAATCATACATAGATATCACCATACATAGCGAAAATATGAACAATAGGATGAACAACTGGATGGTACATGACGCAGAAAATTTCAGCGACCACCAAAATATTATCTTTGAAATCGGTATAGAAGACCATGAACAAATAAATAAAAAAATGAGAATGCAACCAGGATGAAAAATAAAAAAGGAAGGAATAGTAAGGTTATCCTAGGAAGGAAAATGAGCAACGATCACAAAATAGATGCATCAAGCTGCCAAGCAGTCCTAACCCAGGCATGCAATGAATCCTTCGCGAAGAAAGGAAACAAACCAAGTAATATGAAACCCATATACTGGTGGAATAATTAAATAGCCACCATAAGAAAAAACCTAACCTAATGATATCGAAAGCTATGCCGACGGTAGCGTAGCTACCAGCAGGGCCTCCCATCTCGGAGAGGTTAAGGGGGAAGAGCCAGACTAAGAGAGATGCCCGGTCCTCCAAGGATGGGGGTTGGGTCGTAATTCCAGCGACCTTACACCTGTAAAAAACTCAGAATTGCAAAATAACGCACTAAAAACAAGCCTCGGACTCGGATGGAAACTTTACACGAAAACATCAACGAAAATGTACTTTGAATTTTAGTATATGGAACATACAAGGAATCAGAAATAAGCTTCAAGTAGTCGATACAGAATTTGTCAATAGAGAAATAGAAATGGCTGTCCTTTCAGAAACGAAGGAAAAAGGAAACGGGAGTGAGAACTTTAAAGATTTTATACATATACACTCCGGGGTTGATAAAAACCAAAGAACCTAAGGCCCGTATATGCTTAATGATACATAAAAGGATACAAAAGCACATTAAATCCTGGTAGACACTTAATGAACGTACTATAAAGGTGGGGCTACAAATTAGAAGAAGAGTGATAACAATTTTAGGAGTATATGGGTTAAAAGACGATGCGACGGTCCAATGTAAAGACAACTTCGAAGAGTTCCTCATAAACATCATCGAACAAATTCCTAAGTCTACGAAAAAGTCATAGCGGGAGATTTAAATGCCAGAGTAGGTAGAAATTGAAATAGCCCGATAGTAGGTAGGCACGGAGAAGAAACCCTCAACGATAACGGACAGAGACATAAGTATATGCCAGGAATTTGAACTAACAATAACGAACACATTCTTTGCTCATAAAGAAATACACAAGTACACTTGGTACCAACATATCCGAAGGCTCAGGTCAATAATTGATTACCTTATAGTACGACAACATTCGAGTGTAAAAGTCGAGTCAAAAGGTTTTGACTCGAGGTTTGAGGTTAAAAGATTGTGGATCCGATCACTGCCTAGTAACATCAAAAAGATACGTACCATTCGTAAAGATGCTTCAGAACCGAACTGGCAAAACCCAAATTAACAAGCTCGAAGTACCTAGATACAATCTTAACAGTCTAGAACACTACAGTACAAAATATTTGTACATGAAACGCCTAGAAGGAAAGCTCATTCAAATGAACAGAACAACGGAAGAAGAGTACGAGCATACTAAAAGGTGTATCACAGAAGCAGCTCAAAAGGCACTAGGAACGGAAATACGGAAGAAGAGAACTTATTAGTGGGATGATGAAATAGAGCAACAGCTCAAGGAGAAAAGGGAAATCTATAAAAAAAACTTATACAGAAAGATAAGGCAGACACCAAAGAAGAATACAAAAGAGCGAACAGGAAAGTAAAACAGGAAGTGCTCAAGAAGAAGGATTAAAAAATGCGACTCATAGATCAAAACCTTGGGGGAACCAGAAGCTCTGAAGCATAGAGAACAATAAAATCTATAGGAGCAACAACGAAACCAGGAACCAACTTAAACAGTATATAAAACAACGAATGGGTACGATATTTCAGACATCTCCTGGAAGAAAGGTGCCCGCAGTTTATGCAAGAGGATAATATCAAGGAAGCGGGAATATAATACATTTGCAGAGTACCCAGGTTGAAAAAACTATTAGGACCACTAAGTTAAGGAAATGACTAGGACCTGGAGGAATCTATCCTTAACTTATCAAGTATGGTCCACCGAAAGTCATAGAAATGTTGAAAAATATCTATGAAAGATGCTTGAACGGGGAAAATATTCTTACGGAATAGAGAAGTCCTATATAAACAACAATCTACAAAAAAGTACCTAAGGGCGACCCAAAAAATTTTAGAGGATAGCAGTTATTCCAACAATTGCCAGAATATATTCACGGATCCTCAGAAACTTAATAGAAGAAGATATCCAAAATAAACAGCCGGAAGAACAAGCGGGGTTTCGAGCGGGCCGATCCACAACGGACAACATCTTCACCTTAAAATTAGCCCTAGAAAAAACGGAAGCAAAGGAACAGATTAACACACATTGCTCTCATCGACCTTGAAAAAGCAACGTTGATACAAGTGATACAACGTTGGAAAGCTATGGAACAACTTAGTATAAGATTCTAATAAACGCCACCAGAGAGTACTACAAAAATAATTCTGTTCAAATAAAAGTTGGCAACACACTAACAGAGGCATTTATCACAACCAAAGGCCTAAGGCAAGGATGCTGCTTATCACCCACTCTATTTAAAATTTATTTAGACAGAGCCCTACAAAGGTGGACGAATAAATGTAAGAACATTGGACTAAGAATGGGAGATGAGACACTATATAGTCTATATTTCGCGGACGATCAAGTTGTTTTAGCGGAGGACGAAGAGGATTTAAGTTACATGATTAGAAAACACCAGAAAGAATATGAAAAAGCAGGATTGACCATGAATATGAGTAAGTGTGAATATCTGTTAGTCGGTAACAACGAGTGTAACGACCAACCCTTGGAATATGGAATAATAAACGAAGTTTTTAGGTCGGTAATTAAATAGCAGAATTTTAATTACTAATATAACTTTAATATGAAGACAAGATAAAAAGTACAGAATGAAAATAATTGATTTTACATGATAATAACAATACGGGTTGAGTCTACATGCTGAAAGACAGTTCTGCAAACTTAACAATAAAACACTAAATGAAAGACCGCCAAAATTTAAAAGTTACTTGTTTCACAATTATTCAATTTCCAACATTCCTCCATAACTTTAAAATTTTTATAAGTCTGTAAGTCCAATCGATTCACATAGAGAGAAGTGTCGAGGTCCAGCAAGTCCTTTTGTAAACAAATCAGCTTCCAGTTCAGCAGACGGTTTGTAATTCACAGCTATCTCCCCACTATTAACTTTTTCTCGAATAAAATGTTCTTTGATGTCAATATGTTTTGATCTGGAGGTGATGAGAGGGTTGCGAGTTAACTCTTGTGCTGCTATGTTATCATTGTACAAGAGGATTTCTTTTTGTTGTATCCCCTTTTGCAGCATCAGTTAAACTCATATATTCGGATTCTTGAGAAGATAACGCGACAGTGCGCTGCTTTCTGGATTCCCAACTTATAACGGCTCCAGCAAATTTAAAACAAAATCCAGTATAAGATCTCCTGTCTTCGGCACAGGAGGCCAAATTTGCATCAGCATAACCAGTTAATGGCTGGTTACGTTTTTTATAAGCAAGAGCTAAATTTCTTGTTCCCTTTAAATAGCGTAAAACTCTTTTGGCAGCCAGCCAGTGCGACTGATCGAAACAATTATTAAATTGACTTAGAAAACTGACACTGTGACTTATATAAGGGCGAGTAGATCGCTAGGTACTACTACAATCGCTACTACAATCGGTACTACAATCGCTAGGTACATGAGTCCACCAATCAAATTTTGGTATTGTAAATCTGGCAAATTTTCACTTTCATTTTTTCCCTGTTAAAGGCCAGTAACCATAGGCGTTTTTGCTGGGTTGCATGTGTTCATTTTAAATCTTGCTAGTAGTTCATCAATATATCTTGTTTGTGAAGCATAAATTTTATCATTTTTCATATTAAATTCGATTCCTAAGCAGTGTTGTAAACTGCCTAAGTCTCTCATTTCAAATAAATTCATTAAGTCCTTTTTTAACACATTTAATTTATTTCTATTGTTACAACATATAATTATGTCATCAACATAAACTCCAAGAAGGGTTTTATCTCCTCCATCAATATTTTTGTAAATACATGGTTCAGCTGCAGAAGGTTCAAATCCTAACTGCTTAAGTTTTGTATCTAGTTTTTGAAACCATTGACGGCCTGGCTGTTTTAAACCATAGAGAGACCTTTTAAGACGACATACAGTTTCACCATCTGCTTTTCTTAAACTTTCTAGCATTTTCTTTGATTTTTGAAGAATAATTGAATTATTTTCTGATTCACTTTCATCTAGTATTATTTCACAGAGAAATTTTTCTAAATTTTCTGGTTTTTGCATAAACATTTCTTCTTCTAACTCCCCGTTAAGGAAAGCAGTTGTGACATCGAGCTGATCAATATGTCAATTTTCTTCAGCTGTTATAGTAAGTAGTAAAGGAATAGAGCTTAGTTTAGCAACTGGTGCCTAAGTTTCATTATAATCATGTCCTGGGCGCTGGGAAAATCCCCGGGTCACAATGTGTACTTTTCTTCACTCAATTTCGCCTGATGATTTATATTTTGTTTTCAGAACAAATTTTGAACCAATTATGTTTGACATTTCCTTTCTTTTTGTTATTTCCCAAGTATCATTTTCCAGATGAGCTTTAATTTCATTTTTTATTGCAGTATTCCATGCTTCAGCAGCATTTCCTTCTAGGGCTTCATTTACACACAAGGAGGACATTTCATAGTCCGCAGTCCAAGGTGGAGGATTTAATTTATCTATTTTTCTTAACCTTGAATTTTGTACTAAATTTTGTTCTTCAAAATTATTTTCCATCTCATTATTTTCTGTTTCTACTGAAATATTTTCCGTTTCATGAATTTTAATTTTATTTGTTATGAAAACATCAATTTGATTTTCTGAATCAAGATCTGAAGAGTCTAAATTTGAATCTAAATTTTCAAAAGGGTTTGAGGTTCGACCATTTTTATTTTCATTATTATAATAATATTGTTTTATTACTTTTATGTCTCTACTTATAATTATTTTTCTTTTCAATGGAACCCAGATACGAAAAGCTTTGGATTGTTCTGAGTATCCAGCAAAAATACCAACAATACCTCTAGGTTCGAATTTACTTTTATTCATTTCTTTATTTAGGTAGAATACTTTTGCTACAAATATGTATGTAAAAAAATATGTAAATGGCGTACTGAGGATTCATGACCCATCCATTTTTCGAAAGGAGTGCGGTCATTTATGGCCTTGAAGGTAATCTATTGATCAAGTAATTTGCACAGTGTATAACTTCTGCCCAAAAATAATCTGGTAGTTGAGCTTCTAGAAGCATATAAGGTACATTGGAGCAGACAATCTTCTTTGTACTCCATTTTTAATCAAAAATTCATTCAAATCTTTATGAGTATACTCGGTACCATTGTCACTTTGGAAATACTTTGTTTTTAATCCAGTAAAATTTTCAACTTCGTTTTTATATTCTTTAAAATAATTTATGACTTCATTTTTTTGCTTTAGAAAATATATTTTAGTATAACGGCTATGTTCATCAATGAACGTTACAAAATATCTCGCCCCGCCTGGTGAAGGGGTGCGCATCGGACCCACCACGTCCGAATGAATAGTTTGAAGTAACTCAGTCACTTTAGGTTCTTCTCGTGTTTTGAATGGTAGTCAACAATGGTAGAAAACTAACTTGCCTTTGGCGCAAGTATCACAGTCACTAAATTTATCATTTTTGTTAAAATCCAATCCTTTTATAATATTTTTATTCATAGCAGTTTTTAGGCTTTCTTCAATTATGTGGCCTAATTTACGGTGCCAAATATCGATAGCAGAAAATGTCTTTTCAATTTTTAATTGACCTGAGAAGTTTGCGAATTCTTCTTTTTTTGGTATATAGTATAAGCCATTTTTCTTTAAGGCGGTTAAAATGTTATTGCCATTAATATCAAATATTTTAGCATTTTCTTTAGTAAAAATTACTTCAAATCCTTTGTCAGTTATTTTTGAAAGAGATAGCAAGTTTGAAGTTAATTTTGGGACAAACAAAGTATCAGGTAAGTTCACAGTTCTATCTTCAAAATTGAGTTGGACAAGGCCTTTGCCACTAATTGAAGCTGTATGATCAATCGAGGATAATTTTAGGTAACCATTGTCGATTTTAGTCAAATTGGAAAATTTATTTACTTCAGAGCAAAAATGTGAAGTACTGCCTGAATCCAGACACCAATCAGTTGTAATCTGGTTGATTATACGGAGCTGTGGATAGGCACCCTTTCACTTTAAAAGTAGATTCATTTTTCTTTTGAGAATTTTCACCAAAATTTTGATATTTTGGTTTAAAATTAGTATTACTTGAATTGTACTGTTTATTTCCAGAATAATTCTTATTTCTGTTTGAATTATATTCTCTTTGCTGAGTAAAGTTCTTATTTTGATTATAATTTCCTCTTGGTTGATAATTATTTTGAGTATTATATTTGTTTTGAAATCCGGGTTGACCATTTTTATAATTGTAATAGTTATATTTTTTCTTATTTTGATTGTATGAATAAAAAGAGTCTTCAAAAGTTTGTACTTTAGATCTAGCCTCCGATTCTTCTAAAATTTTAATTTTTAAATCTTTAGGTTTAGGTAGAGTATCTCTACTTTCGATTGCAATACGAAAATTATCAAAATAAGATGGTAAGCTATAAAGCATCATAATGCTTAACAAATCATCATTTATTTCAATCGCCATATCTTGAGGTTTATCTACGACATCCATAAATTCATTTAAATGTTCTCTGGCATCATCAGAATCTTTCATTTTCTTTAAAACGAGCTTTTTAAGTAAAGTAGCCTTTTTGGCAGGACCCTCGCTTTGGTAAAGCGAGGGTCGCTTTAAAATCCCTTTTAAAGTATCCCATACGTCTTTGGACGTTTTGCATTGTTTTACTTGTTTTAGTTCTGAAGGTGAAATTATTAATAAAATCTGACCTTGCATTTAAATCATCCTGGTTCCATTTGTCTATTATTTCTTTGTCGGATGTAGCTGTTGGTTGAGGATTGTCACCACTAACAAAACCCCACAAATTTCCTTTTATTAGGAGAGCTTGGGCTTGTATTACCCACGTGTCGTAATTTTCTTTATTTAGTTGTTGAATGCGATAGTTTGTATTAGCCATGATGCACGACAAAAAAAAATCACAAAAACATAACCAAAAAAAAAAAACGTTGAATTTTACACAACACTCGCGGCCAATTTTACTTTTTACGCACAAGAACACATAACTGGACCCATAACCTTTTAGGTCGGTAATTAAATAGCAGAATTTTAATTACTAATATAACTTTAACATGAAGACAAGATAAAAAGTACAGAATGAAAATAATTGATTTTACATGATAATAACAATACGGGTTGAGTCTACGGGTCTTTCTGCAAACTTAACAATAAAACACTAAATGAAAGACCGCCAAAATTTAAAAGTTACTTATTTCACAATTATTCAATTTCCAACAGGAGTAGACCAGAGTAAATACCTAGGAGTTATCCTAAACAAATAGGCCAACAGCAATGACGAAATTAGGGAAGATTAGATTACCAAAGGTAGGAAAGCCATTGGAGCATTAAAGTCACTCCTTTGGTAGAAAGAAATGTGAAGGGAAACTAAAAGGAAAATATACAAAAGCATAGTGGATCGCGTGATGATTTATGGGGCAGAAGTGAGGAATGTGAGCAAAAAGAATAAACAAAAATTACTAGCAACTGAAATGGATTTCTTAAGAAGAAATTGCCGAAAATTCAAACTGGAGAGGGTACGGAACACGAGAATAAGGGAAATGATGTGCAAGAAACAGACTGTAGCAGACGAAATCGAAAGAAGACAACTAGCATGGTTTTGACATACCAAAAGAATGGAGAACAGATGGCCCAAGAAAGTTCTTGAATGGATACCATCGGAACGAAGGAAGAGAGGACGACCGAGAAGAAGCTAGCGAGACGACATAAAAAAAGCAATGGATGCTAGAAATTTAGAAGAGGAAACTTGTTACGATAGACGAAATTGGAAACTGGGGACAGAGAGGCGGCGGTAGCCGTAGAAATCTGTTGTTAAAAAAATATTAGATTATACCTTTATGTTGCGTAATTCGTTTTGTACTTCTCAATTCAAATTAATAAAAATAATGGTCCTCACTTGTTGAGCAATTGGCTCAAAGACCTAATTAATGGAACGATACTCAGGCCTTAAGTGAATAATGAAGAACCAATTTTATTTTCTGAATAAATATCTTTAAGAACCTATAGCACCAGCAACCAAGAAAAATACTAAATCAGCATAATTAGCAACAAATTTGAACCTAATAAGGTTTCAGGGGTTAAACCTGGCGTAATAATAGACGGTATAGGAGCGTAGGGCCAGCCACCCTATCTCCAACAAGAAAAAGCCGAGGCTGTAAAAATAGTTACCCTTGCTTAGCTATACCCCTATGGCGTGGAAATGCTAGGAGAAAGAGGCTATTATTATTATGTGTATGGAACGAATTTAATTCAAGAAAACATCTTAGGGAAACATCTCAAATTAAATTATTAATTTGATTTAATATCGTAACCTCATTCTCCAAATAGTAATATAATAAGATCTGAAAAACTGTAAATAACTAAGGCCTAGGCCGGTTTTTAATCGCGTGATTTTGTGACTCAAGTAAGCTAATACAAGCGCACTACTTGCGGTTTTTCCGGCGAATGATTTTTCCCATACCGTATGTGTTTCTCGAGCGGTTTCGCGGTTGTAGCGGTTACCCCTCGCTGAAAACAAAACCGTAGTGCGGCCTCGGCCTTAGTCTCGCTTTATTAACTTTAGATTTTAGAAGTTAAAATATCTTTTCTGTCCATGTATATGCAGCCGAATTAAAATAATGAATTAATAGTTTACCAACAAACGTATTGTTTAAAAATGCGCAATTAATAAGATCCGGCTTTAATGATATTGCTAGTGCATTGGAAATATCTGTAATCAGTAGGTCAGTATGCAAAAAAGTTACTGATGCTAATTGCGCTCGGCGAGAAGTTGTCCGGGTATTCGCGTGCAGCCAGTATTTATCAGAAGCAAACTAAAAAGAGTTCCCACATAGTAAAACCTACATACACCACAAACGTGTTATATTATTATGTGCACGTTATTTGACAATAAGATTTGTAATTATTATTTTCTACTACTCTATGTTCGTTCCAAGACGTCGAGCAAAGAAATACGATAATTATACACAAAATATGCATAATTATTACTGTCCGAGACAATTTTTCACGCGCAATAAATTACACGTTTGTAAATAAAATCCATTTTTTAAGAAAGTAAAACTATAAATCCGTTAAGAAAAGTACAGCTTTACGAAACTATTCAAATATTACTAATTAGAATATTTAGAACAGTTGAGAGTGCGGACCGTTATGCCGAAAAAAAGGAGTTCTTTAATTTTAAAACAGGATATATGCGCTTCATAATCTAAGTTCATAAATCTTAAAGATTCTTATACTTATGGTACTTATGTATTAACGCCACCACCGCTAAATTTTTAATTGCCGCCAATCTACACCTAAAATTTTTATGATAAATGATAAATAAAATTATGATAAATGCATTGAACAATTCACTATGTTTTTACCAAACTTTTCTTGTTGGTCCTAGGGCCCCGGCATAGCCTAAGACGCCACTGAGTATACTTAAGCAATTAATTTTAATAACTATTTTACAATAAGTTTCTAAATAAAACAAAGAAATTGATTGGTTTTAGAGATACTTGTGGAAGCTTCATTTCAATATTAAAAATAAAAACATAGATTGTTTTTAAATTTTAAATTTAATGTAAAAATTCAACATATGTTTCACCAACTTGGGCTTCTTCAGGTATGAACCTTAAGAAGGACATCAGATGAAACATATCGTCGGCGGTATGCCAGAAAGTGCTACATCCAAAATTTGCAATATTAGCGTTATTAGTATATTCATGTTTCACAAACCATTCTGTGGTATGGTAGAAAGTCCTACATCCTTGTTTTAATTTGTTGTTGAGCAATAAGCAAAGTTCTATATCCAATTCCTGTTCCTTGGTATGCCAGAAGGTGCTATGTGGATGTAGAACTTTTTGCGATACCAATTTTTGATTCCTCATTGGCTTAATACAAGGTGCTATATCCAATAATGTATTTTTGATTTGTGTAATATTACATGAATAAAGTTTATACTGGAGCTTGTTCTTATGAAAACTGTTCAGAGAACATTAAATTATATTGTTTATATTTTATGTTGCTTTTTATGCTAAAATTTTTAGAATTTCTCATTTTTAGATGGCCAAAAAAACAGCCGAAGAGTGGCTAAAATCTATTAATAATTTTAGTTCTGATTCTTCCGATTCTAAAACACCTCTGATAAATTATGCCATAAAACGAATGATAGGCCAGCCGCCACATTCTGTGCAACAAGAATCGGCAGCAAAGAATGTAGAAGAAAGGGACAAAGATTCGCAGTCCGAATATTTGCCATCTGACTCAAATCCCGAAAGTGATTCGAATGGTAAGCACATCAATTTATTCCTAGTGTTTCCTTTATGGACAAATTTTGGTTAAACTTTTAAATTTAACAGGTGAATTAAATGAGACAGAATTAGAAGTTGCTATTGAACAACAGAATGAAAGTAATGAAGGTAAGATTGCTTTGAAATTAGTGTGGATTTACATAAATTAAATTACTAAACTGTCCTTACAGATATTCCTGGTCCTAGTAAAAAACGTTCAAGATGGAAGCAACTGAAGCCTGACGAGTGGAAAAAGAATGTAAGAAAAAGGGTACGTTGTCTGGGGGAAGAATATACGGACGAACAAGGAAAAATAAAAATAGCCAAATTGCCGAAACCTTTGCCCAATCATTCGCATAAGGAACCGTCAGGTTACAAGTGCAGTTTATTTACAGAAGAAGATCGTTTGGAAATATTTAATGATTATTGGAAAAAAAGGGATGGTTTCAAAGCTAAACGCAACTTCCTCCTGAAATTCACCAAAGCCATTCCAGTGAAAAGAAGAAGAAGTGAAAAAGAAACGAATTTCATAAAAAATTTGGCTTATGAGTACATTTTGCCAAAAAGCAATAAAAATTTAAAAGTGTGCCGTGAATTCTTCTGTGCAACCCTTGCAATTTCATACAAGCCGATTGCTTTTGCAGATCGATCAAATACTGGTGAATTTTTGGGCAATGATCAAAGAGGAAAACACGAGCCTCACAACAAATTGAAGCCAGAAGTTACTGCTGCCATCAAGAATCATATTGAGTCTTTCCCACTAGTGGAGTCTCACTATTGTCGGAAATCATCAAAGCGGTTGTATTTAAGTAGTAGCTTAAGCATTTCGAAAATGTATGACCTTTTTAAAGAAAAAGTAGCTGGGAGAGATGCTGAAAAAGTCAGCTATGAAAAATATAAACAAGTGTTTGGCCAAGAGTACAACTTGGCATTTCACAAGCCCAAAAAAGATTTATGTGTTATGTGTACCCTTGCTCAATCAGCAGCTGGACCATCGGAAGAACAAAAATTGGAGTTTGAAACACACATTTAACGAAAAGAATCAAGTCGTGCTGCAATGAGATCAAATATCGAAAAATGTTGCAACTATGGATTTGCAGTCAGTTTTGCAAATACCACAAGCTGAAGCAAGCCCTTTTTACTACAAACGAAATTGCAGCGGACAGAACCGCAATCGTTACATTGCTGCAATTTTGCTTAAGTGGGTTCAAGAATCAGCTGTTGAAATTGTTGAACAAAATTTTCTGGAAGTGGGCCACACTCAAATGGACGTCGACAGTATGCATTCCGCCATAGAACATTCGGCGAAAAACTGTTCAATTTTTTCTATGAACGATTGGTCAAACGTTATTCGTCAAGCACGCCGGAAACATCCGTATAATGTGGTACGAATGTTACACAGCGATTTCATTGATCTAAAGTCAGTCAATGCCCGATCAATGAAAAAAGTTATTGCTTTCGAAAATGGCGAAAAATTAAACTGGTTGAAGGTAAAATCGTTAATTTTTTCGAAATCAATGCAGGGACAAATTGGCATTAAATATAATCATGACGAAGAAGAATATAAAGTAAAAACAGTTAATTTACTGATAAATTAATCAGTTTAAAACACAATTTTTATTTTAAGTTTGTTAATGTGGATGTGCGTAAATCCCGAGGAGACCAGTAGTCAATTGGCCGCCGCTTTATGAAAATCTCTTGCCAATAAGCGATGCCAAAAAACGAGACCTGCAGAGTTTATGTGCGCAAAAGCTTATTCCTCAGGAATTTCACCCTTGGATTGAGTGAGCTAAATTTGAATCTTAGTGTGCAATGCAAAAACCAAAGTTGAAAAAACCATTTTCTTTCAGCTCATTGCCAGTTGGAAATCAAACAATTGAATCGGATTCAGAACCGGAAAATAATTAATTTCAGTGTTTTTATTCGTTACTGTATTGTCTGATTTATTTTTCATTCACAATCCATATTTTGAAATAAACTTTGTTCGAAAATAGTGTTTTTAATGAATGTCCATGGTTGTATATCCATTTTTTTGTAACAGTGATGAATAATTTTAATGTGCCAAAAGGTGCTACATCCAATTTCTACAGTATTCCTATGATAATGTAAGGTTTTCATTTCACAAAGTATTTATAATTTTAGGCTAGTATTAACTACACATAAATTGAAAAAACTATCAGATTTCAAGACAAACTCGATTTTTGGCAGCTTTTTCAATAGTATTTTGCCTTTTTCACAAAATATGCAAAAACGGATATAGCACCTTCTGGCATAGCGGCGACGATATGTTGTATTTCTACAATATATTTCAAACTTTAAAGCAATCTATGTTTCTATCTTTAATATTGAAACAGAGAATACTATTAACACTACCACAACAGACTTTTTATCTATATTTAATTGAGTTAAAATTAGAATAAATTAAAACTACGTATTTTAAGTAAACTAGGTTATAGGTTTCCCATAAAATATTTGCATGTTGATATATCTGCATAAAATATCTGCATATCTAAATGTTAGCAATGGCATAAATAATAATATAACTAAAAACAGTATCTATTTAGATAGCATGCAGAAAATGAGTGTTTAAAAATAATTAAAGACTAGAATATAACTTTATAAACTCTATACGAATTATATAAACTGTATAAACTAATCTGAAATGCGAAGTTTATACTCAGAATTTTAGTTTTAAAATAATGTAAAGAAATAAATTTCCTCTTAAATCGGCAAATTTAAATGTTAATCCATATAAATAAATGTAACATTTTTATAACGTTATATGTACAGGGTGAACAAAACTCGATGTCTCAGCTCTATTATAAGAAAACGAAAAACGATAGAAAAAATCTGAAAAGATGTTCTTAAATGCGATTGAGTAAGGACCATTTTAAGCCAAATTTACATATTTTTCCATATTTGGAAACTGGAGTAATGACGTCATCGAATTTTGTTTTCTCAGAACCATACCTATATTTTTGCATATTTTAAAAAAGCTAATTTTTGTTAACAAATTTTGTAAAGAATAAAATTTGATATCTTTTCCCGTTAAAAAATTATAAGCAAATTTGTAAAAATAAAGTATTATCAAAAATTCCAGCATTAACCCCATATTATCCCTAATTCCATTAGAAATACATTAGATCCTCTCAATTACCTTTATTCCCAACTAAAAAAAGATAAAAAACGCATTTAACCACAGATTACCAATATACGTCAGTATATACGAGGGTTGGGGCATAGGTCATGGCAACTATTTTGACGTCCGGAATCTTTTAAACGTCCGGATCTTGAGGACAGTGCAATGGTCCTGCACGACAATGCAAGTCCACATAAAGCAGGGTGTGTACGGCAGCTACTCCGAAGTTGGGGATGGGAAGAATTGGAGCACCCACCGTACTCTCCTGACCTTTCGCCCTGTGACTTTGATCTCATTCCCAAGATTAAGGAACCAATACGTGGTAGGCGGTTTGCAACACGAGATGACATTGCTAATGCTGTGCGCCAACAGATGACCCGATTCACATATGGTGCGGCAAATGTTGAGTCTGATGGTATTCAGCGCCCACCACATCGTTGGCAGCGTGTGGTGACAATAGCAAGGGACGACATTGAGGGTCTTTTGGCCCAAAATTCGTCTTTTTACTGTATTTTACTGTGTTATGATTCTTTTGCACGGTGAAGTCCATATTGCCCTGTATACTACCTTAATAAATGAGTGTGTTACGATACTTCAGTGCTATTCATTGTCCATACATGTAGTTAAGACCTTGTCCTTTCGTCTGTATATGTCACATTTTCCAACCGGACTGGTATCTTCAAGAAAAAAAATAGTTGCCATGACTTTTGCCCCAACCCTCGTATATGATGTTAAGTTTGCATTTGTAAAATTAGTTATCTGCTTAAGTTGCAGTAATCTCCGAGAGCTTAGGCAACCTCTCGCGCATACTTGTTGAACGCATCACCCACTAATATACGGAACCTAGCAGTTTATTGCCCGTTCCGAACGGCACTAGTTGACAGGTTATTAGAATGTGCACGCACAACGAAAAAGTCGACATGTTATTAGTCAGTGGCGGATCACCGCACAGGCGCAAGAAGCGCGCGCTTGGGGCCTCTAAAATCTAAGGGGCCTAAAAAATAAAGCATACTTTAAATTTTTTCGCGTTCTGTAATTCCGTATTCTCAATACATGTGTAGTTGTAAGTTCTACCGCATAATTTAAATTTGATTGCGCACTGGTCAGTCAAATTTGCGCGAGTCAGTTTTACATAATACTACCCTTCACAGTCTCAGTTATGAAGTCGAACTGTATGCAACCAGCTTACCAGTCTATTCAATTTTAGCGCTTATTTATGTTTTGTGTTAAATGATATATTATACTCAAACCGGCGAGAAAATGCATCTGTACTGCGCCGAGGTATGAGAGGCGAGGGACGCACCGAACTATGAACAGTCCTTTCAAATCCTTTATTGACTGCATTTCTACTTACACTTTTACTTTTTACTTACCGAATCGTTTATTTTCAAACAGAAACACTTGTACTATTACATTTGATTAATATTTCTTCTACATGACATTCTATTTATTACATTCCATTATACAAATTCAATACAAGTTACGTTGCGCCAGTTACGTTTTTCAAACACCTGCAGACAACTAAATACCGCGCTCTCGGAATAAAGTGTGAATATGCGCAGAAGAATGCTAAACTCGTCGAGACGAGATACATTCTCTCGTCGGCGCCGCTTTGTGTTTATAGTGGGTTAGTTTTATAATTGTTGTTTTACAATTTACATAAATTGATAATTAATTTCCAATAGCCTGCATTTACCAAGTAAGTAGATATATATATATGTATATATATATATATATATATATATATATATATATATATATATATATATATATATATATATATATATATATATATATATATATATATATATATATCTGCCAAACATGTCATCTGCCATCTGCCAAACATATCATGTTATCTGCCAAACCACCGACAAGAAACATCTCATACGAGGAATTCAAAGCCCTCAAGGCACTAAGAGAAAACAACAGCATTGTGGTCCTACCAGCTGACAAGGGAAATTGCTCTGTAGTCATGAACAGTGCTGACTATAAACGAAAAATGACCACAATCTTAGATGATCCAGCTTATCTACCCAGTGCAACGGACCCTACAACCTATCTTGAGAAAACTACGAGACAAAAGATCCTAAGCTCTAACATTGACAAGGAAACAATGAATTACCTTATACCAAGGGAGAAATCTTCACGGTGTCCCAAGATATATGGTTTACCAAAGATCCACAAAGATGGAGCCCCACTACGACCAATAGTAAGCTCCGTTGGTTCACCGGTCCAACTTCTTGCGAGACATTTAGCAAAATGTTTACAACCATACGCCGAAGATTGTGATTCCTATGTCCGCAATGCTGAACACTTCATAGACATACTGAAAAATCACCAACTCCAGCCCGGCCACCTCCTTGTGAGCTTTGACATTGTATCTTTATTCACAAAAGTACCGGTTCCTGAGGCCTTAAACATCATAAGATCAAAATTAAAACCAGAAAAGTATGTATCAGATCTGGCAGAACATTGTTTAAAGAATACATACTTTAGGTACGATGGTCAAATATACAAACAAGTCCTAGGAGCACCAATGGGTTCACCTCTATCCCCAGTAATAGCCAACATATTTCTTACAGATTTTGAGGAAAAGGCAATCTCATCAGCCACACTTAAACCCACACTCTGGTTAAGATATGTTGACGACACATTCGTAATCTGGCCCCACGGCAGACCAGAGCTGGACAAATTCCTTAACCATCTTAACTCCCAACACGACCAAATTAAATTCACAATGGAGATAGAAAAGCATCAACGACTTCCTTTCTTGGATGTTTTGGTACAGAAGAAACCTGACGGCACTTTGAGTCACACTGTGTACCGGAAACCAACCCACACAGACAGATATCTGAACGCTTCTTCGCACCATCATCCCAAACAACTAGCATCTGTAGTCAACACTCTGACCACCCGATCCAAAAGACTAGCCGACCAGCTTAACTTACCGAAAGAATTGAGGAACTTACGAGAAGCTCTTTCTTCAAATGGATATCCAAACAGCTTAATATCCAGAGCTTTCCGTCGTACAGAGAACAGTAGCCCTAGAACTGAAGAACGCCAGAAACCCGTTAGCACAGCATACCTACCATATGTTCATGGATCAACTGACAAAATCGCCAGAATGCTTAAAAGACACAACATCGACACCATTTTCAAACCTAACCAGAAAATATCCTCCATGCTACGCAGCGTTAAAGACACCATCCCGTTAGAATCCCATGGAATTTACGAAATACCTTGCGGAACATGTGAACGAACCTACATTGGACGTACCAATAGAAAAATATCTGCTAGGATTCAAGAACATGTAGTTTCAGTCAGACACAGAGACAAAGTTTCATCGGCACTTGTCCAACACACAAACACTGGTCACTGGATGGACTTTAGAAATTCAAGGACTGTTGCACAGATTAGCCACGAAATGTCACGAGTATACAGAGAAGCCATAGAGATAGAAAAACGAGACTACTGCATGAACACGAGAGACGATTCCTTGAGACTGCCCCCAGCATGGCGACCGATCATATCCACCCTCAAAATGCAACCCCAGACACCCCAGACTCATGTAAGACCAACAAGACAAACAAAAAACCGAACCGAAGCACCGCACACAACGCGCATGACCCGAAGCCAAACAGCTATAAGTAGTCGCATCGCACGAACGAGCTCTCAGTATGCGTCTAACGGTTGACCCGCACGGACGCATATATCTCTTGAGAATGGCGAATGTTAGTTCGCCGAAACGTCGAGAATCCAGTTCTTTTCAGAGCCAACCCTCAGCATCAACGCGGAATCCCCGAGAAAACAATACAACACAGGTTTATATATATATATATATATATATATATATATATATATATATATATATATATATATATATATATATATATATATATATTATCTATGATATTGTTAATGGTATATTATTTTATATAATATTAATATGTGTTTATTGATAATATTAATATGAATTTATTCTAGCCATGAAGAGAAGGTTTCAGAGTGGAGCTGAGAAACGTAAAAAGAAAAAGGAAAAAGAAACTTCTGCACTACAGCAAAGGGATTCACTGGTTAAATTCATAATTATAAATGAATCAGAAGGGGAACCCGAAAATGACAAGGAAATAAAAATAGAAACTGAAAGATTAACTACTTGTGCAATAGATGTTAAAACTGAAGAACGAAGTAACAATGAAAAACAATCAGAAAGATAAGAAGTGCGAATGGAAAAAGAAAATGAAATAGAAAAGCAACGTGAAGGATCAACAATTTGTACTATCGGTGTCAACAATGATGAAAAAGGTAACAATGAAGGCAAATCCGAACAACTATACAAAATTGACAAAGTTTCAGCAGACTGTGGAAAAAATGAAAATTATTGTTGAACATGTTTTTCCCAATGATATCGCTTTGTGGCCATTGCATGTATCTGATAAAATGGTACAATACAATTTAATAAATAAACCGTGCAATACTGGAGATATTACTACTCTTAAAGTAGAGTATACAGATAGGAATCGATCGTACTACAGAAATATTTCCGAATCAAATTTTTATTGTTTAAAAGCAAATGGTACCAAAGAAATTCGTCAATGGTTAGTTTTTTCGGGAACAAGTAAATGTGTCTATTGTTATGTTTGCAGACTATTTTCCCAATCACAAACAAAATTTTGAATGGGATTTAACGACTGGAGAAATTTAGCCCGGAGCTTAAAGGAACACGAATCTTCCCAGAATCATTTTAAATCAATGCTAACACTCCAAAAACGATTATCAATTGCTCAACGTACCGATATGCACTTGGAACAGCAAATTGATTCAGAACAAAAGTATTGGCGAGCCGTTTTAGAACGAATTGTTGCCACTGTGAAATTATTGGCGAGTTTAGGAATCGCTTTTCGTGGCCACAGAGAAGATTTAGATTCAAATCGAAGGGGAAATTTCTTATGTTGTATTCAGTATCTTGCGGAATTCGATAGTTTTTTTAAAATTCATTTGGAAAAATACAGTAATCCAGGTAGAGGCCGGGTTAATTATTTATCGCACAACGTATGTGATGAATTTATAAGTATAATGGGCAGTGAAGTCAAAAAATATTTAATTTCTGAAGTTCAAAATGCAATTTATTATTCTATTATTGTAGATTCCACTCCCGACATAACTCATATAGATCAATTTACTTTCATCTTAAGATTTGTTGATAATACTGGAAATATAAAAGAAAGATTTTTTGGTTTCCTTAAAATCGAAAATCATGATTCCGAATATTTAAAACGGATTGTATTAGAATTTTTGAAAGATTTATCAGTAGATATAAAAAACTGTAGGGGCCAAACGTACGATAATGCAGCTAATATGGCTGGTAAATACAGTGGATTGCAAGCAAGAATAAAACACCCTATTACTACAGCAACGTTTGTACCATGCGCTAGCCATACTTTAAATTTAATAGGAAATTGTGCTGCGGAATCCTGTTCGGGCGCATTGCATTATTTTGATTTTGTACAAAATCTGTACGTATATTTCTCATCGTCCACTCGGCGGTGGAATATACTCACGAACATTATGCCACGTAATAAATTCCAACATATTAAAAGAATAATAGATACTAGATGGGCATCAAGAGCAGACGCAATTTCAGCACTGAATTCTAATTATCACAATATAAAAGAAGCCCTGATTCAAATTAGTATGTCCGATAATGAAAAACCGATGAGCAAATTAGAGGCAAAGAAGTTATCAGAATATTTTGATGAATACGAAACAGCCTTATTAACAGTTTTATGGGATAAGTTACTACAACGAATAAATAGTACCAGTAAATCATTACAAGATATACAGTACAATTTATTGTTCGGGTCAAATCTTATGGAATCTCTTTCCAAATTTATCATGGAAGTCAGAAATAAATTCGATGAAATTGAGAACGGTGCTAATTTATTAACAGAGAATCAAAACTACAAAGAGACCAGAATTAAAAGAAGAAAATTGCAATTTGGCGAAACAACTAACAATGACACACATTTTACTTCAAAACAAAATTTCGTAGTAAACGTGCATAATGTTATTTGTGACGTACTCAATTCAGAAATATCTAGAAGAAGCGTCACTTACAGTGAGGTACTAAAAGATTTTCAATTCTTTTTCAATTTTAAAATGAACGATATGGAGTTTAATGAATGTGAAACAAGAACATCTGCAAAATATAAGGAAGATATTGACATTCGCTATTTCAAAGATGAAATTCTTCATTTCATTTCATTCATAAAGGGAGAAAACGTCACTAATCCTGTTGACATGTATAAATTATTAATTGGGGGGTTACAATCAACATTCCCGAATGTAGAAACAATTTAAAAAAAAATTCTGACAATACCTATTTGCAACGCCAGTGGTGAACGTTCATTTTCGGTTTTGAAACGTGTCAAAAATTATTTACGAAACTGACTAACACAAACACATTTAACTAATTTATCAATATTGTTTATAGAAAACGATGTAGTTCAGGCTTTAGTATATGACTATATTATTGATAAATTCGCTAAACTTAAAGTGAGAAAAATTCCACTTTAATTTAATTTTATATTATAAATTTTATATTGTAATAAAAAATGCTCTTTTTTGAACATATGTACTTTCATTAAAACGTCACTATTTTACAATCAGTAATGTAGGGGGGCCTCAAAATGTGATTGCACTTGGGGCTTTCAAAATGCTGGATCCGCCACTATTATTAGTTTATGGGGAATCTCAAAAAATACCTAGAAGAGCAGTTCAGTTATACGCCCAGAGATATCCCGAACGTGTTATTACAAGCTTAAAAATATTTACAAGATTGCAACGCAATTTACGTGGAAATAACGAGGCATTTTCTTCCCGAGAGTGAAGGAAAATTGTTAAAAGGGTCAATTCTGACAATACTGTTGCCACTATTTTGCGGTATTTTGAAGACCATCCAATGGACTCGATTCGGCAAGCCTGTCGTGAGTTGAATTTAAAATAGTTCGGTACGAAACATTTTGAAATAAAATGGTTATCACGATTATAAACAACCTAGAACACTTGTCAGATCAACATCAACAACGAAGAATAAATTATGTTACCCAAGTGATGGTAAACTTAGAGATGAATGTCAATCGGTTTTTTCACCATGTGTTGTGGACTGACGAAAGCCGTTTTGTTAGTACCGGTAAGTCCAATAAAAAAATGAACATTTTTGGTCTATTGAAAATCCGCATTTTCTCAATCCGATTGAAAACCAAGGACACTTCGGGATTAACGTTTGGTGTGGTATTATTAATAGGCATTTGATTGGACGATATTTTTGCGAAGCAGTTTTACATAGAGAGCATTATTTGCAATTTCTTCAAGAACAACTTTCTGTGCTTCTCGAAAATGTGCCATTACAGGTGCGAGCAAACATGTGTTTCCAGCATGACGGAGCTCCACCGCATAAAGCAAGAATTATCTAGCAATATTTAAATATATTTTTAAAACATACATTTAATTAAACATACAAAGAAAATTGGAAAGGTATAAATGGACCGATACAGTGGGCGCCTAAATCCCACTAGACTTCTTCTTGTGGAGAATTTTGAAAAATAAAGTTTACAGAACTCCCAGGGTCGTATCTGGTTCAAATATTTAAAACTGAATAAACTCAATAAACCTACGTAGTTTAATTTAAGCCCATAACAAATAATAGTTGCTCGCATTATAATTATACTATTTATTATCAATATAAAAACTAACAAATAATAAACTCAGACAAGTAATAAACTCAGGCACAAACAAGTTTGCCTATAGACAGGTTTTTCAGACATGCTTTGTCTAAAAAACAAGCATAAATAAAGATTAAAATTAGAAATAACGGTTATTTTCTATTTACTGGCTGTCATTGGAAGGATGTAGGCAATAAATTACTTTAAAACCCCATAATATTTGTTTATTTTGTTTCTTTCTTTTTATTTTCTATGTTCCATTTATGAACTTCGTAGTATATATAATTAATTATATATGTATATTAATAAAAAACCGTGTATGTACGAGTATTCGTAGTGAAGGCACACTTGGCAATCTCGCGGCACAGTGATAGAAAACCACTGTACTACCATATACCAAAGAACTCGCCGGCCGTACGCGTCGATATCTGTATTAAATTCGTCCAAGTTAATATCTAGAAATTCTATAGAAATAGAAAATCTAAATAGTCTAAATAGAATATTCTATTCTATTTAGAATAGTCTAAATAGAAAATCTTCTATAGAAAATCTCTAGAAATTAAATTGAAATGGCAAAACGGAGTTTACAAAGTCCATTAACCGATTTTTTAGTTAAAAAGACTAAATCCTCAACTGAATCAACTGAAGAAGTTGCAAGTTGTAGCTATGCAGAGGATTCAATGTTGCCTACAGAGTTTCAAACAGAAGTATATGAAATAACGTCAAAAATGCAAAAAAATATTAGTGAACTGGACATCGGTTGTTGCTTCGATCAAGATCAAAATCTAAATGAATGAAAACTTAAGTATAAACTATTGACGTCTGTATGGGTTCCAGATGAAAAATAGCAGTTTCCCATTTCCAAAAAAAGAAACCTAAAATTTCAATTGGGTTGACTAAAACGTTTTCAATGCCTCAGCTATAACGCCAAAGATGAACAAGGTGCAGTGTGTAAATATTGTGCAGTTTTTGCACAGGAATTTATGGAAAGGGATCAACGCATTAGTTTCAAAACCCGTTATTAACTGCAAAAATGCTATTGAGGTGTTTGTTCACCAGAGTAAAACTGACTACCACAAGAATAATTCCGTTTTAGTAGATAATTTCATTGCAACTTTCAACAAATCTACCCCAGATATCATAATGCAACTCGATTCAAGTCGTTCTAAGCAAATTGCTGTAAATATAAGAAAGTTGACACCTAAAATTATCTTATGTGGACGTCAAGAGTTAGCTCTACGAGGAAATTGATTTTGGACCACTAACTTTGGAACAGCCCATGTGGATTGAAGGAAATTTCAGAGCGTTACTGAGTATGCGTCCATCATGTGGAGACAAAAATTTAAGTGATCACATCCAGGGGCAGTCGTTAAACGCTATGTACATAAGTCCAGTAATTCAAAATAATATAATTAAAATTTTTGGCGAAATAATACAAAGTGAAATTGTAACTAAAGTAAACAAAGCAATTTTTTTCTATTCTAATGGACGAAACCACCGACATTTCCCGTACTGAGCAGTTATCCCATTGTGTAAGATATATAGATTTTGATGAAGAAAATAAAAACTCGTTCTACATACTGTGAGAAGATTTTTTACAATTTGTAGCTGTCCATAATACAACTGGTATGAATTTAGCGACAGTTATGTTAGAAAGTTTACAAGGATTTGGAGTAGATTGTAGCTACTTGGTTGGTCAAGGGTATGATGCTGCTACTGCAATGAGTGGCAGTTTTAAAGGGGTACAGGCAGGGGTGGGCTGCCAAATTTTGAACAACCAGCTCGCTATTATTTTGAACAAGAAAAAAAAACGGTATATGAGTGCATTGTCTTCATTTATTTTTATACAGCATAATTCTACTTCTGAACTGCTAATAGCAATTGTGCTTGCTATTTTTTAGCCCTTAAAATTGAATTAGGTAAATGAACATTTTTCAGTTGTATGTTTACGTCTATAAAGTCACGAAAATCATTAACATCTACTTGAAACTTTAAAATTTCACTTAATTTTCTAACCATTTCTTCACCTTCTAGCCATGGTAACATAATTTTATTTAATGACCAGGTAGAACGATATAAAATCTCGAAGAGCTGCACAAATTTTTCATAGTTATAATTGTTCTCAGTCTTATCATCATTATCCACACTATTATCCCACATGATTATATTTGGACAGATTCCAGTTAATTTTGTGGCTACTCCAGATTTTCTTCCTAATATTGTCGATGCACCATCTGAACAGAATTCTATGAGATTTCTTTGTAAATAATTTTTATCAAATCCATTTTACGTACGCACATGATGTGTGTATATAGTGTGTTGCGCACATGATATGTTTGCGAGTGTTTGGCACATCGGCGCGTTGTGCATATTTTGCATAAACATACTATCAAAATGGCTTATTTTTTTGTTTTAGGGGTAATATAACAAGCGCCTCGCCGAGTTTCAAATATTTTAACAACCGGGTCGCGCGAGCCGGACCGAGCCGGCTCCAGCCCACCGCTGGGTACAGGCCTTAATAAAAGAAAAATATCCAGCAAAAATATACGTGCACTGTAGTGCCCATTCTTTAAATTTAGCTCTCTTCCATTCCTGTAAGGTTCAAAATATTAGAAATTGCATTGGAACCATAAAATCTATAGCAAATTTCATAAAAATCTCGGCTTTCCGCACTGACATCTTGAACAATAAAATAAAAGAACACTCTTCAAATACTAAATGGACTAAGCTAATATCTATGTGTGAAACTCGGTGGGTGGAAAATCATGACGGAGTAATTAGGTTTACTGAATTTTTTAAGCCAATTGTTGAAACATTAGAAGAACTAAAACCAGTAAAAAATATCGAGACTTCCTCAAAAGCTTTGCAATTCCTTCGCGCGATTATGAATAGCGAATTTATCGTCGGTATGTTAACTGCATCCACTGTATTTGCTTTTACTCTACCTTTATATAGAATTCTACAGTCTGTAAATTTTGATCGATTTATAGCTGTTGAACATGTGGATACTGTTACAAGTCAAATAAAAAAATGAGGCTGATATAGATCAGATGTTTAGTAATATTTTTGAAAAAGCCGAAACTCATATCATAAGAAATCACTTTCTTCATTATATGTTCTATTACCAACTATTTTCGTTTCACACTCGGTGAAGGCTGAAGACTTTACTTTATTCGACCAATTTTTGGACCTCGATGAGTTGTCTCAGAGTTACACTTATGGAAACAAAAATGGACTGAGTTTTCTCAAGTTGACAGACCAAAAAATGCTATTGATTCATTATCAGCATGTAATCAATGTAATTTTCCCAATATACATACTCTTTTAAAAATTCTTGCAACATTACCTGTAACAACAGCTTCGTCGGAAATATCATTTTCAACGTTGAGACGTTTAAAAGATTATTTACGCAATTCAACCAGGCAAGAGCGACTAACAGGTCTTGCCCTTTTAAGCGTGCATAGGAATATTAACATCGATATCAAAGAGGTTATAAATCGTTTTACGAGAGAGAAGCAAAGAAATATTAATTTATTATTATGAGTTATTGTTATCAAAATTATTTTTCAAAACTTGTATGTTAAATGTGTTTATGTTAAACCTGTTGCATTAAAAATATTAAAAAATGTTATGTATATCTTTTTTTGAACCATTACAAAATTTTCATTTTTTTGACTGGTCGAGTCAAATTTTTGTTCAGATACGGCCCTGAGAACACCATCTGTTAACTTGGAACATTTAAAAGAAAAAATCAGAAATGCTTGCGATGAACTACCTCCATAAATGTTTCGTAAGGCTTCAGTAAGAGAAGTAAGGCTAAGTAAAGATTGGATGTGTTTAGAAGTAGGAGGTGGTCACATTGAAAATTTGTTATAGTGATTGCCTACATAACTTTGTTTCTTTCTGGTAATAGTAGTAACATATTATGTGTTTTGTAATGTTAAACTAATAAATAATAGTAATTAATAATTTCTAATTATTGACAGATGCGACTTTGTTTTCAAAGGCTACTTGTTTAAATCGTGATGATTGTTTGTGATTTCGTGATGACATGACTTTGTGATATTACTTTTTACTTCTTTAACCCTTTCACCGCCATTCCGGGAGATGTGACCCGGGGCCTGAATTTATACAGCGCCGTCCCGGGCGATGTAAACCGAGGTTTCTTTTTTTTTAATAGCGCCATCTAGTTTTGCGCTGGATTACCAAACGAGTAACGAGCCGTCACTGTACTTAAAGGGGAAGAGAAATCGCGATTTTTTGTAAATTCTTAAAAAAAATACTTAAATATTACGGAACGATTGGAAATCTCCCTTATCCGATCGGGTATTTTTTAAAAATAATTTCACCGACCTGCCGTCTCCGTGGACGGCTGGGTGAATTTTTCCAGGTTTTTCACTTTTTTGCACACAACTTGGACAGTTTTAGTCGCGCAGACGTGGTTCCGGCGTCGGTGTGTCCGGAACGTCGCCACACATCGGACTATCACCTCACTTTTCGACATTTGTACTTAACATTTTTGCAAAATGCGAAAAAATTTCTTTTCTTTGCAAAATATTCGTCATTTTTTGACGCCTAAATAACGCGATCCGGAAGTCTTATCGAAAATCGCCGCACGTGGGGCAGTTCTTCTGTTCTTTGACTACAAGAATCTGATGCACGGCTGCCACCGGGCGGCGTTTTAGTCGGGCAACCCGGAATCGCAGAAAATGTGAATAACGTCGCTGACAAAAGTCGCGCTGCCACGAGATTGGTGTCGGAGAACGCGTTTCAAAGCTTTCTTCCTGAATCATTTCGTGAATTTCATTTTTCCTAGGTATTTTCGCCATGACCTCCGTAAAAGTAAAAGTGGTAATTTTTGTAATGCAAACTTTTGGTGTCCGTGTAGGGAAGCATTTGGCCTAAATCGCTAGGTCTCGACGGAATCGCAAATTTCTATCAATTTTGAGACGACTGACGTGTGGCGTTTCGCGAATTTCACCTGGGGCACCACATCACGTGGGTTTTTAAAAAGGTCACATTAGGCTTTTTTATGCGGCACATCCTCGGTGTTTTAACCGCGGATCTTCGATGCTTCAACTGCAAATGTCCGACCGCACGTTGCGCAGTCCCAGGTTTCGTCTTACGTAAAATTCCGTAAAAATTGAGGTTTTTGCAAACGGCCCGACCGAAGCGGAGGCGACAGCGCAAGACCGGATTGTATATTTTTCTCGTGTAGAACTGAGAGCTCCGTCGAGCTGTGCTATTTTCGCGACTCAACTCCCGGTTCCCAGGTTCGAACGCATCAGATCGAAACCTAAAATCATGAATTTTGAACCTTTGAGGCGCATTTTTTGTGGGATCTCAAAAATTCTTCCGGATCGTTTGAGTGCCGCCGCGCCACGTTTTCAGAGCCCTCGCTCGCCGTCCTGCGACGTCCCGTTCACCTGGTGCAAGAGAAAATGCAACTTTTTTTTACCGATTTTGCAATCACTTCCACGGACGCCCTACGCATATTTAAAGAAGAATTTTTAAACTGCGACGACTTTTTGCGAATCTGCGGCAAAAGAGAAGAGTGCGCAAAAAGTGAAAAAAACCGGAGGCGTTTTACGGTAAAACGAAAAACGTCAGGACGTCCAGAAAAACTCCCACAAAATCGCCAACTCAAGCTCTGCGGGAACGGTTTCGCGCGATTCCGGCAGAGAATTGAACGTTTTATCTTTTAGAGTAAGCGGCATCCCGCTGTGTCGTTTGCAACTGTCGCGACGCCCGCCGAAACTCGCCGCATTGCAGGAAACAAATGACGAAAGAAAAACGTCCATATTTTTGCAGTCGCCCGGTGAAAGTTCTGGATTTTGCAGTGGATTATAGAATGTTGTTTTGGCTTTCCGCACCAATAATTGGACATCGCGGAATCGCGTCGCGACGCCCACTTATAACTGTTAATCTGCACAGAGAAAAACTTGAATGTCGATTTGGGGCACCAGGATGTCGCGTTTTTGAAATTCTAAGTTGGCCGGCACGTGGGCCCCACAGAGCCGCGAATTTTGGTACCGGCGCTGCGTCGCTGCGATCTTGGAGTCGCCCGCCACAATTCGAAACGTATCGGCTCTCCTTAGCTAGAAGGTGCGGTCAGTCTGCCCGCTACAGCTTCGCCGTTTCTGGGTGCAACGACTCTAAATTGCACGCTTTCGACTCGGAACGGACGCCCGCGCTTCTTTTACATTTATGGTTTCGCGATCTAAGCCGTCCGATCCGGAAATATTTTCATAAATGTGCAGGGTGCACTGTAAAAGTGCAGCTTCAAGTTTGCCGGCGTCTGCGTTCAACGTTCCGCGGGGGACTCGCGAGTTTTCGATGAAGTTCTTTATATTGAACTTATGGCTTTGCGGCAGTGTAACCGGCGCCGCGGCTCCCGGCGTTATGGAGGAGCAAGCGAATATAAAGGAGCTCTATTTTCCGCTTTTGAGCAAAAGGTGATCAATGTGAAAGGGGTTCCATAACTACCGGAATTTTTATAAATATTGGCGCTGTGTTTTATTCCTTAAAATTGTTATGGCAGTGAAAGGGTTAATTACTTTATACTTTATACAAATTTGCTTATATTTTTATAATGGAAAAAGATTTTCCATATAATGGTAGATATAATGGAAATGGAATGGATATAATAAAAGCAATTTTTTTTCTTTACAAAATCTGTTCAGAAAAATTAGGTTTTCTCAAATATGCAAAAATATAGGTTAGGTTAGGTTCTTCTTCTTATGACGCCCTCTCCTTTCGAAGGTTGGCGATCTACATAACATTGCTCTGTACACAGCAGCTCGAAAGATTTCAATGGAAGTGCACTAGGTTAGGTTATCTAACTTTATTTTGTTTTATACTATGCAAAAATATAGGAATGGTTCTGGGAAAACAAAATTCGATGACGTCATTACTCCAGTTTCCAAATATGGAAAAATATGTAAATTTGGCTTAAATTGGTCCTTACTCAATCCCATTTAAGAACCTCTTTTCAGATTTTTTCTATCGTTTTTCGTTTTCTTGTAATAGAGCTGAGATCTGGAGTTTTGCTCACCCTGTACATAAAATATCTGAAAAATATATTATACAATAGCCTTAAAAAGATATTCTAATTTCCGAAAGGCATATAAAAAAGTTGTTATACCATATATTGCCGCGACCTAATTAAATTTGAGTCCAGAAATCTATACGATCTATAATTCTATGCTATTCGCTCCGCGGATAATCGCGCTTAGCGCCATCAGTGGCCAAAAAGACCACTTCGTCTCCAAGTCAATAAATTTTTTTACCAGTTAACTGAAGATTCTGATCTCTGTAATGTCTTTGCTGAATTGTCAAATAAAGTTGACAATAGTAAAATTTCAGTTTGAAATTTCTCAATGAAAAATTGAATCTTTCCGAACAATTTACACATCGATTTGTTTGTGTTGCCGAGTGGTTTCTGTTTGCCTAAAATGATTTCGTTCCTGTTTACCGTTTCTGATAAAATCGAAAAAAACGATTTTTTTGCAAAATTTTGTGGCGACTTTTTTTTTGGTTATCCGCAGGAAATCAAAAGTGCTGAAAACGATTTTCGAGTTAATTTCGCTCTAAAGTTACAAATAAGCAAGATATCTTGAGTTAATCTTAAGCCTATATCTTGAGTATTTTGAGCATTTGAATAAACTGGAAAATTGTATTCAGCAAAAATATTCTGAAAGCCCTAAAATTTTCGGAAAAAATATCCATCGTTTTGATCTGCGAAAAAAGCATTTGCATTACATGCATTGCATTTTCGGTTTTCTATAATCCTCTCGGAAACAACAAATCCCAGCGAAATTATTTTCGCACTGTCATTGTCACACTGAAACTAGACGACAAGAACAGAAAATCGATGTGTAAATTGTTTGGAAAAATTAAATTTTTTACTGCGAAATTCTGAATTCAAATTTTCCAAAATTTCGAATTCATAAGTGCTTATCTCGAGAACGGTTACAGATAATTAAATAATCAAAAACGTCTTTCTTTACGCTGCCCCGCGCCGGATATAAACCTCGCACACAGAAGAAATAAAGTCAAAAATAACACCATCCAGTGTTCTTGGAAAAAGTTCTGGCCAACATACCCTGCTTTTAACTCTGAGAACGTGATTGACGATTCTGGCCAAGTAAACTCCACTCTACAATTGTGGTATTATCCGTTCTAAGTTTCTAAATCTTTTTTTGTATGTACACGTTTACCTATATCGAAACATTTAATTCTTTCTGAAATAGAATTGTACATAAAATATATACAATTGTTATTGTTTTCGTTCAATCCTCATAATTCGGAATTTTTTGATAATCCGGCGGTAGTCTGGTCCCATATGCGTCGGATTGTCAAGATTATACAGCAATTTGGAAATTTCCAGAAATCTGCTATGTGTTACATTATTTAGAAATAAATATTATTATATACAGTAAATAATATACATAATAATTATACCCAATTATAATTATATCCAATTAGAACCAAATTATTTGGATATGTTTCCTGTTGTTGCATGATGTTCCTGGTTTATTAGATAATTTAAGTTAATACGACAAAAAAATTTAATATGACTTTGTATAACCCGAGATATTTATAGCTCAGCTCGAGCGCTACTCGAAATCATTTTGAATTATGTTTTACCAAATTCGGCTTTCAATTGCACTCAAAAATCCCGAAAATAAAATTAGAAATTTCGTAATAAAAATCTCACATCTCTCACACAGATGAAACCCTCTGACACGCTCAAAGCCACAATATTATCATAACTGCTCGCCAGGAAACAAGACTCTTGGATGAAAACTGTTTTAATTCTGAAGGATTCAGAATTTACAAAGGAAAAATAGGCAAAAGAATAATGAAGAACACACGACACATTGGAACAGGCTTCTTAGTAGCGAAAAACATTTTGAATTCTATTATTAGCTTTGAATCACAATTTGAAAGCTTTCACTCGTGAAAACAAGTGAACGTAAGAATATATTTCAATTAAGCCCTTTGTATAAAATATACAATAAATATATTCTATCTCTCTATTTCAATTCAATGAATATTTCGCACAGATTAGCGGTGTGAACACAGGGAATCACCTAGCAAAATCGGCCTAAATTAGGTTGCATACCGCGAAGCGGATACAACTTTGACAAAAAAAAGTCTGTCACAGAGCTGAATTTTTTTAATTTGGATATTTTATTTGTCACATTTGACAACAACAATGTCATTTCTACAATTAGTAGGTTAAGTTAAGTTAGACAATGTTGGTAACTCAACAACACAAAGTACCAACTTGAATACAACAATATATGTTGGTAAAGTTGCACCAAGGTTATTAGATACCGAGAATCGAGTCTAATTTAGTATAATCTAATCTACTCAAATCTCATCTGGTCTCATCTGGTTTCATAAAGTCTCACTAAATCTCATCTAATCTGATATATTTTCATTTAATCTCATCTAGTCTCATCTGTCAAATTTTATCTAGTTTCATCCAATCTCATTTAATCGCATCTTGTCTCATCTGTTCTTATATAATCTCATCTGGTCTTATCTAGTCCCATGAAGGCCCATCTAATTTCATCTAGTTTCATATAGTCTCATCGAGTATTTGGTAGTCTCATCTAATCATATCCAAACTGATCTAGCCTCATCCGGTTTCATTTAATCTCACCTAGCCACACGTAGTCTAATTTAGTCTAAGCTGGTGTAATCTAGACCAATCCACTCCAAACTAATCCGATCTAGTCCAATATATCTCATATAGTCTTATCTGTTTCATCTAATCGCATTTAGTCTCATCTGTATTCATCTAATCTATCCTAATCTACTCTAATCTAGCCTCATCAAGTCTTATCTATTCTCATCTGGTTTCATCAAGTCGCATCTAGCCGCATCTTATTTAGTCACAACTAGTCTCATCTGGTCTTATCTACTCCCATGAAAGCTCACCTAATTTCATCTAGTTTAATATAGTCTCATCTAATCTCATACAAACTCATATAGCCTTATCAAGTCTCGTCTGGTTTCATTTAATTTCATCTATTCTAATCTAGTCTAAGCTGATCTAATCTAGTATAATCTAGTCTCATCTAGTCTCTACTGGTTTCATGATGTTTCATCTAGCGTTATCCAATCTTATTTAGTTTTATCTAATCTTATACAAACTCATGTAATCTTATTAAGTCTCATGTGGTTTAATTTAAACGCATATAGCCCCATCTAGTCTAATTTAGTGTAATCTAGTCTAATCTATGCTAATCTATACTAATCTAGTCTAAACTAATCCAATCTATTCTGATCTAGTGTAATTTATTCTAATCTTATATAATCTCGTCTAATCTAATCTTATCCAGATTCATCTGGTTTCATCCAGTCTGATCTAATCTCATCTAGTCTTATCTGTTTCATCTAATCGCATTTAGTCTCATCTGTATTCATCTAGTATCCTCAAATCTCGTCTAGTCTCATATGGTTTCATTTAGTCTCATGTAGTTTCATTTTAATTTCATCTACTCCTATCGTAACAATAATTACAATATTTATTTATTTTGAATTAAATTAAAAATTCATGTAAAATCGGTTAAAATCAGAATGAAAAACAATATTGTCCGATTGAGAGCCACACTTGTAGATGGGGCAAAATTTAATAGATTTCCAAATCGCTGGAAACTTGCCTTCCAGAAGGATAAGGTTGTACAGTTTCGAAAGATGAGGAGCAAAGATGCCAATCACGAACTAAGAACGCCGGGACTAGGTCGGCACCGCTGGTCATGTTACACTTTGAATTTTTGAGGGAAGCTAACACTTTGGAAATGTTCGCAAGCCCAATCAAAGGGCGTTTCAGACCCGCAATATCCCACTCCTTTGAAGTAGTTCGCAAAGCCGTTAACAATGGATTGAGGAGTGTCAAAAGAGATCTGGTCACAAAACATTTGACCAGGTATACGGCTTTGAGTGGTGTAAGGGGGACAAGGTAAAAAAGGTCACATACCACCCCAAATGTCAACCTCACCTGCACGAGCGATGACCTCGGTCATCCGGCGCACCCTGCTACGTAACAAACGAGGCTCTGACGACCGAGTAACGGCGGAATAACCGTCAAAGCGGGAGTAAAGGAAATGATACTCCCCGACGACCCCTATCAACCCGCATTGGCCAGCGTGATAGGTAACGGCTAAACCCCTCTTAATATGAAAGATACAACAAGAACGCGGCCCTTAGTCCCCGGCGGACCGCTAGCACCCAACCAAGGTAGCGGTTGGATCAAGCAGCGGTCAAAGGATGCAAAGAATCACCGGGAAACAACAGGCTACCAAAACAAACGACGTACACTGCACATCTGTACTTATAACACGAGAACGCTTTCCAGCGAAGAAAAAGTACTCCAACTCGAAGAAGAACTAAACCAAATTCACTGGGATATAGTAGGTCTGGCTGAGATACGAAGAAGAGGAGAACAGCAGATTACCCTAAAATCAGGAAATACCTTATATTACAGAGGAAACGAGGAGAGCTCCGATGGAGGAGTAGGATTCATAATACATAAAAAACACACTAAACAGATCCTACACATAGAGAGCATAAGCCCGAGAGTATGCTTTATAATACTGAAACTAAACCAAAGATATAACATAAAGATCATCCAAGTGTATGCCCCAACATCCACACACACAGAGGAAGAAATCGAGACCTTCTATGAAGACATCTACTCTGCAATGTCAAAAACTCCAACATACTACACACTAATAGTTGGAGATGTAAACGCTAAGCTGGGTAAGAAGCAAGACGACAGCGAAATTTCCCTGGGACAATACGGGATAGGAGAAAGAAATGATAGGGGAATCACCATACTGCAATTCCATTTAGAACATCGTATGAATGCTATGAATACCTTTTTTAAGAAAGCCGAACACCGGAAATGGACCTGGGCGAGCCCTGACGGAAATACACGAAACGAAATAGATTTCATCATCACGGATAAAAAACAAATCGTACAGGATGTCACAATACTCAACCGGGTGTCAGTGGGAAGCGACCATAGGATGCTAAGAACAAAAGTTGTGCTACGGTTGAAAAAGGAGAGAAGACTGCTAGCAACATCAAAGAGCAAAGAACAAACTACAGTGAACAATAACGGGGAATACAAGAAATCCATAGCAGAACGACTAGGACACGGTAACATCGAGGAAATGAGTATAGAAACCTTGAGCAATGAAAGCGTAACATGGATACAAGAGGCAAAACAGATACATGGTACGAAACTGAACAGGGAAGAAGGGAAACTATCAGCAAACACACGACAACTTATGAAACAAAGGCGAGAAAAACTACAAAAGCACCTACTACATACAGACCAGCTGAGAACACTAAATAAAGAAATATCAAAGGCCGCAAGGAAAGATATTAGAAACTATAACAAAACACGGATAGCGAAGACTATCGAAGAGAACAAAAGCATGAAAGTACTGAGAAAATAACACCTGGAAAAGCAGAAATTACCAAACTCGAGGACCAAAACGGGCAAACTATCAGGAACAAAGAAGAGATCCTGGAAATCGTAAAACGCTTCTATTCAAATCTCTATAGCGCTCAAGAAACACCAGAGCCGAAATATACCCGTACCATCCCCCAAATTTTAAACCAAGGATCAGAAGATCTACCGGAGATAACCCAAGAGGAAATCTCAAAATCAATTACGGAAATGAAAAATAACAAGGCGCCCGGGGAGGATGATATTGCGATCGAACAGATTAAGGAAGGGGGAGTCGAGCTATTAGAAGCCATAAAGAGTTTATTCAACAAATGTCTCACGTGAGGAATAACACCAACAGCATGGGACAATGCAATCATTGTTATTATACACAAAAAGGGAAACACGGTTGACCTAAAAAACTACAGGCCAATAAGCCTGCTTTCGCACCTCTATAAACTCTTCACCAAAATCATAACTAGACGCCTCACAACCAAACTTGACCTTTATCAACCGCCTGAACAAGCAGGATTCAGAGCCGGATACGGAACGAACGACCACCTGCAAACCATCAAAACCGTAATAGAGAAATGTGTCGAATACAACAAGCCACTCGTCCTTGCCTTCGTGGACTACGAGAAGGCATTTGACTCTATCAACCACAATGAAATGTTTAAGGCACTGGCGAATTGCCGAATAGACCATAGGTACTCGGAGACTCTACAGCACATATACAAAAATGCTACCGCATGCGTTAAACTACACGAAAAAACGGACAGATTCAGAATACAACGCGGCGTCCGACAAGGTGACACCATCTCGCCTAAACTATTTACAAACCTCATGGAGTACATGTTCAAGACCATAGAACTAGAAGATATGGGCATAAACATCAATGCCGAAAACCTCAACCATCTACGGTTCGCAGACGACATTGTGCTAATTTCGGATAGCCTAGATAAGACTGAAAAAATGCTTAAGAAGCTGGCAGAACAATCACGAAAAGTCGGCCTTAAAATAAACATCTCGAAAACGGAATTTATGACCAACCTAGTACCTTCCCGAAACTTTATAATGGAAGGGATTGAGATCCGGCAAGTCACCTCATACAAGTATCTAGGCCACGAGATTAAAATCGGCAGAGACAACCAGACACATGAGATTGGAAGGAGGCTAAGACTAACGTGGGCAGCCTACGGAAAACTAAAACACATTTTCAAATCCGACATCCCCAACTGCCTAAAACGTAAGGTGTTTGACCAGTGCATCCTACCAGTCTTAACCTACGGAGCGGAGACTCTAACACTCACACAAAAGTCCGTCCAAAAGATCAGAGTGGCGCAACGAGCCATGGAACGTTCCATGCTCGGAATCACATTGCGAGATAAAGTGCGGAATGAAGTACTAAGACAGCGATCTGGGGTTAGCGATGCAAATGAAGTAATAACCAAACTAAAATGGAACTGGTCCGGGCATGTCGCAAGGATGCCAAAGAACAGATGGACCAAAAAGATCCTGGAATGGCGACCTAGACAGGAGGCATACAGAAGTAGAGGACGCCCACCCACCCGATGGACAGACGATGTGAAACGCATCGCCACCAACTGGATGCAAGAAGCACAAGATAGAAGTAGATGGAAGATGTTAAGAGAGGCCTATGTTCAGCAGTGGACGAGACAGGCTGAATAAAGAAGAAGAAGATGGCTTTGACGCTTCTTTGATTGAATAAACGACCAGAAACACTTTAGGTCAGCAGATATGTTATTGGCTGCCGCCTTAATAAAGTTCGAATAGGCAGAGTTTATCTGCAACTTCACTTTGGATCTCATCGATTTAAATCTCGAATAGTCGAGGGCCGATTTAGATCTCTCATAAGTAAGATGAAGAGAGCGTTTCTTACGTCTTAAGTCCTGCAATAATCGATGGGGAATACCACGAGGGATAAGTAGACGGAGAAGAGAAACGATGCTGCACAAACTTATCAAAGATGAAATACATAACAGCGAAAATGAGGCTAAGAGATTACTCGATGACCGGGTGTTATCGTCTAGAAAAGTAAAGTCCGAAGAATTAAGAGCAATTAACAGTGCTGTAAGATCGGCACGTCGGAAGTTGAAGGATTTGGAAGTAGGGAGCGCCTGATAATTGCTCATAAACTTAGGAAGGTCCCCACTGGCATGGATTGTAAACAATGTCGATAGTGCAGGGTGAAAGGCATCTTCGTCTTGTCTGTCATAGTCTTGTCTCTTTAGTCTTGCTTGTCTAGTGTTGTATGTCTAGTCTATGTTTAGTGTTGTCGGTCTAGTCCTGTCTAACTTGTCTTGCCCGACAAGTCCTGTATGACAAGTCTTGTCTAACTAGTCTTATCTGACTAGTCTTGTGTATCCAGACTTGTCTGTGCAGAATTGAATATCTTGTCTTGTCTCTCTCCTCTTGTCTCTATAGTCTTGTGTGTCTAGTCTTCTCCATCTACCCTTACCTATCTAGACTTGTCTATCTAGGCCTGTCTCTCTAGTCTTGTCTGTCTAGTCTTGTATGTCCAGTTTTGTCATCTAGTCTTGTCTATCTAATCTTGTCTGTATAGTCTTGTCTGTCTAGGCTTGTCTGTCGAGTCATGTCTATAGAGTCTTATCTGTCTAATCTTATCTGTCTAATCATGTTTGTCTAGGCTTATCTGTTTGGTCTGGTCTGTCTAGTCTTGTTTCTCTGGTTTCGTCTAATCTAGTCTCATATAATCTTATATAGTCACATCTAGTCTCATTTGGTC
Organism: Phosphuga atrata; assembly: GCA_944588485.1. Classification (NCBI taxonomy): domain Eukaryota; kingdom Metazoa; phylum Arthropoda; class Insecta; order Coleoptera; family Silphidae; genus Phosphuga; species Phosphuga atrata. Next base: position 4,880,817 of record OX155898.1, read on the forward strand.
TTATCTAGTCTCATGAATGCTCATCTGATTTCATCCAGATTCATATAGTCTCATCTACTATTTTCTGGTCTCATCTAATCCTATCCAAACTCATTTAGCCGTATTAAGTCTCATCTGGTTTCATTTAATTTCATATAGCTCTATCCAGTCTAATCTGATCTAATCTAGTCTAATCTAGTCTGATCTAGTCTAATCCATTCTAACCTAATCTAATCTAATCTCTAATCTCATCTGGTTTCATCTAGTGTCATCTAGTCTTATCTGGTGCCATCTAGTCGCATTTAGTCTCATGTAGTTTCACCTAATCTCATCTAGTCTCAACTGATTTTATCTAGTCTGATCAAATCTCGTTTGGTCTCATCTGGTTTCATTTAGTCTCATTGTAATTTCGTTTCGTCCTATCGCAATATTAATTACAATATTTATTTATTTCAAATTAAATTAAAAATTTATTTGAAATCGGGTGAAATCAGAAAGGAAAACAATATTGATAAATAAATCGCGTGTTCAAATTACGTAAATTATAGCGTGTACTCAATATTTATTCCCAATGACATCGGGTGAAGATGAATTTCTAAGAATTTCTGTGGTCGCGTGAGCAATTTGTTACCGGTTACCATGACAACATGCATAAATTAACTTCGCCGGCCGATCAGGCGATACGCAAGGACCAATCAAAACACAATTATAACCAAAATTTGTATTTTTTCAAATTGCGGAAATTATTTTCAAAATTTTGGTTCAAAGTATTGGAAATTAACTTACCTTTGAGTTCTCGCAGTTTTCCGGAATCTCGGTCCGGTTTTCCAGAAGTTCCTCGCGATTTTCCGGGGATAAAACACAACACAGCTGTCACACGGCGATCACTCAGCTCAGTAAGGGTTCACACATGCGCACCAACAAATCAAAGCCTACTTTGTAACAAAAACTAAGTAATCTTGTCTATCTAATCTTGACTGTGTAGTCTTGTTTGTCTAGACGATCTGCATGCTCTTGTCTGTCTAAACTTGTCTGTCTAATCTTGTCTGTCTAGTCTGACCGACTAGACAGACAAGACTAGGCAGACAAGACTAGACAGATAAGACTAGACAGACAAGACTAGATAGCCAAGACTAAACAAACAGGACTAGACAGACCAGATTAGACAGACAAAAGTAGGCAGACAGACAAGACTAAACAGTCAAGACTAGACAGACAAGATTAGACAGACAAGATTAGACAGACAAGATTAGACAGACAAGACTAGGCAGACAAGACTAGGTAGACAAGACTAGACAGACAAGACTAGACAGGTAAGACTAAACAAAGTGGACTGAACAGACAAGATTAGACAAACAAGATTAGACAGACAAGACTAGACAGACAAGTCTAAACAGACAAGACTAGACATACAAGACTACACAGATAGGACTACACAGACAAGATTAGATAGACAAGACTAGACAGACAAGACTGGGCAGACAAGACTATACAGACAAGACTAGACAGACAAGAATAGCCAGACAAGACTAGACAGACAAGACTAGACAGACAAGACTAGACAGACAAGACTAGACAGACAAAACTAGACAGACAAGACTAGACAGACAAGACTAGACAGACAAGACTAGACAGACAAGACTAGACAGACAAGACTAGACAGACAAGACTAGACAGACAAGACTAGACAGACAAGACTAGACAGACAAGACTAGACAGACAAGACTAGACAGACAAGACTAGACAGACAAGACTAGACAGACAAGACTAGACAGACAAGACTAGACAGACAAGACTAGACAGACAAGACTAGACAGACAAGACTAGACAGACAAGACTAGACAGACAAGACTAGACAGACAAGACTAGACAGACAAGACTAGACAGACAAGACTAGACAGACAAGACTAGACAGACAAGACTAGACAGACAAGACTAGACAGACAAGACTAGACAGACAAGACTAGACAGACAAGACTAGACAGACAAGACTAGACAGACAAGACTAGACAGACAAGACTAGACAGACAAGACTAGACAGACAAGACTAGACAGACAAGACTAGACAGACAAGACTAGACAGACAAGACTAGACAGACAAGACTAGACAGACAAGACTAGACAGACAAGACTAGACAGACAAGACTAGACAGACAAGACTAGACAGACAAGACTAGACAGACAAGACTAGACAGACAAGACTAGACAGACAAGACTAGACAGACAAGACTAGACAGACAAGACTAGACAGACAAGACTAGACAGACAAGACTAGACAGACAAGACTAGCCAGACGAGACAAGACTAGACAGACAAGACTAGACAGACAAGACTAGACAGACAAGACTAGACAGACAAGACTAAACAGACAAGACTAGACAGACAAGACTAGACAGACAAGACTAGACAAACAAGACTAGCCAGACAAGACTAGACAGACAAGACTAGACAGACAAGACTAGACAGACAAGACTAGACAGACAAGACTAGACAGACAAGACTAGACAGACAAGACTAGACAGACAAGACTAGACAGACAAGACTAGACAGACAAGACTAGACAGACAAGACTAGACAGACAAGACTAGACAGACAAGACTAGACAGACAAGACTAGACAGACTAGACAGACAAGACTAGACAGACAAGACTAGACAGACAAGACTAGACAGACAAGACTAGACAGACAAGACTAGACAGACAAGACTAGACAGACAAGACTAGACAGACAAGACTAGACAGACAAGACTAGACAGACAAGACTAGACAGACAAGACTAGACAGACAAGACTAGACAGACAAGACTAGACAGACAAGACTAGACAGACAAGACTAGACAGACAAGACTAGACAGACAAGACTAGACAGACAAGACTAGACAGACAAGACTAGACAGACAAGACTAGACAGACAAGACTAGACAGACAAGACTAGACAGACAAGACTAGACAGACAAGACTAGACAGACAAGACTAGACAGACAAGACTAGACAGACAAGACTAGACAGACAAGACTAGACAGACAAGACTAGACAGACAAGACTGGACAGACAAGACTAGACAGACAAGACTAGACAGACAAGACTAGACAGACAAGACTAAACAGACAGGACCAGACAGACAAGATTACACAGACAAGATTAGACAGACAAGGCTAGACAGACAAGACTAAACAAACAAGACTAGACAGACAGGACTAGACTGACAAGATTAGGCAGACAAGACTAGGCAGACAAGACTAGACAGACAAGACTGGACAGACAAGACTAAACAGACAGGACTAGACAGACAAGATTAGACAGACAAGACTAGACAGACAAGACTAGACAGACAAGACTAGACAGACAAGACTAGACAGACAAGACTAGACAGACAAGACTAGACAGACAAGACTAGACAGACAAGACTAGACAGACAAGACTAGACAGACAAGACTAGACAGACAAGACTAGACAGACAAGACTAGACAGACAAGACTAGACAGACAAGACTAGACAGACAAGACTAGACAGACAAGACTAGACAGACAAGACTAGACAGACAAGACTAGACAGACAAGACTAGACAGACAAGACTAGACAGACAAGACTAGACAGACAAGACTAGACAGACAAGACTAGACAGACAAGACTAGACAGACAAGACTAGACAGACAAGACTAGACAGACAAGACTGGACAGACAAGACTAGACAGACAAGACTAGACAGACAAGACTAGACAGACAAGACTAAACAGACAGGACCAGACAGACAAGATTACACAGACAAGATTAGACAGACAAGGCTAGACAGACAAGACTAAACAAACAAGACTAGACAGACAGGACTAGACTGACAAGATTAGGCAGACAAGACTAGGCAGACAAGACTAGACAGACAAGACTGGACAGACAAGACTAAACAGACAGGACTAGACAGACAAGATTAGACAGACAAGACTAGACAGACAAGACTAAACAGACAGGACTAGACAGACAAGATTAGACAGACAAAATTAGACAGACAAGATTAGACAGACAAGAATAGGTAGACAGACTTGACAGACAAGACTAGACAGACAAGACTAGACAGACAAGACTAGACAGAAAAGTCTAGACCAGGCCTGGGCGTCCTCCTTGTTGGAGTAGTTGACAACATACCCGCCTTTCAATGCGGGAGATTCGGGTTCGAATCCTGGTCTGGGAGACAACAACTAGGGCGGTTTTCACTAACCGTCCGGGCTGCCCATCCTGAATGAATGCAAAATATGCGGTACCGGGGTGGCGCATACTAAAAGCCAATTTGGAACTGACCAGGCCTGGGCATATAGCGGCACCCGGGTCGCATGCGGCCCACGAAAAAAACTTAATATCACACATAGCTTTATGTGATAATAACGGGTAGATTTTGTTCTTGTTGATGCTGGGTTTTTTGTTTGAAATTTGACCATTGTCCAAGTGTTTTTTTTTAATTTCTTTTTAGGTTTTGGAAAAAGAACCTGCGAATGAATCACCTGAATGTATAAACCATTGATATAGATTAGAATTATTATAATTATGACGTGATATTTTAGGAGTCTTGATGTTTTCGACGAGTTTTTATGTCGCGAGCAATTTTTGAAAATGTGATGTTTTCGTAGCTTATTGTTTGTTATGTCGTCGTGATATTTTCGACGCATTGTTTAGTAGCGTGTTGCTATGTCATGGAACCATGAATTTACATTAAAAAAAGATTGTGCCCACTATTTTATCAGTATTTTATAATGTGGTTGTGGTACCAGAAGATCAATCACTCCGATTATAGACTATTTTTTGTATGAATAGCATATTTGCAGAGTAGAAAAGTAATATTTTAAATCTGGCGCGTTGTGTTTAAACCACTTGTAAATTGGTACGCATGATTTTTGCTTAACCTGAAAAATTGCTTTTTGACCCTCTGGCGACGTTTTAGCTGTCACTTTTGCACCACAATAAACATGAAGTGTTGACCTTTATTTGCGTCGCGACGCCCCGTTTTTTCTATAGTTTCAGTTACTAAAATCGCATAAAAAATGAGCAACCATCATAATAATGGTTCCAGGGCCAGTGAAGCAGAGCAGATGGCACCTACACAGTGCTTAAAAGTATTTGTGCAAAGAGACTACAGTGAAGGCACAGTGGTCAAGTTTCAGACTAGATTCCCACACGAACTAGAAGGCAGAGTGAGTTTTCTACTCCTGTATGCATAAGTAACTTAAGTTGGTTTAAAATATAGGGATTATCTAAAAAACTCTAGTTGTAAATTTATACCCTTGGAATCCAATTGGTTTCATTCACGGGCGTAGCCAGGGTTTAGTTTCAGGGGGGGTTTGAAGAAAATACAATAACATAAATGCACCAATTTACTTTCAAAATCCAACACACAAGGGTTCCCAAACTCCATATTACCATGCTCACTTGAAGAGAGTCACCTCTCCTCGTCTCTCCTTATTTCAATATAATATTTATGTTATATTTTGCATATTTCAGGGTTAGTTTGAATCCCCAAAACCCTCCTAGCTACGCCCATGGTTTCATTGGTTGTTATAGGACACATTTTTTTATGAAATATATATTGTTGTATATGATTTTAGGTGGATAGGCAAGACTTTGAGAGAACGATAAATACACTGAACGATCACTTTGCAGAAGCAGAGAAAGCTTCATGTTCCACATATTGTGAAGGTTGTTTAGCATGTATAACAGCATACCTAATATATATTTGCAAGGAAACTCATTACGAAAAGGTAAATGATAATTTCATATCAACCACATTATGTTAAGTATCTTATTTTATATTAACCCTTTCACTGCTATGGACTGCTATAGCAGTTCAATTAATTTGGCGGCCAGGTGCTATGGACTGCTATAGTCTACCAACTTGATGAAATCATTGTGACTTTTTTAAACATAACAAAGAGATTCTTAATAAGAACACTGTTATTACAGCGTTGCGTTAAGCTGGGTGAAAGATTCGGGACTCATGCTTATACCTAAGGTTTCATCGTTGGAAAGATGATTATTTCAAAAAATCCCGAAAAATAATTGTAAACTAAAATATGCGGATAGCCATACATTTATTATTTTTTAATTTTTTGTCTGGTCTTGTCTAGTCTTCTCTAATATTGTGTAGTCAAGGATAGACAAGATTAGGGCATACAAGACTAGTGCATGCAAGACTAGGACAAATAAGGGTGGAACAAATAAGACTAGGGCATACAAGACTAGAACAGACAAAACTAAGACAGACAAGACATACAGACTTATCCCTAACGTAACAGCATGGTATGAAAGGTCACACGGACATATGAGTTACCATCTTACACAGGCACTCACTGGTCATGGGTGCTTGAACGCATACCTCGAACGGTTTAAAAAAAGAGACACTGCGGAGTGTTTTTATTGTGGTCATATCCCAGATGACGCACAACACACTATCTTCATGTGTACAGAATCAGAGAACGAAAGAACTCGACTCGCGGAGACACTAGGTGGTACAAAACTAGAAGAACAGAACATCATGGAAGTTATGTTAGAAAGTGAGTATAACTGGGATGCAGTACAAGCTTACATAACCAAAATCATGTTGGGAAAAGAACAAATGGAGAGAGAATGGAAGGCGATTATAATATCACACGAAACACAAAGAAGCAACATGGACGACTAGATATGTGACGAAAAGACCGAAAAATGGGTTATCACACGACTACATAACTAATACGACAGATGACGAAAGACGAAATCGAAACGAGTAAAGGACAATAAAAAGAACAATAAGGAAACAATTGGTACAAACACCATCACCCATCTGAAGTAATGCTTACGCAGTTCCAGGTGGAGTGTAGTGTAGAGACAGAGGAGGGGTTTTAGTGGCTACGCTGGTCACGAAGAACTCGATCAGAGCCCCACACTACAAGGGTTTGAATATCCGGTGTGCAACAATGCATGCCCCCTTCTCTCTTAAAAAAAAGACAAGGCTTGACAGACAAGGCTAAACAGACAAGGCTAGACAGACAATACTAGACAGATAGAACTAGACAGACAAGGCTAGACAGACAAGGCTAGACAGACAAGACTAGACAGACAAGGCTAGACAGACAAGACTGGACAGACAAGACTAGACAGACAAGACTAGACAGATAAGACTAGGCAGACAAGACTAGGCAGACAAGGCTAGGCAGACAAGGCTAGACAGACAAGGCTAGACAGACAATACTAGACAGATAGGACTAGACAGACAAGGCTAGATAGATGAGACTACTCAGATAAGAATAGACAGACAAGACTAGACTTGCAAATTATTTTATCGTTTTCGTTAAATTTTGCCTTAAATCTAAAATCGTTTGTAAAGTGTGTCCAAATCAAATCAACAAAAAAACAAAATTTGCTTCGAGTAGAGAGAGAATAGAGAACTTTTTAAAATTATTTTGACGTTCTCGTCGAATTTTGACATAAAACGAAAGTATTTCGCAAAATTTGTTCACTCAAATCAACAAAAAAACAAAATTTGATTTCAATAAAAATTTTGGTTTTTGAAAATTTGGTAATATTTGCTAATTATTTTGACATTTTTGTCCAATTTTGACACAAAAGAAAAGAATTTTGCATGGTTTGTCCATTCAAGTAAAAAAAAAATAAAACAAATTTTGCCTCAAATATAAAACAAAATATCACTATGTGAATTTTCATATTATAAGAAAAGAATTAAGGGAACTATGTTCTTTAATTCACAAATTGACTAATAGTCCAACAGTCAGGGCCAAAAAAATTGTTTCAATTTGTTAAAGCTGGTTTTCTGTTCAATAGTTATAGCCGATGTTAACAAAATAGATTTGTTAAAGCTGAAAATTGTTATACAACTTCTGTAATGTATATAAATAAAAGTTATGTTGGTCAGTCAGTCATATATTTGGTCAGTCAGTCATAAAAATCGTGGATTTAGAAAAACGAATCTGATATGTACACCAGAAAACGTCATTCGATAATGTAATTTTTGGCTATTGTAATAATTTATATTTTAATTACGTTCATGAATAATTAATGAATTCATATGATAAATTTCTATGAGATGCAATTTTGCAAAATATGCATGCTTAGAAAGTTACATTAATTATTGAAGGTATAAAAAATAGGGAATTGAATTTCTTATTTGAAATACAAAATATATTTCTCTAACGTTGGAAATAAAATATATGCGAATGAACGAGAATATCGAAAACGAACTAGACAAGACACTCGTTGGTAAGTATCCGAATCTTTGTACACAATAGCTAGGGTTTATCCCGTTGAACGTGTAAGATAGAAGATTGAGAGAGAGAGAGCTCTAATTTATTTATCATACATCAATTCGGACCGACTGACCAGCTCTGTTCCAATATATGACTGACTGACCAACATAACTTTTATTTATATACATTACAGAAGTTGTATAACAATTTGCAGCTTTAACAAATCTATTTTGTTAGCCCGGTAAATGATACACCTTTTATATTGCACCTGAGTCACCTGTTCTATGATATGCTTGACTGACCGGAGCATGTTTGTGTACACATCGGTTATAACTATTGAACAGAAAACCAGCTTTAACAAATTGAAACAATTTTTTTGGCCCTGGCTCTCCGTCTATAATAACATAAATAAAATATAATTGTTAGTACAGCTCCTGCATTTTACTGCTAAGAAAAGTCCATATTGATGAAGCCAAAAGGCAGAAACGCGTCTACGATGTTCATAATTAACTTCATTTATAAAGTTATTGCTTTTTTCTGGTTGACCTCCTGGCCTCCCTTAGCAGTAAAATGCAGGAGTCACACCTTACTAATAATTATATTTTATTTATGTTATTAGCGAGGGGCCATCCACTCTTGTAATACATGTTAATATTTGGATGCATTACCGCAGTACTCTACTTACAAAGTACTCTTGGAATCCTTGAATTACTCTTGCATTCCCTGAATTACGTTCACATTATATTCGCATTACGCCCATATTACATCCCCCGAGGGGTCATACACTCTTGCAATACATGTTAATACTTAGATGCATTACCTTACATTACTCCCATTCCTTAGCAGTACCTACGTAAGTATTACACCACATTGCATAAAGTACTCTTGCATTCCTTGAATTACTCTTGCATTCCCTGAATTACGTTCACATTCTATTCGAATTACGCTCATCTTACGACCCCACTACACCCGCATTAGCTCATCATGCGGCTGGTCATGGTTCACTTTAAACACGTATACATGCATTGAAATAAACGTTCACGCTATGATACTCATGATAGACAAGTGTCGCAGCGGAAAGACTTAAAAATTAGATGCGAAAAAAATTTCAGACAAATCTGATCGATGACATCCACTTACTCCTCAATTTTAAGCTTCGATTTATTGGATATATTGAACGGAATGCAGCGCATAAATTACATTATTTCTGATTCAGGTAAACTCCTAGGTACCTAAGGTAAACTTCCAAGTAATGAATTTTGTCATTTTCATTAAAACTAATAGTTTTTCAAAGAGCAAAAAACATGATAAGATGGGAAAGAATGAAGTAACAGATATTAGTCATATAATCATCTATCTTACATGAAGCTAAACAAAGTGCAGTTGCAAATGCGCAGGAGTTAGGAATGGTGTTTGAAGAACAGGAATACATGTTATCACTAGTAAAATAAAACTCCTCCTCCTCATAAGGATTTTTATGCTGCAGATGAATAAATTGATACTTCAGAAGAAACAGAAGATTCGCATGAAATTGCAAATATCAATCCTGAAGATCTGGAAAATATTCGCGAAGAAATAGAAATTTGTGAAAATCTAACTGAATTCGATTTAAAAGATTATTCCGAAAAAACTGGAGAATGTAGTCCGTTTCTAAAAACAAAAATAAAAGAAAAAGTTCTGACAGTAAGAAAATCAACCTTATGTTGGTTGTTCAGTACTAAATCTGGCAGACACAATATCAACATCAGATACAATTAACATCAGAACAATTCAACGCGTAAAAGGAATTAGATCTCTAAAAGAAAATAAAAAGAAGAATGATGATCCAGAAAAAATTTATTCTTCTGAAGACGAAGACAGTTATACAAATAGTGACAGTGATTTACAAAACACAACAGACTTCTTAACAATTTCGTTAACACTTCTTTCCTATGTAAAGACATTTTGTAGGAAACAGTGAGCAAAATATATAAAACTGATGCAAAACGTCGCAGCTGCCAGACCAGCCGCTGCTGTTTGTATAACACTGTGTGAACCCTCCCGTATGCTGGCTGCTGTCAGCCTCTGCTGGCTAGCAGCGACCATCGGCTGGTAAACCAGCCTCATGTGGCCGCAGCTTTAGATATTCAACATGACTCGCTAAAAAAAAGGATCGAATTTAGCTAACAGTTCCAAGAACATACTCGGATTATTATATTCGGATCACTCAACTTAAAATAATATAGAAAAAATAATAGGTAAGTATAAGAAATTGCATGACCCAATCAACAGAGGCGGCTTTTCTTTTAGGCGGCTTTTTCGTTTGTATCGCCGCTCTATATCTGTTTCTCTCAGACTCAATGCCACTAAGCGGCGTATGCCCATAACAGCACGGCCACGTCAATCCCGCTTCGGACCAACCACTACTACGAAATTTGTAGAAAAATTTAATTTAACAATAAGTGTTGAAGCATATTACATGCTGAATTGTTTGTGTGGACCTAATAACATTTACATTAAGGTATATAAAAATGAATCTTTTTAATTTCTGTAAGACATAAAAAAAATGTTGGCCCCAAATTTGCCGCCCTAGGCTCCAGCCTACTCAGCCTGCTGGTAAATCCACCACTGTCTCCTAGTTTAGACATTGTTTTAACATACGCGGCAACGATTTACGCATGTATTCGGCGTCAAAATCACAGACTTCTACTGGGACTGGCAGCGAGTCGCCGCATTTCGGTTTAAATATCTGACATTATTACGCTTGTGATTTCTCCCAGTACTCCACATAAGCAAAGAATTAGCATAATTAAGTGGCATTATTACGCATAAAAATCAGGATAATTGCGAATAGTTTGCAATATTTCAGGGAGTGGATGGACCTCTCCGTTATTAGTCAATTGGTGAATTGAACAATATAGTTTCCTTAATTCTTTTCTTATAAAACAAAATAATTTTGCAAAGTTTGTTCAAATCAATAAAAAATTGTCAAATCAATAAAAAAACCAAAATTTACTTCGAATAAATATTTTAGTTTTTTCGTCCAATTTTCGTCCAATTTTGACATAAAACAAAAGAATTTTGCAAAGTTTTTTGCTTACTTAAATCAACAAAAAAACAAAATTAGCTTCGAATATTGATTTTGGTTTTTGAAAATTTGGCAACATTTGCAAATTATTGTAATTAAATAATACAAAGTTATAAAAGTATTTTTGTTGGCCTCCTGAATTGTAAAGCTAGCTTTGACGTCGTGTATACGTCCAGCAAAACTAGAATTTTACACACAATGTTGGAAAGTACGGCTACGATGCGGTAAAGTGACCAGTAAATTTTATCCTTTCAGGGACACTTACAAAATAAATTAAGAATAGACAATAGAATCTAATGTAGAAAACGTCACATTACACCATATTTGTCAAGATAATATAGAAAATTAGAGTGATTTTTTTAATTTTACTGTGCGTCTGACATGTGGAAATATGACATATTATGTACCTAATGAATTTTAATTAGAAAAAATGTCAAAGTTTGTGAGTACCAACATTAAAAAATTAAATAATTTCCAATATTGTAATTAATCTAAATCTATTTGTTGCTTAAATAATAATTGTCGGCCAAAAAATCTTATAAAAATTTCGTGCGGAAATGATTTTACAATGCTCCAGCAAATGGGGAACGAGCCCGAAGGGCGAGCTGAACGAGCTGTTGCATTGTAAAATCAACGTTTTCGCACTCTAATGTAAATAACTATTGCACAGGCTATAATGTATTGTTCAGGATATTGAGCACATAATCACATCAGTTCAAAAAGTAATTTGCAGTGGAAGGGTTAACACAACTGCTTGCTATTTATACCATTTTACCAACTTTTAAAGTTTAAATTGATTTAATTCGTCCTTTAATAAATCAGGTAAACATTAATATAAATAAATAACACATGGTAAAATTAGATAAAATACAACAAATTTATATTAATTATCCAGTTTTTCTCCTGTGGTTTTATTTGAAAAAATAATATAGTATAAAACTGAAAACTAAATAAATTAAGGATAATTGAGGGCTAAATAAGATTACATAATACTAGACTTCATAAGACAGCAAGATCAGTTCATTATGGAGGGTAATTTTAATTAGTTACTATGGTTCTCAAGTATTCAATCAATATTTTAAGTATGATCTTGATTATTACTAATTACTAAATATTCAACTACATTGGAAACTTAAGGTAATGGTACTTTAAGGTTAAGGTAATGGTAATACCTTAAGGTAATGCTAGTATTTAACCATTTTGCAGAAAAACACTGAAAATAAGAGTTGTTGCAATAAGTGCATGGAAAATGTGCTGGAATACCAGCCGAGGCTGGTGCAATGCTACATAAATGAATAACCACTAAAACTCATAATTTTTACTCTATTCACAAGTTAAACATTAGAATTGATTGTTTAAAAGAAATTTGTAATAGCTCATACATTTTTCTCTCAAAATTAAATTTCTCTAATTGAAGTATTTCAACACAAGTTTATTATGGAAGAACAAAGAAAAAACAAAACCAACCCCAAAAAATATAAAGAGCTGCAAAGAAACATAACAAGGAAAATCCGGAAAGAAAAAGAAAAATGGCTAACTGCAAAATGTGAATATATAGAAGAGCTACAATCAAAATATGATAACAGAAATTTACACAAAGAAATGAAAGATTTAACAGGAACATCACGAATAAGACAAACCATCATTATAAAAAATAAAAAAGGGAAGATCATAGTAGAACCAACACTAAAACTAATAAGATGGAAAGAGTATATAGAAGAACTATTTCATGCAACAAAAAGTACTAGAGCCAAGCAGAATATGACAGAAGGACCAAACATATTGAAAGAAGAAGTACTCTCTGCAATAAAGACTCTGCAATGAGGACCAGCTCGATATTATGGTAGATCTATTTAATACAATATACAGAACCGGAATGATACCTAAACAATGGATAAAATCTACCTTCATAACTTTACCCAAAAAAAACAAATGCATGTAGTACTCTAGGACTATTAGTCTAATGAGTCATACACTGAAAGCATTTCTCAAAGTCATTCACAAGAGACTATACAACAAGCTAGAAAATGACATAGTAAATACTCAATTTGGTTTCAGGAATGGTTTTAGTACAAGGGAGGCATTATTCAGTTTTAATGTATTAACGCAAAGATGTTTAGACATGAACCTAGATATACACGTATGCTTCATAGACTATGAAAAGGCTTTTGATAATGTATGCCATGATATTCTAATAGATCTACTGAAAAATGAAACAACAACAAATCTGACGAAATACAGATACTAAAAGGAGTACGACAGGGTTGTATACTGTCTCCAATGCTGTTTAATCTACACTCCAAAGAGATATTCAGAGAGGCGCTAAGTGAAGAACACACTGGAATCACAATAAATGGTCAGACGATTAACAACTTGAGGTATGCCGATGATACTGTTATTATAGTGGAGAATCTTGCAGATCTCCAGAGCTTAACAAACAAGCTAAACGACATCGGTATACAATATGGTCTCAAGATGAATCTGAAAAAGACGAAGTACATGGTCCTAACAAAAAGCAGAACACAATATCAAGACTTATACATCGATAACACGTGTATAGAAAAGGCAACTAAATATAAATACCTTGGTACATGGATAACCAATACAATAGACCAAACCCTAGAAATTAAAAGCAAAATTGAAATGGCCAGAAGCACATTTCTTAAAATGCGGGTGTTTCTTTGTGATAGACAAGTAAAACTTGATCTACGTACAAAAATACTAATAAGCTACGTGTTCTCCATTCTACTATATGGAATGGAAGCATGGACTTTAAAACAGCTACAAATAAAAAAGCTAGAAGCTTTTGAGATGTGGTGCACAATGGAACACATGAACAAGCAATGAGAAATAATACAAACAATGAAAAGAAGGAAGCTACAATATGTAGGCCATATATCCAGAGGAGAAAAGTATGAGTTGCTTCAACTGATAATACAGGGCAAAGTAATAGGCAAACGGAACAGTGGTAGACGCAGATACTCATGGCTGCGTAACCTGAGAGAATGGTATGATACCACATCCCAAGAGTTATTCCGAGATTGAGAATCCAAGATGAAGATAGCGATGATGATTGCAAACCTCCTGAAAGGAGATGCCATATAAAGAAGAAGAACACAAGTTCTTCTAAATTAATTTTTATTTATATTATTTGTAGCTGGTTAATCAGCTGATTTCCTCCCTGTTTGGGGAATTCTGCAGGTATTCTGTCGCTGTCAGGCGACTTATTGTTCCTTATTTTTTTAAGCGCGTCTGTAATTTCTTGTTTGCTAGGTGGTTCCATCCCTTCTTCGCCCATTCGTTGCCCGATTTCTGGGGTTTCGTTTGCGTTTGTGTTCGCGTTTAGGAGTTTAAAGTGCTGCTTCCACCTATAGTCCATTTTTTTAAGAATGCAGTACAGGGAAGATAGGGCTTATTTGACCTTGTTCTCTGATTGGCTTAAATCTAGGAGAAATTCACACGGACGATATTTACTTCTCCACCTCTCTCTTTTCACAAACATTTGTCACTGGCGTGGAATTTGGTGATATGTAATTATGAATATAATGCTAGGAATAATTTCTAAATATCAAAATTATTTCTTGGTTGCTTAGCACAAGTTTCAGCTGAGAAGTGGTCTAATTACGTTGACCATGTTATAAAAGAAATGAACTGTACCAACTTGATAATATTGTCGAAGATATGCATCTGCAATTTATTGTAAATACTGGCTCGTCCAGTGAAATGGAATTTACAGATTCAGACTGATTTTAAGTAATAAATTTAAATGTGTTTTAAATTTCAATAAACGTGCTTTCGTTATGAAATCAATTTCCTGAAATCACCGGACGTAAACTCCTGCGATTGGTGGATCTGTGTAGGACTTTTGGGTTGATCATGATGTCTACAGCCTACAAACATTTGCCAAGGAAGACTTGGATTTCACCTAATACCAATCTGTGTGAATTCCAGATGGATCAAGGGGCCATATCAAGAAAATCTCAAAAGGAAATACAAAATGTGAAGGTACTAAGATTGTGGAGGTCATCTAGGACATCTGGGAAACAGAGAAATTACCGCCTGATTGGAAATCTGCTCTGATCCATCCGCTTCACAAAAAGGGGGATTTTACGGATCTAAACAACTACCGTGGAATTTCTCTCGTCCCGGTAACATACAAGATTCGCCATATTTTGTAACTAGATTCAACATTTGTCATAGTGTAAATCAGGTTTCTAGTTGCTGCATTCTTAAAA
Source organism: Phosphuga atrata (assembly GCA_944588485.1). Classification (NCBI taxonomy): domain Eukaryota; kingdom Metazoa; phylum Arthropoda; class Insecta; order Coleoptera; family Silphidae; genus Phosphuga; species Phosphuga atrata. The sequence goes on from OX155898.1 coordinate 4,896,321, forward strand.
AGAATAGACTAGTCTACTGTGGAAAAATGCGGTTAACTATTGATTTTTCCGAATTCTGGCATGGTCAAAAAATTTCATTTTGTTAAAAAAATTCATTAAGAACAATTGTAAGCTCTTAATAAATTATTCGACAAATTATATTGAAATATTCATTCTTTTTCTTTCGAATAGGCCATTTGTGGCCACTTTGAACGACGCTTGTTCAACTGTTGGGCTTTGATCTTTGCCCAGCATTGTCGCATCTTCTGCCGGTAATTTTATTTATAAAATTACTGGAAATATTCATTATAATTACTAAATTTGGAAATGCTTCTTCAAACAGTCACCAAATGCCTAAATACATGTGGTCAATGAATGAATCATGTTCAGCAGTGCGTTTAAGAGGTCAAACACGGGTACCTTTACCTTAATAATAAAATTGAGTAATATAAACAATAGGAAAAGATTACTATGTGAATTTTCATATTATAAGAAAAGAATTAAGGAAAATTTATGTTCTTTAATTCACAAATTGACTAATAAAATAAATAAAATTTGCTCCTGCATTTTACTACTAAGAGAGCCTACGAGGTCACCAGAAGGTTGATTCATTTTGAGATCATATGATAATTCAAATTCAAAATTTATTAATCTTCAGATGTACATACATACATATCACACATGTCAATAAAAGAGGAAAAGTAGTAACACTAATTTCACATTCATATTCAAAAAACTCCTTAATACTATAATAGCATTTTGCTATTAAATGCGTTTTAAGACGTCTTCTGAATATACTATAATTAGTTTGCTCTTTAACAAGTATTGGAATATGATTATAAATTTGTATACCTATGCGATCAGGTGCTCCTTTGCAGATGGTAAGATTGCTTTTTACAGGTCTTAGATTGAGGCAATTTAGTGTATTGTTTGCATATCGATCATCCCTGGCACCAATTAAATGCCTATTTTTATGGATATAACAGGCTAGCTCCCATATATATAAACGTGGTACAGTTAGAATATTTAACTTTCTGAAATATGATCTGCAAGATTTAGTAGCTGCAATACCCGATATTGCTCTTATGACCCTCTTTTGCGCTAGAAATCCCCGTTGAGACTGTGAGGAAATTCCCCATACTTGAATAGCATAGGCCATGATCGACTGAACTTCCCCATGGTATACGCTTAGGAGACCATCCACTCCCACAGTTTGACGAACTTTTCGTAATAGATAGCACTTGGAGTTCAGTTTTCGCACTATTTCAGAAGAAGTTGAGGACCATGTCAGATGTTCTTCCAGGTAGATACCTAAAAATTTCACTTGTTTTTGACGAATTAACTTGCCGTTGCCGATTCCTAGTGGAATGTCTTGAGTGGGGTTTCTTCGGTTGCACTGGAACACTACATAACTAGTCTTACTAATATTTAAGTGTAGGTTATTAGTACAAAACCACTGATACAGCTTTTCTGGGGTAGTATTTAGTTTAGCAGTCGTTTCTTCTAGGGAATGTTCCGAAACTATGATGCTAGAGTCATCCGCATAGAGGGTACAATGATTTTGGAATTAAATTTTACCATATCAGCAGTGTAGATGGAGAACAGGATCGGGGCTAAGATACTTTGTTGCGGGACACCTAAGTCTAAGACTGTGGTATTTGATTGTCCTATCCTCTCTGTTGAATTTATTTTGACAAATTGTTTCCTGTTGCTCAAGTACGATTCAAACCAGCGGCCTGCCTTTCCTCTAATTCCATAGGAGTATAATTTGGATAGGAGTTTGTCATGAGCGACGCAGTCGAAGGCCTTGGAGATATTGCAGAAGATTCCCACCGGACGTTTGTCTTCATCCACTTCCTTTAAGATTTTGTTATAGAAATCATTGATAGCTGTAGCTGTGGATTTATGTTTACAGAAGCCATGTTGCTGGTTTGGAATTAGCTCATGTTTCGCAATGAAGGGCATTAGTTGGTATTCTATGGCGTATTCCAATATCTTTGCCATTACTGATACCAACGATATCGACCTATAGTTATTTTTGTCCAGCCAGTCTCCTTTTTTAAATACTGGAGTAACAGTGGATATTTTAAGTAAATCAGGTACCATTTCAGATGCGAACGAACAATTAATAATGTGTGTGATGGGTTCGATCAGTTCATATTGTAATTCCTTGATGATATTTGCAAGGAGATAGTCCGGGCCATACGTCGATTTATTTTTTGTCATTTTGTGTCATCTCCATGGGAGAAAATTCTTCCAGGTACATAGAATTATTGTTTCGGAACAGGTGCTCGTTTTCTAAACTTATCGACGGAATATTTTGGGTGATATTTTCTGGTGCAGCTTTCAAGAAGTCGTTGAATATAGAGGCAACTGCATTAGGATCTTTGATAATGATATCGTTATCTTTAATGTCAATGTCTTGTTTGCTCCGAGTTTTATTAGAGAGTTCATCTACAGTTTTCCATAAGGTTTTTTGTTTATTAGCGGAGTTGTCTAATTTCTTTTTATAAAAGTTTTTCCTAGTAGTAAGTAATAGATTTTGGTGACATTTCTTCTTCACAGTGTAAAAAACTCTTAATATGGGATATTTCTTTTGCATGCTGTACAAGTCTTTTAAGTTCCTGCTTGATTGTTCAACCTCTTTAGTTATCCACAATGATGGTTTAATCTTAATTTTTTTAATTGGACATAATTTAAATATATAATATTGCAGCAGTTGAATGAATGCAGCCGTCTTTGGTTCACAATCCTTTATGTTATAAATTTCAGACCAAGATTCTCTCTGAAGAGCTTGTTTCAGCTGTAGCTTGTTGGAGGCATAAGTTTCTAATATAGAAATAGTCTTGTTTACTCTTTTTACGCTTCAGGACATATATGGGTATAGAAATCAAAATAAATTTATGATCCGATATAATGGTATCGACTGTGACAGTGGTAGGAAGATTTCTCCTCGCAAAAGGATTATCGATGGAACTTTTTGAAGTTCTTGTTACCCTAGTGGGCACCCTTAATTTATGATCTAGGCTATAAGAATGCAACATGTTTATCAGATTATCTTTTTTTTTGGAGTCTCCTAGATAATTGATATTGAAGTCTCCAACAATAAAAATGTTTTCGCACTTGTGAAATATGGAATCAAGTAACTCTTCGAAGCTAAGCATAAATGTATAGATACTTCCCACAGGTGGTCTATATATAACAACTATAATTATTTTATTTAAGCAAGAGTTCCATACCACTCCACACATTTCAATTTGTTTTTCCACCGATTTTCCCGCGATATGCATTATAGTGCAACTACTTACAAATGATTCTTTTATCCAAATAGCTGGGCCACCACCAATAGATTTAGATCTATTAAATGAAGTGACTATAGTCTATTTTTTTTAAGAATGCAGGGCAGGGAACATAGGGATTATTGGATCTTGTTCCCTGATTGGCTTAAATAGAGGAGAAGTTCACACCAACGATATTTACTTCTCCATCTCAACCTCTGTTCTCTCTTTCTTTTCACATACATTTGCAGCTGTTAGTTGTCAATGGCTGCCGTGTCAATTCACAATTGTCATTTGATCTGTTTATATCATTTCGATTTTTTGCGTTTTTCTCCATTTATTTGTTTGTATTTTATTACAATTGTTGCCATTTGGTGTATATAAACTGTATTTTTCACAATTGTAGTATTCGTTCTTTCTGGTTTTGTTGTTTTATATCATTGAAGAAAGTATGCAGTATCGTATAATTTTGATTTTTATATGACCATGGCTGATAACGAGGTGCCCACTACTTAAACAGGTTTAAAGAAAAATCCCAAGGGAAAACTTTTAAAAAGTGGACAAAAATTAATGGCCTACAATAGTTATTTTGGTCCATAAAAGTAAGGGTGCAACAAAAACTCAGGCTGTGGCAGCTGTTGCTCAATTTCTATAATTTTTATAATAAATTATTCAATAATAATAAGATATTCAATCAAACCATTAATAAATTACCAATTTTATATTCAAGTAACTATATTTGATTTTAGCGCCAAATTGTGTGCCTATATTGCATAACATTTGTCATAGTGTAAATCAGGTTACTAGTTGCTGTATTCTTAAAAAAATGGACTATAGTTTGTAATTGGATATATTCGTATATTGTATTATTTCATCCGTTAGCCAGGTTTCTGTTAAACAAATGAAATAGGGCATATACTTGGCCATTAGAACATCAAATTGAAGAAGTTTTTTTTGAATACTTTGGATATTTAAGAAGAATATCAAATTTTCAAGACATTTATTATCATTTATAAGGCAATTGTTTTTCTTTGGAGGGTATGGCACCCCTTTTTTCGTTTTAAAATCGCAGATTAGTTTCGATCGCTCACTTCTTAACGGTTTAAGAAAAAACGTCTGATTCTGGTGTACAATGGACAGGTTTCCGGGTTTTGTACCTCTTTTAATTTATCAAAGGGTTAAGATACTTTAAATGATGAATATTCTTTTGGGTACTTTGAAGCTAGTTTAATACATTGGACGTCGTTTAATTGTTTATCATTAAGATATTTGGTTAGATCTTCTTCGGTTAACTTAGGGTCCAGACGGTATACGTGAAGATGCGCAAATTTCTTCGCCGCTTTAACTACAGTATTGTCCACGTTAGAACCAATTATAATATTGGATGATCTAGAATGTCTTTTCTTTTTATTTTGAATTTGCCATTTTTCAGACTCTCCGATTTCTGCATCGGGCAGATTGTTGATATTGTTTTTGTCGGGGCGCATATCAATGGCGATAATTTCTTTCTCTGCCTTATCGCGCCGCGAATGCGATACGTTATTGGCAATAGCTGGTACAGGACACTCTTCGATTCCAGATATAAGCGAGTTAATCGGCCTATCCACTGTATATTTGACGGGCTTTGACTCTAATTTCTCGTTAGTTTTCTTTAATTCGTTGATTTGATCGGATAGCTCAGAAATTAACAATTTTAGCGGTTCTATCTGGATTGTAATCTGTGTTTCAGCAGACGACTTCACATACTCTGCTACTTCCTCGTTACTACGCTTTAATTCCTGTATCTGCTCCAATAATTCGCCATATAAAATACGTAAGGGCTCCATATGTTTTTTTATTAAACCCGATAAGAGATTTTCATACTCGGAACTCTGCAGAAAAGTACTCAAAATGTCGAATTGCTTTTCCGAAGGGATGTTCGATCTCAATTGTCTAGACATATTTACAACTTTTATGGGACTTTAACACTTTTAAAAAGACTTTATAGTCTATAGACACTTAAAAAACTTTAAAAACTATAACTTAACTTTATCTGACTGGGTACTCGCACATCCACTCTCACTGAACGCTGAAATCCATTCTGATGAAGCCAAAAGGCAGAAACGTGTCTCTGGATGATCATAATTTTTTTTCATTTACCAAGTTAATGGTGACCTTGTGGCCTCTCTTATCAGTAAAATGCACGAGCCACACCGTACTAATAATTATATTTTATTTATGTTATTAGTCAATTTGTGAATTACAGAACATAAAAATGACACTCATTTTTAAGAAACAAATATTAAATTACGTTCTGAACAAACGAATATAGTAACAATTAAATTAATTTTACAACCCCATTTATGGCAATTTGCTTAGATTTTGGAAATCAGATAATAGTGAAACTATTATTTGAATATCTATATACTATAGATATAGGCAACTATAGTACTATAGTTTCCGCAGCCACTCGATGGAGTAATAAACTTGCGTGATCTTCACGTGATTTTCGGGGTAAGATTCCCTATTGGTCAGTGAAAACCGATATTCACCGAAACTTTAAACCAGTCGACCAGTCCGGTTGTATGCCACGTGCTCTCGAGTTTTCGAGTGTTTCTGTCTTATTGTTAGTTAAAATTAGTGATTACATTTTATCCATAAATCAATCTTTGTCAAGACTTAGTTTTTTTAAATTAATATAAAATTTTTTAAAGTAAAATTTGGCAAAGCAGTGTAAATCAGGTAAATTTTTACAACGTCACTACGAGCTATCACGTGAACTCCGCGAGATCACACCACGGGGTCGCTGCGGCAAGTATAAGCTTTTCATTTTCATTCAATTAAAAATCTCTTAATAATATTTCCTTCTATTGCATCGAGGTATTTTTTGATTGTTCAAAAAGAATCATCTACAAACTTTTGTTTGCATAACAAAAAAACGTTTAACCAAAAATGATACAAGTTGTTCTTTAATAAAGATTAAATGCATATTAACTGTAATTTATTTGTAATATGTAATATGTAATTTATTTTTATAATGTGTGTTTAATATGTTTATGCTTTTAGTGGTTGTTCTGAATCTATTTCAGGTTTCAGTTTCAATCTGTTAATCTGTTCAAATCCTGATCTAGTTTTGTATTAGCCTGTAGAATTGGTATAATTATAAATCTGTTTATCAAAGTTTTATCTTTCCAAATAATCACTAGTAAGGGATCGTCCATTAATAACGTGAAAGGGGGCAGGCAGTTTGTGAAGAATCGTGAAATATCACACGGGGGGGGGGGGGGGAGGAGTGGGTGTAGTGAGATATCACGCGTGTTTTTTTTTTTTCGTTGAACGCGCGATTTTTAAACCGAAAAGCGACTTGTACCAAAAAATACACGTGATTTTGGGTAGCGGTTGGAGGGCTTAACCCAAAACCTCTTAACCCATCACGAGATTAATGGACGACCCCTGAGCAGTTTAGACTTGGGCCGGCGAGAGAATGCAGCTGTACTGCGCCGAGGTATGAGGGGCGAGGGACGCGCCGAACTGTGCGCGCCAAATTCAGTCCTTTCAAGTCCTTTATTGACTGCATTTCTACTTACATTTTTACCTTTTACTTACCGAATAGATAATTTTCCAACAGAAACACTTGTATTATTATATAGTTTGAGTTAAGAAACATGCGCTAGTTACGTTTTTCAAACACGTGCGGACAACTAAACACCGCGCGCTTGGAATAATGTGTGAGTATCCGCAGAACAATGCTAAATTCGCCGAGACGAGATGCATTCTCACGCCGGCCCCAGTATAGATATTTTTTTGCAGATATTCTATTATATAATATTTGTTATTTTTGTGTTTTAGTGTTTGAGAAAAGTATCAAAGTTTATAGCAGAAGAAAATGAGAGAGTTTATCATCCGAAAGGTCTAATAGTAACAGATCCAAGTCTTCGAGGCTTAAGGGTGCTAGAAATTAGTTGTCTGGACAGGCCCCCTAACGCATGACTCACGCTCTCTCACTCCACACAGGAGTTTTTCATGTGAAAGATGGTCTTATATGTATACGACCATACATCACCTGCACAGGGAATACTAATAAATCCATTGAAGGTCTCCATTAAAACAGGATTTAAATCGATGTAATATATTCGGAAATAACCCATGCGGAAAGCATTTTATTTTAATATGTAGAGAATTCTTTTATATTTAATGATTTTTATACTTTTAATATATACTGTAGATATATAGTGATATTTTGGGGGCGAGTTTTCATATGCGATGGACGCAATTTTATTTGAATTTTACGGTAATGTTTAAGGAAATAAATGTGTTTGGTTTTTAAATCTTGTATCGAACTTAGCACATCCCCCATATTCAATTTGTTTTTCAATAATTTTATATTTTGCGTAAGTCATTAAAGCACTCAAATGGGTTCGTTAATGGCTCGCCGAATGCGATACAATTTTCTCAATATGTATCGGCGATTTTTTTATTTAGAAATGGCTTGAAAGGGCGCAAAATAGAAAAAATAGTATTAAAGAACGAGTTCAATAAGGGCGGTTTTTCAGCACGCGTCCATGTTTAGAAAACGACTCGCTACGCCCCACACTGGGACGGATTACGAATTTACGGCGACAAAAATAAAATCCAGTTCATTTCAATTTTTTGTCTCACATATTACCTTATGGTGACATTCTGATGATTCTAATATAAAATTAGTCTATATTAGATGTACACGATTAATTAAAAATGCAAATTTAAGTGGAAAAAACATTTTTTTTTATATGACAAAAGTGCAACATTTTTTTTACAAATTCACAACCGTCGTTCACACAAAACTTATCCAACACGTATTTTACTAATCGTTCATTACACTTTAACGAGGAAAACTTATAAAAACTCTCATCTCTTAATGCAAAAAATTGTTTATTTATATTCAACGTTCTCTCTGGAAAATAGTGGTCATCACGACTACCTGGAAAAAAGGTGTAATTCTCAGTAAGGTGGAACGATGTGGACGGGATTTTTGCTTTTCTAGAATTGCCAATCTTTGTTTTGTATTACAAAATATTTAATTTAATGGAACTATGCGGAACTTTTTTTTAAAATCAATTTATTGCAGTTTATTACAAAAAAATTAATTTACGATAGACCTTAACAAAACTTTTCTTTTAACCGTATTGATTAACATTTTCTACAAATTTGATATTATTACATGTTTGAAGCATATATAAATACATACTTGAAGCTATATTCTCCGTATTTAAAAAGTTGACAATTTTTTAACACAAACACAAAACAGACGTAGTTACTTTGTTAAAAAGCCAGCGCAACAAATTCATTTTTGTACTTAAGGGACAAGAGCGATGTTTTGAAAAACCAATGGAATTGGTTTTTCGCATTTATTTGTTTATAGTATTATGGATGGGTTATCTAACAATACATTTAAAGTGGTTTTGCTTAATTTTGAGACATTGTAAAATTCTATTTTTGTCGCCGTAAATACGTAATCCGTTCCAGTGTGCGCTCGTCGTTTTCTAAAGATGAACGCGTGCTGAAAAATCGCGCTTTTTGAACTTGTTCTTTAATATACTATTTTTTTAAACAGATGATTATTTGTCATAGTAATTATAGTTATTACTCGCTGCGCTCGTCGTTTTCTAAACATGAACGAGTTCTGAAAAATCGCGCTTATTGAAATCGTTCTATAATATACTATTTTTTAAACAGATAATTATTTGGCATAGCTATTGCAGAATGAAAAATGTAAACAGTTTTAACAAAAATAATTTCTATTTGTTTGATTAGCAATCTGAATTACGCGAAATAAAAAGCATATCTTGATAACAATAAAATTAAAAAAAAAATCAAATTCCTCATCTTTTTTTATTTAATTCTGTCATAATTTATCTTATCTATATTCAATGTATGTATTTATAAACAAAATATTAATTATTTATAAATCGTTGAGTTTGAAGGCTTTGATATTATTAAATAGTAACATTTGTATCTTTTCTTCAAAGATTATAATTTCTAGGAAATCATTGTATATGTTACGGTAATAGTGTGTAGTTTGGTAAATGTGCACATTTGCCGGTATATGTACACATTTACCTTCTTGCTTGGTAAATGTGAGTTCAACTTACATTTACAAATTATTTCCGGCAAATGTGTACATATGCATAATGTTGTTAGCAATTGTTAGAGGTTTACATTAACCATGGGCGTAGCCAAGGGGGTTCAAACCCCCCGAAATATCCTAAATATTAAATAAATCCCTTAAATATTATATTGAAATAAGTAGAGACAACTCTCTTCGAGAGAGCATGCATGGTAAATGTGGAGTTTAGGGATCTTATGTGTCAATCGTAGAAAGTAAATTGGCGCAAATTTGTTATTATATTTTCTTCAAACTACCAACCCGCTCCCTAAAACCTAAACTTAAACCCTGGCTACGCCCATGTAACCAACATATGTACTTTTACAGAGAACATTTCGAATTTATTATTCCAAGCGAAATAATTACTTTTGGTTTTTGCTTAATAACTTGGTTAACAAACCAAATTGGAATATTAAACTTTGTGCGCGTTTAGATAGATAATTAAGCTGTACGTAGTGCAAACTAGGGGCTTCTAGCTTCATTGGTTATTAAGTTATTGAAGTTCAAACTTTGATATCTTTGTGATGTTTTTAAAATTCTAGTCGATATCTAATTATTGCACTAGCTAGGAGCGTTAAACATCGATGACGTTTAGTTAACTAATTGTACTACTATTTCGTGAAAACTAGAAGATTCGAGCATAGTTAGTTACTAATATCATTGTTTTTGAGATTTTTTACTTATTAGTTGATATCTGAGATACTGCACCAGCTGGGAAAATTAAACCTTGTGGATGTTAAGCTAACCAATTGAGCTACTAACTAGCGGAAACTAGAACATTCTGGCGCAATTAGTTACTAAGCTGTTGACGTTCAAACTTTAATAGCTTTGTTTTTGTGATTTTTTACTTATTAGTTGATATCTGAGTTATAGCACTAGCTAGGAAAATTAAACCTTTTGGATGTTAAGCTAACCAATTGAGCTACTAACTAGAGGAAACTAGAACATTCTGGCGCAATTAGTTACTAAGCTGTTGACGTTCAAACTTTAATAGCTTTGTTTTTGTGATTTTTTACTTATTAGTTGATATCTGAGTTATTGCACTAGCTAGGAAAATTAAACCTTTTGGATGTTAAGCTAACCAATTGAGCTACTAACTAGAGGAAACTAGAACATTCTAGCGCAATTAGTCACTAAGCTGTTGACGTTCAAACTTTGATATCTTTGTTTTTGAGATTTTTTGCTTTTAACACGATATCTCAGTTAGTGAAGTTGGTAGGAAAATTAAACTTTGTGGATCTTTAGTTAACTAATCTAGCTACTAGTTAGTGCTTAACCCCCGAGTTAATACGAGTAGAGACGACTATCTTCAAGAGAGCATGGTATATGTGGAGTTTAGGTTAGGTTGAGTTTAGGTACCTTTGTGTTTCACTTTTAGAAAGTAAATTGGTCCATTTCTTCAAAACCCCCCCGAAACCACAAATTTGAATCAAAATTTTCAAATCTGAACCAAAATTTAGAAGCAAAATGTTCAATTTAAAGGCAAAATTTTCAATTTAAAAGCAAAATATTTATAAACAAAATTTAGAAGCAAAATGTTCAATTTAGAAGCCAAATTTAGGAGCAAAATTTTCAATTTAGAAGCAAAATTTTCAATTTAGAAGCAAAATTTTCAATTTAGAAGCAAAATGTTCAATTTAGAAGCAAAATTTAGGAGCAAAATTCTTAATTTAGAAGCAAACTGTTCAATTTATAAGCAAAATTTAAGATGCAAAATGTTCAATTTAGAAGCTAAATTTTCAAATCTGAACCAAAATTTAGAAGCAAAATTTTCAAATCTGAGACAAAATTTAGAAGCAAAATGTTCAATTTAGAAGTCAAATTTAGGAGCAAAATTTTCAATTTAGAAGCAAATTTTTCAATTTAGAAGCAAAATTTAGGAGCAAAATTTTCAATTTAAAAGCAAATTTTTCAATTTATAAGCAAAATTTAAAATTTAGAAGCAAAATGTTCAATTTAGAAGTCAAATTTAGGAGCAAAATTTTCAATTTAGAAGCAAATTTTTCAATGTAGAAGCAAAATATTTAATTTAGTATCAAAATTTAGGAGCAAAATTTTCAATTTAGAAGCAAATTTTTCAATTTATATGCAAAATTTAAAATTTAGAAGCAAAATGTTCAATTTTGAAGCAAAATTTAACAGCAAAATTTTCAATTTAGAAGCAAATTTTTCAATTTAGAAGCAAAATGTTCAATTTAGAAGTCAAATTTAGGAGCAAAATTTTCAATTTAGAAGCAAATTTTTCAATTTAGAAGCAAAATGTTCAATTTAGAAGTAAAATTTAGGAGCAAAATTTTTAATTTAGAAGCAATATGTTCAATTTATAAGCAAAATTTAAGAAGCAAAATGTTCAATTTAGGAGCAAAATTTTCAAGTTAGAAGCAAAATTTTCAAATTTAGAAGCAAAATGTTCAGTTTATAAGCAACATTTATAATTTACAAGCAAAATATTCAATTTAGGAGCTACATTTTGAAATCTGAAGCAAAATTTTCAAATCTGAATTTTGTGTTTTTAAATTGCAATTTTGTCCTTTTTGAAAAAGGGAAAACCTTCAAATGTCATTCATTCGTTAGAACAAAATAAAACTTGACCTCGTTCCTTTTGTGAACTCGTTCACAAAAATATATCAAAATATATCAAATAAACATTAACATTTATAAAATTTAATACGAGTTATTTCATTCTCATTTTCTTACACGATCGTACTCAGGATTTAGTTTTTGGGGGCAGGGAGGGGGGATTGGGGTTTTGTAAAATATTTTTGGAAATATTTTCTAAACCCTATATAACCCTGTAATTTTCCGATTTTCTTTAGTTAATTGATATTTATTTTTTAAATTTGATCAAGATATTATGTTTTCTGGGAAAATTACAGGGTTATATAGAACGCAAAAAATTTCTTAGTGTAATTCAATGTCAGTCGTGGTGTTTGCCGTTATCCTCAACAAAGTTGACATCATTAGTATAACTAATCTTTCTATAAAAAACATTTATTAAAAACAACTACTTCACTGGCAAACACCACGACTGACATTGAATTACATTAAGAAAGCTTTGGGGTTCCATATAACCCTGTAATTTTTCTATTTTCATTAATTATTTCATAATTATCTTTTGTATTTGATCAAGATATTGTTTTTTGGGAAAATTACAGGGTTATATAGAACCCAAAAACTTTCTTAATGTAATTCAATGTCAGTCGTGGTGTTTGCCAGTGAAATAGTGGTTTTTAAAAAATGTTTTTTTATAGAAAGATTAGTTATCTTAATGATATATAGAATCCAAAAACGTTCTTAATATAATTCAATGCCAGTCGTGGTGTTTGCCAGTGAAGTAGTGGTTTTTAAGAAGGGTTTTTTTCATAGAAAGATTAATTATACTAATGCTATATAGAACCCAAAAACTTTCTTAATGTAATTCAATGCCAGTCGTGGTGTTTGCCAGTGAAATAGTGGTTTTTAAGAAATGTTTTATTATAGAAAGATTAGTTATACTAATGATGTATAGAACCCAAAAACTTTCTTAATGTAATTCAATGTTAGTCGTGGTGTTTGCCAGTGAAGTAGTTGTTTTTATGAAATGTTTTTTATAGAAAGATTAGTTATACTAATGATGTCAACTTTGTTAACGATATATATACAATGATTTCCTAGAAATTATAATATTTGAAGAAAAGATACAAATGTTAAAATTCAATAAAATATAAATTAATTTCACAGAATTATGAAAGTGTACCTAGAGTTTAAAAAAATAGCAAAAAAGTAATCATATAATAGTCAAATAAGTTGCAAGCAAATTAAATCTTTGTAAATCGTTGTCAAGATAAATATTTTTTCTTTTAATTAATTTTAATTAAATCTTTGTAAATCGTAGTCAAGATAATTTTTTTTTCTATTTTGCGTCTATAATTAAGTCATTGAAGCACTCATATAGGTTCGTTAATGGCTCGCCGAGTGCGATAAAATTTTCTCAATATGCATCGGCGATTTTTTTATTTAGAAATGGCATAAAAGGGCAACAGAAAAAATTGTATTAAAGAAGAGATTTTTCAGCACGAGCCCATGTTTAGAAAACGATGAGCGTAGCGAGGAGTTTTGAGAAGAACTTTCGTTTTTCTCTTTTTCTAAACATGAACGAACGCGTGCTGAAAGATCGCGCTTTTTGAACTCGTTCTTTAACACATTCACTGCCACGCCTGATTTTATGACTTTCCTGTATCGCCGATTCAAACCACTTTACAAAATCGATAATTATAATGATTTGGTATTTATTTTCTTTCTCTAGAGGGCCCATGGGACTATTTTAGGTGATTTTCACGAAATGGGTCACCGGTGACCCAGTGACGTGCTGGTCTGTAATATGCAAAAAAAGTATGCAAACACCGCCGTTTCACCGGTGTCACGGCGGCAGTACAATTATTGAACAAATAAGAAATTTTAATTTTTCTCACACACAATTTTTCATAGAACTGATAAAATCTGTAAGTTAGTGAGTTCTTGGGGTAGGGGGGTTAATTTATCCCAGAAGGAACATGTCCCGGAAGGAATATGTCCTTCCCTGGATCTGCGACGGGTAATTAGGTATCAAGTTGCATACCAAAATTACCAATTCAAGTTGTATATTTGCATTCCATATATCTGTTACGGTAAAATTACGTAGTTTGGTAAATGTACACATTTACCGGTATATGTGCACACTAACCGGTATATGTACACATTTACCGGTATATGTACACATTTACCGGCATATGTACACATTTACCTTTTTGGTTGGTAAATTTGAGTTCAACTTACATTTACCAATTATTTCCGGCAAATGTTTACATATGCATAATGTTGTTGGCAATTGTTATAGGTTTACATTAACATAAACAACGCATTGGCTGCCCCACAAGACTAAAGTGAACACATACAGTATAGCTAAATCCGAGACCAACTTTATATATCTACTTTTACCGGAAAATGTATACTCTTTGTATATTACAGTATCACGTGTGTCTTGTGTAAAGTGACCACATTTTCATTGAGACAAAGCGGGAAAAATGGGATGAAATGAGAATTATGGTTTAGTTATGAAAGCAGCCCAATAATTGAAAAGTATATTTTATCTACTCACACACTAAAATGAACACATTCATAAATACATTATTGCATGTAGAAGGATGTCTTTACTGTAATCGTGCGTAAAAGTCCAAAAAAAGTCCCGCCAAAATACCGGGACAGTCCCGCTTTTTGCAATACAGTCTCGCGTCCCACCGATTTTAAAAATGTCCCGCTTTGCAGAAAACATTTCATATTTTAAATGTACTGTATTATATAAAATAAGATTTTTCCACGTATTCCCATAAAATATCGTTTTTAATGTCACCCAATGACACTTTTTAATATCCTAGAATTAAGCTGTCCATTCTTTAAGATATTCCAAGCAGTTATTATAAAAAATTTTGAACTCTTTCAGAAAATCCGGTCGTTTAATGGCACCTTCTTCACAATTACCAATAATAAATACATTTTGGTATACATTGAATCACTATGTTTTTACCACACCTAGATTTTTGTATATTTATAGACAAGTATATGCATGTATACAATAATAGTAGTTTATGATACAAGTGTGTGAAGAAGGGCTTTTGTGCATCAGTTGCGAAGCACGAGCCCAAGGCGAGTGGTCTGTGGTCAGGCGAGTGGACATCTACCTCATTTCAATCCCGCGTTAAAAATTCTGAAAGACATAAGTAATTTATGCCCTTCCTTACCATAAAGCAAGTTCTAGGGGAGACCTCACGAGTGTCCCACACCAACTTACATTCCCTGTTGCTAAGGCCTCTGATCTTACCTCCGTAGATCCAGGGTTCTTGCAGCAGCGCTAGCCCTAGGTGCTGCTTAGTGAACATCCTAGCCATCACAACTGAGGCTGCTTTGGCACGGTGGAAGTTCACTTGGGCAATTTTAGTGCTCCTCTGACCTCTGCCTGCGTAGACATGGCTGGACTGCTCATGTCTACGAGTGTGAGGTCAGTGTCGTCTTCCCGGTAATCCGGGCTGACTTCCTTGTTGTCTGTGTCGGTTAGGTCCCGCACACATGGATTATATTTACTTTTGGAATTCATTTAAATCCCACGAGTGGCAAGGGAACTAAAGGTCCGCCACATCAGAGCCCCACTTGACATGGTAAGGCTTGCCATAGTAACAACAAATTTAAATCGTTTAATAATGAAATTCCATTTGATTTACATTGGACTTTTACGCACGATTGCAATAAAGGCATCCTTCACATACAACAATGTATTTATGAATGTGTTCATTTTAGTGTGTGTGTAGATAAAATATATATTTTTGAATTATTGGTCTGCTTTCATAATTAAATTATAGTTCTCATTTCATCCCATTTGTCCCGCTTTGTCTCAATGAAAATGTGATCACTTTACACAAGACACGTGATATTGTAATACACAAAAAGTATACATTTTCCGGTAAAAGTAGATATATAAAGTTGATCTCTGATTTAAACTCACATTTACCTATCAAATTGGTAAATGTATACATATACCGGTAAATGTATACAAATACCGGTAAATGTATACATATACCGGTTAATGTTTACATTTGCCATAAACTTTGATTTTGTACTTTTACCGTACAACCGTACCGTATAGATATGTTCTATTCCAATTTTATGTAGTATTTATCAAATATTTTGTCCAAATTATTGTTTGGGTATTTATTGATGTGAATACTAAAATTAATAATACACGTTATGGAAGTAATATAAGAAAAATAATAATCAATATAATTAGCAAATGATTTTTTTGTGTAATTTTTAACGTTGCCAAACAAAAAACTGCTTGAATCAAACTCTTCAAACTATGAGGATAGATTGGGAAAACGCATAAAACGTAGAACTACCTAACTAACGCGTAGAAACGCAAGTTGTGTGCCAAAAACAATTACATATTTCTTTAAACCAAACATATAAAGCCCCAGTCCTTTTCAGTAAATCTGTCCAAAATTGCGTCCATTAAAATATCATTTATTTCTGCAGATCATTTTTTAATGACCCGCTTGGACAAATGCAATAGACCTTTTCATAGTTGACATTTTTTTGTGCGCATGTGTCAATTTCCACCATGTTATACGTCAAAAAGTGCTCGAACTTTTTGACGTATAACTAAATATGTGCCCGAAACTTTCATATTCCCGCCTTTTAAACTTGGCGGATGCGCATGCGCTTAACTAACCCTAAAATGGTATATTTGCCGCTGAAGTAAATTATATTGTACAATTGCCAAACAAAGAATTGCTTGAAACAAATTCGTCAAACTATGAGGATAGATTGGAAAAATATAGAAACCCAAGTTGTGTGCCAAAAACAATGCAAACTTCTTTAAACCAAACATATAAAGCCCCAGTCCTTTTCAATATAGTTGTCCAAAATTGCATCCTTTAAAATATCATTTATTTCTGCAGATCCTTTTTTAATGACCCGCTTGGAGAAATGCAATAGACCTTTTCATAGTTGAATTTTTTTTTGTGCGCATGTGTTAATTTCCGTCGTTATACATCAAAAATTTCGGGCATTTTTTGACATATAAGTAAATATATGCCCGAAACTTTCATTTTCCCGCCTTGTAAACTTGGCGGATGCGCATGCGTTTAACCAACCCTAAAATGGTATATTTGCCGCTGAAGTAAATTATATTTTACAAAGCGTATGTGTCAATTTCCGCCATGTTATACGTCAAAAAGTGCCCGAACTTTTTGACGTATAACTAAATTTGTGCCGGAAACTTTCATATTCCCGCCTTGCAAACTTGGCGGATGCGCATTAGCTTAACTAAACCTAAAATGGTATATTTGGCGCAGAAGTAAATTATATTGTACAATGCGCATGTGTCAATTTTCGCCATGTTATACGTCAAAAAGTGCCCAAACTTTTTGACGTATAACTAAATATGTGCCCGAAACTTTCATATTCCCGCCTAAACTTGGCGGATGCGCATGCGCTTAACTAACGCTGAAATGGTCTATTTGCGAGTTAAGTAAATAATATTGTACAATGCGCATGTGTCAGTTCAATGTGTGCAATGTGCAATGTCATTTCCGCCTTGTTATACGTCAAAAAGTGCCCGAACTTTTTGACGTATAACTAAATATGTGCCCGAAACTTTCATATTCCCGCCTTTCAAACTTGGCGGATGCGCATGTGCTTAACAAACTTTAAAATGGTATATTTGCCGCTGAAGTAAATTATATTGTACAATGCGCATGTGTCAATTTCCGCCATGTTATACACACACATATTTAATTATACGTCAGAAAGTTCGGGCACTTTTTGACGTATAACTAAATATGTGTCCGAAACTTTCATATTCCAGCATATCAAACTTGGCGCATGCGCTTAACTAACCGTAAAATGGTCTATTTGCCTCTGTAAGTAAATTATATTGTACAGAAAGAATATTTTATTGTTTTACATTTTTTATTAAATCGTCTAGCAGAAATATTCAAACTACAGTAGATGTAAAATAACGCAAATCATCTTTAACATTTAATTAATATTTAAGTTTAATATTGTATCATAATTATTGATGTGTTTGATCTAATTATCTTTCAACCATTACAAATTTAATTACAATTTCAATTATATACATTCTTATACTTTGTGTTACATTATTTATTTTACGCAAATATGTCTTTTTCTTCCCTAAAGTTAAGCATTTGTTTAGATATATAAAAATCTTTTATACAATTTCTGTGGTTCATTCTATAAAACAATTAAACTTAATTTTTATATATACAGAGTGTTAGAATTTAAAACATCGTGATTTATTTTGATTATTTTCTTATTTACGTCGAAAATATAAATATCGCCATTGTTGTCGAATTTACCGACAACATGTGAAATATTTGGGTTCTAAATGTATTTTGTTTTATGTAAATAAATATATTTTATGTTATAAATTGTTTATTTCAACAACGTCCAGAACAAGTTATATTTTTATCTACGACCACTATTGTAAATGCCCATTACTGTACAATTTGTGAACTATGTAAATACATCATACCACACGCATATGTAACCAGGGCCGTCCCTAGCAAATGCGGGGCCTAGGGCAAAAAATAATTTTGGGGCCCCTTTTTTTATAATTTAAAATCTACAAAATAATATTGGATTTTGAAATTTAATTGTAATGACAAAACAAGAATAATATTAATGTTTATTTGTTTTGCACAAGAAAAATAAAAATAATAATAAAATAAGCATCTATCTTTACTTAGTAGTCAACCAAAAAATAATGAAAAACAATGTAAAATCTAAAGCTGTTGGTTCGCATAAGGCTGCGGGGCCGTCAAAGCGCGGGGCCCAGGGCATGGGCTCCGCTCGCCCCGGTCTAAGGACGACTCTGTATGTAACAATCCGCGATGAATGTTATGTAATAATTAAAAATCACCCATGAACGTTTGGTTTACGATTCGTTGATTGGTTGTGAGCTGCACGTTCATACTATTTTTAAATATAGTACTCCGTGATTTCCAAACAATCATTAACCCCTTGACATATGAATAAAATTCACATTGACGTGTCTCCATTTACATGGGATCTTATCACATATTCATGACGTCTTAGAGACGTCATTGTATGTTAAGGGGTTAAACGTCTTATCCTTCACATGGAAATTGACATTCATTTCATTTTTTCACGTTTAAATCTAACGAAAACTACGAATAAATACTAAATAAAAAGGTATGTAACCATTAAGAATGTATTTCTTTTTATTTCTATCAAGTTAAATAAGGTCGAAGGTGTTACATCAAACATATTTTTCTTATTAAACAGAAACAAATTAGTGTGGTCGTAGATAAAATATAGCACATAACTCGAGTTGTAAGGCAATTACGCCCTCCCTGCTACGCGGGTCGTGCGTAACTCTTCCGCTCGTGCGTAATATACTTCTTACAACTCTTGTCACGTAATATACTATTTCATGGGTAATATCAATCTATTAGAATTAAATAACAGAAAGATTTATATTTTCGCCAATTTTCCCTTTAAAAATATTTACAAAAAAATGTGTAAATGTTTCACAAAATTTATTTTGATTGAATTGATTCTCCTCTTTCCCTTAACACTACAATCTGAATTATTGCAAATTTTGATATGGCTTGGCAACGTTTCGCAAATTGGTTACATAAAAGAATAGAAAATTTATGTTTTAGTTCTGTATATATCACATCTACGCTCCAATCTATTAGATTACACTGAAACGAACGCTAAAAACACTCTGTATATAAAGGAATCCCACATAAAACGAAAAGAGAGTGAGCAGTTATTACAAACAAAATATATACATTAATTATTTGATTCTTCGACACACATGTATACACGGTAAGAAAAACATATTCTGTTTTCTAAAGGCGCTAAAGATGATCGGGTTTTGTGTTGTGTAGTTCCGGGTTTAATTTGCGCGGCCGCAAAATGCACCTGAATTTGTGTCACAATACCGTACAGACTTTGTGTCTACGCTTCAGTTTTTGTCCGAATGGTGGCAAATTGTGTTGGACTGGAACCGTATGCAGAGTCTGTACAGTCAACTCTATATCTTTCGTCTCCTCTGGATCTAAAACAAAATTATAATAAAATTATTATTTATACATTTATGGATTATACAATTTATTAAAATAGAGTAATTTACTGTATATTATAATATTACTGTATATTATAACAAAATATTTTACTGTATATTATAATATAATATTTTTTGTAAATTTTATTAATTTTATTTAATGGAACTAAGTTCCTTTAGGGAGGTTCCTTTAGGGAGTGATTCGGCAGAAAACGTTACGTTACGTTATACGCCTATCTCTTTCTCTCAGTGTATATTTCTATAATGCGTGCTCTCTCTGTTTCTTTCGCAGAGTGACATATTTCACTATATCAGGGGTGGCGAACCTTTTTCCGGCCGCGTGACATTTTTTTTTAATTTTCACGTTTTGAAATGCTGACGTGGCAGGTCTACTTTTACAATGTGATAGTGAAAATCAGTTACCGTATTAGCGTGAATATTTGGTTTTGTGCGCCTTTTGAAATTACGGGCAAACCAATCGACGGATTTTGATAAAACGTGGTATGATTTGATATACTTACGGGATCTCACAAATTTCAAAATTGTAGCTTTGTAAATACGGCTTTGGTGAATTTTTTTAATTTGAATTTTTTTGTGCGCCTTTTGCAATTACGGGCAAACCAATCAATCGACGGATTTTGAACACGTCTTATATTTTACACCATTGATGTTGCACAAAAGTAGATTGAGAAACTTAAAAATGTATTTTAGAAAAGATAGTTTAACAATTTTAGAAGGCATGCGTGAATAATAGTTCGCGTGCCAATAAAATTTTCCTACGTGTCAGCTGCGGCACACGTGCCATAGGTTTTGCACTATATGACTAAAAATAATAAAATAGACCTTTTCAGTTAGTTTCCAAGCTGTAACTATCTTAGTAACTCAACTTCATATGTCATCTCTCATTTATCACAGACTAGATAACAGACCTGTTTACAGTTAGTTTAGCGCGTGCGCGTCCGTCAAGTTTAAAAGGCGTGAATATGAAAGTCGTGCACATTTTGTTATTTTTACTGTTATACCTCAAAAAATGCCGGAAAAACATGGCGGAAATTGACACATGCGCACAAAAAAATTCCAACTATGAAAAGGTTTATTTTGATGTTTTAATTTCCTTAGCAACTGGTCTTGTGCCGCAAGTTGGACACTCCTGATCTAAATCAAATACTCATCTACACATGTGTCATTTATGACAGACTAGATTATTTTCGCACACATTTTTTGCGACCGCAAGTTTTGATGTAATATAATAATCTCGTCTATATACTAAATAATTGGTGGATTTTAGTCAAAATCTACAGGCTAACTGCTTTCGTGGCGAAATTTGTAAACTTTTACTCACAATTTGGTGTCTGAAATAAATTAATGAAAAAAATTGTCGGTTTTGTTCTGGGCCGTATTAAAACTTGTCTTTTGGCCCGCGGGCCTTAAGACAAGTAACACAGTGCCCTACAGGACACTGAGTCTTAGGTAGCTGAAACGCAACCGGAAGGAAGAGAGGCAGGTGACATACGATATGTGACAGACAGAATGGGACATCGAGAAATGGGTAGAGAGGAAGCATGGCTTCGTAACGTTCTACGTAACACAGTGCGCCATACAGGTCACGGAGTCTTCGGTAGCTGAAAAGCTATTTGCTTGAAAGGAGATGCATGGCAAAGAATAATAGGCGAGCAAGTACGTGAGCAGTGTAGAAGGAGGTATAACCTGGCGCGCAAGGCATTTCGCAGAGCCATCACGAACTCCAAGCAAGAAGCTTGGAGAGTGACCTGGAATGACGTCTATAAGATCGTCACCAGGTTGATCGTCACCAAAATTACGCAAAGGGTTAATACTCTCCGGGGGGATAGCCCAATAACGGAAGTCAAGAAGCTGTTCCCAGTACATGAGCGAGTGAACTGCCTGGAACTCGTATGATGGAGATCGGCCGTTCTTACTCCGTCATAGCTGCAGAGTGCAGTTGAAGGAGGGAAAAGCGCCGGGTCCTGATGGTGTTCCACCCGAAGTGTGCAAGGTGTTTGGGCATGTGTGCGAGGACATGTGCTTGAGCATGATGAATGAATTGTTGATGAATGGCTCTTTCCTCAAGGAGTGGAAGAGAGCGAAACTGGTGTTGATTGAAAAAGAGCGAAGGGAAGGAGAGCAAGCCAAATACTGGCCAATCTGTCTACTGAATGGGAGAGCGAAGATGTTTGAGAGTATGATCGGAGATAGGATAAATGAGGATCTGGAGAAAACGCCGGGTCTTGATGCTGTTCCACCCGAAACGTGCAAGGTGTTTGGGCATGAGTGCGAGGACATGTGCTAGAGCATGATGAATGAATTGTTGATGAATGGCAGTTTCCCCAAGGTGCGGAAGAGAGCGAAACTGGTGTTGATTGAAAAAGAGCGAAAGGAAGGGGAGCAAGCCAAATACAGGCTAATCTGCCTACCGAATGGGAGAGCGAAGATGTTTGAGAGTATGATCGGAGATAGGATAAATGAGGATCTGGAGAAAGCGCCGGGTCTTGATGCTGTTCCACCCGAAACGTGCAAGGTGTTTGGGCATGAGTGCGAGGACATGTGCTTGAGCATGACGAATGAATTGTTTATGATTGGCAGTTTCTCCAAGGCGTGGAAGAGAGGGATGAGTGACTGGTGATGATTGAAAAAGAGCGAAAGGAAGGAGAGGCCTACTGTGAGTATGTTTGAGAGTATATCTAGGATAAATGAGGATCTCGAGAGGGCAGAGGGTCATTCAGAGAAACTATGGGGTCAGAGACGGCCGCACTTCGGCGAACGCAATGATGCGTGTGACAGAGAGAGCAAGGTTAGCCAATACGGGTGCATGGCGTACCCGAAGCTACAGCGTGCTTGTAACCCTGGACGAGAAAAATGCTTTAAATTTGGTTCCATGGAAGCTTTGGAACTGAATGATAGGGAGATAGTGACTGTGGAAGGTAAAATCCTCATTCGGCTAATCCTAACCCAGAAAGAGAAGGACGAAAAGACCCGCCCGAAGAAAGAAAAGCAGGCAGGCAAATGTTGATATAAGAAAGATCTTAGCGGCTGACCCAATGAAGTTATGCGGAGAGCAGTCCCGTTGGGTTCACACAACATGAGTAAGGGGTTTTAGTTGGTAGCCTCGGCCAAGAGGTCCTGAATCCAAAACTACCTAGTGAGACCAGGTGCCTCTGAGGTTTTCCATCTTCAGAATGAGTGCAGGTGTTCCACAAGGTTCAGTTCTTGGGCAGATACTGTGGAACATATTTTATAATGAGGTTTTGTGATTGAGGCGGGCTGGGCTGATGACTTAGCGGATGTCGTTGTCGCAAGAACGGAAGAAAGCCATAAAGCGATAATGAATGAGGAAATTAGTAGGATTGATCGGTGGATGGGGGAAAAAGAGCTTGCTCTGGCTCCCCACAAAACCGAGGCGGTTCTGCTAATTTGGGGCAGAAAGCTGCATGAACTGACCGTGCGAATGGAGACGGTTGACGTACCGGTTCGGCAATCTGTAAGATAACCCTCCAAGAGGGGGGTTATGAGCGCATAACCCTCCTCTTTGACCAAATACTTATATGAGCAAATGAGGGTAATGAGTTGCACTGTAATCGCCATATCGTCTGCGTATGCGAATTTTCTGGACACCGTCGGTGGTAGGTCATGTATATGAAGGTTAAACATGAGCGGAGCGAAAACTGAGCCTTGCGGAAGGGACTGGCTGAGCAAATTAGACGTTGATATATGACATTAATCAATTAATCTGCTGTAAATTTACCTACAATGTTCGTATAAATCCATACGATAAATAAAAAATAAACGTAAGGGGTCAGGGGACCCCCATCAGGAACGAAGTTCCACTTCCATCCCTTCTGCCTCGAGCTCTTCCACAACGCCACCGAACTCTCCTGGGGAGACAAAGTCGATTTGGCAGCGTAATCACATGACTAAAGTTTTTGTCGTGGAATATTTAGACTGTACCTATTTTATTGGCTACTATGAAAGGTGAATGAACTAAGTGATTAAGATAAAGCCTATCGTCCACATGGATGTTAAAGGATTTGCTAAAATATCTGTCATTTATGACAGATATTTTCGCAAACATAAAATAATATGTGGTTGAGTATTTGATTTAGGCCGGGGAGTTGCAATGCGGCTTAAAATAGAACGGTTAATTTAATGAACAAAATCAAACTGAGCCTTATACGGGCAAGATGGAATGCGGTCCAAAATTTAGTAAATAAATAAAAAACAAATTGTCAAACTGGGGCAAGATATAAGACAACGCTGATGGAGGAGCTTGACTTGTAGCAATATAGCAGGCGAGACTGGCGTACACTGAAAAACCTCAATGGTGACCCCACTAGTGTCCCTTTGAACTTCAGCAAGGTCACCGTCGACCAGGTGGCCACCCAGGTGCTCCGTAACGGCAAACCAGCCAGGAAAAATAACAAAGCCAGGATAACTCGAAACATAGCAGAGGAAGTCGACTCTTTTCGGACTTACTAAAGCAATTGCCGCCATGAAACCAAACAAAGCAGCGGGTCTAGATGATATCAGAGCAGAATAGATTAAGAGCTTTGGCCCAGAAACACTTCAGTGGCTGCTCAAAATGTTCAACACGTGTATCTACACTTTCAAGATACCAAAATTATGGAGACAAGCCAGGGTCGTTGCTCTCCTAAAGCCTGGGAAAGAGCCAAATGAGCCGAAAAACTTCCTACCAGGCTCCCTCCTATGCCAGACGTTTAAGCTAATGGAGCGAATGATCCTGAACAGAATCTCAGCGACTATCGATGAGAAGCTAATACCGGAACAGGCTGGCTTTAGACCGGGGAAATCTTGTGGCGGACAGGTCCTAAACCTTGTTCAATGCATCGAGGATGGCTTCGAGGAGAAGAAGATGACAGGAGCTGCCTTCATTGACCTATCTGCCGCATACGATACGGTCAACCACGGAAAATTGCTATGCAAACTGTATTAAATGACAAATGATTTCCACATCACGTCGATTGTCGGAGTCTTCCTCTAAAACCGCCGTTTAGGGAAAAATAGTAGATGGCGCCTGCAGAGGAACGAAGTTCCGCAGGGCAGTGTACTGGCCCCATTACTGTACAATATCTATACCAAAGACCAACCCATACGGCGGAAGAGAAGGCACTTTATATACATGCTGACGACACAGCGCTAGCAGCCCAAGGAAATAGTTTCCATGAGGTAGAGAGAAAACTGACAAATTCCCTAAACGACCTTTCCGCCTACTACGAGCATAATCTCCTCCGACCGAATTCAGCAAAAGCTCAATTGTGCGTCTTCCACCTTTGCAACAGAGAGACAAGGAGACAAATGAATATAGTGTGGTGTGGCCAACAGTTAGAACACTGCCCAACTCCAAAATACCTTGGGGTAACACTAGATCGAGCTCTCACATATAAGCGCCACTGCCCCAACACCAGAAAAAAGGTATCAACAAGAAACAACCTTCTCCAGAAACTGACTGGTAGGTCATGAGGAGCACAGCCAGCAACATTTAGAACCTCATGCTTCTCTGCAGCCGAATACCCCGCTCCAGTATGGTATGCATCCAATCACGCAAAGCAAATCGACGTCCCTTTGAATCAAGCAGTCCGCCTAATAACAGGTTGCCTGAGACTACGCCAGTTCATCAGATATACTCTCTCGCTGGGATAGCACCGCCTCACATCAGCAGAGAGTTAGCCGCTGAGGCAGAAAGGGGGCGACAATAGGCCGACCCAAGGCACACGCTCTATGGCCACCAACCAGCTAGATCCAGACTCCGATCCCGCCACAGCTTTTTGACCAGAATGGCGCCTTTGCAACTCTCTCAGGAAGCCAGAAGGCTCCAGAAATGGCGCGCCGAGGTCCAAGACCCAATCACCCAACAAAAAGAGGAGCTGGCACCGGAACATTTCCTCCCATACCCAATCTGGAGAACGTTCAACAGACTTCGCACAGGAGTCTCGAGGTGCAGAGAAAACCTGCAAAAATGGGGAATGCTACCAGAGGACGAAAACACTCAGTGCTCAGAAATCCAGAATCCTACACACCTGCTGACCTGCACCGAGATGGGACAGAGCTGCACAGGGAACTACTTAATTTTAGCAAATGACAAGGCCATCAGAGCTGCAAACTTTTGGAAGGACATAGTGTGATAGTAGTAGTATACAGGGAGTAGTAACATAGGACGAATAGTAGTATAGTAGTAGTATTATGGACTCAAAGAAATTAGTTATTATTGTTTGTATTGTTGTGTATTGTTTGGTGTATCAAGAGCTTTAGGTGTTTTGGCACAGACAGTTTGGGACCGTGCTTTGGGTCTACCAATTGAAGGTATGTATCAAGGGGTCTACCAATTGAAGGTAGGTATCTATCAAAATCCATATCCACTGAAGCATTAATGAAGTTAGTCAAGGCTAAGTAACGCGAGTACTTTCTCTCGTAGTCAACACACATTAAGTAGTCAACACTACTGTAATAGAAACAAAATAACACATTATAAGATATTTTTAGCGTTTAATTTGTTGGTACTAGGATGAATTTTTTGTATAGACTCTTAAAATGTGTTATTTTTTAAACATTAAACACTGCATTCCAAAAAAGTCGATGAAAATTAAGCTCAACGCTTTGACCATCTATGTTATTGAGAAAGTAACTAGGAAATTATTGAATTTCGTATAGTGAAATTTATCAAATATAAATGCAATAGAAAACTTCTCTTACCGGTAAAAGCCTCAACAGGCTTATCGATAGTGTCGTGGTCGATCCAGGTCAAACCCATTTCCACTTTCTCAGCAAGATCCTGCCAATGTTTTCTGTTATCCAATGTTCCTTGGTATAACGGCTTAACCCACGGGAACGTATCTGATAATACTCTATACAGAGGCAAACAGATCACATCTATAAAACCCACTTGCATTTGTGGCAGTTCATCCTTCCTTTCTCTATCCATCATTGCCTAAAATATATAAACAAATCATGTAATAGTATATTAAACGACGAGTTCAGTAAGCTCGATTTTACAGCACGCGTCCAAGTTTGGAAAACGACGAGCGTAGCGAGGAGTTTCCTAATGGACAAGTGATGAAAAACGTCTTACGAACGAGATTTTCATAGTAATTTTTCATTTCATTCATTTTTCATTTTCATTTTGCACCCTTTTATGCCGTTTCTAAATAAAAAAATCGTCGATAAATATTGCGAAAATTGTGTGGCACACGGCAAGCCATAACTGCACGCATATGAGTGCTGTTATGAG
This sequence comes from Phosphuga atrata, assembly GCA_944588485.1. NCBI lineage: Eukaryota > Metazoa > Arthropoda > Insecta > Coleoptera > Silphidae > Phosphuga > Phosphuga atrata. Next base: position 4,923,584 of record OX155898.1, read on the forward strand.
TCCATTACAGACGCAAAATAGAAAAAATATATATAATTCACGAATTGGTAAATGAAATAAATGTAACAATATAAAAGATTTAATGGGATTTATACGAATTCAGTTGAATTTATTTCATACATGAAAGATTTAACTCGTTCAATGAAAACTTTTGTTTCTGCTCTATGGAGTTTTGTAAAGAGGAACACAAATTATTGGAACACAAAACAGAACAAGTACGCTATTATTTGTGCTGTGATTTTTTAGTTTTGTTTCTACCTGTTTCAAACATATTAAAGATTTATCTGTGAGTTATATCTCTTAGTTTATAGTAGTATTATTTATATTAGAAGTAGCATTTATAGCATTTTTATGACTGCATCTATAGCGAATATTTGCATTATTTTATGTATTTCCTGTTTCATAAATAATCCATAAATATGATTTAATGCATGAAATATTTGTTTTTCTTATTATCTTACCCAGTTTTGTAGGTTGATGGTTAAGTTTTAATTGGAACATAAATTTATATGATTTTATTAAAATTATTGCTTTAGGTTTGTCGATAACAATATTTAAATATTCTTTAATGTGTGCTCTATTTACGTATTTGAAAAGAACTTTCGTTAGTTCCGTCATTAAATGTGAAAACTGCACATAAATATGAAGTAATAAATTCTCTTGGGCAGGCCTGGGCAAATGGCGGCCAGCGGGCCGCATGTGGCCCGCTACAACATTTTATGCGCCCCGGGAAGTATTTTATATATCACTAGTACAAGCGGGTGGAATAGTTGAAAAGGATGGAAAAGTTAATGAGGGTGAAACAATAATTGAAAGTGTAGATGGAATAGTTGTAAGGGCGAAATAGTATATAGAATCTTGAGCATTTTGTAGTTGTACAATATAAATATCCTTTAAAACTCCTTCTTTAAAAAAATCTCGTGTCAAGGCTATCGACCGTTAAGATACCGAAACATTAATCTCTATGTTAAAATCAACGATCTATGCAGAACTGTTAGAATTTGTGATATATCTCTTACAATTTGCAAGCCGTAGTTAATTTATTTTCATCAGTTCCTCTTTGACTTTGTGGGGCTGCTGCCAACAATTGATAAAATATTTTGCAAAACTGACACAGTGATTTCATCGTCTGATCCTTTATCTAGAAATGTATACAATGTTACTGTTCCACCTGGAGTGGAACCTATTAAGAAGATTTTTTAGTGAATCCAGATACGTCAATCAGATATTCTAACTAAAACACGAAAATTTAAAAATATTCAAAAATTGTATTAACGCTTGAAGAATTTCAATGATTTTTTTACTGAACATGGGTGTCCGTAGGAAGAGGGAGTACTTCCTACGGACACCCATGTTTTGACAACATTTTAATGCTCCACCTTTGCCGGGGACGCTGTGGAGAATAATTTTTCCTTCAAAGGTTTTGCAAATATCTCGTCAATGCTTTAAAAATGTGAGACTTCAACCACTATATGTAGGACGTTTGTACCTACAAAAAGTAGTCATTGGAAAATTTGCAAAATCGTTCGGTTTAGTCACAAAAGTGAAAAATGTAAAAAGCGATTTTTTTCAATGGTTACGTACGTAACCCTTTGACTTTGGTTCACGCATCATTCACGTTCCGCAAATTGAACTTGATTTGTGCGTAGATACTCAATTTACCCATACAGTGCCAGCACGTGCACCTGGTCGGACAGGCGATCGCCTTACGGCGCCATATTTTTAGGGCGGCATATTTGTGTAGCAGCGAATTTTTCGTGCGGTATTCTACATTTTAAAATTGATTATTTTGTTCGAGTTTTCAACGATAGTAGGGAAAGATTCCATGTTCTAATCCCTCCTCACCCATAAGGATTTACATGTAAACCTCCACCTTATGGGAAATTACATGTAATCCCTCCGCTTATGGGGAATTACATGTAAAATTTAGCCTACCCTTCCGTATGGGGGATCCTATAGAAAATAGTTCTGAACGTGGCCGAGCGAGTATGTGCAGATGGCGCCAGTGCTAGGGAGGGGGCCACCGGAGGGAAAACCCCCAACCCCTAGACCCCGCCCCAGACCATCCCCACCACTAGCCCCACCCCTAGACCCCGCCCCAGAAAACACCCCCACCCATAGACCACGTCCCCCAACCCCAACTTTCACCCCAAAACTCCACCTCTAACCCCCCAGACCCCACTTCCAAGTGAATTCTGCTGTTTGGCTCTTCCCTATTCTCTTCTTGTAGGCCACAAAGCAACCATGACCGGTGAGCATTTGCGAGAGGTGGAATGATAGTTCTCCATGCTCGCTAGAGTACCAGTCTTTAATTTTAGGTATTAGCCTATGCGTCCACGGGCTTGTTTCCGTGCTTTTCCATCTTTCCTGCACCTTTCCATGGTATCTTCCCTAGCGTCCCTCCTCCGCTCCAGGTTCAAGCCGAACGTTTCTCCCCTTTCTTTAGCGAGTAAGTCGAGCGGAATTACTCTTCCTATGACAAGTAATGATTCTGTTGCGGCAGTTCTGTAACTTCTGCAGATGCGGATTGCAAGAGTTCTCTGTACGCGTAGTAATTTTTGTCTACATTTCTGGTATCTACAGGCCTCCATCCACACGGGGGCGGCATAAAGAATGATAGACTGGGCTACGGTTGCTAAGAGTCTTCGTTTCCTTTCGGTTGGCCCATTTTCACGCGGCATGAGTCTGGAAAGAGACAGAGCCGCTCTTTGCGCTTTTTCAGCAACATGCGTTATGTGATAGCCAAAGGTGAGGCTCTTATCCATTACGACACCAAGATATTTCACGTGGTTGGTTGGTAGTATTATTGTACCTCCCACCTCGAACTGTATCTCTCCGTACCTCTTTCTACCAGAGAGCATCACCGTTTCGGTCTTTTCCGTGGCGAGTTGAAGTTTGTTCTTTTTTAGCCATATGGAGATCCTATGTATCGCCTCGTTGGTATTGTACATTAGATCTTCTCTCGATTTAGCTCTAGAGACTACTGCCAGGTCGTTGGCGAAAGCAATTCCACGCCGTCGGGCAAATCTAGGTCTAGTATGCCGTCATATAACAAGTTCCAGAGATAGGGGCCCAGTACAGAACCTTGGGGTACACCACAAGTCACTGGAATTGCAACGCCGTCTTCTAGCTCTAGCTTTCTGCCAGTCAGGTAGCTTCCTATGATCTTTCTCAGGTAGGCTGAGATGTTTATTTCTAGTAGTTGCTTTTTTATTAAGTTCCAGTTGGCGGAGTTGAAAGCATTCTTTATATCAAGCGTGACAAGGACGCATAGCTTTCTGGTTTTCCGTGTCTTCTTCATTTCGTTTGTTGCAATATCGCATACTCTCTTTACGGCTTGAATTGTTGAACGTCCTTCTCTGAAGCCATACTGTCGATTTGATATGTCTTTTTTTTTCTTTTATTTCCGTCATTAATCTTCTGGTGATAAGATGTTCTAGTAGCTTCCCCGCACTGTCCAGGAGGCAGATCGGGCGGTATTTTATCTCAGCATCTTCTACCTTTTTTGGTTTCTCAATTAGAGCTAGTCTTGCTGTTTTCCATATGGCAGGGAACGTTCCCTCGGCCAGTAATGCGTTCATAACCCCAAGAACATATTTTGGGTTTTCTGCAGCGACAATTTTTAATACCTCTGGGAGGATCAGGTCCGGTCCCGGTGCCTTTATGGTTTTAATTTTACTAAGAGCTTCTTCTATCTTCATCTCTGTGAATTCTCTGTTGTTAATTCTCTTGCTGGGGCGTGTTGCGTTGTCGGATACCAGTCGTTTTCCTCGCATTGGGTAAAAAGTTCTTCAACAACTTTCTTCTTCTGTTCAAGTAGAAGCGGCTTCTGGGACACTTTAAGTCGCTTCATTACGATGCGGTATCCACTCCCCCATATATCATTTTCCACGGCATCGCATAGTCGGGTCCATTGCACATCTTTTGCCTTGAGAATGGCATGTTTCAGCATCTTTTTCGCCTGTTTGTACTCTTCCCTGGCTTGCTCGTAGTCATTTCTTGACAGCCTTTTGTTCGCTCTAGTCATGCTTCTTCTTGCTTTAAGACAGCTTCTACGTATGGTTGCGATGTTCTCAGTCCACCAGTATACCGCCCTTTGGTTCCTCCTCCCCGTCCTTTTTGGAGTGGCTATATCGCCAGCTTTTTTAATGTTTAGAACAAATGCTTCCGGTGAGTCGGTTTCTTTTCCTTTAATCGTCTTTCCAAGTTGTTTGAGGAATTTTTTTGACGCATAATGTGTTTAGCGACCAGCTATGTTTTATTATTTCCGTATGTATCTCTATGTATTTGAGATATCCTCAAGTTCATAGTAAATGAACTTATGGTCGCTCATGCTCTCCTCTTGGAGTACCATCCAGTTAGTGATTTTTGTTTTAGTTTGCTTCTTGGCTATGGTGATATCAATGATTGACTTGCTGGCTCCACGTTCAAAGGTCGCTTTATTCCCTACATTTTGTACGACAAAATCCTCCTGCGCCATCCATTCTGTCAATATGATTCCTCTGGTATCTGTAGTTCGTGAGCCCATAATAACTATATTAGTGTTACTTTGTTGTCGCACACTTCTACTTAGATTTTACACGAATTTTTCAAAGATATCCAGTCCCACGTTTGGGGAGATATAACATCCATAGAAAACATAGTTGCTTGTCTCAATCTAAACGAAGCCGTCCCCTGCTCCATGCTGTTTGACGGGATTGGAGTTCTTAATATTTTGTATTGCTACGTCTGTTCTATTGTCGGTGTACCATTTCCCCTTTTGTACCAGCTTTTTGTTAGGTTCCATGATCGTTGCGACATCGACGTGCTTCTCGTGTATGGTTTGCGTCATAAGATCAAACACACACTTGCTTCTGTTTAAATTTATTTGGAGTACTTTGGTGTTAGCCATCTATGTGCTGTGTGAAGCTGGAGTTGTGGACTTCTCCTCCCTATTTTGCGTTTTTTTATTCTTTGCGCCCTTTCTGGCATCTGAAAGTGCCTTCCTGAAGAACCTGCACTTTCCTCCACCAGCCTGGTGTCCCTCTGTGTTACACAGCATGCAGAATTCATCGTTGGTGCAAGTTTTCCACTTATGGCCCTCTTTCCCGCACCTGCTGCAAAGGCTGGATTTCTCAATGCCAGTGCACTCTGCTGTTTTGTGGTCAAACTGCCAGCACTTATAGCACTTTGTCAGTTGAATCCTTTTTTCGAACTGGCACTCGACTATGCCAACTCGGAGGTTCCTTCTGCTAGACAGCTTTTCAGCGTCTTTTTTGTTGATGGTTAGCGTTGCGGCTAACGTGTCGTTTGCATTCGGCCTAAGTTCGCTCAGTTTGTATGTGTTTTGTTCCAGAGGTCCGACCAGGGCTTCGATTGCAGCTAGCACATCTTCTTTTACTGCGGTGGCTTCCGGCCCCCTAATATGCAGGGTCTCTTGTCTTTGGTTCTTTTGGGCAGTGTTTCTGACGTCGATTGTTTCTGACGACTTTTTAATAGCTTCTTGTAGTTCCCGCACTGCTTTATCGTCTTTTCCCATGGTTATTAGTAGCTTACCTTCCTTAGTACTTCTTACTTCCTTAACTAGGTCTTTCGCATCACTTTTGAGTATTACCTCTTTTATGCTTGTCACTAAGGTTTTGTACTCTTTGTTTTGATCCTCAACTACTAACGCATATGTTTTCCACTCTTTCCCCATTCGTGCGGTTTTTTCTCCTCTCGCATCATCAGGTTTCCTGTGGGTATAGATCCTTAATTTTGTGTCTGCCGTTTGAGAGATACACTCTAACAGCTTCTGCAGTCTTGTCGTTCCCATGCATTTAACGCTGTGGATTGCGATCATTTCGTCCCCTGCTGTCTCCTCTTTAAGTTGGTTCATTTTGTTCCATAATTTTGTTCCATATATTCGTCCGTATTGTCATGTGTTATCTTGACAATTTTCTTTTTTTTTGCTGAGCCCTTGAGTTTCTCAGAGCGGATTACGTTGGTTTGCTCTAGAACATCAAATTCTTCCCTCACTACTCCTAGTTCGGGATATTTCTCTTTGTAGAGCCTTTGTATGCTCTTGTCCATATTTACGTCGTCTGGCTCAACGATAACAACTTTGACTATTGCTCCATTATCTGCTAGAGGGTTTCCTACCAGGACTTCAGTCCTCCTGTACAGTTCTTCACTCCATGTTCTGTTTTCAACACTTTGCCACTTCTTGAGTGTGTCTATTTCATGGAGCGATGTAAGCCCTTCAGGTTTTCCTCTGAAGTTCCAGGGAGTTGATCGTTGCGCCGCGATTTACTTTTTTAAGTTCTCGTTTTCTACCCGTAACTCTCTCACCAGAAATTCGAAGTCCGTTTCCTCTGTTCTGGTTTGCGTGTTGGCAATGCTTACGCCGTTTTGCTCCAGATGGTGTGTGTCAACTTGGATGTCCACGTCGTATGTGGGAATCTCAATTTTTTCCCACCTGTGGGATTCAAACCAATCTCGCGATGTGTCCCTATTTACTTTTTCCACATGCCTTTTCAGTTTTTCTATCACATTTTTGATCTCCCTTTTCGTGTTTGGATTTTCATCCACCAGCTTTGTGAGCTGGGTTGCACACAGTGATATCGCCTGGACCGCCTCAATAATGTTAAAAGCGGTGGGACATTCCTTTCTTTTAATTGGTTCCAAGCAGTCCCTATCGGAAGTCTCAATTAATGTGTCCGCAACTTTGCGTTTTTTAACCAGCGAGGTATTTAGTGAGTTGCACCTCTGCCTTGCGCTTGTAATATTTAATCTACTGTGCGGCATTCGGGAAGCATCTACCCCTGCCGTGCCGAGAGATTGGCGTGATTTTGCTTACTCGTGTCGTACGACCAGAATCCGAGGAGCGGCCTGAGATAGACTCAGGGTGGGATTGTGGACCATTGGTCCTACCCACCTGGGGTATTGTGTTAAGTACATTCGACATTTAATGATTTTTAGGCTAACCCAACTAGACCCGCGCCACTGAGTCTAGTGGACTTTTTTTGTTGAAGAGGTTTTTCCCCTCTGTGCTGTGGATTATAGCAAGGGTGGCCCTACCAGGAGCATAAGCTCCCGCTGGCATCGCTCTTAGGATCCTTGGAAGTACTGAGCCCTCTCACTACGGCAAAGTGTTAATCCCCGAGAGAGCTTACCTAGACCTTACTTGCTTACCTAGACGACTTAATCTTGCTGTCGGCAGACACCACAGGCCACCTCGCTCAGATCCGTGAAGTGTTTGACAGATTGCGACCTTATAAGCTACGAATGAATCGTGTTAATGCTTCTTTGGCTGCCCCAAGGTTAAGTACCTAGGACACCGTCTCTCCGCCGCCGGCATCACGGCCGATCCCGACAAAATATAAGCGACAGCCGACCTAGGGCCTCCACGAAATCTGAAGCACCCTCACTCTTTTCTACAGACGTGCTCATGGTTTTGCCGATTTATCTCTGGTTTCGTGGACATGGCTAAACCCATCATCAACCTGTTGAAAAAGGACGTCCCCTGGGAATGGGGTCCCGCACAGCAGAACGCCTTCGAAAAGCTATAAACACGACTGGTGACGGCCCCCATCTTAAGACAGGCCGACCTGACTAAACCATTTATCCTACGCACCGATGCCAGCTCCCGCGCCATCGGAGCTGCCCTACTCCAGGGGGATGGGGAGGACGAGTACCCGATCGAGTATGCGAACCGCCTACTGACCGGCCCCGAAAGAAACTACACAACCACGGAGCGAGAGTCTCTAGCCATCGTATACGCCGTCAACAAGTTTCGCGGTTATATTGAAGAAACCACGGCCGTTCACGGACTCCACAGACGCCTGCTCCCTGTGTACCATACAAGTGGACATCCCGGTCCACGGCCCGCTAGAGCTGCTGGAAGGACAACTCCGGGGCCCCGAGTTAAAACACATCATAGAACAATTAACTTCCCTCGAGTCCGAGGTATTCACGCAATGGACCACCCGAGGATACATATTGAATCAAGGTGTGCTATACCGATATTCTCAGGAGACGGACAACGAAGAGGCCCAACTGGTGGCTCCCAGCCACGACCGCCCCCGCATCCTGAGTGAATATCATGACGCCCCAAGCGCCGGACACTACGGCGTGGAGAAAACACTTCACCGTATTTCCGCCCGATATTACTGGCCCGGGATGCGGGCCGCGATACGTCGTTGATTATCTACGGACATGTCTGGAGTGTCAGCGCTACAAGCTCAGCAATATGAAGCCGGCGGGTCTGCTACAGACTCCGGTACTAAACCAACGAATAGAGGTGATTAGAGCGGTCGATTTATTCGGCCCTCTCCCGACCTCCAGGACGAGAAATGGATTTTAATCATCCAGGACTAAGCCACCCGGTGGATCGAACGATTCGCCCTCACCGAAAAAATTGTGAAAAAACAATCATAAAAGAAATCGGCTTCCGGTATGGACTGCCGCGTCGCATCATCAGCGATAATGGACCCAGTTCACCAGCGCCGTAATGCAGAAAATTACATTTTGCCTAGGAATAACCTATTCCTTCACCCCGGTTTATCACCCTGCGGCCAACCCTATGGAACGGAGAAATAGGGACCTTAAAACGTAAATAGCAATCGGTGATCAAACCCAACTCTCGTGGCCGGATCAGCTCGCCTCTATAAGATTTGCCATGAATACCGCCCGCAGTCAAGCCACTAGATTTACTCCCGCCTACCTGATGTTCGGGCGAGAACTCAAAACGATCTTCGGAGTATCGTAACCTCTGAAAACTTCGTGGACGAAGCCACACCTCTCCTGCTACGAGTTGCAGATACATTAAAACTAGCCCGAGAAGTCCACGAGCAACAACAGGATTGTCGGAAGAAGTACGCAGATCAACACCGAATGCCCAGCCCTGTCCTCCAAGTTGGTGACTTAGTCTTGGTAGAAGTACACACCCTCAGTAAGGCACACCAAGGGATCTCCGCCAAGTTTTTGCCCAGACGAGATGGTCCCTACCGCATCCGCTCTCCTAAAGGCCCTACCAGCTTCGAAATAGAGTCCCTGGAACAGCCCTCGCGGATAATCGGAGTTTATCACGTCTCCCAGCTGACTCCATTTGTGTTACAGACAGAGGAACCCCCAGCACATGTGGTCCCCATCCGATGCCGAGGACGCCCCCGAAAGCACCCGAAACAGGCGAGATCCGATAACAATAGCGAGACGCTACATTGGAACTGACCTTGGCCGCTCTGGTACTATTTCCGCTACAGTCTCCCCACTGTAACGGAAATAGTACCAGAGCGCTCCGCGAGTATCCTCTCGGAGCGCTGCCCGTCGCGCATCAAACCTGTCCCGGGTCGCACCCTATTGGTCCACCGCTTTCGAGTTCCACCACCCTGGCTGTAATCCGTGGTAGCAAACCTTGTGTAAGCAAACCTACGGTATATAATCCGCTACATCGTACAAGGGAGGAGAGTTCGTCTAGGCGCTTGCTTGCAGTACCTAACACCTAACTGGAACTTGACTACCTGGCTTTACTTAGTAGACCTTGGTAGATCCTCACATTATAAAAGTAACTGTGACTTGGCTAAAGCTACTGTGACTTAGCTAACCTCTACGTCCCGACGTTACATAATAATTTTAAATACTTACAACGGGTTGTTCTTTAAGTTGCATCTTCTCAAGATCCCCTTGATCGAAAAATTCATCGGCAACTAATTTAGCGACGCGATGTTGTACATCCCATGGTTTGGCGATTGCACTTACATCACACGCTGTCATCATCATCCCAGAAAGCACTAAAAATATTAAAATACTTAAAAATCAAATAATATTTTTTTCGTAAATACTTGCATTCTTTTTTATCGTCGCTTTGCCAATCAAATTCGCCGTTGTCTATGAGATCCAGGAACATGCTTCGTTTCTTAAAATACATTGCGAGATCCGTAGAGAGAATTGCAGTCTCCACAAGTTTCATAACGCGTCGATAATCTTCAGGTGATAAGGCCTAGATCAAACTCAATTAATACAATGATTTTCGTTGTTTTCGAGCTATATAAAAAATTAAAAACCCACCTACTTGGAATATGTTATTGCTGTCGGTATTAAGTATCATAACGCACTGATCGAAGTGGTGATGCTCCATGGTGCTAGTGCTGTATAAAATCGCGAGGGGAGATTCAGTTTTGGTTTGGAACGCGTTGTTCGTGCCTCGATGGTCCAGATCGTGACATAAACATGCTACCAAAAGTCCTAATATTTCCAAATCGGTCATAAAACGATCCATTTTTCCAGTCTTGAACATTGCAAACATTGTCTGAGCCACATTTAAAGCGTGCCTCCAATTGTGATATTTGACAGGACGATAATTCTTCTTTACACTTAAAATCCATCTACACAAAACCTACAATTTTAAAATTTAATATTTGATGAATATATTTAAATAGTTTGTTTTATTTACATCATAGGGGATGTGAAATTGCTGTACTAAATTACATTCCATGAACATTCTAATAGTAGCCTTACAGGTGTCTTCGTCATTTAACTCGAAATCTATGAAGGTAAAACTGTAGAGATTAAATCTGTCTGCTGTTGGTATATCTTCTTTAACTAGCTGTTCGGTGGCATCATTACTCGCTGTAGCGTGATATGACAGACATTCTAATGCAACCTTCTGTTTCGCCATTAATTTGCAAGCGTTTTCATACATCTGGGTATTATGAATTCCCAAACCGCAGAAAATCGCAAACGCTTCGAACAATGAAACATCACAGTCTGTAAACGGTATCCCATTTGCTTTATTAATCAATTGCGCCACGCCAATTAGAGTTTTCTGTCCGTTAATTATCGGCATACAGAGTATCGTTCGAGCCGATTCCGCATCCCCCTCGGTATGTTGTTCATTAAGCCATGTACGCACATCACCAATATTAAGAATCTCGCCTCTGGATGCGGCGTATCTAGCAATCTGAGCCAAAGTTGAGCACTGGAGATCGAAGGAAGACGGACGAGATACCAATGTGTTGGTTCCTTCGTCACGCAATTCAAAAATTGTGGTGAAGGTACACCTTTTTAAGCCGATGCCATCTCGCATGTCTTCAGGGGTTACGTTGTCACTTTGTAAACGATTTAAAGGAGCGTGGCGTTCTATTACCTTGCCAGGACGTTCGATAATGTTCTCCAAGTGACTCTGAAATTTATTTTATGATAAATATGGTAGATTTAAAAGTTTGTGAATATAGTAGTCGTTCCGATAACGACGCTGACGTCGTTAAAGATTTTAGGTTATATAAAAGTTGCAAAAGTTAAAAATGCGAAACCTCTATCATACATTATATTGATTTCGTTTAATAAAATAATATTTCGAAAAATATTAGATATTATTATGGACTCTAGGGACGCGCGAGCGTCATGTGCGTGCAGGGTCTTCGAGTAGTTGTAATAGAGAGCGCATCACATGTAACTCAAATAGAGTAAAGTTCCTTACATTAACAGTTGTGTGTAATTCATTTAATCCCGTACAATTAGTTATGGACATAATAGTGGTGTCAGAAGTGGTGACCAAAGAACGCAGAGTGAAGAAGAAACAAGAAGTTGGAAATCAGGTGATAGACATAGAAGTGACATCGTTTGAAGTCTCAGCGAGTGAAGACGTGCGTTAGAGTGCTCGATAAATTAATTTCTAGATGATTTTAATAAGCTGTTTTTTCGGTTAAAATAAAGATAGTGAGATGTATCGCGCGAGTATCTGACTTTAGTTAGTGGGAGCTGTTTTGATTGGTTTCCTTTTAAAGGTTTAGTTTTTCTTTTAGTTATTTTGGTTGTGAGGAAAGTAAAACGTCGCGTATGTTTGTGATAAAAGACACCTGGTGATAAGATACTATTGGTAGCTGCGGCGCGTCAGGGTGATCACCTATTCAGCTCTACAGAGCGCATCTAGCGAGAAATAGCTGAACTAGTAGCCGTGTTCTCCACCATATGTGAATAGTTCTAGCTTGAGAATGGACGAATACGAGAACAGACCGAGAGCGAACAGTGAGTCGATGAGTCCGTTTGTAAGATGCGCAAAGCTAAATCGGTCACCGATTCAGATAGCTAAAAGGTCTAAAAAAGATGAGATTAAAGATAAAGGAAGAGGTGAGAGTAGTACAGGGCAGAGTGAGCAGCTGGATAGAATCTACAGGAATTAAAAGAAATTAAAAAGGAGTTCACAGCAGTAGACGGAAAGCTGGAGGAAATGAGAAGGGAAAACAGAAGGCTGGAGGAAAAGCTGGAAAGAGTGGTGAAGAGACAGAAGGAGGAGGAAGAAGTAGAAAAGGACTGGAGAAAAGAATTGTTATTGGAGCTGAGGGCAATAAGGGATGAGAATAAGGAAATAAAGAATAGGATGTCGAAGCTGGAGGATGCAGAGGAATCAGTTAAAGAGGAGAAGGAAAGAACCGAGAGTAGGTGGGAGGAAGAACGACAGTAGGGAAAGATGATTCGTTCTGGAACCACCTCTCGCACCTTATGGGAAATTACATGTAAATCTTGGTGCAAGCACCTTATGGAAAAATACTTAAACAGCTTTAAACAGCTTTCAATCAGCATTAAACAGCTTTCACTGTTTAAAGCTGTTTATTGCTGATTGAAAGCTGTTTAATGCTGATTGAAAGCTGTTTAAAGCTGTTTAAGGATTTTTCCATAAGGTGCTTGCACTAAGATTTACATGTAATATCCCATAAGGTGCGGGAGGTGGTTCCAGAACGAATCATCTTTCCCTACTAACGACAAGCGCTGAGGGAAGAACTGATTAGCCTAAAGGATATTGAAGAGAGGAGATTAAGGAGGGAGATAAGAAATAAACATACGTAATTTACGGAATTGAAGGAGAAACATGGCGAGAAGATGCAAAGAAAACGTTTATGGAAAGGTTAGGAATTAACGAGGGTTTCGTGAATGCATACCAGCTCGGCTCTAAAGGAGGGAACAAAGGCCCAATTTTGTTAAAGCTAGAATGTTGGGAGGCAAAAAGGGAGATAATGAGAAATAAGCACAAGCTAAAAGCAACAAATAAAGCCGAGACGCGTTCGAGATAGCACACTCATTAGAAGCGACACACGAGTCAAGTAACGAAGTTAAAAGCAACCCGGTAGCTATATCTGAGACAACACATAGACTAGGTTATTTACCAACCAAATTCAAACAAACAATGGGCAGTATACGACGAGAGCTGCCATCTCGCGATGACACACGCCATAGAAGGGATAGAGGATCACAGCGACTGAATGCTCATCCCTCCGGAAACGAAAACCCAGCTTGTAGAGGATGTGACGTGAACGATGTCGTTTCCGAGAAGCAATATGCTACAATTGCGAGAAAAAAGGACACATTGCCAACGTTTGCAGGTCGAAAACGTATTCTCAAACGAACGCGGACTCCGCTGCACCAGTTAAGGATGAGGTTGTCCCTGAGGACCAGGAAGATGTTCAATATTTAAGCAGGGTCGGTAACGTTAACAGCATGAAACCGTCACTCAAGCCAATACTCACTGTTTGTATCGAAGGTCGAGAACTTGAAATGCAATTGGACACAGGAGCACCATGTGGAATAAGTAGTAAAGAAAAATTAGACGAAATTAAGACCGACTATTTGATACGGAAAACAGATAGGCAATTTAAGAGTTACACCGGCCATCGTATCAAATGTCTTGGACGAACCTCAATTGTAGCAACAATGCGATCAACTTCGCGGAAACTCGATTTATATGTTGTAGATGGCAACTTTGACACCTTATTAAGGATTTCAGAATTTATTAACGAAATTAAATTTCACGAATTGTTTCCACCGCAAGAGAAGACACATATGATTACCTCTGAAACACTTCAGTTAACCAGAACTCAGAGAACACAAATAGATCGGGTTTTGGCAAATTACGAAGATGTATTTAGTAACTCGCCCGGCAAATTAGTAGAACCTCCAGCTTCAGTCCGTTTCAAACCAGGAGCAACACCAGTTTTTGTTCGAGCACGGGAGGTACCTCTGGCATTACGTGAAGAATGTGCCAGAGAAATCGACGCAAAAATCGCAGCAGGATATTATGAGAGGGTTGAACATTCAGAGTGGAGTTCAACTACTCACATTGTGATGAAGAAAAACGGAAAACTACGCATAACTATAAACCTACATTAAACCCACGAATTATAAAAGACGAACATCCAATCCCAAGAGCGGAACATCTATTCAACAAAATGAGAGGCGCAAGTATTTTCTGTCACTGGGATGTTACAGACGCATACACGCATTTAACGGTGGATGAAGAATTCAGTCAGGCTCTAACGTTTAACACGCCGGATAAATTCGACCAACCCGCGCAGTATATGGAGCAGCAAATATACCTGCAATCTGGCAGCGGCGTATAGAGGCTGAGTATATTTGGGATACCTTGTAGTATAGGTATCCCAAATATACTCAGTTTCCTTGACGATATTTTAATCTTTGCAGACTATTTAAACTTTGATAGCCTGATGTCAACTCTTAACACCACGTTGGAAAGAATGATAATACACGGCCTTAAACTGAACCGTGCTAAATGTTGTTTCGCTACATCTACCGTGGAATTCTTGAGACATAAGATAGCCCGACACGGCCTACACAAATCTGACAAGCATATAGAAGCCATTCGAGATGCTCCGAAACCATCAACAGCAGAGGAATTGCAATTATTTCTGGGCAAGGCAACGTACTACAGTTCATTTATTCCCGAGCTTTCGACTAGAGATCGCCCGCTTCGAGATGTACTTCGTACACAGCCCTTCAAATGCACTCCAGAAGCTGAGAAAGCATACACAGATATCAAAAATGCACTTATTTCTCCTCAAGTCCTCATACCGTATGACCCGTCACTTCCGCTAATTCTAGCCACGGACGCAAGTAAGAAAGGGCTGGGCGCTGTATTATCGCACAGATTGAGTAATGGAACGAACGTCCGATTGGATACGCGACCCGTACTTTAAATACGTCTGAACAACGCTATCCACAGATAGATAAAGAAGCATTAGCCATTGTTTGGGCTACAAAAAAATTCTTCCATTTTATATACGCACGCCACTTTACACTTGTTACAGACCATAAGCCTCTCACACAAATCTTACATCCAGAAAAATCACTTCCAATCTTGTGCATTAGTCGAATGGCAAACTATGCGGGCTATCTTTCACATTTAAATTTCGATGTAATATTCAAACCAACAAAATAGAATACCAACGCAGACTATTGATCTCGATTACCGTTACCACCGAGGGAAAAAACAGTACAGTTGCTTAAAAATAAAGAAAAAGAAGCGGATCAACTGGATTTGACCAATTTGTTCTTATTCAAATTAAACAACTACCAGTACGAGTAGAGCATATTGCACTTGAGTCAAGGAAAGATGCGCATCTAAGTAAAAATAATTCAACTTTTAGAAACAGGACAATCGCTTTCTCAATGTGGCTATAAGGCACCGGAGGCTAATTACACTTTAGCAGCAAATTGCCTGTTATTCGAACATCGGACGGTAACACCACCTATACTTCAGCCAAGGATTTTGAAGGACCTTCACTTATCCCATTTGGGTATAGTAAAAATGAAAGGATTGGCCCGTTCATTTGTTTTCTGGCCTGGCATAGATTCCAGCATTGAAAGTACTGCCAAATCATGTACGGAATGCGCAAAACACTCACATCTTCCTCCAAAAGTTAGCGAACATCATTGGGATTACCCTAAAGAGACATGGGAACGAGTTCACATCGATTATGCTGGACCAGTCGCAGGCAAGATGTTGCTGATCGTCGTCGATGCATACAGTGAGTGGATCGAGGTGAAAGTTATAAGGTCTACAACTTCAACTTCCACAATTGAACTTTTGGATGAATTATTTACGGCATATGGTGCCCCCGTAACGATAGTGTGTGATAATGGAACACAATTCAAATGAATTTTCAGAACTTCTAAAGACAAGCGGCTTTAAGTTCACGGCCCCATACCATCCAGCAACGAATGGACAAGCAAAACGATACTTTCAAACGGTCAAGAATGCATTAAAGGCAATGTCAACTACACGAAATATGTTGCGACAAAATTTAAATGAATTCCTACGTCAATACCGACAAGCTCCGCACCTGCAAAATCACCTGCAAAGACTTTTTCTGGGAGGAAACTTACGCGCACGTCTTAGTTTGGTACTAGCGGATGATACGCAGCACGAGGAAACCGAAGAGCGGGAACTGGTGTTCCGATCTCCCTTCCGTATGTTCAAGACTTTCCAGCCTGTCTATTTCTTGTCGCATAATCCTCGGTTGGATAAATGGATCCCGGGAACGATTGCAACACGCCTAGGAGATTTACACTACAGGATGGAATACAGGATGGATTTACACTACAGGCAAATACTTCAAAAGGCATATAGATCAAATCCGAGCTCGGCACGAAGGAGGATCGTCATCGCAATCACGAGACAGTAGGTCACAGTCGGCAGAAAACAGAGACATCGCTCGAGAGTCCCGACGGATTCATTTCTATGGGAATTCAGCAACAAACTCAGATCACACACCTGAGGCGATGTCACCTAGGATGCCGGAAATAATCGCCGAAACACCAAAACCACGGAACGAGCCACAAGGAACCCCACGTCGGTCCCAGCGACAACGCCGTTTCCCAGCACGTTATACTCCTGACTAGCGTGTTATGTAAATGCCAATTTTATATCTTTTTACATTATATATTTTTTACATTTTATATCTTTTTACATTTTAATTTTTTATATCTTTCGCTTCTTTTTTTTATGTCAGGGTAGAATATTGTGTATGGACTCTAAGGATGCGCGAGCGACATGCGCGTCTAGAGTCTTCGAGTAGTTGTAATAGAGAGCGCATCACATGTAACTCGAATACAGTAAAGTTCCTCACATTAACAGTTATGTGTAATTCATTTAATCCCGTACAAATAGTTAAGGACATAATAGATATACAAAGAATTTTCACAATACATCACATATAATGTTAATTATTTTTGTGAAAAAAATCACATTATAATTCACAATACCTTAAATATTTTTATCTACGACCACTATTGTAAATGCCCATTATTGTACAGTTCGTGGACGATGTAAATACATCATAACACACACGTATGTAACAGTCCGCGATTAATGACGACTTATGATTGATAACACACACGTTGATTGGTTGAGAGCTGCTACTACCAGCTCATACGTTCAGCGCCCTCCGTGCTACAATTCAAACTAACGGAAATTGACATTGCGTACATTGGGTTGCCTATAACTATGAGCACTCTTATTCCTATTTAAACCAAATAACCAAAATAATAAGGTATGTAACCATTAAGAATGTATTTCTTTTCATTTCTATCAAGTTAAATAATGTCGAGTAACATCTCTGTATGGTCACAGAATTGCGCTGAGATTTATCAAAACTTCTTCCAAACCGGGGATCAAGAAATAGCAGACGAATCCTTCATAGTATTGTGTGGTCGTAGATAAAGTATAGTACATAACTCGAGTTGTAAGGCGGAATTAGGCGCCTTTTTACTCGCGCCTAATCGCGCCTAATTACGCACTCTCCGTTATACGGGTCATGCGTAACTGTTCCGCTAGTACGTAATATGCTTCTTACAACTCTCGTTACGTAATATACCACAAGTGGTGTATTGTATTTCATTTGGTAAAAGATGTTATATTTTTTAATAAAAGCAAAAAAGTTAATGATTCTTTTATTTGCAGTTTAATTTCGCGTTGGAATTGTTTTTCCGGTCGTTTGTCCCTTGACCTTCTCATATAATTGTTCTTATATTGCCTAGAGTTGCCGGAAAATAAAATCCTTATTGCTTCCAACTAATTTCGCAGTTGGAATTGCAATAAACTCTGGCCATTTATAAACTGTAGATGCGATATTAATTTGTTTGCGAAACGTACAATTCATTTTAGATGCGGGGCTAGGAGGAATATATTTATAAAATATGATTATAACATAAAGTAGGCGTGAAACGTAAAATTAATTAAATTCCGGGTAAGGTAATAAGATATTATAAATAGCGCTTTTAATGACATACATTATTTTATAACGTATTGTTGCCTAGACGTCTTGCCTAGACATTAATTAAATGTAAATATAGGGACCTGGGCAAGACCTCATCACTGGATCCCACTTTAAAATCAAAATTTTATTTACAATTCGCTCCGAGTGCAACAGCACTAGCTCCAAAAGTGACACTTTTAAGAACTTCGTGACCGGTTACGTCATTATTTAGCATTTATTTGTATACATTAACATGTATTTTGCTAAATAAGAAAGTTTTTTATTATCTTACATAAACTAATAACGTGCATAAATTGAGAATCGATTCAAGGCCAACCAAAAAACATCTTCGGGTAACCAAAAATATCACGAGAAAATTACACAGGGGGTACAGGAAACGAGCCTCCTCGAAGATTGCGATGGTGATGATGAATGATAAAAAAAGCAATCGGGCGTACCGTGAACAACGGCAGAGAATTAATAAAAAATCTCTGACGGCTGATCCTTTCACACAAAAAACACCAACCGAGTCCTTTTCAGGGCCACAGTTAACAATTATCTCTGCAAATATAGAGGGAATATCATCCGCCAAAGAAGAACTACTGCAAAACCTTTGTATCCAGCATGGATGCCATGTGCTATGCATTTAGGAGACACATAGAAGCTACAAAATGTACAGACCAAAAGTAAAGGGAATCATCCTTGCAATAGAAAGACCTCATGATAAGTATGGAAGTGCCATCCTTGTCCATCCAGATGTTCAAGTCATCTCCACGGCACTCACGGAGGAAAACAACATTTAAGTTCTCACTCTAGAAACAGCCAACTGTACGATTTCATCTCTTTATAAACCACCTGGTGCTGATTTCATCATCAACTCTATCCTAATCCATCCTAATAGCAAATTACAATCAAATCCAATTTCTAAAATAAAAGCACACAGATTGTGATTGGCGACTTCAACAGCCAAAGCTGCATATGGGAATATGATCATCAAGATGAGAATGGATGAGCAGTGCAAGAATGGGCAGAAATAAATCACCTTACCCTGATCCACGAAGCAAAACAGCCTGCATCATTTATTACAACCCTGACCTCACTTTCAGCAGTAACAGAATCAGCGAACTATGTGTAAAATATGTCTGTATTCCAATGCCTAATACACAGCACCGGCCAATAATGTGCCAAATATTTACTGCCGTTAGACCTCAGAAGGTACCAATCCGCAGGAGGTATAACATCAAGAAAGATGACTGGTCAAAATTTGCAGATATGTTGGACATCGAAGTGTCTTCAATAGAACCCACATCAGAATCCTACGACATCTTCACCACAACTCTAAAGCCCCAGAAGGTCTGTACCTTGCGGCTGCCGGATTTATTCCTATTTGACGAGGCCAAATATTCTTCTCAGGATCTTCCATTTCAGCCCGCTTTAACTCCGAACTCTGGCAAGCCTCATTGTACTCTTGTTCCGTCCTAATTAGGAAAGCCTAACTTCCGCATATCTTTGGAAATCCTAACTTGATGATGTCCATCTTCTTGATACTGCGACATGCTCGATTTGGTTACATTTTCTCGTGCCTGGAATTTTCCATGTTCCTTTATGTATGCGCTTGTGCGGAAAGAGTGTACTACTTAATATCAAATTTTGCATTTCTGCTAGGTGGCATAATCTCTCTCCGTTTGGGCTTGTTTCTGCGTGCAAGCTGTGTCGTCCAGCAACACTCCTGTACCTCTGTTCTTGTCCTATCTTTGCATTAAAATCTCCCATCAATATCAAGATGTCGTGATTGGGTACTTTGTCGCATTCTTGTTGGATCCTTGGATCTGTCATAGAATTGGTCGATTATCATTTCGTCTGTTTCTTCCGTTGGAGCGTATGCGTTTAGAATGGTTATATTTGTAAATTTTCCTTTTAAGCGGATCTTGCACATTCGTTCGTTGATTGGTTCGAAGTGCATAAGCGTACTTCTCGCTTTCTTGTTTAGTATGAATCCAGTTCCATATGATCCTTGTTTTTCACTCCCGCTATAGTATAGTGAGTATTCTCTTTTTCGTACTTCGCCCTGTCCTTTCCATCTGATTTCTTGCAGGGCTGTTACATCTATATTTTGCTTTATAAGTTTTTCGGCAATCTCCTGCATTTTTCCAGGTCTTAGCATGGTTCGTACATTCCATGTGCTTATTTTCATTTCCAATCTCTTGTCCTTTTTTCGTTGCGTGGTTCGTTGTCTTGGTTCCAGTCCGGTTTTATTTTGTGGAGTTTTCGTAACAAGTTTGTTTTTCCGGTGACGGGGAGTTAACCCGTCGCCCAACCCCCATTTCGGAGGGCCATTTCGCCTGCTCTCGTTTGCCCTCATTTCCGCCCTTGTCCATACGGGTTTTCACCGCATCTCAAAGGGTGTCCATGAGGTTACCAGGGATCACCAAGCATGGAGGTGAGAGTCAGACTTGGGTAGGAGTGGCTATGCAACTAGTGTTGTAAAAATCTAATGGTATTAAATAGGGATAAATGCTTAACAATCAATTTTAATTCGAAATTAAATCCTTCTGTGCCGTGGATATCTGCGGATAATGTCACACTCAAAGTAACAGTAAGTAATCAGTAGTCAAGGATCTAGAAATGGTTGTTGATAGCAAATTGTCTTTCACTCATCACTATGAATACATAATCACTAAAGCAAACAAAGCCTTAGGATGTGTAAAAAGATATGGCTATGAATTCCACAATGTTCGCACACTAACTGTCCTATATGTGACATTTGTTAGATCAATTCTAGAATATGGTTGTATGGTCTGGTTGCCCTTTTAAGAAACTCATATTGAGAGAATTGAAGTTATTCAAAATAAATTTGCAAGATCAGTAAAATATAAGCTACCAATTAGTGTTATAAACTCCACTAGTTTATGCAAAAGTTATCTTGGCTTGTCTGAGCTAAAGATGGGTAGAAAATATTTAAATGTATGTTTCGTTTATAAACTTCTAAACAATATGTGTGATGCTCCCAGCCTTGTCACTGGGTTAAATTTATTCGTGCCTTATTATTGTACAAGGGATGCTCCCTTATTTTATATCCATTGCTACACCTCTTATTTTGCTTTATTATCACCATTTAATTCAGGTGTGTGGCAGCTTGTAACAGTGTTTGTAATGATTTGGACTTCTTTGGCATGCGGTTCTCAACTTTTAAATCTAGAGCCCTTGACTTACATGTTCATGATCTCTGTGTTTATTTGTAGGATAAGTTTTGTCATGTATATTTATAAGTATGTCTTGTAATTTTTATTTTATTGTTTCTTAAAGATATAAATATTCTATATATTCTATGGTAGATGATCATAAATATTGATTTTAATATTGTCTATCTTGATTATTTATAAATTACAAAAATGCCATGAAATTACTTTACCTTTTAAAGCTGGATCTGTTTCCCAAATCTGTGCATACTTCTGACTGTATTTCTTTTTTTTCTATTTCTTTAGGCATCATTAACAAATTTGGCGACACAGCAGTACAATAGCAAAATTAAATTCAACAAGTAAACAACAATCAACGTACGTATATCGAGTAAACATAGACGAATGAATCAGTCATTTGATTTCATATAATTCCAAAATCTTAGTAACGAGAAACTGTACTAGATGTCGCCAAGTCGCCAAGTCAACAATTATATTATTATGATTGGCTAGCTTGAGTTATCCCTGTGCATATATTTTTACACCTTCATTTTTCAATAAAAAATTAATAAATATAAAAACCTAAAAATACCCCTAAAAAGATAAAACCCCTAAAAAAATCCCATCCCACTTATTTACCCCCTAAATTTGGGGGGAAACCCCCCTAAGTTGGGAACCCTGGGGAGGATGCAATACATCGGCAGCGATCGTGGAAGCTCGGGCGACTTCGTTGTGTGAAGCGAAGTTCGTTGTAAGAGTCATGAAATGAACGAATAGGAAGTTCGCTGTGTGCAGCTTATGATTATGACATTAAATGTCGCGAATATAAAGACAAAATCCTCAAGACCAAGGAAAAGAAATGGCAAGAGTTCTGCACTAGATCGGCTAATAAAGATCCCTGGGGCACAGTTTACAAGGTGCTTAGAGGGAAATTTCTTCAGTAGGCAATCTAACTAGCATCCAAATTAATAATAATCACCTCGATCTACGTGAGACCACCCGCGAACTCCTCAATACGTTCTTCCCAGAGGACGACATCAACGAAGACACAGAGTCTCACCGCGAAATTAGAATTACATCGAGAACCGGACCTGATGACAGGCCCTTCACGGTTCCGGAAATCAACCGAGTCATTATTAGAATTACATCGAGAATCGGACCTGATGACAGGCCCTTCACGGTTCCGGAAATCAACCGAGTCATTAAATTCATGAACAGTAGGAAAGCGCCAGGTATAGACGGCTTGACAGCGGATATAGTTCGCATCGCTTTTGAGAAAAACTCGTCCCTCTTCAGAAATATCTATAATAAATGTCTCGAAATAGGTGTCTTTCCAGCTTGCTGGAAAGAACAATTAGTCAAGACCGTCCCCAAACAAAACAAGAACGGAACAAGTGCAAAAGACTTCAGACCTATCTGCCTACTCCCTGTAGCCGGTAAAATCCTAGATTCGCTCCTAATCACAAGATTGGAGCACCACTTGTCCCAAAATAAGCTACTCAACAACAATCAATTTGGCTTTCGTAAGGGAGTAGGAACCATAGACGCCATCAAAAAGTAGTTACATTCGTCACAGAATGTAAATCGACGGGTCACTATTGCGCGACGGTCGCTCTGGACATCGCATGGTGGCCACTCATTATTGACAGACTTATTTCTAAGAAATGTCCAGACAACCTTATCAGACTAGCCAGAGACTACTTCAACAACAGGACAGCAATTATATCAGAGCCCAATATACACGTGGAAAAAGCTGTAGAAAAAGGATCCTCCGCAAGGATCCAAATCTGGTCCTGGCTTCTGGAAGATTCTGTACGATTCCATCTTCGATACAGATCTCGCGGAGGGTTGCGAGATAGTTGCTTATGCTGATGACACAATGCTATTAGCGAAATCCACCACGTATAAAGGGCTCAGAAATTCAGTAAATCGGCGCTGGAGACACTTAGCGAATGGTCCGCCGAGACCAAACTTAAATTTAATGCGGCAAAAACAGAGGCAATTTTCTTCGGCAAAAAGCCTAACCAACAGAATCCAGTCTTCAAAATAGGTGGCAAATCAATTTACTGCTCTCCCTACATTAAATATCTGAGCATATATATTGATAGGTCTTTGAAATTCAAAGAACACGTCACTCAGGCGTGCGGGAAAGCATAGCAGATCGGTTTCAGATTTAGCGCCGCGTCAATGAAAGAGTGGGGTCTTGGTAGATCGGCCATGTCCACTATATATAAGGGAGCTGTCGAACCCTGTGTGCTGTACGGGGCACCGGTATGGTACAGCGCATGCGGAGTTCGAGAACGGAAAAAGCTCCTTGGAGTGCAACGCGTTTGCACACTAAGGGCCGCGAAAGCGTACAAAACCGTCTCGGGCGACGCTGCCTGCGTCGTATCGGGGCTCTTGCCGGCAGACTTGCGAGCGGCAGATCTAACAAAGAAACATCTGCTGCGCGAACTAAATGAGGTTGAGCTTAGAGAGGCCACGGGCCTCACTATCTCTCCGGACGAAATCGAATCTAGAGTCTGCATTCAAGGGGTGGTGCACGCCGCGAAGATCGGGTTGATAAGATATACACAGGGTGAGGAAAATGCACAAGCTATTACGTTATTCACAGACGGCTCAAAGTGGGAACAGGGAGTCGGTGCGGCTTTCGCGGTGTACTCAGACGAAACTGAAATACACTGCGAGGGCTTGCTGCTCTATATTCCAGGCCGAATTAATCGCGGTAAACCGAGCGCTTGTGTATGTTAGAACCAACATTAACGACTTCGTCGGATGCTCCATCCTGTCTGATAGCAGATCCGTTCTAGAAGCTCTACAACACCTGTCAGCTCCCACGGAGCTGCTTTTGGAAACGTGGGAGATCGCGCGCTGGCACTGGGTGCGAGCTCATAAAGGCTCAATCGGCAACGAGAGAGCAGATGCGTTGGCTAGACTGGCCTCGGGTATAGATCCTCCTCAGGAGCCAGAAACTCAGCTTCCTGTTATGTTTAATAAAGTATCCCACAGAGATGTGAGGAGCAGAATCTCTCTCTTATTTTTCAGGAAATGGCAGATACACTGGGAGAACACGCAAAACGGAAGCTGGACCAGGAATTTCATCCAATCGATCAAAGAGTGGATGAAAATGGACCTGGCCCTTTCACACCAAGCGGTCCAACTCATCACGGGACACGGGAACTTCAACTCCTACCTCCATCGCATTGGAAGGAGGGAGTCGCCGGCCTGCGGCTGTGGTGAGGTGGACTCCGTTGCCCATGTATTATTCAGCTGCCCGATGACCAGAGAATGGAGAGACCAGACAGAGATCGCCATGTTCACTTGGCCCAGAAGAGAAGAAGAAATCAAGGACACAGAGCTACACAAGACCTGGTGGAAGACCTTCGACAGCTGCGCCCGACGCTTCACACGACTGGACCACGACCTGCCCTGATACCCCCGCCCCACAGAAGAAGCAAACCCTCACGGAAGGCTTAATTTAGTTTAGGCCCCTTAGGTTAGTTATAGATAAACTTATGTTAGTAGCAGGTTAGCCATTAGCAAAATTAGATTAAGATAACCGGCTCGGTGCGAAAGCGGAGAGCCGGCATTGTATTTACAAAATAAATAAAATAAGATGTGTGCAGCGTTCGCTGTGCGAGGCGTTCTTTATGCGAGGCACCACTGTACTACTGACTGCTACTAACAGAAAAACACAACATACTAGAAACAGCAGAACGAAAATCCCTACGCATTATTAACGCATTATAAACTATGGCACCCCAAAAACCTCCTCCATAACCCTTCCAATGAACTCCTTTTCAGACTCATCCAAATCCCGAGACTCTGCGACAGACACAAACGACTACTGACTAAATACAAAGCGACTAACCCTCACTGGACCATCACAAACCCCCTATGTATCAGTCTCTACTCTACCAAACCCACCCATAGACCAACTCATAACACTCAAAGCCACACTGAACACTCCAAGAAACAATATACGACTAAACCCTCCATAATTCCATAATCCTGTAAATTCAGCAATTCATTTTATTTTGAATATTAAAATGCAAACTCCTGGACGGAAAGACCTAGTAGTCCATAGCCTCTTGTAAACGTTTGGTTTCAATAAACATTTCTTCTAAGGCTAAATGAACCTACCTTGTAGGCTAAATGAAATATTGTGCATTGAATTGGAACGTATATTTTTCTTCTTCTTCTTCTTCTGCGTAACACTACAATCCTTGGTGGGTCTTGGCTGCGTTAACGATTTGCCTCCATCAGTTCCGGTCTACCATGGCCTCCTTCCAGTGATATACCTGCATAGTCTGTAGATCTTTTAAAATGTTGTCCTTCCATCTGATTCTTGGCCGCTCCAGCGGTCACTTTCTTGCTGGGTTTCCTTCCCATACTATCTTGATCAGTCACTCGTCAGGTGCTCTTTGGACATGTCCAGCCCATCTCAGACGCTGGGATTTTATTGATTTGACTATATCCGGCTTTTGGTATAGGTTCTGGAGTTCTGCATTCGTCCTTATGCGATATTGCTCCGTGTTTGGATCTTTGACGAGGCCAAATATTCTTCTCAGGATCTTCCTTTCAGCCCGCTTTAGTAGAAGCTCATTGTGTTTCGTAAAGGTCCAGGTCTCACAGCCATAATAGATGATCGGTTTCATTACAGCCTGGTACACCCTCAGCTCTGATACTCTCGACACCGTATTGGATTGAATGAGGGTTCGCATGGCAAAGAAACACCTATTGCCACTGTCTATTCGTGTTTTAATCTCTTCGTTGCTGTGGTTGTCTGAGCATATCGTGGCTCCAAGTGTACTTAAACTATTTTCGAAGTTATAGGTACATCTAAGAATTTAGAAGACACATTCGAAGTTATAGGTGTCCATCGTTATATTCTGACCGATTATGTCCCTGGTTGGTTGTCGGGTAATGTGCATGTATTTGGTTTTTACCTAGTTGATGTTGAGGCCCATTTTCTATATTCAGGAAGCTTTCCTAGACTTCGATAGTACTTCTTCCGCGTCAATGTCGTCCGCGAAGGCCAGGATCATCTGTGGCCCCTGGTTAGTAAATACTTCCGTGGTGATGTTCGTCTTCCTGATAGCCATTTCTAGGACTTTTAGGCTGTTAAAGAGTAGGGGCGACAGTCCATCTCCTTGTCTCAATCCACTCATGACCGAAAATTCCTCTGTTATATGGTTTCCTACACTAACGCGAAATCTGGTATTGTTTATACATAACTTCGTGAGAGTGATGATTTTCTGTGGTATACCTATATTTGCCATGGCTATCCAGACACTGTCGCGTATAAGGGTGTCGTAAGCTTATCTGTAGTCCATGAACAGCTGGGCACGTCTTTATTGAATTCCCAGTGTTTCTACAGTAGTTTTCGGATTGTGAATATCTGGTCCACTGTTGACCTCTTTGGTCTGAATCCACACTGATAGTCTCCAATTTGTTCCCCCACATACGGTGATTTGCGTCTCAATAGCACATTGGAGAGTATCTTGTCTGCTGCGTTCAGTAGCGATATTCCCCTGTAGTTGATACATTTCATGCGGTCTCCCTTCTTATGGATGGGGATGATAGTACCTTCGTTCCATTCGTCTGGCAAGGTTTCCCATTTCCATATCGATAGTACTAGTTTATGTAGATCTTTGTGGAGTTGTGTTCATCCATATTTTTTGGTTTATGATTTATAATTATTGAAAATGCAAAAAATTGACATTTCATATGTAGTTCGATTTTTTTATGAGGAACTAAGATAATGAAAAACGTTAAAAGCGACGAGGTATACTTTCAATTAAATTAAGAATCAAATGTTGATTAATCTTATTCCATTCCTGCAATAGCAACTCTCTTAGCTCCTAAGCAGTTCTAGGAGCTGTCGTATGCCTTCGGATACCTCGTCTCAACTCATCTTACACATGTTCGATGGGATTCATGTCTGGACTGAGTGCTGGTCATTCAAACTGCCCAATTCCCACCTCGTCCAGATATTGGACTTGTCTCATCTTGTCTGGGCTTGCTAGGTCTTTTCTAATCTTGTCTGGTCTTGTCTCGTCTTGTCTGTTCTTATCTGATCTCACGGGCGTAGCCAGGGTTTTGTTTTGGGGAGGGTTTAGAAAATATTTCCGGGGGGTTTTGTACCAATTTACTTTCTAAAACTGACACACACAGATTCCTAAACTCCACATCTACCATGCTCTCTTGAAGATAGTCGTCTCTATTCGTCCCTCCTGATTTCAATATAATATTTATGTTATATTTTGCATGTAGTTTGAACCACCCCCTCTGGCTACGTCCATGTCTGATCTTGTTTGAACTTTTCTGGGCTTTATTGGTCTTGCATGATCTTCTCGGTCTTCTCCGGTTTCAACTAATATTGCGTTATTTAGTTCTTGACTATACTTTCCGCAGCGACCCCGTGGAGTTATCACGCGGCGTTCACGTGATAGTTCGTAGTGACGTTGTAAAAAGCCTGATTTACACTGCTTTGCCTAATTTTACTTTTATACAAACAAAGTTCTAAACAAAGTCTTGAAAAAATGACGGATTTATAGATAAAATGTAATCACTAATTTTAATTGGCATACAACCGGCCGACTGGTTTAAAGTTTTGGCTGCGTGATCTAAGCGTCAAAAGCGTTTGCACTGACCAATAGGGAATCATCCCCCGAAAATCACGTGTTGATCACGCAAGTTTATTACCCGATGGAGTAATACCGATTGTGACAATGATTGTCACATTGTAATGTGCCATAAGAGTAATGTGACAATCACATTTTATAATCAAATGTGATATCTGTCAAATTTGACAGATATTTGACAGTTTTATACAAGCGAATTAATTATTGTCATTTTTATATGTCACATATATGACATATGTCAAATTTAACAATCTAGTTTAACAATCAAATTTGACAATCTAGTGTGACAATTAAATTTGACAATCTAATTTGACAATTACATTTTATAATTAAGTGTGATGTCTGTCAAATTTGAAAGATACTTGACAGTTTTATACAAGTGTATTAAATATTGTTATTTTATATGTCAAATGTATGACATATGTCAAACTTAACAATCTAGTGTGACAATCAATTTTGACAATTTAGTGTAACAATCAAATTTGATAATCTAGTGTGACAATTAAATTTGACAATCTAATGTGACAATAACATTTTGTAATCAAGTGTGATATCTGTCAAATTTGACAGATACTTGACAGTTTTATACAAGTGTATTAAATATTGTCATTTTATATGTCATATGTATGACATATGTCAAATTTAGCAATCTAGTGTGACAATCAAATTTCATAATCTAGTGTGACAATCAAATTTGACAATCTAGTGTGACAATTAAATTTGACAATCTAATGTGACAATAACATTTTGTAATCAAGTGTGATATC
Source organism: Phosphuga atrata (assembly GCA_944588485.1). Lineage (NCBI taxonomy): Eukaryota > Metazoa > Arthropoda > Insecta > Coleoptera > Silphidae > Phosphuga > Phosphuga atrata. Next base: position 4,952,182 of record OX155898.1, read on the forward strand.
TGTCAAATTTGACAGATACTTGACAGTTTTATACAAGTGTATTAAATATTGTCATTTTTATATGTCATATGTATGATATATGTCAAATTTAGCAATCTAGTGTGACAATCAAATTTGACGATCAAGGGTGACAATTAAATTTGACAGTCTAATGTGACAATAACATTTTATAATCAACTGTGATATCTGTCAAATTTGAGAAATATTTCGATATTTGACAGTTTTATACAAGTGTATTAAATATTGCCATTTTTATATGTCATATGTATGACATATGTCAAATTTAGCAATCTAGTGTGACAATCAAATTTCATAATCTAGTGTGACAATCAAATTTGACAATCCAGTGTGACAATTAAATTTGACAATCTAAGGTGACAATAACATTTTGTAATCAAGTGTGATATCTGTCAAATTTGACAGATACTTGACAGTTTTATACAAGTGTATTAAATATTGTCATTTTTATATGTCATATCTATGACATATGTCAAATTTAGCAATCTAGTGTGACAATCAAATTTGACGATCAAGTGTGACAATTAAATTTGACAGTCTAATGTGACAATAACATTTTATAATCAACTGTGATATCTGTCAAATTTGAGAAATATTTCGATATTTGACAGTTTTATACAAGTGTATTAAATATTGTCATTTTTATATGTCATATGTATGACATATGTCAAATTTAGCAATCTAGTGTGACAATTAAATTTCATAATCTAGTGTGACAATCAAATTTGACAATCTAGTGTGACAATTAAATTTGACAATCTAATGTGACAATAACATTTTGTAATCAAGTGTGATATCTGTCAAATTTGACAGATACTTGACAGTTTTATACAAGTGTATTAAATATTGTCATTTTTATATGTCATATGTATGACATATGTCAAATTTAGCAATCTAGTGTGACAATCAAATTTGACGATGAAGTGTGACAATTAAATTTGACAGTCTAATGTGACAATAACATTTTATAATCAACTGTGATATCTGTCAAATTTGAGAAATATTTCGATATTTGACAGTTTTATACAAGTGTATTAAACATTGTCATTTTTATATGTCATATGTATGACATATGTCAAATTTAGCAATCTAGTGTGACAATCAAATTTCATAATCTAGTGTGACAATCAAATTTGACAATCTAGTGTGACAATTAAATTTGACAATCTAATGTGACAATAACATTTTGTAATCAAGTGTGATATCTGTCAAATTTGACAGATACTTGACAGTTTTATACAAGTGTATTAAATATTGTCATTTTTATATGTCATATGTATGACATATGTCAAATTTAGCAATCTAGTGTGACAATCAAATTTGACGATCAAGTGTGACAATTAAATTTGACAGTCTAATGTGACAATAACATTTTATAATCAACTGTGATATCTGTCAAATTTGAGAGATATTTCGATATTTGAAAGATATTTTCAACTCCTGATTATCACATTGTCACATTACCGATGGCTGCGGCAACTATAGATACTTTTAAAATTACCATCTCTACCATCAATTAGTATAATCGATGTCAAATTGAGAGTAATCAAAATCCAATTGGAAATAATCAATATAAAATTGGGAATAACTAATTAACGCAGATTTAATCCTATAACCAAATTTCTTGAAAATTTTTAATTAATTTAATTGACATTACTCGTTATTATAAAACAATTGCAGGTTTATTTTTTTTATATTTCGTTTTAACTGTAAATTAACATTTTAGGGCGTGTGTGCGGAAAATGTATATACCTATAATGACCTATACCGGAACCGTATGCACTCATGCGAGCGCGCCCTCTCACATATTTCCGTTCGTTTTTCATTTACATACTATTTGGTGAGCAATTAAACGGCATTTACTTAAAAATATGAAAACTCCCAGTGGTATTTTGTTTTCTGCTTGAATCAAATTCAATTACCTGGATTTTATTTAACGATTTATCTCCGTCAATTAATCCTGGAATGATAATTGTGGATGTTTGAGCCGGACGCAATTCCGAGTGTAAAAGGTGCAATTATTGAATGTATCTCGGCGCGTTTTTTGTTACGTTTGGTATTATCTGATATAAGGCAAACAAGTGTAAAAATAGATTAGCTTTGCACTTTTCATCAAAGATGATTGATATTTTATTATAAAGTGAAAAAGGATGTGCCATCGATTAACATCAATTTCCAGTTTCGAAAATATCGCATGATAAATTTGAGATTGTCACTGTAATCCGGTGCAGCTACTTAGACGCAATCCATTACGTCCATTATAATTTGAAATTGCACTGTAGATTAATGAAAATCTTTAAATTATAATTTACAGGAAGTCTCTAAACTGGAGTGAGATAATCCTAATCGCTAGTATGTTGCGTTCTAGATTTAGTCGAGTGTATATTTTCCATTATATAGTTGCTTTCATTGAGAACTTCGCTGATGGGGTAATGATCCTAAGCTTGTATGATCCGGAGAATTCCCAACATTTTGATAGGCTGTGTGCCCATCAAAATGTTCAAATTTTTGTTTAGATGCTGAAAGTAAAAGCTGATCTTGGACTGAGTCCTTTTTTAGGCTTGTCGCTCACTGGGCAGACACTGGGTCCGCTCTTCTCCGTTCGGCTCAGCCTTTCAGCCCAGAAAAATATAAAACCCGTGTATTTGAATAGAAACCCACATACTGCGTCCGCTCAGCTCAGCTTGGTTCCGTTCCGCTCCTCTCCACTCCTTATCCACTGTTTGTGAAGAATACTAGGCCGGAGGTCGGATGCTGACGGATGGTTCACGCAGGCGCAACACTAACGTTTTCATATATGCGCTAAGGCATTTATGCAACCAGGATAGCAGCACATATTTATCCTCCCTCCTGCACGAAATCTCCAACATGGTACCATTCGACGTCCGCCTCTCCCGACTGCAAGGTCGCCTTTCCTCGAAAATTATATCCAATCAACCCCCAGTTCTCTCCATCTTCCAAAAAACCCCTGTCACGATTCGTCACAAAATCCCCAAACGCAAGATCCCCATCCCCTACCTCAAACTCCTATCTCATTGCACCACCGAACTCCCACCCGAGCTATCTTCCATCCTCAACTCTACTCCCGCTGCATTCAAATAAATGACCATCCAAACCAAGAAATTAAATTAAAAAAAAAAAAATAATAATAATAACAATGAATAAATAGAAAAAATAATAATAAGAATAAAAAAAAAAAAAAAATAAACAACAAATAATAAGGAAAAAATAAAAAATAAAACAAACAATTAAAAAAAAAAAAATTTAAAAAAGAACCGGTCCCAACCAACCAGGGGGGTAATAAAATTTTTTTTTTAAAAAAAATACAACATAGCATCCTTGAACTCCGCGCACAATGCAATGCAATGTGTGGAAAAATGACGGAGCTGAGAGGAGCGGACCCGATCGGATCTGATGTGAGCTGAGCGAAGCGGATCCAGTGTGCGACAAGCCTTAGTAAGGCTCCTTTCACACTAACCGACTTATTCGTCCGACCAAAAACCATACGATGCATTTTTTTAGTAGCGTGAAGAAGAGACCCTTTCACACTATCCGACGACTGAAAAAATCGGAGGAGAGTCTGATAGTAGTCGGATATTGCCACTGCATCCGACGATCGACCGAAAACCGAGAACCTAGTAGTTCACGTAATCATATACATTCTTTCACACCATCCGATTTTAAATCATGCGACTAGGGGCTTCCTCTAGGTTTTTGCCGAGTCGAGCATTCATCAGTGAATAAGGCGAACCGAATATTACAGTGCGCAACCTGTAATGATACAATTCTTTCAAATAGATCTTTTCACGGTTGGTTACGCGCATGCGCATACGCCAGTTTAAAAGGCAAGAATATGAAAGTATCGGGCAGATATTTAGGTATACGTCAAAATGTTCGGGCACTCTTTGACGTATAACGTGGCGGAAAGTCAGGCCCGGATTTGGAGACCCAGGGCCTCTAGGCACTTTTGGACCCGCCCCCCACCATCTCAAAAATATTTATTGTAATGTTATTTTTAAAATAGTCTTGTTAAGTTTTGTCCACTTATGTCCAGTCTTGTCCAGTCATGTTAAGTTTTGTCCACTCTTGTCCAGTCTTGTCAAGTCTTGTCCAGTCTTGTTCAGTTTCGTCCATTCTTGTCCAGTCTTGTCAAGTCTTGTCCAGTCGTGTCCAGTCTTCTCAAGTCTTGTCCAGTCTTGTCCAATCTTGTCCAGTCTTCTCAATTCTTGTCCAGTCTTGTCCAATCTTATAAAGTCTTGTCCACTTTTGTCCAGTCTCCTCAATTCTTGTGCAGTATTCTCAAATCTTGTCCAGCCTTGTCTAGTCTTGTCAAGTCTTATACAGACTTGTCCAGTCTTCTCAAGTCTTGACCAGTCTTGTCCAGTCTTCTCAAGTCTTGTCGAGTCTTGTCCAGTCTAGTCCAGTCTTCTCAAGTTTTGTCCAGTCTTGTCAAGTCTTGTCCAGTCTTGTCAAGCCTTGTCCAGTCTTGTCAAGTCTTGTCCAGTCTTGTCCAGTCTTGTCGAGTCTTGTCCACTCTTGTTCAGTCTTTTCAAGTCTTGTCCAGTCTTGTCCAGTCTTGTCCAAACTTGCCTAGTCTTCTCAATTCTTGTCCAGTCTTGTCAATTCTTCTCCAGTCTTGTCCAGTTTTACCATGTCTTGTCCACTCTTGTCCAGTCTTCTCTCAATTCATGTCCAGTCTCCTCAAGTCTTGTCCAATCTTGTCAAGTTTTGTCCAGACTTGTCCAGTCTTGTCAAGTCTTATCCAGTCTTGTCCAGTCTTGTAGAGGCTTGTCCACTCTTGTCCACTCTTGTCCAGTCTTGTCCAGTCTTGTCCAAACTTGTCTAGTCTTCTCAATTCTTGTCCAGTCTTCTCAAGTATTGTCCAATCTTGTCAAGTTTTGTCCAGACTTGCCAAGTCTTGACAAGTCTTATCCAGTCTTGTCCAGTCTTGTCGAGGCTTGTCCACTCTTGTCCAGTCTTGTCCAGTCTTGTCCAAACTTGTCTAGTCTTCTCAATTCTTGTCCAGTCTTGTCAAATCTTCTCCAGTCTTGTCCAGTTTTACCATGTCTTGTCCAGTCTTCTCAATTCTTGTCCAGTCTTCTGAAGTCTTGTCCAATTTTGTCAAGTTTTCTCCAGTTTTGTCCAGTCTTGTCGAGGCTTGTCCACTCTTGTCCAGTCTTGTCTAGTCTTGTCTAGGCTTGTCTAGTCTTGTCTAGTCTTGTCTAGGCTTGTCTAGTCTTGTCTAGTCTTGTCTAGTCTTGTCTAGTCTTGTCTAGTCTTGTCTAGTCTTGTCTAGTCTTGTCTAGTCTTGTCTAGTCTTGTCTAGTCTTGTCTAGTCTTGTCTAGTCTTGTCTAGTCTTGTCTAGTCTTGTCTAGTCTTGTCTGGTCTTGTCTAGTCTTGTCTAGTCTTGTCTAGTCTTGTCTAGTCTTGTCTAGTCTTGTCTAGTCTTGTCTAGTCTTGTCTAGTCTTGTCTAGTCTTGTCTAGTCTTGTCTAGTCTTGTCTAGTCTTGTCTAGTCTTGTCTAGTCTTGTCTAGTCTTGTCTAGTCCTGTCTAGTCTTGTCTAGGCTTGTCTAGTCTTGTCTAGTCTTGTCTAGTCTTGTTCAGTTTCGTCCATTCTTGTCCAGTCTTGTCAAGTCTTGTCTAGGCTTGTCTAGTCTTGTCTAGTCTTGTCTAGTCTTGTTCAGTTTCGTCCATTCTTGTCCAGTCTTGTCAAGTCTTGTCCAGTCGTGTCCAGTCTTCTCAAGTCTTGTTCAGTCTTGTCCAATCTTGTCCAGTCTTCTCAATTCTTATCCAGTCTTGTCCAATCTTATAAAGTCTTGTCCACTTTTGTCCAGTCTCCTCAATTCTTGTGCAGTATTCTCAAATCTTGTCCAGCCTTGTCTAGTCTTGTCAAGTCTTATACAGACTTGTCCAGTCTTCTCAAATCTTGACCAGTCTTGTCCAGTCTTCTCAAGTCTTGTCAAGTCCTGTCCAGTCTTGTCAAGCCTTGTCCAGTCTTGTCAAGTCTTGTCCAGTCTTGTCCAGTCTTGTCGAGTCTTGTCCACTCTTGTTCAGTCTTTTCAAGTCTTGTCCAGTCATGTCCAGTCTTGTCCAAACTTGCCTAGTCTTCTCAATTCTTGTCCAGTCTTGTCCAGTCTTCTCCAGTCTTGTCCAGTTTTACCATGTCTTGTCCACTCTTGTCCAGTCTTCTCTCAATTCATGTCCAGTCTCCTCAAGTCTTGTCCAATCTTGTCAAGTTTTGTCAAGACTTGTCCAGTCTTGTCAAGTCTTATCCAGTCTTGTCCAGTCTTGTCGAGGCTTGTCCACTCTTGTCCACTCTTGTCCAGTCTTGTCCAGTCTTGTCCAAACTTGTCTAGTCTTCTCAATTCTTGTCCAGTCTTCTCAAGTATTGTCCAATCTTGTCAAGTTTTGTCCAGACTTGCCAAGTCTTGACAAGTCTTATCCAGTCTTGTCCAGTCTTGTCGAGGCTTGTCCACTCTTGTCCAGTCTTGTCCAGTCTTGTCCAAACTTGTCTAGTCTTCTCAATTCTTGTCCAGTCTTGTCAAATCTTCTCCAGTCTTGTCCAGTTTTACCATGTCTTGTCCACTCTTGTCCAGTTTTCTCAATTCTTGTCCAGTCTTCTGAAGTCTTGTCCAATCTTGTCAAGTTTTGTCCAGACTTGTCCAGTTTTGTCAAGTTTTCTCCAGTTTTGTCCAGTCTTGTCGAGGCTTGTCCACTCTTGTCCAGTCTTGTCTAGTCTTGTCTAGGCTTGTCTAGTCTTGTCTAGTCTTGTCTAGGCTTGTCTAGTCTTGTCTAGTCTTGTCTAGTCTTGTCTAGTCTTGTCTAGTCTTGTCTAGTCTTGTCTAGTCTTGTCTAGTCTTGTCTAGTCTTGTCTAGTCTTGTCTAGTCTTGTCTAGTCTTGTCTAGTCTTGTCTAGTCTTGTCTAGTCTTGTCTAGTCTTGTCTAGTCTTGTCTAGTCTTGTCTAGTCTTGTCTAGTCTTGTCTAGTCTTGTCTAGTCTTGTCTAGTCTTGTCTAGTCTTGTCTTGTCTAGTCTTGTCTAGTCTTGTCTAGTCTTGTCTAGTCTTGTCTAGTCTTGTCTAGTCTTGTCTAGTCTTGTCTAGTCTTGTCTAGTCTTGTCTAGTCTTGTCTAGTCTTGTCTAGTCTTGTCTAGTCTTGTCTAGTCTTGTCTAGTCTTGTCTAGTCTTGTCTAGTCTTGTCTAGTCTTGTCTAGTCTTGTCTAGTCTTGTCTAGTCTTGTCTAGTCTTGTCTAGTCTTGTCTAGTCTTGTCTAGTCTTGTCTAGTCTTGTCTAGTCTTGTCTAGTCTTGTCTAGTCTTGTCTAGTCTTGTCTAGTCTTGTCTAGTCTTGTCTAGTCTTGTCTAGTCTTGTCTAGTCTTGTCTAGTCTTGTCTAGTCTTGTCTAGTCTTGTCTAGTCTTGTCTAGTCTTGTCTAGTCTTGTCTAGTCTTGTCTAGTCTTGTCTAGTCTTGTCTAGTCTTGTCTAGTCTTGTCTAGTCTTGTCTAGTCTTGTCTAGTCTTGTCTAGTCTTGTCTAGTCTTGTCTAGTCTTGTCTAGTCTTGTCTAGTCTTGTCTAGTCTTGTCTAGTCTTGTCTAGTCTTGTCTAGTCTTGTCTAGTCTTGTCTAGTCTTGTCTAGTCTTGTCTAGTCTTGTCTAGTCTTGTCTAGTCTTGTCTAGTCTTGTCTAGTCTTGTCTAGTCTTGTCTAGTCTTGTCTAGTCTTGTCTAGTCTTGTCTAGTCTTGTCTAGTCTTGTCTAGTCTTGTCTAGTCTTGTCTAGTCTTGTCTAGTCTTGTCTAGTCTTGTCTAGTCTTGTCTAGTCTTGTCTAGTCTTGTCTAGTCTTGTCTAGTCTTGTCTAGTCTTGTCTAGTCTTGTCTAGTCTTGTCTAGTCTTGTCTAGTCTTGTCTAGTCTTGTCTAGTCTTGTCTAGTCTTGTCTAGTCTTGTCTAGTCTTGTCTAGTCTTGTCTAGTCTTGTCTAGTCTTGTCTAGTCTTGTCTAGTCTTGTCTAGTCTTGTCTAGTCTTGTCTAGTCTTGTCTAGTCTTGTCTAGTCTTGTCTAGTCTTGTCTAGTCTTGTCTAGTCTTGTCTAGTCTTGTCTAGTCTTGTCTAGTCTTGTCTAGTCTTGTCCTGTCTTACCTAGTCTTGCCCACTCTGGTCTAGTCTTTTCTAGTCTTATCTAGTCCTGTCTACTCTTGCCCACTATTGTCTAGTCTTATCTAGTTTTGTTCTAAATTTATTTCATATTAAATTAATATTTAAAACTGTTTTTCCAATTGTCGGAAATTAGTAAACAAAGATGACCTTGAAAAATTTGTGGATTGAGAGCATATTGAAATTTGTGGTGGTAGTCCTGCACTCGCAAAAAATCGTTCCCTCTCGCTCTGACGCATCGGCGAAGTGTCTTCGTCTTTGTCGAGGATAGTCATGCGGCATGTGATTGGTGCATTCAAAATTTTGTTTCTCGGTTGCTTCTGGTGGCATCTCACTCCGATTCATCGGCGGTGACATATGACTTTCTCCGTCGGTTGTTTTACCTCTCAGCTGATAATTTTTTTTATAATAACATTTATGTGTTTCTGTGTTAATTTGAAAATTATTCGTGAGTTTAAGTGTCGGGACGACAAGTGCCAGAGATTTGGATAATTGGAACAGTAGAAGGAGGAGAAAAAGGTCAGAAAATGTTACAATATTTCTATTAATTATTCAAGTTTTATTAATTATTACTAGGGCTGGGATTAATATGTAAATACATATTTTTAATTCAAATTATTTTCGGTCTTTATGTTGTTTTCCACACAAATTATGATATTTGGAAATATAGATTACGTTTTCTCCTGCCAAATATCATAATTTATGTGGAAAACAAAATAAAGAGAAAATAATTTAAATTAAAAATAGTATTTACATATTAATCCGGGTCCTAATTATTACTATAATTGCACATATAATTGCAGAATAGACAAGACTAAACATACAAGATTCGACAAAGAAGATTAGACAGACAAGACTAGACAGTCGTGACTAGACAAACAAGACTAGACAGACAAGATTATAGTATATGACTAGACAGACAAGACTAGACAGACAATACTAGACAGACAAGTATGGACAGACAAGACTAGACAGGGAAGACTAGACAGGTAAGACTAGACAGGTAAGACTAGACAGACAAGATTAGAGTACATGACTAGACAGACAAGACTAGACAGACAATACTAGACAGACAAGGTAGGACAGACAAGACTATACAGGGAAGACTATACAGGCAATACTAAACAGACAATACTAGACAGACAAGGTTGGACACGCTAGACTAGACAGGGAAGACTAGACAGGCAAGACTAGACAGGGAAGACTAGACATACAAGACTAGACAGGGAAGACTGGACAGACAAAACTACACAGACAAGACTAGCAGAGGAGACTAGACAGACAAGACTGGACAGACGATACTAGACAGACAAGGTTGGACAGGTAAGACTAGGCAAAGAAGACTAGACAGGGAAGACTAGACAGGGAAGACTAGACAGGGAAGACTATACAGGAAAGACTAGACAGACAAGACTAGACAAGCAAGACTAGACAGACAAGATTAGACGTACATGACTAGACAGACGATACTAGACAAGGTTGGACAGGCAAGACTAGACAGGGAAGACTAGACAGGCAAGACTAGACAGGGAAGACTAGACAGGCAAGACTAGACAGGGAAGACTAGACAGGGAAGACTAGACAGGAAAGACTAGACAGCCGAGACTAGACAAGCAAGACTAGACAGACAAGATTAGACGTACATGACTAGACAGACAAGACTAGACACACAATACTAGACAGACAAGACTAGACAGACAAGACTAGACAGACAAAACTAGACAGACAAGACTAGACAGACAAGACTAGACAGACAAGACTAGACAGACAAGACTAGACAGACAAGACTAGACAGACAAGACTAGACAGACATTTTGGGTATTAGCAGCTTCTTCCATTGCCTTTTATCTGACGCCCACCAGATTCTCTGCCATTCATCGCACAGATTATCTCTAGCAATTTTCTTGGCATTTTTGCTAGAGCCTGTTTCATATAGGTCCTTTATCTCTTTGGCCAGCAACTCAAGAAGTGGTATACCATCAATTACCAGGGCAGCGTCGCCAGACACTGTTTTATATGCGCAGCAAATCCTTAGTGCTAGTTTTCTCGGGGCCCCATATAGCATCACTGACTTGACCACGCAACTGAGTGCTCTTCGTTTACAGCTCTTCGCTTTACAGCTTTTTACACTATGATAAATCTTCAATCTAGATACAAAATTTGGCTCTAAATTCAAATATGGTTACTTGAATATAAAATTGCTAATTTATTATTGGTTTGATTGAATATCTTGATATTATTGAACAACTTACACAATACTAACAAATAAATGGAGAAAAACGCAATAAATCTAAATGAAACAAACAGATCAGATGACAATTGTGAAGTGCCACGGCAGTCATTGACAACTAACATCTGCAAATGTATGTGAAAAGAAAGAGAGAAAAGAGGTTGAGATGGAGAAGTAAATATTGTCGGAGAAGTTCACACTCCTCGATTTAAGCCAATCAGAGAACAAGGTCAAATAAGGCCTATCTTCCCTGTACTGCATTCTTAAAAAAATGAACTATAGTATTATAGCATCTTTTCTCTGGTCAGCAAACCAGCCACCCGCGCTCACTATTCTTTTATTAGGTTCACTATCAGAATATCTGCCTTGGTTTCCATTGCCGTGACAGTCAGGAGATCGTGTGCGGCACGACATCTCTTGAGGTTGATTTGGATGATTTTATCCATTTTTGTTTACTTTTTGCCGTCTCAATCTCAGTGCCTCCGACAGCGCTTTTTTGTATGCAGGACAAGTTCCGGAATATGCCTGATATCCTTTCAGCTTACAGAGTGGGCAGTACAATTCTTCTTGGCAATCTTTTGCCTGATCCCCGTCTCCCAGCATTTATAGCATCTCATTATGTCTATCCTCTCCCTAACTCTGTAGTATAACCACCCGATCTTAAGCTTTCCTTTCTCTAGGAGCTTATTTGCCTGTGTTTTGGGAAGAGCTATAGTTGCCGCTTGACTGTTACCATACCCAGGTCTAATGTTTTTTTATTTTAATGTCTCCTTTTGTAATACCAAGTGCAGATTTTACCGCGTCTTTTATCTCTTCCATTGTTGTAACGCCATCTATGTCCTTAAAATTCGGTAGGGTATGCTGTATGTAGGTGTATTACTTGATCGGATATCTATATTTGGGTGTTTTTCTGAGATCAATTGTATCAATTTTTCAGTATTCCCGTCATCCACTTCGAGAAGAATCTCACCACTTTTCGTTTCTTTTATTCCCGTTATTCCCGTGATTCCCAATACTAAGCAGACAAGACTACACAGACAAGACTAGACAGACATATCGTAGGACTTTATAAAAGACTGTTACGAATATTTTTTAATTATTTTTATTTATTATAAAGCATTGGCCAATTACTGTAAATTTACTAAACCACCTAGTTATGTGACCGACAACTATATTTTTGGATGAATCAAACATTTATGTTCTTATTTTCTATAAAATTTTTAATTTCCGATTCGAATTATTATTTTAATAGAAAAGTATCGATTTTTTTTACAATTACTAGCAATATAATAATACATAAATTCATTTTGTACAAGCATGCAATTTATTATTTTCTATGTTCAATTTCTAAAAGGACCGATAAGATAGAACACAGTCTGAATATATAAATATATTCAGCCTTTCCGGAGCTCTATAACAATTACTGAACAACTACTTGTTATAGAGCTCCAGAAAGGCTGAATATATTTATATATTCAGGCTGTGTTCTGTTTGTTTTAAGCTTCTAAAAGGACCAATCACTGTACTGTTTACCCCTACATGGTCAAAAATCAAAAGTTTTATTATATTATAGAAGGCTCATGAGGTGTGAGGAATAAATCACTAAAGTTGTTGTTAAAGGAACGTTTCGCTGTTTAATTTTCACCTTCTTCAGGCTACAAAGGAAACATGGGTATTAAAAACACTATTGTTATGGAGCTTATTCTTACCTAAACAACTATTGTTTTGAGATTAAAAATTAACATCGAAACAGTAAATTAAAATTAAACACGAAAATGAAAAATTGATCTTGAAAAGCAATCAATTAAAATTAAACACCAAAAAGAAAATTATAACGGAGCCGGGTGTAATCGCTATGTCAAATGTCGGAAAGTCAGTTTCGGGTCTTCATTAACTGTCATGTTGGGGAATAGGGAATATGCAAGAACTTTACTTGATTTTTTTATCCCCGATACTTTATGATCTTGACATTACACCTATATTATTGTTTTATCATTTAGTTTGTATTTAATTCCAAAAATTTAAATAAAAAAATCCAAAATATGCGAGCGAAATTCAAATTTGCGAAACGCATCACCATTGGTCATATGTTACGTGACGTGCACGTTGACATTTATCGGCCTCGATATTCACAGATGTAGGTAGGGTGGACTATACACCTCGATAGGGACTATATCAAACACTTTATCTGGTGTACTTATAATAGTGTTTTTGGATTCCGGTAATACACAATATCTATAAAATGGTTTTTTAGCATTTTCCATTATCGAAATAGCAAATTCAAACTAATAATCCTTAACTGTCTATGCTATGCAACACTGAATGTCATGTGTTATGCGACGTCATCCAAAGCGCGCGATAAATATGACAGTTCAGTTCATCAGGTCAAATTTAATCGGTATTTTATATATTTTAAAAAAAATTAATTGAAACACTTTCAACAGCATTAAAAAGTAAAAAGTGAATTAAGCAATTAAAAAAAAATGATGCATATTCCCTAACCTTTGCTAAACAAATTGTAACCAACCTAATTCTGGTGTTAAACCGGAGTATTTATTTATTTAAACTTCTTCTGTCTCTCAATTATACCTGCGTAACGACTACTTAAGTTTCTCGTGTCCTGTCTGTAATTCACACAATTGTGATACTTGACGTTGAACATTTCTCCAATGTTTCTTTTGAAGTTATTTAGTTCTGTATCTAAGATCGTGTATTCATCAACATTGAAGAGATGTCCTTCACTAAATCTGTGATCTGCCAGGACCGATTTGTTATCTTTGTCGGCTTGTTAAGGATGGCAATCTCTTTTGTGTTGTGTGATCATGCTCCGCACCAATTGTCTTCTTCTTCTTAGAGTGCCTATCCGTTCCGTATGTTGGCTATCATGTTGGCTATTCGAGCTTTGTTAACAGCAGCGCGGAAAAGCTGAGTGGTTGATTGGTTGAACCACGTTCTTAAATTTTTCAACCACGATATTCTCCTTCTGCCCACTCCTCTAACTCCATATACCTTGCCTTGGAGGATCTTCTGCAAAAGGACATATCGGCTCTCGTTACGCATTATGCGTCCCAGATATTGTAGCTTTCGAGTCTTAACTTTATTCAGGACTAATTTTTCACCTCCGTATTGGTTATTCTCTCTGTCCAAGGTATCCGTGGGATTCTTCGGTACAGCCACATTTCAAATGCCTCAAGTTTTATGAAATCCAGGTTCGACCCCAAAAAAAAAGGTCGAAAACACGTAGCATCGCAGAAAAGACTTTCTTCATCCTGATAAATGCCGTTCTGGTATTTTCAATATGCGTTCTGATCTCCACAGAATGGTCTCAGTTATCATTTATGTTAGTGTATATAAGTATGTGTATTTGTTCACTTTGTGTATATAAGTATGTGTTTTTCTAAAGGAGTTCCGTCTACCAATAAAATACCGCGGGTGTTTCAAACTTAATTTCGAAATCACATTTTTGTGGTAATATGTGGATGAAATTTGTGCCATCCCGCACGGGTTCAAAACTTAGGTCCTAAGTGCCTTCAATTCTTATAATGAACATCTTACTTTGGTAACGTATTACAGTCCTGTGAAGTTAGCAACCGAATTTGCAAAAATATTATATTACATCGGAGTTCCCGGTAGATATGAAATAGTTAGAGCTAGAGTACTTTGTTCAAAATTTCAATAGTTCTGCAGAATTTCGCGAAAAAAATAGAAAATACCAAAATTAAGCTAGCAACCACTTTTCTGAAAAACTGTGCGTTTTTTACATATTCTCCTGTACCTGGACCATAGTTCTGGAGTACTTGATCAATATTGCAAAAAGTTCTGCAAAAATTGACATTTTGCAAAAAAAATTGAATTTTGAAACTTGCACAAACAGTTCTATTCGCGGATATGAATAGCACCCTAAGAGTTCTATCAAAGATCCCTTTGTCATTTTTTAATAAAAACCTTACTTCAAAAGATATTTGCAATAATAACGAACCCATTATTTTGAATGAAAATTTAAAAAAATCGCGGAACAGTTCTGTTTGCAGTTCCCGATAGAACTCTTAGAGTTCTATCGAAAATCCTTATATTTTTTTTCTGTAAAGTTAAAAATTAGAAAGATTTTCGAAAAATTAGACTTCTCCAATGCGACGAAGTGAAAATGAAAAAAAAAATCGCGCGACAGTTCTGTTTGTAGTTCCCAGTAAAACTCTTAGAGTTCTATGGAAAATCCTTATAAAATTTTTCTGTAAAATTAAAAATAGAAAATTTTGCGAAAAATTGGACTTTACCGACTCGACGAAGTGCAGAAAAAAAATCGCGCAATAGTTTGGTTTTTAATTTTTTTTTTAATGTTTGTAGTTCCTGGTAGAACTCTTAAAGTTCTATAGAAAATCCTTATAACATTTTGCTTCAAAGTTAAAAATTCGAAAGATCACTGACATCACTATCGTTCCCAATGCGCACGTTCTCAGTTTTTTTTTCAACTTAAATTTATTTCAATAGATCGAAAACTTTTTGTTGGTTTCCTCGTACTGTGCCGATCGGTTGATGTGCGACATTTTGCAAATGTAATAATAATTTTTAAACACCTTAATTAATTGACCATGGCTCGTTTTACAGTAGTTCTTATGTAATCTACAAATTTTTGTCAAGTTATATGATGTTATACGTCTAAATAAATTGTTCATCACCTTCTTTGTAAGTAATTAAAAACATCTTTACCTTTGTTTTTTGTAATTTCATATATATATATATATATATATATATATATATATATATATATATATATATATATATATATTTCTACTCTTGTCATATTTATCAGTCTAATTTAACCTTATCAATATACAAGGTGTTTTGTTGTGATTTTATCCTTGAGAGCTGATAAAATATCTTAACACATTTTGAGTGGGTATTATAAGGTATGCAACTATGCGTAGCGTAAGCGGGTGTAATTCTCGAGGTCTTGTTTTATTAAAAGATGGGTATTTGAGCGATTGAATCCTGAGTATACCTTTTTTTCTAAAAAAAACCTGAAAGGGATGAAATAGGAGATGAAAGTTTGTATATGGAACCCATCATTTCTTAAGTTAGGGATATGAAAATGTATATTTAGGCTTTTGGTAAGAAATAAAGAAATACGTATTTCATCGTTTTTTTGCAATATCGTCCCTCAAGGGAATAAAATAGGGGATGATTTAGGTCCTTCCTAATTTACAATAGAAATTTTTGCGAAGCAAAGTTTGTGAAGCTAAAACTGGCTACAATTTCAAGATTTTCCAGGCAAATTTTAAGGATGTACTGAGTTAGGGTCGCTGATTCTGATGGTGAATGCGTGGATGGATGCGTGATGGTGGATGCGCAGATGTACGTCACGTTGTTGACTGTTTACGGAAGAGCAAAAAATATATAAACTAATAAAATGTCTTGTGGTTTTTAAACTTAAGTAATAAAACCTCTCACTAATATTTTTCTAAAGTGTGGTATTTCAAAAAACAAGCTCCCTTATTTAGAGGCACTTCGCAAAGTTGACACATATAGCAGGTTTAACTTTTTTTCGTATGCGCAGCACAAACACGACACTGTGGCTGGGGTGTTATTTTTATGCCACCTGTAACAATTTTACACAATTGGTGTTTTTTGCAACCTGTGACAATCTCCCTGGAAGATCATTTCTTCTGGATATAGCTGATGTCTTTGGTACATGATCATCTGTACTTTCCGCAATGGGTTCGCTTATCCATTCTTTTGCTATATCATGTTAAAAAACTTAGAACTTCGTTTTAAAATTAGGATTTAATGTCTTAAAAACTGTAAACCCATTAAATAGTGCACAGTTGACTAAAAACATAACAGCCCGTTTTGTCCATCAGCGCGATTAACACCCTTCATAAATTTGTTGGAATCAACAACGCATATTGTCTTCCATTTATTTCCTTTTGTCAGCCTTTCAGTATTATGATTTTCTACAATATCGGCTGAATGTATTGTCGAAATCATTTCGACGGGTCTTTTTAATTGCCAACATTGCCATAAAACGTTTTGACGGCGACGAAACATAGTTGCCCCCTTTTTTAGTTGCGCATTTTCTGAACAAAGAGGAAATATGGCTGCAGAAGATTTGAAATTGTTTCCTCTAATCGGCTTCCTTGTCCACAGTAAATATGAAAATTACATGTAGCCAGTTTTAGCTTCACAAACCATTCTTATGAGTATTCCATATATAAACTTTGAAGGATAGGCGATCTCTCCATGGCATGACGCTTTCATCAAGCGATAATTCTTTCTGTGGCTTGTAAACTTTTCGAAATTTTGGTAGAAAGTATAAAATAATAAGGCGAATTTTTTTAAGGCGATCTCTGTCATCATTATTTGAAAAATGCCATGACTACCAAATTTGTCGAAATCGATCAATGCTCATTACTTCAGCAAAAATCGGTGTTTAGATTTGTTTTGTCTGTCGACCAATTTTCATCCCTCGTGTCTTTGCGAACTTTGCCTATTAGTAGAAGTAATCCGAACATTTTTTCAGTTCTATCACAGACACACTTTCCAGAGATTTTGCACAATCTTTTAATAAGTCTATATTTTGTGTATGATAGCAATTTGTTTCATTGCCATATATTAAAATAAATTGCCGAACCACATTAACTATACTTTCCGAAATGTTTTGGCATCACAAAAACACCACTTTGTCCTTAGAATGGTTCGATAATTGGCACATTATCATGTTCTGTCCAGCCCAGTACTTCATCATCACTTTCTTTAGTGTCGCTACATTGGTGGCATACATTGGCAAGGTTCGATTCCTTCTTGGTCGAAACATTTCCTCGTCACGCTCGCTATCAAATTCACGAAACTCAGCATCGCTTGAAATTTGCGACAACTCATCTGCATAGACCTCACTATTGCAATCCATTGTGGGTGATACGGGGTTCAAATATATCACTCACTTTTTGAATTAATGAAACACAATTTGTAATTATGACAATTTGTAATTATGAAAAGTTTATTTACAAATATACTAACAGATATTGCTGAAATGGCGGAGTTGCAACTTATTCTAATAACTTTGAGGTGTTGTCAATCTTGTGACAGCATTAGGGTGACTATCTTTGTGTATCGGGGGTGATCGTAATTATAACCCCTTTCATGTATGGGGAATCTTTTGTGGGGTATTATTTCTATAATTCGATCGTAAAATATCCAACACGAAATTTAAAATTCGTACATGGGATTATAGAAACAAAGTCAATCGTTTGTTCCTTTATGATTCATACCTGGAAGGATTTACTATCACCGGCACGGCGCCTAGTTGCATCATTGTATATAAAATTTTCTGTTCAGCTTCTTTAATTTTTCGCGATTTTCAGAAGAATTCATTCATAAATCGAACAAGTGCGACGACGAAAGAAAACAGTTTGTAATAGGAGTTATAATAATAAATATTGTAATAAATGTTAAACTTTGCCCCGCTTTTATCGTAGGTACTTTTAAACGGGTACTAATAGCCGGCCCGCTGATAGACCGCAGTCCGCGAAACGGGTACTAATACCCGGCCCGCTCATAATGTGTTAAAAGGTCACAAAAGTTAGAGATATATTACTGTTTTATTTTTATTTATTTTTTTAATTGACGATTAAGCATGGTTATTAAGGTATATCAAGGTATATTAAGTTATCTCCGTGTTGTTGAACGCAAAGTCTTACTCCACTTATTCACGAATTGGCATAATTTACTAGGACTAGGTATTGCTGTCGAATTGTCGCCGCAGCTGCCTCAACTGTCTTATGAAGATCATCTAAATCAATTATTTCGTTGGTGTATACCGTGGTTTTCATAAAGCCCCATAAATAGAAATAGAAACGCCTCAACGGCGTTAAGGTCGGTTGACCGAGGGGACCATGAAACAGTACCACCTCAACCAATCCACTTATTTTCAAACACATTAGCTAAATGTTGGAGAACTAAGTGATTAAATAGCGGCGGTGCACCATCTTCAAGAAGCCAAATTTGTCAAGGAACTTCTTCCAATAGTTCTATCAACTGATTTTGCAAAAAGAAGAGATAATTATTTCCAGTCATTTGAATTAGCAACACATGGGGGCCAATAAATTGTCCATTGATCGGTCCAGCACAAATGTTTATGGAAAATCTGTGCTGGAAATGATTATGACGAACATGTCGATTTTCGACAGCGCAAATATAACTATAATGGCTCCTTCAGACTGGCGCGGAGCATATGCGTCGCAAAATTTCCGCACAGAAAAATTCGCTTGCGGCGCGGCAGCGAAATTGCAATGCCCACATGATGTCCTCAGAGCAAGAAACTATGCTATTTTAAGCATTGGTTTCAGAAGATGAAATATGATATATATTTATAACTAAAACACATAAAACTCATTTCAGAATTAAATATGGGTTCATGGGTTCATAAAATCGATGTGATTATACAGAGATCACCATTTCAAGACAAAGCGGCAGGGAAACTAACCGCGCATGCAGCGTCCAACATGTACATAAGCTGCCGTGTCAGTCGGTCCGCCGCGATATCGCACCGGCTGCTGCAGCGAAACTTCCGCTCCGGTCTGTGAGCACCTTATTGACTATTATTTATGCCGCTACGTGAAAACATTCATCGGACGTCAATACGATGTAAGAAAAGTTTGGAATTTCAGCATGTTTTTGTAGAAACCCTTGGCAAAATTTTAAACTTAATGGATGATCTTCAAGTTGTAAAGCCTGTAATTTTGTTCATGGAAAGGATGCAACAGACCTTTTCATAGTTTAAATTTTTTCTGCCGAAACTATTTGACGTATAACTAAATATATGCCCGAAACTTTCTTTAAAAAGGTCTATTGAATCGCACAGTGTTCGCCTACAATTCGATTTGAGACTTTTCGAGATATTTGTTTCACATCAAAGTGCAGTAAGAACTGATGCCATCCTCAGCCTATTCACTAAACAATTCACTGATAATTTATCGTTTGAATTTAAAACTTTTAACAGTAATATCTTTTTTATTACGCAACTTTTGTTAAGACATTTCAAGGATAATGACTTCTTCTTTTAAGATGTTTAATTACCGCTTGAAAATAAAATTTAAATAAAAAGACCGTAAACACCCAATATTTAGTAATAATTCTTGTCTAAACTAGTTTACAAATTGAATGTTTATTCCGTTTATATATTTATAATCCATAATTTTCCGGTATCAAATTATCATTAATGCGTCAGTCCTTTGAAGCGGAGGGTTTATAACCAAGAGATAGTTAGGGAACGAACACGTCCGCAAGGAGTTAATAGGTTTGTCATATTTAATATATCAGCATACAATCTGTATATATAATATATATATATATATATATATATATATATATATATATATATATATATATATATATATATATATATATATATATATAGCGTCACGCAAATTCTAATGTTCGAATATTAATTAATTGATCTAATTGCTACTTCAACAACAGAGAAAAAAATCGGAAAATGTTGTACCTAATTATATTTAATATACTTACAATGAGATGTAATAAGTTTATTTTTGTTAGACTGACTGTATTATACATTTTTTTTGTTGCGAATAGGCCATCTAAGGACCACGTTCCAATTTCAATTTCTAATTCTTTTCTTTCCTTCCAGTATGCTTTCATCTGTTCACTATATTTTTTCTTTACGTCGTCACCTCGTTACCAGTATTTTTAGCTGCCCTGTCTTGGAATCCTCCTATTTTCAATATTTTTTCCCGAAAGGCTTCTCCATTAAAAAGCTTGTCTGTATTATAGCTTCTGTTTCCATATTGTTTCTTTCTAAATCCTTTTTTACTTCGTTGGCCCAGCTTGTTGTGGACTTTTTACTCCATAGATCAGTGGTTCTTAACCTTGCTGAAGGTACCGAACCCCATCAGTTTCATATAAGCATTCACCCAACCCCTTTTAATTAGAAAAATAAAATATAATTTTTTAATTTAAAACATAGCTATATATTTTATTGGTCCACAAAATAAACTAAACCATTATAGAGCAAAACATTACGAACAAAGAACAAAACATTAAGAACAAAGAATAAAACATTAAGAAGAAAGAACAAAATTGCAAATCAGTGTCACTGCTGCTGTTGCCTTTTAGAAACCATTTCGGAAATGCGAGGCTTCACCTTGACAAGTGCCACTCGCATGTTATTTTCGCAACTAAGTCTGTTCCTTTTCTTCGTTTTAATGTCCAGCATCCTAGAAAAGGATTGCTCGCAAAGATAGCAGGGTACGTTACTATTTGGTGGCACTAAAACGATGAGAGCGTTGTTGTTTTGAAGAGTTGCTGTTGAACCTGGCTCTGCTGGATTTCAAGATTTCATCCAGGTATGTATCATTGACATCTGTTGTCTCAACATCAAACGGAAACGGCTGCCTCACCCATACTGGATATATCTCTCTTGAAGGGATGTACCCTTCAAGAGACTTTACAAGCTCGTCTAAGTGCATGGAAATTGCGTGCTTCAGTTCCCCCGATGCAGAAATATCTCCGATTCCAGGCACATCTTTGATCTTATTTACACATTCGTTTAGCAGAGGAAAGTTTGCAAAGTTACCGTTTTCTGTTCGTCGTTTCCACAACAGTAGCTTTTTTTGAAACGCCTTCAGGTTTTCTTCCGCCTCGATGATGTTGACACCACCGCCCTGCATCTGTTGATTCAGATGATTGAGAGCTGCGAAAATATCAGCCATGTACGTAAGCATGAGAATAAATTCAGAATTTTTGAAGCAATCCTCACATATGGCAAAAACACGATTCAGAACCTGTCTCCGGGATAACCACCGAACGTTTATATTCAGATCCCATTTCTTTACACAGCTCCTTGAATATGCGGTGCCTCAGAGCACTATTTCGTACATAGTTCACGCATTCCACTACGGTTTTTAAGACTTCTGCTAGTTTTGGAGGCATGGTTTTTGTTGCCAACGTATGCCTGTGAAGAATACAATGCGTAACAAGGATGTGTGGTGCATCGGCTTTCACTAGCGCACCAAAACCAGACTTTCTTCCCAGCATGGCTGGAGCTCTGTCCGAACAAACTGCATAAACCATATCCCACGAAAGATTATTTTCTTTGAGGGAGTCATCCACAAGTTTCTTTACATCGGCTGCCTTAGTTGTTGTTGTAACAGGCTTAAATAATAACAAATCTTCCTTTATCACGTCATCTTTCACATAGCGCACGAATACTGCAAGCTGACTTAGATTGGAAACATCTGTAGTTTCGTCGAGTTGAAGGCTGAAATTTGCCGGGCTTGAAATCAGATCTGCAACTACTTGGGCCAAGATATCTTTGCTCATGTTCTCTATTCTGTCTCTGACTTTTTGCAAATTTGCAAATTTCAGCCGCTTTTCCCAGCATGATATTTGCCATCTTCAACACGGCTGGTTTTATGAGTTTTTCCCTAATATTGTGTGGTTAATATTGGCCCTGCTTTGCGATAAGTTAAGCAACTTCGTACGATGATGTAAGGATCGGTTTGTCGATTAGTACAAAGCCGAGGACAGGCGGAGTACCCTTTTCATCAAATCTGTGCCTCTTCACCTTGAATTCAGCAAGTGTTGTATTTTTGTAATTTCCATGCAGATAAAAGAAGTGTTCTCTTAATTTTGCCGGTGCTAGAATAGAATTGCTCAACTTGGCATTGCAAATCATGCAATTAGGACGCTGACCCCCATCACGTTCCGTTATACATGTGAATCCATATTGTACATATTCGTCCGACCACTTTCTTTTTTTGCTCGACATAGTATGAAGGGATTAAAATATTAAGAAAGAAATCACACGACGTACAATCACGACACAATACACGTCAATTCACGTTACAATTGGAATACTCGGCGCATCAAATTTCCTGCAGGACTTTCCGAGTGGGGCGTGTCATCTCGAACGTATGTGTCGGGTGTGTGCTTGACCGTCTTGCAGGTCGTTTCTGTAGCATTAGTTTCCGAAACCAATGAAATGTTGACCTCTGCCGAACCCCTGAGACTGACTTCACGAACCCCTGGGATTCGGTCGAACCCAGGTTAAGAACCACTGCCATAGATATTTACAAATCTTACTGGTTAATCTGCTGTCTTGCATTCGAAACATGAAAAACCGCTTGAAAAAACACCCTGGGTCTCCACCATTTCCACAAACTCATTACTTGTGCGCAATGGACATGGAATTAAATTATCAACATTTTCAAATATTTTCATGAAAGAAAATTTTAACTTATAATTTCAAAAGTGATTATGTTCGGAATTTTAACGTACAAATTAACTTAAATCATTTAAAATAAAATAAACATAAATTCTTCTGTACATTTCAATACAAGGAATTTGTGAACCATAATTATTGTGAGAAAAAAGATAATGAAATATTAGCCATATGTGATAGCATATAATAGATTATTAATTGGAAACATATAATACTTTTGTAAGAGAAATAGTTTTGGCAATAATATTCTTCGCATTATTATCTACCAAAAATTGAGTAGCAATATATTTGAAAGTTTTATTTTATTTTTACTAAATCATCATCTTTAGTAATTCGTATTATTTTCCAGTATACTTGTAGTTTTTTTCCCGAACATTTGTTCCTGGTTTTGTCCAACAAACGCGCCATAATAATATATTACGTAACGAGGGTTGTAAGAAGCATATTACGTACGAGCGGAACAGTTACGCACGGCCTGTGTAGTGGGGAGCGCGTAATTCCGCCAGTACGTAATTGCCTTACAACTCGAGTTATGTAACTGTACTTTATCTACGACCACACTAATTTGTTTCTGTTTACTAAGAAAAATATGTTTGATGTAACAAATTAATTTCTTATTAAGTACATTATTTAACATTATAATAAACAAACAGTTGTATTTTCATATATAACTATTACTCGACATTATTTAACTTGATAGAAATGAAAAGAAATACATGGTTACATGCCTTATTATTTAGTACTTATTTGGGTTAAACTGGAATAAGAGTGCTCTTGGATATAGGCAACTCAATGTACGCAATGAAATTTCCGTTAGTTTGATTTGTGGCACGGGGGACACTGAACGTATGAGCACGAGCACGAGAACGTATAGCAGCTCTCAGCCAATCAACGAATCGTAAACCAAACGCATGTGTGTGTTATCAATCATAACCTATCATTAATCACGGACTGTTACATACGTGTATGTTATGATGTATTTACATAGTCCACGAACTGTACAATAATGGGCATTTACAATAGTCGTCGTAGATAAAGATAGTTAAATGCTCATGGGTATTTATTCTACTGTGGATAAGATTCTTGTGTAGTAAGACAGAGGCTACCCCTGCTCCATTTTGGTCGGAACGATGGTTAATCTTCCAACCACTGCACTTTGTCCATATGCCTAACGAGCTTTACAATGATTGGTTTCACCTTGTTGTTGTCCCGTCTAGCCATTCGATGAATCACACAGATATCATTGATTGTGAATTTATTGTTTATCAACTTGGAGAGTGAAAGAGCAATATCCTTTACAGACTCACCTGGAGTTTTAGGGACCCCAGTAATAACTAGTTTGTCTCGCCTGCTACATTGTTGTAAATCCTGTATTTCTCTTTTAAGTGTTCTCTTTTCATTTGCGAGATTTTCTATTTTTTGTTTCATATCTTTTTTTTCCTCGTCATTTTTATCAAGACGCACTTCAAATATATCAGACAGACCATATAAAAACACCAGACAACAAAAAATCAGACAGACCCTTCACTGAATTTTCCAATTGCTGGATTTCCGATTTAAGAGTGGACTGTCATTTTAATTTCATGTATTAATGTTAATTTAAGGGTATCAACGAGGGTATCAAATATCTTTTAAATATCGTTTTGCGACAACATTGTTTGAATACCAGCTGCAGTGCCATTATCCTGATCAATATCTTCAATATATAATTGGGATGAGTCAAATCCTACTATACTTTTCCTTCGATTTTTAATGCACGGGTTGCACTTTCATTCATTTAATTTATTGAACTTTTTAAGATAAATGTAATCTTCGGTTTTCATATTAGCACACGTTACATGCAGTATAGTAGAACAAGCTGTACATTGAAATATCTGCTGAGACCTTTTGAGGGGCTGGTTACAAACATCACAAACCGACATGTAATATATTTAAATTTGTAAATATATTAATTATATTTAGTATATTTGTTTTAAATAGAACAAAAGTGCGATACTAAAAAGCAGAAGAGAAATAACTATCAACCACAAATAATAATTTTTGCTTGTAGATGAGAAGTCTGGGATACGATAACGATTAGGATCCACACTACACGGTTTACTAGCAGCACTGCACTTTAGTGTTTAGTGTTTTTTAGTTTTTAATAAAAACTATTAATATTTATAGTGAGATTGATACACAGTTTTAAAGCTCAAAATTCAATTTATATTTAGGTACTATTGTTTTTTTTAATAACAAGCAATAATTAATTAAATTTGAGAAAACAAGAGTTGCGTTTTCAACGATGTGAATACTGACAATGCCACAGCTGAACTCAACTGAATTGCTTTGGATATTTCTTGCCAGTTGCCATGCTTAGGCATTTTAATTTCGTCTTGATAGTTTTTAATTGATTCTTCTATTATTTTAAGTATGTCTGATCTCATACCATTTGCGTTGTTTCTTCTGTGAGCTGGGTATTGTCCTACTATATTTCTAAATTTATTTTCTCTACCTATTTGTGCATTGAAGTCGCCTAATGGTAATATGTTATTCATCTTATTCATCATGGGATATTTCAGTTTCTAAAAAATCTCAAAATTTTTCTGTTTTTTGTGGATTTTGCCTGTTATCCTGATTTATTGATGCATGCCAGTTAACAAAATTAATTAAACAATTCAATTCATTTAAAATAAATAATAAATCAGTGGAAAAAGTACGACGGAACGGTGTTGATAGTATGACTGTAGAAATCTGCACCAGACTTATACTATAACTTTTGGATTAAAATTGAACAAATTTTTGAGTTTTAAGAACCGCCAAAATTTCATAGATACGGTGATGGGTAGGTAAGTTAGTACCTAAGTTAGTGGTAGAAAATTTCTGGTTCGGAGGAAAATTCCGCGATTGGTTGAACGTTGAACATTTTTTAACATTTTTGGGTTGAACATTCTTTTTTTTTTTTGGAATGAATAGAAATGGTAATAATAATGTCCAAATTAACTGTGTGGAGTTGTTAGTTCAAACAAGACCGAATGTGCGGCGGTATAAGCAATCAACCGATAACAAAAGATATCGGAAGGGAACTCTATTGTCCTGGTGGTGAGAAATCGCCCCCGAAGGCGGACGAAAGATAAGAAATATTCAACGCTATTGGAATCAGGAAAGCAACGGGAAACTACCTGATTACATATCCCTAGTTAATCAACATGGCTAATTTCAAGACGAAAAATACAGAAGTCTCTAGTCCCCTATTCGGATCTCCGGAGGGGACAGTTTTGAATGTTGCTAAGATAAAAAGCTGTAACATCAGAAATGAGAATGGCTATGATGATAGCCAACCTTTTGGAGGAGATGGCACTTGAAGAAGAAGGCAGTTAACAAGTGTGTATCTTGTTTTTGCATTTTATTGATGGGAAAGATATTCTCTCTGAGGTGAATTTAAATTCAGTGACAGTTCCTATTACTTTTGTGAATATAAAAAGCTGTACCCAGTAATGGCATCCCATTCATAATTTTGATTGCTGGTTTGCATTTGAAGATTCTCTAGTTACAAGTATCTACTACGTTTCCATCTTGGAACCTTGTTTCTTGAACAGCTAAAAGTTGAATTTTGTTTTTTTGTAAAAGTATTTCTATGTAGTTCTTTTGATTGCCAGTCTTGAGTAGAGAATTTACATTTAAAGTGCCTAAATTATAAATTTCTTCTTCTTCTTCTTTCGAATAGGCCTACTTTGGACCACGCTTGTTCAACTGTTGGGCTTTGACCTTTTCGCAGTATTGTCGCATCTTCTGCCGGTGTAACTCCTTTCTCTCTTCTGTCCAGGGGGTACCTTTCCTACGGGGTTTTTCCTGAAATCCACGGACTTTCTTCAGGCTGCGTCTCGCAGACTGTCTGTTTTGGAGATCTGTTATTCCCAGTTCTTTAATATTCTTCTCGGTTTCTGTCAACCAAGTGGTACGAATCTTCTTGTTTTGCCAGAAGGTGAACAGACAGTTGGTTAGTCGGTTTGAAGGCAATCTTGCAACGTGGCCATAGAAAGCTACCCTTCTTTTCCTTGCACAGTCAGAGAGCATCTCAATATGTTCGTAGAGCTCAGAGTTATGCCGTCTTCGGAATTCCCCATCTCTCTTTACCGGGCCTAGGATCTTCCTGAGGATTCTACTCTCTCTGATTTCTAATTTCTCCACTAGACCTCTTCCGTTCAAGGAAAGACACTCCATGGCATACAGGGCTTCTGGTCGTAAGACTGATGTGCAGTGCTTAAGTTTCAGGTTGCGTGACAGACATTTCTTATTGTAATTGTTCTTAGTCAGTCGATAGGCTAGTTCTAACTTGTTGACTCTCTTGGATAATGATGCTCTTTCTGATAAGTTGGGTTCAATCCATTCGCCGAAATACTTAAATTTCTCAGTGCTCTTGATGTTTCCCTGTTCTAGTAACATCTCTCTGTTTGCTTCTCTGAAGTTGGTGAAGAATTCTGTTTTCTCCAGCGACGCTTGAAGACCCACTTTAGCAGCCTGTTTTCTGAGGCAGTTTACCTACATTGTTGCCATCTCAAGAGAATCAGCAAACAGTGCCAGGTCATCTGCAAAGGCCAGGCAATCTACAACCAGTCCGTCGTTCTTACGTTCTTACGTCGTTGTTCAGTTCCTTGCGCCATTCTCTCATAACCTTTTCAAGGACACAGTTGAATAGAAGTGGGGAAAGTTCATCTCCTTGTCTCACTCCAGTTTTTATTTAGAAGCTTTCTGAAATCTCGCCTCTAAATTTAACCTTGTAATAGGTGTTGGTCAAAGTTTCTAGGATGAGTCTGCGGGTTTTGTTGTCTAGTCCTAGTTCCTGGAGTACTTTGTTAAGCCTTTCTCTATCAATGGAATCGTAGGCCGCCCTAAAATGAACAAAGCTGACGAACAAAATGACCACCTTCCGGTTTCTCATCTTGGAGTATGCAAGTACAGTTTTAAGATTGAGGATCTGTTCAACACAGGATCGGATCTTCCTGAAGCCCCCCAGTTGGTATTCTCCCAGTTGACTATCCAACTGATTTTATAATTTTCTAATTATATTATATATCTAATAAATCTACCTCATTTTCAACACCTCAATACCTCATTTTTAATTTCATTCTATTGTTGCTTGTTAAAATATGTATATTGCAGTATTTGTTTTATTATTTTTACTGTCGGGATCAAAAATAAACCTTTAAAATTGGAAGGGAAATATTACGCTGCAGTTGATCAAACGGCAAATAACGTTAATATTGATTGCATACACATTGAATTTTTTGTTAATTAATTTCTGAATTAACTGTCTATGCATATAATAAACAATATTAAACGTGCCCTGTGACGTTAACCTGTGACGTCATCCAAAGCGCGCAAAAAATGGGGCCGTTCAAAAGGGTCAAATCAAATAGGTATTTTATATCTAGTGTGTTTGAAAAAGAACTCTCTAGTTTTATTGTGTCATTGAAATTGTTCAAAGTGATACACACTATTCTAGTTTGTGGTGTTTAATACATCAACTGTCCAAGTTTTGCTCCCCTTTAGCTGGCACGCCTGCCTGACCTTGAAACGACCAGGCCACAGTTCGCTTAATTCAGTTCAGGCATGCATTGCAGTGTAATTAATACTCCGCAACAAAATGCGCAGTGTGTTATTTGGCTTGTGCAAACACAAAATGCGCAGAGTGTTATTTGGCTTGTGCAAACTGAATCTGTTATAACAGTGCAATTTAATTTGAGACGTCAGTATGGTGTTAAACCTCCTACATCAAAAACTATCCGTCATTGGCTACATTCTTTCAAGGAAACCGGTAGTGTTTTAAAAGGGGAATCGCCAGGTAGACCGAGAACTTCTGAACAGATTCGTGTTTCGTGTGTTCGGAGCCCAAAGAAGTCATTCTCTCCTATGGCTCTACAGCCCAAGGTTGGCCCTTGGCCTCCCTTAATTTATTCCTCCAGATGCTTCTGTCCATTGCTATCGTCTTCTAGGCTGTAATCCTTAGCAAGCCTCTGGCATCTTCTTCTACCGTCTCCTCCCATCGTTTCCGTGGTCTGCCCCTCGATCTCTTCCCTACCATTTTGCCTTGGAGGGCCAGTTTGGCAGTCCTTCCTCATCCATTCTTGTGACATGGCCTGCCCATCCTAAACCTAAATCCATAACCTAACCTAACCTAACCTCTGTATCTTTGCATATGCGGATACTGGCGGGTCCTGCGCGGCTAGCGCCAGGTTGAAGAGGGTCTGTGCTAAACCATCTCCCTGCTTCAGTGCCTGCGCGTATGTCAATTTTTCGGTCAGTTGTCCTTTTACGCGCACTTTTGCCGCACACTTTTCCATGGTCATGCGTACAAGTCTTGTCAGTTTCCCTGGTATGCCGAAGTCATTGGCCAGACATAGTCTCCAATTAAGACTGTCTAAAGGTACTGTATATGATGTTATACGTAAAAGGCTGCAACTGTTACATGAAATAAAACTACTGATAAAATCAAAAGGTTAGAGTTTGCTAATTTCTTTCTTCAAAAGAATTGATGATAATGAAAATTTGTTGAAAAATGTTTTCTTGTCTGAATAGGTAACATTTCATGTTAGTGGAACAGTAAATCGTTACAGCTGCAGAATTTGGGGGTTAGAGCATCCACATGAATTTATTCAGCATCAACGTGACTCTTCCAAAGTTAATGTTTGTGCGGGTTGATGGAAGATCATGTGATTGGTACTTTCATTCTTATAGAACAAACGAGTATGTCTTTCTACAAATGGATGAAGTTGAGGCGGAAAAAGGGCTTGTGTTTTTCCAAGAAGATGAGGCGCCCCACCTCATTACCTTAACCACGTGCGCGCGGCTCTAGACACTCGCTTTCCGGGAAGATGGATAGGCAGAACTGGCCCAATCTCTTGGCCACCAGGAAGCCCGGACTTACGGCATTGGACTTTTTCTTTTGCGGCTACATAAAAAATGTTGGGTACAGTGAAAGCTCTGAGACATTAATCATTTACGTGAAAGAATAGTCGATTAGCCGGATTGGTCGAATAGCCGGTTGGGACAGTTACACCTGATATGTTGCTGAATACGTAGCGTTTATAAGTGGAATATCGTCTCAGCGACTGCAGGGCAACAAATGGATCCCACGTTGAAGTCCATTAATGTTAAAACATAGCTTGAATGTTCTCTGTTTTATTGTATATACTCGTTGATGTTTTTTTTCAACAATTTCAACATTAAATACATACTTAAAACTAGGGAGCTATTTTTCAACGCACTGTACATATAATACTTTGTACACAATACTCTATTACTATACTTTGTACACAATACTCTACTACTACCTGTATATAATAGTGTGGAGGCTCGAGCAGAACCTATAACTAACATGCCCAAAGGAAGTAACTTTGCAATTACTTTTCTTGCTATTTTTATAGCAAGATCTATTTACTTTGCGTCCAAATTTATGAGAAAAGTTCAACAAGAAGCATAGCGTTTACTTTGTAAAGTATTGTAATTACGAGAGACTAATTTAAATTTAGGTATTCATTTTTGCTTTTAATGCTAGACTTATTCTTCTTATATCATCACAAAATAGGACAATCCTTTCAAATACCTTTAAACTTATCTGAGGATAACTATAAAGTTTATGCGGCATTTTCATATCTTGATATTGGTGTATATCTGTATTCAATCGGCAATTTATAGCAAGCAAATAGTATATTACGTAACGAGAGTTATAGCATATTACGTACGAGCGGAACAGTTACGCACGACCCGCTTAAGGGGGAGTGCGTAATTCCGCTCGTACGTAATTTCCTTACAACTCGAGTCATGTACTATATTTTATCTACGACCACACTAATTTGTTTCTGTTTAATAAGAAAAATATGTTTGATGTAACAAATTTATTTCTTATTAGGTACATTATTTAACGTTATAATAAACAAACACTTGTATTTTCATATGTAACTGTTACTCGACATTATTTAACTTGATAGAAATGAAAATAAATACATTCTTAATGGTTTCTTACCTTATCATTTAGTACTTATTTGGGTTAAACTAGAATAAGAGTGCTCATAGATATAGGCAACCATAGATATAGATATAGATGTACGCAATGTCAATTTCCGTTAGTTTGGTTTTTTAATTGTGGCACGGGGAGCGATGAACGTATGAAGCTACGTTATGATAAGTTATGATTGATAACACACACGTGCGTTTGGTTCACGATTCGTTGATTGGTTGAGATCAACGAATCGTAAACCAAACGCACGTGTGTGTTATCAATCATAACTTATCATTAATCGCGGACTGTTACATACGTGTGTGTTATGATGTATTTACATAGTCCACGAACTGTACAATAATGGGCATTTACAACAGTGGTCGTAGATAAAAATATTTACGTGTATTTATCTTATAAATAAACTAACAATCATTTTCCGTAGCTGTTGTATTTATAACTGGGAAATTTGATTTTATAACAGTACAGAACAGTAGTTTCAAAATATTCATCAACCAGTGTAAATCTTACTTCTTTGATGACGTGTATTCACATGACCCTGTATTGCACAATTTAAAAATACTATTACCTGGCGAGATCTTACTTTATTTAAGCTGCATATTATTCTAAACCCAAGCACTACCCAGCTGTATTATTACAAATTTGTAAATTAACTTGCAACATTTTAATAACTATGTTAAGCTATTATACTGTAGCAAACGACAGCATGTTAAGCTTACTACCCACGGCAGACCAATATTACGACGAGGGATAGTTTAATGAAGTTGAATATTCAGTATCTAGGAACTCACTCGCAGTTTTAATGCAATTTAAACAAGTAACAATACCGTATTTATGGCTTATGTAAACTACAAATTTATCATAAAAAAAATATAAATAATCATATACAGGGTGATTCGGGAGGAAATGGAAGTATCTTAAAGATATGTGCAGGAAGCAGAAATAAGCAAAATAAGCTCATATGTTCAAGTTCGATTTTCATTCATTTCATAGATATTTTGAACAATAGTAATTTATAAAATTAAAGGAAAATGTACTACTGAACTTATACATTTTCAAAAACTCCACCACCCATTTCGATACATTTATTTGCACGTTTATAAATGGACCTGGTAGCGAGTTTCAGTGAACGACGACTCGCTCTAATTAACGCCGCAGCATTAAGTATGCGACCTAGTACCGCATTGTGTCCACTTTCATAGAATAAACTAATGACTTCATCCATCCCTAAAGACAAAAATCTAGGGGAGTGACATCGCCGAAATGGATATTTAGAAAATTTCTCACAATATTTGCATAATAAGGAGGTGCTCTATCATGTTGGAAGATAATACGTCGTCGAATATTTAAAGGTACTTCGTCCAATATTTCCTCTAAATGGTCTTCCAAAAAATGTAAATAACCTTCCCCAGTAAGACGGCCATGCAATACAAAAGGACCATACAATTGATCATTTAGAATTCCGCACCATACATTAATATTAAACCGATGTTGGAAATTGTGTTCTTGCGTGGCATGGGAGTTTTCGTCCTACCATCGATGATTATTATGGGAATTGTTAATTCCATCTCGAGTAAAATGAGCTTCATCGGCAAATAAAATGCAATTGAATAATCTTCTGTTTTCACGAATCCATTGACAAAATTGTAGTCTTAATGGATAATCGCCTTCTTGAAGATTTTGTACTTTCTGCAGATGAAAAGTGTTTAAACCTTGCCGTTTTAATGTTTTCCAAACCATCGTTTGTGAAATTTCAAATTGGATTGCAATGCGCCTTTTACTTATCCCAGGATTAGTTTCTACAACATCCAGAATATCTTCTTCAAGTTCCAAACCGATCCCTTGCTGTTTTTCAGAAACAATACGTGCACTTGGGAATATTTCAGTTTCGCTAGCATGTGTAAAAACAGTTTTGAAACACTTGCCACTGGATTTTTGCTATCTTGCCTATTAGGAATTCTTCGATTAGGAAAACGACGCCGATACTCTTCTACTGAACGAACAGAATTACCATTACAAAATCCATAAACAAACACCATATCTGCATATTCTCTATGACTGAAAATTTGAGGCATTTTTATAATCTCGTAAAACAACTACTGTCAATTTTAAGACAAACTGTCAATTTTTATGACATGTGCCTAATTAATATTTTATTTCAAATTGGCATTTAGGACAACGTTGTCAAATTTAACTTAATTAACTTTTTAAAAAGAAAAACCAATTTATGTCTGAAAGAAATGAAAATCGCACATGAACATATAAGCTTATTTTGCTTATTTTTGCTTACTGGACATGTCTTTAAAATACCTCCATTTCCTCCCGAATCACCCTGTATAAGTCTTTCTACTAATATTCAAATATTTTGAAAGTAAATTTTTATTTATTTTCTATATTTTTATGTATACCTGTTTGTGTAGGTTTTTATTTATTAGATATTTGATCATTCAAAGTCATTCGCCAACAAAATAATATCTGGTACTTACATACTAATGCCACCGCAGCTACAGATTTGATTTGAACCAAATGGATGGTTAGATTATAATTAGAGAGGCTATAACGGAGCATATAAATCAAGACCACATATCGCGCGGTAGCGCGACCTCTCGATCCATTTTTCTTCTTCTTCTTCATTTTTGTAAGGCATCTGCGTTGTTCTCTAATTTCTTACAGTTGTAGCTGGAATGATGAATTTCAGCTTTCATACCAACGTGGGTAGACGTTTGTCTAACAACACGTTTGTCTAACATATCTCTAACAATCTAACCTAACTTAATCTAACCCAACGTATGGGTGGACATCCTGGTGGTCTCCTGGATCTTGGGAGACCATCCTTTTCAATTTTCGGTAATCTGTTGTCGTCCATCCGTTCAACATGATCTCTCCATTCGCGACGTCTGTTTCGGGACCATCTCACTATGTCTTGGATATCGCAAAGTTCTCGGATGTCTTCGTTTCTTTTGTGGTCCTTTAGTATGTAGCCTGCTATGGATTTTAGAGACCTCATCTCTGCTGTACGGATAATCCTTTTTGTTGTGGAGTTTTCGGCTTTTGTTTCTACAGCATAGGTCATCATACAGGTCTTATATATGCGGCCTTTGCTTTCAATAGACATGTGCTTGTTTCGCCATATTATATCTCTAAGGAATACTGATATTAATGCTGCTTTGGTTGTTTGAGCTTTTACTTCTTCTTGGAGGTCTCTGCTGCTCGTGATGTTGACGCCGAGAGATTTGAAACTCATAACCTGTTCTACTGGTTTATTGTATATAGCCAATTTGCATCTTTTGGGCTCTTTCGAGATGGTTAACGCTTTTCATTTTGCTAGCGATATCTCCATGTTGAATTTGGCAGCTGTCTTTTCGAACTGATAGAGCATTCTCTGTAGGTTGTCTGCATTGTTTGAGACCAGCATGGCATCGTCCGCGTAGCAAATTACTTTTAGTTCTTTGTCCCCTAGTGAGTATCTCTTTCCAAACTTTCTTACTTCCGTTATAATTTCGTCCATAATCAAGTTGAAGAGGATGGGGATTAGGCTATCGCCTTGTCTTATTCCAGTTTGCATGGGTAGTCTGCTTGTCTTTCTGCCTTCTACTTGTATTTGGGTCCAGTTGTTTCAGTATTTAACTCCGCAACAATGCTTGAAATATCCGGGTGCACGTTTTTCTTTTTGAAAAGTTTAACAACGTCAGTGAGTCTTGCGCGATCAAATGCTTTCGTAAGATCTATGAAACCTTTCCAGCAATTTGCATGATAGCAAATATGGCATCTACGGTTGACCTGTTTTTCCTGAAGGCTTGTTGCTCTTCGCATATGCCATGAGATGATTATATCTTCTGCCAGTATTTTATTGAATAGTTTTAGTACTGAACTTAACCCTTTACCACCTGCCATACGTCTCAGGTGAGAAAATTTCTGCTACTTTGGGTCTGAGAGACATATGTCAGGTGGTTAGGTGTTAATAATGACCTCTCCATCCGACATAAGAAAAAATATTGGATAAGGGTTAGATTCGGTTATATTAGAGCAGATAAATC
Organism: Phosphuga atrata; assembly: GCA_944588485.1. NCBI lineage: Eukaryota > Metazoa > Arthropoda > Insecta > Coleoptera > Silphidae > Phosphuga > Phosphuga atrata. The sequence continues at coordinate 4,986,845 of OX155898.1, forward strand.
CAGACCACATATTGCGCTTCTCGCTGCGGTGGCGTTAATACGTAAGTACCTAATATCTTTCTTTACAAATAATTGAAATTATAGTCATTCAACTTTCATCGCATAATAATTGTTTCTAGTTGCAATTAGAGTATGCCATGATTAACGCAGCGAGTTATAATGTTTCATATGTTTAGGTAGAAAACACATTTTAGTGTACGTTTCAAAGGATTTTATATGAAAATAAACTGGATTTTAGAAACAAAATATGAATTCACAGTGGGATTAGAAGCTTTAAATAAATGGGTGGTACACCAGCAATTACAGAAAAGTTACAATGGCTTTATAAAGGTTGCTTTAAAAAAAAATCTCACACCATTATACACATCTAAAATATTAAATCATTACAGCACTCAAATAATGAACACCTTTGAGAAAGTTATGTAAAATGAGAATTCATATCTTAGAGTACCTTAATGATATTTGCAGAAACTTTCGAACAAGACTTTGGAACTTATTACTCGCAGGAAATAAAATTAACTTACACACATTGCAAAACTATATGTGAAATATTTGTTGTAAGAAAAATGAGTTCAAACTTAGTTCGTTTTTTAACATTTAATGTAATAAATCCATATAATTTGGCTAGAGAATATATGATTTTATTATAAAGAGTAAAACTTAATATAACCTGTCCGGAGGAGATCGCTACAGAATTCAACATTTTTTTCAAATATTCTGCTGAAAAAATAAAACCGAGCTTAACACCTAACCACCTGATATACGTCTCTCAGACCCAAAGTAGCAGTAATTTTCTCACCTGAGACGTATGGCAGGTGGTTAAGGGTTAATACCAAACGTTATATCCGAGCATCATATATTCTTCAACAACAAAAACATTTATTTAGAGGAATTCACATCTGCAGAAATGCACCAATTTACTTTCTAAAACTGACACACAAGGGTTCCTAAACTCCACATCTTCCATGCACTCTTGAAGTCGTCTCTACTCGTCCCTCCTGATTTCAATATAATATTTATGTTATATTTTGCATATTTCAGGAGGGGTTTCTGGTATATTCTATAATCCTTTTGAAATATCAAAGATATTTTATCTGTTACTTGGAACAGATGAACTATTTTTTCATGTTCACCAAGCATCAATTGCTAAATGTTTTCAACTTATAATTGTAGCTATACTCTCCCTTCTATCCGATCAATATTTTCAGGTTCGCAGTATATTTACAATGCTACGCATCAAATTGTAGAGAACAATGTCCATAAAATGCAAATTTGAAAATCTTGTTCGAAATAACATTTTGTAAGAAAATCGTGTGCTGCTAACCCGTTCTGCATTGCTAATAACGCTGATCCGAAGAATAAATCATAAAGATGTTTTATTTTTGTGGTAACATTTCAAAATAAGTAACAACAACAATAAAACTGACAGATGCGACACATGATTTACTTGTGTGAACAAAGACTTTCTTTTCTAGAGCCTCCCCTTATATCAGTTTTTTTCATCATCATATTTTATAATAAATATTTATATACGGTGTGATTGATATAGGGCTCCAAGCTGTAAAATATTTAATGCCTTGTATCAACTTTCCGTATATTTGCATAGAAAAAATTTCACGAATATAGGAATAACAAGCATAGTAACATTATATCTACAAGGCGATGAATTGAAACAAGATATTAGTTTAGGTAATAATTGATGAAACTATAAATTACAGTAGAACTTTCTTACAATTCGCTATTTCGAAACTATATATTTACTGATTGTTCAAGCAAATATTCTCTTAAAAAAATATATATTTATTAAAACATAACATAAAAAATGGTACAAAGGGTTACCGACCTCTAGGTCCTTCTGCCAGGGATAATACAATTTGGTAGGTAATTTTAGAGTTATCAAAAAAGTACGTGGTCTCTTATAAAAGTATCCGACCTTATTTTTATTTTGAAAACCTGATGGATTTGAATCAAGCGCGCTTGCATGAGTTGACCTTGAACCTTCGTGCGCATGCGTGATTTTTTTCCCGCCTGTAGATAGTGTCAGTTGCTGTCGAGCAGTGTTCGAGTGACGTAGTGTGTAGTGCTCTCGTCGGTTTTTCAATGCAAGTAAAATAACGGAACGACTACAGCAGCGTTACTGCATCAAATTTTGCCAGAAACTGGGCGACAACCAGGTGGAAACAATTCGGAAGATTCAGACGGCTTTCGGTGACGATGCTATTGGCATCACACAGATTAAGGGGTGGTACAACCGGTTTAAAGACGGTCGCCCATCGGTGGAAAGCGAGCTACGTTCTGGTAGGTCATCAACATGCCGAAATGACCATGTAATTGCCAAAGTGAACGCTGTGGTGATGCGGGACCGTCGTGTGACTATCCGAGAAATTGCGACTGGAATTGTGGTCATTGTGGTCAATTGTGGAATTGTGATCAGAAAATTGGCGACTCCATCACGACAATGCTCCAGCACATTCTTCGCACTTGGTTCACAATTTTTTGGCAAGAAACCAGATTCCTCTGGTTCGACAGGCTCCTTACTCTCCTGATATGCCCCCCCCCCCTGCGACTTCTGGCTATTCCCCAAAGTCAAGAGGCCATTGAAAGCAACGCGATTTCAGACAAGAGAGGACACTTTGAGGGTGATTAGGTTTCCAACGCTATAGGTATGCCAGTTTTTTTTTTACCGGCTACAGGTCGGATACTTTTTAACAGACCACGTATACACATATATACATGAGGTGATTTTGGATGATATGCGGTGATTAGTCGTCGTATAATGTTTCGTATAATCTCTTTGTAGGATGTCTGCTTGTAGAGTGTCTCTAGTCCCGTTTTAAACAAAGTGTGTCGATTATAGTCCGATTAATGTCTTTAAATTTGTCTTGTTGCTATTTGTGTCTGTCTGAGATATATGAAATTTTAGTCAGTCTGTATAAGAGGTCGTTGGGTGGATTGCAGTAGTTTCGGCTACTTTCAATATCTTTTTTGTCGAGTTACGTTCGTTGGTCCGGATAATGTGTCCATAGTCTAAGATAAGTCGGAATATGGCTTTGTAGATTTTAGCTCTTTGTTGAAATTTTCCTGTTTTCCGAGTACAGACATCGGAAATTTGCCTTTCCACTTTGTTTTTCTTACGCAACGTTGCGTCAGTCTTGAAGTTGAGTTTGTCGTCGAAAGTCAGCCCTAGGTATTTTATGTGTGGTGACTGTGTAATGTCCTTGGCGTCTAGGGGAGATTCGGAGAGTTTGGAAATTCTATGGTTGGGAATAAGGAATTGACATTTGAAGGGATTTGCGGCGAGTCCAACGGTTGAACCATTGGGATGTCTTATCTGTCAGGATTTGTAATCCGTTTATCGTCCGTTTAAGGTTGGTATTATGGGATATTAGTGCTGTATCGTCGTCGTATTGAAGGATGTAAGAGTGGAGGTTGATTTGGGACTTGTCGTTAAAATGGGGGTTGTAAATGTCGTGGCACAATTTATTATAAAGTAGGGGAGACAGGAGAGAACCTTGGGGGAGCCCTTGAATGGGTGCAAATTCTGGAGAAAAGGTAATGTTTAATCTAATTAGGAGGGATCTGTTTTGGTGAAAATTCTTGACTGTGTGGAGTAGTTAAGTGGGGACGTTGAGGAGGTACATTTTATATAACAATCCGGTATGCCAGACACTGTTAAACGCTTTATTGATTTTTTGTGTTGGTAGGCAGTTTGGAAATTGCTGGTTAAAATGACTAGTGGATGGATAGTAGAGTGAAAGGGCTTAAAACCGAGTTGGTATTTGTGAATGTGGTGCATGGCGATATTCCTCAGTCTGGATTTTACCAGACATGATTTTACCAAGAACAGGGAGATGGGTGATAAGGCGGTAACTACTTGGGAGGGAATGGTCTTGACCGGGTTTTGGAATAGTTATGATTACGCCTTTTTTCCAGCAATTTGTGAATTGTCCTTCACTGACAGATTTTGGAGGGTGATATTATCTTTAATGACATAAATATAAAGAATGGTTGTATTCAAATAGTTAACGATTAAGATTCATGTAAATCTGGGGGCACGGCAGTGCCTCCGCCAAGTCGAGCACAACCGTACTACTAGGGTTTCTGGTTCGGATATATGCGAACCGCAAAACCTGTTTTCTGTGCAAAAACCGAAACCGCATAACCGGCATAAAAATCCGCGGTTTTCGATTTTATATAAAATTATCTAAAATAAAATAGATTGAATTAGTGCTCTTTCGAACTACAATGTTTACAAGCTCTAAAAGTATTTGATAGGTTACGTTTTATACATTTGCTCATGTTGTGCTGAGGCTTTTATGACAATATATTGTTGTTTGGTTTAGTTTGCATCATTGAAATTTAGCAATTAATTGAAAATATTAATTTTCAATTGTTATGTAACTTAAAAACTGTAAAAAATTTATCTCCAGTAAGCGTAGCAGTAACAACACTAAGCCACGATGATTCTCACATATTTACGTGAAAATCTGGCATTAACAGAATTGGCTAAATGCTTATTAGATTCTTGGAAAGTTCCAACAAAGTCTGTTTTAATATTGCCCGAAAATCTTTTTGATCGAATTTATCCAGACAACAACAAGGTGGAAGTTGAAGGTGAATGTTCGGCAAATTCAGAAGAATTAGAAGAAGTGACCAATCCAAACTGTCCCTTGCAAGACGAAGTTCTAAAAGCTATTCAAGAAGTATGAAACGAAAATACTTATATATGAAAACAAGTCGCTCTCCTTCTATGAAACAAGAGTTTATATAAAAGAAGTTCTGACAGAACAAAAACATTAAATATTTTGTTTCGCGCACTCTCTACAATTAAAGCAACATCCACCTACGCCGAAAGATCATTTTCCCTAAGCTCCAACTTGTGTACAAAACTAAGATATTGTTTAAACGACAAACATTTAAATAGTTTAATGTTTTTAAAATATGATTCATTTTTACTTTTCTAATTAAACAATAATTAATGTATAAACAACTTCATATTCATAGATATAATATTTCAGCTTTTACTTACAATTAGGTTTGCTGGAGAGGGCTCGCGCGAGCCTATTCTTATTTTTGTTATAAATAAGCGAGCCCATTGCTTTTGAAAAAGAACTCCCTAGTTTTATTGTGTCATAAAAACTGTTCAAAGTGATAGACACTATTCTAGTCTGTGGTGTTTGATTCATTAACTGCCCAAGTTTTGCTCCCCTGCAACTGGCACACCTGCTTGACCTGGAAACGGCGTCAGGGCTTTTTATCGGTTTTATTCAAGAATTTATAATTTGTGTTTATACTTTCACATAAACTAACCATAATTTAGGATACTTTCTCATAAAAAACGCAATAGAACTTGCTTCCATACACATGTGGACAAGGTACAAGTAAATAAGAACCGAAAGCCCCTTATTGGTCGTGTCTAGGCGTCTAGCCAATTTGTGTCAGGAGTCAGGAAGTGCCAGGAAAATGAAAGACCTTAAAATTAAAAGAAAAAATTCGCTTCCCTCCATCAGCTCGCGGTCATCGAGCAGCGAGCCCATTGTTAACAGTTTCCCAGCACACCACTGGTTGCACCTCTATTTAAACACTAGTCTATTTAAGTTTCAATTTGCATTCTATATTTTTCATTATTTACCACATTAGTTATACAATTTAAATGCGTTTACAGCGTTCTCTAGGAGAGTCATAGTCAAAAAACTAGACTAGATCTTTTATGGAGGAAGTAAATAATTCCAAATGTATAGAAATTTTGAAATAAAACAAAACTGTTATATGTTAATTAATATATATTCAAAATATCTGGTTCCATCACCCTTCAAATATCAGACACTACTACCAGAAGTTCTTAAAAGCCGAACCCGAAACCAAAACCGCGGTTTTTAATTTTCAAAAACCGAAAACCGCGGTTTTGAAAAAGTGCGGATATTCAGAAACCCTACGTACTACCTTTTCTCGAAGCGACTCACGGCAGTTTTTAGAATAATTCGCACCTTCTGACAACAGCATAATGTACATTAGTATCATTATTAATAAATGTCGGTAGGTAATAATCGACAAACCGACAACAATATGACATATACAATATGACTATAGTTTCGTTTTAATTAATTGCCTATTAGATGTAACATTTATGTAAAGTTTTTGAGTGTGTGATCGAAAATAGTTCACAGAAATACATATACAAAATTACCCTTTCGGTGAGCGCGCCACTCAATATCTCGCGAGTGGTCGCACTGCGGTATTTACACCGCAATTGATTTTTGATTATTACTACCAATTTGATACATTCCTACAATCAAAATGAATTTATTGATTGTGGAGTTACTTGTTGAAACACTTTATTTCTATATTAAATATGAAAACATAGATTGCAAGAATAACAAGTTTCAAATTTAGTGCCACAGTGTTGGCGATTTTGTATTTTTACATTAAATTTGTAACTTAAAACAATCTATCCTTTATGCTAATATTTCTTTAATAAAATATGCATAAAAGTACAATGAAAAAGTGACGATAAATGATAAAATACTAAAAAAGTAACATAGTGTTTACAAGGGAGTACAAGATAAAAATTAATTGAAATTTTTATACTGTTTTTTACACACATGCCTTTTGCAATCGTGGCACATATTCTTTGTTCTAATCCTTTCATGTTAGACATAAATATAATAAATGCCTTCCTGCGGAACAACTTCATCCGTTTTATACTTTTGTTTTATACGTTTTATACGAAAACTTTGATAGTTTAGGGAGTTACTGAAGTTTCGCTCGCTTTTTCAAAAGGCCTCTCATCAAACTCATGGCAAGATTATCTTCAAAACCAGAATTGTTAAATTTTAAAATTGTCATCGCATTGATGCCCGGTATGTCAAGATGACGATGAAAAATACTATAAAAAAAATTGTGATACTAAAGTAAAAGTTATTTATTTGTCAATACCCTGTATTTAGTATATTAATAAAAAAATTATACCAACCCTCTGGTGATCGCGGCAGCGGCAGTTACACCGCAAATATTAATTTTATAGATTAATAATAAGTTACTCTAGTATTTTGGCCCCGGCTATTATAGTATATGGACAACACTCTAACTCTCCAATGTGGACAACTGATAACTCTATCATTGGTATCATTTCCTATCATATACATATTTTCATGATTTCATAAGGTATGGTGTGTTTGCCTATGCACGTCCAGTCATGAAAGTCACACTGTGGATTATTCATTTTTTATTGAAAATATTATTTTTATATAAACATTGTGGTGTGGTGAGACGCCGTGGAATAGTATATCTCTCACGGTTTGCAGATGAATTTATTTACGTGGACCATATATATATAAATATATATATATATATATATATATATATATATACATATATATATATATATATATATATATATATATATATATATATATATATATATATATATATATATGCGTCTAACGGTTGACCCGTACGGATGCATATATCTCTTGAGAATGGCGAATGTTAGTTCGCCGAAACGTCGAGAATCCGGTTCTTTTCAGAGCCAACCCTCAGCATCAACGCGGAATCCCCGAGAAAACAATACAACACAGGTATCTATCCGCGAAAACTTCAAATACAAACATATATATATATATATATATATATATATATATATATGTATGTATATATATATATATATATATGTATGTATATATATGAATATATGTATGTATATATGTATATCTATATATATATATCTATATATATATATATATATATATATATATATATATATATATATATATATATATATATATATATATATATATATATATATGTATATATATATATATATATATTCAGGAATTGGTGATTTACGGTGTCAAAAGCCTTTGCTAGATCAAGAAAAGTGGCAATAATGCATTTGCTCTTATCAAGTTTTTTATAAATCGTGTCTGACAAGCAACTTAGTGCATCTTTAGTGCCTTTATTCTTAAGGAATCCAAACTGATACTTATTAAATATATTATTTTCTTTAAAAAAGTGAAATAATCTGCTATGTATTATTTTTTCTAATATTTTTGCCAAATTTGAGATTAATGAAATTGGTCTATAACTTGTGGCACTTTTTTATCTCCTGACTTAAATATAGGTATTTTTTCCGCGTTCTTTAAAGCATTTGACCAGATTGAGTGTTTTATTATCAAATTAAAAACATGAGTGAGAGGTTGTGCAATGTAAATAGCCGCCACTTTCAAAATTTTTATACTTATGCAATCCAGAGCGCCTGATTTTTCGTGCATATTATTTATAATATGAGTTATTTCGTTTGAATCTGTTGGATATAAAAATATACTCTTAGAGTTGTTAGGCGGTAAGTTAATTGTTACATCTTTTGGAGGTATTATTGTATAACTCAGTTCAATTCCTATTTTACAAAAAAATCTATTCATAGAATTGGCTATTTCCGTCGGATTTTCAATTTTGTTTCCTTCTTCAACGATACAACCTATATCCTTATTGTCAGCCTTCTTTTTCTTGTTTAATTTAGCGTTAATAAAATTCCATAATCTTTTAGGGTTTCTGATATTGGCATCAACCGTTTCTTTGTTATATTTATTTTTGGCCTCTTTTATTACTTTGTCTAAAATTTTTACATAATTCTTGTACATATTTTTAAGATAAACATTCTTAGGATCTTTTTTATAGTATCATAAATCAAATTTTTTCTAATATACATTACAACTCCATCAGATCGATTTATGTTACTGCCATTATAAAATATTTCATACTCATTAAGACAAAAATACCTATAGTAATCTAGATTCCAGGTTTCACTACACACGATTACAAGGGGTTTATATATAAGACATATATAAGACATATATATAAGACATATAAGACATAAGACATAGAACAGCATCCAACTCCGAGGACACATCGGAACCTGAACCGGACCCCAAAAAGATTTGGGTCAAGACACAAATCAAAAGGACGGGAGAAAGGAAACATGAGACTAAGAAAACAGGGACCCACTACGTCAAATAACTACAATAGCTTTAAAAATCACAAATTTGTTAAGGTTTAAACTCGAACGTATTTCGGATTAGTTGCTTACAAATTAACGTAGGAAAATCAAAAGCGGCAACATCAACCTTGCTTGAAAAAATTACCAGGGACAAAATCCAAATCTCAGGTATTTGAATATGGATCAAGATCTTGACTTTGCTGAAATAGTACATACTGAACTAGCTTTTTCTGATGTGCAGGCCCTAAACTGTAGTTGTAACGAAAATAGTAAGTTAATACTACACGTGAATATTAGAAGCTTAAATGCTAATTTTGAAAAATTACAGTTGTTTATTGCATGTCTTATATATATATATATATATATATATATATATATATATATATATATATATATATATATATATATATATATATATATATATATATATATATATATATGCTCCACGTAAATAAATTCATCTGCAAACCGTGAGAGATATACTATTCCACGGCGTCTCACCACACCACAATGCTGGCTGGACCGGTGTATATGGTTGAACTGGATGCTGGTTAAGTCTTGTTGAACTGGCTGCTGGCTGAGTCTGGTTGAACTGGCTGCTGGCTGAGTCTGGTTGAACTGGCTGCTGGCTGAGTCTGGTTGAACTGGCTGGACTGAACTGAACTTGCTTGACGGTTTTAACTTCTAGCTGAGTCTGGTTGACTGGGTCCACTGGCTGGACCGGTGTGCATGGGTCCACTGGCTGGACCGGTGTGGATGGGTCCCTTGGCTGGACTGAACTTGAATCGTTGGTTGGTTGCGCCTCACTGTTGAACTGAACTTGAGTCGAGTTGCTTACTGTTGCGCCTGACTGTGTGTACCGTGACTGTCTGGATCGAACTGTTGACTGGTTGCGCCTGACTGTGTTGACTGAACTGTCTGGATCGAACTGTAGTTGACTTGCTGACTGTTTGCTCCTGACTGTCTGAACGGAACTGGTGTCGACTTGTTGACTGGTTGCGCCTGACTGTGTGGACGGAACTGTGTGGATCGAACTGTTTTATTTATTCGGGGGTCCAGGTATTTATATTACGTCCAGGTATACTGGTCCCTCATCTGAGGGTGATTATTTTTCTATTTTCGGCTATTTGTCGCTTTGGTGATTACCGATTCTCGGGAAAAAACATCTTGTCGTAATTTCCCCGGGGATTATACCATTGACCCAAATAAAATATTTTTGGAAATCCGTCCGAAAATATTTGGGTAATCACCGTAATGCCCTCGTAAAACTAAAAGTACAAATATTTCTTAATCTGCTCGAGGATTACATTACCGACCCTAATCAAATATTTTCGGAAATTGTTCGAAAATATTTGGGTAATTACTATAATGCCCTCGTAAACTAAGAAATAAAAATGGAACAGCTCGTTGCCGCTGCATCACCCCCTTGCCAGTGATAACGCTATGTAGCGTTTGTTGCTGGTGTTGTTTGTTTGTTCATAGACGTCTGGTAGATGGTTGAGTTCGTTACCGTAGACGTTGTTTGTTGTTGCAGGTTTCCTAGTAAACGGTTGAATTCGTCAGCCTCGTCGCTGTTGCGGGGTTTGTTCGTGGACGTCTGGTAGACAGTTGAAGTCGTTACCGCATACGTTGTTTGTTGTTACAAGGCGTGCTCGTGGACGTCGTTTGCTGATAGGCGGGTTCCTAAGCAAAACCAGCTTGCACCTATCAGTCGTTGTCTGTTGTTGCCGGCGTCCTGGTAGACGGTTGAGTTTGTCATCGTCGTCGCTGTTGCGGGGTTTGTTCGTGGACGTCTGGTAGACGGTTGAATGCGTTACCGTAGACGTTGTTTGTTGTTGCAGGCGTCCTGGTAGACGGTTGAATTCGTCATCGTCGTCGCTGTTGCTGGGTGCGTTATTAGACGTCTGGTAGACGGTTAAAGTCGTTACCGTAGACGTTGTTGTTGCCGGCGTCCTCGTATATGGTTGAAGGCGTCATCGTAGAGGATGTTGTTGCCGGCCACCTCGTATATGGTTGAAGGCGTCATCGTAGAGATTGCTGTTGCCGGCGTCCTTGTAGACGGTTGAAGGCGTCATCGTAGAGGTTGTTGTTTGTTGCTGGGCAGAAGCGGCACCATGAGGCGTACGAGAGGCGGTATTCGGACCAGAACTTGTGTCGGACATGATGAACTCGTCTCGCTTCGCTGTTGGGTTCGACTGGTCGGGTGTGAATGGGTCCGCTGGCTGGACTGAACTGGATTCGTTGGTTGGTCGCGCCTCACTGTTGAACTGAACTTAGTCGATTTGCTGACTGCTGCGCCTGACTGTCTGGACGGAATTGTGTGGATGGAACTGTTGACTGGTTGCGCCTAACTGTTGGTTGAACAGTCTGGATCGAACTGTAGTCGACTTGCTGACTGTTTGCGCCTGACTGTCTGAACGGAACTGGAGTCGACTTGTTGACTGGTTCTGCCTGACTGTATGGACGGAACTGTGTGGATCGAACGGTTTCGTTTATTCGGGGGTCCAGGTATTTATATTATCTCCAGGTAAAATGGTCCCTCATCTGGGGGTGATTATTTTTCGGCTATATTTTCGGCTATTTGTCGCTTTGGTGATTACCTATGCTCGGGAAAAACATCTTGTCGTAATTTCCCCGGGGATTACACCATTGACCCTAATAAAATATTTTTGGAAATCCGTCCGAAAATATTTGGCTAATCACCGTAATGGCCTCGTAAAACTAAAAGTACAAATATTTCTTAATCTGCTCGAGGATTACATTACCGACGCTAATCAAATATTTTCGGAAATTGTTCGAAAATATTTGGGTAATTACTATAATGCCCTCGTAAACTAAGAAATAAAAAATGGAACGGCTTGTTGCCGCTATAACATAAATGGTTTCTGTACGGTATGTTTGCCGATATGCGTCCAGTCAGGAGAGTAGAACTTTGGATGTCGCCCTCGTAGTCTACAAAGCTAGAGCTTTGATCGCCGGAGCGAGTGTCGGCCGCATTTGTTCCAAAAGACAAGCGTGTAATTAATTAACGCCAATTTAAATAACACCTAGGTTTGAACCCATTAAGTGAAAAATGTGGGCGAAATACAATAGGCCACTTGACCGCAGTATTTACAAAGTAGTTATTTAACACCTAACCACCTGACATACGTCTCTCAGACCCATAGTAGCAATAATTTTCGCACCTGAGACGTATGGCAGGTGGTTAAGGGTTAAGAGTACCTTGTATACACATTGGCCTAAACTTAAAAAAATACTTTGGATTATTACTTTTTTATTTTTATTTGATTGCATCAGTTTTTTATCTAAAAATTTATGATTTTTTCGTAAAACATCGGTCACGATGCAATGTCCGGGTCAATCAATGCGATGACAATTTATAAATTTAACAATTCTGGTTTAGAAGATAATCTAGTCATGAATTTGATCGGAGAGTTTGATGAGAGGCCTTTTGAAAGAACGAGCGAAACTTCAGTCACTTCCTAAGAACATGAAAGGATTAGAACAAAGAATGTGTGCCAGGATTGCAAAAGCTATGTGTGTAAAAAAAACAGTGTCAGAATTTCAATTAATTTTTTATATTAGTCATGCGCGAAAAGTACTTTTTGATGCACGGTTTTTAATACGAGAAATGCTATAGGTATAATATACTTACTATATACTATATCATTAACTATTTTAATACAACCATTCTTTATATTTCTTTTAATGAAGATGATATTTGTCTGAAGAATTGGAAAATATGTATTTTCTAAATAGCGAATTGTAAGAAAGTTCTACTGTAATTTATAGTTTTATCAATCGTCTCGATATATTTCCACATAACCTGGCTAACGCACGCTAATATTCAATATCGCTAAGTTTCATTAAAATATAATGTTGAAGATAATTAAATTAAAAATCTATTTTGGATTACGTTTAAACTTAATAAATTGCATAACAAACTATTTTTTACAATTACTTTGACTTTTCTATGCTAGAATTTTTTTAAAATTTTGGTTTTATAATATTTTTTATCTGCGACTACTATTGTAAATGCCCATTATTGTACAGTTCGTGGACTATGTAAATACATCATAACACACACGTAGGTAACAGTCCATGATTTATGATAAGTTATGATTGATAACACGCACGTGCCTTTAGTTTACGATTCGTAGATTGGTTGAGAGCTGCTACTACGTGCTCATACGTTCAGCGCCCCCCGTGCCATAATTTAAACTAACGGAAATTGACATTGCGTACTTGGGGTTGCCTATATCTATGAGCCCTCTTATTCCAGTTTAACCCAAATAAGTACTAAATAATAAGGTATGAAACCATTAAAAATGTATTTCTCTTCATGTCTACCAAGTTAAATAAACCACGACCACGACCCGAACCGAAAAACGACCCGTTTGACCACGACCCGAAATAAAATCTGTAAATGGGTAGCAACTAAGCACCGTCTACAGTGGGTCAATTTTAATGGTCTGACACACAGCAAACGAATGGTAGCTAAACCATCGGAAACTCTAACTGCTGAAATCCTGCAACTGCCAATCACAAAGTGAAGCAGATCACAATTGTGGTAGGCCTACTTACAGGACACTGCCCTCTACGAGAACACCTGCATAAAATGGGTATCTGGAAAGATGAACCTTTATGCAGGTTATGCTATGAGGAGGACGAAACCGCCGCCCATATAATCTTCCACCGTGAAGCAATTGCACGTAGGAAACACAAGCTTGGTATTACGGCTGAAAGAGTCCCCGTGATAAACATGGCACATAGAATCCTGGACCTAATAGAGGGACTGGATCTATTTGCATGAACAGAACAATGTGGGGAAATACAATAGGCCAATGGGTCGCAGTGTTTTAAGGGCTAACCCCCCTGTACCCACATTGGTTAGAGAGAAAAAAAAAAGAATTTAAATAAAAGTTAAATAATGTCGAGTAACAGTTATATATGAAAATACAACTGTTTGTTTATTATAATGTTAAATAATGTACCTAATAAGAAATAAATTTGTTACATAAAACATATTTTTCTTATTAAACAAAAACAAATTACTGTGGTCCTAGACAAAGTATAGTACATAACTCGAGTTGTAAGGCAATTACGTACTCCCCGCTGCGCGGGTCGTTCAAAACTGTTCCGCTCGCATTTAATAAGCTTCTTACAACTCTCGTTACGTAATATACTATTGTGCTTGTGCTTTCAGATTGTGCACATTATGACATTGTGCATTTTCTGCACCTACCATTGACCAGTTATGCGTAATTTTATCTGTCTGGAGTATCCATACGTCTAGTCTTAATACTCTCAGTTTTATATCTATTCTATACTCTTACTTTTTTATCTAATCTTTATCTGGTATACTCTAGTCGTGTCTAGTCTTGTACATATTATGCAATCCTGTTTGGTATTATAAACTGTTATTACTGAATAAAATAAACTGGTACTATGAAAACTTAATTGTATATTTGCATTTATCTTGAAAACCAAGTAGAAGCATTCATTCCGTTACACTGTGCAATTTTCTTTTCTTGGACAAAATAATTGGGAGAAAAGTATGAAAAATGTTTTTATTAAAGCCATAACATCAACATTTTTATCAAATAACTTGGGATTTTTTTACAGCAAAGTATACAGTTTTATTAAAGTTTTTGCCCCGGCTGCAAATAATTATTTTCTCCGTATATATTACTGCACAGATACATTTGCAGTTGTAGAAAATCGCAATTATATTTTCATCACAAGAAATATCTATTTTTACTAGCTATGAACCTTTTCTAATTAAACTAATTCCACAAACGGTTCCAATTTACTCGGTGAGAACTTCCCACTTGATATCGTATAAATTATTTTATACATTTTCACATCTACAAGGATCTATCTTACCTTTTTAACGTTTCATGAAGCACGTAAATGTTTAATTGTAGAAATCCCTTGGAGAGTTAACAACTCTCCTACGCTAGGAGACATATAATTGTCCTCTGCTATGCCAACCCTTATAACACATGCATAAGTTGTTTACTCGTTTTGCCACAACATATTATGGACGTCATAGCTTATAAAACAGAATTTGCTGAATTTCTTAGGAACATAATTCAATTTTTGTTATCCCTTTGGGATCCTTGATGGATACAAGACCAGCGTTATCTCTAATACGATCTTCAAAGAGGGTACGTCAAGTAAGCCTATTTACTGAATATTATATATTCCCTTGTGGATGCAATAATATTTTTAAATTTACTTTAGCATATGTAATACATTACTGCTATTATATATTTTTGGTTTTATTTGGTGACAATAGTTAGATTATTGGAGTATATTTTCATAATGCAATACAAATTTAGAATGCTCTTGAAACTCTTATTCAGTCTTCCGGTTAGAAAGCACATAACATGGCAAAACTAGGCAATTTTGCCTAGTTCGGTGTTTTCTAATCTGGTCTAGGCTATTTAGTTTTGCGTATTCGTTTCTAGTCCAGTTTAGCGCTGTCACATCTGTCACACTCTTATATTTGCCAAAACTTCTTTGGATTATACTAAAAACTAGCAGTAGACTACAGCGATCCCTAGTTTTAATTTGCTTTCTCTATCCTTAAGATATAGATTAGTCAGCTTCAAATCAAGAAGATTGTATATAATATTAAATTTCGCGAAATTTGTACAATAGCGGTGAACTAAAATGATTTTAATTAAAAAAATTGTAAAATAATCCGAGTTAATTCTGAGGATTATCTCTGAAAAGAACCGATTTTCAACGGTTCTATAAACTGAAGTCTTCATAATTAAGAGATGTAAGTAGATAAGCGAGGACAGTTCATAAGGATTTACATAGGGATCTGAATTCACTTTTCTTCCGGCCACGTGGATGGTTCTAGCGCACGCGCAAACCGCCAGTACCTGTTTATTAGCTGATTATACCTGATTACTACCTGTTTAAACCCGTCATAGAAAATACTGCTTGGACAGGTATTGGTGGTTTGCGCATGGGCTAGAACCAGCGGCGCGAACGAAAAAAATGTGAATTCCGATCCCTATGTAAATCCTTATGGGATTTTGCGCTAGAACAGTCCTAGCTTATCTACTGATGTATCCTCCTGATTGTGATAAGCATTGTTGTAAAGTGTATACCAGTAGACGAGTGACGCTTAACGGAGTACGATATCTTTTGAAAATGATGGTTTCATGGCTGCATGGTAAGTCGCAACTCTTGAAACCAAATATTCAAGGGTTCATGAAATTTTTTTTGCAATTCATGCGAAATTAAGCGCTAAGAGCGAGGCCACACGGTGCCTTAACGGTGCGGTGCGGCACCGCACCTCAATTAATTCGAGCTATAGGGTCCCACACGGGCGGTGCGGTACCGCAGTCGAACGCTGTTTACCACGGTGCGGCGCGGCGCCGCAACGTCAATGACTTAACTTAGTTTTAAAATAGTCGTGTGTTTTATCCCACAATACAGGTCTTTCTTGTACTAAAGATAAGGTAAGGAAATCAATATCAATATTATCGGTACTCACCGTAAGCAAGATAAATATTAATATTTATAAAATAAACACGTTCGATACAATACTGCGGTGGCGGCACCATGCACTCCGGCGCCGCAGCGCATAACCCCTCCCCGCCTCGTCTCGCAGGTCACAAGCGTGGCGTGCCTATGGTGCGACGCTGCACGGCGGCCTAACGCATCGTGTGATATGGCATAGTGATTTGTATGTAGGATGCCGTTGCGGCACCGCTCCGGCATACGTAACGCATCGTGTGGCCAGTTTACAGACGCGTTTATTGCATATGCAGTTTATCGCATATGCAATTTATAGCCTAAAAATAATCGCTTCCATATTAATTTTTTACGAATGCTACGCTTTATGAAGTATTTTTCTTGAATTTTCCTTACCCAGTATTCTGCAGTTTTGGTGATTTATATATTCACAAAGTTAATGATGGCCAATTAACAAACGTGCTAACTCTGAGCTCTACGAACATATTCAGAGGCTTTATGACCGTGCAAGGAAAAGAAGGGTAGCTTTCTATGGTCACTTTGCAAGATTGCCTCCAAACGGACTAACCAACCGTCTGTTCACAATGTGGTAAAACAAGAAAGTTGGTAGCACTTGGTTGACAGAAACCGAGAAGGATATTAAAGATCTGGGAATAACAAATCTCCAATACAGACAGTCTGTGAGACCGCAGAAATCCTGAAGGATGTCCGGGGATATCAGGAAAAACTCCGAAGGAAAGGTATCCTCTGGACAGAAGAAAGAAAGGAGTTACACCGGCAAAAGATTCGACAATACTGGGCAAAGATCAAAGCCCAGCAGTTGAACAAGCGTGGTCCAAAGTAGGCCTATTCGAAACAAGAACAAGAAGAAGAAACGTGCTAAGTGACAGGTTGGCTTTAGTTATTGACTAAACTGTATAACTGTAAAAAAGTATGTCTTTTGAGCTATTAAATGGCGACCTTTTTCAATATGTTATAGTTGGTTTCTTCTTGTTTTGAATAGACCTACTTTGAACCACGCTTGTTCAACTGTTGGGCTTTGATCTTTGCCCAGTATTGTTACATCTTCTGCCGGTGTAACTCCTTTCTCTCTTCTGTCTAGGGGGTACCTTTCCTTCAAAGTTTTTCCTGAAATCCACGGATTTCTTTCATGGTGCGCCTCATAGACTATCTGTTTTGGAGATCTGTTATTCCCAGTTCTTTAATATTCTTTTCGGTTTCTGTAAACCAAGTGGTACGAACCTTCTTGTTTTTCCAGTAGGTGAACAGACGGTTGGTTAGTTGGTTTTGAGGCAATCTTTTAACGTGGCCACAGAAAGCTTCTTTATTTTAAATATTACTTTCTGTTTGTAAACAGGGATTGCACGAAATATGGCACATTAAACATGTATCTTATTATTTTCTGAATAAAAAAATTTATTTTTAATGCAATAATTTAATTTTTAAATGTACAATTATTCCACATTGTCCCCTCAAGATCCAGCGCAATCTTCAACTATTTTTCTAAATTGTTTGTGAACGTTGTTTAACATTAATTACTCGAACAGTCTCCTTAATCCGCATTTTTAGGAAATTTGATTCGTTTCCAATTGGTTCCCTGTAAACTTTTTTGCGTTAGGTAACCCCAAAGATAGAAATCCATGGATGTTAAGTCCGGTGACCGAGCTGGCCAATGTATTGGTCCATCTCGTCCAATCCATCTACCAGGAAAATGTAAATTTAAGAATTCTCTAACAATCAAGGTACCATGAGCTGGACAACCATCTTGTTGGAAGTAATTGCTCTTGCTCAAGTAATGACAATATATTATTCTGAAGCATTTCCAAATGATTATGTAGATTTAAATTTCCATTAAATAAATAGGGTCCAATTATTTTGTTAAACAGCATTACACACCAAACATTGAATTTTTGATATCGCTGATTCCTGGCATAAATTCTAATAATCTTCAATTTACTGAGGAAACTGTACCAATTGCAGAAAACGTTGCTTCGTCACAAAACATAAAATTTTGATAAAACAGGCGATCTTCCATAGTGTTCTCACAAATTCATAAACAAAACTCGATCCTAAAAGTGTGATCTGCAATTTCTAAGGTGTCTCTGAATCTAGGTTTATTTGGATAAATTTGAAATGTTTTATGTTTATGTGGATAATTTTGATATAGTGATGCCGTCGGACGCGGCGGGGGTGCAGTCCGGAAATAAAACTGGAAAACAGGTTTTGGGCCACTGCGCCATATTTGGACCGGTCGCGACAAAAGTTATAACATCGGGTGCGCCTATTTTTTCCGCACAAAACTGTCATCTCGAATTTTCGAGCCTTCGCTGAAAATTTGGAGATAATTGCGAAAACCCGAAAAAAACTCAGAAAACGATCTTTTTTGATGTTCTATTGCGAGCCGACCGCTGAACGGAACGGCTTCCTGCTTGCGGTATAGGTTGCGCAAGTTATTCTTCTCTGGGTCTTCGAAGATGGCGCGCGAATTATTGCAAATATGGCCGCGCAGTAGATGTTTTTGCAAAATCGGTTTTTGCGGCTGCCGAACGAAAAGTAGTTGGAATTTTGCATTTTCTTCTTCACTGTTCGTTGACGGTCGAAGGTATCTTGCGTGCGCTATGCCGGTTTGAAAATTCGCTGAAACGACGAGGTCTCCACGACCGATAAAAGGAAACCGGTAGGATGTCAATCCACATTCATGATCTATAAAAGTACAAATGACACAACTTCCTGTCCTACAATGGCAGATCGAGAACAGACCGAAGCGTGTCATAGGCTATTAAAAGTTGCAAAAAGTTCTCAATTGGCAAAGTTATTGAAAAAACGAAATTCGCATTTTGCGTCCTAGTTGGAAGCCCTTCTTTTCCTTGCACAGTCAGAGAGCCTCTCAATATGTTCGTAGAGCTCAGAGTTATGTCGCCTTCGGAAGTCCCCTTCTTCCCCTTCTTCCTTTACGGGGTTTAGGATCTTCCTGAGGATTATCCTCTCTCTGACTTCCAATTGCTCTACCAGAACTCTTCGATTCAAGGAAAGACACTCCATGGCATACAGGGCTTCTGGTCGCAAGACTGATGTGTAGTGCTTAAGTTTCAGGTTGCGTGACTGGCATTTTTTGTTGTAAGTGTTCTTAGTCAGTCGATAGGCAAGTTCTAACTTGTTGACTCTCTTGGATAATGATGATCTTTCTGATAAGTTGGGATCAATCCATTCGCCGAGATACTTAAATTTCTCAGACCTCTTGATGTTTCCCTGCTCGAGTAACATCTCTCTGTTTGCTTCTTTGATGTTGGCGAATAATTCTGTTTTCTCCAGCGACACTTGAAGACCCGCTCTGGCAGCCTGTTTTCTGAGGCAATATACCTGCATTGTTGCCATATTAAGAGAATTAATAATCAGTGCCATGTCATCTGCAAAGGCCAGGCAATCTATAACCAGTCCATCGTTCTTACGTCACAGGTAGATACCACTCTGAGCACCCAAAATGATCAGTTCCTTGCCACATTCTCTCTTAACCTTTTCAAGGACACAGTTGAAGAGAAGTAGGGAAAGTCCATCTCCTTGTCTCACTTCAGTTTTTATATCGAAGCTTTCTCAGATCTCGCCTCTAAATTTAACCTTGGAATGGGTGTTGGTCCAGGTTTCTATAATTAGTCTGCGGGTTTTGTTTTCTAGTCCTAGTTGCTGTAGTACTTTGTTAAACGTTTCTCTATCAATAGGATAGTAGGCCTTCCTAAAATCAACAAAGGTGACCTAACTGGTAACCCACCAGGTTATTAATGATCATTTTCTCTGAACACACGTCTTTTAGTTTTCTGCAATATTAATACTCAGTAGCAATGTTTACGTTTGATCAACCTCTATGACTGTAAACATGTTTTCTAGTCTTACATTGACAAGCACAAAAAAAATCTACACACTTATCAATGCACCAGCCTCATTAAATGAAGATAATAAGAAAAACAAAGAAAAAGTGAAGGCCTTTTGGAATCAACTAGATGACATTATTAAGAAAATTTCGGATAAAAACATTATCATTATTTTTGGAGACTTTAATGCTCAGAGTGGTAAAGAAAAAATATATAAGAAATAATTGTTAGATTAAAATGTTTGATTACGCTGCACAAAAAAGAACAAACAGAAATGGCGTTAAGCTAATAGAACTTTACCAAGCACACAATTTAATTTTTAAATGTACAGCTCTCAAAAACTACAATGAAAACAAAAGACATGGATATCTCCAAATCCCAGCTTAAGAGAATTTCAAATTGACCATGTAACAGTCAAGAAAATTTCTCACAGAGAAATCATGACTTTTAGGGTACTCAGGGTACTACAAACTTAGATTCGGACCACTACCTTTCGAAAATTAAGTCATCGCAAACAGAAAACGTAACATGAAACAAATTAAGGGTCGGAAGAAATATTAAAATCAGATGAATTCACAAAAGCAACGGAAACGATTCAGACTCAGAAGTTGAGAGGACATCGTGGAAAACTTCATCGCTACAGCCACACAGATAGCACCTAATATTAAAAGTAAAAAAATGCCTGGTGGTCGCTGGAATATGATGCCTTCATTGAAAGATGATATCAGGCATGGCCAAATTGACATTCGCAGAAAACAGATTAAATTTTATTATAGTTAGAAAACTGGTGGAGAGAAGTATAAAAAGGATTAATAAGGCACATGAAATATCATAGAGAGAGAAGTTTATAGTGAAAAACAATTAGTTAACTTTAGATTGGTGTTAGTGTAAAAACATTATGTAAAAACAAAGTGAATTCTATTTTTCTATTTTGAAATGAATTTCTAAATTTGACGTTTAATTAATTTGACATTTGATAAAAGAAACCTACTAGAAATTACGAATAAACAAAAAAATCTAAAACAGATCTGTACCTAGTAATATAATAATACGTACCCCTTGAACATATTTGGTAAACAATGGCACGGGGCACCTGGGAAGAGTGGGGTGGACACGACTCCTTAGCCGTAGGGAAGGCGACCTGTCTAGGGGTGACAACCCCGAATAATAAGCCACCCAAGCTAACAACTTGGGTAGAATCTTGGACAGTGCCTCTCCACTGTCCCATGAAGAATATTCTTCAACTGAGCAAGAAAGAAAATCTCCCTAAATACACTACCCCAGGTGGCAACTAATCTACCGTCACCTATGGTGACGTTAGCGGACCTTCGACGTTAGCGGATTCTGGGGAGTCCGCACCAATATGCTTTAAGGATGATTCGGAGCATCCTGAAATCACCGGACGTAAACTCAGACCAAGACGGCAAAGCTTCTTCGCAACATTTAATGCCAACTCACTGCTAAAAGTGGGTAAACTGATTTACTAACACGACACAACATAATACTGACAGCAGTACAGGAAACCAGATTTTCGGACGAACATGCCTTCGACTCCCAAGGCTACAGAATCCTCAAAGGAAAAGTGGGTCAGCGGGTAATCAAGAACGTACCCCACTTAGGTACAGGATTTATAATCAGTCACAGGATACTGGATTCAGTCACCGACTTTACCTCCACGACCAGTCGTGTATCCATCCTCTCTCTCAAATGTGCAAACAAGGGCTACAGTATAGTCAATGTACATGCCCCAATCAACAAGGACAACAGACGCAATCCAGACAGAACTGATAAATTCTGGGAAGACTTAGAAGATATTATCTCTAAACTTCCAGAAAGGCACACCGTCATACTGCTTGGTGACTTCAACGCTAAATTGGGAAGAGAGAAAAAATTCAGAAACATAGTGGGCAATTATCTGGCGCATAACCGAACCAGCCGCAGCGGAGAACGATTGGTGCATCTGTGTAGGCATGTTGGGTTGCTCATGAAGCCTACAGCATTCAAACATTTGTCAAGGATGCAGAAAACTTGAATTTCACCTAATACCAACCTGGGTGAATTCCAGATAGATCATGTGGGCATTTCACGAAAATCTCAAGAGGTAATACAAAACGTGAAGGTACTAAGAAGCGCCAATCTGGACTCAGACCACTACCTCTCAAAGATCAAAATAAGCCTACAGCCTATATACAATATATTAAACAGAACCTGCATGGTAAGATTTGACGTAGAGCGACTTAAGAATAGTCAAGAAGTAAGTCAGAGACTGAACAATACAGATCTATACAGCTGGTACCAACTGAAGGAGATTCTTATCTAGGCGGCCAATGAACTCGCCCCTCTCGCTAGAAGAAGGAAGCATCCGTGGTGGACTGTGACAATGCAATAGCCCAAAGACAGATAGCCTGGGTGAAGTGGAATTCTATATTATTACGCATATCCGGCATCAAGTTTTAGAACAAAGAAAGGTTACAGCCAAGATAATTCGAGGTACCAAACGAACGTTCACACAAAACCAACTAAACCAAATCGAAGAGAGCTTTACTAAGAATAATTCCAGAGATTTCTTTGGAACCCTTAAGCAGGCACTCAGAAAATACGCTCCGCCAAGCCCCCACTTCAGAGACTCGCAAGGCAAACTGGCTTATAACGGCAAATACAACTGCCAGCTTTTGGCTCTGTACTTTAAAAATCTACTCAACTGTGACCCACCCAGCGAAGACTTCGACTATAAACAAACCACACCCAACCCGGACTCGCTTCCCCCTTCATTTGAAGAAGTTGGCCAGATCATTCAACTTCTTAAGAATAATAAGGCAGGTGGAGAGGAATCTATCGTTGCTGAACTGTAGAAAGGTGCTGGACATAATGCCGTACGTAAGCTAACCGAGATCATCCAGGACATCTGGGAAAAAAAGAAATTACCACCCGATTGGAAATCTGCTCTGCTCCATCCGCTTAACAAAAAGGGAGTTTTTACGGATCTAAACAACTACCTTGGAATTTCTCTCGTCCCGGTAACATACAAGATTTTCTCGATGGCGTTACAAACAAGGGCGGAAAATCAGTTGGATAGCCAACTGGGAGAATACCAGGTGGGCCTCAGGAAGACCCGATCCTGTGTTGAACAGATCCTCAATCTTAAAACTATACTTGCATACTCCAAGATGAGAAACCGCAAGGTGGTCGTCACCTTTGTTGATTTTAGGAAGGCCTACGATTCCATTGATAGCGAAACGCTTAACAAGGTACTCCAGGAACTAGCACTAGACAACAAAACCCGCAGACTAATCCTAGAAACTTTAACCAACACCCATTCCAAGGTTAGATTTAGAGGCGAGATTTCAGAAAGCTTCGAAATAAAAACTGGAGTGAGACAAGGTGATGTACTTTCCCCACTTCTCTTCAATTGTGTCCTTGAGAAGGTTATGAGAGAATGGCGGAACTGAACTATTTTGGTGCTCAGAGTTGTATCTACCTGGGACGTAAGAACGATGGATTGGTTGTAGATTGCCGGGCCTAAATTTGGTGATGACATGGCACTGTTTGTTGATTCTCTTGAGATGGCAACAATGCAGGTAAATGACTCAGAAAACAGGCTGGTAAAGTGGGTGTCCAAGTGTCGCTTGAGAAAACAGAATTCTTCACCAACATCAGAGGAGCAAACCGAGAGATGTTACTAGAACAGGGAAACATCAAGAGGACTGCGAAATTTAAGTATTTTGGCGAATGGATTGAACCTAACTTATCAGAAAGAGCATCATTATGCACGGGAGTCAGCAAGTTAGAACTAGCCTATCGGCTGACGAAGAACACTTACAATAAGAAATGCCTGTCGCGCAACCTGAAACTTAAGCACTACACATCAGTCTGACGACCAGAAGCCGTGTATGCCATGGAGTGTCTTTTCTTGAACCGAAGGGGTCTAATAGAGAAATTGGAAATCAGAGAGAAGAGAATCCTCAGGAAGATCCTAGGCCCGGTAAAGGAAGATGGGGAATTCGGAAGACAGCATAACTCTGAGCTCTACGAACATATTGAGATGCTCTCTGTGCAAGGAAAAGTAGCTTTCTATGGCCACGTTGCAAGATTGCCTCCAAACCGACTAACCAACCGTCTGTTCACCTTCTGGCAAAACAAGAAACTTCTTACCACTTGGTTGACAGAGACCGAGAAAGATATTAAAGAACTGGGAATAACAGATCTCAACAGATCTTCTGTCCCCCTGGACAGAAGAGAGAAAGGAGTTACACCGGCAGAAGATGCGACAATACTGGGCAGGGGGTAAAGCCCAACAGTTGAACAAGCGTGGTCCAAAGTAGGCCTATTCGAAAGAGGAAGAAGAAGAAAAAATACTATAAAAAGCTCGTTCATAAGTTTTCTAAGCATGGACCTGTGCTGAAAAAGCGCGATTATTACTAGCGTGGGATACACACGTATCATATATATATATATATATATATATATATATATATATATATATATATATATATATATATGATGGGTATAAATGGGTTTTGCGCAAAAATATATTTTTTCTTCGCGGACGAGCTCTAGCAGTGTGCCGCGGCATTTATTTGCATTAGTTTTTTTGTTAACGACCATCTCTAACCTCTGGAATACTTGTGTATCCCACGAGACCGCTGACGTTTTGTAAGTCTTATTTTACTTTTTTATTAGTTTTGTTATATATCATTGCGCTTATAGTTCTCTAAAAAATGGTCATCAGCCGTGATCCAGCTAAACGGCTTCAATGGTACAACCAATTAGAAGAGGAAGACATGCTTGGTGAAGCAGATCCTAATGAAAACGAGGGCGACGGTTGTACTGAAAGTGACCACAATACGGATTCTAAAGAAGATGCTGATGTTGATGATATTGTAGAAACTATTGAATGGTTTGTTGATGATAATATTGCATGTTACATAGGCAAGGATCGTTCTAAACAGTGGAAAAAAATCGACCGAAAACTAGGGCTCATAATGTATTTGCAAAGAGGCCGGGAGCAATAATTATCGCAGCTAATGCTAAAACTATTTAGATTCCTTGCAAATTTTTCTGAATGACCGATTTATAGAAACTATAACTAATTCGACCAATATTTATCTGAATAATCTAAAATCAAACAACAAACGAGAAAGGGATAGTAGACCAACTGATATTTGTGAAATAAAAGCATTATTAGGATTACTGCATCTTATTGGTATGTCTAAATCAGGCAGTCAATCATAAAAGGTACAGGAATGGTACAGGAATGGATGCCATTTATTGCACAATGTCATACAAACGATTTCGCCTACTTCTTTGCCTACGATTTGACGATATAAATACTCGTCTACAACGAGGAGAAACCGACAAGTTATGTTAGGTTTAGGCAGCAGTAAGGGAAATTTTTGATATGTTCCAAGAAACTTGTCAGAAATCAGTTGTTCTTGGGACAGACTTAACAATTGATAAACAGCTAGTGGCATTTAGAGGCCGCTTTCCATTCCGACAATATATTCCCTCAAAGCCAGCAAAATATGGCCTAAAAATAATCTCTTTAGTAGATTCAAACAATATGTTTACTTTGAATTTAGAAATATATGCTGGAACTCAACCTGAAGGTCCATACCATTTATCCAATACGCCTGCTGATATGCTATTTATGTTTAAATACATTCTTGTTATTTTAGTTAATTTAACGTGTTAATTTAACGCGACATGTAACTATTTGCCGTGCAACGTAACTATTTGCCGTGCGAGTACTGCAGTGTTAATATACAATTAATGAATAGGATGGTTGCGACCGTTACTAAAGCCTAGTTCGCATTAGGCTAGTAATTTAGTAGAGTAGCGAGTAATTTAGTGGCTAAATGTGTGCGAACCAGGAAAAATTAGTCAAGTGGTTTAGTGAATGATTAAGTCGAGTCGATCCATTTTACTCTATTTTATCGGGCGAGTAGCGCCTCCCACCACGCGTTCGTGCTCACTGGTTCACCGGCTAAACAAGTCCGAACCTGTAGATTAGTCTAGTTCATTAGTGGCCGCAAAAATGTCGTTACGCTGGACCGAAAATTGTAACTTAAAATTAGTTTCCAAATACGTCGAACATAAATGCTTTTTGAATATAAAGTCCCCGCATTATAAAGACAAACAAATGAAACAATCGGCATGCCTGGATTTAGAAAATGCAATAAATATATCAGTTTATTCCTTCTATTGCGTTGCAGCCCGTCCAACTTACAAAACACTTGTGTACTGTACTAGACCGTAATGCGAACGGTTTCTGTACAGTAGCCAGTAGTTTAGCCACTAAATTACTCGCTACTCTACTAAATTACTAGCCTAATGCGAACTAGGCTTAAGTGGTAAACTATACTTACATTGAATCGAAAAATTCACTATGTTTTAAGCACACTTAATTAACCACTCTAAGTATGATTACATCATACCTACTGAATTTTTTAATTCAGTATAAATATTTTTAATATAAATAATGTAAATAGCTGCTTTTGTTCGTGTTTCATGTCAGGCTTACGTGGTTAGTCATGCTACATTTTTTATGTATTACTAGTAAAACCCGGTAATAAAAATAGAACCTGCATGAGGACATAATTAGTTGTAATTTGAATGGAATTATTATCGGAAATGTTATATTCCCAATGCATCATATTCTAATGTTATTGTTTAATAAGTTTGATAGTATGTTTCTGTTAATCCTTCTTTTTAACTCTAATTTTCTATAGGATGTTCTATATTGAATTTTTAACAATTTGCTTAAACAAAGTAATATTCTTCGCATTTGTAAATCAATATTTATAATCCAAGAATTATATCCAAGAGATTAATTCGCAAGTTAGCTGCAGAAATGAAATATCATTCACTATTCATTTTGATTTAATTTAAAAAAATATTGGATACATTTTTTAATTAAATGGTTTCGAATTTTACTGAAAAAATAGAAGTTGGTATGTGTATTTCGTATCTTTATTTTCAAAATGATAAGAAGTGGCTTTTAATTGAATACTGAGAGAAAATTAGGCAGAGTAAACAGACAAAACTAAACAAATAAATTTACTGCAACGTATAACCTAATAAGAACTAAGTGGTGATAAATTGGATAACTTAATAATTTAATTCCATTTGCAAGCGTGCATTAAAAGTTAACAAATCATAACATCATAAAGTAATTTAAATTAGTAATTTGTGTTAATTTGAAAAATTAAAAAAAATATAACATCATATAAAACATGTAAGCCCAAGGTTAAAACAAGTTAAATCTCTATTAGTAAACATGGCTTGCATTGAAAACGAGATCAAACAAACGCATTATATTTTTCACACATTACAAGCATTTTAATATTACCGCGTCCTATTTTCCATTTTATTAAACGTTAAATTGAGCAACGTCATTAGCGAAATTAATTAAATTCTCCTATTTACTAATAATATACAGATATAAAATAGTGAATTAATTAAGAGAGATTTTATTACGTTTAAACCACTACTGTCGTAAACATCCGTGGGTAGATTAAAATATATTAAACTATTGAATCAACAATGCAGTGATGGAGAACGGGATTAAAATATATTATTAAAGTTTGGATTGCAAAACTGATTAAAAAGTCAAACTATGATGTTACGTAATATCTGATATAATGAAAACGGATCTATTGTATGTATGAAAAGGGGACTTATTGTATTGTGTTCAATGAAGGGTTCGGAAAGTTTATCAAATACACGTTTACAAAATGTATAGACTCGAATGTAATTTAACAAGTTTGTATTCAATCTTTTACTAACTAGCCACGTTTATAGAATTAATTCAAACTGAAAACTGGCACTCTTGTCGAGTCAAGAGCGCCTATTGTTATTTACTTAAATTTGCATTCTAGGCTTGTATGTATAGTGTTTGGAATACATTTTTGTGCAGATACCCTTTTTTGATTCTCTGTTTTGCTTTTATAATACAATAAAAATGCAACTTCTTCTTTGAAAAATATCAGACGCCAATATTTCGTACTGTAGGTACGACAATTGAGGGGTTCACAGTAAAAGTGGATTAAGTAAAAATTGTACATTTTTAAATAATTAAGCTTAATGTTAAATATATATATATATATATATATATATATATATATATATATATATATATATATATATATATATATATATATATATATTTAAATATATATATATATATATATATATATATATATATATATATATATATATATTGTTGATAGAAAAACGAGACTACTGCATGAACACGAGAGACGATTCCTTGAGACTGCCCCCAGCATGGCGACCGATCATATCCACCCTCAAAATGCAATCCCAGACACCCCAGACTCATGTACGACCAACAAAACAAACAAACAACCGAACCGAAGCATCGCACACAACGCGCATGACCCGAAGCCAGACAGCTATAAGTAGTCGCATCGCACGAACGAGCTCTCAGTATGCGTCGAACGGTTGACCCGTACGGACGCATATATCTCTTGAGAATGGCGAATGTTAGTTCGCCGA
The DNA here is from genome assembly GCA_944588485.1 of Phosphuga atrata. Taxonomy (NCBI): domain Eukaryota; kingdom Metazoa; phylum Arthropoda; class Insecta; order Coleoptera; family Silphidae; genus Phosphuga; species Phosphuga atrata. The sequence goes on from OX155898.1 coordinate 5,015,717, forward strand.
AACGTCGAGAATCCGGTTCTTTTCAGAGCCAACCCTCAGCATCAACGCGGAATCCCCGAGAAAACAATACAACACAGGTATCTATCCGCGAAAACCTCAAATACAACATTATAAACCTCCACGGGGAGGAAATTTACCACCTCACCCGTAGTTTCGAGAAACTACGGACAAAACGCTCTCAATTATTATGCGATTTAGCATTTTTACGTCGCTGTAGAGATACAGACATAACACCCGTCTGTATGAGGCTGTCACACCAAAATCCGACAGCCAGGTCAAACAAAATACTACACAACGCAAGCCAAGCTTTGCTTCGGGACGAAATCCAAACCAAACGACAGAAACTTGACAGCATCAGCCAAAATATCCTGACAACACACATAGCTCTAACCACTACGCTACACCCTCTCCTCTGGCAACAGATAGACTTAATATCTAACAACAGAGCCGAACAGAATAGATTATTAATTACCAATAGACAGAAAGAAAAATACAACCTTCTCAGACGGAGACAAAAACCTGCACCAAAACCACTCAACATCGACAAAGTGGTTTACAATCTTTCAGACCAGCCCCTAGACGAACCTACCAAAACAGTACTGGCCAAGGGTTTTAACTTTGCAATAGCACCAACTCGCCTTCCCAAAGAAGACATAATCACTGGTGTCGAGACTGCTATCTCACAACTCCCTGCCACATTAGCCGAAACAATAAGACAGGAAACATGCCACATTTTAAGATCTGCCAAACCACCGACAAGAAACATCTCATACGAGGAATTCAAAGCCCTCAAGGCACTAAGAGAAAACAACAGCATTGTGGTCCTACCAGCTGACAAGGGAAATTGCTCTGTAGTCATGAACAGTGCTGACTATAAACAAAAAATGAACACAATCTTAGATGATCCAGCTTATCTACCCAGTACAACGGACCCCACAACCTATCTTGAGAAAACTACCAGACAAAAGATCCTAAACTCTAGCATTGACAAGGAATCAATGAATTATCTTATACCAAGGGAGAAATCTTCACGGTGTCCCAAGATATATGGTTTACCAAAGATCCACAAAGATGGAGCCCCACTACGACCAATAGTAAGCTCCATTGGTTCACCGGTCCAACTTCTTGCGAAACATTTAGCAAAATGTTTACAACCATACGCAGAAGATTGTGATTCCTATGTCCGCAATGCTGAACACTTCATAGACATACTGAAAAATCACCAACTCCAGCCCGGCCACCTCCTTGTGAGCTTTGACATTGTATCTTTATTCACAAAAGTACCGGTCCCTGAGGCCTTAAACATCATAAGATCAAAATTAAAACCAAAAAAGTTTGTATCAGATCTGGCAGAACATTATTTAAAGAATACATACTTTAGGTACGATGGTCAAATATACAAACAAGTCCAAGGAGCACCAATGGGTTCACCTCTATCCCCAGTAATAGCCAACATATTTCTTACAGATTTTGAGGAAAAGGCAATCTCATCAGCCACACTTAAACCTACACTCTGGTTAAGATATGTTGACGACACATTTGTAATCTGGCCCCACGGCAGACCAGAGCTGGACAAATTCCTTAACCATCTTAACTCCCAACACGACCAAATTAAATTCACAATGGAGATAGAAAAGCATCAACAACTTCCTTTCTTGGATGTCTTAGTACAGAAGAAACCTGACGGCACTTTGAGCCACACTGTGTACCGGAAACCAACACACACAGACAGATATCTGAACGCTTCTTCGCACCATCATCCCAAACAACTAGCATCTGTAGTCAACACTCTTACCACCCGATCCAAAAGACTAGCCGACCAGCTTAACTTACCGAAAGAATTGAGGAACTTACGAGAAGCTCTTTCTTCAAATGGATATCCAAACAGCTTAATATCCAGAGCTTTCCGTCGTACAGAGAACAGTAGCCAAAGAACTGAAGAACGCCAGAAACCCGTTAGCACAGCATACCTACCATATGTTCATGGATCAACTGACAAAATCGCCAGAATACTTAAAAGACACAACATCGACACCATTTTCAAACCTAACCAGAAAATATCCTCCATGCTACGCAGCGTTAAAGACACCATCCCGTTAGAATCCCATGGAATTTACGAAATACCTTGCGGAACATGTGAACGGACCTACATTGGACGTACCAATAGAAAAATATCTGCTAGGATTCAAGAACATGTAGTTTCAATCAGACACAGAGACAAAGTTTCATCGGCACTTGTCCAACAGACAAACACTGGTCACTGGATGGACTTTAGAAATTCAAGGACTGTTGCACAGATTAGCCACGAAATGTCACGAGTATACAGAGAAGCCATAGAGATAGAAAAACGAGACTACTGCATGAACACGAGAGACGATTCCTTGAGACTGCCCCCAGCATGGCGACCGATCATATCCACCCTCAAAATGCAATCCCAGACACCCCAGACTCATGTACGACCAACAAAACAAACAAACAACCGAACCGAAGCATCGCACACAACGCGCATGACCCGAAGCCAGACAGCTATAAGTAGTCGCATCGCACGAACGAGCTCTCAGTATGCGTCGAACGGTTGACCCGTACGGACGCATATATCTCTTGAGAATGGCGAATGTTAGTTCGCCGAAACGTCGAGAATCCGGTTCTTTTCAGAGCCAACCCTCAGCATCAACGCGGAATCCCCGAGAAAACAATACAACATATATATATATATATATATATATATATATATATATATATATATATATGTATATATGTATATATGTTGTAGTCATATAGTGAAATCCGTTAGATTGTGTAAAACCGAGTCATTGCATGATCTGCCGACAATTCGTGTATTCTATTTGAAATACTCGATATGAGACCTTGAAATTTTGAAACCATCTCAAATATGTTTCTTTATAATAGGTCTTATAATTAAGACACGTAGCTTTATACTATCAGATGGCTGCACTTAAGCATTTCTTGAAACGTCAAATCGGTAAGTAGGTAAGTAAGACAGTGTAAATCCCAGTTAAACTAGCGCCTCATAAAATTGGCGATTTCATGAGCTACACGAATTAGATGAACTAGACGAACTGCCGACAGATCATGATCGCAATAGCTCAGTTTTACACAATCTGACTGATTTCACTATATCACTACGACATAATTGTTTATATACATAATATATTTACATATATTTGGCAAGTACGAATGGCCGGAAACAAGAAATTTTAAATATTCGATGTTTCTAGCAAATTTCTGAATCTTTCACAAATGTGACTTAAAATTATCTTTATGTTCCGGTTTCAGCCTATATATAAATCAGAATATAAAATAATAAGTTTGTAATTTTTTTGAATGTTCTTTAAGATGCTTAATGGGACAACTTGCTACATCTTGGAATCTCCAATCACCTTCAGTTTCATCACACATGTGCATTAACTCATTACCTGGAGTAAAAGAAAGAATCCCAAAATTATATAGGTACATTTTTCTTTTGTAGTAGACCACAACTCAATTTTGGAAATGGTATTGCCTTCTGCAAATCAAATGTTGATACATAATATCTAATTTCGTTTATATGCTATTTTTTATAATTTTTAAGGGCATTCCTTGATGGATCTGCTTTTTCCAAATGCAAATTTGGTTTTATTGCTATATTTTTTTTCTTTTCTGCAACATTTAACTTTAAATTTAAGTCATCACATGTTAACACGTACACAATATACAACAAAGAAGTCTCAATCGCCACGTTCAAGAACATTCAAGCTCTTGTACTATACCCTGGCAAGCTAGGAACATCATTGAACAAGAAGTCAAAAATAATCGACATTATCGGTATATGCGAAACGCATTGGAAAGGCAGCGGTCATTTCATCTGAAGGAACTGTTACTGTAGAACAAGAACTGTGTACTTTTCCAGGCATCCAACCTACTCAATGCATGGGGTGGTTATACTGATTCATACATTTACATTCATCATAAGAAATGCATACAAGTATTCTAGGTTACAATCCCATCAGTTCCAGAATATTGACGCATTAGGATTGATGCGAAACCGTGTATCGTAAACATTATTCAAGCCTAGGCTCCTACAATAGCGAGAAGCGAAGACGAAATAACAGAGTTCTACGAACAACTTGAGAGAACTCTGCAGGACATACCGACCAGGGAAATGACAATCATCCAAGGTGAATTCAACGCAAAAATCGAAAAAAAAACCGAAGAAGATGAAAATCTAAAACATATTATTGGACGACATGAACTGGTAAACAAGAACGAGGTGGGATAAAACCAAATTCTGTATCGAAAATAATCTGACCAATATGAACAGAATGTTTCTGTAGTACCAAAGACGCTGGCAAAACAAAAAATAATCTGACCAATATGAACAGCATGTTTCTGCAGCACCAAAGACGCTGGCAAAACAAGCAAAAGCGATAGACGTGGATTTCTCCAGGCAGGCGCTACATAAATCTATATTCTTGTAAACTCAATATGGAGATCCAGCGTCAATATTGTTAAAACTCTACCAGGACTCGACTGCAGTAGCGACCATAAACTGCATAAGGTCCAAATCAAAATGCACATCAAAGCAAAGAAAGCGGAGAAAAACACCCAGCGCTTACGGTCTGACAACATGAACCAATTCAGGCAAAATTTAGAGGACAACTTAAATGCGCTCCCAGCCAACACAAGTCAAATTTAGATTGAAGAACTTATTAACTTTTATGGAATAAAAAGAACCATGCTGACAACCAAGGAGCAAGTCCTACGCGGGAGTGTTAAAGAGTGTAAAAACAAGCGATGGATGACTGACGAAACCTGGAATTTAGTGAAAAGAAGAAAAAACCATCCGTCAGACAGGTGTAATAACCAGATAACATAAGACAAAATATCGAACTTTAAGCCTCGATATACAAAGACTATGTCGACGAGATAAAGACGAACACCTCCGGTAAACAAGCTAAGTAATTTAATGATTGGCAAACCGAACGAAACACGTGATCTATTCCAAAGAATCAAAGAAATCACGAGAAAGTTCAAACCAAGAACGTGGAAAATAGAAAACAAGGATGGGAAAGTTATAACCAAAATGGACGACGTAGTAGAGGTATGGCGATAGCTCTGTGAAGACCCATACGTGGATGAAGGTCATCGTCAGGGAACACTCTGTCTCTCACCCAGAACAGGAACCGGACAAAAGTTGAAGTTGAGCAAGCCATCTCAAGAACATTACATGCTAAAGAACAACAAAAGCATAGGGGAAGATGATATCAGTGGCTAGAACAGCTGTCCCAAAAAGGCATCCACCTCCCGTGGGCAAGCTACAACAAGGTACGGCACTCAAGGCAATGGCCAACTGACTGGAATATATCTTCATTCCACTGCACAAAAATGGATCAATCCAGAAATGCTGTAATTACAGAACTATAGTATTAATCTCCCACCAAAGCAAGCTCATGCTCAGAATTCTACTACAACGACTCAGAAGCTTCTTAGACCGACAAATTCCACAGTAACAAGCTGGTACAAGATTCGTGGCTGGTAAATGCACTCGAGAGAAGATCATAAATCTACGACAAATTATTGAAACAGCCAGAGAATTTGCCAAGCCCACATATCTCTGTTTCCTCGACTACAACAAAGCGCTTGACTATGTAAACTGGCACCAATTATGGAATGTCCTCTGAGACATGGGAACCCGTCCCCACCTTGTCGTTCTGCTAAAAACTTTATATGACAACAGCAAAGGAATCATCAAGATCGAGGGAAGAAACCCAAGACCCTTTAGGATAGGACGATATAACCCTCACTATTCAACATATATGGTGAGTTTATACTAAGAGGAGTTCTGAAGAACTGCGGAGGCGAAATAGTCATTGTCCTTGGGAAAATGAACAACTTACGGTTTGCCGACGATACCCCAATCATCGCATAAAACGAAGAAGAAATGACCGAACTTCTGGGAAGAGTCGAGAGAAAAAGCTCAAAATTCGGCCTTAAGCTAAATCGCCAAAAAACAAAGCTGATGGTAGTAGATCGTGGCAACAGGAGAGAAAATGCACGCAATATAACGAACGTAAAAACGTCGACAACATAATTTATCTAGGCTCCTGCTTAAATGGTGACGGCAATACGTCCACAGAAATAAGAAGACGCATAACTCTTGCGAAAACAGCCATGTTAAAACTAAGCAAAGTATGGAAAGATGACCACATCACACTGGTGTTTCCAATTGCACTATATGGAGACGAGACATGGACTGTGAAAGCAGTAGATCGGCAGAAAATAAACGCTGTCGAGATGTGGACATGGAGAAGGTTACTTATGATCCCTTGGACAGCGCATATAACTAATGTATCTATACTAAAAGATTTCGACATTGACATAAGACTATCGGCTGTTATCGATCGATGAATACTTAAATATTTTGGACACGTCATTCGTGGAATGGGTAACAGTCTCGAAAAACTGGTTATTCAAAGGAAAATTGAAGGTACGCGACCTTGGGGATGCTCTCCAAGACGCTAGATTGACCAGGTACAAAAGATCACCGGGACTTGCGTCTTTTGTTGCGACTCCTTTCCTAAACCCAAATTGTTCATCAGATAGGTTTTCATCAGTTTGTTTATCTATTCTCTTCATAATAATTCTGGTGAGTATTTTTGATGCATGACACACCATACTCAAGGTTCTGTATTGTTTACATAGATCTTGCATTTGATTTTTTAGGTATAGGTACTATTATGCATTTTACAATGTCTTTAGGCAATAATGCTCCAGTCTTGTAAATATTACATGCTAAGTTTTACAGTTCATTTTTAAACTTGTCGCCTGATTTTTTCAATAATTCTCCCGGTATGTTATTCACTCCAGGAGCCCTCTTTCCTTTGCGGTCCTGCAATGCCTTCTTATACTCGAAACGCTATCTTATACATACGTGAATATTCTTAACGAAAATTAAATTAGAATTTAAAACAATGTTGTTTGAACTGACAGAAGACCTCAATGTCGGTAGCCCTTTGTTTTTATTTTTTAAGAAATATTATTATTATTGTTTCAAATAAGTTGTTTTGTAAGTTATGTGAAATAAGTATGAGTTTAAAGAAACGTAATTAGCTTTTTCGTGCCGACTACTAATCTCTTACAGTAAGGTTTCACATAAGGCAACATTTTGCATATCCTATCTTTCATAACTATATATTTCGAAATTTAAATTTAATTTAGCTTCATAATATAAATGGCCTGTTTACAAATAACAAACGCTATTAATTTTGGAATCGTAAGATATATTTTCTTATTATTTTCAAAACATATGTTGTATTGAACATTTGATAATTTCTATCAATTTTATAGGGTTGAAACTGAACTAATTATAGATATAATCATACCAACTTATTTAATCGGAACACAGCTAGAATATACAAGTATATTCAACCTTTCCGAAGCTCTATAACGTTATTAAGTCATTTTAAGACTACAAAGCAAATCTCGTGTTGGAAATCTATCTCTCATTAGTGCAGCTTTGCTCTATTGAATTAATATATTGAATATTAATACAATAGAGCAAAGCTGCACTGATATATTGATTATTAATTCAATAGAGGAAAGCTGCACTGATGAGAGATAGATCTCAAAATGCGTCTGCAGAAGGCTATTAACTTTGGGTTAAATAGAAAAATCCGATCTTAAAAATAATGTTATTTATCTAGTTTATTTTTTAGTGTCACGAAAGTGAACGGAGTCCTAGCGCAAAACGCAAATATCTGTTGTGTTCCAACACTAGATTTGTTTTGTAGTCTTATATATATATATATATATATATATATATATATATATATATATATATATATATATATATATATATATATATATATATATATATATATATATATATATATATATATATATATATATATATATATATATATATATATATATATATATATATATATATATATATATATATATATATATATATATATATATATATATATGTATATATATATATATATATATATATATATATACAGGGTTATACACCCCTCTCGAGGTTGCAACCGCTAGTTAACCTCTACGAGCTCTTCATTGCTCAAAATCTTCAAAATCTTCAGAGCTCAAATTCATTTCATCTGGTGAGTTACTCCACGTTCTTCTGGCCTGTTCTTACTCTGTCCAGTCGCTTGTCTATACCTCCTCTATTAATTTCCTCCACGTAGCTCGGTCTAAAATCTTGCCCTTCCATGCATGTATCTTTAGGTTCTTAATGTCCTCTAGTAGCTGATCCTCTACCTTTGCTAATCACTGGTCTCCACATTGTAATCATCTTTACCACTCTGTTTTTTTTCATTCGATATATGTGTTATTTTTAGGCCTCTTTTCTTTGTCTCATGTTCGAGTTTTCGAATTGCTTCTTGCATGCTTCTCCTGCCTCTGGCTAGAATTGTGATATCATCTGCGCAGGCAACAACCTGTATCATTTTATTAATTAAAGTGCCTTTGAAAAAAAAACACTCTAATTGCAGCATCCAATACTAGAATGAATAATGTCGTTGATAACCCATCACCCTGTCGTACTCCTAGAATGATTTCGACCGCTTCGGCTGTGGCTTCCTGTGTCATTAGCTTTTGAGTTCCTCATTGTCATTTCTGTTAGCCTCACTAGTTTCTCTGGGATATTTGTGTCTTTCATGGCTTTTATTACTTGATCACGCTTTAGGCTATCAAATGCTTGTTTGAAGTCAATAAACGTTATTTGTTTTCCTATGCCATGTTCTTAGCACTTTTCAGTTAACTGGTTCACTATGTGTACCGCGTCGATGGTCGATCTTCCCCTTCTGAAGCCGTTTTGGTAGTCGCCCATTAGTGTCTCTGTATATTTCATAAGCTTTTTTTCTAATTAGGATCTTGTATACTGCGTTCAGCAGGGTGATTCCCCTATAATTTGAGCATACGTTCGGGTTCCCCTTCTTGTTGGCACTATCTTGTTGGTACTTATTCTTTTTCCCAGACTTGTGATAGTAGTTTGAATACTCTTTGTCTTAGTTGGTCCCCTCTATGTTTTACCAGCTCGTTGACAATACCATCGCTTCCTCCTGCTTTGTTCCTTTTGAGCTGTGCTATTACTTCATTAAATTCTTCTTCCGTGAAAGTGACCGTATCCATATCTGTTGCGTTTTCCCTGGGTTTTTTTTCTATTACACTGTCACTTCCTGCATTTTTGTCAGATGGGAGCTTCTTAAAATGGTTTTCCATTCTATATCACTTATGTTTGTTGTCGTCCTTTTCATGTTTTCTTTCTTTATGTATTTGTACAGTTTTGTGTTGTTTTTATTATCCTTCTCCATTATGCTCATTTCTTACGCCAGCCATCTTGTCTTCTTTGTTTTCATTAATTTCATGCATTCTTTCCTGATTGTCTGGTATTTCTTGTAGTCCCTCCCGGTTCTTGTTCTTAACCATGTTATTCTCTCGGATTTCTTCTTCTGTGGCATTCCCTTACAGTCTTCGTCGAACCACACCTTCTCTTCTTCTATAGTTTGTATTACTAGAACTGTGGCAGCGGCTTCTTCCATGACTATTTTTATGTTACTCCATTCTTCCTCAATATTTTCCTTTTCCGTTTTTTTTTTTGATGTAAGATTGGTTACCTCCTCCTCATACTGCTGCTTCTTTCCTATTATCCTTTCGGTGTTCCATCTCTTCCTGGCTATATGCTTTTTCTTTCCTCCTACTATTCTAAGGTTAAGCTTAGCTATTACTAGTAGATGGTCTGACCCCACGTCTGCGCCGCTGAACGATAGCACGTATTGTACCATGTTTTTGCCTTCTCTTGAATATGGTCTCTAGAATATGGTCTATCTGATTCCTTGTATTTATGCCTGGGAGTAGCCATGTGACTTTCTGTGGTGTCTTTTATGTTTGTATTTTGTGCTGACCATGTACATATCCATTTCAGTTGTTAAATTTCCAAATATTGTTCCATTATTGTTTGTTTCGTCATGAATTTCGTTTTTTTCCAGCGATTCCCTTCCAATAACCTTCTTTCCCCACTTTCGCATTGAAATCGCCCTGAAGAATGAGCGTAATGTCGTGTTTTGAGGTCGCCTCGCATATCTTTTCTAGTTGAATAGGATGGTTGCGACAGTTATACGTGGTAATCCATACTTACATTGAATTGAAAAATTCACTTTGTTTTTTACCACACTTATAAGTGTGGTAAAAAACAAAGTGAATTTTTCAATTCAATGCTTTTCTAGTTGGTCATAGAACTCGTCCTTATCCTGATCGTCAGTTACCTCTGGCGCGTATGCATTTATGACCGTTATGTTGGCTATTTCATTTTTTAGTCTTATATGCGATATCCTTTCCTTTAAACTCTTAAATTCCAAATTGTTCTTTCTCAGTTTTTTGCTTATCATAAAGCCCGTTCCCTTATAACCTTGCTTGTCCTCGCTTCCATATAGTAGTGTGTACTCGTCTTTAAAGATCCTGCCTTCTCCCTTCCATCTTAGTTCCTGCATGGCCAGTAATTCTAGTTTATATTCTTTCATTTATCTCGCCACTCCTCCATTTTTCCTATTACTAGCATTGTTTTTATGTTCCAACTTCCTATTCTTATTATTGACTTCTTCTTCTTCTTACTTCCTGTGGGAATTTTTCTCATTTCCTTTTCCGTTGCATAGTGGTTGTTTTCATCTTGCATCTCCTTACCCTCTCTTAGTAGTTTTTTCTAATCGTTTTCGAGATTTTCCTCAATTGTTTGTTGGCGTCCTGACTTTCCTGGGATCTTTCGCTCACCGTGCGTTTCCTCTCCCAGTGACATTCATTAGTTCCCACGACTTCTTGACCATATGCTACCCCAATTACGATCAGTTTATTGTATCTGAGCACGGCTATGTCCTTGTTGTTTCGCCAACTTCAATTGGGGGAGCAGGCGTTTTTTTTCCTCTTGCACTTTTTTCGTGTAGTCTTCGTGAATGCCGATGTCAGATCCTTTTAGCTTGTTGATTCGTTCACATATTTCCATTTTCTTATTCCATGATTGTAGCTTAACGCGGATTGGTCTGTTTCTGTTTGGCTTAAAATCTCTTAGTTTTGTGATTTCCTTTATGTCATTCACTGGACTCATTTCTACTCCAATGTTCCTAAGTATCTCCACCACCTTCTTTTTTACCTCTGCCTGTCCTTCCAGCTCTCTGTCAGGTATACCTTGTATGATGATGTTATTTCTCCTTATCTCCCTTTCAACTTGTTCCAATTGTAGAGGCAACGAGCCGTTTCATTTTTATTTCTTAGTTTTTTGAGAGCATTACAATAATTACCCAAATATTTTCGGACAATTTCCAAAAATATTTTATTAGGATCGATAATGTAATCCTCGAGCAGATTAAGAAATATTTATACTTTTAGTTTTACGAGGGCATTACGGTGATTACCCAAATATTTTCGGACGGATTTCCAAAAATATTTTATTAGGGTCAATGGTGTAATCCCCGGGGAAATTACGACAAGATGTTTTTCCCGAGAATCGGTAATCACCAAAGCGACAAACCGCCGAAAATAAAAAAATAGTCACCCCCAAATAAGGGACCAGTATACCTGGAGATAATATAAATACCTGGACCCCGAATAAACAACACAGTTCGATCCAGACAGTTCAATCAACACAGTCAGGCGCAACCAACGAACGTGTCAAGTTCCGTCAAGACAGTGCGATCCAGACAGTTCAATCAACACTGTCAGGCGCAACCAACCAACGAGTCAAGTTCCGTCAAAACAGTTCGATCCAGACAGTTCAAACAACACAGTCAGGCGCAACCAGTAAACAGTTCGATCCACACAAGTTCCGGCCAGACAGTCAGGCGGCAGTGGACCCAGTCAACCAGACTCAGACAGCAGCCAGTTCAACCAGACCAGTCCAGTTCAGAGAGTCCAGCTCCACTCATTCCCTCAACAGTGTTTGCATCTCTTGTATATTTGTATTTATATCGTCCATGTAAATAAATTCCGCTGCAAACCGTGAGTGATATACTATCCTACGGCGTCCCACACACCACAAATTGGTGACCCTGACGTGATCGACCAGAGGAATTCGGTCAACCACAAATTGGTGACCCCGACGTGATCGACCAGAGTAATTCGGTCACAACACAGAATCTTTCTTCTTGATCCTTGATTTCTTTCTTAAATCTTGGTTTTCCCTCTTCATCTGGGAAATTGCCTCATCGCCATTATCTAACTTTTGTTCGACCCCAATTAGTTTTGTACTTATTTGCGCAAACATTCTCTTTATTTCTTCCATGTTTTCTTTCTCCGATCCTATGGTTTTCTTGTTGTTGGGCTTCTGGGATGTTTCTTTCCTTTCTATTTTTTCAAGACGCTTTGGAAATTCCGGGAGTACGGTCCTGTTCTTTGAAAAATAGATACCCGCCTTTCAATGCGGGAGACCCGGGTTCGAATCCTGGTCGGGGAGACAACAACTTGGGCGGTTTTCACTAACCGTCCGGGCTGCTCACCCTGAATGAATGCAAAATATACGATACCAGGGTGGCGTATACTAAAAGCGTAGGTGGAATAGGGGGTTTAGAGAGAGTTGTCTGTTCAGTCTTGTTTGTCTAGTCTTGTTTTTTAGTTTTATCTGTCTAGTTTTGCCAGTCTAGTACTATATGTGTCTAGCCTTATCTGTTTAGTCTTGCCCATCTAGTCTTGCATATCTAATCTTGTCTGTCTAGTCTTGCCTGTCTAGTCTCGTTTTTTAGTTTTGTCTGTCTAGTTTTGCCAGACTAGCACTATGTGTCTAGCCTTATCTGTTTAGTCTTACCCATCTAGTCTTGTCTGTCTAGTTCTTTATCCGTTTATTTTTATCCGTTTTGTAGTCTTAAAAAGACTTAATAATATTATAGAGCTTCGGAAAGCTTGAATATATTTATATATACGGGTCGTGTTCCGCTTTAATAAATCAAATTTATTCTATCCAAACCCATTGCGTCACAATTTTTTAAAACTCAAAGGTAGAAATCAATTTTCTTTGATATAAAGTAAATGTAAAATCTATTTTTAACATATTAGATAGAAATAGAAATCCGTTAGTTTCCCAACTACCAATTTCTATGAAATCGAGTGAGAAGTCAATTCAAACCTCTAAACGATTGACAGGTTGACGCAAAGATAAACGTGTCAGGTTGAAAACGAGCAAGCCTATAAAGACATGTCAGAAATAATGGCATTGTTTCTCAAAAAGGCTTATCTGGTTCTAGTATTGTCTGGACTACATTTACTTAACACAAGTGTTTGGCGCCGCTTTGTTCTCCTCTGTATAGGCAGACACTGTTGTGTAACAAAAGTTATACAACTCGCATTTCCGCTGTTCTCGTTAAATACGTTTACTAAAATGAAATATATTTGAATAAATGTACGTATCGGACGTATCGCATGAAACGGATTATTTTTTGTACAGCGTGTCCACAGTATCGGCAGCGATCGGATGTGGCGGCGCAACTACTAGCAAATACCATATTCCGTATAACGTCATCGGCACGCATCGGAAAAGTTGCCCCTCGGAGCAACGGCATCGGCATTGCCGACGGGTCGATTCGTGCGATCCGTACGATGCGAAACAGTGGACGCACTTGTATTACTTTCTATAGAAAGAATACTGCGATCCGTTTGATGCGATGCGTAACTGTGGACGCCTACCTTTATTCGGATAAAACATGATCGATTAAATTTTAAGTGTTTCTGCACTAAAGCTACGTACACATGGTATAGAAAACTAGCGTATAGTCCTAATTTAGTTTGACTATAGCCGTGTGATCGCTTCGTATAGTCCAAAACTATAAGTATAGTTGCACTGTACGCTATTTCTTTAGCTATACGAGTGTAGGAAACTATCTCCGTGTGAACACTGTAATTATAGACTATAGGAAAACTTGCACCTATACCAACAAGAATGGATAGATTGTTTAGTTTATAGATGATAGCTTAATTAAATTATAGGTTAAAATAAATAAAACTGAAGTTTTACAAATACTAAAATTATTATTTCTAACCATCAGTTTTGGTGGTTCCAATTGTAATATTTGTAAGACAAAACAGTTTTATAAAGCCAAACTATTTCAACCTTGAGACGCTTATTTATGATATTTTATAAATAACATTTGATTTCATTAAAAATATTTATTTATTTCTTATTAATATTTAATGCATATTAATGCAAAAAAGATCTTTCTTCTTTTCTCCCTTTCTTTGCGACTATTAATAATTACAATGGCAGCGGCAAACTTTCTTTTCATTTTATAATGCATTTCAGATATTTTTCCAATTTTAATCATTCAACAAACATTTCACAAAAACATAACCAGAAAACTGAATTCCGTTTGTGTACACACAACATTCAACTATAGCAGCGCTATTGTATAACAAAATATTCGTCTAGTTTTGCTCCCCATGCGACCCCCTCTATAGTAATATTTCTGTATAGCATATAGTTCAACTATAGGACAGTAAAATATAGCGAATAGTTGACTAAAACTAGAGCTCATGAACAGAGATGCTAGTTTACTACACCTATAGCAAAAGCTATAGGCTAGTTTTCTATACCGTGTGTACGTAGCTTTAATTATTTATAATTTATTAAAATAATTCATTATTTAAGATTGTCAAAGTGGCTTTGATATTTGCCAAATGTCGTTGACGTTATTAAGAGGGGTTTTGTTCGGAACTTTGTGCAACTTAGGAACTTCGTTAGTGGATATTGATGGTCTTACCGCCTCACAGCAGTCCAAATCTAATAAGTAGACGGCGCAGCGTTCGCAGTTCAGAAGGTCCTGGGCCTCGCGCATTATCTTCGTCACCAGACATTCCAAGTTGTTCTGCTCTTCGAAAATGCTTCTGGCCAAATTTAAAAGAATCTACGAAAGAGAGAAGAGAAATAAATTGCATGTTACAGATTTTTAAGTAAAAGATATTAGTCATGCTTCCACTTCTCATATCGTTTATTAAAAAGTGGAAACAGAAACTAAATTATATGTGAGATTAAATAAAAATTTATGTTATGGGCATCAAATATAATTCTTTTTGGTGAAAACTTTATTAGTTAAAATATTTTTGTAAGAGGCACCAAATGAAATTGTTTTTTGATATTAAAAACAAATATCTTCTAATATTTTCCATAAAATCTCTTTTGACTGCGCTCAGCATATTTTAGTATAAATATTGATGACTATTCATAATAAAACAAATTTTTTGACGCCTTTCGTCATTTGTAAAAAGTTTGCATGCATTCGCCAAATGACGGCTGCGTGGACAGTAGGCCTTACGCCTTCCTTGTGTAGAGATGCTCGCTGTATCTATTTTACAAGTGAAATTTTATCAAATATAAGTTTTTACTGCGTTTTTTATCATTTAACCATTTATGGTGTGCTAATTAAAAAAATACCTACCCTTTTATAATGTTTTAATTCGGTCTGTTCTTAAAAAATCTGCGATTGATTTTAAACTAACTATGAGCTAGTGATGTGAAACTTTAAATTGATGAACAATGCTATATTTTATTTATTTTATTTTTATTTATTTATTTTCTGGTATTACATTTCTATACAGGTGTGTGAACACCTGTACATAGAACCAGTGTAAAATATATATATAATAAAATTAAAATTCTTAGTCATTTATATTATTTAATACTTTATTTTATTTACCACAGGGTCAGCAATGCCGCAGTATTGGCAACCATGTGTGTTAACACAAACACACACGATATCTGAATCCAAGTATTGTTTATAAATATCCGGACTATGTGGGCTAATCAGAATCTAGGCTTTTTAAAAACCACGCTTTTTAACCTGCGAGACAAAAAAAGGGGTGATAAGTTTGACGTGTCTCTCTGTCAGTCTGTTCGTCTGTCCGTATATGAGGCTGTTTATGGAATCGTAGCTACTTAACGAATGGAATGGATTTGATGCGGTTTTTTTTCTGAAAGCTGACGTGATCGATGAGGTTCTTAGCTATAATTTATGAAGATGTCTTCATGCGTTTGATGACCATCAGCTCATTTCCTACTTGACAAAATTAATTTGCCACCAATTTGACACAAATGTTTGTCTAGTTCTGAATATCTAAACTTGTGTTTGAAAGATGACGCGATCGAGAAGGTTCTTAGCTATAATTTATGAAGATCTGTTCAGGCGTTTGATGGTTATCAAGTCATTTCCTACTTGACCAAACTTAATCTTTTTTGTAAACAACCCCATCAATCGCGAATTTGCGAACGAAATTTCAAACAGGTAACATTAATCAGGTATTTACAAACAAATTATTAAAGAAAAGAAAAAAGTTCGAATAACAAAATCAAATTAAAAATTTTAAGTAACCCCCGACACAAAAAAAACTCTAAAAAGTAAAAAAAATAAATTTCTCTTTTAACTTCATTACAAGTACCTATTAATATTTTGGTGATGAGCGTCACCGCATCGGGAGACCGCTATGTGAAGAAGTATAACTAGTTATACCTAAATAGGTATAACGAAAAAAAAAATAGCTACTAGTTTCAAATTGTACGTATGAACTTAGATGTATCAATCTATTCTACAAGGTCTACTAAGTTCCTGCAATTTCGATATTGTACCACTTCCATAAGTATAACTAATATGTAATACTCTATAGGTATAACTAATTATACTTCTATACTTATATATTATACTTCTTCACATAGCGGTCCCCCGACGCGGAGACGCTCAACATCAAATTATTAATAGGTACTTTTAATGGAGTTAAAAGGACAAGAGAGAATTTATTTTTTATTTTTAGTTTTTGTTTTTGTGTCGGGGGTTTCTTAAGATTTTTAATTCTATTTTATTATTAAAATGCACTTTAAAGGAGAAGATATTTTTTCTGTGTTAGCTGTAAATAAAAGCGTGAAACTCTATTGACGTTAATTTCGTAAATACGGAAAATTGTTTTCTCCTTTTTAGTGCATTTTAATAAAAACATGATTTTAAACAGTTTTTTTATTTATCTTTTTCAGTAACAGCTTTAAGATTTAAGTTATTTAATGATAGTTTTCTGGCATTTTCTATTGATTTTTCGTAGCGAATTGACTAGTTTTCATCCTTCGATTTAGCATCTATGGAATGTCTTTTAAATTTTAAGTGATCTCTAAAGAAAATTTCCACAGATTTTCATATATTTGGTCTTTCAAAACCCGTAAGGAATCTTTTTAACTAAAATTGAAAGGAAAATTATAAAAGAGGCAATTATAGCGTATCTTAAAAAAAGAGTTAAAAAATTAGATCTAATAGACGGCTGTTTTGGAGGCATCCAAAATCTACTTAGAAGAAGTTCAAAAATCGCCCTCACCAAAATCACTGTTGAGTTTTGTAATTAATTAACTAAGCCATTTTTATACTAAAAAAGAACATGAAATATCAACCATCTAAATTGGCCTTGTGGTTTAAGTCTTTTCCTTTTCACACGTTGATCTAAAATGCTTCAGCGAAGTGTGGCTCTGCCAAATTTTAAGCTACTATTGAATCCAATGTACAGTTATTTAGTAATATTTATTAGACTTCCTTTGCGCAGGTCTCAAGACGTGGCAAAGTCCTACCGACCAATTAGCCTCACTTCCTTCCTCCTGAAAACAATGAAAAATAATTGTGGACAATCACATACGGACCTCTCAAAAGAAGTCCGCTCCATAAGCACCAATACGCTTATCAGCCAGGCAAATCTACAGTGGACGCTCTAAACGAGATAACAACCACATTGGAAGCAGCACTGGACTGCAAAGAAATTGCAGTAGGTATCTTTATAGATATGGAGTGAGCGTTTGACAACACAACCCGTTTATCAATAAAAATGCAGCCACCAACAAAGGGATCGAGGACGCTATCATTGAGAGGATTCAAAACCTGCTGACCAATCGTAAAATTACCGCCGCACTGGGGGATCAACGAGGACGTAACTACAGAGAGAGGCTGTCCGCAAGGGGGGGTGTTATCGCCTCTGCTGTGGTGCCTGGTCGTTGATGATCTCCTAGATGTGTTAACAAAGAACGGGTATAAGGCGGTAGGTTATGCAGACGATGTTGCTATCATAATAAGGGGTAAGTTTGCTAGTACAATCATGAACCTTGCACAGAGTGCACTTAACATCATCAACTGTTGGAGCAAGAAGGAGGGCCTTCGTATCAACCCGAGCAAAACAACAATGGTCCCCAGAAAAAGGAAGCTGAACTTGAAAGCTCTGAACATTGATGGTCAGACGTTAGAGATCTCCGAGGGGGTGAAATATCTAGGGATAACCTTGGATAAGAAACTCACTTGAAACTCACATCTGAACAAAACGCTCTCAAAAGCCACATGGGGACTAAAACCCAAAATGAGCCTATGGTCTTACACAGCATTGGTAAGACCGATTAGCACCTACTGTTCACTCGTATGGTGGTACAAAACAAAGAACAAAAGACCCAAAGCAAAACAAAAGCTTCAATGGCTCGCGTGCTTGGGTATACCAGGAGCGATGCAATCTACCCCAACAACAGCAATGGAAGTTTTGTTGGACCTACTCCCACTGCACAAACAGGTAGAAAAGCAAGGTCTTCTCAGTGCTCTGAAACTAAGGTGTAATAGACACATGAAAATAAGGGAACAAATCGGAGAGGAATTTCTGAAGCATCCCTGGGACACAATGTCTACAGAACACGACTTTGACACAACCGTTGAACTGGTCATTAATGGCCAATAAAGCAGTGTGCAAAGAATCGAACATCTGAAAGACAAAGCGTCCATGTGGTACACCGACGTATCAACAACTGCTAAGGGTACAGGAATTGGCATATATAGCCAGAGTCACAGGGAGTCTACGGCATTGGGACAGGCTTCCACGGTACTACAGGCTGAAAATATAGCCAATGAAAGATGCGCACAAATCTGCCCAAAGAAACGTCTTAAAGGAGCGCAAATCTACATCCTAACGTATAGCCAGGTAGCTCTAAGGAATTTAAAAGCCCACAACTTTAATTCCAAGTTAACCTGGAACTGTAAACAAACCCTGAAGCAACTGGTGAAAGGTAACAGACTCACGCTAATGTGGTCACCGGGTTACCAGGGCATATATGGAAGCGAAATAGCCGACACACTCGCCAAAAGCGGGACCGAGGCTCCCTTCTTTGGCCCGGAGCCAACTTGTTGGCTTACAAAGGCCCACGTATGACAGGGGGCTAAGAAATGGGAAGAAGAGCAGAAAGAAACCTACTGGAAGAACACATCAGAACAGCGGCAAGCTAAAATGCTCATAAACTATTCTGCCACAAAAACGCAGCAGATGCTAAGCTTCTCTAGAAGAGAAATCAGAAATTTGGTAGGCATACTCACAGGACATTGTCCGGTGAGATATCACCTACACAAAATGGGAAAGGTAGAAGAAGTTGCCTGTAGATTAGGTGAATCAAACGAAGAAACCGCTGAACATATAACTTGCACTTGTGTAGCGCTAGCACACATAAGGCTTGCACACTTCGGGGTCGCAAGAATGAGCGCCTTGGAGCTGAGTAGCAAGCCTCTCAAAAATATCTTACACTTCGTTCACGAAGTTGAATTCCTGGGAGAGTAATTGTAGTAGGGTCAAGCACAATAGATCAAGTTGGTCGCAGTGCAAAAAGGTTTTGCAGCCAAACGACCTCCACACAAAGAAAAACGTGTTTCTGTTGTTAACATTTTTTTTCCGATTGATATGTAGTGTTTTTATATCATTTTGAAAGACATTATTTGTTCTAAGTATGACCTTCCTTTGCTGAAGACCCCTTGCTACTCCCCGATTTGGCCATCTAGTTGCGCCTGCCCTTTTTAATATTGCTTTGGAGAGTATCTTATACACTACCGGTAGTAGAGAGATTCCTCGATAGTTATTAACGTTTTTTTTTTGTCTACTTTCGTATGTATCGGTTGTATTATTGCTTCTTCTCACTCCCCTGGAATCTCAGATCTACAGATGAGAATCAGAAGTTCATCTTTACGAAAGTAAATTTTTACTTTACGAAAAACCGAGATCCGGTTTTTGAAATTTCATCGGTGTTTTGGATGACCGATTTCCTACCCATAATGTTGCATAAGATAGGCAAATGGAATGGATTAGATTTGACTTTATTAGATTTTATCCTTATACTTTCGATTTTTGTATCAAATCTTATTTATGGATAAAACAATGTGTGTTTTTATATATGCAGTATTACATTTTTTAGGGTAAAAACGGAAATAAACTGTTACAAAAATTACCAATGTTTGGTAAAAAAATTAGGAAATCTATTATACAAAATTTATTATGTCTACTAAACAAATAGACTTATAATGCAAACTTTAAACACAGTATTCACCAAAATAATCAGTACTTAAGTCTAAAGAGCTATGAAGTTGTTCGAACATTTATCATATTTGGCCGTTTTATTTCCGCTCATAAGTACGTAAATGGAGAAAATAATGGTCCCCACGTTTGAAACAAAAAATGACGACAAGAATTTTTGTTTAATTCTTGTCGATATCTGGGTCTTTTGATTAATAATATTGTCGATATTTCCTGTTTCTCAGTGAAAGTATAGTATACTGTGTTAGTATTTGTTAAAAAAATTCCTATTACTAGTAGTGTGTTCTGCCAGAGCAAGAACAGTTTTTACCAACAGCAATCAAGGACGCGTTTTTGACCAAAAATAAAAATAAATAACTGTGTAATATAATTGAAACAACCACACTGTTCAAATCAATATTGGTGGTTATGCATACCGCGTTCAAATTGGACAACAATTCAAATGTGACTGACCCATTTTAACCAGTGACCTAAAGTTTCAGATCATTTCATTGGAATTTAAATTTAGCTCGTATATTTCTCTCTTCGTATATTTCTCTCTTTGTATATTTCTCTCTTTGTATATTTCTCTTTTTGTATATTTCTCTCTTTGTATATTTCTTTGATAAAAATATATACTTCACAATAAGATATAAAATATTGAATATACATAACATACAAAACATACAAAATTAAGATATAAAATATTGAATATTGAATATACATAATAATAAGATATAAAATATTAAATATACATAACATACAAAACATACAAAATTAAATGTAGATATTCCAACTTGTATTTATTAAAATAATATTTCTAAATACTGCGTTTGGGGACAGATTACAGAAGACTAGGAAAAAATACCTTGACGAACTTATTACACTTATTGCCTTTACGAACTTATAGTAATTTAAATCTTAATATATAAAATGCAGTCCGGTTTGAATTTTGGCTTTTAAAAACTCAAGAACGGCTGGACCGATTTTTATGATTTTTGATTTATTGCATTTGCCTCCACCCCTGCTATTACAGTTACTATTAAAATATTGGAACAATTCACAAAAAAAGGTAATAATAATGAAAATAATTAATTTTCTCATTTTTTATGGAACGCCACATATATTCGCACAGTCGAAGCTACTTAAGCTATGCCAGTAGATGGCGCTTTTCATTCCCCATTCCTAAATGTCATCCACGTGTTTTACATCAAATTTACATTAAAAAAAAAACGTAGCAAATGTTGCTCAATGGGCTGAAACACTTCCAGTGACAACATTGAGAAGTTTGCTTTTTATTTTCCAAAGCTCTAACGTTCGTGTACCGACATCCTTTGAATCACTTCGAACTCTCAATGGTGCACTATGCCCAACATTTCGTGCTGCATGTCAACAGCTCAATTTGTTTGAAAACGAAATTCATTGGGACACTACAATAGCTGAATCAGTTCTCTCTGCATCTCCAAATCAGATACGTACATTATTTGTTAGCATTATTTCGATCGATGTTTACAATCGAATCCAATTGAACTGTGGAACAAGTACAAGGATGACATGTCAGAAGACATTTTACATCGAATTCGTGTCACTTCAGAGAATCCCGATCTCGAGGAAATAATTAGGAAAATAAATTAATTAGGAAATACATAACCAGGCTTTGCTTTTGATGGAAGACATGTCTTACCTCATGTGCGTCAGTTTGTTAGTAAAGTTAGGAATGCCAACTCCAAATCGTGCTATGAATGACGCTTTCAATCGAGAATTGAAACATGAACGTGAATACGACCGAGATGCATTGAGCGAATCAGTCTGAATGAGTGTACCACTGTTGAACTCAAAACAGAAGGATGTGTGAGAATTGACAATTGATGATGGAAATGGTGGCTTATTTTTCCCTGACGCGCCCGGTGGAAAAGACATTCCTCATGTCATGGAGTTTAGCCACTCTTCGTTCGAGATCCGAAATTGCCGTAGCAGTTGCTTCTTCAGGTATAGCGACCACGTTGCTACAAGGATGCAGAACGGCTCAATCAGCGTTTAAACTACCGTTAACGACTGAAACACCCAGATGCAACATTGCGAAACAATCGTCAATGGCCAAAGTGTTAATAAAGTGTAAAAGCAAGTAAAATTATTTTATGAGATATATGCGCAATGGCGCACAAACGTTCATTGGAAGCACTAAATCGAACGACACAAAATGTTTTGGAGGCGCAATAATTCTACTGTCTGGCGATTTCCGGCAAACCCCACTAGTAATTCCAAGATCCACCCCTGCTGATTAAATAAACGCTTGCCTCAAATCATCTACAACTTCAGCTGACGACAAAGATGCGAGTTGCATTGCTAAACGTTCCATCTGCCTAAGATTTCTCCAAACAATTGTTGTCAATCGCGGTAATGGCCGTCTTCCCGTCGACGACACGAACGAATTGATTTAGTTTCTGCATATTTTTTGCAATTTCGTCTCAACTAAGGACGAGCCCACCAACAAAGTGTTCCCGAACATTATTGTTAATCACAAAAATGACTATTGATTGAGTGAACGAGCAATTCGACTTTTGAGGTTTGGGCTTTTTTTTTATACGTCGTACCATATACGAGTGAGAGGACAGACACGATTATATTCCCATATATTATATAATCGTGTACGATTTTGTTACCAGATATCGATACGCGTAACATTTGACAGACTTTAATTCAGTTAATAAGATATTTTTAATGATTATAGATTCTGAGGCGATACGTATAAGTTCGCCGGGTCAGCTAGTAATTAGAATATAAATAATTAGAAAAAGATTATAATTGTTATTATTAATCAGATATGTTATTTGTTTATTAATTAACAAACATGTAGACTAAAATTTAAAAAACTATATGCTAGATTTAGACTAGACTAGTACATGTGGATGGAATAGTTGAAAGGGTGGAAAAATTGATGAGGGTGAAACGGTTGAAAGTATAGATGAAATAGAATTGGTGAAATCATCATACGTTATAGAAAATCATACAACTTAACAAACTTAAAACAAACGGAACACAGCCTGAATATATAAATATATTCAGCCTTTTCTGCGCTCTATAACAATTATTGAGTCTTTGTGGGACTACTTTGTAGTTTATAGATGAAATAGTTGTAAGGGTGGAATAGTAGAGGTAGAATTTTGAGGATTTTATAGTTGGACGATATAAATATTTAAAAATCTAAACTATCGGGCTATCGACCGAGAAGATACCAAAATATTAATTTTAATATTAAAATCGACATCTATGCAGAATTTATCATATATCTCTTGAAATTTTCAAGCAGTAGCTCTTTGCATTTATTTCCGTCATTTCCACGTTGACTTTGTAGGGCTGCTGCCACCAATTGATGACATATTTTGCCAAACTGAAACAGTGTAATACTTTGTAGTTGTCTTTGTTGTTGTGGGCATTGGTATACTGGAGTTGTAGAGTTGGAATTCTTGCACTTATTGCACGCTTCTTCTTAAAATTCTTATAAAAGTTTCGTACATTGTTTCTGTAAACGTCTGAATTAATTTCCATATTATGTGATCATCTCTAGCTTTTTTGGTTCTCTTAAGATTTTTAGTCACTAATTTTCTAATATTGAAGACATTTTGTCTGTTATGGTCGTTTTTTTCTGATTGCTACTCGTGCCATGCTTTCTTTCATAGGTTAGGTTAGGTTAGGTTAATAAGCGATAGTCTCATTAAAGACTATCGCTTTTTTGCAATTCTCTGTTTTTAATATTCATTTCACAAATTAAAAATGTTTGAATTGGTTTGTTAAACATCAGGACCTGCAGCAAATACATTTGAAAAACTTGTATCGACTACAGTAACTTTCAAAACTGGTATCAAGGTCTGTTCGATCTACAATTGATAACATATTTTTCAAAACCTGCAGTGATTTCATCGTCTGATTCTTTCTCCACAAATGTTAACTTTATTGTTCCACCTAGATTGGAACCTATTAAGACGATTTTTTTAGTGAATCCCGTTTGCGTTAATCGGGTATTCTAACCAAAACCGATCAGGAAAATTTATAATCAAAAATTGCAAAAAACGTATTAACGCTTGAAGATGAAAAGAGGATGAAAACTTTACTGAGCATGGGTGTCCATAAGAAGTACACTTTGCCAACATTAGGACCTTCGAAGAATTTACGGCATATCTAGGGAAACTCGAAGAATCGCTGAAGGAGAGAGAGGGCTTTTGTGGTAGGCGGGGATTTCAATGCCAAGGCCTACCTGTGGGGTTCCCATATAGAAGATTGAAGAGGCAATCCGCTGGCTGATTTGACAACAGCACCAAACATGGTAACTGCTAATGATGGAATCAATCCCACATTTGTTTGTGGAAACAGATAATCTATAATAGATGTCACCTTTTGTTCCAGCACACTAGGAACACGTCTTGATCGATGGAGAGTCTTGGACTCTGAATGTAGCAGCGACCATCTACCGATAGCCTTCATGCTGAAAAAATCTGGGCACCTGCCAGAGCCCTCTCGAGTAAATGTAAGATGGAAGTGGGACGAACGCAAGAAAGAAAAATTGTCTGCGAACATCTACAGCAAGCTGGCTTGGTGCACTCGTTGCACGGCAGACAAACTTATGGAGGCGATAACGCAGTTATGCGAAGAGACGCTAACTCTTAAGAATGTTCACCATGGCTCCAAAAGACCTGTGTACTGGTGGACGCCCGAAGTTGCCGCTTGTAGAACTACTTACAAGGAGGCAAGGGAGAATCTGGCGAGAGCAAACCGCAGCAGAACCCAAAGACAACAATACCAGGTAATTCAAGAGCTCAGGGAAGAATACCAATCCGCTAGTAGACTATTGGAGCGACAGGTGAAGCAGGCAAAGGCTTTGACATGGCAAAAATTAGTCGACGAAGTGAACAAGGACCCCTGAGGGAAAGCATATAAAATAGTCATGAGAAAGTTAAGGACACGCTCTGTATGGACGAAAAAAGATAATCTCCAGGCGGTAGCAAAGTTGTTTCCTGAACGACCGGAGGCTCGCTGGGTACCCGCGCAGGTAGGAAGTGGAAATCCTTTTACTCTAGAGGAATTGACTGCGGCAACAAAATTGCAAATGAGAAAGGCAGCTGACCCAGGTGGTATCCCGGCCGAAGTGATCCGTCTGGTGGTAGCAGTGGTTCCTGAAACGGTGCTCTCGGTGGTAAACGACGTCTTTGCAGTCGATGTGTTTCCGGAAAAATGGAAGGTGTCCAGATTAGTATTGATACCGAAGCAAGGCACGAACGAAGACGGAACACCCAAAGTAAGGCCAATATGCCTGCTATGCACTATGGGGAAGTTATACGAACACCTCGTCAGAGCAAGGCTATATGAGGAAATTTAGGAAAGAGGCGGACTCAGAAAGGCAGTACGGTTTCAGGCAGGGACGCTCAACCATTGGTGCTATGGAGGAGGTAATTAATTTTGCAAAGTTAGCAAATAGCGGTTCACGGAGAAGCAGAGATCTGTGTGCTCTCACGACTATTGACGTGGAGAATGCTTTTAACACGGCTTCGTGGAGCAAAATAGTGGAAGCCCTTAAGAAGAAAGAGATTTCACCAGAAATTGTTGCCATAACTATGAGCTATCTAAGCGACAAGTGGTTAATAGTCGAAGACGATAGAGCAGTCAAGGTGACCTGTGGGGTCCCGCAGGGCTTGGTTTTGGGGCCCGCCTTATGGAACTAACTCTATGACGCTGTCCAGTATTAAATACTTGGGGGTAGTTATGGACCAGCGGGTGAGCTTCACGCCTCACATTCATAATGTGTCGGCCAAAGCGGAAAGGACGGCCGCGATGCTGGGGAGACTAATGTCGAACGTTGGGGAGGCTCTCAGCCTGACCAGGTATTTGTTATCCTCGGTGCTCACTTGAATCATGCTATACGGAGCGGAGATCTGCGGAACAGGTCTGCAACTGGGAATAAACAGAACAGTTATGATAAGAGCACAGTTAGGGTAGTCTCTGCATACCGGACAGTCTCGACAGAGGCAGTACAAGTGGTGGCTAGATCCCCACCAATAACATTCCTTGTATACGAAAGGATGGCTCTCAGAAAATGCCAAGGCCTGTCCAAGAAAGAAGCGCGGCAGCGCACCATGGCTAGTTGGCAAAATGCCTGACAAGGGGCAAAAAACAGCGCATGGACGGGAGAATTGATTCCGGATGTGCAAATCTGGGCTGAACGTAAACACGGAAACGTCGATTACCATGTGACCCAGGCGCTAACGGGACATGGGTGCTTTAATGCCTTTCTACACAGAATTGGTAAAAGGCGAAGCGATCAGTGCTGGTACTGCGGCAAAGAGATGACGCGTATCATACGATATTCTTCTGCGAAAGATGGAACAAGCTGAGATTAGGAGATTAGAAAACTAGTGTATGGCCGGACAAGGAGAATATGACCGAAACCATGCTAGAAAGTAAAGTTAATTGGAACGCAACCGCGGAGATGCTAAGGAGCATAATGAAGGCCAAGGAAGTAGATGATAGGAGACTGGAAGCAGGCCAACAAATTAAAAAGTAACCATAGAGCGTGAACCCAAAGTTGCCGAGTTATAATACCCCGAGAGGGTGCAAACCACGGTAGCGCTAGGGACAAGATGAGAAAAAGTGGGAAGGTGGTTTTAGTGAGTATACTACAGCTAGAGGGTACCTATAAAAGGTTTCCCCTTCCTCCTAAAAAAAAAAGAAATTTTTTCAAAAGTTTTCTGTAAATATCTCATCCAAGATTAAAATATTAAAATAGAAAATTGAAAAGTACATACAAAAAGTATTCATTGGGAATTTTGCAAAATCCGCTTAGTCACAAAAGTCAACCCTTCTTTGAATTTCGACACTTCACGTTCTCGCTAATCAAACTTAGTTTGTGCGTAGATACTCAATTAACGCAAGTCTATAAGGGAAGGACGGAGTAATTCACTCGTGTTTTCGAAACGACTAGCGGCCGAAATGTCTTTTCCCGATCAAAATGGGCCAAAAACCCATTTTTTAAATCTGTAGTCGTGGTTGGTTTGAACTGAGTGACGATTGGGCTGACGTTTGTGTTTGCGTCTTGTCAGTAGCGCCGATGTGTTTTCTTGGTGAATTCTCGATACAGAAAATGTTGAAAAAATAATCTAAAATTTGAATCGGCTTGCGACGGAGCTTCCAGGTGAAAGAGCGGCAATGTGTTTGCTACCAATTGGTGTTTTTCATTGCATCGTAAATGTAAACAAAATTCCGATTTTGAGGAACCTGACATTTGAAATCCCCACCGAAACGCATTCGGCGGGGAAGCTAGCTTTACAACCCTTGCAGAAAAAAGTTTGAATTTGCGAATTGGGGCCGTAAAAGTTAAAACAAAACGGGTGAAATATGACGCGCCAAAAATGGTTGACTTTACGCCAGGCTCCGGAGGGCGCACTGCAGAAACCAAACGTGTAAGCTTGGTTTCGGAATTTCGGAAATTATCGGCGGAAGAACATGGTGCAAAAAATTCTGTAAAATTCGCTACCACCTCCCAACTAGGACGAATTTCGTTTTTTTGCAATAGCTTATCCAGTTGCGAACTTTTTGCAACTTTTAATAGCCTATGACATACTCCGGTCTGTTCGTGATCTGCCATTGTAGGACAGGAAGTTCTGTCGGATTGACATCGTACCGGTTTCCTATTAACTGCTGTCGAGAACTCGTGGTTTGTGCAATCGACAAATCGGCATACCGTACGCATGATACCGTCGATTGTCATAGAACAGTAAAGATGAAATGCACACTTCTACCTACTTTTGGTTCGGCAGCCGCAATCGTCCGTTTTTGCAAAAACATCAACCGCACGGTCATATTTGCAAGAATTCGCGCGCCCTCTTCGAAGACCCAGAGAGGAAGAACCTACAAAACCGGTCCTGCAAACCGGAAGCCGTTCCGTTCAGCGATCGGCTCGCAATAGAACGTCAAAGAAGATCGTTTTTTGCAATTTTTTTTCAGTTTTTCGTAATTATCTTCAAATTTTCAGCGAAAGCTCGAAAATTCGAGATGACGGTCGCCGCCTCCGGCGGCATTACTATATCTCAAACATTAGTCAATTGTCTGGAGTTTTCTAAACATTTTACTACTTTTGCCCGAAAAAATTACTTTTGCAAATCACTCAAAACGTCCGTTTTCATTCTCCAAACCCGATTTGACCGCCCCCTCCTAAAAAGATGTACGCTACTATTTAGTATATGTAATAATAATAATAATCACATTAAATTAGAATAGTGTATCTATGGCAGCAATGAAGTAAATAAAAAATAAATTTGCATTGATATTTTTGGCAGTTATACCCTTTCAACCAATTTAATGAAGTTCTTAATTAGATTTACTAGTAATCATTTTTCTTAAAACGTTTCAAAGACGCATAGAGTTTAAATAGAAATATTATAACTGAGGCAAATATCAGCAAGTTTTTCATATACCTATATTTGTTTACTATTCAATTCTCTTTATTATTTTGTAAACAATTCGACTTTCATGTCGATACAAGTTTTTCAAATGTATTTGCTGCAGGTCCCGATGTTTAAAATACGAATTAAAACATTTTTAATTTTTGAAAGGGTCAGTGAATATTAAAATGTAGTCACAATAGTGGATTAAATCCTGAAATGTTATTCATTTTGAAATGACAAATTTCGCTGCTCAGAGGCCCGCAGTATATTGAAATAATAAGGTTATCTTCTTCATTCAAGAATCTGTCCCGCGGAGACTCAGGATCAGCCTCCAACCATCAACCTTACTCACTTCAATAGTCTGCAACTGCCAGAAGAAGTTGTGGTTCGCGTTGTGGTTGCCATAAGGTAGGAATTTAACGTTCTTTCGTCTTAGTTTTGTTCTTTCTTTAATACCTTGGGATTCAGGATTTACCTTGCGCTAAGTTACGTATGGCTGAGCGCTCCACTGCGTCCTCTATCTCAAAAACAGTTCGACGTATAAAAAAAGGTCTTAGATGAAATTTGTAGAGAAATTTATTCTCGATAACTTTTATAATAAATGCAAATACGGTAGGAGGCAGAAAAAACGAGATATTCTCAAAAAACTGATTTTTGCGACTTTTGACCTTGAATATCTAAGGACGCTCATATATTGGCATATGTGCCTTTTGAGACAACATTTTTAATGCTAAAATTAAGCTAAAATCTATAACAAAATTCAGCTTCCTCCGTTAGATTCCGGGGTGAAATGCTAAATTGACTGAGCTAATATTATACATCTTCGGTTGTTTTCTTTATAATCTCTAAGACGATTGTGCTACTTTGTCCTTCCGTCGGCGTTTTTCTTGGCAGCTGACACGTAGTGTCTTATTTATTACTTTATTTACTTCTAATAACATATCCATACCATCGGAGCCCTGCCTCTCTCATCATCTCCATAATTGGTGTAACGCCTATTCTATGTCACATATTCTGATTCTTTATATATGATCCCATTTTGCCAGACAGATGTATTAATGACGACGGTAATGGAGCTACGGTATATGTCGATGTCTATGGCATTTGAAACAATAGATCCACCGAGTAAAATAGAGTCTTGTATATTTTTTCACTTTCAAGGGGACGGGAATTCGTCGGTAGCATAAAACACTTAGCGACATTTTATCTATGCATATGCGATAGAAGCTTGGGTAATTATTGTTGATGTCCCCATATTTGATGAAACCTAAACCTGATTACTATTCGTAGGGTTGTAAAGTGGTCGGAAGTAAAAAAGATAGCATTTGACAAGTTAACAAATAAACAGAACAAAATAGTAGTGTATGATACATATAGTAGTGATAATAGTAGATAATAGTAGATAATAGTAGTGTGTGCTTTCCTACATGAGTTGCGAGGTTTAGTTGCGAACTTTAAACTCGCAATGAGTGCAAAAATCCTTTCACACACGTGTGTATCATACATTATCTACAAAGCAGTGAATACGAAGAAAAAGACACAAGATATACTATAAAAATTAAAGAATTTAATTTTATATTTTTGGTACAATTTTTGCACATAATTACAATTTTGATTTTATTAAAAACTGAAAAATAATATTTCTCCCACTTGATTACTTTTGACATGAGTGTATATTATATAATAATAATAATAATAATAATAATAATAATAATTTATTTATTTTTGCCTCTTTGGCAGAACGATCAGTATAACGTAGTAATAAGTAACTTCAAAAAATATATATAACTGAAAGAGAAAAATACATTCTGATGCAGAGGAAAAAAATGAGATGTAATTCAGATGTGTGCCAAGGCACACCCTGTTCTTCCATTACACCTCGGTACATCAAATTAATAAAGATATATAATATAATTAATAAAGATATATAAATATAATGAAATAAATATAATATCAATTATCGACATAGCTAAATAAAATAGTGAAAGTACAGTTGGAGTAACATAAGTACATGAAGGCAGGACGATTTTGTATAGCAGCTAACATCTCACAGAGATACAGGTAATGTGGAACATTGTTTATTATATAAAACTGCGAAAATATATTTTTTAAACTTAGATTTCGAATCGAAGTCGTTGCAGAAGAGTGGAAGGTTGTTAAATAGATTGACAATTGTATAATGAAATGATCTTGCAAATAAACTTGTTTTATGAGCAGGTGGTGATAAGCGGCCACGATTTCTTGTATTAAGGGTATGAATATCACATCTATATGAAAGTTTTTCGAACAGATAAGCAGGGGTTTTATATTTGATAATATTATAAAATAAGGAATAACTTTGCATTATGCGACGGTTATCCATATTTAACCAGTTTAAATCAGACAGTTTGTGGCTTATTTTATCGAATTTGCGTAGACCAAAAATAACCCGTAAGCATGAGTTTTGAATCCGTTGAATACGAGTTTTTGTCCTTTGGTCTAGGCATGGATGTAGTAACGGAGAACAATAAGAAAATTGTGATAATACTGTCATTTCACACAGCGAAATTTTTATTCTTTGAGATAAAAACTCCCGATTATGATATATGACCCTTAGATTGCCGTAAGCAATACTGATACATTGACTCACATATTTATTATATCTAAAAGTATTATCAAGGGTGATGCCTAGGTTTTTCGCTTCAGAAACAAATGCGATGGGCTGATTATTTATTGAAGGTTTAAAACTGGTCACTAATTCAATACACTTTCCTTTAGGCCCAAAGAGAAGGTATGCTGACTTAGACGGATTTAAAATTAGCCCATGAGAAAGGGACACTTCGTATAGTGTATTGAGGTCATAATTTAGTTTAAGTAATGCATCACGGTAATCTTCGGCTGGAAAAGAAATGTACAGTTGAGTATCATCCGCGTACATTTGATATTTGCAATACGATAACTTATCTATGATGAAGGCCGTATATATTGTGAACAATATAGGCCCCAAGATCGACCCCTGGGGGACACCAGACACTGACTCCTGGAAGTTTGATATACCAGACTCTAATTTTACCGCGTGGCACCGCCCTACTAAGTAATTACTTAAAAGATCTATGGCTGACTGACCGAAACCAATGTAATGAAGTATTGATAGTAAAAGTTGGTGATTGAGCGTGTCGAAGGCTTTGCTGTAGTCAAGAAGTACTAGTGCTGTTATTAATCCCGCATCGGATTCTAGTAGGATGTCATCAGTGACTTTCAACAGCGCAGTGGTGCAACTGTAACCTTCTCTAAAACCTGATTGGAATTTAGGTAAGATGTTAAAGTATGCCAAGTGCTGTTTTATTTGGTTGTTCATGATTATTTCTAAGATTTTGGAAAGTGTTGGCAGAATACTTATTGGCCTCAGATGACTAAGTTGAGTGGGGTTTTGTTTTTTCGGTAATGGCGTAATCAGTGCCATCTTCCACGCGCTGGGAAAGACCCCATCTAGTAAACAACTATTTATTATATTGGTAATGAAGGGCAGTATATAGGGGCAGCATAATTTAATGAGTCTAATATTCAAACCATCATAGCCACTGGAGGTGGATTTGATATTTTTAAAATTTTTATTGACATCCTCTATATCTGCAAGTTTGAAGGTGAAGCCAGAAGAGAAATTACATTTAAAGTTATGTTTGTAGTAGCCTATAAGGTCACTATAGTTTACATTGGGATTTGGTATAGAACCAGTGAAATAGTCATTTATGTCATTAGCGTTCCCCAAGTCAGAGGGAATCTGACTAACTTTGTTACTCTTATTTGGAATAAGATTCAGGGATCTTAATTCTTTCCACATTTTTTTAGGATCTGTGGTATCTAATTTCCATTGAAAGAAAGCTTTCTTTTCATTTTTTATGGCCACGTTTGCATAATTACGAAGACTTTTGTAATAGTTCCAATCACTTGGGCATTTAGTTTTTTTGAATTTAGCCTTTGCTTTAGTTCTAAGTTTAATTAGAAGTTTAATATTATCCGTTAGCCATGGGGGTGTTTGTTTATTTACTTTTATTGTTCTAAGCGGAGCTAATTTGTTAAATATATCTAGAACACAGTTATTGAGCAGAGCTACTTTGTCGTCAATGTTATTTAAGTAATAAATTTCGGCTAATGGCGAATAATTAAGTTCATTAGATAGATCATCGAAAGAAAAGTTATTAAAATTACGGTATGTAAGTAATCTGGATGATAATTTGTTTACGTCGTTTTGAACTTCGACATAGGCTAGATCATGATCCGAGAAATCTATATCTTTTGCACCAGTATCTTGTACTAAAATATTGCCAGTAATTATGATTAGATCTATCGTGGTAATTGAGGAAAGCGTGACTCGTGTAGGCTGGGATACAATTTGCTGCATACCTGCAGAGCGTATGATGGAGTTAAGGTAAACTGTTTTGGGATCGTCATATCTTTTCATCATATCTATATTGAAGTCACCTAAACAGATGACTTTTTCACAAGAAGTAAGTGCGTTATCAATGGACTCTTCCAGATGATCTATGAAGAGTTTATAATTTATAGTCTCGGGTCGATATAGGACGCCTATAGCAATATTATTTATCGATATCCATAGTTGTTCAACTGCTGGATCACTATTTAAAATGTTAAATTTGAGATTATTACGCAAATAGAAACACATACCACCACCTCTGTTCGGGCGATCACATCGAGAAACTCTATACCCAGCAATACTAATAATCTCATTACTAATGTTTTCTGAGAGCCATGTTTCACTCACTGCAAGGACGTCATATTCGAAACCTATGAGAAGCTGCCTAACACAATTAATTTTGGGTATTAACGATCGCACATTTAAATGTCCAATTTTCATAATAACAAATATTTATCAAAATGAATTAATTAAATGAAATGAATGAATTATATAAACTTTTTGTTTGTTTTTGTTTTAAACTTATTTTAAATCAACGTGCCGTTATGTGACTCCGAATTGATATCTTATATACATATGGACATATACATACTCAAATACATATACATACATATACACGTACACGAAATACATACACACATACACACATACATACACATAAACAAATTAAATCGAGAGTATAATATCAAAAGTCAATAAAGAACGCCAAATAAAGAAAACGGTAGGACCAAATGAGGCATAAACAGTTATTTAGTTACTAACTATTAGTGCGTTTAGGTCTTGAATGCAGGTTATTTTACGTTTTTTATTTTTAACTAAAATAATTATATTACCCTTATCTGTCCACACGTTTTTGCGATCAAATTTTTCAACGGCTTCCTTTAAAACATTCGAGCGCATTTCAGTTAAGTCCTCTTTAATGGACATTTTAGACCCCTTTAGTTTTCTTTTATTACGGAAAACAAGATCCCGATACTTACAGGACGTAAATTTTATTAGAATTGTCCTTGTTTTACCAATTTTAGGCGCGCCTAAACGATGACAATGTTCAATTAATTCACCATCCACATTGGTGTTTAGCATCTCCTTGATTACCGCAGTTACAGAAGTCTCTAATATCTCATTCTTGTTTTCTGGGATTCCATGTATTAATAGATTATTTCTTTTAATACGTTGTTCCAGGTTATCGAAATTTAGTTCGGATTGTCGTTTTAATTCCTCGTTCTCCTCGCTGAGTTTATCTATTACTTTTTCAAGACTTGATATCTTCTGCTCGAACCGCTCGAAGGACGTTTTTAGTTTGGCAGCGATAAGATCAGACAAAGTCTCCATCACATCGGATTGTTTTAATGCACGAATAATGATTTCATTAATTTCTTCTTTCTGAGACCTTGTAAAACCCATTTTGAAACTGCGTGTGTGTAATATTTTAGTACCACTGTGTTTTGACAGTTTTAAATATATTTTAGTGTACTAAGTCGATATAATAAATACTATATTTAACGGAGCCGCGTACGAAGCAACTACACATCAAGCATGTCGACTGTTGACTGTTGACTGTTGATATATATATATATATATATATATATATATATATATATATATATATATATATATATATATATATATATATATATATATATATATATATATATATATATATGTGTTATTTTAGATATAAGGGTTTCAAAAATCCTCTTTGCTTTAATGTTTTCGATGTAATTCTTTTCTTCAGAATACTCCTGTATATTTACGTACAAAGCTGGTTATGAAACATTTTATTTTCAAAACAAAATTTAAAAAGAAACCTACTTTCAGCTTCAACATGAAAAGATTTTTTCACAAACACATTATTATAATTATAAATATTTTACTTCCTCTCCACATTCCATTTTAAATACGTAAAGCGATTTTTAATTTCGAAATTATAATAACAGAAATAATTGAAAAGTAAATATGGTGCAGCAGCAATTTAGAATGCTATAACTCTAGTTTACATGAAAATGAAGAAATAATTTTATTACAAATTTAATTTTGTTTACTTACTAACTATACCATTATTTTTAGTATGCCTTTATTGTGTTTGTCTTAACATAATTAATATTTTATAAGGTAAGAGTATATATTAACATTTTAAATTGAAACGTATTGTATCCGTTATAAATTTTCAACAAAATTTTAGAAACAATATTTTTTTTAAATGGAGATGCGTTAGTTATTATAAGCTACGGAATATTTATTTTTCTTGTAAATTTACTACCACGCAATGTACAAACAAAGCTTTTTCTGTTTTGAATAATCGATTCTATTTTGAGTTTACACGTGTAACAAAAAAAAAATTAATAATATACAAGTAATAAACCTATTTCCCAATCTATTACGATCTCCAATGAAACGGAAATATTTGGCTTACAATTCCGTGTCCAACCATTTGACAGATATATTCCAACACAATTATCGCACATGATAAATGGGTCATTCTTTTACAATTCGTACACCTATTTTGACTCCATGATTTGGTTTCGTCAAAAACTTTATTTGTCACTTGTTTACATGAAATAAATCGACACCTATATCGGGATTTCGCTCGTATATGTGTATTTTCAGAAATATATACATTTTTAATTTTGGTAGTTTGCTGGATCCAGTTACATTTAACATTCATTATCTC
Organism: Phosphuga atrata; assembly: GCA_944588485.1. Taxonomy (NCBI): domain Eukaryota; kingdom Metazoa; phylum Arthropoda; class Insecta; order Coleoptera; family Silphidae; genus Phosphuga; species Phosphuga atrata. The sequence continues at coordinate 5,051,565 of OX155898.1, forward strand.
CAGTTTTACTAAATGGATCGTTCTTGATCTTCCACTATTTAACACCTTATTAGGTGAGCTTCTTAATCGCATGGTCGAAGTATTTTATTATTGTTAATTAATATAAAATAAAAACAATTGAATTGTTCAAATGATGTTTTCATGCACATCCCCAAGTCGCATGACATTGAAAGCTAGGCCTTAATCTAAAAAACGCATGTTTCAAAAAGGCGGGGTCTTTATTCAATAAGAAAATATTAAATAATTTCAAGCGCGCGGATATAGTTCAAACGGATTCTTGATCTCATTGGCGCTCATTTTTTGCTAATTTGTTATTATTCAGAAAGATAACAAATAAAAAGTGACCCTCATTATTTTACTGAATATTCTATAATATAATGATTCTATTTCTATGAAGAAAACAATTTGAATATTAAGATAGATCAAGAGACGATATAATTATTAACATGTTTATTTTCGATATACAAAATAGTATTTAATCTTCAACGATATGTTACAAAAAATGTAATTATTTCATAATTTTAACTTCCGTTGAATGTTGCTGCGCAGAAAAATGTTTTGCTTCTGCTTTTTTCTGTAATCGGTATCATGCAATGGTATGTTAACGTCCCTTTCGCCGTTAGAGCCATTTTGAATCTTGCCTCTAATATTTGGGCTTCTTCATTATATCCTTTATCCTCTACAAATTTCAATGAAATGTTAGGGAGTGACTCAGTTGCCCATTCGATTAATTCTTTCGGCGTTTGGATTGGATTGGTTATTCTTTGAAGACTAGTTCTAGTAAGGTGACCGACTATTTTCTGTTCAAAAAGAGTACACTTTGCAAATATTTCATAGGTGAAAAAAAGAAGAAAAAAACGATAAAAACTTTATTTTCTTTTAAAAACATATTTTTCTTCGGAGTAGATTTTTTTTGCTAAATGAGGATGTTCGTCTAATAATGTAGCCACATCCGAACAACTTTCATTTTGCATATTAAATTTGACTGTTAAGGCGGCAGATAATGTTTCTACAGAAAGTTGCGACTTCTCACTGCTCCAATAATCATTCCCTAGTGAAAATACCGTTTCAACAGCAGCATTAGTGCCTGGACAACATAAGGAAATTTCTATTAGAACTTTTAAATTTCCATACTCTAAAATGCCGAAAGATTTCTACCCATCTTTTGTCAAGTTCTATTTTGAAAATAATTTTCTCATCGTTACTTCTTCAATTTTTCTTCATTTAAATATAAATTTACTCTTCGAATTTCTTCAAAGGGAAAATTGTCTTTAATAACAATATCTTTTACTTCCTTCATTACAAATTCGACTGCTGAAGAAACTTCTTTCCATTCAATTTTACTATTTAGAAGGGTCCATTTGAAACAATTTAATGCTCTAAAGTTCACTATCCATTCTTCGATATATTCATAGCAAATTTTATAAAAATTTTAACTTCTTTTAAAGATTCATTTTTTATTCTTTGTTTTAGTTTATTCTTTGGAATTAGTGGTAAAAATCCATCATTAAATCTTGATTTACATTGCAGTATGAAATCGTTTAATATCTTCTTCTAATCACTTCTTCTGCTGAAATTTTATCTCCTTCAATTTGTAGAGTAATTTTATGAAACAACGACGCCTGACTGTAATAAAATAAAGCATAGGTTCTGACATATCGTTTTGAAAGAATTTCTTCAAAATTGTAGGACAATTTTTCAAGGCTTAAAAAATATGAACGTAGTGGATCATATAACTGCAAAACGCGTTATAATGCTGGAGTTAAGGCAAGCCATCTGACTTTGGAATAACCAAGCAGTTTTTTGAACTATTTTGGACTACGTCCATAAATTGCAATTGAAAAATCCCTATTGCAGATTGTGCATTTAATCAAGGAGTCATCGCTTCGATTTTTAACTACAATGAACGGAAACTCTTTTTTTTAATTTTCGTTTAAACGATTTTTCCTTTTTTTGTTATCGCTCATATTTGAATTAATAATCTAAAAATTATATTACTAATATATTTTTTATTTTGATTTTAAATAAATATTATAATCTGATATTATTTAAGTAAAATGAAAATGAAACTATAATATTAATACTTTCATGCAACTTCACCTTCACTAGATAAATAAAATATTATTTTATTTGTACACCTCAAATCTTGTTAACTTGAACAAAAAGTACGAAATTGTTGGTTTTCTCTAACCTCAAATTAATTAAATAAACAGAAAGTGAATTCCCATAAAACTTTGCCGTACATACTACGCATGCGTCAAGACTGTCGCATGCCGTACATACTGCACATCAAAGATCAGAGCATAGACTAATTTGCACCCGTGCCTAGTTGAAATAATGGCCGCTTGGTGGCGTCTGCCTGAATCTGCGCCCGCAGTTTACGCGCGTTCTGTGCTTTTTCCGTTACTTTGTTTGTACTATTTATATGCTGAAACATGGGCGCTTGGCGGCGTCAAGAATTTGGGCACGGAATTAAAATACTTACAATTAGTTGAAATAATTTAATTCTAACAAAAGGAAATTCTTGAATTTTAAAGTGTTTTCTAAAATGATTAACTTTTTCTAAGAAATATTTTTTGTTGTTGGGAGTAATTGTCGATTTGGGAGGAATAGTTGTTAAAAAGAAATTTATATTCTTATAAGAAATTTATTATTTGGGAGCACGGTAGTGCTCCCGCCAAGTCGAGCACAACCGTACTATCTTTTCTCGAAGCGAGAAACGGCACTTTTGACCCCCTGTAACTTCGTTGTGGATAAAGCTGGTAGTTTGAATTTGTAGATATCAAGAGACATACTATAGCTGGCTATATTGCCAATATATCTAATAATTATACCTTATAGTTTACGAATTATCGCCAGTCATATTTTGTAATTTTGTAAGTGACACACTCACCTGCGATCAAAATTCTAAGGTACTTGTAGCAATCTTACAAACCTCTAATTTTGAATTTTAGTTAGCCTTTAGCCTATAACGGAAGGAAAAAAACAAAAATCCCGAAATTTCATTATCTATTAAATGACAAATAATGATTATTAAAAAATTCTTAATTTGTCAGCGATCATCAAAATTCAAAGGTTCTTCTAGCAATGTTACGAACTCCAGATTTTGAATTTTAGTTAGTCTTTAGCCTGTAAAGGAAGGAAAAAATTCGGAAATTTCATTACCCATTCATTGAAAAATAATGATTATTAAAAAATTATTAATTTTGTCACCGATCATCAAAATTCTAAGGTACTTCTAGGTAATTACCTAGGCTAAAGGCTACCTAAAATTCAAAATTTGAAGTTTGTAAGATTGCTAGAAGTACCTTAGAATTTTGATGATCAGTGACATAATTAAGAAATTTTTAAATAATCATTAGGTATTTGTCATTTAATGGATAATGAAATTTCGGGATTTTTCATTTTTTCCTTCCGTTATAGGCTAAAGGCTAAGTAAAATTCAACATTAGAGGTAAGTAAGATTGCTACAAGTACCTTAGAAGTTTGATCGTAGGTGAGTGTGTCACTTACAAAATTACGAAATTTGACTGGCGATAATTCGTAAACTATAAGGTATAATTATTAGATATATTGGCAATATAGTCAGAGCTATAGCATGTCTCTTGATATCTAAAAATTCAAACTTCCTGCTTTATCCACAACGAAGTTACAGGGGGTCAAAAGTGCTGTTTCTCGCTTCGATTAAAGATAGTACGGTTGTGCTCGACTTGGCGGGAGCAGATAATAAATTTCTTATAAGAATATAAATTTCTTTTTAACAACTATTCCACCCTAATCGACAATTACTCCCAACAACAAAAAATATTTCTTAGAAAAAAAAAAGAAGTTAATCATTTTAGAAAACACTTTAAAATTCAAGAATTTCCTCTTGTTAGAATTAAATTATTTCAACTAAGTATTTTAGTTCCGCGCCCAAATTCTTGGCGCCGCCAAGCGTCCAAGTTTCAGCATACAAAGAGAACAAAGAAAGTAACGGAAACAGCACAGAGCGGGCGTAAACTGAGCGCGCAGATTAAAGCAGGCGCCGCCAAGCGGCCATTATTTCAACTAGGTACGGGTGCAAATTAGTCTATGCTAAAGATCAGCCTGGGGATTACGTACACAAATATTGGAGAAATAGATATATCCATCTCTTTTCACAAATGTAATTTTGACGTTGTTAGAAAAAGAGGTCTGTAGTATCTATCTGTCTCTCCAGTTACATAACACGGCCTCTCAATTGTGCCGGAAACGGCAGCCATATGTGCGCGCGAAATTCAAATCACTGTCAAACTCGTATCTGGTGTTTGCCCTGTCCTCTGACATGCCGGAACCGGCAAGAAATATGCGCGCGTGAAATTCAAATCACTTTCAAACCCGTGTCTGGTGTTTGCCCTGTCCTCTGACGTGGCGGAAACAGCAAACAATATGCGCGCGCGAAATTCAAATCACTGTCAAAATAATTTTAAATATTTAATTAATAAAATTGAAATAAAATAATCTAAAAAAATGTTTTAGAAATACAAATGAGTATAAAGTTATACAATTGGATTTATACAATTGGAATCCTTTACTTTGGTCCAATCGAATCCACTTAAAAACAAAACTGACACTCTACAGAGCAATCGTAGAGCCAATATTAACATAGGGGTCAGAATGTTGGCAGTTGACGGAATCAGCAAGGAAGAAGATAGACGCCGTAGAAATGTATTTTCTCAGAAGATCATGCCGAATATCTAGGTTAGAACACATACCAAATGTATAAATTAGACGACTTACAAATAGAATACACAAAGCAACTGAAAGAATAGAAACAAGGCAGCTTATATGGTATGGACATATGAGGCGTATGGAAGAACACAGGTGGCCAAGAAAGGCACTTGAATACTCTCCACCAATCTTCCCAATAAGAGGAAGCGAGGAAGACCAGCTACAACATGGTTAGATGGAGTTATGGCAACGATGAGGGACCGGGCAATCAATGAAGATGTCTGGAGAGATAAAAACATGTGGCGATCGAAATGCGGGATGCGGCAGAAGCTGTAGGACCCCCGCCAATATAATAATAAAATTATAGAAATGAGTACTTTCAGAGTACAGGATTTGAAATGAGTGCGGTTTACGAAAAAAGAGTACAAAACTCAGTAAATGAGTATAGTTGGTCACCTTAGTCAGAACTTCTAGCAGCTAACCTTTTCAAAGTCCCACCCAGCCCATCGCACGCACCTTTGCCGCGAGAAGTTGGAAAAAGTGCCTCTGCAGCTAAACCAAAATCTTTTAGGTGATGAGTGAGATTGACAATTTTTTTTTCTGTTTTTTTGTACTGCGCACTTGCACAATCAGAAAAATATGTAATTTTTTCAATTTTCTTACAGTTTTTCTTTATAAAATCTACTAAATGCTTTTGAAACACATGAAACGCAATTGTATCATTGTGCAAACATTCGGATATAATTACGAAACTTTTCATTCGAGTTTCGCCGTCAGCGTGCCTGTAGTAGATTGCAAATGGGTGCACTGTTGCCTGATTATTATTCCAGTGAATCCCTTGTACGGCATTTTGAACAACAAAAGTATAGTTTCCAGAAAAATCACAGATTACAATGCACTCGTTTTCTGCCAACTCTTTTTTTTTATTCTTCATAAAATCGTTTTGTTTTTTAACAAGGTATGAGTGCAAAATTAATTTTTCTAAACCGGTCTTTAATTGTTGTAGATATTCGTCCACTGGGGATATCATAACCTGTAAAGTGGTCCTATCAACGTTAGTCCATTGTCTGTAAGTAATTTCGTCAATGTAATTAAACTCGAAAATGTTTTCTAATTCGTCGATCAAATCTGTTGCACCAGGACACTCAGAGCACGCTCCAAAATAACAATTTGTTGGTGCTTCAACGCAAATCATACAGCTCAAACAGTCATGATAAGTTTGCATTGGGTTTGGTGTATCGGCTGTCAGGTTTTTAATATTCGACTCTTCGATTAATAATTTTACATTTTCATGGATAGCGAAAACATAGACTGAATGGGTACCACTTGCACTGGCTAGTACGTAATGTTTTGGCCTCATAGATGCGAATTTGGAACTACATTTGATTTCAGGATAATTTTCTTTGAATAACTGATCGCTTTCAAATTCTCTAACAATAATCGTTTTTGCACGTGAATGCGTCTATTGTCTGCTTTGGCCGACACATACTATTTTTGTCCTGGCATCATGCGGCTATTCTCATCCAGTTCATAAAAGCTGATTATTAAATCAACAACTTCTTTTTCTATTGACGGAGGCCTCTTCGGGCTAGGATCGGCTAAGATTCCTTTTTCTGCGGCAGTTTTCTTCGCAATCATTATCATGTGAGTCGTAGCAGAAGGAAAATGATTTTCCGAAAAGACCATTCTTTAAAAATAGTCAAAAATTTAATTTGTATTGCACGTTCCGTGGTTGAGTTGAATCTGCCTTATAAAATTTGCAAAATATCATTACCATCATTTTCGTCAACGCTATCATTCACATTAATCGCAGTGTGGAAAATCCTTTCTGACATTGCTTCAGATATATTTTGCATTTTATCCTTTGAATACATCTTTTGAGAAACTTTCTTCTTTTTAATTGGTAAAATTCCAATCAAACCCAAACCCTTGTTGATTGCATCAATTGCTTCATCAACTACTTCTCTGTCTCTTTCGAACGATGCAGGACTTTCCGGAATATGATTCACGTCCCCATAATCTTCATCAAACACTTCATCATTTGACGAGGTGTTAGAGTAAAAATCATCAACTTCTTTGTGCTAAAAATATATTCATACGCACATCAAACATGTGATCGTGAAATATAGATAATAAATAGTAACATACTTTCTCGTTTGATTGAAGTACGTTCAGGAGTTTCCTAAGGCTCTGGTAATTCCGTACTGTCGGATAAGGAGATAAATTGAACGGGTTCAAGCATCTATCCGTTCATATTTTTGACGATTTCGATAATTTGGAGGATAATTTTGGCATTATATGATTCGAACTTTATGTAGTTTTCACTAAGTTTTTAGGTTATAAATACCACGCGAATGTATCGCAGCGTGCCGAGGTAGGCTAATAAAAACGTCGCTCGGAAGCGGCTCGCGCACTCGAAATTATTTAATATCTTCTGATCGATTAGAGACCCCAACTTTTTGAAACATGGCTTTTTTAGATTAAAACCTAGCAAATATATGGTATGTTTTTCAAAATCATACGTTTTGGGAATAAACAGGAAAACATTAACAATAACTAACTAACAATAATTAATTAACAATAAAAAAATATTGTTAGCACGCGACTAAGAAGCAAACATAATAAAGTATTAAATAGTGAAAAATTGATAATGATCCGTTCTGTAGAACCGGAGAAAATGAATGTTCAAGAATCCAGCTAACCAACAAAACGCAAAATGTACATATTTTGAGAAATACACATTTCCGAACAAAATCCCGATATACGTGTCTTTTGAATGAATAAGAAGGTGCTGGAAAAAAATTTGTATGTCATTAAAAACTGTGATAATTTGTTATTGTTCAAATCCGTACGATTTGTAAAAGAATGACCCATATATTCCAATACAATGATTCATCATCATCATCACGTAGCGCTACAACCCTGGGTGGGTCTTGGCTGACTGTACAACTTTTTTCCAATTTGTTCGGTCTTCCATCAACCTAGGGTCAAATGGAATGTTCATTTTCCGGAGATCTGCTTGGATGTTATCTCTCCATCGCATTCTGGGACGTCCGAGCGGTCTCTTGCCTGTGGGAATCTCCTCCCATACCAGTTTTACAAGTCTTTCGTTATGCAGTCTGTGCATGTGGCCTGCCCATCTTAGTCGCTGTGATTTAATTTCTTGGACAATATCGGTGTCGTTGTAGAGTGCTTTTAATTCGATATTGCTTCTGATCTTATACTGGTCTGTGGTGATGTCATGGTGAGGTCCGAAAATTTTTCTAGGTATTTTTCGTTCAAAGCGTCTGAGCTTTTCTTCGTTTGCTTTGGTCATGGTCCACGTTTCGCATCCGTATGTTATTACAGGTCTTACAGGTGAGATTTTTTGATTTTATGAGCTTATTCAGTGCAAATAGACAGCGGTTTGCAGATTGGATTCTGTCTTTTATTTCTTCGGTAACATCGTTGTCCGCTGTGATTACGGCCCCCAGATACTTAAAACGTTGTACTCTTTCGAAATTAAAGGTGTTGATCGTCATATTTTGTCCTATTCTGTCTCTTCGTGTCGTTCTATTTATACACATATATTTCATTTTCTCTTCATTAATCTTCAGCCCTACTTCACTTGTTGCTCCTTCCACCTTGTTGAAAATGTCTTTCGTGGATAGAATGGAGTCTCCAACTCCAACACAATGATTGCACATGATAAATACAAGTACAGTATAATCTCGATAATCCGAGACATATGGGACCAAACCACCGGATTATAAGAGTGTTGGGAGGGAAGAGCGCGAGCGGTATCCAGACCGCCGGATTACTGGACGTGTCGTCCGATTAACCAACGATCGAATTACGGAGATTATACTATATATTAAATAGATTTGATTTAATTCAGTCTAGAAGTAAATATAAAATATCATAATATCATCCTACAACATCACACCACTATACTCATGGGCAATTTCAATAAACAAGTTGGCAAAAGGCGGAAATATCAAAGGATAGTTGGCTACTCTCCAGCTCACAAGAGGATCAACAGAAATGGAGAGCGCCTTATAGACCTTTACGGCAAATATAACATGGTCCTTAAGTTAACAGCCTTCAGCACCTACCTAGGAAGTCAAAGACTTGGAATATCTCCTGTTAGGTGAATTTCAGATAGACCATGTGGCTATAGACAACAGGTACCACAGAGTTATACAGAATGTCAAGGTACTCAGACGAGCTAACCTAGACGCTGAACATTATCTATCCCTAACAAATAACTTGATTATGTACCATGCTTTATCTACGACTACACTAATTTGTTTCTGTTTAATAAGAAGAATATGTTTGATGTAACAAATTTATTTCTTATTGGGTTATGTTTATTTAATTATCATTATTTAACATTATAATAAACAAACAGTTGTATTCTCATATATAACTGTTACTTGACATTATTTAACTTGATAGAAATGAAAAGAAAATTATTCTTAATGATTACATACCTTATTATTTTGTACTTATTTGGGTTAAACTGGAATAAAAGTGGTCATCGAAAAAGGCAATGTACGCAATGTCAATTTCCGTTAGTTTGAATTGTGGCACGATGGGCGCTGAACGTATGAGCTCGTTGTATCTGCTCTCAACCAATCAACGAATCGTAAATCAAACGCACGTCTGTTTTATCAATCATAACTTATCATTAATCGTGGACTGTTACAACTGTGAGTGTTATGATGTATATACATAGTCCACGAACTGTACAATAATAGGCATTTACAATAGTGGTCGTAGATAAACATTATTTCATCCTGTTTATACGGTAATTTATCGATTACTTTTCCATTTTTATTTACCAACGGTTCATTTCTATAAGAAATGAACAGTTTTTAAATAAAAATGGAAATGTGCATCGCCCACGTAAGATTTAAGTTACCTAACTACTTTGTAAATATCGAAAACGACTACAGTACATTAAATTGTTCTTTAAAAACAACTCTCATAAAACGAACGTGCATATTTGATTACTAAAATATAATTTACGAATAGTGGAATAAAAGACCAGAATATTATATTTATTAAAATGAATAAGATTTCATGATATGATAATGATAATCGTCAAATAATCTGGCATTGTTTTGTCTTTTGTGGTCTCCTATGGTCGTACCTATAGTGCTGGACTTGTGTGGTCTTATATGGACTTGTTTGGGCTTGTCTAGTATTGTTTAGTCTTGTCTTGTCTTTTTCGACATGCCTAGCCTTGCCTGGAATTGTCGAGAATTGTCAGGTCTTGTCTGGCCTACTTTGGTCTTGTATAGTCTCGTCTGATCTTGTCTGGTATTATATGGTCTTGTCTGGTCTTGCCTGGCCTTGTCTGGTCTTTTCCGGTCTTGCTTGGTCTTGTCTTGTCTGGTCTTGTTTGGTCTAGCCTGGCCTTTTCTGGTTTTGCCTTGTCTTATCTGGTTTTGTCTTAAACTGACCATCAACAAATTAACATGAATAAGGAGATTTTATATCTTAAGAAATTCAAATGTCTTACTGTAAAATAATAAAGAAAAAAAAATAAGGTCAAAAAGTAGTGTGACTATTAGAGTTGCAAAAGGTAAATAAGTATCTAATAGTCGCTGAAGAATAACATGAAATATGAAAGAATCAAAAGTTGTTCAATAATAGGAAGATAATTAATAGTAATTAGATATTAATAGTAATCGGTAAACAATGATGGCAATTATAAAGAAAAGCCGAAATGCAGTATCTTGCAAACCACTGATATTTTAAGATTTGAATCGGTGTGTAGAAAATAAGAGTTAATTGAAATCGGTTGATTGTCAATTGATGATTTTGTTCGAGAAAATGTCAGTCAAGTTAACCACATAAAATATTTAAGGTTTAAAAAGAAATTATCCGTTCTCATTGAGAATAAAAATGCAGCACCCCAAAAAGTGAGTTCCAAACCTAATCTAGTGTCTACATTCATCAATTTCTCGAAAGCTACATTCAGTCCCATCAAACAAGCATTCCTTTCCCAAAACCCCATCTACGCACCATTCATCAAAAACAAATCCGATACGTCCACAATAATTGTAGAAGCAGAAATTGCGCTAAGAAATTTGACGGAACCTCTAATATCTCGAGCAGAATAGCAGAGCACATAAAATACTACGTTCGTAATTTTGCTAAAGACTCCACAATAATCAAAGCAATAAAATTCAAAATAGTCCCATTCTTTAGTACTTACTAAAGCAGATATATCCAACTCGATTGTCGTTCTAAAAATAGAACAGTACATCAATAAAATGAACTCTTTCATCACAACAGAAAACTTAACTCTTTTGAATTAAGACCCCACAGCAAAATTTCAAACCCAAATTAGAAACCTCCTAAAAAATATTACGACGCTGTTCACAGATTTTGAAAAATTATAAATCAAAATCGCATAGCTCCCAGGCTCTACGGTTTCATAAAAACCCACAAACACGATTCCCCAATCAGACCAGTTGTCTCGTACATTAATAGTGCAGCTACGAGTTTTAGCAATAAAACTAATTACCTTGTCTAAAATATAGAAACACACCAAATGTATTCCAAAATATGCGGTAAAAAAATCACTCGCTTTTTCCGAACTCCTTAAATCAAAAACAACCCCGATCAATTCAAAGCTTGTATCCTTTGATGTTAGTAGTATGTTCTCTAATATACCCACTGAAGAATGCCTCCAAATCATTAGAAACTTGCTCGATAAAGCCAATTGCAACCATCAAATAAAAACCGAACTTTATGAATGTCTAGAAACCTGTGTCAACCATAATTATTTTACATTCAATAACAAAGTCTTCCAGCAAACCACAGGTCTACCAATGGAATCACCATTGAGTCCACTCCTGGCCGACATATTCATAGCTATTGTAAGCTCGCTAACACGTCATCTACATACCTATACCAAAACGAAATATATTTTCTAGCAAAATCTAATTTGAAAATGTGTTCTTCAATATGTGCCATGAATATGTCGGCCAGGAGTAGACTCAATGGACATCCCATTGCTAGACCTGTGGTTTGCTGGAAGACTTTGTTATTGAATGTAAAATAATTATGGTTGACACAGGTTTCTAGACATTCATAAAGTTCGGTTTTTATTAAGTGGTTGCAATTGGCATTATCGAGCAAGTTTCTAATGATTTGGAGGCATTCTTCAGTGGGTATATTAGAGAACATACTACTAGCATCAAAGGATACAAGCCTTGAATTGATCGGGGTTATTTTTGGTTAAAAAAAAGGAGTTCGGAAAAAGCGAGTGAATTTCTTACCGCATATTTTGGAATACATTTGGTGTGTTTCTGTATTTTAGACAAAGTATTTAGTTTTATTGCTAAAATTCGTAGCTGCACTATTAATGTACGAGACAACTGGTCTGATTGGGGAATCGGGTTTGTGGGTTTTTAATGCCAAAGACAGAATCGACCCACTCAAAAAATCTGGCGTTTATGAGATTTGGTGTTCGGAATGCAATAGCGTCTACGTAGGTCAGACAGGACGAAACATTACAACTCGTTTTTTGGAACACTCCCGTGCATTCCGTCTTAAAAAAAGACACAAGCTCATTCTCTAACCATTGTCCAGAATATAATCACAAATTCCCCGAAATATCTAATCTTAAAATCTGGCATAACTGCAACAAAGGCCCAAACCTTAATCTCCTAGAGTCATTAGAAATTTTCAAAACAACCCGTAATCCCTCCGTTAATCTCCTTAACTAGCAAACGGACCTAATCTTTTCCCAACTTTTTAATCTTACCCGATCCCCGGCAGATAAGCCCTCAACTACAGACAAACAACCCCCCTCCCCACCAAAATTATAAGGTTATATATTCAACATCATCAATTTGTTAAGTCCCTTGAAAATGACCGTCAAACGTCGAAACTTAAGTCATGGTATGTGTAGAAATTTATATAACTGTGAATAACAAGTTGTATAACATTTTTACATAGTCTAAGTGTGGTAAAAACATAGTGAATTTTTCAATTCAATGTAAATATATTGGTGTATATAAATGCGGAAAAATATTAATTTGCCAGAAAGTGAGAAGATTATCAACACCAGCTGATATAGCGGCTATAGAAAGCTACAGACCGATACATATGTTGTCGGTGTTTTCTAAAATATTTGAAAAACTTATGAGTTCTAAAATACTTTACTACTGTGAGAAGCAACAAATCATAAGCCACCAACAACATGGCTTCATAAATGGGAAGAACATGGATACGGCCTGCTATCAATTTATTAACAACATAGGATTCCAGCTATAAGCTCGAAATATTCCATACGGGATGTTAATTAACCTATCGAAAGCATGCGACCTAGTGGATTACACGGACCGACCTAGCGGATAAACTATCCAAATATTGTATCTGAGGAGTCGGTTGCACTGGACTGGATTACATCATTTTTGAGATATAGAATACAAATTATCAAACTAAAAACAAGTTGTGGATATGTGAATTCCAATGCAAGAACAATCAACATGGGGATACCACAAGGCAATTCTATAGGACCGCTGCTATTCGCATTATTTATTAATGACCTGCCTCGAATACCAATCAACCCGCAGTATACAATGGAAAATTATGCCGATGATACGACTATGCTATTATTAACAAGTCAGTAGAGGACATTAGTCGGAACGCTGTTCTAGCAATTAAACGAGAATAAAACGAAGTCCATCATCTTCCAAACTAATAGAAGCACCTCGCGTTACCCTCAAGAAATCCGAATGGGGAATTATGTAATAAAGGTAGACCAATCAGTGAGACTCTTAGGACTGTATATTGACAATACACTTGAGTGATCGTCACAAGTCTACCATGTTACAAATAAACTGAACAGGACAGAGTTTTTGCATTGCGAGTCCTACAACGATACGTAGATGATCAAGTTCTGAGGTTAGTGTACTTCTCCAACTTCCAATCACATATAAAATTTGGAATCATCTTCTGGGGTAACAGCATTTACATAAGGAACGTGTTCAGGATACAGAAGCAAGCCCTCCGTATTCTAGAAAACTTAAAATACCGCGAATCATGCAGGGGTATTTTTAAAGGGGCTAATTAATATACTAACTACTACGGGCATCTACTTATATGCAAGTATCCTGTTCATAGTCAAATACAGGCACTTATCTACAAGTTTTCCCAAACCGAGTGAACGTCATACAAGGTACAACAAAGAACTATATAACATACCCAAACTTATTCTGGTGATTACTGAAACGAGCCCACCGTGCAGCAATATTAAACTTTATAACAAATTGCCAGCAATATTAAGCATATAACAAACTTTATAAAGTTTAAAAATGAGCTGTAGGGCTTAATTATTAAAAAAAAACATATAATGTGGACGAGCATTATTTGAAAATGAACAACCCGATAAACTGATTTTATTTCAATCCCTAATCTTTTCTGGCATTATTTGTGCTGATATTATTTATTATTTTCTCATTTTAATTCTCAGGCTATCACTTTGATTAGTCTTTCTAGAATGAGTTGTTGGACATATATATATATATATATATTTTTAATCATCTTTATTTCTTCTAAATATACAGGTTTTTCATTTATTTATAAGGTACATTAAGAAATTACTTGCCACAGTGGCGAAGCCAGAGCGTGGCAAGGAGCTCTGCACTGAAATTATTAATAAATATTTACCTACATTTCCTTGTTTTAACTTAATATTATTCTATAAAATAAAATAAAATGTCCTGCTATTATGTGGGAAAAATAAAAAAAAAAATATAAAAAATTAACTAAAATGAACACCATTCTATATAAAAAATTAAATTATATATCTTCTAATTGTTGACTTAAGGGTAAGTCATTTGGGAGTGTGAATAGAAACTACAGAGCTGTAGATGTCTTCGGCAGCCATGGACCATTAGACAGTGCTAGGTAGGCTCGTAGTAAATTAAAGAATTGACCAAAGTTATTGGCAGAACGGATCTCCAGAGGAAGCTCATTATACATCCTGGGACCGAGGTAGGACCAGTGTCCCATGCCATGCGAGGTAAATCTCCTGGGGGTGGCCAGGGTGCCGCTCACCTCCCTCCTGGTTCCATGGCCATGCTCGACCACACTGAATCGCCCTAGGGAATTCCACACACGTCGCATAACTATGAACTTATACAGCTCAGTTAGACGAAGTATCTGCAACTCCCGGTTCATCGCACCTGCCGAATCCGTCCTCAGCTTACCCAGCATAGATCTTAATATATTATTTTGTGCCACCACGGCACTGTGTAATGTGGAGGTATAAGTGCCTCCCTACGACAGCAAACCATAACTGAGGACGGATTGAGCAAGAGCATAGTACACCATCTTGAGTGTGTCGATTTTCAGTATGCGACGTAGCCTGGCAAAAATATAAGTTAACCTATTTAGACGCCCTGTTAACAATTTAATTTGATTATGCCACCTAATATGTTGATCAATTTCAATACCAAGATATTTATTTGAGCTTACTTTTGAAATTTTGTTATTACAATTACATTGTGTTATTTGACAGTTACTATTGTGAATTATTAAATGGCTGTCTGAGGAAGGTTGACCGTTATCATATATAGAATATGTAATAAATTTAGTTTTTTCTATATTTAATGTTAATTTATTTAAGTCCATCCATTTTTTAACCCTATTTAAGCCACGCTCCGCAACTGTTAAGCATTGGTACCAGGAGAGAGCAGAGAATAATAAGATTGAATCATCGGCAAATAAATAGCATTTTCTCTGGATTTCCTCCTCAAGTGATGCTAGATCGTTCACGAAAACCAGGAATAGCACTGGACCGAGAACAGTTCCTTGAGGGATGCCGTAGTTAGTTCCAACAAAGGTAGAACTTAACGAACTTTCTAACTTAAGCCGTTGCTCCCTTTCGTGCAAATAGCTCTCAAACCAGGCCAGTGCCGTTCCAAGTACTCCCACCTGTTTTAATTTATTCACTAGCAGGGCATGGGACACGGTATCAAATGCCTTAGCCAAGTCTAAAAAGATGGACAGGGACCTCACATGTGAATCTAATGAGGAGTATATCTCCGAGGCCACCGCGTCTATAGCATCGTGGGTGCCCAGGCCCTTTCGGAATCCATATTGTCTACAAGTAATTAAGTTATTATTTTCTAAAAAATTTGTAAATTGTTTTTTAACCACTTTTTCGATTATTTTGGCTATATTAGAAACCATAGTTATTGGTCTATAATTTTCTAGTACAGTTGGCTCTTTACTTTTAAAAATAGGTGTGATAATTGAGGTTTTTAAACATTTCGGAAATATACCAGTTACAAAGCTTAAATTTACTATATGAACTAAAGGTGTGAGTATGAATTCTTTAACTTCTTTTTTCATTTTTACTGTAACACCGTCCCATCCAGGGCCTGAGCCCCCCCTAAGCTGATCTATCGCTTCGGAGATACACGCCTCTCCAACTTCCATGATAACAAAGTGATGAGTTACCTCCACACCCTCATCAGGCTCCCAATCCACCCCCGGCAAGGTCAAAGCCATCCTTGTTCCTACCGTACCGAAATGTTGGTTGAAGGCATTGGCACAAGCCACAGGCTCTCTTGCCACCTCCACCAATTCACCCTGAATATTAATAGATTTTATATTAAATTTTGTATTTTTACTGCCAATGGCTGAAGTTATTGTATCCCATACTAACTTGGTGTCGTTCGCTGCTTCAGTAATTCTATTTTTAAAATAATTGTCTTTTGCTATGCGTATTAAACTTCTGAATTTATTTTTGTACTTCTTACAGTATGATTTTAACCTGACATTAAATGGTTCCTTGCTCAATTTTTTATGTAGTTTATCTTTTTTTCTGAGCGAGACCATTAGAGCTCTCGTCATCCATGGTTTCGTATTTTTTTGTTTGTGATTATTATTAATTGTTTTCATGGTAGACGAAAGGTCAATGTTCTCCCTCAGTATTCGTACAAATTTTAAAGCAGCAGTATTTGGATCATTGCAAGAACATACGTCAGACCAGTCTATATTGTGCATGAGATTCGAGAATTTTTCTATTTCAAATTTTTTTATAGTGCGTACATTATTATTTTCGGAATGGGTGCACCTTGTGACTGGGTGCTCGATAGCAAAAGAGACTGCTCTGTGGTCTGTAATATGGTAACTTAGAACTACAGCCTGAAGTTGATATTGATTATCTATATTTGAGAAAATGTGGTCCAAGCATGAATCTGATGGTACCCCGCCCGTGTTTTGTCTTGTTACAGGATTAATTCTAGTAGCAATAGTGATCCTCGGCATGAATCCCCGCCCCACCATCAATCCCAGAAATTTATCACCTATATTAGACCTATGCTCATCGCGTATTTCAATATTAACATCTCCAATTAATATGGTATTGTACGACAAAAATGGCTCAATTTGTTCCAAAAACAAGTCACAATCTCCCGATGGAGATCTGTATATTGCCATGATATTAATTTTTATAAAATCAGAGTTTACATTAAGAAACATACAGTTGCATTCAGATAGATTTTGTTCCCTTATTTCTATGTTCTGGGCCAATTCATTTCTGACGTACAAAACCATACCACTATTTTGATTGAAATTATTCATTGTATAATGAGCTTTATAATTTGGTATA
Source organism: Phosphuga atrata (assembly GCA_944588485.1). NCBI lineage: Eukaryota > Metazoa > Arthropoda > Insecta > Coleoptera > Silphidae > Phosphuga > Phosphuga atrata. The sequence continues at coordinate 5,068,882 of OX155898.1, forward strand.
TTATAAATCTCGTTAGTTATAAGATCCCTGCCGCCAAACCAGCATTCCCCTAACACAATAATGTCAAACCGGACATCCATAGCCCCCAAAACCACCTCCAACTCATCAAAATTTCTATTCATACTCCTTACGTTTTGGTAAAAACATGTTAAAAAATTACGTTTAAAACTAAAAATGTCTTTATAATTATCAGTGAGCTTACATTGTATATTAAATTGATCTATTCTATTTTGTATATCTATTTTGAGAAAAATATGAGTTTACAGGTTAAGAAAAAAAACTGAAAAAAGTACAGCTTTGTTTACAATAACAGAAATATTAACAATTTAGCGGACTACTCGTTTTTTGAAAAAAATACATTTAAGTCTGTCCCAGTAGGGACAATTTTATTAGTTGAAGTTTCATCTTTCTTTATGTAGACTTTACCATCCCTGACCCAGGTGAATTTATATCCAGCCCCAGTTGCTGCGGCCCTAACCTGGGCTACCCATTTACTTGTCTCAGCCGTGATGTGCTCTTGACAACTAATTCGTCCGTTTCCTAGGGCTGCTGAAATTACTGATGCAGACACTCCAGGACCTGACCCATCTTTTCTTGCTTCCTTTTTAAATGTCTCAAGGAATGAGTTTCGCATATCTCTTCTGACAAACTTAACCACGATAAAATCAAATCAGTACGGGAAGACGGAAGTCTATGAGAAGTGCTTATGTCATTTATATCAAGTTTAATACCAATTTGTTTTGCCACAGTTAACACAATTTCATTTGTATTTTCGTTTTTTGTATCTAATACACCTCGCAAAATCAAATTATGTCGCCTGACATATTGTTCATAGGATTCAACTTTGCTGCTAGCTTTTTGTTTTCTTCTTTTAGTACTTCATTCTCTTTTACTAAGGAATCTATTTCTTTACCAAATCTCTTTTCTAATTTATCCAACTTCTCATCTAACTTTTTTTCAATTCTATTTACAAACTTACTCATTATATTTTCAATTTGGGATTCAGTAAGACCGGGGGAGTCCATCTCTTCTGTTTGTTGGGTTTTTAAAATGCTTTCTCTGCGACTATTTGTACACAGTGAGCACCTCCAAGTATTTAGTTTTTGTTCCTTAATTAAGTACTGGTAATCATCATTATTAATATTACCACATTTTAATGCTATGTGAAAAACTCCCAAGCAAGCCGAACATTGAATATTTTTACTGCTTCTAGAAATTTGTTGTTGATAGGAAGCACAAACAACCATTTTATACCATTTGTTATTGATTGTCTAATTACGAATTGAACATTTGTCCAGTGTCGGGGTATCAATCACTATCAATCCACTCAAGTCAATATTAATAAAATGAATTTTATTTGTTATGAATTTCATTTAGCATATTTTATTTAATTTGACTTAATATAAATATAAAAGCTAGTTATATAAAATTATCATTTTTAATGGATATAACAAGTAATTCGAGTAAATTGAGGAACCAACTATTGCATAATAATGATTTAATTATAATTAGGACCGCCTCTACTACAGCTCTAGGCTCCGGCAGACAAAGGGCAGCAGAATAACCAAGCACTCAATTAGAAAGGGATCCAAATCACAAACATGCTGAAATGGATTGAAACTTAATACTTTTATTATCATTATTTAATATTTTTGAAAGCATCGTTGACTATTGAATTTAACTGGGGATCAAAACATGAAGTTATAACATCATATAAAATATTTAGGGGAACAAAATATAATGTTTGTGTATATTAAAAAAATTAATTTATCACACTACAGTTTAATTTTAATTAACTTAATTTAAATATAAATAATAAAACCCGTTATTTTCAAGCCAATGCAAATTATTTATAAATGGTTATTGATCGTTGCTTTTTCAGCCATAATTTTCAGACTATTGCATGCACTGAAAATTGTGCGTTTGCAGTTATATAGTTAATTACTCCATATAGCAATTTATATAAAAGTTCCAATCAATTTCCTTCCATAATTGCATGCATAATATGAAATAAATACGTAATTAAAATTAATTTGCGAGCAATTTATACATAATAATGGCAATTTTGTTCGATTTTAAATATCATGCAAAATTAAAGCATTAATATGTGATTTTAGATTTTTATTGGTATAAAATTATGTATATATTATAAATAATTAAATTATTATATAATTAGGTATATATTGGTATAAATAGTATATTAAAGAACGAGTTCAAAAAGCGCGAATTTTCAGCACGCGTCCATGTTTAGGTTAGGTTAGATCTAATTGACAAGTTTTTTCGCACTTGTCCATTAGTTCTAACCTAACCTAAACATGGACGCGTGCTAAAAAATCGCATGGACTTTATGAACGAGTTTTTTATACTTTATATACTTATTTTATTTATACTTATATTTTTTTATTTTGTGCCCTTTTGTGCCATTTCTATATAAAAAAATATTAATAAATATGTAATAAAAAAACATATGTAAAAATATAAATACTGCTTAAAAATGCTGTAATTAAGTTTAAAAAATATTTTAAATATAGAAAAAAATTGAGTTGCTAAAATGCAGCCATTTTGGCGCGGTCTGTTGATGAAGTCAATTGCTACTGACGGTTCAGTCCATTGTTGACTACAGCTGTTCTCGTTTTTAACTTCACGTTGTTGACGTTTGTTTTCTAACCAAAAGACTGCAATGACATACAAATGTAAACAATACGAACTTGTTTACATAGTATGTTACGTCATTTTCGCTTTAACCAATGGTGTTGCGTTTTGACAAATTTTAATTTCCCTCGCTTAATTTGCATTTCCCTCGCTTTCATTTATTAATTTTAAGTATTTGAAAAGATATCAATTACAAATATGATAGTTTAGTTCATCAATGTCCGCTCAATAAAGATTCGAAAAAAAAAATATTTGAACCAAATTTAAATTTCATGCATATTCCCTATTTCCTCAAAATTAATTTGCAATTTTCCAATATACTGATTTGCACATTCTCACCTGATTCCTCCTGTATTCGAGGACAGACACCTCGAAGAGCTGAGCATTCTGAATCCCTATACCACAGAAAGTCAAATACCTCTGGAAAACTTCCACGTCGTGTGCGGTAAACTCGCTAGAGGAATTTGTTTTATTGATAATCTGGGCCACGCCAATAACGTCCCCCTCGTAGTTACAAATCGGCAGGCAAAGAATTAGATTCGTTTTGTAACCCGTTCGCATGTCGATTTCGCTATTAAATCGAGGATCCTAAAACAAAAATAAATATATAATTAATACAAAAATATATTAATATTATATGTATTACAATTAATTTTGTTTAATTAATAATATATTACAAAATCGTTTTTTGGAAATGTTTTATTTTTAAAATACTATAAGGATATTTTCATTTTAATGGAATGTTGGTTTTAATTATTTGATTTTAATTAGTTGGAATTATATTGTCATTTAATAGTCTTTTATTAAATACCGCATAACCGACATTTATCTTCAGATTAATATTTTCTTTTCATTCCAAATATTATACAGTTTGATTCTTCTTCCTCTTGTTTCGAGTAGGCCTACTATGTACCACGCTTGTTCAAATGTTGGACTTTGATCTTTGCCCAGAATTGTCAGATCTTCTGCCGGTGTAACTCCTTTGTCTCTCCTGTCCAGAGAGTACCTTTCCTTCGGGGGTTTTCCTGAAATCCACGGACTTCCCTCAGGGTGCGTGTCACAGAATGTCTGTTTTGGAGATCTTTTAATCTCAGTTTTTTAATATACTTCCCGGTTCTGCCAAGTGGTACGAACCTTCTTGTCTTGCCAGAAGGCGAACAGACGGTGGGTTAGTCGGTTTGGAGGCAATATTGCAACGTGGCCATAGAAAGCTACCATTCTTTTCCTTGCACAGTAATAGAGCTTCTCAATATGTTCATAGAGCTCAGAGTTATGTCGCCTTCGGAATTCCCCATCTTCCTTTACCGGGCCGAGGATCTTACTGAGTATTCTCCTCTCTCTAATTTCCAATTTCTCTACCAGACCTCTTCGGTTCAAGGAAAGACACTGCATGGCATACAGGGCTTCTGATCGTAAGACTGAAGTGTAGTGCTTAAGTTTCAGGTTGCGTGACAGGCATTTCTTGTTGTGGGTGTTCTTAGTCAGTCGATAGGCTAGTTCTAACTTATTGACTCTCATGGATAATGATGCTTTTTCTGATAAGTTAGATTCAATCCATTCATTAAAATTCTCAGTCTTCTTGATGTTTCCCTGCTCTAGTTACATCTCTCTGTTTGCTTCCTTGATGTCGGTGAGGAATTCTGTTTTCTCCAGCGACACTTGCAGACCCACTTTGGCAGCCTGTTTTCTGAGGAAATTTACCTGCATTGTTGCCATATCAAGAGAATCAACTATCAGTGCCATGTCATCTGCAAAGGCCAGGCAATCAACAACCAGTCCATCGTTCTTACGTCCCAGGTAGATACCAGCCTGATCACCCAAGTTGATCAGTTCTTTGCTCCATTCTCTCGTATCCTCTTCAAGAACACAGTTGAAGAGAAGGTGGGAAAGTCCATCTCCTTGTCTCACTGCAGTTTTTATTTCGAAGCGTTCTGAGATCTCACCTCTAAATTTAACCTTGTAATGGGTGTAGGTCAAGATTTCTGGGTTGAGTCTACGGGTTTTGTTGTCTAGCCCTAGTTCCTGTAGTACTTTGTTAAGCGTTTTTTTTTTGTCAATGGAATCGTAGGCCTATATATAGTTTAATTACGTTTATAAAGAAAACTTTTTCACATTTTTCAGACTTACAACAGTCTGGCGCTCACACAATGCGATATATGAAGGAATTGTGAGAAGTGCGTTATTTGAAGTTCAATTTTGATATTCCGATTTGGTTTCTTAATAAAACAAACAAAATACTGTAATTGTTCTGATTCCATTTATAACTATGAAAGTATATGGAAGAGACGGATCTTAGTCGTTTTCTAGTACTCACTGGAGTCTCATACCTGTTTGAATTGTTTTAATGCTTGCCGGGCTTTCCTAACTCGCATCTGGATATCGCATTCTGTACCACCGGCTTCATTTATCAAGCTCCCTAGCTAGGTAAACGTTTCTGAACTGGGCAATCATTAATCGTAAATACCACCTTCTTCTTTGTGTTTATCAGCGTGGACTTGGTGGACATGGTGGACATGGTTTTAGCGATGTAGATTTTCAAACCAATCTTTTTTGCTTCCGTTGAGAGTGCCGAGAGGTTTTCTTGGACATCCTGGTAGTTGCCCTAGTAGGCCAGTTAGTAGGTAGATGCCCTAGCAGGTCTATATCGTATACCGCATACTCTAAGTCACTGAGCTGTGAGTTTTAAGTCCAGCGTATACCTTTAGGATTATTAATTTTCTCCAGGACGTGGTCTACTAGAGCTATGTTGAAAAGCAGGGGCGATAGCACGCATCCCTGTCTTACTCAGCCAGATGTTGGTTGTCTTGAGTGACGCTGCATTTACAATTGTCGTCCTCTTTGTAGTCCCATTTTCTAAGGTTGCTGTTATATCGTGCGACGGGTGTACAAGGGCCAGCTCTTCATTTGCCTCGATCCGTGTGCGGATGGCAGCCACTTGCATTTGGTTGCATTTGGTGCCCATATAAGGGATAGTGCCCATATCTGGTCGGTTTATTGTTTTTCTTTCGTTGTTACTGTCACTTTGGAGTTTGATTTTTCTCACTTAAGTTGACGATTTACCATTAAGTAAGAGGCGATGGGCTATCTGGTCTGGTGTGACTTCAGGCAAATCGGGTGCTCGATCGGAGGGGTCGTTGTTGAGATACTTTATTAACTTCCATGCACTTCCATGCACTCCTACTTTGTTTAATATCCAGACTTGTTATGAGCTTGCACCATCTTTCCGTTCTAATCGCTGATATCGCTTGCAGAAAATCTCCTACCTGGATGGTTTCCTCAGAGAAGGGGTCTTGAACTACATATTTCGGTAGTTACGGAGGGCGGCTCTAGCTCCATCGTCAAGACCTGCGATATATTCTGTTCTGCAGCCTCTTGGTATGTGCTTTCTCAATATTCTCTTTACCAGCATGACAAACTGGTCATACAATTTGAGGCTAAAATCTGATCGTGTTGATGTAGTAAATGCACGACTTTGCTGTTCTAAAACCAACTTGGTTGGGCCTTCTGCTATTGAAGGTCTATTTTCTTTGACATTCTAGTTTGAGTAATGCTTGCTAGGATTTTGTTTAGTACGTTTAATATTGTTATGTCCCTCCAGTTATCACAGATTGTTATTGCGCCCTTCTTGCGAAGTTTGATGATTCTTCCCTCTTTTAGACCTTCCAGATTTTTTTTAGTCACACATATTTCCCGAATTATGGGACATGTGTGGGCTACACATGTTCCAACAATGTCCAAATCCACAATGTTGGATATAATGAACAAATCCAATAAGGCGCCGGGAACAGACTCTGTGCCCGCAGAACTTCTTAAAGCCGATCCGTAACGCATCGCTGATCTGCTAAGTCCCATAATGCGGGAAATATATGTGACTAAAAAAATTCCGCGGGGTCGGTGTTCGTGGTTGTGATTTTGCTAGTAGGTTTTGGGCTGCTATCTCCCCTGTTACTCAACAGTTTGATAAAATGTTCCTTCTATCAGTAGGGAAAGTTCCTTCGTTCAAGGCCACTCCACCTCTACTACCTCTTTCACAAGAGAAGATAGCGACATATGAGAAAATATAATATAAAATCAATAATAATAGTGGGAAGAAGAGGAGTCTAAATACTGAATATTCACCCTTCACCTCCAAGAAGATAAAGTTGGAACAGTAGACAGTCAAATAATTTCTGTAAAATATGCAATCAACGATACCCAACAAGGCTAAAGTTTGCAGGAGATCTACGATCACAGAAACACCTTCAAGCAACAGTGAAGCCGGTCTCCAGCAGAACATCATTTTAGCTTGTGTCAGCTATAGAATTGATGGTTCAGGGATTTATGTAGATAGCTTTATTAGTAATTGAACAGCCGTTGTACGAGAAGCCGCATTCTATTCATCCACTTTCCGTCCACTGTCCACTTTTTCCTTTCACTTTTTCAGTCCACCGTCCACTTTCCGTCCACTTTGCACCCACTATAATTTAGCTTTAAAACAGCTTTTCAATCAGCTTTTAAGCAGATTTTTAACCAGCTTTTTAATCAGCTTTTAAACAGCCTTTTAATCAGCGTTTAAACAGCTTTTTAATCAGCTTTGAAACAGCTTTTTAATCAGCTTTTAAACAGCTTTTTAATCAGCTTTTAAGCAACTTTGAAATAGCTTTTTAATCAGCTATTAATCAGCTTTTTAATCTACTTTTGAACAGCTTTTTAATCAGGTTTTAAACAGCTTTTTAATCAGCTTTTAAACTACTTTTTAATCAGATTTTTATTCAGCTTTTAAACAGATTTTAATCAAAAAGCTTATTTAAGTGGACGATGGACGGAAAAAGTGGACGGTGGACGGAAAAAGTGAACGGAAAAAAAGTTGACGTAAAGTTAACGGAGTGGACGGAAAGTGGATGGATAGAATGCGGCTTCTTGTACAACGGCTGTTCAATAGTATATTATTAATAATGGAGCTATCTACATCAATCCCTGAACCATCAATTCTATAGCTGACACAAGCTTAATTAATGTTCTGCTGAGCCGGCTTCACTGTTGCTTGAAGGTGTTTCTGTGATCGTAGATCTCCTGAAAACTTTAACCTTATTGGGTATTGGTGATTGCAACCGGCTTCACTGTTGCTTGGAGGTGTTTCTGTGATCGTAGATCTCCTGCAAACTTTAGCCTTGTTGGGGATTGTTGATTGCATAGTTTACAGAAATTATTGAAATACGAAAATGCTGACTCGGTGAGACACAAGGTCAACTGTAATTATTTGTTCATTAATCAACCAATGAGAATCGAGATAATTAGTTAGGTAATATGCGCGGCGGCGGATGACGTCATTTACTGAGAGGATGATGGCCGGGCGGTATCTCTCTTAGGGTGCATGCTAGAGCCGTTCACTAGATTTGATTTTTCTCATCAACTTTCCAATTTCACCCACCAGCAACTACCACTGCCTGCTACCCCTTCATATTAGATTAGGCAACCGTTGTGTAAATTCGCAACTAACTTCCTTATAATATAAGACAACTATTTCGATTGCGATAACCTCTCATATCCAAGTAATTATACACCCCTGATGCTTAGGCAACTCACAGTACATGGAATCTCCTCCACCCTTCACACCCGGTATTGGAGGTGGAGAGGCCTAGAACGAAGGATCTCTCCCTACTTCCATCGATGTATTTGGCGGTGTTTTTGGCTAAGAAGTTCGCCGTTTTTTGATCTAACTAGTTGGGATCTGCGATTTGATTTCTATGTTAGCCTTTGCGTGAGCTGGTAGAGGTCTCTTGTTCTATTTTGGGTTGCTGCTAACTCAGCTTGCGTTGCTAAATCCCTAGACCATGCCCGTTTGTCTTCCCTGGCGCTCCTTTTCACCATCAGATTTAATTTTGCGTAATCGTGTTTATATACCTGCTTTTGCTCTTTAGTTCTTGTCTGCAGTAGTTTACCGTTTTTAGCTTTACGGTTTAAAACTATATAAAGATTATATATTTTAAATTATATTATAGACTACATTTTAAGAAGAATGATGGACTGGTTGTAGATTGCTTGGCCTTTGCAGATGACATGGCACTGATTGCTGATTCTCTTGAGATGGCAACAATGGAGGTAAACTGCCTCGGAAAACAGGCTGCCAAAGTGGGTCTTTAAGTGTCGTTGGAGAAAACAGAATTTTTCACCAACATCAGAGAAGCAAACAGAGAGATGTTACTAGAACAGGGAAACATCAAGAGGACTGAGAAATTTAAGTATCTCGGCGAATGGATTGAACCCAACTTATCAGAAAGAGCATCATTATCCAAGAGAGTCAACAAGTTAGAACTAGTCTATCGACTGAGTAAGAACACATACAACAAGAAATGCCTGTCACGCAAACTGAAACTTAAGCACTACACATCAGTCTTGCGACCAGAAGCCCTGTATGCCATGGAGTGTCTTTCCTTGAACCGAAGAGGTCTGGTAGAGAAATTGGAAATCAGAGAGAGTAGAATCCTCAGGAAGATCCTAGGCCCAATAAAGGAAGTTGGGGAATTCTGAAGGCGGCATAACTCTGAGCTCTTAGAACATATTGAGTGACTCTTTGACTGTTCAAGGAAAAGAAGGGTAGCTTTCTTTGGCCACGTTGCAAGATTGCCTCCAAACCGACTAACCCACTGTCTGTTCACCTTCTGGCAAAACAAGAAGGTTCGTACCACTTGGTTGACAGTAACCGAGAAGGATATTAAAGAACTAGGAATAACAATCTTCAAAACAGACAGTCTGTGAGATGCACCCTGAAGGAAGTCCGTCGATTTCAGGAAAAACCCCGAAGCAAAGGTACCCCCTGGAAAGAAGAGAGTTACACCGGCAACGAAGAAAGGAGTTACACCGGCAGAAGATGCGACAATACTGGGCAAAGATCAAAGCCCAACAGTTGGACGAGCGTGGTCCAAAGTAGGCCTATTCGAAAGAAGAAGAAGACTACATTTTTAACAATCGTCGAATTAACTTTTTATAGTTTATTATCATTTTGTTTTATTTTTCATTTACTCGAAAACTAAAAGGGAATCTAAACATTGGTAAAGTTATAACGAAGTAAAATCATTATCCGGCTACAAAAAAGAACATAAAACTTCTTATTGTCCTTTCTTACGATACCAAAAATAATTTCGTGCAGCATTTCCCCAGAGCGCTAATGTCCCAGTTTTAATCGGCGTCACGCGACCGACGCTGGCCGTCGCCACTACTCGAAGACACCGACGCCACCGAAATGTAATCGCATTAACGATCACGTGATAGTTATCCTCCCGAAGGGCACTAATTGTTCGCCCCTTAAGTGTACCACGCACGCAAAGCTTATCGATCCCCATCCATGTATGAATAAAATGTATTTGTACAATTTTTAGTTATTAATTTTATTAATCCGTTCTTCTATTTGCACAAGTGACGTCGAATAAATAAACATCTCATCGTAATATATTATGAATTATTCTAGAATTAATTTGTTTGGGAAGTGGAACGATCGATACGAATGCGTTTATATAACAAAATATATTCATTCTTACTAAAGAAAATCCTTTTTATTTAAATTCGTGTTATACGATTCACTCTATTTAGATGTTCAAATTGACAACGATTTATACAGTCATATAGACAATGCCTACTCAAAATAGAAAAGTGATAATAACATCCACTTTGGGACAGCTTTACTAATTAAATCAAGGAACGGACACGGAAATCTTCTGTTACTTTTTAGCACACAGCGCTCAAGATGGATTGTCATTTAAGATAATGACGTAGCGAAAGGCTCACACAATGCATCTTGAGCGCTGTGTGCTAAAGAGTAACAGAAGATTTCCGTGTCCCTCCCTTGATTTAATTAGTAAAGCTGTCTCAAAGTGGATGTTATTATCACTTTTCTATTTAGATGTTTAGATTATGTTTTAAAAAGTTTTTCTTCTTTGATTTTCACAATTTTACGTTAAAATTATATGATATAAAACTGTATACTGTATTCGTCAAAATAAGCAGTGCCGAAATATATAATGGTAGTGTAATATACAGTGGGTAAGGGGTGACGGCAATACACTCAATACCGGTCAATTGAAATAAGACCGGCCCAAATGTCAACCTCACCTGCACGCGGTACCCCCTGCTAGAAAACTAACGAGGCTCTGGCGACCGAGTCATGGCGGTGTAACCATTCCATCGAGAATATGGGTCATTCTTTTACAAATCGTAGGGATTTGAACAAAGAAATTGTCACATTTTTGAATGACATACAATTTTTTTCCAGCACCTTCTTATTCATTCAAAAGACACGTATATGGGGATTTTGTTCGGAAATGTGTATTTCTCAAAATATGTACATTTTGCGTTTTGTTGGTTAGCTGGATTCTCAGACATTCAAATTTCATTTTCTCCGGTTCTACTAAACGGATCATTCTCATTTTTTCACTATTTAATACTTTATTGTCTTAGCTTCTTAGTCGCGTGCTTACAATATTTTTTTATTGTTAATTAACATAAAATAATAAGGATTAAATTGTTCAAATAATGTTTTCCTGCTTATTCCCAAAAGGTATGATTTTGGAAAAAATACCATATATTTACTAGGTCTTAATCTAAAAAACCCATGTTTCAAAAAGTTGGGGTCTCTATTCGATCAGAAGATATTAAATAATTTCGAGTGCGCGCGCCGCTTCCGAGCGACGTTATTATTAGCCTTCCTTGGCACGCTGCGATACATTCGCGTGGTATTTATAACCTAAAAACTTAGTGAAAACTACATAAAGTTCGAACCATATAATGCCAAAATTATCTTCCAAATTATAGAAATCGTAAAAAATACGAGCGGATAGATGCTTGAAATTCGATGTGTTCAATTTGTCTCCTCATCTGACAGAACGGAATCACCAGAGCCTCAGGAAAGTCCTGAGGTAACATTTATTGGTATTGAATATACTTATAACAGAAGACTCTCTGAGGCAAAAAATTTGCAACACGTGCCGACGTAATTTGTCGAAATTACGTAAAGACAATGAAAATAACAACGTACTTCAATATAACGAGAAGGTATGTTTTACTATTTATTATCTATATTTCACGATCACATGTTAGGTGTGCGTATGAATATATTTCTAGCACAAAGAAGTTGATGATTTTTACTCTAACACCTCGCCAAATGATGAAGTGTTTGATGAAGATTATGGGGACGTGGATCATATCCCGGAAAGTCCTGCATCGTTCGAAAGAGACAGAGAAGTAATTGATGAAGCGATTGATGCAATCAACAAGGGTTTGGGTTTGATTGGAACTTCACCAATTAAAATGAAGAAAGTTTCTCCTTCAACGTCCACGTTCACGGTTCAAGGAAAGTCCACGCTCATAATGCTTCCCAGAAAGCAAACAGCAACCAAATGCAAAGATCACAGGCCTATCTCCCTAATGAGTCACGCATTAAACATACTCTTACGCATCATACACACCAGGATATTTAATAAACTTGAAGGGCTAAGCGGAGACACTCAGTTCGAATTTAAGAGCAGTGTCGCTACACGAGAAGCAACATTCTGCCCAAACACATTGGTACAAAGCTGCTATAACCAAAGAAAGATCATCTTCCTGTGCTTCATCGACTATGAAAAGGTGTTCTATAGTATCAACCACGAACGTCTCATCGAATATCTAAAAAGGGCTGGTGTAGATGAAAAAGACGTAAGAATAATCCAAAACCTGTACTGGCAACAGTCGGCCAGCAGTCAGAATCAAGAACCAATTAACGACAGAAGAAATCGAGATAAAAATAGGGCTACTTCAAGGATGCATAATGTCACCAATGCTATTTAATCTCTACGTCGAACAAATATTCTCAGAAGCCTTCGATGATCTACAAATCGGAATTAAAGTGAACGGTACCACAATAAACAATATAAGATACGTAGATGACACAGTGATCATAGCAAGCAACCATCAATACCTACAGCTAGTAATGAACAACATAAACAGAAAGGGGTCAGAGGTCGGACTAAGAATGAACAGATCCAAAACAAACTGTATGGTTATCAGGTAATAATAAAATATAAGTCGTAATAATCAGGCAAGAGCGTCCATCGCCGTAGAGGAGGAAATAATCGAAAGAAACTATGAGCACGAAATACCTAGGCACACTAGTAAAGGACAGATGGAACAAACTAGAAGAGATCAAGAGTAGTGTAGAGGAAGCCAGACAGGATGTGTATCGTAATCTGACTGGGAGCACTATAATTAAGTGCTAAAGACACATTCAAGTGTGTTAAGTTCGAACATAACCAGTCCGCATGATATTGAAGAAACCTCCACTCTACTTCAGGAGGCTATAATAAATTCTTATCGTGACAGCAGTCCTCAAGTGAAGCGAACCGGGAAACGAGAAGTTACCTGGTGGAGCAAGGAACTAGAACAGAAGAAAAACAAAACGAGAAAGCTCTACAATAGAGCTAAAAAAGACAAGGGTGTGAACCGAATATACGGCTACACTCACTGATTATAACAAATCTGTACAGAGGGCTAAAATGGAGCCCTGCAGGAAGCTGTGTGAGGATGTGGAAAGTATATCTGAAACAGCAAGACTCCAGAGACTTCTGATAAAGAACCCGTTAAATCCGATTGGTACTATCAGAAAACCAAACGGAAAACACACAACCAATGAGAAGGATACTATGGAAGTTTTGCTCCAAGCTCACTTCCCAGGTTCCTATCTGATCGACCCAACAATGGATAACCCTGACTGTCATGCTGTACGCTCTCAAACAAGAGGGACGAGGTGTGACTGGCAGGTGTCCAGGGGGGTTGTCTCATATGAAAGAATTGTATGTGCCATAAATACCTTTGGCCCATACAAAGCAGCTGGCCCAGACCGTGTCTTCCCCGCCCTTCTGTGACAGGGGAGGGAAACGCTGGTGCCAATACTGACTGAGCTATACAGGGCAAGTCTTTCATCAGGCTATGTGCCAACTCCCTGAAGGCAAGTAAAAGTGGTATTTTTACCAAAAGCCGGGCGTCTAGATTACACCCAGGCTAAAGCGTATAGACCAATAAGTCTAACCTCCTTTCTATTGAAAAGGTTAGAAAAACTGGTTCAAAAGCATCTGAGGGAGACCTGCTTGTTAGACAGGCCCTTCCACTCTCTTCAGCATGCCTGCCAACCAGGAAAATCATGTGAATCTGCTCTACACCAATTAGTGGTCAGAATAGATAACACACTAGAAAACAAGGAATTGGCCTTGGTGCCTTCCTTGATATCGAAGGTGCGTTTGACAACACCTCCTTCGACAGTATAGCCTATGCAGCCCGCAACCATGTTGCAAATAAAACATCAATCAGATGGATTAAGTTCATGCTGTAGGGTAGAAATGTTGAGGCTAAAGTAGAAGGTGACACAATGCGGGTAGCTGTCATCAAGGAGTGTCCTCAGGGTGGGGTTCTATCTCCACTCCTTTGGGACATGATAGTTGATAGCCTACTTGTGTCACTAAATAATAAAGGTTTTTACACGCAAGTCTATGCGGATGACATAGTCATCCTCATCAGGGATAAATTTCCTTCTATAATAGCAGCGCTTATGCAAGAATCACTGAACGAGGTGGAGAGTTGGTGCAGGGGTGTCGACCTTCGGGTCAATCCCCAAAAATCCACTCTAGTACCATTCACTAGAATGAGAAAAATGGATGGGCTAAAGCCCCCAATTTTCTATAACGAGCATCTAAAGGTAAGTGATGCAGTCAAGTATCTAGGTGTAATCTTGGATGCCAAACTGACTTGGAATCAACACCTAAAGAAAGCTGCCAACAAGTGCAAAATGCCACTGATGATAACCAAAAGAACACTTGGAAAATCATGGAAATTGGATTGGAAAATCATCACTCAAACCAAGTATGGTATACTGGATATACACTATGGTAGTTAGACCCATTTGAGGCTAAAGTAGAAGGTGACACAATGCGGGTAGCTGTTATCAAGCATATTTCTGCCCAGCATATTTCAAGCAGATACAGGAGGAAAACATAAACCTAATTTTAACACTAGACAACACTAGACACTATGACAATGGACAACTTCCAAAAGAATGGCTAAAGTCCACGTTCATAATACTTCCCAAATACTTCTGACATATGGCTCCACAGTATGGTGGATCAAAGTGAAACAAAAACAGGCCATCAGAGAACTCTCCTATGTTCAAAGATTGGCCTGTTTAGCAATTACGTAGATGTTCCATGAGACGTTCTTGGTTGATACTATAGAACGCCTTTTCATAATCGATGAAGTACAGGAAGATATGTCCTTTCTTTGGTCATAGAATTTTGTACTAATGTGTTTAGTCAGAATGTTGCTTCTCGTGTACTGGTGCCGCTCTTAAAACCGAACTGAGTGTCTCCGCTTAGTCCTTCAAGTTTATAAAATAACTTGGTATGTATAATGCGTAGAAATATTTTTAAGTCGTGACTCTTTAGCGAAATTCCCCTCTATATTTAGGTATGGCGTGTGATCATTTGGTTGCTGTTTGCTTTTTGGGAAGTATTACGAACGTGGACTTTAGCCATTCTTTTGGAAGTTGTCCAGTGTCATAGTGTCTAGTGTTGTCTAGTGTTAAAATTAGGTTTATGTTTTCCTCCTGTATCTGCTTGAAATATGCTGGGCAGGTATCGCCTGGACCTGGTGGTTTGTTGTTTTGCCACCTTAATGGCGTGTACTAATTCGGTTTTTAGAGTGCTTGGCTCTGTGAAGTCATATTGCGTTGGGCTGGTTGTTGCTTCCGGCCTATTATCATTGAAAACCTTTTTGGCATATGCCCGCCATAGATTGCATTTATTTATCCATGTTATTAGTTATTGCTTGGTTTTGGTCACTGGTGATGTGGGTCGACTTTCCCCCTTTGCGTGGTTCTGTTATTTCTTTGATTTTTTTGTGTAGGTTGAATACATCGCCTGTCTCTTGTAATTCTTCTACTTCTTTACATCTTTGCTGCATCCAGGACTTCTTGGCAATTCTGATTGCCCTGCGTATTCCCTTACGTATCACTTTATACTCTGCGTGTTTTTCTGAGTTAATACAATCAGCAGAAGGATTTCTTGTGTCAACCAGTCCTGTTTTTTGTTGCTACGGGCATACCTAATGATGTTGTATGCTTCCGATGTTATCACTTCCTTGAGGTGTTGCCATGTGTCTTCGACTGTTTCCAGTTGTTGGATTATTATGTCGGAGAACAAAAAAATAGCTAAATCCAGTATAAATATTAACGCTTCTACATATATTTGCTGAGAGCTTCGATGGTCTTCAACACCTTGTCTCTCGAATAGTTGAAAGTAGTGAGCGTTATGGTTTAGATATCAACATGAATAAAACAATGTTCATGGTCATCAGCAAGAAAGACACAGATCTACCAAGCTACGTTCTTAATATTAATGGTACCTCTACTGACCAAGTAAGCAAAAACATATATCTAGGAACCAACATTAATGACCAATGGGATAACTCACACGAAATTAGAGTCCTTATCGACAAATCCAGAGCTGCATTTTGTAAAATGGCTATTGCGTTTAAGAGCCATTACTTCTAGATGGAAAGAAAATTAAGATTTCTACATTGCTATATATTTTCCATTCTTTTCTATGGAGCTGAGACCTGGACTTTGAGCGAGACGATGGCCAAACGACTTGAGGCATTCGAGATGCTTAGAGTACCATGGGCAGATAAAATTACAAACAATAACATTCTCCATAAAATGAAGAAAGGAAAAAAAGTCCTGAAAATAGTAAAATGCAGGAAACTACAATATTTAGTTCATGTAATGAGGAATGGATACAGGTATAAACTGCTGCAGAAGATTCTTCAAAGAAAGATTCCTGATAAAAGAGGACGAGGAAGAAGAAAAACATCTTGGCTTGGAAACTTAATAGAACATGGATTTCAGATACGAGTGAAGAACTATTCAGAATATCCAAAACTGACAAATTACGCCCCAACCGCGGCTCTGGAGGTGATCCTAGGCCTTCTTCCCCTGGATATCTTTATCATAAGCGAGGCAAGGATGGGAGCTTTCAGATGCATATGCAATGGCACATGGGAACCTCTGGCGAGGTCAGGACACACTATGATAACGTCATATCAGAATCGTACCTAAATATAGAGGGGGATTCGATGCCCAAAAGGCTGTCATTCGACATACCCTTCAAAACACATCTACGATGGACAGAAGGCAATCAAATAATCACTTGCCTAGGAGGAGTGGATTGGTATACAGACGGCTCCAAGAAAGACACTGGTACTGGCGCAGGAATCTATGGACTGTCCCTGTGGTGCAGCCTATCTGTACCCCCGGGGACTCATGCCACAGTATTCCAAGCAGAAATGCACGCTATCATGGTCTGTGCCCGTGAAAATTTGAGAATGGACTACAAAAGTAGAACATCCGCATTTTCACGGGCAGTCAGGTTGCGATTAATGCTCTAGCGTGTCACGAAATCAAATCCAAGACAGTTTCAAATCCAAGACTGTCTTCAGGGCCTAAAAGTCTTGACAAAGCATAACAAGGTCACACTCGCTTGGGTGCCTAGCCACACGGGACTGGTGGGTAACGAAATGGTAGAAAAGCTAGCAAAAGATGGAGCCTACAAGGCAAACATCATTGCAGAAAGCGGACCCTACATTACCAAGACCATGACTCGAAATAAAATCTGTAAATGGGTAGCAACTAAGCACCGTCTACAGTGGGTCAATTTGATTGGTCTGACACACAGCAAACGAATGTTAGTAAACCTATCGGAAACTCTAACTGCTGAAATTCTGCAACTGCCAAGGAAGCAGATCGCAATTGTGGTAGGCCTACTTACAGTACACTGCCCACTACGAGAACACCTGCATAAAATGGGTATCTGGAAGGATGAACCTTTATGCAGGTTATGCTATGAGGAGGACGAAACTGCCGCCCATATAATCTTCCACTGTGAAGCAATTGCACGTAGAAGAAACAAGCTGGATATTACAGCTGAGAGAGTCCCAGTAAATTAAGAAATCCGCCACAGAATGGTCAAATGCTACGTTTGGCCAGTCCTACTGTATGGAGCAGAAACCTGGATGATAAAAGTAGCATACATTAACAAGATAAAGGCGTTCGAGATGTGGACATTCCGAAGAATGCTCCGTATCGCATTTTCTACATTACTAACGAGGAGGTGCTGAGAAGGCCAGGAAGGAATGAACAGATTACTATTCAATACCATAAAGTAGCGCAAGATCGGGTATCTGGGTCACATACTAAAAGGGCCAAAATAAGGGGGCCTCATACAAGAAGGCAGAAGGGGCATCGGACATAAACAGCTATCATGGCTTAGGTATATCAGGAACTGGACCGGAATCAAAAAATTTGGTGACATGTGCCAAGCAGAAAACATTACCAATTATTCAATAAATGATAATTCGTCAACGCACATAGGTGTTAGATAACAAAAGAAGAAGACGATGTAAATGCGAAGAAAAATCTGAGCAAATGAAACGACTTCGCGTTTCAAAAGTTTTTCATTTAGTAAATTCCGGAATTAAATGCATAGAACGCCGTAAAACAAGATGTTATTATCAGATCTTTTAAGAAATGAGGCACAAACAATGCCTTGAAAGGTAAAGAAGACGAACTGATTTTTAAGAACACTGGCAGTGAAATCATCAGCAGCTTTGAAGAAGAAGAGCTTTATATTGTACATAAGAAGTAATATTAAGTTTTCTCACTCAAAGGGGAATTTTTTATAGTATTTTATTATAAATTGTATATTATATGTTGGTTTTTATCATCCCTAGTATTCATAATTTGTTTAGTTTTTGGAAATGGGATATTATTAATAGGGCTTTTATTACTTTTTAACACATTTATTTGCTGCTTCGTGGTATGCAACCAAATCTAACCAGGCTATACAGCTCTGGAAAATAAATTTGAATGTTATAAAAACCTTTTTAATACAATATCCAATTCTTAACAACTAAACAAATTATTATTCTTTCATTGTCCTATCGTCACCCCACATTTCACAGTTTTGGATTTTAAAATTTCGATTGCTATGAAAACTATAGATATTATATCCAGTCAGCACCCATCTGCACTAGCGTTAGTATAAAGGTAGAGACACACTGGTCCCACGTACGCAACGTATGCAACGCCTCACGAAATCTGAAAAACTATGCCATGGAAACACACTTATCGTATGCAACGCAATCACACGCCTCACACGCAACGTCGATCTGGGATATCCAGATCGGCGTGGGAAGGTGGAGGGGATGTTCGTACGCTATCCACGCGTGTCATCGGTGTGTTTCTAGAACCCATGCGTAGAACGTCAGAAACAAATAGACCTTTGATGCAAGCGTTCCCCTCAAACTACATTTCAGACTTGCGAAAGTACATAAAATTCATCAAATTCCAGTTTCTGCATTAATGTATGGTATTTTCCAACTTTTTCTCTTTGTTTATTTATCTCATGAACCCAATATCTTCTCTTCTTAACTTTAGTTTTTGTGGCGCGGAAATATTCATTTAAAAGTAGTAAACTCAATAAAACATCTTCAAACTCGCTATCAGAATCAGAAAACATGACTGGCAGACGCACGTTCTTAAAAATCACAACAGCGTCTGATGCGAAATTTACGTTGCATACGCGGGACGAGTGTGCACACAAATTCTCCCACGTTGCATCGCATACGTTGCGTACGTCGGACCAGCGTGTCTCTACCTTAAATACTTTCGTTCGTCTTTAAGCGACCAATTTATTAGAATCCGTTTAAAGTTTTGAAATTCTACATTTATACAAATTGTGGGAAAATAGTATCAATAAAAGTGAAATCTTCTAGAAAATAGATTACACAATAATCTAAAAAAAAAATATTTAAACTGTACTGCAAGTAAGTTGTTTTCTTGACTTGGTCTTTTCAAATAGAAAAGCATCTTATAAGACATTAATCGAAAACATATGTATTGAAAACAACAAGAAAAAAACTGTTTACAATCGCAATATATACATTTAAATAGAAGGCTATATATTTGAATGGAAGGTATATATACAAATAGGTATAATGTAACGAAAATTCTTTGTATAAACTTTGAAGGTTTGGAATCCAATCAAAAATAATGAAAAAACCTATCCGTGTATACTGCGTAAGTATAAGTGGATGAATGGAAAGCGAAATCTATAAAAGACCTTCGGGTAACAGGCAAAAACTTTTTTTTTCAAATATAAAAAATATACACACGATTCCTTTCAAAATAATAAAAACTTTTAACGTAATTACATACCTATTTTATACATATATCTTATTTTATACAAAACAGTTATGACAGTTAATATTTAGAGAAAATTAAATAATGAAATGTTGGTTATTGTCATCCCTATTAATCAACGTTTGTTTTATTGGGAATGGGAAATGTTCTTTGAAATCACATTTCAATTAAATTTACATTTGTTATTTGTAAAAAATATAAAACATAATTTTTATTATTAAATTTAAAACATTATTAAATTAAATTAAAACATTATCAAATATTATTAAATTTAAAACGATTTTTAATTTAAAACATACGTAATTTAGAGCCCAGGGTTAAGGTGTCAGTAAGACACCAAAACTAGTCAGGTGAATAAATATTAACTTATAAAAACCTTTTCATTTCCCATTCCCAATAAAACAAACGATTAAATAATTAAATTTCATGCTTTTATCATATTTACAAATTGTAAGATTTCACATAAATTTGGACGATATAGGATTTTTTTTCTAAGGTTCCATTAATATAACAAGTTTTTTCACAAAAAAAAGATTTATCTTAGAAATTAATCTGTGGACTTTCTTACTATCTTATATCGCTGTTACAGCCATAATCATAAAGACATATCTTTGTGTAACGACTTGCTTACGACGCATAGACCTATTAAAATAAATGTAAAGAATAAATATTCTTAAATCTGTCTCTTTATTGTATTCATTCCTTTCAAAGAAAAATTGCTACGTTTGCTTTTTGCTCAGACAAATTTTTGCCTTTGGTTTAGACATTTTGCCGTTTATTTACCCAGTTAGAGAGTATATAATCTTAAAATTGATATTTCCAAAAAGTTAGGAACGTTTGACGAATGATATTTCAATAAAACATCGTGTAATAAGTTTTTATCAGTAGCAACTTTAAAACCTTGATTCCCAAAATTCATTTTAAGAGCGAGTAATATATGTCTCACCAAAAATCACCTTAAATAATAAAATATATAATGAACTGCTGGAAAAGTCCACAATTATAACAATCTCTAAACCAGGTCAAAATAATTCAATCCCCAGCAGTTACCGTCCGATCTCACTGCTCCCTCTCCTCGGCAAAATCCTCTAACATATCCTTAAAACCCGCTTTTGGAATTCCGTTGCAGACCACAAAACCAAATACCAATTCGGTTTCAAGCTTTTTTATTCCACTATCCATCCTCTGTTCATTCTAACCAACAATATCCAATGTCTAAGAAAAAACTTGCAGATTTCTTATTTTGAAGGTATGACTTCAAAATAAGAAATCCCCAAGTTTTTTCTTAGACATTAACAAAGAATTTGACAGTCTGAGCGTCTGGCATGCCGACCTTTTGTTCAAAATGTCGCTAATCATTCGCTTTCAGATCCTCAAAAGTGAAAATCAACTCCATCTCATCTCCCACATTTTCTTTTCTGCAAGGTCTCCCTCAAGGCTCTCCACTTTCCCCTCTCTTTTACAATATAAACTGTCATGACATTTACAACTGCATCAACAGCAACTAGACCAGCGGTGGCGAACCTATGGCACGCGTGTCACAGCTGACACGTTGAGAATTTTTACTGGTACGCGGGAGAAGGAAGGTAATGTTAAAATGTTGTGCTTGATGAACAAAGACCCTCGGTATTGAAGAGGATGTACATTGAACATCGCTCGTAATATATTTTTGTGCATTTTAAATACCGCAACAATATTTTCTGCAGACCCCAAAATATCTAACCGTATGACAAACTAGCCTGAACAATGGCGTGGTAAAATATTTGCAGAATATCAACTTTTACACATTCTCTTAGGTTTCGAATCAGATAACACACAGTACTTAATGTCAATGGGAATAGCGTTGAGGGACAGAAAAACCAACGAATGGATCAGAAATACTACGAAATGTGATAGAAACCATTGCCACTCAAAAATGGAACTATGAACTATATGAATAACAGACTGTTGCACTGCAGACTCTATACCTAGGACGACGAAATAGAGGACGACCACTGATGCGCTGGACAAACGACATAAAATTAACAACAGGGTTTAATTGGATAGTAGAAGCGCAAGCCAGAAAGAGATGTTGACGAGGGGATAAGAGGGACGCCTATTTTCAGAAATGGACTGTGCAATGTGGCGATTGAGATTGACTTAATATCGAACATGTTAGTTCAGTATGATAGTACCATTTTTGCTTTTGATCAAGTGTTACCCTTAGAAATTTCATTGATTCGGCCCCTTTGGTCAAATTTTTGATCAAATCTTAGAAGTAAACTATAACCATGAAGTATATTTGTGTATATTTAAGTCCATTAAAGATGTATACATCAGACTTCCTAACGTTTCAAATTTTAAATTGCTACTTTTAATTAAATCAGCTTACAAAATATTGCATTGAACATTATTTGTTTGCGCCAGATCATTTCAAATATCAAGAAAAGAGTTGGTCCCATTAGAGAGCCTTGGAGTACCACACACATTTTTAATTTACTTTCCGATTTTGAAGCGTTTGCGATCATTGTTCGTTCTCTTTGACGCAAGGAACATTTTACCCAGTTCGTGCCGACGCATCTAACACCTTCATCACCTTTAAATTAACAATTTTTTTGTGGAAGCAGCTTGTAATCAAATGAGTCAAATGCTTTACATAGGTCGTAAAATAAAGCAAGAACCTCCTGATTACAATTTAGAAATTTAATTATAAAATTAACACAGAGATTTTTCCAACAGTGCTGTATTAGTTCCAGAAGCCTTGTTTGCCAGCATGTTGTTATTTTCCAATACGCTTGATAATCGAGTCAGATTGAGTTAGGTTAGAAATGCTGTCTTATTATTTTTTTTAATTGGCTTTGAATACCTACAGATTGGTCTGTAGTTAAACGGATGCCATTGTGACCATTTTTTTTCTAAATCGGGATGGACTTTGATACTTTCAAACGTCATACTCAGGCTAATATTGAATTATATTATATTCAGGCTAATAGGGTAATTTATATTCAGTTATCAGGCACGTTCTCATTTCATAATGTAGAAACTTAATAAAATGGCACGCGGTCATAAAATGGTTCGCCACCGCTGAACTAGACAAATCACGTTGACTTTTCATCCTACATACTACAATACGCTGACAAGACTGTACTGATTTTCCACAGCAACTCCCTCAAATCTACCATCGACCTACTCCAAAATCTTACCAACACCCTCATATGGTTCAACCAGTGGAGATTATCTCCAAATGCCAACTCCTCATCGCAAACCACCAAATTTCCTCAAACTGACCTCGCATCCACACACGCTGCTATCCAGCAGCGTTAATTATCTTAGACCAACTATTGACTCTAAACACAAATTAATTATTTACGCCAATTTACGTAAGTCGCAGATAATTAAACGCTGCAAACAGTTTAGAGCCTTAACCTACGGCAACCAGCGCATTTCCACAAAGACCGCGTCGAAAATCTACAAAACTATCTATCGTCCCATTTTTGATAATGAACATATAATAACCTATCTGGGGGTGGCGAACCTTTTTCCGGCCGCGTGTCATTTTTTTTTTTAATTTTCACGTTTTGAAATGCTGACGTGTCAGGTCTACTTTTACAATGTGATAGTGAAAATCAGTTACCGTATTTGCGTGAATACTTGGCGTGTTTTGTGCGCCTTTTGAAATTACGGGCAAACCAATCGACAGATTTTGATAAACCGTGGTACCATTTGATATTCTTGCGAGATCTAACAAATTACAAAATTGTAGCTTTGTAAATACGGCTTTCGTGAATTTTTAGAATTTGTAAATTTTTGTGCGTCTTTTGCAATTACGGTCAACCCAATTGACGGATTTTAATAAAACTTGTTATGAATTGATATTCTTACAAGATATTACAAATTACCAATTCTCAAAATTGTAGCTTTGTAAATACGGCTTTGGTGAAATTTTGATTTTTTTTTGCACCTTATGCAATTACAGGCAAACCAATCCACGGATTTTGATGCAACGTGATATGCTTTGATATTCTTACGAGTTCTCACAAATTTCCAAATTTCAAAATTGTAGCTTTGTAAATACGGGTTTTGTGATTTTTTTAAATTTTTGTGCGCCTTTTGAAATTAAATACAAACCAATGGACGGATTTTGATGAGACTTGGTATAATTTGATATTCTAGCGATATCTCGCAAACTCCCAAATTTCAAGATTGTAGCTGTGTAAATATGGCTTTCGTAAATTTTTGAAATTTGTAAATTTTTGTGCGTCTTTTGCAATGACGGACAAACCAATCGACGGATTTTAATGAAACTTGTTATGAATTCATGTTCTTACAAGATATCACAAATTCCCAAATTTCAAAATTGTAGCTTTGTAAATACGGCTTTGGTAAATGTTTGAAATTTTTGTGCGCCTTTTGCAATTACAGGCAAACCAAACCACGGATTTTGATTAAACGTAGTATGATTTTATATTCTTACGAAATTTCACAAATTGCCAAATTTCAAATTTGTAGCTTTGAAAATACGGCTTTCGTGAATTTTGGAAATTTTTATTTGAAATTTCGGGCAAACCAATCGACGGATTTTGATAAATTGTGGTATGATTTGATATTCTTACGAGATCTCAAAAATTCCCAAATTTCAAAATTCTAGCCTTGTAAATACGGCTTTGGGGTGAATTTTTTAAATTTGAAAATTTTTGTGCGACTTTTCCAATTACGGACAAACCAATCAATCGACGGATTTTGAACACGTCTTATATTTTACACCATTGATGTTGCACAAAAGTAAATTGAGAAACTTACAAATTTATTATAGAATAGATAGTTTAACAATTTTCGAAGGCATGCGTGAGTAATAGTTCGCGTGCCAATAAAATTTTCCTACGTGTCAGCTGTGGCACGCGTGCCATAGGTTCGCCACCACTGACCTATACCAATAATTAATGTAGGCGAACCCTTGCAGTCGCAGAGCGAATCGCATTACGCCTCACCACCAAACTCAGACATCCAAACAACCCTCTGCAATGAACTTCTGTATAGACAAACCCGGGTCCTTCCATACATGATATCCTTAAAAAGAAATCCTTATCATTAATCCGAAAAAAAGCTTAGACTTTGTTTAAAACGAATATCTAAACATTCCAACAGACTAAAACTCCTCTTGAATCCTTAAACGCCGACTGACTCACTCATTCTCATCCAATTTTCCGATATATTTCCGTTTTTTTTTGTCTCAATTTATGCTCAATATCTGTTCTGGATTTATCTGGCTCTAATATAAACGTAACCTAACCATAACCTAATATAGATTAAATCTAATTTAACCTAGATTATTTCGACATCGACCAAATAGTGTTCCCGCCACTGTGCGTTTTTACTAGTTAGCAATTTTTGCGCTGAAGGCGCAAGAACGATGAATTATCATCGGTAAGAAACAATTATTTTTTTGTAGATTCAACATTAAAAATTGAAACGTTCCTACATGTTTTTATTAAAAACCATGAAAATTAATGCAATTTACGGTGAGTACGGTGCATTTTAACACAATTTTGTTCTTAAAACGCACGAAAATAATTTTGTCCAGCTAAAAGTGCTACGGTAACCACTGTGTAGCGTTAGTATAAATACTTTCGTTCGTCTTGAAGACTAATTTATTAGAATCAGTTTAAAGCTTTCTAAAGTTTTGAATTTCTAAAATAATACAAACTGTGGGAAAATAGTATGAATAAAAGTGAAATCTTCTAGAAAATAGATTATACAATAATCTCAAAAAAATATTTAAACTGTACAGTAACAAGTAAGTTGTTTTCTTGACTTCCAACTAGAAAAGCATCTTATAAGACATTAATCGAAAACATATGTATTGAAAACAACAAGAAAGAAACTGTTTACAATCGCAATATTTACATTTAAATAGAAGGCTATATATTTGAATAGAAGGGTATATATACAAATAGGTATAATGTAACGAAAATATTTTGTATAAACTTTGAAGGTTTGGAATCCAATCAAAAATAATGAAAAAACCTAGCCGTGTATACTGCGTAAGTATAAGTGGTTGAATGGAAAGCGAAATCTATAAAAGACCTTCGGGTAACAGGTAAAAACTTTTTTTCAAATATAAAAAATATACACACGATTCCTTTCAAAATAATAAAAACTTTTACCGTAATTACATACCTTATTTTATACATCTTGCAAAACTATTATTACTAATATTTAGAGAAAATTAACTAATTAAATGTTGGTTATTATCATCCCTATTATTCATCGTTTGTTTTATTGGGAATGGGAAATTTTCTTTGAAATCACCTTTCAATTAAATTTACATTTGTTATTTGTAAAAAACATAAAACATAATGATTTTTAATTTAAAACATACGTAATTTAGAGCCCAGGGTTAAGGTGTCAGTAAGACACCAAAACTAGTCAGGTGAATAAATATTAACTTTTTATAAAAAACCTTTTCATTTCTCATTCCCAATAAAACAAACGGATAAATAATTAAATTGCATGCTTTTATCATATTTACAAATTGTAAGATTTCACATAAATTTTGACGATATAGGATTTTTTTCTAAGGTTCCATTAATATAACAAGTTTTTTCACAAAAAAAAAGATTTATCATAGAAAATAATCTGTGGACTTTCTTACTATCTTATATCGCTGTTACAGCCATAATCATAAAGACATATCTTTGTGTAACGACTTGCTTACGACGCATAGACCTATTAAAATAAATGTGAAGAATAAATATTCTTAAATCTGTCTCTTTATTGTATTCATTCCTTTCAAAGAAAAATTGCTACGTTTACTTTTTGCTCAGACAAATTTTTGCCTTTGGTTTAGACATTTTGCCGCTTATTTATCCAGTTAGAGAGTATATAATCTTGAAATTGATATTTCCAAAAAGTTAGGAATGTTTGACGAATGATATTTCAATAGAACATCGAGTAATAAGTTTTTATCAGTAGCAACTTTAAAACCTTGATTCCCAAAATTCATTTTAAGAGCGAGTAATATATGTCTCACAAAAAATCACATTAAATAATAAAATATATAATGAACTGCTGGAAAAGTCCACAATTATAACAATCTCTAAACCAGGTCAAAATAATTCAATCCCCAGCAGTTACCGTCCGATCTCACTCCCCCTTGTCCTCGGCAAAATCCTCGAACATATCCTTAAAACCCGCTTATGGAATTCCGTTGCAGACCACAAAACCAAATACCAATTCGGTTTCAAGCCCTTTTATTCCACTATCCATCCTCTGTTCATTCTAACCAACAATATCCAATGTCTAAGAAAAAACTTGCGGATTTCTTATTTTGAAGGTATGACTTCAAAATAAGAAATCCACAAATTTTTTTCTTAGACATTAACAAAGAATTTGACAGTCTGAGCGTCTGGCATGCCGACCTTTTGTTCAAAATGTCGCTAATCATTCGCTTTCAGATCCTCAAAAGTGAAAATCAACTCCATCTCATCTCCCACATTTTCTTTTCTGCAAGGTCTCCCTCAAGGCTCTCCACTTTCCCCTCTCTTTTACAATATAAACTGTCATGACATTTACAACTGCAACCAACTAGACCAGCGGTGGCGAACCTATGGCACGCGTGTCATAGCTGACATGTTGAGAATTTTTACTGGGACGCGGGAGAAGGAAGGTAACGTTAAAATGTTGTGCTTGATGAACAAAGACCGTCAGGATTGAAGATGATGTACATTGAACATCGCTCGTAATATCTTTTTGTGCATTTTAAATACCGCAACAATATTTGCTGCAAACCCCAAAATATCAAACCGTATGACAAGCTAGACTGAACAATGGCGTGGTAAAATATTTGCAGAATATCAACTTTTACACATTCTCTTAGGTTTAGAATCAGATAACACAAAGTACTTAATGTCGCTGGGAATAGCGTTGAGGGACAGAAAAACCAACGAATGGATCAGAAATACTACGAAATGTGATTGAAACCATTGCCACTTAAAAATGGAACTTTGCCGGACACGTAGCCAGATGTACGGACGCAGGATGGAATAACAGCCTGTTGCACTGGAGACTATATCTAGGACGACGAAATAGTAGACGACCACTGATGCGCTGGATAAACGACATAAAATTAACAACAGGGTTTAATTGGATAAGAGATGCGCAAGACAGAAAGAGATGGTGCCATATGAGGAACGTCTATGTTCATAAATGGACTGTGTAGTGAGGCGATTGAGATTGACTTAATTTTAGCTTTTCATCAAGTGTTACCCTTAGAAATTTCATTGATTCGGCCCCTTTGGTCGATTTTTGTTCAAATCTTAGAAGTAAACTATAATCATGAAGTATGTTTGTGTATATTTAAGTCCATTAAAGATGTATACATCATCCTCCTAACGTTTCTAATTTTAAATTGCTTCTTATAACTAAATCAGCTTACAAAATATTGCATTGAACATTATTTGTTTGCGCCAGATCATTGACAAATATCAAGAATAGAGTTGGTCCCATTTGAGAGCCTTGGTGTACCACACACATTTTTAATTTACTTTTCGATTTTGAAGCGTTTACGATCATTGTTCGTTCTCTTTGACGCAAGGAACATTTTACCCAGTTCTTGCCGACGCATCTAACTCTTTCATCACCTTTAAATTAACAGTTTTTTTGTGGAAGCAGCTTGTGATCAAATGAGTCAAATGCTTTACATAGGTCGTAAAATAAAGCAAGAACCTCCTGATTACACTTTAGAAATTTAATTATAAAATTAACACAGAGATTTTTCCAACAGTGCTGTATCAGTTCCAGAAGCCTTGTTTGCCAGCATGTTATTATTTTCCAATACGCTTGATAATCGAGTCAGATTGAGTTAGGTTAGAAATGCTGTCTTATTATTTTTTTTAATTGGCTTTGAATACCTACAGATTGGTCTGTAGTTAAAGGGATGCCATTGTGACCATTTTTTTTTCTAAATCGGGATGGACTTTGATAATTACAAACGTCATACTCAGGCTAATATGGAATTATATTATATTCAGGCTAATAGGGTAATTTATATTCAGTTATCAGGCGCGTTCTCATTTCATAATGTAGAAACTTAATAAAATGGCACGCGGTCAAAAAATGGTTCGCCACCCCTGAACTAGACAAATCACGTTGACATTTCATCCTACATACTATAATACGCTGACGAGACTGCACTGATTTCCCACAGCAACTCCCTCAAATCTACCATCGACCTACTCCAAAATCTTACAGACACCCTCAGATAATCGACCAGTGGAGATTATCTCCAAATGCCAACTCCTCATCGCAAACCACCAAATTTCCTCAAACTCACCTCGCATCCACACACGCTGACATCCAGCAGCGTTAATTATCTTAGACTAACTATTGACTCTAAACACAAATTAATTATTGACGCTAATTTACTTAAGTCCCAGATAATTAAACGCTGCAAACAGTTTAAAGCCATAACCTACGGCAACCAGGGCATTTCCACAAAGACCGCGTCGAAAATCTACAAAACTATTTGTCGTCCCATTCTTGATTATGGACATATAATAACCTATTCAGGGGTAGCGAACCTTTTTCCGGCCGCGTGCCATTTTTTTTAATGCTCACGTTTTTAAAATGCTGACGTGCCAGGTCTACTTTTACGATGTGATAGTGAAAATCAGTTATCGTATTAGCGTGAATACTTGGCGTGTTTTGTGCGCCTATTGAAATTACGGGCAAACCAATCGACGGATTTTGATAAAACGTGGTAGCATTTGATATTCTTACGAGATCTCATAAATTCCCAAATTTCAAAATTGTAGCTTTATAAATACGGCTTTCGTGTATTTTTGAAATTTGTAAATTTTTGTGCGTCTTTTGCAATTACGGACAAACCAATTTTGATTAATCTTGGTATGAATTGGTATTCTTACAAGATATCACAAATTACTAAATTTCAAAATTGTAGCTTTGTAAATGCGGCTTTGGTGAAATTTTGAAATTTGTGTGCACCTTTTGCAATTACAGGCAAACCAATCGACGGATTTTGATGAAATGTAGTATGTTTTGATATTCTTACGAGATCCCACAAATTACCAAATTTCAAAATTTTATCTTTGTTAATACGGGTTTTGTGAATTTTTGAAATTTTGAAATTTTTGTGTTCCTTTTGCAATTACGGACAAACCAATCGACAGATTTTGATGAAACTTGGTATGATTTGATATTCTTGCGAGATCTCACAAATTCCCAAATTTAAAAATTGTAAATACGGCCTTGGTGAAATTCGGAAATTATTGTGCGCCTTTTGCAATTACAGGCAAATCAATCGACGGATTTTGATGAAATGTAGTATGATTTGATATTCTTACGAGGTCCCACAAATTGCCAGATTTTAAAATTGTAGCTTTGCAAATACGGCTTTCGTGAATTTTGGAAAATTTTATGCGCCTTTTGAAATTACGTGCAAACCAATCGACGTATTTTTATGAAACGTGGTATGATTTCATATTCTTACGAGCTCCCACAAATTGCCAGATTTTAAAATTGTAGCTTTGTAAATACGGCTTTCGTGAATTTTTGAAATTTGTAAATTTTGTGGCGTCTTTTGCAATTACGGACAAACCAATCGACGGATTTTGATGAAACTTTGTATGAATTGATATTCTTTCAAGATATCAAAAATTCCCAAATTTAAAAATTGTAGCTTTGTAAATACGGCTTTTGTGCATTTTTGAAGTTTGTAAATATTTGTGCGCCTTTTGCAATTACAGACAAACCTTTCGACGGATTTTGATGAAACTGTGTACGATTTGATATTCTTGCGAGATCTCACAAATTCCCAAATTTCAAAATTGTAGCTTTGTAAATACGGCTTTGGTAAATTTTTGATATTTTTGTGCGCGTTTTCAATTACAGGCAAACCAATGCACGGATTTTAATGAAACGTAGTATGATGTGATATTCTTGCGAAATCTCACAAATTTCAAATTTGTAGCTTTGCAAATACGGCTTTCGTGAATTTTGGATTTTCGTTTCATTTTTATGCGCCTTTTGAAATTACGGGCAAACCAATCGACGGATTTTGATAAAACGTGGTATGATTTGATATTCTTATGAGATCTCAAAAATTCCCAAATTTCAAAATTTTAGCTTTGTAAATACGGCTTTGGGTTGTATTTTTTAAATTTGAAAATTTTTGTGCGCCTTTTTCAATTACGGGCAAACCAATCAATCGACGGATTTTGAACACGTCTTATTTTTTAAACCATTGATGTTGCACAAAAGTAAATTGAGAAACTTAAAAATTTATTTTAGAAAAGATAGTTTAACAATTTTAGAAGGCATGCGTGAGTAATAGTTCGCGTGCCAATAAAATTTTCCTGCTTGTCAGCTGTGGCACGCGTGCCATAGATTCGCCACCACTCATCTATACCAATAATTCATGTAGACGAACCCTTGAGGTCGCAGAACGAATCGCATTACGCCTTACCTCCAAACTCAGACATCCAAACAACCCTCTGCAATGAACTTCTGTATAGACAAACCCGGGTCCCTCCATTTGCTGACAGACATGACATCCTTAGGAAAAAAGCTTGGACTTTGTTTAAAACGAACATCTAAACATTCCAACAGACTAAAACTCCTCTTGAATCCTTAAACGACGACTGACTCACTCATTCTCATCCAATTTTCCGATTAGTTTTTTTTTTTTCAATGTATGCTCAACATATCTGTTCTGGATTTATCTGGCTCTAATATAACTTAACCTAACCATAACCTAATCTAGATTAAATCTAGGTTAACCTAGATTATATCGATATCGACCAAATAGTATTCCCGTCACTGTGCCAGATTTCTGCACACCATTATTGCGCGTTTGGCTTTACCTACCGCTGCCTCAGCTAAGAGTATGGGCTGTAGACAGTTTCGTTTTCTCCTTCTAGTAATTGGTATCACCGTGGTTTTGCTCGGATTGAGTCTCAGTCCCACTGTTAAACACCATCTACTAGTTGCTTTGAGGCCTCTCTGACCAATTTCACAGACCGTTCCCTCAAACTTCCCTCTGGCCATTTTGACTATGTCATCGGCGTAACCTTGACATTTGATGTCTAAGTCGTTTAGCCTAACCAGTAGTTCATCAACTACCACGCTCCACATTAGCGGTGATAATACACCTCCCTATGGGCACCCTCGAGTTGTGGAGATCTTAATGGTGTCTCTTCCCACTTGTGTCTCCGCTGTTCTAGTTCTCATCATTTCTCCCATCCACCTTGAGATAGTGCTGTCGATACTCCTTCTTTCGAGGGCCGCCTTGACAGCCTCGTGTGAGGTGTTGTCAAAAGCTCCCTCTATATCCAAGAAGGCACATATCGCTACTTCCTTTGTCTCTAGTGCTGCTTCTATTTCATTTGTCAGCTACTGTAGTGGTATACCTACCAGTACTATAGTGGTAAGAAATCTATAGTGGTATATTATCGGTAAGAAACAATTATTTTTTTGTAGATCCAACGGTATTTTATCATACTTCGTAGATAAATTAATCTTGCACTCATTGCGATTTAAACTTCGCAAGTCATGCACAATAGCCTTTCTTCACACATAAACATATACTATCATAAACTATTACTATTATAATTGTTTGATATTGGTGTTGAAATGGCTTTCCGAAAATGTTTCTGTTGGTTCCAGTCCCAATTTCGGAAGTAAAATCTCAATATAATACTTATAATACTATATTCTACCAAATAGAGAAAATGCATGAAATTTAAATTTGGTTCAAATATTTTTTTCCGAATCTTTATTGACCGGACATTTGAACTAAACCATTAGTTTTGTAATTAATATGTTTTCAAATACTTAAAAATTTATAAATAGAAGTGCAAATTAAGCGAGGGAAATTTAAATTTGTAACACGCAACAACATTGGTTAAAACGAAAGTGACCTAACATCCCATATAAACAAGTCCGTATTTTTTACATTTGTATGTCATTGCAGTGTTTTGGTAAGAAAATTAAAGTAAGAAAAGTTAAAAATGAAAACAGCTGTAGTAAACAATGGATCTGTTGATGACGTCAAAGATCACTGATCTAAACAGCTCAAAATTTTTCTCAATTTTAAATATTTTTTTAAACTTACTTACAGCATTTTTAAGCAGTATTTATATTTTTACCAAGTTATAACGGTGTAAACAGTGAATTAAAAATATAAAAAAACATGCATATTCCCTATTAAAACTTCAAAGGTCAAATAATGTAGGGCGTTATAATGAGTATATTGGTAAAAGAACTTTCACAAAATAGTGGACGAAATTGAATTTCACAAAGAGATAAATTTTAGAGGACGAGTTTGAAGTTATAAATATCAATTTGAAGAACATTCCAATATTTTCTAGTAAATTAATTTCATACATTAATTATCGCAAGTTGCGGAAGCCACATTCTCCTATTTTGAATCGAGAGTTCGCGCTGCCGCGCATATGTAGTCTTGATTTATCTTCCGTTTCGCGGTGGGCAACCTAATCTAACCTGGGTTAAACCAACGATCCTTGCCACATGATGCTATTTTGCATCGAGAGTTCGCGCTAATGCGTGTATGTGGTCTAGATCTATCAGCCGCTTCGCGGTTTGCAACCTAATCTAACCTAGGTTAAACCATTGGTCGCATTATCATATTTTGGATCGAGAGCGGCGCCGGGGCTAACAGTTCAACCGCACCGTGCGATAATTAATGTATGCTAATTACTCTTACTGCAACTAATTAATTAAAAAATATCATAAATGTTAACATAGTAGATTCTATAAAATCAATTGAGAAAATAAAAACCGAAACATATAGGTAAAATCCTAAATATTTTCATCACCGTTTCCTTCCTTATATAACAATGAATATGTTTTTTTTTTAAATTTGTATTCCCCGTGCTGGTTTCATTTCAACGATCGATAAGTGGTGTTACGTTATTCTTCACTCGTTTATTTTCCTTTTATATATACTTAATATTAATATATTTTCCCATTTCCTACACTACACAAGATAGACTAGACGCAATAACCATTAATACTTCCTGTCTTGTTTATGTACCCATTTTCTCTGTTTATTCTTCGTTTTGCCTTGAAACAACACGAAATGCATTTTTGGAACAACACCATACTTTTTTCCTGTGCAGAATTAAAACAAATATTTTGTATTTTTCGCATGCAACTTATTAATTAGAATTAGAGCGGAGAGACCCTAGTAGTAGGCAACCCTTCGGGTATAGTTTTATTCTCTGTAAGGTTTTTTAACTATAATTATAATATTATAAATAATGTGTTATTAATGCTTACCATACTGACATACTGACTAACCGTATTAAAGAAAATCTAGTCTTAATAGAAGTTAGTACAATATCTTCTTCTTAGTTTTGTCTTCATGTCTGAAGAGTTGTAACAGCAAGGTACTATTGTGTAACGACTCAAATCAAGCATGGTATACTGGATATACACTATGGTAGTTAGACCCATTCTGACATATGGCTCCACAGTATGGTGGACCAAAGTGAAACAAAAACAGGCCAGCAGAGAACTCTCCTATGTTCAAAGACTGGCCTGTTTAGCAATTACGGGAGCGATGAAAACCGCCCCAACCGCGGCTCTGGAGGTGATCCTAGGCCTTCCTCCCCTGGATATCTTTATCATGGGCGAGGCAAAGATGGGAGCTTTCAGATGCATATGCAATGGCATATGGGAACCTCCGGCGAGGTTAGGACACACCATGAAAACGAATGTCACATCAGAATCGTCCTTCAATATAGAGGGGGATTCGATACCCAAAAGGTTGTCATTTGACATACACATCTACGATGGACAGAAGGCAATCAAATAACTACTTGCCAAGGAGGACTGGATTGGTATACAGACGGCTCCAAGAAAGACAGTGGTACTGGCGCAGGAATCTATGGACTGTCCCTGGGGTGCAGCCTATATGTACCCCTGGGGACACATGCCACAGTATTCCAAGCAGAAATACATGCTATCATGGTCTGTGCCCGTTAAAATTTGAGAATGGACTACAAAAGTAGAAACATCCGCATTTTCGCGGACAGTCAGGCTGCGATCAATGCTCTAGCGTGTCACGAAATCAAATCCAAGACAGTTTGGGACTGTCTTCATGACCTAAAAGCCCTGGCAAAGCATAACAAGGTCACACTTCCTTGGGTGCCTAGCCACACGGGACTGGTGGGTAACGAAATGGCAGACAAGCTAGCAGAAGATGGAGCCTGCAAGGCAAATATCAATGCTGAAAGCGGACCCTACATTTCCAAGACCACGACCCGAAATAAAATCTGTAAATGGTTAGCAACTAAGCACCGTCTATAGTATGTCAATTTGAATGGTCTGACAAACAGCAAACGAATGTTATCAAACCTATCGGATACTCTAACTGCTGAAATCCTGCAACTGCCAAGGAAGCAGATCGCAATTGTGGTAGGCCTACTTACAGGACACTGCCCTCTACGAGAACACCTGCATAAAATGGGTATCTTGAAGGATGAACCTTCATGCAGGTTATGCTATGATTAGGACGAAACCGGCCCATATAATCTTCCACTGTGAAGCAATTGCACTTAAGAGACACAAGCTTGATATTACAGCATAGAGAGTCCCAGCTGAGAGAGTGAAGAACATGGCACATAGAATCATTGACCTAATAGAGGTACTGGATCTATTTGCATGAACGAAACAATGTGGGGAAATACAATAGGCCAATGGACCGCAGTGTTTTAAGGGCTAACCCCCCTGGACCCACATTGGTTAGAGGAAAAATAAATCAAGATCATTTAACAGATCAGAGATACGACCTTTGAAAACTAAAAGAGCTGAAGAAGTAGCGTAGCACGTTCTTTAAATATTTTTAACTTTTGGTGCACCAGCTATATTGCACTCAGATAATGGTAGAGAATTCAGTAATCATATCCGAAATATGCGCTATGTGGAAAAATGTTAAGATAGTTCATGGAAAGCTTCTTCACAGTCAAACACAAGGCTCAGTTGAAACGGCCATACAGGATATACAGAATATGCTAAATGCATGGATTAACGATTCAAATAAATGGTCAGTTTATTAACCCTTCGTTCAACTTGTCAACAACTCTACATGCCACGTTATGGATTATACCACGATGTTATTTATAGCATTCACATTGTTAATACGAGGCCTTGCACTTCTTGATTTGTCGTTAACGCATCCAGTACTTTGAAAGCAATTAACCGATCGTAATACCTGCCTTATAAACAGATTTGATGAATGAAAACGTTGTCTAAATCCTTCAATGCAAACGTCGATACCATTCACATTATTGCCATTCGCCATTTTTCAGTCGTATACCTTTACGAAAACAACTTTCCACATAAATGTTGTCTCATCTCGTAAACATTTTCAAATCAAATAAATAAAGTAACACCGATAGAAATTTATATTAAAAACAACTGAAAGCTAGCTACCTATAGTACATTTTTTTTTAAGAAAGCAGTAACTAGATACCTGATTTACACTATGACAAATGTTCAATCTAGTTACAAAATTTGGCGCTAAATACAAATATAGTTACTTGAATATAAAATTGGTACTTTATTAATGGTGTGATTGAATATCTATTAAATACAACAAATGGCAACAATAGTAATAAATTATAAACAAATAAATGGAGAAAAACGCAATAAATCTAAATGATACAAACAGATCAGATGACAATAGACCTTTTCATAGTTTATTTTTTTTTGTGCGCAAGTGTTAATTTCCGCCATGTTTTTCGGGCACTTTTTGACGAAACTTTCAAATTCCCGCCTTTTAACCATGACGAACGCACATGCGCCTAAATAATTGTAAAAAGGTCTATTTAATGCCAAGCTTAAACGGTTAAATTTTTTTCTGTAAAAAGCGAACGAACACGAAAAAGTGAACGACGAACGGATTTTTATCAAAATTTCAGGATTTATTCTTGAAAATCTCTTTTAATTCTCTGAAAAGTTTCAAATTTGCACTAGTTTTACAAAATTTTCTTGCAAGGCACGGAATTTTTTTTTCTGTGAAAAGCGAACGGACGAACAGATTTTGATCAAAATTTCAGGAATTATTCTTAAAAGTCTCTCTTAATGCCCTGAAAAGTTTCAAATTTGCAAACTGGAAATTGCCGAAATTACAACTTTGCAAATATTAACTTGACTAGTTTTACAAGATTTTCTTGAAAGGCGAGGAATTTATTTCCTGTAAAATGCGAACAGACGAACAGATTTTGTTGAAAATTTCAGAAATTATTCGTGAATAATAACACAAGATTAGAACAAACTGGACAAACCTAGTCAAGATATGACATATTTTGCCAATAGTCCTTTTCATAGTTTTTTTTTGTCTGCATGTGTCAATTTTCGGCATGTTTTTCGGGCACTTTTAGACTTATAACCAATGAAAATAACAAAAAGTTCCCGCAACTTTCAAATTTACGCCTTTTAAACATGACGGACGCGCATGCACCTAACTAACCGTAAAAAGGTCTATTGTGAATTGACACGGCAGCGATTGACAACTAAAAGCTCAACATGCATTGGCGTACGAGAAAAATATACTTGGAGTTAATTATTTTTTTTATCTTTAACCCTTAAATGCATTGTGTTGCAAATTTGCAACATGTGTATTCTACAACATCCAAATCGCTTAATAAAAATAATAATACATAAAAGCTCATTGTTGCATATTGGCCACAGTTTGTTTCA
Organism: Phosphuga atrata; assembly: GCA_944588485.1. NCBI lineage: Eukaryota > Metazoa > Arthropoda > Insecta > Coleoptera > Silphidae > Phosphuga > Phosphuga atrata. Next base: position 5,106,509 of record OX155898.1, read on the forward strand.
AATGTAAATACGGAGCTTTTATAATAGATGGAACCACATGACTTGTTAAAAATGATAACTTGTCAGTTACCGACTACCGTTTGCAGTATCGTTTCTACGTGCATTTCTAGTGGTTTTGAATTCGAAATATTTGACGGGAATTGAACAAGAATTTTGATATTTTATATAAAAAGGTATGCTGTACAATTGTATTTGTATAGAATTAATTATATTTATATAATTCAGTAGGAATATATCAGTTTGAGTTTGTTGCAGATTTGCAACATTGTGCTTTGAGAGTTTATAAAATATTAATCAAGATGAATCGCAAGCGGCCATTGACTGACCAAGAATTAGCTGAAATTTGGGAAAATATGTCAGACAGTGAAGACGGAATGGGTTTTTCCGATTCGGATAGTATTGCAGATCCAAACTATGTGCCAACCGATACAGAAGAATCTTATGAAGAAGATCAAAATGAGGCCCAGGAAAAAGAAAAGGACAAAGAAAATGATCGAAGTATTGAAATACAAGAGAATGAAAGTTATCAAGTGGAAACATGTCCATTGAAGGAAATATCCAATAAAAAATTATCCAAAAGAAATGTGATTTGGAAAAAGCGAAATATTCTACTAAATGACTTCCAGCTGACATTCCATGGCAACACTGGTCTTTCACCAGAAGTTTCATCCCTAGAAACTCCTTACAATTTCTTTAGTTACTTCTTGTCTAATGAATTATTTGCTAAAATTGTTGAAGAAAGCAACTTATATGCCACCCAAAAAAATCCTAACAATCAAATAAATTTGTCTGCAATCGACGTAAAGCAATTTATAGGAATTTGTTATTACATGTCTGTGATACATTTACGAAGTGTAAGATCTTATTGGAACGTAGATATAGGTTATGATTTAATTAGAAACGTCATGCCTCTGAATAAATTTGAGAAAATTAGACGAAACATTCATTTCAATGATATTGACAAACATCAACCCAGAAATCATCCGAATCATGACAGACTCCATAAGCTTCGACCTTTGATTGATCATCTAAACGAGAAATTCTCCAGCATTGCACTAGAACCTGAACTCTCAGTTGATGAACAAATGTGTGCTTCAAAAGTCAAACATTATATGAAACAATACCTGCCTATGAAGCCTCACAAATGGGGATTCAAGCTCTTTGTTTTGGCAGGTGTTTCTGGATTTGCTTATTCTGGACAGGAAAATATGCTAACTAGGCCAGCTAATGAACCTGATATTGGCGCTTCGGCAAATATAGTAGTGCGGTTATCGCGAATCATTCCCGATATGAAAAATTTATTTTGTGATAATTATTACACATCTTTAGAACTTGCCCTTTATCTTGCAAAAAGGGGAATATATTCTCTTGGTACCATAAGGCGTAACCGAATCCCAAATTGCAAATTGCCCACAGAACACGAAATAAAAAAAGAAAAACGCAGTAGTGCAGTTGAACATTGTACAACCATTGATGGTGTAGAGGTGTCAACACTTATCTGGAAAGACAACAAATATGTTACATTGCTCTCAACTTATGTTGGAAAGAATCCCCTTTCAACTGTGAGGCGCTTTGAAAAGAAATCAAGAGAAACTGTGGATATAGAATGTCCCAACGCCATTCGGCAATATAATCTACACATGGGTGGGGTCGATCTAATGGACAGTTTTATAGGACGGTACAAAATTCAAATAAAAAGTAGAAAATGGTATTTACGTATCTTTTATCATTTACTTGATTTAAGTATAGTGAATGCATGGCTTCTCTACAAAAGAGTTATGACCCTAAAGGGAAGACATAAAGAAATAATACAACAATCCGCATTTAGAATTGAAGTTGCTAAGTGTTTATGCAATGCCATGATCAAAAGCACACCAAAACGTGGAAGACCAAGTTCTTCTTTAGAACAGGATATTCAGTCCAAGAGGCACAGAGGTCATGCTCAACATGTACCTCCAAAAGAAGTACAAACTGACCAAATTGCGCATTGGCCAATATTCGCAAAGAAAAGAACCAGGTGCAAATTTCCAAAATGTAATGGATTCACAAATATTTTATGCAAAAAATGTGCTGTGGTTTTGTGTTTTAACAAAAAAAATAATTGTTTCAAAAATTTTCATGAATAATTTTATAAATGCATTTCTGCACAATGTAGCATTATTGCAACAATAACAATTTTTGAAAATAAACCATAATTTTTATAACTTAGATTTTTTTTAGTATTTTTCCCTTATTCGTCAGCTTATTTCCAACCATAAAAAAAAAATTACGAAATTTAAAAAAATCATGCATTTAAGGGTTAAATTTAAAGATAAAAAATCATGAAGAACTATACATAGGAAGATCAGACAAAGGAAATTCGACCACTATTATGCTCAAGAGTGAATGTGATGAAGAAGTGAAACGCATGCTAGAAGACAATGAGACTTACATAAAAATAAAAAAGGACCCGACGCACAAACTACAAGATAAGGCTAACACAATAATAACAAAACTATTGAATGAAGGACATATAGACAAATATGAATATGTTAGGATGAGAAAACATAACTCAGTTCCACCAAAACTTTATTGTCTAAGGAAAACTCATAAACTAACATTAAATTTAAGACCAGTAGTAAGTTGCATTAATAGTCCAGGTTATAATTTATGTAAATTCATACATAACATAATAACGCAAGTCAATTCTACATCATATTAGAATCTTAAAAACTCTAGAGAATTAGTTGAAATCATCAAAGACATGAGTATACCAGATAATTATATATCAGTGTCCTTAGATGTTGTTGCTTTATTCACAAAACTACCAAAAAATTTAATTTTAGAAATCATAATAAAAAAATGGAACTTTATAAAAACATTTACAAATATTGATAAAAAATTATTTTTAGAGATTGTTAACTTTTGTTTCGAAAGTAGTTATTTTTCTTGGTCAAATGAATTTTATAAACAGAATACAGGCACACCCATGGGAGCACCAGCTAGCCCCTGTTTAGCCAATTTAGTTATGACTGACTTACTTGATAAATTAACAAAAGATATAAATTTTGATATACCTATAAAATATTTATATGTAGATGACACAATTCTTTTAATTCCAAAAAACAAAGTAGACTACATATATGAATATTTCAACAGTTATAATAGTAATTTAAAATTTACCATTGAAATAGAAAGAGAAGGAAATTTACCATTTTTAGACATTAACATTATTAGAAAAAATAACAAAATTATAACAAATTGGTACAGTAAATCTACAAATTCAAATAGGATCATTAACTTTTATTCTGTCCACAATATTAAACAAAAAATAAAAATTATTATGAACCTACTCAATAGAGCAATTAAATTGAGTAGTGATAATTTTCATAAGGATAACATTATAAAAGTAAAAAATATATTATTCAAAAATAATTATCCAAAATATCTAGTAGAAAAATCAATTTCAAAATTCTTTAAACAAATACAACATAATGACAGAATAGAAGAGAGCAGCAAGCAACATAAATTAAACAAATTTTATAAATTCCCATACATTCCAAATTTAAGTGAAAAAATCAATAAAATTAAAAACAAATTAGGATGTAGTTTAGCTACATATAATATTTCAACAACAAGAAGATTCTTCCCAAGATTAAAGGATAAAACACCTAAAATGAATTGTTCTGAATTAATTTATAGTATTCCTTGTAAGGATTGTACAAAATTATAGATTGGACAGACTGGACAATATTTAAAAAAAAACGAATTCAACAACATAAAAATGATTGTAAATCTAACACTATCTCAAATATTGGTAAAACAGCTTTAACAAAACATAAATTCACTCTTAAACACAGTCTAGATTTTGAGAACTAGGAAATTATTGAATTCGAAACAATTGAATTGAAACAAATTTAAACGTAATATTGGTGAAATGTTAGCCATCAAAAAATACAACACAATCAACTTTAGAGAAGAAACTAATAACCTTAGTAAAATATATATTCAAATTATAAACAATATGATAACAGATAAAAGTTAAATAACATAAAATTGATTAAAGTCTATAAATCAAAGAAATTTTTAAGGAAAATGCAAAAAGTGTCAAATCTATGTATTTTGTTATTAATTTGTCAATTTAGTCAATTTGTCAGTAGAAACAATTTAGAGGTATGTCATATTAATGTTTTAATTATAGTTTGTAATTAATTTTATTTTTATAACTTTTAGCCTATGATTAAGATGTTAGTTTTCACATCGAAACTAGTAAGGCAAATAAATTATTAAATTATAAAAGAACTTTATTTCCCATTACCAATAATATATAAAAAATGATTTCTCAGTATTTGAATGTGGTGTTCTATAGACACCAATAATGATCACAGATTCGTTGTTTCGAGATTGTCGTTTCTTGTGCTGCGCACTCAGATATGAATGTTTCTGCCATGTCATTAAAGTCCATTCTTGGTTCACTGGGTAAATGTTTCTTGGAATATAGTGCAACCCCTCCGTGTGTGCATTCCTTGCGGCAAAAACATGATCTTAAATTAAAATTATTAATGACGTATGTGTGTAATTTTTGTTTACTTTTCCAGTGTTCCGTAATGATGAGAATTTTGCACTATCATCTCTTCAATTCTGTGTTTTGGTTAATGATGGCAAACGTTGTCTGTTTATCTAGGAGTCGTCCCTTCTTTGGCTTGTTCTCGTAAAATTCTGGTATCGTCTGTCCTCTCCACTTGAATTGTATTTGGTTGACTTCGTCTTCTCTGGATATACGAAAAAGAAACGGTTGATGATCGTATATTTTGGCCATATCTAAGATCTTTTTAGCTGATCTAGACATTCAAATGGAGCGGATACCCTGAAGGCGGCATAAACATCGGGGCGATTAGATTATAATTTTGTACGTTTCAAAGGCGGTATGTTTTTGTTAATTAGATACTTTGTTAAATCTTCCTCGGTCAAAGTAGGATCAAGTTTCGATATCTATAGATGGGCGTATTTATTTGAAACTTTTATTTCTGTATTTTCTAGATTATCATATATATATATATATATATATATATATATATATATATATATATATATATATATATATATATCTTATTTGCTTTGTTGCTTCTCCTTTTCCTATTGTTTTTTGGTGACGGGGTAGTGTGTCGAGAAAAGGAAAATAACAAACCCGGAGACGATGTAACTTTTTATTGCGCGTCACGTGACGCGTGCCGGTTTTGATGCGAGTTGTGGAAATTGTCTCTGATGTTCTGCTGGGAGTTGTGTTCACTGATGTTCTGCTGGAAGTTGTGTCTGGATGTTGTTTCGAAGTTGTCTCTCGAAGTTGTTTCTAAAAACTGTACCTTTTGTCACTCCCGTCCCGTCCTTTTATCCCTCGGTCAAACGCATCTTCTCTCTGGTAACTTTGGTGGGAGAGGTTTTCCGTTGTCCCGATTGGTTGTTCGTTCTTCCCTCCTATTGGTGCTGACGCCAAGTAAGAGGGAGGAAAAATCGGTATTGTTTGATCGGCTCCAGCCCGCTCATAAAAACGGTCTGGGCCATAAAACGATTAAGAAAAACCCGAACCTATCGGCTTTGTTTGATCAGCTCCAGCCCGCTTATAAAACGGTCTGGGCCATAAAACGGTTTAGGAAAAACCCGAACCTGTGCAACTCATCTTGTCAATAATGAGTCCCTACAGGACCCCCCTGCTAGTGATTAACGATACAAGTGCATAATTTACAAAGTTACAGGGTTTATCTCAAACCGGCCTGGTAAAATTCGGTGAATCTAACGCGGCGTCCTGATCTTGTTCGGAGGCCTGGGTCGGTGTTGGGAGTCACAGGTTGGGGTGCAAGCGATGGTGCTGGTGCTGGCGCTGGTTGCATGGGAGCTTGGGTTCCGCCCGCGTCGTCCGGAGGGTCGTCATCGGAGTCGCTCTCCAGCTCTGGTTTTTCGATGTTCTCGTCGATGATGTACGCAGGTTTGAGTCTATCGATCGTAACTGGTACGTGTCTTCCCCGCATCAAGAGAATGAAAACCTTGTCAGTGCGAGAAATTACTTTGTACGGACCATCATACGGCAGTTGGAGAGGTCCGTTTGGTGCGTCGTGGCGCACAAAAACGTGGGTAGCAGTGACGAGATCCTTAAAGACGAAGATTCTGCGCTCACCGTGCCTGGACCCACTGACTGGACGGAGTGTCTCGAAGCGTTGACGAAGTTCCTTCACGAATTCAGCGGAGTTGTCGACCTCTCGGATCGCCCGGGATACCAGGAATTCTCCGGGAAGGCGAAGGGGCTGACCGTAGACCATCTCGGCTGTTGTCGCCTGTAGGTCGTCCTTCCATGCTGCACGTATGCCAAGTAGCACCGTTGGGAGCGTTTCAGTCCACCGAGTAGCCTGCAAGCACTTGATGGAGCCTTTTAGCTGCCGATGAAAACGTTCGACCATGCCATTGGCCGCTGGGTGGTACGCCGTTGTGTGCAGGTGCGTCGTCCCTAGGAGTTGGTTGAGGCAGCGGAACAGGTGGGACTCGAACTGCCTGCCTTGGTCGGTGGTGATCCGGAGAGGTGTGCCAAAACGTGCAACCCAGCTGTTGTAGAAAGCGCGGGCAACGGTTTCGGCTTCCTGGCCCTGTAGAGGGATTGCCTGCGGCCATCGCGAGAAACGATCAACGCAGGTTAGGCAGTACCTGTATCCCTGCGAGTACGGCATGATGATCAGGTCCAGATGAACGTGCTCGAACCGGCGGGAAGGTGCTGCAAATGAGCCGACTGGAGCGGATACATGCCTGGTGACCTTGGATTGCTGACACTGGATACAAGCTCGTGCCCAGGTGCGACAGTTCACGTTGATGGAGGGCCAAACGTAGCGCTGTGTCATCATTTTCGTTGTTGCCCTGATCCCAGGATGAGACAGCCCGTGGATGGCGTCGAAGGCTCCCCTGCGGAACGGCGTCGTGAGAAAAGGCCTGGCAGTGGGTGTTTTGACGTCGCAGAAGATCGCGGCGTCTGAACCCGGAATGCGGATTTGTCGCAAGTCCAGCTCGGAGCTGTCATCCTGCAAGAGTCCTTGAAGTTCCTGATCTTGTTGCTGCGATGTCGCCAGAGCCTCGAAGTCCATTGGAACAGTGATCTCGTCGACCCTGGATAGAGCGTCGGCGACGACGTTGTCTTGCCCCGCGATGTGCCTGATGTCGGTTGTAAATTGGCTAATCAAGTCCAGGTGACGGAATTGGCGTGGCGAGCATTTGTCGGATCTCTGGCGGAAGGCAAAAATTAGCGGCTTGTGGTCCGTGAGGATGGTAAACGGACGGCCCTCGACCATATGCCTGAAATGCTGAACTGCACAGTAAATCGCTAGGAGCTCCCGATCGTATGCGCTATATTTATTCTCGGAGCTACTAAGCTTCTTTGAAAAGAATCCAAGCGGCTCCCAGTGATCGTCGACTCGTTGTTGAAGGACTGCGCCTATGCTGTAGTCCGACGCGTCGCACACCAGAGACAGGTCTGCGCCGGGTCGAGGATGCGCCAAGAGTGCTGCGGTGGCCAGTTCCTCCTTGCACTGCATGAAGGCTGCCTCGGCTCCGTTGTTCCACTGAATCGGCGTGCTCCCCTTGATGTTACCTTTGAGAAGGTCGTTGATGTTCGCCTGTGTTTTAGCAGCCCTGGGTAGAAATCTTCGATAAAAATTGAGCATCCCCAGGAACTGCCGTAGTCCTTTGGCAGTCTTTGGCTTCTCATATTCTCGGATCGCGGCGACTTTTTCGGGAAGCGGTTCTGTTCCTCTCTCGGAGACGCGATACCCTAGAAACTGTATGGTTGCCGCGCCGAAACAGCACTTGTTGGGGTTGATCACGACACCAAACTGCTGCAAGCGTTCGAACAGGATTTGCAGATGACCACGATGCTCCTCTTCGGACGATGATGCCACCAAGATGTCGTCTATGTAAGCGTAGCAGAAATCCAAACCGCGGAGGACTTCGTCGATGAACCGCTGGAACGTTTGCGCGGCGTTTCGCAACCCGAAGCTCATGGATGGAAACTCGAATAATCCAAATGGTGTGGTAATGGCCGTTTTAGGAACGTCTTCTTCCGCGACTGGAATTTGGTGATATGCCCTTACCAAATCGATCGAGGTGAAGATCTTCTTCCCATTGAGCGTCTGCGCGAAGTCTTCGATGTGGCGCACCGGGTAACGATCCGGGATGGTGCGTGCGTTGAGGGCCCGATAATCACCACAGGGACGCCATTCGTCGCCTTTCTTTGGCACCATGTGCAAAGGTGAAGCCCAACTGCTCTTAGATGGGCGGCAAATGCCCAACCGCAGCATGGACTCGAACTCCTTTCTGGCGTTCAACAGTCGGTCCGGGGCAAGTCGACGCGGTCTTGCGGCTTCAGGTGGTCCGGGCGTCGTGTGTATGTGGTGGACGGTGCTGTGTTTCACTGTTGGTGCCTTGCATGCTCCGTCGGGTCGCGTGATTTCTGGGTAGCGCTGCAAAAGCTCGTGATATTCAGAATTTCCGATGACGATTTTGACACTTGCGATGTTACCGAACTCGGCCTATTTCCGGTCGTCTTGACTTGCGTCAGGCTATCTACGAGATGTTTGTTTCGCATGTCTACCAGCAGGCCGTAGTGAGCCAGGAAATCGGCGCCAATAATCGCGCGTGTTACGTCCGCGATCACAAGGTTCCACGTGAAGTCGCGTCTCAATCCGAAATCCAATGTCATTGTCACTGAGCCGTACGTCGCAATCGGCGTGTTGTTTGCTGCGGAAAGTTCGTAGTTCGTCTTTGTCCGGCGACCACGCACAAGTTTACGGGGAAAAATACACAGATCCGAACCAGTGTCTATCAGAAATTTCGTGCCGCTAATGCGATCTGGCACGAACAAGCGGCGTACGTTTGGGCAGTCATCGCTTGCCGCCATAAGCGATGATCCGCTTAGTTTCCCGAACGCGCGGTGAAGACGGCGTTTAACTCGCACGGAGGCCTGCATTTGCGCGCACTGTCACCGAACGTGTAATGGTACCAGCACATTCCGTCGTACTGGACCGGAAGGCGAGAACCTGAGCGGTTGCGGTTCGACGGTGACCGATCCGAGCGGTCTCGACTGATTGAACGGCTGCGGCGCGCTTGCTGGAGCTCTGACCTAATGGCCGAGATTTCCCGTCGGTTGTCTATCTGCACTTCCGCCAATTGTCGTTGGAGGCCGGCCAATTGCTCTAAGATCTTCGACTCGAGGGAAGATGACACTGCGGATACCTGGTTTCGCGGCTGTAGGGTCCCGATCGAGTCCAAAACGTTGTCCGCGATCCTGGCCAACTCGTCGAGGGAGGTGTTTTCTTGCTGCGTCGCTAGGCAGGCCCGCACGACCGGGTTGAGGCGGTCCATCCAGAGGGCCTTGGTGATGGCCTGGGCCCCGTGTTCGCCGGCAAGTAGCTGCAGATGTCGCAAAAATTGTGACGGAGTTCGGTCGCCGATGTCCTCGCGCTCCAACAACTGCCGTGTCCGTTGTTGCTGTGTTTTTCCGAGTCTCCTGATAAGTTCGTCCTTCAGCTTCTGATACGGGTCGTCGGCTTCCTTTGGTGGGTCGAGAAGTAGGTCGCGGATCTCCTTAGCGTACCGCGGCTCGAGCGACGTACCGATGTATTTGAACTTCTCGGTACTGGTAGTGACACCAGCGTTTTTCAATGCCCAATCAGTTAGTTGGAACCAGAGGTCCGGGTCCTCTGGTAGAAATGCGGGCAGTCTCACTCGCGCCCCGTTGGAGTGGTTATTCGCCATAGCTTGTCGCGAGTGTCTTGGCGCACGTTGCTACCACCGTCACTTGTAAAATATGTAGATCACGTCGGGGTCACCACTTTGGTGACGGGGTAGTGTGTGGAGAAAAGGAAAATAACAAACCCGGAGACGATGTAACTTTTTATTGCGCGTCACGTGACGCGTGCCGGTTTTGATGCGAGTTGTGGAAATTGTCTCTGATGTTCTGCTGGAAGTTGTGTCTGGATGTTGTTTCGAAGTTGTCTCTCGAAGTTGTTTCTAAAAACTGTACCTTTTGTCACTCCCGTCCCGTCCTTTTATCCCTCGGTCAAACGCATCTTCTCTCTGGTAACTTTGGTGGGAGAGGTTTTCCGTTGTCCCGATTGGTTGTTCGTTCTTCCCTCCTATTGGTGCTGACGCCAAGTAAGAGGGAGGAAAAATCGGTATTGTTTGATCGGCTCCAGCCCGCTCATAAAAACGGTCTCGGCCATAAAACGATTAAGAAAAACCCGAACCTATCGGCTTTGTTTGATCAGCTCCAGCCCGCTTATAAAACGGTCTGGGCCATAAAACGGTTTAGGAAAAACCCGAACCTGTGCAACTCATCTTGTCAATAATGAGTCCCTACAGTTTTATAACTCATTTGCCAATTTTTTGCCTATTCTTCATTTGCCTATATTGTTGGTCCTCTAGCTTCACTTTCATATTTTGATTGCGGTTGTGTATTTCTATCCAATTTATTTAGTTCCTTATCGTCATTTATTTTTAAGTTACTTCTCTTATTTTTTGTGGTGAAACATTCACCTTTATTTATATGTATTTCCAGTTCTTTATCAATATTCGGGTTCGGCCCAAGTTCATTGAGTTCTAAATATTTGCAGTTTTTTGCTTGTCTCTGCATATTACTTTTTTCGTTTTCGGCGGCATGGACAATTTTTAATAGTTCCTCGTTCTTTTCTGTTAGAATTTGAAGCTGTTTTGTGAGTTGTGTTATGACACCAACCAGAGGATATTTGTTTATAAAAATTATTAACTTTTGTTAATTTGTTTATTTATTTAAACATCAAATTTGATTAAAAATTTATTTATTCATTTATAACATCATAATAATTTTATAACATCATAAAACATAATAATTTTTAATTTAATAGAAACAATTTAGAGGTATGTCTTATTAATGTTTTAATTATAATTTGTAATTAATTTTATTTTTGTAATTTTTAGCCTATGATTAAGAGAAGAAAGTAAGGCAAATAAATTATTAAAATTATATAAGAACTTTATTTCCCATTACCAATAAAATATAAAAAAATGATAAACAACAGGGATAATAATAACCAATATTTAAATTTAAAATTGAATATTAAATTATATATAAAACATTTTTGTATAATATAGTACTTATTAGCCGTAGTATAATTTAAAGTTCTATTATATTTAGAAATTATTCGTAGTATTATATTCATTTAATTACATATCACCAAATTCTACGCCAATGACTGCAAATGTATGTGAAGAGAGGGATGGAGAAGTAAATATCGACTGTGTTAACTTGTCCTCGATGTAAGCCAGAGAACAAGGTCAAATAATCCCTATCTTCCCTGTACTGTATTCTTACAAAAAATGAACTATAATTACATTTGATAATTTGTTTAATTTTATTTGTGTGAATTAAGAAACGACCTTCCTGTTCAAATTCATGACAGAAATGGATTCCAAGAGTTTTGTTACTCTTAGGACGTTACCTATGGAGTAAAATCATGCTAATAAATCCCACCATCATCTGTTAAAACTTAAATTACATATATATCTGAGTATATAATATATCTGAGAGATTTGAGTCTAAACACAAAAAATATAATTTTTAAACAAAAAAAGTTATAATATTGAATCAAATATTATAATATATTTATGAGATTCATGTCAGCATATTTAAGTCGCTAAAAAGATCAATATATCTGAGAGATGCGAAGCTAGGCGACAGTACAGACACACCGGATCGCTATGGAAGCACTCTGAATTTTATGCTTCAACTGATTAGTTTTTTATGCTCCAAGGAAGGGCATCCAGGTTTTATTTCCTTTGAGAAAATCATCTCGTCCTAGAACATATTTGAAACCTGAATACTCTTGCTTAGATATCGGGCGCTCAATTTATCTTAAATAAATATATAAAATTTTCATGAAGAATTATTTCCTGGAAATAATTCTTAATAAAGTTTTTTATTAATGTTAAGTAAATTTTAATTAAAGTAAGTCAATTTAAAAATCAATAGGGTATATGCATGTATTTTTTTATATTTTGAATTCACTGTTAACACCGTTTATAACATAGTAAAATATAAATACTGTTTAAAAATGCTATAATTGGGTTTATCCCTCTCATGCGCAACTTTTCAAATATTGGTTGGAATTGAGCTTTATATTGATAATAAAGAATTGAAAGTAGGAGATTATCATTACGATATCTTTAAATCTGTCAATAGCTGGAATAATACTGATATCTTCTTTTATTCTTTGGTACACTTTGCTCAAGATCCGTTGTGTGAGCCGCTTGCTACGCCAAAGCAAGTACCGGGAACGGTTAGGTTAGGTTAGGTAGCTTGAAAAGTGTGAAATCTACCCAAAATATAAGCTATTACAAAATACTGTTGGCTTTCAGCCCCTGACAAAAGTTGGTCTCTTTTGTCAGGGGCTGAAAGCCAACAGTATTTTGTAATAGCTTATATTTTGGGTAGATTTCACACTTTGCAAGCAATCAATTTATTGTTTTTTCTCTAGTAGCATCGGACCTCAAAAGATGCCACCAGATGTTATAAAAGAGTAAAGAAAATAAAGTTAAAATTTGTGTAATTACTACCTTAGAGTCTAAGATATGGAAATCTGGTCGGCTCCTCATCCAACGGGAATTCTTATCTGAAGGCAAACTGACAGATAGCGTAAATTAATAAACAAACAATAGATTCCGGTTTTCGAATTCATATCGCAAGGCCACCATGGATTGTGGTTAGCAAATAAATTTACAGGTGAATCATGGTGACCTTGCTATATGAATTCCAAAACCGGAATCTATTGTTTGTTTATTAATTTACGCTATCTGTCAGTTTGCCTTCAGATAAGAATTCCCGTTGGAGGAGGTGCACTCATGGTAAGAAATAAAGACAATTATAATAGTATACTATAAATGTATTGTTATTGTTATGTATAATATTACCTGAAGGATAACATTGACATCGTTTTGGCAAATGCTCCGCTAAAATTAATAAAAATAGTAAAAATTAACAAACATAGAAACTGTTAAAACGTGAAGGAGCTCAAGAGACAGTGCAATTGAGGGGGACTGGTCCTTGATATGGTGTGTACTTCTGACCATCCGTATTGAATTGCTGATAGTGTCAAATAATAATATTTCGAAATGTCAAATTAATATAGTGTCAAATTTTCCTTTTCTTTTCTTGCGGGACTTAAAAAATACTAATATAATAATATGTGGGATGCAAGAATTTTTTTGTAATGAAGAAGGAGGAGCGGGAGGAGTAACAACCTCGTTAAAAAACAGGGTTCAGCTGGCCCGGCTGATAGTACCCTGTGAGGGTCCCTGCCTGGGGCTACAGGTGAACACTGTTCAATGGCCTGGAAAGCGGAAGAGGAACAAATTCCCAACGGTGGACAGGGCAGAAGAGCCCTAAAATCCAGGCGCGTCGGTTCTCGTATCGAGCGGCGTTCTGGTCAGCGTCTGTTTTCCCATGTGAGGGGCGGCTGCATCGATAGCTCTAAAATCTTAGTTCTAATCTCGCAAAGTATAACCTACTTTGCCCAGTCTAATGATTGGACAGTTGTTGCATTTTGGAAAGTCTATTCAATATTAAAACTACTCTAGGTGGTAGCTTGATAGAGGAATCCACCGTCACGACCAGCGACGTAAACGGGCCGAAGGGTTCTGGAGAGCCTGCACTACAACGCGATGGAAAATCGTAGTCCCCTGGAAATCATAAACTCAAGACAAAACGCCGTTACTGGTTAGGAACTCTAAATGTGCAATCACTTCTTAAAGTGGGGAATCTCAAAGAGATAACGAAAACTATGGGAGAACGTGATATCAAGGTCATGGCCATTCAGGAAACACGGTACAGAGATGAGGACCAATTTGATAGTGGACAATATAGGGTATACAAAGGGAAACCAGCGATCAGAGTAGCTAATACAAAATCCCTACCGCTTCTTGGAACAGCGTTTATAGTAGACAAGTGGTTAATAGAGTCTGTGATAGGCTTTGAAAGTTCATCTCCAAGACTGTCACTTCTGCACTTAGGGTGTGGCAACAAGACCTACACTCTCATAAATGCTCACAGCCCGATCAACGAATATAATCGCAAGAATCCATACAAAGTCGAACAGTTCTGGGAAGAGCTAGAAGATCAGATGTCTCGGATACCAAAGAAGAACAACAAGGTACTAATGGGTGACTTCAATGCGCAGATCGGGAAGGAGAGAAAATATCGGAAGATATTAGGAGAATATTCCGCACATAAACGTACCAATAGAAATGGCCATCAAATGGACTTGACCATTCTTAGAACTTTGTCGAGCCTTTACTCTACATCTTATATCAACGACTTTCAAACTTTTACCCAGGAAACAAAAGACATGGGGATCCCCCAGTCCTCTATTGGGAGATTTTCAGATCGACCACGTCGCCATTTCTACGATGGGAAAGAGAGAAATCATGAATGTGAAAGTAGCAAGGGGAGCAGAAGTAGATTCCGAGCACTACCTGACCAGAATTAAACTGAAGTTTTTAACAACCAGGAAAAAATACGGAGAGAAAATATTCCGCGATATGATGTCGGAAAATTAAAATCCAATAATGCGGCAATGGAAAGTTACCGAGATGAACTGAAGTGCCTTGCGTCAGGAAATTGGGATATAATCCGAGACAAGATCCAAAGCGAATAAGACAACGCGAATAAGACAAAATTGGTGGAATGCAGAATGTGACGACGCACTGAAACGCCGGAAAGAGGCATGGAAAAAATGGAGCTCAAAGAAACGAGATGATGATCTATTAATCTTCCGAAATCAGACGAAACATACAGCCCGTACTGTCAGAAGGACTAAGAAACAATATGAACAAGATCAACTAAAGAAAACTCAGGAAGATTTTCAAATGAACAATACACGGAACTTTTATCGAAGGTTCAAATCGCGCTTAAGGGGTAATCAGGCACCAGGAATGTGCTTCAAGAATGAAGAAGGGACGATAGGAATGACCGATAAACAAAACTGTGACATCCTTGCAAGATATTTCCACTCACTGCTTAACTGTGATGGTCCGCAAGAAAACCTGAAAATGGAACCACCAGAAGTATCATCTCCCAATTCATTGCTTCCTGCCGAAGACGAAATTTTCCTGATTATTCAAGGACTTAAGGCAAACAAAGCTGCTGGTGCACATGGTATCGTCGCTGAACTCCTACAACTCGGATCTGCGGGAGTCGTAAGACCTTTCACTCGGTTACTTGAGAATATATGGATAATTGAGAGGATCCCTGCTGTCTGGCAAATGGCTTTGATCCTTCCCCTTCATAAAAAAGGCGACAAGATGGACGTTAATAATTATAGAGGCATCTCTCTTGTTTCAGTTCCTTACAAGATTTTATCGAAAGCGTTACTAACAAAAATGGAAGGGTTATTGGATTCTGAATTGTGTGAATACCAAGCAGGTTTTCGGAAATGAAGACCTTGCGCGGATCAAATCTTCAACCTGCGGAATAGCATAGTACAGGATGTTGGGACAGAATAAATATGTCGCCGTCTTTGTGGACTTTCGGAAGGCCAATGACTCCATTGCCCGAAAAACCTTATTGGCAATTCTCGAAGAATTTGGAGTGGACAACAAAACGAGGAATCTAATTCAACAGACGATTAGCAATACTTTCTCCAAAATAAAGTTCCGGGGGGAGTTGTCAGAGTCTTTCGAAATAAAAACTGGCGTACGACAAGGCGACGGGCTTTCGCCAATATTATTCATCTGCGTCTTAAAAAAAGTTATTCGAGAATGGACAAAGGGAATTTCGGATAAAGAGGCTTTCAGGTTAGGGAGAGGTAAAGAAAGTATAAGAATGGATTGTTTGGCATTCGCCGACGATGTTGTAATACTCACTACCCGGGTTGAAACTGCGATAAAAAGAACTGAAGAACTGCATATGATAGCTAAGAAGACTGAGCTTCAAATTTCTTTTGAGAAGACTGTCTTCATGACCAACATCAAAGACGCTACTCTCCACATGGAGTTGAGAGAAGCCAAGATAAAGCGAGTTAAGTGTTTTAAGTATTTGGGAGAAAAATTACAGGACAATGGGTCGGATAAGGATGCCATCAAAGAGCGGGCGAGAAGAATGGAAATGGCTTATCAACTTACAAAAGATACATATAACAAAATGGGTCTATCCTTTGGGGCTTAATTCCGACACCTAGATACTGTTATCAGACCCGAATGCCTATATGCTGCAGAAAGATTAGACATGATTGGTAAGGGTGGCCTCGAAGACATTCGGAGGAAAGAAAGGAAAATGCTCCGAGTAATTCTAGGCCTAAATACCAAGGCCTAAATAACAAAGAATTATACCTGAAGACAGAAGGAATTGTTGCCCAAATGAGAAAAAGAGAATACAGTTTTATAGGCACTTAGTGAGGATGAACAGTACCAGACTGACGAAGAGGATTTTTCTTTTTCAGGAAGAGGAAGACGGAGTCGAAATGGTTTCGGGAAGTGAGATTGGACTTGGATCGGATGGGGGTGAGAAAAGAAGACATAATGGACAGACATAGATTTAGGCTACTAATTAATTGGGGAATTGTCAGTGAGAAAAGGAAGATCTTACACGGAGGAACAGAAGAAGGAAGTGGAAGAGAGGATGAAGAGATATTGGCAGAGAGTGAGGACAAAAAATAATGTAAAAACTGTCAAACGTGGTCCATAGTTGGCCGTAACGAATATATATATATAAATATATTATATATATATATATATATATATATATATATATATATATATATATATATATATACCTGAAAACATTCGGGACACAGCGCTATTTCGCATCTTTAGCACATATCGTTGGTCCAGATGAACAGGGTATTAACTCAAGAAAGCAGGAGAGCGATTTGAAGTTTTCAAATCAATATATTTCCATTTCTGTAAGTAATTGGTTAACCTCACCTATAATTTCTTTTAACTAACTTTATTGATAACTTTTTTGTCCACTTCATGACTTTCAATTTTGCTATTACAGAGAAAAAGATAGAAATTCTACAGGCAAGAACCTAATGAGTTAATACCCTGTTCATCCAAACGAACGATATATTGTGTTCTTTTTGAACAATCTACACTTTTGCAAGGTGCCGCATTTCTTATATACAAGTTTTTTTAGAAAATATGATCCTTTATCTAACCTTTTCTCTGTGGAAACCACTATACGCTTTCTTTTTTTATATAGCAGGAGGAGTTGTACTTTTTGATCTCCTCGTAAAATTAGAGCAGTTGCAATGCGGCCTTAGAATTATAGTAAATCCAACTTTTCGATTGAATTGTTTTTATCCCAACGCTATAAAATCCAAGAATTTACTATAGCTACATTTATTAGGTGGTAAAATATTACCATATACCCCCTGCGGTTTCTTGTATGGTTGGTATAAAAGGCTGTTAGAGAGTCCATAAAGCCGGCTCCACACATTGGCTCACACGGCCAGGCCAATGTGTGTTCCAACATTTCCTGTACTTCCACACAGCACAAGTGGGCGTCTATATATTGGCTCACAAGTGCCAAGTTCTTCGCCAAGGGTAACGTCTGGTGATCTTGATCTTGAACTAGCGGTTGCTGCTTTTTATATAGCAATATATGGACAATGTGTGGAGGGAGAGCTTGTCATGTGGGAGCATGCGTCAATTCCTTTTCCTTTGAAGCTTCCTTTGAAGCTGGACAGAAAACCGACAACCCTATGGCCAGGCGCCAATGCATGTGCCAACCTCCACCAGTCCATTCACAAGCGCCAACTTCTTAATCCACACATTGGCCATGTGACGTATGCCACATCACATGGCCAATGTGTGGAGCCGGCTTAAGATCAACACCTCCCATGTGTTGATTGTACAGCTTTATTGAAAATGGTTGAGGAACTTATGTAAACGACGATATATATATGTTACGGTAAAAGTACGTAGATTGGTAAATGTACACATATACCGGTATATGTGCACATTTGCCTTCATGGTTGGTAAATGTGAATTCAACTTACATTTACCAACTATTTCCGGCAAAAGTGTACATAGCCTAATGCTGTTGGTAAATGTATAGAGGTTTACTTTAACATACAGAGCGCATGTGCTGTTCTACAAACCTGCATTTTTGAGGTTATTGTTGTGTTCGTTAAGCTACAGTTTGCTATTTTATTTCTTCTAATTGTTTTTATGGTATCCTGTGAAGAGGACGTGCGCGACGACGCGGAGCACACTCTCGTGGCGTGTCCGCGTTGGGAGAAGGAGCGGCAGGCCCTGGCGTCGGCCCTGGAACGGGAAGTCACGGTCGAAGCCGTGGCGGGTGGCCTCGCCGGCGTGGTGGGGCGGGGCGTGTGGGCGGCCTTAAGCCGATTCGCGGCCACAGTCATGCGGGCTAAGGAGTTGCCTGTGTGGGAACAAGGGCGGTAGTTTTTTAATTTTTTTATTTTATTACTTGTGTTGTAATTGTTGCAATTGTAAAAGCTATTGTATAGCATATTTTGCTTTACTTTTTTTACTTTCGTGTAAATACTGTTGTATTTTTATTCGAAGGGTGGGCAGAGGCAGTAATGCCATCGCTGGCGGTCCCTCTGTCCTTCCGTTTTGAGTGGAGTCACTTTGGAAAAATAAAAAAAAATAAAAAAATTGTTTTTATGAGCGATTTATATAATCCGTTGGAATAATATTATTATAAAATAGTGTTTAAATGAAATAATATAAATTATATCAAATACATTTTAACTTTAATATACATGTGTATTTTTATTCTGTTTATTATTCTTTTAACTTTTTCCGAAATACGTTGGTAAATGTCGACTTTTACCGGTACAAGTAGATATATGAAGTTGATCTCAAATTTAAACTCACATTTACCTATCAAATTGGTAGATGTGCACATATACCGGCAAATCTGCACATTTGCCGATTTTGTACTTTTACCCTAACATATACAATGATTTCCTAGAAATTATAATCTTTGAAGAAAAGATACAAATGTTACTGTTTAATATTATCAAAATCTTCAAACTCAACAATGTATAAATAATTATATCATGACTTCTTGGCCAATGAAGAATGAAGAATAAAAGTCTGTAATAACTTTGCTTCGACCAATCTTAATTGTCTAATACAACAAGAACCGCATATGTTTTTTCCGAAAAATCTCAATACCTGGTTCGACTATAAATAGAATAATCTCAATGAAG
The DNA here is from genome assembly GCA_944588485.1 of Phosphuga atrata. NCBI lineage: Eukaryota > Metazoa > Arthropoda > Insecta > Coleoptera > Silphidae > Phosphuga > Phosphuga atrata. Next base: position 5,125,735 of record OX155898.1, read on the forward strand.
TGGAATTCTAAAAAGACCAAGGAAAATTGGCATAAATTTTTGGAACAAAGAAAGGTTACAGCCGAGATAATTCGAGGAACCAAACGAACCTACACACAAAACCAACTAACCCAAATCGAAGAGAGCTTTGCTAAGAATAAGTCCAGAAATTTATTTGGAACCTTCAAGCTGGCACTCAGAAGCACTCAGAGACTTACAAGGCAAACTGGCTTATAACGACAAGGACAACTGCCACCTTTTGGCTAAGTACTTTAAAAACCTACTCAACTGTGACCCAGCCAGCGAAGACTTCGACTATAAACAAACCACAACAAACCGCTTTCTCCTTCATTGGAAGTAGTTGGCCAGATCATTCAACTTCTTAAGAATAATAAGGCAGCTGGCGAGGACTCTATCGTTGCTGAACTGTGAAAAGGTGCTGGAAACAATGCCGTGCGCAAGCTAACCGATATCGTCCAAAACATCTGGGAAACATAGCAATTACCACCCGATTGGATATCTGCTCTGATCCATCCGCTTCACACTAACTGATCTAAACAACTACCGTGAAATTTCTCTAGTCCCGGTAACATACAGGATTCTCTCGAAGGCGTTACAAACAAAGGCAGAAAATCAGCTGGATAGTCAACTGGGAGAATTGCAGGGGAATTGCTTCAGGAAGACCCGATCCTGTGTTGAACAGATCCTCAAACTTAAAACTGCACTTGCGTACTCCAAGACGAGAAACCGCAAGGTGGTCATCACCTTTGTTAATTTTAGGGACGCGTACGATTCCATTGATAGAAAAACGCCTAACAAAGTACTCCAGGAACTAGGGCTAGACAACAAAACCCGCAAAGTCATCCTAGAAACCTAGACCTACACTCATTCCAACGTTAAATTTAGAGGAGAGATTTTAGAAAGTTTCAAAATAAAAACTGGAGCGAGACAAGGAGATGGACTTTCCCCACTTCTCTTCAACTGTGTCCTTGAAAAAGTTATGAGAGACTGGCGCAAGGAAGTTATCAATTTGGGTGCGCAGAGTGGTATCTACCTGGGACGTAAGAACGATGGACTGGTTGTAGATTGCCTGACCTTTGCAGATGACATAGCACTGTTTGCTGATTCTCTTGAGATGGCAACAATGCAGGTAAATTGCCTCAGAAAACAGGCTGCTAAAGTGGGTCTTCAAGTGTCGCTGGAAAAAACACAATTCTTCACCAATATCAGAGAAACAAACAAAGAGATGTTACTAGAGCAGGGAAATATCAATAGAACTGATAAATTTAAGTATCTCGGCGAATGGATTGAACCCAACTTATCAGAAAGAGCATCATTATCCAAGGGATCAACAAGTTAGAACTTGCCATTAGGCTGACTAAGAACGCTTACAACAAAAATTGCCTGTCACGCAACCTGAAACTTAAGCACTACACATCAGTCTTACGACCAGAAGCCCTATATGCCATGGTGTGTCTTTCCTTGAAGCGACGAGGTCTAGTAGAGAAATTGGAAATCAGAGAGAGGAGAATCCTCAGGAAGATCCTATGCCCGGAAAAGGAGGATGGAGAATTCCGAAGGCGGCATAACTCTGAGCTTTACGAACATATTGAGATGCTCTCTCACTGTGAAAGGAAAAGAAGGGTGGCTTTCTATGGCCACATTGCAACACTGCCTCCAAACCGACTAACCAACCGTCTGTTCATCTTCTGGCAAAACTAGAGGGTTCGTACCACTTGGTTGACAGAAACCGAAAAAGATATTAAAGAACTGGGAATAACAGATCTCCAAAATAGACAGTCTCTGAGATGCACCCTGAAGGAAGTGCGTAAATTTCAGGAAGAACCGCGAAGGAAAGGTACCCCCTGGACAGAATAGAGAAAGGAGTTACACCGGCAGAAGATGCGAGGAGGCAGAAGATGGGCAAAGATCAAAGCCCAACAGTTAAACAAGCGTGATCCAAAGTAGGCCTGTTCGAAAGAAGAATAATCTCAAATACGATAATACAAGTTTGCTGTAGAAAACACGCTAGGTAAGATGTATTGAATTTTATTTCTAATTTAATTTGTTGTTACTGATAAAGCCATATTGATGAGGCCAATAGGCAGAAACGCGTATATGGATGTTTATTAATTAATTTATAATGATCTTTTGTATTTGATCAAGATACTGTTTTTTTGGGAAAATTACAGGGTTTTTCAACAAGACTGACATTGAGTTATATTAGGAAAGTTTTTGGATTCTATATAACCCAAAGACTTTCTTGATATAATTCAATGTCAGTCGTGGTGTTTGCCAGTGAAGTAGTTGTTTATAAGAAATGTTTTTTATAGGAGGATTAGTTATACTAATGTCACGGAAGTAAACTGAGTCCTAGTGAATAACACAAATAGGGTATCTGTTGTCTTTCAACATGAGATTTGTTTTATAGTCCTACAAAGTCTTAAGAATATTATAGAGAATCGGAAAGTTTGAATATATTTATGTATTCAAGCTGTGTTCCGCTGTATTAAGTTGGTATTTGTATGTGTTACAGTTGAAGTATAAAATGCAGTTAGTGCATACATCCACCAGTCAATGTATACTTCAACGTATATTTTTTGACAAACTATCAATTGAAAAATAAGATGCATACTATATCTAGTTAAAGTATACAATACCGCGATAATGCATACTTTCCCGGCGAGGCGTTAGTAAAAGTTTCAATGTGGTTTAAATTTTGTAACCCTAAAATGTCTAAATTAGGCATATTATGTTGAAATGGGAAAAAAAATGTTTTTTTCAAAATTATTATTAGATGCAGAACTAGGGTAGGTTACATTACTATAACATAGGAGCGAATGAATGGAGAGAATGTTGTAAAATGCGGTTTAAGGGAGTAGGTTATTTAGTGAGAACAAAAAAAATATTGAATATATTTCAAAAAAGATGTAGTCAACCCTAATTGTAAGATTAAAAGTAAAAAATAAACATATTATAGTAAAATAGTCCTAATTCTACTTTAACTAATTTTAAATATAGAGTGTATACATTATCTAGTGAAACTATTCTTAAATTAATTTATGTACACTTTGAATGATTTAGTTAATGTATGCTTTTACCAGTGACCGTATACACCGACTGTGTAAACGCTTTGACTGTAACATATGTAATTTTTGACATAATACCGAATAGTTGCGCATGCTAGGTGGCGCTACTGTCGTGCACATAACCAATAAGATTTTATTTGCTTCTTTAGTAACTTCTAACCTAACAAGTGGGACGTGTTTCTTAATTAGTAACAAGTTTTTAAATTTTAGTATCTAGATTAATAATACATATTTGCATATATTCTCGACTAATGTAGTAGAAGTGCAGTTTTCTTTGCCAATTTATTTGATCGAGTTTAAAGTTGTAGCTATGTAAACATTTTATAGACATTATATTGCGATAGAAAATATAAAATTGTAACAGTAAATGCCAACTTTATAGAAAATCCGTTGTTTCAATAATATTTGGTATTCACAAAAGGATTGGATAAAACAAAAATGGTAAAAAAAGCAATTGTAAAACTAAAAAGGTTTCCATCGGAGCGAGTGGCAGTTCAATTTAAAACCCTACAAATAAACGAAATAGCAGCAGGGATAGCAGACGAATACTTCACCAGTTGTACAAAGAAACCCCGATGAATTAATAACAGGTCTATATAGGAAAACCAAATAAACCTGTATTCGTCCGATTTAATAATTTAAATCGATCTAAATATCAAACGAGAATTTAAAAAAAAAACAATAAATATCCTCTACCCGAAATCGAATCTAATATCAAGAGCGTGAAAATTTAATTAAAACCAGCGATTGGAACTCTCTGGTCTCGAATTACAAAAAAATCAATTCGAATGAACCACCGCCATCGGATTGCAAGTCAGTCTAAAGTTACCGCGACACGATTTCCGGAGCCAAAACAAACAGGCGGTAAGAAAGTCGAAGCCGGACACGGGTAGCAAGAGAGAAAATCTATTGAGGAAGGGACGATGAAACCAATATACCGCGTAACATTTACGCGAAGTAATTGAAACCAGCGGCACAAAAGGATTTCGGTGTGATTGAAGTTAGTTTGAGTGGATTGGCTATATATCAAAATTTTAATTTTGATTCAGCACTTTTAAAATAGTAATCGTGTAATTCTTTTTTAAAAACTACTCATGAAACAAAATGCAAATGTCTAAAGTTACCATTAATTCTTATTATCTCATTAATATTATCTTAATAGCTATGTACATTGAACAACCTCTGATTCATAATTTCAATTTGATTTTAGAACAGTCAATCTGGCCAAATGCTTTCAAAAGCTGAAATAATACCTACGTGGTTTGTTAGAAAAGTAACCGACCTTATTTTTTATTTTGAAAACCTGATGGATTTGAATCAAGCGAGCTTGCATGAGCCGACCTTGAACCTTCGTGCGCATGCGTGAATTTTTTCCCGCCTGTAGATAGCGCCCATTGCTGACGAGTAGTGTTCGAGTGACGTAGTGTGTAGTGCTCACGTTGGTTTTTCAATCCAAGTGAAATGACGGAATGATTGGAGCAGCGCTACTGCATCAAATTTTTGACAGAAACTGGGCGACAAACAGGTGGAAACCATTCGGAAGATTCAGACGGCTATCGGTTACGATGCTATGGGCATCACACAGATTAAGGAGTGGTACAACCGGTTTAAAGAAGGTCGCACATCGGTGGAAAGCGAGCCACGCTCTGGTCGGCCGTCAACATGTTGAAATGACCATATCATTGCCAAAGTGAACGCTTTGGTGATGCAGGACCGTCGTGTGACTATCCGAGAAATTGCGACTGGAGTTGTGGTCATCAGCAAATTGGCGTTTTCATCACGACAATGCTCCAGCACATTCTTTGCACTTGGTTCGCAATTTTTTGGCGAAAAAACAGACTCCTCTGGTTCGATAGCCTCTTCACTCTCCTGATATGCCCCCCCTGCGACTTCTGGCTATTCCCCAAAGTCAAGAGGCCATTGAAAGGAACGCGATTTCAGACAAGAGAGAACATTATGGCTGCAACGACAGCCGAGCTAAAGTCGATTCCGAAAGGGGCATTTTCAGAATGCTTCCAACAATGGCGACACCACTGGGAGAAGTGTGTGGAGTCCCAAGGAGACTACTTTGTGGGTGATTAGGTTTCCAACGCTCCAGGTATGCCAGTTGTTTTTTTACCGGCTCAAGGTCAGATACTTTTCTAACAGACCACGTATACTTAAGCCAGGAGATAAAAACATGCTACTAGTTATCAATTTCATTAATCGAAATGTGGAAAAAATATTCGAAGACATAATACTTAGCAGACTATATCACGTCTTCAAAGAAAATAATATATTTAACAAATTCCAATTCGGATTCCTCAATAATAAAGGATGATGCACTAAGTTGTTTATCAGACATAATTTATAAGAATCTTGATAAGAGCAAATGCATTATTGCCACTTTTCTTGATTCACCAAAGGCATTTAACACCGTAAATCATGAATTGCTACTTGATGGATGATAACTTGATGGAATTAGGAGAAATGTTGTGCATAAGCTCATGAAAAGCTACTTATCAAACAGAAGGCAAAAAGTCAAGGTAAATGGGGCGTGTAGTACTTTTCAGAAAGTCACTGCATAGGTGACACAAGGCACTATATTGTGTCCCTTGGTAATTTATTTCAATGGTCTACTTTGTGAAATGACACTATAATTTATTAACTAAATCTAACCATGGCTGCACAAACTAAAAATCGACCGGAATATCCTGTGGTTGTCGTCCGACGATAGACTGATCGAACTCGAAACAGAACTTGAAAAGCTAAACTGGGACACCCTTGTACTTTGCGAAACTTTGCGACGTAGCGGCGAGGAACTGACGAGGAACTGATATCATTGAACTCGGGACACCTTTTCTACCACTGAAGCGGCCCACAACCTGGTGTAGGTGGTATCGGCTTTCTCATCAATAAAAATATAAAAAACCTTGTAGTAGAAGTCAACAGCGTTTCAGATAGACTTGCTCATCTGACACTAAGACTAACCAAGATGCATAAGCTAAAGGTCATCCAAGCTTATGCCCGGCAGCAGACAATATGGATGAAGTTGGAGAAGAGTTCTTCAAAGGAACAAAACTAAAACCACATACACAGTGATAATGGAAGACTTCCATGCCCACATTGGAAAGAAAGAGGCAGAAGAGGAAACCGGCATTGGGACGTTTGGTATGGGAACTAGAAACCCAAGAGGATAAATGCTTCTAAACTTCTTCCAAACAAAATCACTATACGCAATGAACACCTTCTTTCAAAAACAGACGCAGCGAAAATGGGCTTGTAAACACCCCAATGATATAGTTTCACAAAATTGTATACGATTACATAATTGCGGACAATGAACCTACTGTGAGGGACGTTTCTGTACTCAACAGATTCAACACCGGCAGTGATCATAGATCGTTTAAAGCCGACGATGCGAAGATGCGAAGAGACGTTGAACAGGACTCAGCGTCTCTTCGCATAGAAGAAAGTGTTACGATGTTGCCACGGTAGGGTGATAAACATGTTGCGGTAGGTGCGTGTGTTATCCCTCACTCTCACCGTATTCTAAAGAGTGGGGATAACACCGGAGGAACCGGGAGGACGATCGACATATGGGCAGATAAAAATTAGCTAATGTAAAGAGAGGGTGAAAATAAAATAAACGTGTATTGGACGAGTAAAGCTATTATTTTACCCGTCTAACATTAAATTGGTTTCACTGGAACTAGCAGCCTTTCATTGAAGTATAGTGGAGGAAGCCAACCGAGCGGAGGTGAAGGATACCAAAGCGAAGACAGTTTGCCGAAAAAAAAAACGTTTTTGTTAAGCTACAAACGTTACAAAAGTTAGTCACCAGAAGGCAAATACCATGATATATGAAAGTCGACATACTACGTGCTAATGCGGACATCTATAAAAATACTGTTGAGCAACAACTCTGCCCCCATATGAAGCAAAGGCGTGTAATACACAAAATGCGAAAACTCATACACCAGGATACATAACTGAAAAGGATACATAACCTGGATACATATACTGAAAAGCGACATTTCAAGACATACGCTTACTGTCCTGGAACACTGCAATATGAACCTTCAGCAATAGAAAAGAACAGTAGCCGCAGAGTTCTAAAACTGCATATCAGTCAGGATAGAAAACAAATCTTCAAGCTGTTAGCTGTTAGTAAAAAAATAAACGAAACCATCACTGACCGCGATCAACTCCTCTTAATAATACAGGATTTCTATCGGAGTCTACGCCAGCGGGACAACACCTCAACAAGCCGCAGTATGTGAGCGACGAAATAGAATTACATATCCGGTCCAGAAAGTTGCGTTCTGACCCAACATTCTATCTCCCTATACCGCTCTACCAGCAATTTTTCAAATCTCACGCCTTCCACATTCGTGCTCTACACCTCCTGTTTCGCCTCCTTTTTTGACAGATGCTCGGTAGATGGCGTGCTACCAGAGATGCTTAAAATAAACGCACAACCGATGTGGGATGCCGTTGCTACTCTCTTTACAAGATGCATCATTAAAACCAGAGTTCCCTCAACCTGGAACAATGCCGTTATAAGCCTTATCCATCAGAAAAGAGACATTAAAAATCTGGATAATTATAGGCTCATTTGACTTCTATCTTACCTATATAAAGATACTAGAGATAGTCAACAGATTAGAGAAAAACTAGACTGCTTCCAACCGCGAGGACAAGCTGACTTTCGGCCAGGATTCAGCAAAAATGACCATCTCCAAACTCTTAAAACCGTCATTGAGAAGTGTTATAAATACACAAAGCCACTTCTTCTAACGTTCGTTGATTATGAGAAAGCGTTCGACTCTGTAGAATGGTGGGTAGTAGAACAAGCTGTCGAATGGACGAGAGATACATCCAAATACTGAACCACCTCCATTTGAATGCAACATCTTGTGTTGCCCTCCATAAGAAAACTTACAAATTCCGGTTAGAAGGAGCAGTTAGACAGGGGATACAATATTTCCAAAAAAAATCCCACTCTCTAGGGCTAATAGTGGATGGGGAAAAACTTTACAACTTGCAGACGATTTGGTTCTCATATCGAATAATGTGGATGACATGATGTATATGATCGAAGACTTAAGACAGGAATCAGCAACAGCAGACCTCAAAATAAATACCTCCAAAACTAAAATTATGACCAACATGGCAGACAGTTAACTACAGGCTAACAGAGTACAACGATAACAGAGTTCATGTACCTTGGTCATTAAATATTCTGGGCTACGAAAACCATACCTTGTAAGTGGCACGCAGAGTTGCACAATTTTGGGCAGCATTCGGCCCAAACAAACATACCCTACGTGGTAACTTGCCACTCCACCTCTTTACACACTGGAGGACTCTTTACACACTGACAAACAAGCTCTCCAAAAAGCACACAAAGACCACAAATATAGTTAGAAGCAAAGACAACCGCCCACTGACCACCCCAGAAACTCAGCTCGATAGGTGGAAGGAATACTTTGCTGATTTGCTCAGCTCACCCACGGAAGACGAACTTGAGATAGCTCCAGAAGCCAATGCAAATGAACAGCTGAATATAAAAGTAGACGCGCCTTCAAAAACAGAAATACTAAATACCATCAAGCAGCTGAAAAACAACAAAGCGGCAGGGGTAGACAACATACCTGCCGAACTAATCAAGGTAGACCCTAAATGGATTGCACCTCTACTTGCAAAAATAATAAAAGGTATCTGGACAAACCAAGAAATTCCAGCAGAAATGAAACATGGTCTCATTATCAAACTGCCAAAGAAAGGAGACCTAACGCAATGCAAAAATTGGAGAGGAATAACGCTGTTAAACACCATAAACAAAATTATTGCAAGTGTAATCCAACATAGGCTGGCAGAAGCATTCGAACCCATACTGCGTCCAAACCAAGCAGGCTTCCGCCCAAACCGTTCATGCATAGACCACATAAATTCAACAAGAATAATTATAGAACAATCCGTTGAATGGCGATCGCCACTATATCTTGTTTTCATCGACTTTGAACGTGCTTTTGACAGCCTATCCCACTCTGCTATATGGAAGATACTACGGACAAGAGGCGTGCCAACAAAAATCATCGACACGATTAGAGAACTGTACCATGACGTATCATGTAGTATCCTGCATAGCGGAGCACATAGCAACCTTTTTCCGGTGAGATCAGGAGTGTAGCAAGGATGTGTGCTCTCTCCCTTGCTTTTTAACATTGCTCTTGACTATATCCTGGAAAAGTCTTGCAGACCAAACGATGGTATTCGATGGTCTCTTTACTCTAATCTCAAAGATCTCGAATACGCAGACGACATTTGCCTTTTCTCGCATACCTATGAAAGTATTCAAAGGCAACTCACCCTACTATCAGACATGGCACAGAAGATAGGGTTGAAAATAAATGTCTCAAAAACAAAAGCGATGCGAATGCACACAAATAACGACGCACCGTTTCAAATAAACGACCAACCAATTGAGAATGTAGAAAAGTTTCAGTATCTAGTAAGCATTCTCAACGAGACGGGCGGAACAGACCTAGACATTCTAAACAGAATTCAAAAAGCACAGATGGCATTCAGGCAACTACACACAATATGGAGGTCCAACATCATAAAAACAAAGAGCAAGCTGCGTTTATATAGAACAAACGTCAAAGCAATCCTCTTATATGGATGTGAGACCTGGAAAAACACTAATGCCACAAAACATAAACTTCAGGTTCTCGCCAACAAATGTCTACGAATCATCCTCAGAATCTTCTGGCCACAGAAAATTACTAATGAGCAACTTCTTAAACGATGCGGAGAAGAAACAATAGAGCACGACATTAAGAAAAGAAAATGGGGATGGATCGGCCACATTCTAAGAAGAAAACCAGACGACATTGCAAGGGCAGCACTAGACTGGAATCCCCAAGAAACGAGACGACGAGGAAGACCGGCTCAAACATGGAGGAGAACAGTGTTAGATGAACTAAAAGCCCAGAAAACCTCTTGGAGTGAAGCCAAAGCAATGGCCCAGAATAGGGTCCGCTGAAGGGTGCTTATGGAGGCTCTATGCTCCACCTAGGAGTCCAGAACCCATATATATATATATATATATATATGTATATATATATATATATATATATATATATATATATATATATATATATATATATATATATATCTATATATATATATATATATATATATATATATATATATATATATATATATATATATATCCAACAATGGAAGTATGAAGGCTAATAAGAAGAAGAAGTACCTTTTCGGAGCTCTATAACACTAATGAGTCTTTTTTCGGACTACCAAAAACAAATCTCATGTGAAATTTGTTTGTCAGTTTTTTTTTGCAGTCCACCTTCGTGGCATTCAACAAAAATCAGAAAAATAACATTGTTTTTTCAGATCATGTCTTTCCGATAACCTAAGTTATCCTAAGAATAGCCATTTGTAGACGCGTTTCGAGATTTATCTCTCATCAGTACAGCTTTGCTTTTATGAACGACAAACCACTTACTTGCATCCCATGTGGATGAATGGGGTTATTTATTTTTATTTGACATTTCGCGATAGAGACATGAACTTAAATGATAGACATTTAAGATGATAGCAGGGTTATTGATTTAAATGATAATTTAGAATTGGTAAAACCCTATTACCAATACTAGTTTATAAATTACCTTAGTTTATAACCATGCAGTTACAGTGCCTCTGTAGTAATTTAACAATATAAATTACCTGGTTTAAAACAATGAGTTAGTTAATCATCCATTAAAGCTAATATATAAACATCAAAAAGTCTCCATAGTAAATGAACAATATCACACATAATTACTGCGAAATATCACTTTCTAACATATCGCATACAATCATTTCATAATAGACCTTTTTATAGTTTTTAATTTTTTTGTGCACATGTGTCAATTTCCGCCATGTTTTGTCCGAACTTTTTGACGCTTAACCTTATTATTTGCCCGAAACTTTCATATTCCCGCCTTTCAAACTTGGCGGATGGGCATGCGCTTAACTAACCGTAAAAAGGTCTATTAAAAGAATATGAAAGGTAATGTTCAATCAATGTTTAATCAATTCAAAGATTGACATGACTATAGCTAAAACACAAGTTATTCTTATATATAGATACAAGTAACTTCTGAATGGAAATTATTTTGGTTTCTGTCAGTATTTCATGCTATCCTCTAATTGTATATCAGCCGATCGGGTATTTAAGGTACATAATGAATAGTTGATTTCTGTAACAGTTTCAAAACCTTTGTTCTATTTCTTGAATCAGTTTTAATGTCATATCTTTATTATTATGATACATCTTCATTGTGAGCCGTTTAATAATGAAGCTTACACCTTTTGTTGTATACCAACTGGATCAATATATTGAAATAGTGAAATGTTCTTTATCATACAACATTTTAAAACACTGAATTGAAAAATTCCCTCTGTTTTAACTTCTAACCACACTTAACACTTAAGTGTGGTTAAAACATAGTGAACTTTTTAATACAGTGTAAGTATGGGTTACCCCGTAGTAATTAATTTTCGCAACCATCCTATTCATTAGTATTTTAAAAATATATTTGTTTTAATTTTTGTAGTTAAAAATTTTAAAATAATTTTTCAAATATTAAGCGGCACATATGTCATTTGCACATATATCTATTGTTAATTTATCTATTGTAAGCCTTTAATTTTTAGAAGAGACTAAAAAAATTGGTTATAAATTACTATTAATGTTGCGGTTTCACACGTTATTCTGAGTAATCAATCTGCTGTATAAACCGCAGGATTGATGTGTACAATCCTGCGGTTTATACAGCAGATTGATTCCTCAGAATAACGTGTGAATCGATATTACAATATACAATAACGTGTGTACGATGTACGATTACAACGAGCAAAGACGAAAGCACCACCCGTGGTCAAGCGAGAGTGGGCGTGTTTGCGAGATCCTATCATCGGTCAAAAATTACGCAATCGAGTTACGCAATAAATTGGCCGTGCTTGAGCAACCGTACGATATCGATGAGGAAGAAAAGCAAATGTCGGGTTCAATCATGGAGTGTGCCGCTCAGCTATGTCCGCCTATTTGTCGCCGGACACAAGCCTGGATTACGGACGAGTGTTTGGACTTGGTGGATCAACGGAAACGAGTCAAGCACGTCGATTTTGAACAATACCGCCGATTGAATAAAAAAATACGACATCGGATGAAGATGGAACAAGAGGCGTATTGGAACAATGTCGCGGCTGAAATGGAGCAAGCAGCATCGAGACACGAATACCAAACTTCATTACAAACCATCAGAAAGTTGAGCGGGAAGACAAAATCATGATATCAAGAAAAACGATGATATCAAGAAAGCGGATGAAACTTTCGTTAGTTCTCCAGCCGAGCGTCTACACCGGTGGAGGGAATTCTTTAATGAACTGTACAATCACGATCCACAACAGGGACCAGTGGCGACACCGCTGATCATCAATTAACCAGTAATCTCGTTCCCCGATGGCGACCCAACGATTGTTGAAGTCAAGACAGCAATAAAATCGCTGAAAATGGAAAAGCGCCAAGCATCGATCAAGTTACCGCTGAGATGATCAAATCCGGAAGCAACATTTTATTACTACGGCTTTACGACCTCCTACTTCAAATTTGGCATTTGGAACGTTGGAATTTGGAATAAAAATTTGGAAAATTGAAGAGAGGTGATAGCCGATAATGCAATAATTACCGTGGCATCAGCCTCCTATCAATTGTCGGGAAGGTATTTATGAATATCATTCAATCACGACTACAGAAACATCGAGAGGAAATAAGTTGAGATGAGCAAGCAGGATTTAGGCCAAATCGTGGCTGTATCGATCAAATATTCGCACTTCGCCAGTTGATGGAAGAACGTATTCGGTGTGGTAAACGGACAATTATCGTCTTTAAATCTGCCTTCGATTGCATCCACTGGTCTTCTTTATGGTCAGTATTGGTAACAGAGCACGTGCCTTTAAAAATAATATATCTTTTACGAGCGGCGTACCAAATAACATACTTAGGTACACTTGTGAACGAAAACTGGGACAATAGCCAAGAGATAAAATGTAGAATTGGAAAAGCCCGAGCTGCCTTCAATACAATGAATAACCTCTACAAAAATCACGAACTACATCTTGAAACCAAAGTACGCATGTTGAGGTGCTACATTTTCCCAATATTACTTTACGGAGTCGAGTCCTGGACACTAAATGATGCAACAACAAAAAAGCTTGAAGCCTTTGAGATGTGGCTATATCGACGTATCCTGCAAATATCTTGGAAAGACCGGATAACAAACATCGAAGTCCTCCACAGGATGAAGAAAGAGAAGGAGATCATGGACACCATCAAAACCCGCAAGCTCCAATATCTAGGCCACATCATGCGAAACGAGGACAGATACGCCCTATTACAAGCCATCATTCAAGGCAAGATACACGGAAAACGAAGACCTGGACGGAGGAGAATTTCATGGTTGCAGAATCTCAGGGCGTGGTACGGGAAGACTTCGAACGAGCTCTTCAGAATAGCAACCAATAAAGTGAATATAGTCATGCTCATCGCAAACATCCGAAATCGGATATGCACATGAAGAAAGAGCGGCGTACGACGGTTCAACCAGCTGCGTACGGTCCGGAACGAATTATCGGACGGTTTTCTGATACAAACGGGAGTTGATATGGAGACTTCGCTTCCCTACTGCTTTTCAACGTGGTTATAGACGCCATTATGAGGAAAGCATTCGATGGTCGACGAGGAGCCCGATACGATGACACCAACTTCACTTCCGATCTGATGATAGCGCTATTTTTGCCGATACAGATGCCGATTCAACAGATATTCTCAATAACATTTGCCGGATCGACAAGACCAACGTCTTGACGACTAACGGATCTCAGGCTAATGTTCATCTTAATGGTACTCAAATCAAACACGTGTAAGAATTCAAATACTTGGGCTCACTGGTGCAAGAGAAGAAAGAGGCATCGGCCGCTGACATTCATAGCCAGATTGGTCAGGCGTCAGCAGCGTTTGCGTCGCTTAAATGGTGCATATGGAAGAAGACGAACATATCTAATATCAAAACGAATATCAAAATATCGAACTAATATCAAAATTCGTCTATTCCGAACGCTCATCATACCATTTCTTTTGTATGGAGTAGAAACGTGGACACTACTTCAATCGGACCTTAACAAACTCGAGGTGTTCCAAATGCGTTACCTAAGACAGATTATCGGTGTTTCAATTCGTGATCGCCTGCGGAATGAGGAAATTCGAGCTAGATGCGATCAGCAACCACCGATTGTGGAACAAATACAAACACGCCGTCTACGATGGTTTGGTCACATTTTCAGAATGAATGAAAATCTGCTTTCACGCAAACTACTCTGGCCGAAGCGGCCGCCCGACTGGAGGATTCAGCGAACAGCGCCGATGAAACATGTAGAAGACGACCTCAAGAATAGACGACTGGAACTCGATGAGGCCAGGAATATTGCCATTGATCGGAAAGTGTGGAAGCGAATCGTGAATGAAGCGAAAAATCCAGCTGCACCGACAGCAGCGTATTGGTTACTAGAACGACGTCCTCGACATTCGCCAGCTACGGATTAAAGAAGAAGAAGAACGTGTGAATCGAAATCATGGAGTTTTTATAAAAAAGCTTCACGTTATTTCGAATCGAGAGAACATACAGAAAATTATTATTTCTTATTTTAGTTTGATTTTAGTTTGATTGTTAGATTATAATCTTATTTCAGAAAATTCATTTAATTCTCCATAAATATCGGCCCATTCATGAATTAACACATACATTTATCAAGCAAGTCATTCATTTTATGCAAACTCGGAAAATAAATGATTAATCTTGGTTGGTGGAAATCTCATCTCTCGAGATTATTTGTGGTTATTCTGGTTCGGTTGATATTGATGTATCTGAGTTAATGGTTTAATAGAGCGTCTTGGCGATAAAATCCGATATTAATAGTTTTTAACGAATTCAAGTACTTTACGCTACTGCTATAAATGCAATTGTTACCCAGTCTCAGGGTCACTGTCTCGGTCATTTCTATTATTAATCATGTCAAATAAATCATTCTCATCCATCACTAATTATATTAGAACACCACAACCAATATATTGTAGTCGACCTACAATATCTACTTTAGCTCAAAGTCTTGTTATAAAGGGTGTGCCAATAAGAGCGCCGCATTTCATTTTAAAGAAAAACACATTTATTTTATTAATTTCTGTTTTCAGTTCCTGTTTAGTGGCACGAAAGTAGACTGAGGGCTAGTAAATAGCATACAATTATATGTTGTGTTTTCAACATGAGATCTGTTTTGTAGTCTTAAAATGACTTAATAATATTATAGAGCTACGGAAAGGTTGAATATATTTATATATTCAAGTAAAATTTCGCTTTAATAAGTTGGTTTTATTGTATCAATAATTAGTTTGATTTCACGCCAATATTCAATTACCTTTTAAATCAATAACTGAAACTAAGTCCAGGTCTTTCTACACACATGTCAGATCAAAACCTAACTTAGACAGCCCGGCACATGTTCAAACTAATGTATTAGTTAACTATTTTTCAAACTAATGCATTACTTACATTATAATGTAAGTATATTCCAATTTATGCCAAAAGAAAAGAGAAGAGGGAGACCAAGTAAATCATGGGACGAGATGGTGCGAGTATTAATAGAAAAAAGAGGGTTACAGGTGAATGAAGCAAAGAAGATGCCCAAGGACTGGAAGAAATGGTTAATTTCGTTAATTATTTTCGTTTTAAGTTAATGGTTAAAAAATAATTAATTAATTGAAAAGAATGTAAAATAGATAGGAAATAGCTGTGTTGATTGCATGAGATTTGTTTTGTAGTCTTAAAAAGACTTAATAATATTATAGAACTACGGAAAGGTTGAATATATTTATATATTCAAGCTATATTTCCCTCACGTGGAAGTCACCTTGTCGCGGTGTGAGGGATTAGTTTCGCAACATACCGTTGGACGTCACGACGGGAACAACTCCGGTCGGGGTGTTCGGCGGAGGGCGAACAACCAAGAACTTCCAAACCCTTAATCCCAAGGTATCATGCGACCCGTGCCAAAGGGACTGGTTGATGGCCAAGGGCAACCGGCCATCGCTTACGGAGCCCCTCTGATACCTGGCGACCTCAGAGGGTATCCAGCCTTACCACTATCAAGCGGGGCTCTGATGTGGTAGACCTTTAGTTCCCTTGCGACTCGTGGGATTTATATGAATTCCAAAAGTAAAAGTAATCCATGTGTACGGGACCTAACCGACACAGAGAACATGGAAGTCAGCCCGGATTCCCGGGAAGACGACCTTGACCTCACACTCGTAGACATGAGCAGTCCAGCCATGTCTACAGAGGCAGAGGTAGATGTTCTTGTAGGGACAGAGGAGGACTTGCCGCCTCCTGTCCCAAAACAAGAATGACCAGCAGGCGCACCAAAATAGCCCAAGTGAACATCCATCATGCCAAAGAAGCTTCAGCTGTGGTGGCTAGGATGTTCACCAAGCAGCACCTAGGGCTAGCGCTGCTTCAAGAACCCTGGACCTACGGAGGTAAGATCAGAGGCCTTAGCAACAGGGAATGTAAGTTGGTATGGGACAGCCGTGAGGTCTCCCCTAGAACCTGCATTATGGTAAGAAATTGCATAAATTACTTATGTCTTTCAGAATTTTTAACGCGGGATTTAGTACCGATTCAGGCCCTCATCAAGATCGAGGGTCTCCACCGCGAAGTAGTGATCGCAACAGCATACTTCCCTGGCGATGGTAACAGCATACCACCCATTGAAGTACAAAAGCTGGTGGAACACTGTATTAGGAGAAGGCTGCCACTCATCCTGGGATGTGACGCGAACGCACACAATGAGATGTGGGGCAGCACGGACACTAATAAGAGGGGTGAGTACCTTTTAGAATACCTTATTAAAGAGAACTTAATTGTGTACAACGTTGGGAACACACCAACATTTGTCACTAAAGTCAGAAATGTACTGGATATTACGGTAGGTAGCGCTAACGTCAGTAAACTAATTAAAAAGTGGAGGGTTTCAAGTGAGCCCTCAATGTCAGATCATAGGATCATAGAGTTTGAGCTCAAAGCAGCGAGTGAGGAAAACACCCCCATTCGAAACCCCAGACAAACTGTGTGGCCTATGTTTAGTTCCCAACTAAAAGAAAACCTAGAGCAGGTGACAGTGCGAGGTAGTATCAAACACTACACCGTGCTGGAGCAGGCTGTAGGAGAAATAAATGTAGCAATCACCACGGCATTTGAATCCAGCTGCCCGGTAAAAACCGTGAAGGAGCATAAGGACGAAAAATGGTGGAACAAAAATTTGTCTACATTAAGAGCAAAAGTACGTAGGCTTTTCAACAAAGCCAAGCAATACGAAAATTGGCTAGAATACTCTGAGGTGCTTACCACCTACAACAAAGAGGTCAGAAGGGCAAAAAGGGAAAACTTTAGGACCTTCTGTGAAAACATAGAATCCACGCCGGTGGCAGCTAGACTGCACAAAACACTAGCGAAGGATAGAGTGGAAATGACAACCACTCTGAAGAAACCGGATGGGACCTTCACGGAGGATGAAGAGCAAAGAGCATCCTACTAGAAACCCATTTTCCGGGATGTAGAGGATACAGGGAGACCGAGGGCTTGATGCAACCACGGAACACAAGTCGGGCCGACTGGAAGAGGGCAGCGTCCATCTGTACGGAAAACCGAATCAGATGGGCTATCGGCATTTTCCAGCATTTAGACGCCCCAGGTGTGGACGGACTAGTTCCTGCCTTCCTACAAAAGGGAGAGAGAGATCTAATGCCGTATCTTCTAAATATCTTTAGAAGTAGCTTAGCGCTCGGATATATACCGGAGCTATGGAGAAGGGCTAAGGTGGTATTTATACCGAAGGTGGGGAAGAAAGACACCACGCAACCGAAGTCATTTAGACCCATTAGTCTAACATCTTTTATGTTAAAGACAATGGAGAAGGTGATTGATAATTACCTTTGGACTATAGTGCTGGTAGGTACACCACTACACAGGAGTCAGCATGCTTACAGAGCAGGGAAATCCACAGAAACCGCCCTGTATCAGCTGACAAACGAAATAGAAGCAGCACTAGAGATAAAGGAAGTAGCGATATGTGCCTTCTTGGATATAGAGGGAGCTTTTGACAACACCTCACACGAGGCTGTCAGGGCGGCCCTCCAAAGAAGGAATATCGACAGCACTATCTCAAAGTGGATGGGAGAAATGCTGAGAACTAGAACGGCGGAGACACAAGTGGGAAAAGACACCATTAAGATCTCCACAACTCGAGGGTGCCCACAGGGAGGTGTACTATCACCGCTATTGTGGAGCCTGGTAGTTAATGAACTACTGGTTAGGCTAAACGACCTAGACATCAAATGTCAAGGTTACGCCGATGACATAGTCATAATGGCCAGAGGAAAATTTGAGGGAACGCTCTGTGAAATTGTTCAGAGAGGCCGCAAAGTAACTAGTAAATGGTGTCAAACAGTGGGATTGAGACTCAACCCGAGCAAAACCACGGTGATACCATTTACTAGAAGAAGAAAACTAAACTGCCTACATCCCATACTCATAGATGGGAAGGCAGTAGAATACCAACAGGAGATAAGGTATCTGGGTATCACACTAGATAGCAAACTTTTATGGAATAGACACGCTGAGGCAGTGGTAGGTAAAGCCAAACGCGCCCTAATGGTGTGCAGAAATCTGGCAGGAAAAACGTGGGGTTGTAACCCCACTATCCTGCGATGGATGTACACCATGATAGTGAGACCTGCAATCACTTATGGGGCGGTTGCGTGGGGAAGTAGAATCAAGCTGGCCTCTATGAGGAAACAGCTTGAGAAGATTCAAAGACTGGCGTGTGTCTGCATCACGGGGGCGATGGGGTCGTGTCCGACAGCAGCATTGGAGCTGCTGCTGGATCTTACTTCGCTGCACCTTGTGGTGGAGAGCGCCGCCAGATCGGCGATCGTAAGATTCAGCAAGGAAGGAATGGGCAGAGGTAAAATAATCGGGAGCAGAGACCGAAACAGCCTCGCTGCCAAGATCCCCTGGCTGGAAGTACCAAAAGACGAAATGGTATGCAAATACCACTTCGAGAAAAACTACACAGCAATGTGTAGTAGTAAAGCCGATTGGAGCGACGAATCCTCAGCATACCACATGGAGCAAAATGCCATCAAGTGGTATACAGATGGTTCGAAGGCAAAGGAAGGCACTGGTGCAGGAGTGTTTGGATCTCGTACCAGATACTCCGAATCCATGGGAACATCCCCAAGTATCTTCCAAGCTGAGGTACACGCAATCGAAAGATGTGCACAGTTTAACGTCGACAGGAATTACCGCAAAAAACGAATTGCTATCCTATCAGATAGCCAAGCAGCCATCAAGGCCATTAGCTCATACACCATCAGATCCAAACTGGTATGGGACTGTGTGGGGAAGCTGAACAAGCTTGGCAGGGATAATAAAGTAACGCTATACTGGGTACCAGGACACACTGGTATAGACGGAAACGAAGAAGCCGATCACCTAGCAAACAAGGGATCCAGTATCCCCTTTATAGGTCCGGAACCCTTTTGCGGTATGAGCGTGAACACCATCCGCAAAAGTTTAGATGAAGAAATAAGAGGAAAATGGATGAAAACCTGGGAAGAACTTCCAGGGCTAAGGCAATCCAAAGTGATGCTGGGATCTTTTAACCAGAAGAGAACTAAAGCTTGCCTGAAACTAAGCAGGAACAAGCTCAGAATTCTGACAGGAGCCCTGACGGGACACTGCAGACTTAGGAAACATCTCAAGGCCCTAGGCCTAGAGGAGGATGATGGATGCAGATTCTGTGGCTCAGGAGATGAAACCCCCATACATCTGTTCAAAGACTGCGGAGCATTACTCCGCAAGAGACAGATGTACCTTGGGGCTCACTGCTTGAACACAGAGGAGCTGCAGGCCTTGAATCCCACCCAGATCCTGAAATTCCTAAAGGAATCAGGATTAGAGGAGGCGCTCTAAATGGGTAAGTACACCAACACTTGGAGGAGGAGGGTGGAGTACAATAGATCTATAAAGGTCGCAGTACAAGTCGTCACCACCATATCTACAATCTACAAGCTATATTTCACTCTAGTAAGTTGGTATGATTGTATTTATAATTAGGTTGGTTTCACCCTAATACTCAATTACAGTTTATTCCTTTAATTAAACGCCGATACCAAGGTAGATGTAATTGAAATATGTTAACATTAACCAAAGATAAATAAAGTGAACAAAATTAATGTCTGCAATAAACAATATTAATCTAATTAAAATAAACAAAAAAGACTATAATTAAACGTAAACATTAATATCTATCATAAATATTAATCGTTTATGTAAGAAGCCAGAAACTTTAAAAACGTTAGCAATAATTATATACAAGACAAAATCTAAAAATATTCATATAACATTCCAAACATAATTTTTATATACAAAATATTTTAAGTCTTATAAAACTATACAATATTCTGCATGTAGTTTTGGATTTAACCGCCGACTGGGCCGGATTTCAAATTTACTGCGGCAAAAATAGAATTTTACAATGTCTCGCAATTAATCAAAACCACTCAAAATGTAATGTAGTTTGTTTGATAACCCATTCACAATAATACAAACAAACTAATGCGAGAAACCAATGCTATTGGTTGTGGGAACGTGTCAAACATATCTCTTGTCCCTTCGGTACCAAGAAGGAATTAATGCGCTCGATATTTCACGAAGTAATTACGCCTGTTTTGTGTTTACGCTTAAGAATTGAAAACTTATAGCGTCGAATATAGCGTCAAGTATGTATTTACATGTAATAATATCAAAATTGTAGAAAGTTTTAATCAATGGCGTTATAAAATAAGTTTTGTTAATGACTAATGTAAATTTGAAAAATCTTGTAATATACTGAATACATTGATTTTTAAAAAAAGTTCCGCATGGTTCCGTTAAATTAAATAGTTTGTACGATGAAACAAACATTGACAATTATAGGAAAGCAATCATCCCTTCCACATTCTTCCACTTAACTTAAAATTGTACCTTTCAGTCAAAATAAGTCCGGCGGAGGTGCTAGGAATTGCGTTACGTGGAACTCCGAAAAGGTTGAGAAGAATGAAAACTGCTCAATATTCATCGCCTTCTAAAAGAGTAAGGCCATACAGTTTTCAAAATTGAGGATTTAGCAAGGCACTAAAACTAGAGGGACATATATATATATATATATATATATATATATATATCCCTCAAATCAGGTGGTGTCGGAAGCAAACAAAAAATTATCGGCATTTCATGCCAGTGTAGCTGAAAATGTGATGCTGTTGTGAAAGATGTGGTGCTGTTACAGGATCTTTCAGATCATACTGTGCGAAGACTTGCACAGGTACAGTAGGACAGAAGTTCCCAAAGTGCTGGTGAAGCCCGTGAATTCGGCCCTCTATATCGATACGATATATTATTTTTTTATTCAAAAATAAATAAATAAATAGTAAAGTAAATAATAAATATTATAAATAAGATACAATAAAATATTTTAATATTTAAAAAAAATCATACAGAGCTTTAACCATAAGCTTTTGTATTAAGAAAATATTGTTTAGTTTATATTTAAAAAAATATTTATGATGTCTAGTCTAGTTATTAAACATTTGTACAGAAATATAATATAGTAGTCTCAAGTAGACACAGAACTGTAAATCATTTAAGACATGCAATATAAATTGATAAAATTACAGGAAAATATCGATGCTGAGAATTCTTATCGGAACAATTCCTGAATTGATTTTTATTAAGGATTCATGCGTGAATTATTCGAAAATACCAAAACATGCTCAACAAATGTTTTCATTTTTTGGGAGCATATACAGTGTGCCAAAAGGCATTCTTTATAAAAAGTTCTGCTTGTCGAGAAAATGAATGGACGATAAGAAAATTTTAGATCAAGTGTACAGGGTGTACGGGGTTCAAAGGGTAGTGCATGCGCAACCGCACGACAATCGCACAGGAAGAGATTGGAGCATAGCCTCTCCTACCCAAGTCCGACTCTCACCTCCACGTGGTGAACCCTGGTAACCTGAGCAACCAAGCTGGAGATGCGGTAACCAATCCGTATGGAAAGCGCGGTCAGGGCCAACGAGAGCGGGTGAAATGGTCCTCCGAAAAGGGGGTTTTGCGATGGGCCAACAACTCATCCATAGAAAAAAAAGAAACCGTTACGAAACCACCAAACGTGCCTCGGACTGGACTGACTACTCGGCAACGACCACAGCAATGCACAAGGAAAGCGAAAGAAATTACGATGGGAACATGGAATGTAAGGAGCCTCTACCAGATAGGTGCACTAAAAGCCTTAACAAACGAAATCGAGAGATACAAACTCGACATAGTGGCACTACAGGAGACCAACTGGAGCGATAGCGGCATCATGGATATAGGAAAATATAGGATATGTAAAAGCAGTAATAATGGGAAGGCGCACAAGTTAGGAACAGGCTTCATACTCAAGAAAAGTGTAGGGAAGGATATTATGGACTTCCAAGCAGTAGATGACAGACTCTGCATGATCCGAATAAGAATGAAGCTTTTCAATCTGACAATAATTAACGTACATGCACCGAGCGAAGAGAAAACAGACGACGAAAAAGAGATCTTCTACGCAAAACTAGAAAGGCTATTCGATTCGACACACAACAACGTCGTAAAGATGATCTTGGGGGATTTCAATGCTAAGATAGGGAAAGAAGACGTATACAGACCCACGATTGGAAAACACAGCCTACACGAAAATACTAACGACAATGGACAGAGACTAGTGGACCTAGCAGCATCTAGAAACCTTGTAGTCAGCAGTACGCTATTCCCACATAAAGACATCCACAAGATGACATGGAAATCACCAGACGGAAGGACACTCAATCAAATAGACCATGTCTTAATAAACACAAGATTTATGTCCAGCATACAGGACGTCAGAAGCTGCAAAGGGGCAGACTGCAACTCGGACCATTACCTGGTGAGGATTAAATTAAAACAAAGGCTAGCTAACTCGAAAAAGCCAGCAAATAGCGGAATAGAAAAATGGGATGTGGAAAAACTGAACTTAACCAGGGTAAGGCAATGGTACGAAGAAAAGATCGCCGAAAAACTAGGAGTTTTGACGGAAAATCATAGTATTGAAGAACAATGGACGGAAATTGCAAAGGGGATTAAGGAATCGGCAGAGGAGGCGCTCGGGAAAGTCCATAGGAAAAAACGAAAACAATGGTACGATGCAGAGTGTGAAGAAGCACGCGAGAAACAACAGAAAGCTAGGGCAGAGAATTTGCAGAGACTCACGAGAGCCAAACAAGCTGAATACAACAAGCAAAGAAAGAAAGCATCCAAATTATTTCGGAAGAAGAAACGGGCCCATTTTAACGACCAGGTGGCACAGATAGGGCACCACCAAGAGAAACACGAAATTAGAGAATGCTACAAGATAGTGACCAACCTGCGAAATGGATTTCAGCCCAGAGCAACAATAATCAACAGTAAAGAGGGCACCTTACTGGCTGAAGAAAGTAAAGTGGTAGGTAGATGGGCGGAATATTTTAACGAACTCCTGAATACCTCACTACGAGTGGAATTAACCGGACAAACAGCTGAAGACGACCCAATTCACACACCAGAAGTAAGAGATCTGAGAGAAGATAACGAACCATCACAAAGAGAAATAAGCGAGGCGATAAAGGCACTAAAGAACCACAAAGCACCGGGACCGGACATGATAACATCTGAAATGATCAAAATGGGAGGAGACGCTCTGAACTGTGCTTTACACCAGCTGATAGGAAGAATCTGGAGGACAGAAGACATACCCGAGGAATGGCGGGAGGGGAAGATATGCCCTATCTACAAGAAAGGAAACAAACTGGTGTGCAAGAACTATCGTGGTATAACTCTTCTTAACACGGCCTACAAGGTGCTGTCATGGATAATCGGACGAAGACTCCAACCGTACGCAGAGAGCATTATAGGACAGTATCAGACAGGTTTCCGGAAAGGAAAGTCGACGACTGATCAAATGTTTACCCTCAGACAAATACTAGAAAAGACATGGGAAATGAACATCAGCACATACCAGGTCTTCGTAGACTTTAAACAAGCGTATGATACTATCGATAGAAGAACACTCATGAAGACAATGGAAGAATTCGAGATACCACAAAAGATCATTAAATTGGTAAATTTTACGTTAAAAAAGACTTGGAACCAAGTCGGTATCCAAAAAACGACATCGCACAAGTTTGAAACCATTACAGGTCTGAGACAAGGAGACAGTCTATCACCCATATTATTTAACATCGCGCTCGAAAAAGCTATAAGGAAAGCCCAGATAGAATTCAACGGTACCATCTACAATAAATCCACGCAACTTTTGGGCTATGCTGACGACCTAAACATCATCGGTAGATCGCTAACGGCAATGAAAGATGCTTACGGTAAAATGGAGAAGAGAGCCAAGGATAAAACAAAAGTTATGATGGTAAGACCGGGAGCGCCAGCACACGCAGTAAATAATCTGGATATGGGAGAGTATACTGTAGAAGTCGTCAACAACTTTAAATATCTGGGATCAACCGTCACGGATCAGAACGACGAAGGGGTGGAAGTACAACATAGAATCATGCAAGCCAACAGGGCATACTTCACTCTTAAATCCATCCTTAACTCGAAGCTAGCTAGCAGACAAACGAAGTGTAATATATATAAAGCAATCATACGACCCATCCTCACATATGGAAGCGAAGCATGGACGCTGACCCAGAAATCGGAAAAGATGCTGGAGATTTTTGAGCGAAAGATCCTGAGGAAAATTTATGGGGCAATTAACAGCGAAGAGGGCTGGAGAATTAGGATGAACTTCAAGCTATATCAGTTATACAAAAGCCCAGATGTGGTATCCCACATAAAACTAAGCAGGCTAAGATGGGCGGGACATGTGTGCCGGATGGCTCCAACAGAAGTGCCGAGACAAATACTCAGAGTGCCGGAAGGTAGAAGGAAAGCGGGCAGGCCAAGGGCGAGATGGGAGGAAAGTGTGAAAAGGGATGCGAGAGAGATGCTGGGGGTGCGGAACTGGCGGGCGGCGGCAGAGGAAAGGGAACGCTGGAGACAACGTTTGGTGGAGGCCAGGGCTCGCTTCGGGCTGTAGTGCCATTGGAGAGAGAGAGTACAGGGTGTACAGGAAAGTTTAAAAATGCTTCAAGGCATTAAAAGGTTAAGGTTAGTACCATCATGCTTAAAAGGATTATCAATGCGATTTCTATATTTGGAAATGAGTCTTCAGTTTTGTTTTCTTTAAAAAAATAATATATTTCTAAAATACCTTCATTGTCACTATGAAGAAATTTCATGTATTCTATTAAATGGAGACATTCCATTTCCAACTCTCTCTCGTAAACGTCTTTATAATAGATTTCAGAAAATTCCTTGCAAAATTGTCTCAATTCTCCCCAGAATTCAGAGTTTTCAAGCTATAAAATCAACGAAAACGTTGACTAATGTTCGCATACGAACATAATCGCTGTTTTATATGGACGCTGGGGGTATCAATTATGGGAAGAAAACCTCTATTTTCAATTTATCTTTTCGCTCTGTATAGCCACAAAAAAAACTCTGGCGTGAGCTTCAAGGTCTTGTTTTTTGAGATAAGTCCTTGTAGTCAGATTCCTTGTAGTCAGATTTTTTAGCAACTTTTTTTATTTTAATAAATATATATTTAAAGATTTATATTTATATTAAATTTAGAATACTAATTAAAAAAAAAAAGAAATAATTAAATGTATTTAAAACAAAAAACAAACATTTTTTTTTAATTGAAAAAAAAATGTTTTGATTTTATTCCGTTTTTTTTTTGGCCCGCCAAAAAATTCGGAAATATTAAATTGGCCCGCCTAAGAAAATCTTTGGGAACCCCTGCAGTAGGATGTTATTATCCAAAACATGAACCAAACTAGCAACTGTCTTTAAAACAGTTACAAGTGGGTCTAGATGACGTGCAAAAAGTGCACAATGGCAACGCAAAACTTTGCTAATAATAATTTTTATGCGGACTCAAATATAATTTATAGATGTTATAGAATTTGTGCGAGTGTCCATAAATTATTGATGCATGGGGCTGACATAATAAAATCGCTTCCATTACCTGTAGACCTCCTCTGAGAAGATGTTATAGAGAGCTAGACTTACAAACAGATTAGACAATACCACTCCAGGAAAATGTCAAGAATTAATACGATTAAGGACATTTTGAACTGGTTACTTATATCATAAGATCCTCTAATAACTAGTTACAGGACAAACCCACAAAAAAAAAAAATGGAATGGGGTAGTATTAGGAATGCCTCGAATGCCCAACTATCTCAATGATGAATGTTCACGAGAAACTACTGATGATATCGTTTGTGATGATGAAGAAGGTGCAGATAGTGATGCTTGTAAAAAAAAATGTTGCAATAGCACTTTTGTCATAAATACACTGCCGAGCATAAAATTAAGGTCACTCCGTAATTTGAAGTTATTTTAAATTTTTTTAGTTTTTTACGTTTTTTTTTTTTTTCGGTTGTAACAGTTTACTAACTGATTGCTTGAATAAAACAAAAGGTTTTTCTTTTTCAAAATTTATTGAAAGTAATGAAAATGAACAATTTTAATTTTATGTGCTAAGTAAAGAAAATGAACAAGTTTACTTTGCTATGTTTTTGTTAAATGAAGAGATACTTTAAGGACAGGAAGCATTTGTTTCTGTGGTGTCGTCTGTCTGTTGTAAATTGTCGTTATTGTTAGTGTTTTGCAATGAGCATATATCCCGTTGTTGCGGCACAAATTGTGGCGGCTTTAGAAGACGGTCTCGGTCAGCGTGAAACTGCGAGAAACGTTGGTTTACGTCTCTCGAGTGTGCGGCGGTTCGAAGAGACAGGTCTACTCACTCGAGGACCTTGTTCAGGCCGAGGCAACACTCCAACAGCTAAGGATGACCGCTTTCTCGTTTTTAGTGCTTTGAGAAAGCGAACGGTCACGCCAGTTTCTCTTCGAAATCATCTGCAAGAAGTAAGAAATGTAAACATAAGTGAGTGGGCAGTTAGGAGACGACTTTATGCTGCTGGATTATCTTCTCGAACTAGAGCTACTGGACCGCCGCTTTCCCGTGCACACCGGATTGCGAGGTTGAATTTTGCACGAGATTACTTGACTTCGATAATAGCGGATTGGAGACGCGTATTGTTTTTCGATGAACCGCGATTCTGTTTTACGGGCTCAGATAGACATGTAAGAGAGTGGTGACGACAAGGCGAGAGATATGCTCAAGCGTGTAATGCCGAGCGACTACCATTTTGGAGGATCAGTTATGCCATAGGGAGGCATATCTTTTGACACTCGCACGGAGTTAGTCTTTATCGAGAATGGGGCGTTGACAGCGCATAGGTATCTGACAGAGGTTCTAGAAGACCATGTTTTACCATTCATGGTTATTCTTGGAGACGACGCAACATTTATGCATGATAACGCACGGCCCCATACTGCTCGGATAGTTACTGAGTATCTTGACGAGTGTGAAATTACGCGATTTGTTTGGACTGCTCGCAGTTCAGATTTAAATCCAATTGACCATATTTGGTATGAGATGGGAAAACTTTTACGGAGACATGTGCCGGCCCCCAGAAATTCTAGAGAGCTTCGCGACATACTGGTGCAAGAATGTGACAATCTTCCGCAGAACGTGATCCAAAATCTAATCCAGAGCATGACATGAAGCTGCTGTCACTGCCAAAGGAGGGAATACTCACTACTGAAGTCCTTAAACTTTCTTTTGTTTCAACAAGAGCATATCAATGTAAAGTTGTTAATTTTCATTACTTAGCATATCAAATTAAGATTGTTCATTTTCATTACTTTCAATAAACTTTGAGCAACAAAAACCTTTTGTTTTATTCAAGCAAGCAATTAGTAAATTGTTACAACCGAAAAATCACGTAAAAAAACAGGAATTTCTAAAATCACTTCAAATTATGGAGTGACCCTAATTTTATGCTCGGCAGTGTATATTTTGCCACTTTATTTTGCGTTTTTAATTAATCGAGGGAGGGCATATACATATAATATAGTCTTAATTTATATTAGGATCATCAAAATGTCATAAAATAATATTTGAGGCAAAACAATTTAAATGAACTGCCTTTTATTTTTGTCGCTGTAAATTTGTAATCTGGCACAGTCTGCGTTCACAGGAACCTGCATAGATAATTTTATAATGAAATCCAGTTCAATATTTCAAACCAAAACCATAAACTATCATATCTCCAACCACAACGCTCAACTGATTAACTTTGAAATACGACTCTTCTCGTACGCCAATATAACAATTTTTAGACTTCTGCGTGGAAAGATTGGAATACCTTTAAAATTTAAAATCGCTAAAATCCTGACAGTTGTTGAAACCTACATCTATGAACTACTGGTTTACATGTATAAACACAGAAAGTATTTTTTTAATAAAGACGGTACAAAGCTTGAGTATATAAATGTACTCAATCTTTCCGGAGCTCTATAATACTAATGAGTGTTTTTAGGACTACCAGAAACAAATCTCGTGTGAAATTTGTCACTTATTCTACAGCTTTCAGTCCACCTTCGTGGCACTGAACAAAAACCATAAAACAACATGTGTTTCCGATAGCTTTAGTGGATAGCCATCTGTAGACGCGTTTCGAGATTTATCTCTCTCTCAGCACAGCTTTGCTTCCATGAACAATAATTTGTAAACCACTCACTTGAAAACCCATGTGGTGATTAAGGTTAGATGTTTTTAATTTTGACATTTTGTGAGAGAGACATAAATTCTGCAATGTGACTAATTGGATATCAACAACCAGTGGAATACATTCATGAACGTTTTCATTTTATATTTTAATAAATGTTTTCCTAAAGTCCCTGAAGGTACAAGGAAGAGAAATCATTGTACTTTCAACACTCGCCAAATATACATGACAGAAAACGTCTAGATATTTTACAAATTCTATCAAATTTCAGCCTAAGTACAAAAAAGCCTACAATAAATTGCGTGGAGATTATACTGCTCTATTGTGAACATCAGCAGAACAACTTGGGAAGTAATTAAAAAATTCACGCAATTAAACCTTAGACCTATACAATTAATCGAAAATGCAAACAAATGCCTAACAATTTCAGCAAATTTTAACAATTCCTTCCCAGATAACACTAAAGAAATATCCCATCTGCCCCTTTACATAATTACATCCCACAAACAAACAGGTCAATCGTGGTAGACCCTCTGACCGCAACGGAGCTTTACAATATCACCATGAATATGAAAAACAAAAAGTGTGCCGGAAGCGAGGGCATACCCATTCCAGTTATCCAACTAGAGTTTTTGGGAAATAGCAGGCCCACTACTGTATAAAGCGAACAACTCCATAGTATCTGGTATTTTCTCAGAACTTCTTACAACTTTAACAATCATTCCAATATTTAAGAAAAGCGATAAAAATGACATGGCAAACTATAGACCTATCAGAATATTATTTCTTTTGCAAAGGTTGTAGAGAAGATCTTTCAAGTAAGTATCCTTTCCACAAAAATATAATACCATTAGCGTCTACCAGCTTGGTTTTATCAAAGGGAAAAGTGTAGAATCGGCATGTTTCCAAAATATTGATAATGTCTACAAGCAAATTGAAAATCAAGACATCCCTCGCGGTATTCTGGTCGATTTATCGAAGGATTATGATACTCTTGATCACAATATTCTTCTAAATAAACTTGAAAAGTATGGAATCAAAGTGACAGCGCTAGAATCGGTGAAGTCCTACTTATCCAATCGTAAGTACATCACGATAATTGAAACAACTTACGGCTTTGTAACACCTACGACGAGAACAGTCAGGACGGGGATACCTCAAGGAAGGATTTTGGGCCCTATCCTATTTACTATTTATGTCAACGATCTGCCTGCAGCAATAGACAATACATCAGCTTTGTTGGTTAACTACGCGGACGATACTAGTCTCCTTCTTAAAAACCGTAGTGTAGAAGAAGTCCATACTAATGCAACATTGGTTATGAACCGATTAATAAACTGGTTCAATTCAAACCGTTTAGTAATTAACAAATCCAAAACCAACATCATTATATTTAAAACAAAAAGAAATTTGAAACTTTATCCTGAACATATTGCCATAGGGAACGATCTGTTTGCTCCAAATCAATCTGTAAGACTTCTAGGAGTGATAGTTGATAACCCTAGACTGGGGAAATCATATTGTATTACATTAATGTGCAAATTGAATAAAGCCAGTTATGCACTAAGAATCCTCCAACCCTCCGTGGGCTTAGAAGTCTTACGTATTGTATATTTTGCCAATTTCCTTTCCCATCTCCGCTATGGTATTATATTTTGGGGCACCGGTAAGGATATTAAATGTCTATTTAGAATTCAAAAGCAAGCTATCAGAATATTATATAATCTAGAATACAGGACATCTTGTCGAGGGCAACTTAAAATCGCGAAAATCCTTACAGTTGGAACCGTCATCTATGAACTACTGGTTTTCATATATAAACACAGAAAGTATTTTGAGAATTATTTAGTCTCACACAGTCAAAACACCAGACAAGTTCATCTAGCCTACAACATACCCCAGCATAAGTTGACGTTGACTGAGAAAAACCCTATATATACCGGTATAAAACTCTTCAATGCATTGCCTAGAGAGATCAGGTTCATAATGGGGTTAAGAAATTATAAACATAAGTTATTTGAATATATCAACAACATGGAGCCTTACACAATGGAGGAGTTTTTTATGTTTCAATCCGGCCAAAAGTCAGGAAAAATGTAATACCAATTTGTATCTTTTACTTCTGTAATTAATTTATTTATTTATTAATTTATTTATTTATATGTATAGTGTATTAATTTTTGTACTTATTAGCAGTACTTAATCTATATTTAATACTATGATATTGCTCATAGAGAAACGCTTAACAAAGTACTCCAGGAACTAGCACTAGACAACAATACCCGCAGACTCATCCTAGAAACTTTGACCAACACCCATTCCAAGGTTAAATTTAGAGGCGAGATTTCAGAAGGCTTCGAAATAAAAACTGGTGTGAGACAAGGAGATGGACTTTCCCCACTTCTCTTCAACTGTGTCCTTGAAAAGGTTATGAGAGAATGGCGAAAGGAACTGATCAACTTGGGTGCTCAGAGTGGTATCTACCTGGGACGTAAGAACGATGGACTGGTTGTAGATTGCCTGGCCATTGGCAACAATGCAGGTAAACTGCCTCAGAAAGCAGGGTGCCAAAGTGGGTCTTCAAGTGTCGCTGAAGAAAACAGAATTCTTCACCAACATCAGAGAAGCAAACAGAGAGATGTTACTAGAACAGGGAAACATCAAGAGGACTGAGAAATTTAAGTATCTCGGCGAATGGATTGAACCCAACTTATCAGAAAGAGCGTCATTATCCAAGAGAGTCAGCAAGTTAGAACTAGCCTTTCGGCTGACTAAGAACACTTACAATAAGAAATGCCTTTCGCGCAACCAGAAACTTAAACACTACAGATCAGTCTTACGGCCAGAGTCCCTGTATGCCATGGAGTGTCTTTCGTTGAACCGAAGGGGTCTAATAGAGAAATTGGAAATCAGAGAGAGGAGAATCCTCAGGAAGATCCTAGGCCCGGTAAAGGAAGATGGGGAATTCCGAACGCGGCATAACTCTGAACTCTACGAATATATTGGTATGCTCTCTGACTGTGCAAGGAAAAGAAGAGTAACTTTCTATGGCCATGACTATGTTGCAAGACTGCCTCCAAACCGACTAACCAACCGTCTGTTCACCTTCTGGCAAAACAAGAAGGTTTGTATCACTTGGTTGACAGAAACCTAGAAGGATATTAAAGAACTGGGAATAACAGATCTCCAAAACAACACCCTGAAGGAAGTCCGTGAAGTCCGTGGATTTCAGGAAAAAAACCCGAAGGAAAGGTACCCCTGGACAGAAGAGAGAAAGGAGTTACATCGGCAGAAGATGCGACAATACTGGGCAAAGATCAAAGCCCAACAGTTGAACAAACGTGGTCTAAAGTGGGCCTATTCGAAAGAAGAAGAAGAAAACAAATGCTCAAATAAATAACAATCAAGGCAAATAATTGAATAAAAATTCACACACTGTGAGATTTTTACGAATGCATTGATGCAGATATTTGTTTTATACCAGGTTCGTAATTTGAGGTCTTTAGATTTAAACAACTTTCAAGGCTAACTTCGTTGAGCTGCTGGACCCCCATTTTATATTCATTTTGTTAAAAATCTGCCCACAATAATATATGGACCCGCAAATTGATAAGATTTCAAATTCCACCGGCTTAAGATAACTTCCATACTGTTCCAAATATAATTTCATCTTTCAAGAAAGATGCTATCAAAATACTGTAATTTCTAAAAATGAATGCAAAGTATCCTAACGTCCTTCTCGTCCTTCTCCTTCTCCTAGTCCTTCTTGCAACTTCCTATTGAGATTCTTAAGATGCGTTGCCTGGCTGACTGCAGTAACAAAATAAAATTTTTGTAACAAGTCGTGATGACGACAATGGGCTTTTCGAATACTCGGAGTCCTTTGACAACGACAATGTGTCAATATGTTCCATACATTGAACGAAATATTGAAGAATTTTTTCGCAATGATTTATTGCTTTTGCAGTGATTTGGTTGACCATTTTTAATATGAAGTCCATAATTACTTTTTAATCTTGACAAGAAATGTTTGGGTACAGAGTAGCACCAATTGATGCATAAAGCAATGAAAGATGAAAATGTGTTAAAATCTTAGTTAACGGGAACGCACTTTTTTCATGTAATTTAAACATATCGCTTTTAATTTTTTTAATAAATGAAAGTTTGATTTGTTCCAATAAACTTAAAATATATGTTATGGATGAGTTGAAGACTTACACTACCTAAGTAAAAGAGACGCATGCGGTTCGAGAGTCGCGCTTTACCGACCCCTGGCCTATACGAGTAATAATCAAATTTATAATAACCGAATGATCGAGTATGCCCATCTGTAGTAGGATAGTTCAAATGTAGAAGTTCCTAACACGTAAACTTCTTATCTGTGTTAAAATCGCTCTAAACTTCATAGTTAACCGTTCAGACCTTCAGCTTATCGCACAGGCATGACATCACAAATAATGTGATAAAGCCGTAATAGCCCCCTTAATACATTTTCACAGAAACGACGCTAGAGGGTTCAATTATGGAACAATTTGAGGGTATGTTCCGATATACACGAGCACTGTTTAGTGCTCTTACTGGGAAGATATTTGTTCCGTTATGGACTGACAGTATACTGCCGCAGTATCCTAGGGAAATATACTAGTCCTACGTCATAAATAGTCGCCATTTTCGTAATGTGAGCACTGGCGCTTTCGAGGTAAGGTGCTCTCAGTGCTTTGATCATTATTATTATTGAATTTTGCTATGGCCGTTATTGACATGGAAAATTAAAAAAAATTGCGTTTGTTGCAGTGTGAAACCAATAATTTGTACGAATTGAAAGTTACTGATGAAATTTATCATCGGTAAATATTTAATTGCATCACAATTAAATTCATAACCTAAATATTTTCTCGTTATCTTGCAGACATGGTCTCAATTCAATTGACAATTAACTTGAATATTCAATTTTTAAATATAACTAGATTCAAACAATAATTTTTCTTGTTGACCGTTGCCAGTATACTGGACTGCGTTCCGTTTTAAACAGTAACCAGTATAGGTAACTATAAAGGAACGGCTTCGCAGTATACTAAATTGACGTCACGCCTTACAGTGCTCGCAGTGTATATCGGAACATACCCTGAATCAATTTCATTTCTAACATTTCATATATTTATTTTGCATCAACCATTTTGCATCATTCATATATTTATTTTGCAATAATAACATACCACGGTAGTAGGGAAACAGGTCACGTTCTAGACCCACCACCTCCTTGTGGGATTTACATGTAAATCTAGCCCCTTGTGGGGGAATTACATATAAATCTAGCACCAAGCCCCTTATGGGGAATTACATGTAAAATCTAGTATGGGGAAATCCTATACAAAATAGTTCTGAACGTGTCCTACCGAGTATGTATAGATGGCGCTGCAAGATACGTGCACGGTGGATAGCGGGAAAATGGGTTGCAGGTTGAATGTCTGTAAAGGGAGGAGATTATACCTGATACACGGTTAATACCATCTCTTGAAGAGAGAACCTACTGTGAAACATTGGTGACGCTCACGCACCAAGATGAACTATGGGAACTATTAGCATCACCGGTGATGCCTATTGTTATCCAACGTTTTAAAATTGTATATTTGAACACACAATACTTGTTTTTCATACAGTAACACATAATTATAAATTAAAATACTTGAAGGTTACTGATTAACCACGTTTATGTTATAAACTTTTTGATAGCCGTAAATTATTCAAATTTATACAGATTCGGGAATAGAAATTAAATGTAAACATTATACCATAAAATATCCTGTTTTTGAAATAAAACTTGACCTAAATAAAAATGTAATTTCAAACCTTTTAATGTAAGTTCTCTTGAAAAAAAAAAACGTTTTCCGTTACCCCATACAACACGACATATAAACGATAACGTTTTATACTCTCTCCTTTTTGCGGTGCATCTTTCGCAATATACTTTTACGTTGCCTTTCCATTACGTTGCCGCGACTATATTTAGATGTCACATCTTTAATCTGTTTGCCTATCAATAAATCGCATGTCATATCGGGAATTTGCCTGTCAGTTTGTTGACTACAAATTTGCATCCTAATTTGATTAATTCCACAACCACTACAAAAACATTTTTAAATCATAGAAAGATATATAAGGAGATTTTATCAAGTTAATCAATTTTATCATGTCTGTACAGGTTTAAGCTAATTTATTTATTTATTACACAAAATTATACAATTTTAAGAATAAAACAAGTTTTAGGACTAAGAAAGTACAACTATACAATATAAAGAAAGCACAAGAAATAGATTATGTACGGGATTATCACTTAAGTGATTTAACACTTGGGTTGTGCTACAAAGCAATATTGATTTGATCTAACATAACATTTCTGTACAGAAAGTAATGGAAGAAAATTGTGATATAATAAGTATTAAGGCCGATTCTCATATACGCGACACACATCTACGCGACATCACACGAAATCGCCTATCAAATAATGATTACATTGTTTTCAATGGGCACGTTCTCACTATGGCTACGCGGCAGTTACTAAAAGTCGAAATTCAGCGCGCTGTCGCTGGAATTATTTCGTGAGCAAGGCCGATTCTCATATACGCGACACTATCTACGCGACGTTGCACAATGAACTGTCGCGAATTATCACGTCGCTGCTAGGTATTCTCATATATGCGACACTCTGCTAAGCGATTATTTGCTGCAATTGTCAAATCTGTAGTTTCTCTACATTTCAGGTTAAGTTGTATTTTCAAAATGTCATGTTCGTCAAGTTCCGATGATGGTTTTTTCGTCTTAGCCATGTGTTAGGAAAATGAAAAATTAAAAGAAAAGAAAAGGAAAAGAAAATATTGGGTGCATCGGATCTTAAGAACAAAACTAGTAGAAGGAGAATTCCAAACTCTCTTCAAACACTTACAAGAATCTGTACTTACGAGTCTGAAATTTCTTTTGAAATTAGATCTTTCCTTTGTTGCTTACTGTAATTTTTATTTTGTAAGTCATACAGTTCAACATAATCAGCCACAAGAGCGATCAATTCCTCTGCTTTCTTGTCGTTCATTCCATTCATTTTCAAAACACGCCGTTTTTGACACAATCCGTCATTAGAATCAGAAACAAACTTTCCAAACGTCATGCGATGTGAGACAAAACGTAAAAGAATGCTCACGAAATAATCCCAGCGAAAGTGCGCTGAATACCCGGATACGACCTACTCGGAGCAACCTATCACCAAGCCTACGGCGCAGCAACCTACGTCAGGCACAGTATCGAAAACGCTTGTTTGATAAACACCTCTACTGAAAATGGAATCCATGTGGTTACGAAAATCGGAAACATCACAGTATCCAATATCTATAAATTACCCGCTACAGCCTGGCCAGACTCAGTTCTCCAAACTCAACCCCACCCAGCATTTTACGTGGGTGACTTCAGCAGCCACCACGAGCAGTGGAAATACAGAAACTGTGACGCTAATGAAGAGGCGTTAATAAGATGCGCTGAAGAAGAAAACCTTAATCTCGTCTTCGATGCAAAACACCGCTTCACATTCAAGTCCGCAGCATGGGACAAGAATATAACCCTCAACCAACAGCAATAACAATGCATTCTTTCCGGTCCAACAACAGGTTCTCTGCCAAGGTGAAACTTTGGGAAGGCTAACTTGGACAAGTTTTCTGAAGATCTAGATAAATATCTAGGCGGGAGCCCACCACAGAGTAAAAACTACACCAGATTCGTGGGAGCAATCATAGGCACCGCTAAAAAATGTATACCAAGAAGCTTTCGAAAGGAGTACTTCCTTGGATGATCACAGAATAGCGATGAGCTTTATCGAAACTTCCTCGAAACCGGTGTAGAAGGTTTGAATTTCTAGAACTCAAGCAGAAACGCGTGGACACTCCTAAGAAAACTAGGGAGTGGTTCACGCATACAAATATCAAAAGCAACTATATTGCCAAACACAGTAGCATCTCATATAGTAACAACGTCCAGAGCACCAAAGGACAAAGATCTCACAATAAAAGTTAAACGAGACTTCAAAAACCTTAAAACCTCGAAAGAGACGGAACACTCCCGACCTTTCACAGCAGACGAAATCTCGACAACAATTCAAGATCTTAAGCCCGGGAAGGCTCCCGGATTCGATAACATTAGTCCTGAAGTTCTAATACGCTGCGGAAAATTTGGGACCAAATGGTTGGCCGAATTCTTCACCGACATACCACGGACGGGAAATCTACCCAAGGAATTTAAAAGATCCAAAATCATAGCTATCCTGAAACCAGGCAAACCGGTGGACTCATCCAAAAGCTATAGACCCATAGCACTGCTATCCGTGAGTTAGAAACTGCTCGAACGCCTTGTATACAACCGAATAAGCCAAAAAATCTTCGACGAAATCCCAATAGAACAGGCGGGTTTCAGACCGAAACGAAGCTGCGTTAGCCAAGTTCTCGCTCACCACACACGCCGAAGCAGGGTTCCAAAGAAAACAAGAAACGCCAGCCGCCTTCATCGACTTGTCGGCAGCTTACGACGCGGTGTGGCGTGAGGGGATGATCTGTAAATTTCTGCAAGTGATTCCGTGCAAAGTAACAGCCTGACTGCTTGACAAAATGCTGAACGACAGAATTTTACAAGTCGTAAATGAATCGGACACAAGATTCCCAAAAAAACCCAGGAACTACCTACCTCAAGGAGGGGTGCTCGCACTTGTTCAGCTTATACATCTCAGACATACCCGAAACTAGGCCAAAAAAACATGGATGTGCCGACGACTGGGGACTTATTACAAGATGCGGCTCATTCGAGGAAGCAGAGGAAATTTTGACGGCTGATCTCGAAAAGTTGGAGAAATAGTTGCGGAAATGGAGACTCCAACCAAACGCTAACAAAACAGAAGTAACCAACTTTCACCTGAAGAACAAACTCGCAAATAGGGAACTTAGTGTCCAGTTTCAAAACACAACTCTCAAACATAAGAAAAACCCAAAGTATCTAGGTGTGACACTCGATAGAACACTTTCGTTTAAGGAGCACTTATCAAAAAACAGCAGAGAAACTGAAAACAAGAAGCAATATAACACAAAAATTATGCGGAACATCTTGGGGTGCTTCAGCTTCTAGAGACGAGAGTAGAGTCGTCAGCCCTGGGCCTCGTCGACTCGTACTGTGTACGACGAGTACTGTGCTCCGGTATGGCTCAACAGCCCACACGTTCAAAAAAATAGACGCACAGCTCAACAATACAATGAGGATAATTTCTGGCGTTATTAAATCGACTCGAACATAATGGCTTCCAGTACTGAGTCACATCCCACCCCCAAGCCTGCGTTGCATAAACGCTCTGTACAGAGCGTTTAAAAAGATACTGGACAACAGAGAACTACCGATCCATACAGAGATCGAGGGCGCTAACCACAACCGCCTCCGATCTAAAAAACCACCAACCAAGACAGAACTAAACGCAATAGAAGACGAATGGAGCATCACCGACGCTTGGTATCAGGAATGGACGTCGAAACAAAACAGTGATATGCCATGCATTACTAACTCACTACCAGGCTTCGACTTACCAAGGAAAACCTGGTGCACGCTAAGTAGAATCAGAACGCAGCATGGCAGATGCCCCTATATTTTACACAAGAGTCCAAACCCCTTCTGTGAGTGCGGCGATTACCAAACCGTCAAGCATATTGTGGAGGCATGCCCTGATACGGCTTTCAACGGCAGACCAGAAGATTTCCTACTAGCGACTCCAGAATCATTAGAGTTTATAGATTTGTTGAATATTTGTTTGTAATAATTGTTTTGTTATATATAGGCTTTGTGTCTTATTGTCCATATGCTAAATAAATATCCTAGTTTATCCCATTTTTAGGGTTCCGTACCGAAAACGGAACCCTTATAGGATCACTTTGTTGTCCGTCTATCTGTCTGTCCGTCCGTCTGTCTGTCTGTCTGTCAAGACCATTTTGCTCAGGAACGCGTAGCGGTAACAAGTTGAAATGTGTAAAAAATATCACTCGGGTCTGCGGTCTCTTTCAGCTATGAAAAAATCAAACTTATAAGTCAACTATTTATGTCTCATATTTTGCGATTTCACAAGGGAATCAAAACCTATAGGGTACTTTTCGTTGACCCAGAAGCATGAAATTTGGCAAGAAGCGGTGTCTTACAGCACATCTAAAGGGAAAAATCTGAAAACCGTAAATATGTAGTTTAATTACAAGAAAAATGCGAATTTACTATTAGAAGCTTATGAAAATACATTAATGTGTTGCGTGATATTGTCAGGCACCAGAAGCATATGGGTTACATACAGTTAGGTCCTCCTAAAGATACCTTGCTTACAAATTTGTACGGAACCCTCGGTGCGCGAATCACAACTCGCACTTGGCCGGTATTTTTCTTATTTAACAACGGACAAAGCAACATTTTTTTAACAATTTTTAGTAACTGTCGCGTAGCCATAGTGAGAACGTGCCCATTGAAAACAATGTAATCATTATTTAACAGGCGATTTCGTGAAACGTCGCGTAGCTGTTGTCGCGTATATGAGAATCGGCCGAATCGGCCGAAAAAGCAGAGGAATTGATCGCTCTTATGGCTGATTATGTTGAACTGTATGACTTACAAAATAAGAATTACAGTAATCAACACATGTTAGTAGATCTAATTTGAAAAGAAATTCTAAATCTAATTTGAGAGAAAGTACAGACTCTTGTAATTGTTTGAAGAGAGTATGGAATTCTCCTTCTACTAGTTTTGTTCTTAAGATCCGATGCACCCAATATTTTCTTTTCCTTTTCTTTCCTTTTAATTTCTCATTTTCATAACACATGGCTAAAACGAAAAAACCATCATCGGAACTTGACGAACATGATATTTTGAAAATATAACTTAACCTGAAATATAGAGAAACTACAGATTTGACATTTGCAGCAAATAATCGCTTAGCAGAGTGTCGCATATATGAGAATACCTAGCAGCGACGTGATAATTCGCGACAGTTCATTGTGCAACGTCGCGTAGATAGTGTCGCGTATATGAGAATGGGCCTTTATTCTACGTTTTGTCGTACATCGCATGACGTTTGGAAAGTTTGTTTGTGATTCGAATGACGGATTGTGTCAAAAACGGCGTGTTTTTGAAAATGAATGGAATGAACGCCGAAAAAGCAGAGGAACTGATCGCTCTTGTGACTATGTTGAATTTTGTTTCGTAAGTGGCACTTTTAAAATTCTATAAGTTGATAAATTTTTTCTGGCGTCATTCTAAAATATTTGTAAAATTTCTATTCATCCTCTTGTAATTTTTTGAAGATAGTATGGAATTCTCTTTCTACCAACCAATAATCTTGTTCTTAAAATCTGATGCACCCAATATTTTCTTTTCCTCTTCTTTTCCTTCAATTTCTCATTTTCGTAACACATGGCTACGACGAAAAAATCATCATCGGAACTTGACGAACTCGAAATTTTGAAAATGTAACTTAACTTGAAATGTAGAGAAACTACAGATTTGACATTTGCAGCAAATAATCGCATAGCTGAGTGTCGCATATACTAGTAATAACCTTTATTGGCATAATTAAAATAATTTACATTTCCATACAAAATATACATACAAATTAAAACAATAAAAACTAATTATGAAAATAATAAAAAAAGTTGTGAAACTAAAACCCCATTAAAAAGGAAAAATAACTTTTACCACCCTATAAACCTATACTTCAACACCTGTACATCGGACATAAGCTCACAAAACAAAAACAAAAAAAACTAAACCGCAACACTCACAAAACTACCCCGTCGCATCAGCTCTTTCCATGTTTTCACTCTGTGTAAAATCGACAGTCCCTTCCCGCTCTCGTCCATACACTCCCTCCAATCCTTTCCTCGCCTTCTCTCCTGGTCATTCTACTCCGCCATCGTGCATTCTTCCAACCAATGACTCCACATATCTTCCTTCAAACCACACACCAAACACCTTCTACTTTCCTCCTTCATCCAATGTCTCCTTCCACGCTCTTCATTGCCACAACTAAATCTCGCCAACACTGACTGGTCGTCCGACCCTTTGCTTGTCCTCAAATAACCAGGAACACGGCCGTGCACTTGTATCTGATTGTAGCCTTGGTGATATTTACTAGCCTCTATTTTCGATTGGCGCTCTTGAAAGTCCACTTCTAATAACCTCTCTTTTAGCATTTGTTTCCACTGAGCACCCGCACTTTTTTCCGTTTCCAACCCCTCGGATGATAACCCACCTCTCTCATACAGTTTCCTTTTATTCAACCCCCAACCGCTCTCTCTTCTACCACTTAACCCCTCTTTATTCACTACTCGAAAGATTTCCTTTATTATCCTTTCATCTCCTAACCTATCCACCCTATACTCGAACTTTATCACTCTTTCCGCAGCTATTACCGCCACCTTACAAGCACTCACTTCCTGAAGCGCATTGTGACCAGGCGTCGACCTATCAAGTTTCAACACTTTCTTATAAAACTTTAGCTGCACCCTTTCGATTTTGTCTTCCTCTTTCGTTCCCCAGACCTCGCATCCATACAGTAACACGCTTCGCACACATGCCTTCCATATGGTCTCTGCTGCTCTAAAGTTTCCATCAAAGTTCCTTTTCCAAACCTCCCAGATACGACCCGCCGCCACCCATGCCTTCTTTGTAACATACTCTATGTGTTCTTTATTACAGTATCCAGTCCCAAAGACATACCCCAAATACTTAAATTTACTAACTTCCTCTATTTCAGTACCCTGCCATTCAAACCTTTCTTTCTTATATCGCCCACCCCTTTTAAACCGAATCCATTTTGTTTTACCAACATTCACCCTAAAATCCCTCTTTTCGAAATACCTACCGAGCCTTTCAATCACGTCCTTCATCTCACTAGCCGACTTTGCAAATACCACCATGTCATCCGCATATGCCAAGCTCCACACCTTCTTTTGCCCAATCACCACTCCTCCAGCTTGCCCGGCCTGTAGAACCTTTTCCATATCCGCCACATACAGATTGAAAAGCGTGGGACTCAAAGGGCAGCCTTGTCTCAGGCCCTTCCTCACCTCAAAATAGTCCGATTCCCATTCATTCGCTACTACCTTACAGACCGTTTCCTCGTACAAATTCCTGATGTTCCTTCTTACCCTCTCTGAGATACCTAGCTTGCCCAAACACTCGTCCAGTCTCCTTCTGTTCACCGAGTCATATGCGGCTTTCAAATCAATGAAAAGAGCAAACAGGCATCCCTTTCTTATTCCTTGGTCTATAATGACTCTCAAGGTCACCAGGTGTTCCAGCGTGCTCCTTCCTTCTCTGAACCCCGCTTGTATTTCCGGCAAAAGCTTCCTTTCATTGATTTCCTTCCTTAAGCGACAATCCAGGATTTTAGCAAATATTTTGTATGAGGAGTTCATCAAAGTTATACCTCTATAATTTTCTAGCGCGTCTCTCGTTCCACTCTTAAACACCGGTTGAATTATCCCCACTTTCTAGCTGACTGGTATCCTTTTGTCTCCTCTCTCTATCTTTCTCAACTTCTCCTTACAGATTCCAGGTGCTTCTTTCCACGCTTCATTTCCTAGCCCATCCAAACCTCCCGCTTTTCTTGGCTTTAGGGAACCAATAACATCCTCCACCTCCGTCACGGTGATATCCTCGGCGAGCTCTTCCTGCTTTCTCTGTCGATCTCCTGAACTATCATCTCTTTCTGACCGCATCTCCATACCTCCTAGCATCCTCATGAAGTGGTTTTGCCATTCTTCTATCGCAATGCTCTTGGGTAATCTTTCCTTCCTTTTCCTACTCTCTCTCACGTATTTCCACAGCTCAGCTTCCATCTTGATTTCTCGTACCCGCTGCTTCTCCTTCTCCTCCCAAAGCTCCTTTTTCTTTTTCTCCATTTTTTTGCAATTCTGTTTTCGCTTCCAGCAGGTGCACTTTGAGCCCTTCTCCCTTTCTCCATTCTCTCATAGCTTCTCGAAACCTTTGCTTTGCGTTCCGCACTTCCCCGTCGTACCATGCTCGGCCTGGAAACGCTTCTTTGATTTTCTTTTTCACAAGTGCAGATTCCATTTTCTTTGCCATCATGTTTATATCCTCTATGGCGTTCCACTCTACCTCTTCTAATTTCCTTCTGTATTCTTCTGTCGCCTCCTTATCCCATCTGGCCACCCATTTCTCCGCCTTAACATCTTTCTCCCTTTGCTGCTTCAACGACACCACTACCGGCATATAATCCGACTCACTTCTTATTCCGATTTCCATCAGTTTTATTTGCCGTCTTGCCGCATCATTTGTAATTATTAGGTCAATAACTGAGGTACCCATTGCACCCACAAACGTAAATTCTCCCTCCCAATCGCCCTCAATACACCCATTCAAAATATCCCAATGGTTCTCTAACACCCACGCCAACCAAACATTTCCCTCTGCATTTTTAATTTTGTCTTTACAATTCCTTCTTATCACATCACCCGTCTTATCCACCGTATTGACCTGCTCTTCTCCTATCCTAACATTCCAATCACCTCCTAGTAGCAAGTTTGTCGTTACCATATCTTCTAAATTCCTCTTTATACCCTCTTTAATTTTTTCCAGTCCCTTATTATTATAAACGGTTGCTGCCACCACTCCCCCTCCAGTTCTACCTCCCTAAAAACTAGACCCTCCACCTCCTCTAGAATTCTCTCGGATTCCTTGATGCCTCTTCTGACCTCTGTTATTATTCCCCCCTTTGCCCTTCCGTAGTCACTCTCTCTCCGTGCCGGTTGTATCCTCCAATTGTACTCCTTGGGGAGTCTCTCTTTACAGGTTTCCCATTCCTTCTCTTGAACCCAGGTCACCACTAACCCAACTATTTCGAATTTCCTCAAGAATTCTATAAAAGACCCGTCCACCTTATCCAATTTCTTCCTGAGCCCTACTACGTTCCAAAACATTAGCTTTACATTTTCCTTTTCCG
The DNA here is from genome assembly GCA_944588485.1 of Phosphuga atrata. Classification (NCBI taxonomy): domain Eukaryota; kingdom Metazoa; phylum Arthropoda; class Insecta; order Coleoptera; family Silphidae; genus Phosphuga; species Phosphuga atrata. The sequence continues at coordinate 5,169,767 of OX155898.1, forward strand.
TTCCGTCGTTGTGTAACTGTCCCATCTTTCTTTGGTCGTTTACTCGTTTTTTGCTACCTTGTCCCATGGTACCCAATTCCCATCTATTTCCATTCTTTGGTATCCTACTTTAATGTGGTGGCCCCTTTCCTTGAGTACCTTTGCCTTCCTTAACAATTCTTTCTGGATTCCTTGTTCCTTACGGGTGAAATCATCTTGAATGAATACGTTTGTACCTCTAAGCTTGCGTTTGTTTCTCATTATGTCCTTTTTTGCCTCCCAACTTTCTAATTTTAACATAATCGGGCCATTACTTTCTCTATTATCCTATTCGAGCCAAGCCTGTATGCCCTCCCGAAACCTTTGTTTAAACCTAGCTTCTCCCGAAATATGTTCTTTGCCTTTTCCCGACAATCTTCTCCTTCAATTCCATAAATAACAATGTTATTTCTTAATTCGCTCCTTAGTCTCCTCTCTTCCGTATCTTTTAGTTTAGCCAGCTCCTCTCTCATTGTCTGACGTTCCTCCTCCCACTTACTCTCGGTTCTTCTCTTCTCCTCCTTGACTGCCTCCGCTTCCTCCTCCAGTTTCGATAACTTATTCTTTATTTCCATATTCTCATCTCTTATTGACCTCAACTCTGCTAACAATTCCTTTTTCCAGTCCTTTTCTACTTCTTCCTCCTCCTTTTGTCTCTTCACAACCCTTTCCAATTTTTCCTCCAATCTTCTGTTTTCCCGTCTCATTTCCTCCAACTTCCTGTCTACCGTCGCGAACTCCTTTTTAATTTCTATTAATTCCTGCAATATTCTCTCAAAATGATCACTCTGACCTGCACTGCACTCCCCTCTTCCTTTATCTGACATCTCTTTTTTCGACCTCTTAGCCGTCTGGATCGGTGATCGGTTTAGTTTAGCACATCTTTCAAACGGGTTCATCGACTCACTGCCCGCTCTCGGTCTGCTCTCGCATTCGTCCATTCCCGCGAAGACACCTTCCGCTGTTGAAGCCGGTCTTAGCTACAAATTCCGCTATCCCTCACCAGATGCGCTTTGAAACGTTGCCTGGGCGCTTACCCTGTCGCGCCGCAACCACGCAAACACAACTTATCACCACGTGCGTAAAGTTTTTAACACGCTTGCTGCGATAACGACTTACTTGCAACGAAGGTTTTCCCGACGACAATAACTGCCTGAACAAAATAGACAAACCACCCGCAGCCTTTCACTTCCCTCACGCTTTAAACACCCGCAATAGCAATTATTTTACCGAGCACTCTCACACACGTCCAGCACCCACCAATACTTAGACTCCTTCCATATATGAGTGTCGCATATATGAGAATACTTAACAGCGACGTGACAATTCGCGACAGTTCATTGTGCAACGTCGCGTAGATGAGTGTCGCGTATATGAGAATCGGCCTTTAGTGTATCTAATATTTTGGAAAATTTAAAGTAATTTTCAAAGTAGTTTTTTTAGTTCCCGTTAAAAGGGTAAGATATTACAAATTTTAGGCAACTTGTAAGTTTAAAAACGATGAAAAACTTTTTGTTGAGTCTTGGAAGTGTTTAGTAATTATTTTGTTGCCTGGTGGTATAAACTGTGGGAACAGCATTTTGAAGTATTTTATAAGATCTTCCAAAATCAAAAGGATTAAGACAATGAGATGGGTTGTACCTCTTCTATTCAACTATATGTTAGAAAAAACTATTAGAGAGAGGAGCAAGAAAACGACTGAAGAAGGAATACAAAAAATCAGATTAGGTAGAATGAAGGATGGACTAGAAGTGGATAGCCTCGCTTTTGCGGATGACTTAGCGGTTATGGCTGGAATTTTTCAAGAAGCCACCAAACAGATCAATATTCTGCAAGAAACGGCAAAAAAAGATAGAACTTAAAATCTCTTTTGGAAAGAGTACCAAGTATGGCCAAATAAAGAAAGTTTGTGTCCGCCGAAAGTAAACACAACCAAAATAGGAACTTATTCAAATAAGGACAGAAAGAAATTTTTGACCATCAAAATATTTTCCTAAAATTCAATGTATCAGATGAGGACTTCTTGAATAGAAAAGGATGCCCGTCGCCCGACCAACTTTCTAGAATGTGCTCTTGATTGTAAAAAGGTTGGGGATTCCTGATCTAGCCCAATGCTTTAGACAAAGAAGGAAATAAAACAAGAGTAAGAAAAATGGAAATGGCATTCCAGCTAACAAAGAATGTGTGTGTACAACATTGTCAGTACCCATTGATGCTAAAATCAGACATTATAACCAGCCAGAGTGTGTGTCAATGTGGTGTCAGCAAATAAACCTGCACAATTCCAAAGCAGCGACCAGCGCCCTACACATGGGCTTCAAACAGGATAGTGTTGGTATTGGTTTTCTGCAAGAACCATGGATTAACTAGGGACTTGTCAGGGGCCTACCTACTGACATATGTAAGCTGGTTTATGACACTAGCTGTTCTAAACCAAGAGCAGTGCTGATGCTCAGGAAGAATATTAATTTTGTACCTGTTCCAGAATTCACTACAGGAGACCAGGCAGTGGCAGAAAGGGGGCAAGAGGCACATTATTTTGGCCTCGATCTACTTTCCAGGTGATATGGACAAGCCTCCACCAGGGGAAACTATACGCCTCGTGGACTGGTGCAACAAGAACAACTAGCATTACATTCTGGGCTGCAGTGCTAACGTGCAGCATACGATGTGGGGCAGCACGGATACAAATAATAGAGGTAAGCAATTACTCGAATTCTTATGTACTATCGATGTGGTGATCGTTAATAAGGCCTGTAAATCCACCTTTGTAAACGCAATCAGACAGGAGGTTTTAGATTTGACTCTAGCTGATGCTTTTGCAACAGAGTTAATCATAGATTGGCTAGTACTCGACGAGCCATCAATGGCAGACCACCAAAAGATTGAGATCCACTTAGGTGAAGTACACAATGTGGTAATAGAGCGCAGGAACCCTAGGTGTACTAATTGTGAACTCTACATGGAGATCCTCAGACAGGAAACCGAAGGTCTCCGCCTCATAATAAACACAACAGACGAGCTGGAAGCAGCATCGTCTCATCTAAAAGACGTCCTAACACACTCCTATGAGACTAGCAGTCCTCTCAAAAAGATGCAAAAATCAAGGGCAGTTCCTTGGTGGAACAAAGCGCTAGGTCGTCTGAGAAAGACGGCCAGGAAAGCCTTCAACGGTGCGAGAAGAACAGGCAACTGGGAAACCTACAGAGTAGCACTTACTGATTATAACAAAGAATTGAGAAGGTCGAAAAGGAAAACCTGGCGTGACTTATGTGAGGGCATTGATCAATGCGCCCCAACGGCAAATCTGCAAAGGATTTTGGCAAAGGACCACTCAAATGAAATCGGGATTATTAGACACCTAGTGGTAGGTATACCAAAGATTTAGAGGAAAGTTTAAGCGTTTTACTGCAGACGCACTTTTCTGGCTCTAAATCAAGTAATACTGTTAAAGGGATAACGCCCAACCAAAATCTGCAAAAACATGGCAACAACCATGTTTACTGTTCAAAACGTCGCATGGGCTGTGAACAGATTTAAGCCATTTAAGTATGCCGGACCTGATGGCATTTTCCCGGCAATGCTGCAGAAAGGGATCGAAACCGTAGCCCCCTGCATTGCTGAGATATTTAGGGCCAGCTTTCGACTGGCGTACATACCGCTGGAATGGAAAGAGGCCAAGGTGATATTCATCCCTAAGGCAGGGCGCAGGCCTCAAGACCTGACAAAGTCCTACCGACCAATTAGCCTCACTTCCTTCCTCCTGAAAACAATGGAAAAAATTGTGGACAATCACATACGGTGCGGACCTCTCAAAAGAAGTCCTCTCCATAAGCACCAATACGCTTATCAGCCAGACAAATCCACAGTGGACTCTCTACATGAGTTAACGACCACATTGGAAGCAGCACTGGACTGCAAAGAAATTGCAGTAGGTATCTTTATAGATATAGAGGGAGCGTTTGACAACACAACCCGTTTACCAATAAAGAATGCAGCCACGAACAAAGGGATCGAAGACCCTATCATTGAGTGGTTTCAAGACATGCTGACCAATCGTAAAATTACCGCTGCACTGGGGGGATCAACGAGGACGGTAACCACAGAGATAGGCTGCCCACAAGGAGGGGTGTTATCGCTTCTACTGTGGTGCCTGGTCGCTGATGATCTCCTAGATGTGCTAACAAAGAACGGGTCCAAGGCGGTTGGATAGTCAGACGATGTTGCCATCATAATAAAGGTTAAGTTTAGTAGTACAATCATGAACCTGCACAAAATGCACTTAACACTATCAACTGTTGGAGCAAGAAGGTGAGCCTTAGTGTCAACCCGAGCAAAACAGTAATGGTCCTCTTTACCACAAAGAGGAAGCTGAACTTGCTGAAAGCTGAAGCTGAAAAGCTCCGAGCATTGATGGTCAGACGTTAGAGTTCTCCGAGGAGGTGAAATATCTAAGGGTAACCTTAGATAAGAAACTCACTTGGAACTCGCATCTGAACAAAACGCTCTCAAAGCCACAGCGGCCTTTTGGATCTGCCGTAAGCTTTTTAGGAAAACATAGAGACTGAAACCCAAAATGATCCTTTGGTCTTACACAGCAGTGGTAAGACCGATTATCACCTACGGTCCAAAAAGACCCAAAACATGCTACAAAAGCGTCAACGGCTTGCGTGCTTGGGTATAACAGGAGCGATGCAATCTACTCCAACCACAACAAGTTCTGTTGAACCTACTCCCACTGCACAATCAGGTAGAAAAAGAAGGTCTTCTCAGTGCTCTAAGACTAAGGTGTACATCACCTATTCAGAGATACATGAAAATAAGGGAACAAATCGGATAGAAATTACTGAAGCATCCCTGGGACGCAATGTCTACATAATACGACTTTGACACAGCCGTTGCAGTGGTCATCAATGACCGCCAGAGCAGTGTTCAAAGAAACGAAAATCTGAAAGATAAAGCGTCCATGTGGTACACCGACGCATCAAAAACTGCTAAGGGTACAGGAATTGGCATACATAGCCGGAGTCACAGGGAGTCCACTGCATTGGGCCAGGCTCCCATTGTCCTACAGCCTGAAACTATAGCCAATGAAAGATGCGCACAAATCTGCATAAAGAGACGTCTTAAAAGAGTGCAAATCTACATCCTAACGGACAGCCAGGTAGCTCTAAGGAATTTAAACGCCCACAACTTTAATTCCAAGTTCCCTGAAGCAACTGGTGAAAGGTAATAGACTCACGCTAATGTGGTCACCGTCTCACCTGGGCATATATGGGAATGAGATGGCCGACGCACTCGCCAAAAGCGGAGCCGAGGCTCCCTTCTTGGGCCTGAAGCCAACTTGTTGGCTTACAAAGGCTGACTTAAGGCAGTGGGCTAAGAAATGGGAAGAAGAGCAAAAACAAACCCATTGGAAGAACACGCCAGGACAGAGGCAAGCTAAAATGCTCATAAACTATTCTGCCGCAATAACGCAGCAGATGCTAAGCTTCTCTTAAAGAGAAATCAGAACTTTGGTAGACATACTCACAGGATATTGTCCGGTGAGATATCACCTACACAAAATGGGAAAAAGAGAGGTAGTTGCCTGTAAATTATGTGAATCAGATGAAGAAACCGCTGAACACATAATGTGCACACATAAGGCTTGCCCACTTCGGGCTCGCAAGATGACCACCTTGGAGCTGAGTAGCAAGCCTCTCAGGCATATCTTAGACTTCGTTCACGAAGTTGAATTCCTGGGAGAGTAATTTTAGTGGGGTCAAGTATAATAGATCAAGTTGGTCGCAGTGCTGAAAGGCTTTGCAGCCAAACGATGCCCACACAAAAAAAGTCAGGGTGTCTGTATACATCTCAATGATTGGCGATGAATACTAACAAATAAATAGAAACTATAGCAAAGAAGGAGCGAAAAATCATAAGAAGAGTGCTTGGTCCAAGATTTGAAAATGGGACTTGGAAGCTTAGAAGTGTATGGTAACATTGAGGAAGTGGCAGATACTATGAGGAAGAGAAGAGTTAGCTTCTATGCCCATTTGAAAAGAATGAATGATGAAAGGCTGATAAAGGAAATATTAATTTTTTTGACAAAAACCCCAGAACCCAAAGGTTCAAAGAAGACAAAGCAGACTTAGTGGAGTTGGGTATTAGAGAAGAAGACAAACAGAGACCTGAAAACAAAATTAACCTGACAGACAAATTTGAAAACAACCTGAGAGACAAAATTCTGCATTTTTAAGGATTTGAGGCGTAGATAAAAAAACTGGAGGAACGTGAGGAAGTGTGAGGCAGTGTGGACAAAAGACCGATGGGAGCAGCAAAGAGAGAGAGTATGAAGATATATTGGCAAAAGAGAAAAGAAGGTGAACGCAATAGGAGAAATGTACATTGAACAATAGTTGTTTAGCGCGGTCCCTAGACAGCCAAGATCGAAAAAATTGTAATTTACATTAAATTAAGGAAACTATATTTAAGTGTTAACTACTAGAAAGATATAAGTAATATAAAATGAAACTAATAGAAAATACAACAATTTATATTATTTTGTTGACAAAACAATTCTTAAACCGACGAAACTATAAAGATTTCCCGGTAAAATGAAAGAAACCAAACTGAAGTTGCAGCTTTATTTGGACTAGACTAGACAAATAAAATATATGTAGTAGTGTGGAAATCAAATCCAATTGGGTAATCAATACGAAAGTCTAGACACATTATGTCTCATATCGGACTGTTGTATTCACTAACATTTTCACGATTGTGATTTCTAGGCGAGTTTTCATTCAAATTCGATTAAATTGTTTCACTGAGATTTAATTCGGACAATAAAATCTGAAGCTTAATAGCTACGGGACATTGGGTTATAAAATGTGCTAATGCTTGCATACAAAAAAGGGTCACAAAACAGATTTAAGCAAATTAAATTGACTTTTAATGTTTAAAATTCTCAGTTTTCCATATTTTGTAAATACAATATTTCAATCTGTTTTTTAAATATTTTATTAAAATGTCTTAAATTATTCATGGAATTATTTATATGCGAAAGAATTAAACGTATGCTAATTTAACAGCGGCTGTTACAATTCTTATTTTGTTTATTATTTGTATATTGCTTAGTTTTATGGAATGGGTAAAATTGGAGAAGAGAAACTTGGAGGTGACAATACAAACTACAAAGCAACACAATAAAACTTGGTTATATTGAGCACGGGTAGAACAAAACTCTGACAATTAAACGAACAAAAAGATTTTAAATCGGGCGCATCTTCATAAAATCCTCATAAAATCTAGATTCACAAATAACAAGTTGAAAGTCTTTAAATTTTCTGAATAAAATAATTGTGAATAATGAATAAAAACAATTTTATGATTACAGACTAAAAACCACTAAAACGTTGTAAGTCTCTATTTTGTTAGAAAACGAAAACGAAACTAGACAAGATCTAACTAGACGAGACAAGACCAGACAAAACAAGATCGGTCAAGGTTAAATAAGTTCAAACTAGAACTGACATGACTAGACAAGACCAGACAATGACAGGCAATACCATACAAGACCAGATAAGACCAAACAAGACAAGTCAAGACCAGACAAAGCCACACGAAACCGGACAAGAGCGGACAAGACTTGACACCACACCAAGCCCGACAATACCGGACAAAATTGGGCAGGACCGGACAAAACTGGACAAAACTGGACAAGACCCGGAAAAATTGACCGGACAAAACCAGACAATACTGTACAATACAGGATAAAAATTTATAAGAGCAGACAAGACTAGATAAGACCAGAAAAGACCAGACAAGACCAGACCAGGCCAGAAGAGGCCAGGCAGGACCAGAAGAGACCAGACAAGACCAGAAGAGACCAGGCAGGACCAGAAGCGGCCATACAAGACCAGACAATTCCAGACACCACTAGACAAGGTAAGACCAGACGAGACCAGTCAATACCAGATATGGCTAAACAAGACCGGGCTAGGCTAGACAAGACTATGCGTACTGGAATCCTCTCCTCCTTTGTTTTCTTAACTGTTTTATGGTCTTTCTTTTTTTTGTGCAACTAATGTGGGGCAAGGGCTGTAAGCCCTAAAAACACTGCGGCCTTGTGGCCTATTGTATTTCCCTACAATGTTCTGTTCGTGCGAATAGATGCAGTGTTAGTTCTAGTCCCCTGTGTTAGTTCTAGCAGTCTATGCGCCATGTTTTCCGCGGGGATCTTATTTGCTATAATGCTAAGCTCGTGTCTCCTACGTTCAATTGCATCACAATTGAAGATTATATGAGAGGCAGTTTCCTCCTCTTCATAGCATAGGCTGCACAGTGCTTCATCTATCCAGATCCCCATTTTGTGCAGATATTCTCGTAGAGGGCAGTGGCCTGTAAGTAGGCCGGCCACAATTGTGATCTGCTTCCTTTCCAGTTGCAAGAGTTCAGCAGTTAAAGAGGCCAATTGATTTTTTAGCATTCGTTTGCTGTGTCTGCCCATTTGTTTTCTCCCACTATAGCCGGTGATTAGTAGCTACCCATTTATAGCTTATATTACGGGCTATGGTTTTGGTAATGGTGGAGTCCCTGCTAGTACTAATGTTTACTTTGTTAGCACCATCCTTTGCTTACTTGTCCGCCATTTCGTTTCCTACAAGTCCCCTGTGGCCCGGTACCCAAGCAAGTGAGACCTTGTTTTGTCTTGCCAGAGCCTTGAGGTTCTGAAGGCAGTTCCATGTTGTATTCGATTTCATCTCATGGCACGTTAAGGCATTTATAGTAGCCTGACTGTCCATAAAAATGAGGATGTTTCTACTTTTGTAGTCCTTCTTGGTCTTTCTTACTCTTTTACTCTATCTATTTCAAGGGCTTCACTCTATCTATTTCAAGGGCTTCACTCTATCTATTTTAGGGCTTCAAAGACTTATAGTCTTCGTTTTCATTCACAACAATGCAATCGAATTTCCACTTGAATTTTTTGAAAAAAGCTAATAATGAAGGACTTGAAATAAAAGCCGAGTTAAGTGAATTAAGAATGCAGGATATATGCCAAGCCCAGCATTAAAAAAATAAAAAAGTTAAAGTTAAAAAAGCTAAAAACATCACGTGATTAATGCACGACCCCTTTCCGCAGTCTCCACCTCACGTGTCAGATGGCGAGATCAAGATGGCATTTATTAATCGAAAGCTTCCCAAATAATATTATATACGTATTCCGACTAATTTTGGGACGCTGAATCGATTGCTGAAGACTAGAAGTCTGGTTCAAAAGTTACGACGTCGTGAAATCAGCCGAAAATGCGAGATGGTCTATTGCGAACTGTATTATCTTGTTTATTTGTAAATTTAGAGCGAAATGCAGTAGAAAATCGTTTTCAGCGCTTCGATTTCCTTCGGGTAACCCGAAAAAAACTACGACGAAATTTTCCAAAAAATTCGTCAACAAAAATTTTCCATCATTTCGGTCGAAAATAATGTGCTTTTTCAGTTTTTTTGAATTTTCTCGACGATGGTAAATAGCAGCGAAATCATTTCCGGCACGTAGAAACTACTCGGCAAGGCGAACAATTCGATGTGTAAATTATTCGGAAAGATTCAATAATTCGTCGAATAATTTCAAACTGAAATTTACCCGATTCTCGATTTGCTAAGTCGATATCTCGGAAACGGTTGCAGATAATTTAAAACGGATTGCGGCATCGTTTTCATAAGGTCATTTTCTTATGGATACACTAAGATTGTCCACAGGAAATTCACGATTTTCCGAGATCTCCACTAGAGCGCCAATAATTTCATAAAAATTTCTTTAATTTTTGCAGGCGAAAGTGAACCGAAAGAGCTAGCGAAATATAATTTGCATATCTGTAATCTGCAGCAAAAATGCTTTCAGAAAGGTTTTTAAATTTTGCTGTGACTCAAAAAATAACGATTTTGAAAAAATCGGTTTTCTAGCATTTCGTCGTTTCCGCGGTCTAGACTTCCCGAGTCGATGGTATTTCTTAACCGAAAGCTTCCCAGGTAATATTATATAAATTCTCCGACTAATTTTGGGACGCTGAATCGATTGGTGAAAACTAGAAGTCTCTGCGGTGAGCGGTTCAAAAGTTATGACAGCGTCAAATCTGTAGGAAATGTGTGATTGTGTACAGCGAAAAAAAAATGTTTATTTGTAACTTTAGAGCGATATAAACTGGAAAACCGTTTTTATCACTTCGACTTCCTCCGTGTAACCAAAACAAAATTACGAAAAAATTTGCAAAAAAAAATTCGACAAAAATTTTCCATCATTTCGTTCGAAAAATACATGCTTTTTCGTTTTTTTTCGATTTTTTCGAAAACGTTAAACATCAGCGAGATCATTTTGGGCACACAGAAACTACACGACAAGACGAACAAGTCGATGTGTAAATTGTCTGGAAATATTCAATAATTCGTCGATAAATTTTAAACTGAAATTTACCCGAATCTCGATTTGTTAAGTAGATATCTTGGAAACAGTTGCAGATAATTTAAAACGGATTGTGGCATCGTTTCCAGAAGGCCATTTGCCTATGGATACACTAAGATTGTCCTCAGGAAATTCACGACTTTCCGAGATCTCTACTACAGCGCCAAATTTCATAAAAATTTCTTCAATTTTTTCAGGCGAAAGTGAACCGGAAGAGCTAGCTAGATATAATTTGCATATCTGAAATCAGCAGCAAAAATGCTTTCAGAAACGTTTTTAAATTTTGCTGTGACTCAAAAAATAACGATTTTGAAAAAAATCGACATTCTAGAATTTTCGTTTCCGCGGTCTAGACTTCCCGAGTCGGTGGTATTTCTTAACTGAACGCTTCCCAGGGAATTTTATATGCGTTTTCCGACTAATTTTGGGACGCTGAATCGATTGGTGAACACTAGAAGTCGCTGTGGTGAGTGGTTCAAAAGTTATGACAGCGCCAAATCAGTAGGAAATGTGTAATTTTTTCTGTAGACAAATAGCCAAATATAGAAAAATATTCATCACCCCCAGATGAGGGACCATATACCTGGACATAATACAAATACATGGACCCCCGAATAAACGGGACAGTGAGACGCAACCAAAATGCAATATCGCACGCACGGAGCCTCCTGGCTCCGTGGAGTGTGGTGCTCTCTGGTCGAGGTGCTAATGATATACCCACAAAAACAACTCCTCTTTGGATCTACTTGTTACCGTTCTTCAACTTCTTCAAGTGGTCCCCCTTCTCCTACAGCCTTATTTCGTCTTCCGCTTTTTTATCATAATGCGCCGTATGTTTGCATGTACGGCATCCCATTTCTTCTGACTGGAGACCATAATATTCACAATGGAGTCGTTCATATTCCTACCGATTGCACTTAAAAATTGTGTTCTCGGCATCGTCATCTTTCGGGCAGTACATGCATCTTCCAGAGTCACGACGTCCTATTCGCTTCAGGTACGTCATGAAGGAACCGTGCCCTTTTAGGCATTGGGTCAAACGATAGTCCATCTGTTCCTTATTTTTGAACCACGGTTCAATGTTCCTTATAAGTCTTGTAGTCCATGCGCCTCTGTTTGTTGAGTCTCATTCGAGGAAGACCTCCTCCCTTTTTCTGCCGATGTGTTATTTCGTGTAGTGAAAATGTTTTTTCTTTCCTCTACTACTAGATGTATGGGTATTACCTTTGCCACAACAATCAGGGCCGCATTCGATACGTTCTTGTAGTCACTAGCTATTCTAAGGGCCATGCTTTCTTTGCACAGATGCGTGTTTCTTTCTTTGCGCAGCTACGTTTAGCGTATAACACCAAAATGTTGCGCCATAAGTTTTTATTGATTGCACCGCTATGTACAGAGTGCGCCTCTTGATTGCTCTTGGACCTTTCACGTTGGACATTAGGACACTTAAAGCTTTTGTAACTTTGTTAGCTTTCTGGGCGATTTTCTGAATGTGGGCTTTAAAGGATAATTTTTTCCGACTTAATTTAAGATTCTCCGACTTGAAAGAAGACACTTTCAGCATGTTTGTGTGTGGGTAATAACACAGTCTCCGTTTTCTCTGCAGCTATTATCAGATGGTTGTCGTTCATCCAGGTTTGGACTCTGCTCCAGGCAGTATTTGCGTTGCTTCGCATTTGATCGATTGTCCTTCCCGTGATCACGATCGCCAAGTCATCAGCGTAACACAGCAGTTCAACGCCTTCAGTTACCTGCAACCTTATTACGTCGTCGTATAAGATATTCCACAGGGTTACGTAATGTGATGGCCGAACGTGAGGTTCTTGTCTATTAAAACTCCAAGATATTTAAGATGGTTTTTTGGGACTATTGTTGTGCCTCCCACGTGGAACAATAGTCCCAGAAAAACATCTTAAATATCTTGGAGTTTTAATACCGGGAGCATAGAGCAGTCTTCCAGCTCGAGCTTTCTGTCGGACAGGTAGCTTCCTACCATTCGTCGAGGGTATATCGAAATATCTATTTCCAACAGTTCCTTCTTGATTAGGTTCCAGTTGGCAGAGTTAAACGCGTTCCTTACGTTGATCGTGGCGAGGACACACAGCTTTCTTGTTTTTAGAGTTTTTTACATATCTCCATTTGCTATATCCCATACTCTTTTTATGTCTTGTATAGATGAGCGTCCCTCTCTGAAACCGTACTGCCTGTTGGATAGGTCTTTCTTATCTGCTTGCTCTGCCGTTAGCCTTTTGTTGATGTGTTTTTCATCTTTTGTAATGAGTTGCTCTAGCAACTTTCCCGAACTGTCCAGAAGACAGATCGGTCGATAGTTTTTTTCCGCGATTTCTTCCTTTTTCCGTTTTCCTATTAGTACTAACCTTGCTGTCTTCCAGATACTTGGGAATGTTCCTTTGGTCAGCAGATTCTTCATGACATCGAAAAAAAAATTGTTTACTTGTAACTTTAGAGCGAAATAAACTGGAAAACCGTTTTCAGCACTTCGATTTCCTTCGTGTAACCAAAAAAAAAATCACGAAATAAATTTGCAAGAAAATTTTCGACAAAAATTTTCAATCATTTCGTTCGAAAAAAACATGCTTTTTCGTTTTTTTTCTCGATTTTTGCGAAAACGGTTAAGAGCAGCTAAATCATTTTGAGCACACAGAAACTACACGACAAGACGAATAAGTAGATGTATAAATTGTCCCGGAAGATTCAATAATTCGCCGAGAGATTTCAGACTGAAATTTACCCCAATCTCGATTTGCTAAGTAGATATCTCTGAAACGGTTGCGGAAAATCCAAAACGGATTGCGGCATCGTTTTCAGAAGATCATTTTCCTATGGATACGCTAAGATTGTCCGCGGAAATTCACGACTTTCCGAGATCTCCACTAGAGCGCCGAAATTTCATAAAAATTTCTTCAATTTTTGCAGGCGAAAGTGAACCGAAAGAGCTAGCGAAATATAATTTGCATATCTGTAATTTGCAGAAAAAATTCTTTCAGAAACGTTTTTAAATCTTGCTGTAACTCGAAAAATAACGATTTTGACAAAATCGATTTCCTCTCATTTCGTCGTTTTCACAGTTTCGACCTCAGGTGTCGATGGTATTTCTTAATCGAAAGCTTCCCAAGGAATATTATATACGCACTCCGACTAATTTTGGTACGCTGAATCGATTGGTGAAGGCTAGAAGTCCCGGTGGTAGGTCGTTCAAAAGTTACGACGACGTGAAATCTACTGAAAATGCGAGATGGTCTATTGCGAAGAGCTGTATATCTTGTTGATTTGTAACTTAAGAGCGAAATAAACTGGAAAAACGTTTCCCGCGCTTCGATTTCCTTCGTGTAACCAGAGAAAAATCACAACAAAATTTTCCAAAAAATTCGTCAACAAAAAATTTTCATCATTTGGGTCTCGAAAAATGTGCTTTTTCAGTTTTTTTTAATTTTCTCGAGGATGGTACACAGCAGCGAAATCATTTCGGACACATTGAAACTACTCGACAAGACGAACAATTCGATGTGTAAATTGTTCGGAAAGATTCAATAATTGGTCTAGAAATTTCAAACTGTAATTTACCCAATTCTCGATTTGGTAAATCGATATCTCCGAAACGGTAGCAGATAATAAGAAACGGATTGCGGCATCCTTTTCAGGAGATCATTTTCCTATCAACACATTTAGATTGTCTTCGGGAAATTTATCACTTTTCAAGGTCTTTACTCGAGCGGCGAAATTTCTTAAAAATTTCGTCAATCTTAGCAGGCGATAGTGAACGAAAGGTGCTAGTGAAATGTAATTTGCATTTTCGCAATCAGCATCAAAAATTCTTCCTGATCCATTTTGAAATTTTGCTGTAAGTCGAAAAATAACGATTTTAGCAAAATTGATTTTCTCGCATTTCGCCGTTTCCACGGTCTCGACCCCACGTGTGGATGGTATTTCTTAATCGACAGCTTCCCCAGAAATATTGTATACGTATTCCGACCAATTTTGGGACGCTGAATCGATTGGTGAAGATTAGAAGTCTCTGTGGCAAATCATTCAAAAGTTACGACGTCGTAGTGTCTACTCTTCGGTCTACTACGAAGAATTGTAATATTGTTTTCTTTGTAACTAAATAATAAGAATATTGACTATAACTATAAATTTAACTTCGAATAACTTTTCAACCAGTAGAGTTAGCGAAAAATCATTGAAGACCTTTTTTGTAGAGCGTTAAATTTCTTACAAGAATATGTATGATTTATTAGGATCGTATTATTTGTCAACGCCCTAAAAAATTCCAAAGAAAGAAACGAATTTTCCCCTTGTTATTTCCATTTAGAACAGTGTTTCTCAAACTTATTTGTCTCATCGCCCACCTATGATCTGTCAAAGTTAATAACACCCCCCAAATCTGAAAGATGAGATTGATGTTCGATATCCATTTATCTAATTAAGGTTCAATGTTTGTGAGGTTTAAACAATTTTTTTAAGTTAAAAAATATCCCGTCTATTTATTAACTCGACTAAGTATAATGTTGAATAAGCTATTAATAATTTCTCCGCGAATTTTCACAAAGATGGGTGTGTGGTCAATGGAACCAAAATTCTTCATATGAACTTGATATCATTCTGCAACCTGACTAACTTTCTTACAAAACCGGACCTGCGTTTTGATAACATGAAAATAGTGTGTGTTAGTTATGTTCTAATCAGGGACTTCCAATTCAAATAAATCTTTGAATCTCTTTTTCATGTCATTATGTAACAGGTCCAAATGATTTGTAAATATTAGAATATGTTCATCAGATATTTCTTAATTTTCCTGAATTTCCATCAGATTTGGGAATTGACAAAATTGATGACGAGCCAAAATGTTTTTAAAAAGTAAAAACGCTAAAATACCTAACGCTAAAGCAGGAAAGAGCACTGTGGGTCGAAAGGTTGGTAGAACGTTTGCAAGAAGTGGACCGACCTACAGGAGCGGCAAAGCAAAATAGAAAGTAGTAATTTTCATAAAGGATATGTAAAGATACAGGTACATGAGCGGTTACCAACCTATTTAAGTGTAAATCAAGAGGGCGATGCACAAGTCATGTTAGCAAGGTATAGGTGTGGATATGAGGAGCGTGGAAGAAGATACTTGATGAGTGAGGAGCATAGAAAGTGTAGTGTTTGTCGGACAGCAGAGGATACTTGGGAGCATTGGATGGAGGAGTGTTAAAGGGGTGAATGGAATTAGGGAGAGAGGTTTTTAAATACCGCCCCCTATATCGCTTCCGGGATACCTAGGGACCCCCAACAAAACGATGTCATCGCTCACTGGGGGGCGATATCGCCCACTTTGAGAATCGCTGATTTAGAACTTTAACTGTCGTGCGGGGCGAGTTAATATCAATATTAAGAGCAATCACTTGGCAGGATTTTTCTAAAAAGTTGCGAAAAAACATCACGTGATTAATGCACGACCCCTTTGTCCAAATACTCTGGAAACTAGTTAAAAAAAGATCGAAGATGTTATTATATGCTGCCAAACATAATTTAAAAAAGGCGATTTCCTGAAAATATTTAATTTGGCACTTAACTCGGTTTTCGCATCACCTCATCGATTCTGTTCGCCAGTGATCCTCTCAACTTATCTCTATATCTTATTTGTTTTGTCTTTTCTTCGAAAACTTCCATCGCTTGCGAAGCCTCTAGGGAAATTTATTGGCTCGCTGTTGACAATCGCTCGCAGCTCGTGGTTTTCAGGGTTAGAACGTATTTTTGGCTGTCCAATTGACCTAGTAATGTTTGTGCGTGAGAAGAACCAAATTGTTCGATTGTTACGGTTACTGTTAAATGAATGAAATCTGAAAATCTTTGCTATCCGTGAAACTAACTTGGGCGGTATTCTATTGCTTAATTGGACCTTGGTTCTTAATTTGTTAGAATCAGATAAGACCTGACATAGGAAAACTGAAATAAACTAGGAAAACTGAAATTAATTAGGTTCTGAAGTGAAACAATCAATCGAACTATGTTCGTCATTATAATAAATTAATATTATTAATAAGATCAGTTGCATTTAAGCTTGAGTATTGTTCTCAATTCTAAAACTTCATTAGTCGCAATTTCAATTTTCTTGCTATAAAATCATTCTAAATTCTAAATTGATTTGAGCCAGTTTGGAAATGTTTATACCTAACGTGATTATGAATATTGACAATGTCATTCATTATACCTTTAACAAAAAAAACTTATTTTTACAAATGAGCAAAGGGAAAATAAGAATCGACAGATAAATTCCATTCATTCATATTTTACGCAGTTTAATGACAAATATACAGTGATGTTACACAGTGACACTGACGGCAGATTTTCTGTAATATAGTGTTCAGGTTTTAGACTGAAATTATATAAAATGTTATTTTATATAATTTTACCACAGACTGTGAAGGAGCAGTCGATAGTAGAGCTGCAACGTATAAAGCGCGGTATGCAGGGGTAACTGAAGAGACATCTAAGATCCTCCGGCAAGCTAAAAGAAACAAGTATCAGAAGAAATTCAGAACATTGACACGGAATTTAAGAGGAACAACACTAGAACCTACAATATAACCTTTAAAAAGCATATAAATGGAAATCAGCCATCCAGCATGGGATTTCGAAGGGAAGATGGAAAACTGGCTATAAATAAAAATTAAAATTGTGAGATATTAGCAACATATTTCGCGAAATTGTTGAATGGCGAAGAACCAAAAAATAAATGGTTAAAAGAAGACCCAAAGCAACAAAATGAAAATTAAATCCCACCAGATGAAGAAGAATTTCGTGAAATAATAAGAGATAAATAATAAGACCTAAAGAACAACAAACACCAGAGGTGCTAAAATGTGGTAGAGAAATCACAACCCAAATTTTAAAGCAGGAAATGGAAAAGATATGGGAAACTGTTATGCTGTAAACTGTAACTGTAAAATTTATCACTGAAGATTGAAAAAATGCTATCATCCACCCCTTACACAAAAAGATGAACAGATCCGTGGCATTTCCATAGCACCTGTAACATATAAGGCACTATCTAATGCGCTACAGAAGAGACTTTTGGAGCAATTGGATCACCAACTTGGTGCATATCAAGCGAGGTAGTACATTTTTATGGGCAAGTATTGTTGCTCCATTTCGAGGCGATTGGATAATTTTAAACCAAATAATAAATACAATACAATTTTTATAATAAAGTAATAATATACGGAGCAAAATACATCAATATATACGTCAGCGTCAATATACACAAATCAATGCTAAATAATGACATAACTGGTCATGAAGTTTTTAAAAGTGTCACCTTTGGCGCTAGTGCTGTTGCGCTCGGAGCGAATAAAGTCAAGCATTTTTTTGTAAAAATGCACCAAAGCCTCTTGGCACATGATTTCAAATTAACAAAGTATTCAACACTCGTGAATTAATAATCTGCTCGTTATACTTTAATATTATCCGCTTGCATAATAAATACTCCTAACTATTATATTTGGAACCTTCAAGCAGACACTCAAAAAATACCAAGCCTTCACTTCAGTGATTCACAAGGCAAACTGGCTTTTAACGACAAGAACAAGTAACGGAGTACCAGGAAAAAGCTCGACCAATTGACACTGACTTTAACGACACAAGAAACCGTCTGATTGAGGCCGCCAAAGAATTTGCTGAAATTAAAAGAGGCAAGAAACATGCCTGGTGGAATGATACCTGTGTTACAATTCTCAAAAAAGGCTCGCTGCATGGAAACAATATTATTCAACAAATCGCAATCTGATTGGGAATCCCACCAACCCCAACGAGCCGAGACAGCTAAAGTGAGCTGCGCTGAGAAGCGTAAATACGAAAAGTCATTTATTGCGAAGATAGACAAAAACTTGCAGAAAACAGAAATGATCAGAGAGTATTACAAAACGTTCAAAAGGTAACTTACAGGCTATAAACCACCGTCGTTATGCTTTTAAGGATGGTACACTGGCGACCTTAAACAAAGAAAACTGTAACATCCTAACTGACTGACTTTAAGAACCTACCAAATTGCGATCAACCCAAAAATCCCATCAAGACCGAGGAACCTATTCACAGATACCCAGAATTGAGACCACCCAACATAGATGAAATCAAACTTCACATTGCTCGACTCAAAACCAATAAGGCACCAGGAGAAGACTATGTAGTTGCAGAAGTTTGGAAACATGCCCCTGAAGAAACAGTTGAAATCTTGCAGAAGCCAATAGAACAAATTTGCACGCACGAAATCCTGCCAGTGGATAGTAAAACAGCATTGATCCATCCATTACACAAGAAAGGCAGCATGAAAAACGTCAACCACTATAGAGGAATATCCCTCCTACAGGTAACGTACAAAATTCTCTCACTGCTATCCTGCAGAGATTAGAAGCTGAAGTAGAGCATCAAATAGGCGAATACCAAGGGGGGTTCAGAAAAGGTCGTTCCACTGCCGAACAGATCCACCACCTCAAAACGATCTTCAGATATTCTATATATACTATCGATCTTTTTGGACTTTGAAAAAGCCTATGAGTCAATAGACCGCGGGGTCCTGCTGAACATCCTAAACGAATTTGGGGCTGAACTGAAGCTGCTGGTACTATTTAGAGCCATCCTATCTGAAAGAAAATCCAAAGTAAAGGTCCTAAAGTAAAGTATCCAAAGATGTCTATTGGACTCTTTTGAGTTCAAAACGGGTGTCGGGCAAAGACAAGGTGACGGGCTCTCTCCAATCCTTTCAATGACTTTCTCGAAAAGATCATTGGGAACTGACGAACACAATTATTAGAAGCTGAGTATTCGCTCCGAGCGCAATAGTTCTAGCGACAAAGGTGACACTTTTACTTCATGACCAGTTACCTCATTATTCACCATTAATTTCTAAATATCGACAGGTATGACTTGCTAAATTAAAATGTTTTATTAGTTTACATAAACTAATAAAGAGCATATATTGAGAATGGATTCAACGCCAAAATATATGCTATATCTTGCTTATGTGTACCTTTAGAGCGAAATAAATTCGAAAATCGTTTTCAGCACTTCATTTTCTTTCGGGTAACAAAAAAAAAAATCTGGAAAAAAATTTCCAAAAAAATTTTCAACAAAAATTTTCCATCATTTCGTTCGAAAAATACATGGTTTTTCGGTTTTTTCGATTTTTACGAAAACGGTAAAAAGCAGCGAAATCTTTTTCGGCACACAGAAACTACACGACAAGACAAGCAAGTCGATGTATAAATTGTCCCAAAAGATTCAATAATTCGTCCAGAGATTTCAAACTGAAATTTACCCGATTCTCGATTTGCTAAGTAGATATCTGGGAAACGGTTGCGGCTAATCAAAAACGGCTTGCGGCATCGTTTTTAGAAGGTCATTTTACTATTAATACGCTAAGATTGTCCGTAGGAAATTCACTACTTTCCGAGATCTCTACTCGAGCGCCGAAATTTCTTAAAAATTTCTTCAATTTTTGCAGGCGAAAGTGAAACAAAAGAGCTAGCGAAATATAATTTTCATATCTGTAATCAGCAGCAAAAATTCTTTCAGAAACGTTTTTAAATTTTTCTGTGGCTCAAAAAATAACGATTTTTACAAAATCGATTTTCTCGCATTTCATCGTTTCCGCGGCCTAGACTTCCCGTGTCGATGGTATTTCTTAACTGAAAGCTTCCCGGGGAATATTATATACGCTTTCAGACTAATTTTGGGACGCTGAATCGGTTGGTGCTGACTAGAAGTCTCTGTGGTGAGCAGTTCAAAAGTTATGACAGTCGGAAATGCGTGATTGTGTAAAGCGAAAAAATATATAAAATTTGTTTATTTGCAACTTTAGAGCCAAATGAACTGGGAAACCGTTTTCAGCACTTCGATTTTCTTCGTTTAACCAAAAAAGAAATCTCGAAAAAAATTTGCAAAAAAATTTCAATGAAAAATTTCTATCATTTCGTTCGATAAATACATGGTTTTTAGGTTTTTTTTCGATTTTTTCGAAAACGGTAAAAAGCAGCGAAATCATTTTGGGCACACAGAAAGAACACGACAAGGCGAACAAGTGGATGTATAAATTGTCCCGAAAGATTCAATAATTCGTCGAGAGGTTTCAAACTGAAATTTACCCCATTCTCGATTTGCTAAGTAGATATCTCTGAAACGGTTGCGGAAAATCAAAAACGGATTGCGGCATCGTTTTCAGAAGATCAGTTTCCTATTGATACACTAAGATTGTCCGTGGGAAATTTACTACTTTCCGAGATCTCTACTCGATCTACGCCGAAATTTCATAAAAATTTCTTCAATTTTTGCAGGCGAAAGTGAACCGAAAGAGCTAGCGAAATATAATTTGCATATCTGTAATCAGCAGCAAAAATGCTTTCAGAAACGTTTTTCAATTTTGCTGTGACTCAAAAAATAACGATTTTGACAAAATCGATTTTCTCGTTTCAGTCGTTTCAGCGGGGAAGATTCCCCGTGTCGATGGTAATTCTTAACTGAAAGTTTCCTAGGGAATATTATATATGCTTTCAGACTAATTTAGGGACGCTGAATAGATTGGTTAGGACTAGAAGTCTCTGTGGTGAGCCGTTCAAAAGTTATGACAGCGTGAAATCTGCCGGAAATGCGAGATAGTGTTTTTTAGTGTTTATATAGATAGTGTTTATATTGAATATTTTATTAATTTAATTGTTTTTTGTTTTGCCTGTTGTTTTCATAAACTATTATTGGAGACGAAGTTGTCCTTTTGGCCACAGGTGGCGCTAAGCGCGGTTATGCATGGAGCGAATAGCCCTATGAGAATGGGAACAAAATCCAAGGGGATTGTGGTTGACTGCCTAACATTCGCTGATGACATCGACATTCTGTCAAATGACATTGAAACTGCTAGGATGCAAATCGACCTTCTAAAAGAAATCGCGGAACAAACTGACTTGCAGATATCATTTGAAAAAAAAAACAGAAGTAATTACCAACATCAAAGATGCCCCAGCAAAACTCCAAACAAAATACTGGAGGATTTACCGAGTGGAAACATTTAAGTACCTGGGAGAGATCATCATGCAAAGTGGACTGGACAAAGCAGCAGTTGAATACGCAAACTAGAAATTGCCTATCAAACCTCGCGCTCAAATACAACAAAAAATGTCCGTTCAAAAATACCAAACTCCGTCATTATGAAACTGCTCTACAGGCAACAGTTATGTATGTAGCCGAAACCCTAAATGCTAAGAAAGGACTCCTCGAAGAACTAGAGAAGAAAGAGCGCAAAATCGTTAGAGGTGCAATGGGATCGAATTACAAGAATGGCATCCATCATAAAAAAACCCTACAAAGAAGTCTACAGCGAAAAAGAGAAAATTACAGGAACGATCCCTAAGAGGCGGGCACGGTATTATGGTCATCTCAAACGGGTAGACGGAAACAGGCCGACAAAACAGTTTTTTCGCTTCTTTGACTCCAAACACAAATCCACAATGTCCTTGCTTATAAATACCAAAGAAGAAGAAAATACTTATTATCTGCCGCAAATAATTATTTTTGCCGAAAATAATTATCTGCCGCAAAAAGATATTGACGAGTGGGATAAACCGATAAGATCCAGAAGGAAAACACGATACTACCTGGACTGTGGAGCGCAAGCTGGCCCACTCACAGAGAATGAGGGTATTCTGTGCTCAGAAGAAAGCGCCACAAACTGCCAAGTCTAACAAGACTTAACGCGGTCCTAGATGGCCTCAACGAATAATAATAATATGTATATAACAAAAGAGATATGTATATAATATACATTAATATAAAATGAATTTCTCAAAATACAAGTACTGTCTAGCGTAAAAGCCCCAGTCTAAGTGCTTGTTCACGTAGGAATGCGCGGGCGCGGCGGCGGGTGCGGGCGCGGTAGACGTGGCGAGTTTATGTTCACATTGGCCGCCAAGCGTTTGTGCGAGTGAGACCTGTTGTCGGGTTAGGTTAGTATACTAACCTAAGTTAAAGTTTTGGTTAGTATACTAACCTGAACAGCACTAATAAACTCTTCCGTATTGAAAGACATGTTGAAAACATGCTATCGTTTCGAGCGATAAGTTCATACTCGTTGAACTTACCTGACGTCGCGAGTGAATCGCGTGTTCCGCCGCTAGTTCGACGTGAACACACACAAACATCTCACGCGTTTGATATTGCCGCGGCGCGCTCGCGTGAGATGTCGCTAGCTTGCCCGCTACTTAGACCGCACGTGCGTTTCGTACGTGAACACTTGGATATTACGCCATATGTTTGATGTGACCGCGAACGCGAGTCAACGTGAATGAGCACTAAAAGCACAAAATGTCGTGTCGCACATGATCTCCTCACTGTCACGGCAATGGAAACCAGATATTCTGATAGTTAGGGAACCTAATACAAAATATAGTGAGCGCGGGTGACTGGTTAACTGACCAGAGAAAAGATGCTGCAATACTAGTCACAAATCGCAATCTACCGATAATAAAAACTGGAAGTGGACCAAGTTACGTATGGGTAGAGACCCAGGACTATGTCATATATAGCTGCTATCTCTCATCGAACGTCCTAATAGACCTGATGGATAAGTGCATTGGGGCGCTAAGCAAAAGCCAAAGAGAACAAGACCAAAATTTAAAATAAATAGCTGGTGACTTTAATGCAAAGTCCCCCTACTGGGGATTCCCACATATGGATAAGAGAGGAGACATACTAATGAACTCGGCAGCAGAAATGGATGCCGTCCTACTAAACCAAAAACCTAAATTTATAAGGGGGAACTCAAGCTCCATAACAGACCTCGCCTTCTATACAAGTAGTATTTCTAGCAAGATACTAGACTTGAGAGTATTTGATAAGGAAACAATGAACGATCACCGATACATAGCGTACAAAATAGGAAAAATTAGGAAGTACAAACAAATAACCCCGTTCAGGAAAGCAGGTTGGAATATTAAACACATAGATGAGGTAAAAATTAAACGCGTACTGCCAGAGGAAAGAGCATGTTCAAATACCAAAAACGCAGACGAACTTGTAAATGTTCTGAGTAAAGCTTGTGAACGCTAAATAAAAGAGGGAAACCCACAAGGGAAAAAATGATATACTGGTGCAGCGAAAAAAATGCTAGCTTAAGGACTGCATGTATCGCAACGAGAAGAAAGTGCCAGCGACAAAGAACAAGAAAAGGAGAAGAAGAAAAGACTAATGCACTATTGAGCAATTACGAAATTCTCAAAAACAACTCAAAACATGAAGACATGAAATAAACACGGCGGAGCAAAAACATTGGAAGAAGCTGTGCGCAGACATGGACTACGACACATGGGGAGATGCCTTCCAAATCTGCAGGAAAAGGCTGAAGGTCCAGCAACCAAATATCAAAATGTCTATGAAGAAAATCAAACGCATAGTCAAAAACCGTCAGCGCTATTCACGGAAGAAGACCTAATAAACGCAATAAGGCGGATGCGTAAAAGAAAAGCCGCAGGTCCGGACGGAATACCTACTGAAATAATAAAACTCTCCGCTGAACCGCAGTAACCGCAGTCCTTGCCAGACGTAATGAACGAGCATCTAGCTGCCGGAAACTTCCCGAATAGATTCAAACGGGCGAAACTGGTGCTACTTCGAAAAAATTAGAAACCAATAGGGGAGCTCACATCATACAGGCCATTATGCCTGTTAGATACTTTGGGGAAGCTCTTAGAACACCTACTATTGCATAATCTGAAAACAGATATTGAATCGTGAGCTGGATTGTTGAGTAATACGGAGTATTACGGAGTATTAATTGAGTAATACCAATACGGCTTCAGAGAAGGCAAATCCACCAACCATGCTATAAAAGCCGTCATGAAGATCGCAGAAAATGCTAAATCAGGCACCCATAGATCATGAATTATATGTGCATTAATAACACTGGACGTACGAAATGCTTTTAACACAGCCGATGGGAAACTCATTATCGATGATCTAATATAGCTCCCTACCTTCTAAGAATTATTCAAAGCTATTTTACCAGTAGAACGATCATTTTGCTAACAAATGACGAAACCGGAGAAATAATAGTGTATATAAATAGTAGTAAAATAATAAACAACGTTAATATCGTTAATATCGGGGGTTCAAAGGGGGTAGTGCATGCGCACCACACGACATTCGCACTGAAAGAGTTTGTCGCATAGCCTCTCCTACCCAATTCCGACTCTCACCTCCACGTCTGGTGAACCCTGGTAACCTGACCACTCTAGCCTGAGATGCGGTAACCAACCCGTATGGATGGTAAGGGTGGTCAGGGCTAGCGAGAGCGGGAGAAATGGTCCTCCGATCATCAGGGGGTTGGGCGTGTGGTTAACAACCAGCACCATAAAACAAAACCTGTTATGAAACCTTCAATAATGCCTCGGAATGGACTGGAAATACGGCAACGACACAAGCAACGGAAAAGGGAGAACGATTTTAAAATTGCATCGTGGAATGTTGTAACTTTATCGAGGCCTGGTGGGTTGAGAACTTCAACGGATGCCCTAAAAATCGGCGGAATGGACATAACTGCTGTTCAAGAAACAAGGTGGCCTGGAAAGAACTTACTAACCAGTAAGGAGTACTCATTTTACTACAGTGGTAAAACGGGCGGCAAAAAAATTTGGAGTGGGTTTTATTGTCACAGGAAAGGCCAGAGAGGCAGTAATTGGTTTTAACCCAATAAGTGAACGATTATGCTCCATAAGGCTAAGAGGGAAATTTAGAAACGTCACCCTGATTAATGTCCACGCACCAACTGAGGACAAAGAAGAAAAGGTGAAGGACGAATTTTACGAGGAACTGCAGAAAGCATATCGTGATGCGCCAGAAGGAGATATCAAAATCATCCTTGGTGATTTAAATGCTACAGTGGGACACGAGGAGATATACCGACCGACAATCGGACTGCACAGTCTTTATGCTGAGGCTAATGAAAACGGAAGTAGGATGATAGACTTTGCGACGACCAACAACATGGTAGTCAGTAGAACATATTGCCCACACAAAAATATTCACAAAGCCACATGGAAATCATCAGATGGTAGAGTATTGAACCAGATAGACCATGTGATGATAGATGGGAGACACTGTTCAAATATCCTGGATGTAAGAGCCTGTCGATGCCTCAATGTAGATTCGGATCATTATTTGGTAAGGGCGGTGCTTAGGGCTAGAATTGCTTGTCAACGCACACAACAGCCGGCAGTTAAGAGATACGATCTGGAAAAATTCAAAACCGATGAGATGAAAGAGAGATTTCAGTACCAAATGCAGGAACGAATATCCAAACGGCCAGAAAACGCTCTAGTAGAGGTCAATGAAGCGTGGCAAAAGATCAAGCAGGACATCGAAGATACAGCAGCAGAGGTTGTGGGGTGGAAGAAGGGACAAAGGCGTAATAACTGGTTCGATGAAGAATGCAAGGAAGCTCGGACAGAGAAGAACAAAGCCAGAGAAAAAGTATTACAACGAAATACTAGAGCGAATGTAGAGGATTATCGAAACAAACGGAAAGTTGAGAAAAAACTCTTCCGAAGAAAGAAATCTGAAAAAGATGAAGAAGATTTCGCGGAAATAGAAAGAATGAGTAATGCCAACGAAACTCGGGGACTCTATCAAAAGGTCAGAAATGCGAGACTTGGCTACAAACAGCAGCCACTTCTGTGTAAGAATAAGGACGGCAGAGTAATCGGACACACAGAAAAGTGTATCAAGAGGTGGGGTCAGTACTTCAGGGACCTGCTCAACCAGAACACTCGCGTAGTCCAAGAGGAAAGTATAACGCCAACATCAACATCAATATAAGGGACTGAGCAAGTGGAGGAACCCACTTTAGAAGAAGTAGAGACTGCAGTGCGCAGGATCAAGAACAATAAGGCGCCAGGTGCAGATGGCATTCCAGGAGAATTGTTGAAGTATGGAGGTAGAGCCCTAATATTGTGCATGCATGATCTCATATTAAACATATGGAGAACGGAAAAGCTACCGGATGAATGGAAGCTAGGGATAATGTTCCCATTGTACAAGAAAGATGATAAGTTAGATTGTTGTAACTACAGGGGGATAACGCTGCTAAACATTGCATACAAGGTCTTCGCTAATGTGTTGTACCGTCGCTTACTACCATACGCAGAAGAGAATATCGGGGAATACCAGTGCGGTTTCCGCACAAACAGGTCAACCACAGACCAACTGTTTGGCATTAGGCAGATCCTGGAGAAATGTAATGAGTTCAATATCACGACACACCATCTATTCGTGGATTTCAGAGTAGCATACGACAGCGTTATAAGACACAAACTGTAGGCGATAATGACAAGTTTCGGATTCCCTGAAAAACTGACAGCCCTAACCAGAGTAACACTGTCTGAAGTATCGTCTGTAGTAAGAATACGAAACAAGTTGTCTGAGACTTTTATAACAGAGGAAGGACTAAGCCAGAGAGACCCACTAGCAACTTTACTGTTTAATACTAACGGCATGCTAGATAGGAGTGGATACTAACGGCACTGTGTACTTTAAGTCAACACAACTATTGGCTTACGCAGACGACATTGATATAATTTGCAGAAGCGAACAGGCGACCAAAACTACTTACTCGTTGCTGGAGAAGGAAGCAAGTAACCTAGGACTCACTGTCAACGTAAACAAAACGAAATTCATGGTGGCTAACGAAACTCATCGGAAGGTAGGACCAACGCTAGAACTAGACGGAAAGCACTTTGACACAGTAGATACATTTGTGTACATGGGCTCGCAACTGAACAGCGTAAACCAGATGGGCGAGGAGATTAGAAGGCGGATAACTCTTGGTAACATGTGCTATTATGGGCTACTTAAACTTTTTGGGTCCAAAACAATCCACCCCAAGCATAAGTGCACACTGTACAGGTCACTGATAAGACCGGTGGTAACCTATGGTGCTGAAGCATGGAGCTTAACACAGAGCGAAGAACAGGCTTTAAGTGTATTTGAGAGAAGAATGCTACGTGCAATATTTGGAGCGACCCAAGAACGAGGAATCTGGCGCCGAAGATATAATCACGAACTATATCAGCTCTACAATCAACCAGATATTGTGAGTTTCATCAAGGTGGCAAGATTGAGATGGCTCGGACACATGCAGAGAATGGGTGATCATAGGGTTCCGAAAAAGTTGTTCAATGGCCAACCAGAAGGAAGGAGAAGGGCCGGAAGGCCAAGAGGGAGATGGAAGGATGCGGTAACAACTGACCTACAAAAACTTCAAGTACGGGACTGGAGAACGTTGGCGAGTGATAGGTCCGCTTGGAGAAACATGCTGAAGGAGGCCCAGACCGGCAATCGGTTGTAGTGCCATTAAGAAGAAGAATATCGCCCCAAAAGAGTCATTAAAATACCTAGGTGTCATCATAGATAAGAGGCTCTCCTGCATTCCCCATCTTAACGAAGCCGCAGCAAAAGGTATAAGAGCAATGGCAGCAATGGAAAAACTCATGCCTAACGTAGGGGGGCCCGAAGAGCTGTAAATGTAGAGCACTCAGTTGCGGGGTCCAGTCAGTGATGGGACCCCAATATGGGCACATCATCTTACATCTAAGCTAGCTATCTATAAACTCTCGTTAGTCCAGAGAAAACTAGCACTAAGGATTTGCTGCGCATATAAAACAGTGTCTGGCGACGCTGCCCTAGTACTTGCTGGTATACCACCTCTTGAGTTACTGGCCAAAGAGAGAAAGGAACTATATGATGCAGGCTCTAGCAAAAATGCCAGGGAAATTGCAAGAGATAAACTGTAAGATAAATCGCAGAGAAACTGGTGGGCGTCAGATATTATAAGATATGTATATATTATATATACGTTATATATACGTTATATATACGTATAATAGTTACGTTTCATTATACATTTTTGAAATTCTATGAACAATTTAATATAATTGTATTGTTCCATAAATAAACGTCTTAAGGAATAAAAACTTTAGCATGAAAACATAAAAGAAAAATCTGTAAACTATTCAACTTAAAAAGGAAACTTTTTTATTGTCCGGATTAAAATATTCAATTCAATCTCCACTTTGTTTACATCAACGCGGCATCAATACAATCTCCAATCTTAATATGTTTACGCGCCAGTCTCCTCTTCTGCTTTCCCTCATTACTTATTGATTTCCATTTTTCCCTCGCTTCTCCTTTCGCAATAAAGCTAGTTACGCAATAGTTGTTGGGTGCGCTCTGGAAGGCGTTTTATATGTCCAGGACGGCGCCCATGTATAAAAAACGCTAAGAAAGCAATAATTCAGGACGTTCTTTATGGTCGGCTATACATTGCTATATATCGTCCACTGTTAAAAGTTGTGGAAAGACGGAGAACCCAAACAAAACAAATATACGAAATAAAAATAAATCATATGTGATGAATTATATGTATTTTGTGAGGACCTTTGTCACTTTATATCCACAAATATTATATACACATAACATATTGATTATTTATTACCCTGATTTTATATTTCCTTTTGTTTGCTTTATATGTTTTCGACTTTGCATTAATGAATATTGCTAAAATATTGAAATATTTTTTTCTCTGTGATGATCTAGCTAGACATACACGACCAAAACGATTACAAGACCAAATAGACAAGACCAGAACAGACCAGAATAGACAAGGTTCACACAGAAAAGACCAGACAGACAAAACCAGACAGATAAAACCAGAGAGACAAGACCAGACAGGAACAGACAGACAGACGTAACAGAAAGCACTTTCGTTAGCTTGAGCAAGAGGTGCCTCTGGAAAAACCCACAAATCTCGTGACCGCTCTTGGCATAACTTCGAGGTGATGGTTTATCACACTTTGTGTGGTGTATCGTATTTTACCCTTACATGCCCCTTCCATTTACTCTTTCTCCGCCATTCCGGGAGATGTGACCCGGGGCCCTGAATGTATACAGCGCCGTCCCGGGCGATATAGCCCGGGGTTTCTTTTTTTGATAGCGCCATCTAGTTTTGTGCTGGATTACTAAACGAGTAACGAGCCGTCACTGATCTTAAAGGGGGGCAGAAATCGCGATTTTTTTATTTTTATTTTTTTTTAATTTTTAAATCTACGTAACGATTGGAAATATCCCACAACCGATTTGCAAAAGAATCGGGTATTTTTTAAAAATAATTTCACCGCCCGGCCTTCTCATGGGGCGGCTGGGCGATTTTTTACAGTTTTTTCAATTTTTCACAAACAACAGTTTTTGTCTCACGGGCGTGGTTCCGGCGCCGGGGTGCCCGGAGCGTCGTCGCCCATCCGACTGTCACCTCACTTTTCGACATTTTTACTTAAAATTTTTGGGACGTGCGAAAAACTCATTTTCAAAAAAAAATCTTGCAAAAAATTGTCATTTTTGGATTTTGGAATTGAAACGATCCGGAAGCATTATCGAAAATCGGCGTGTTTGGGGTGGTTCGTCTATTATTTGGCTACTCTGTCAAAATTATTTGGCTAATTATTTGGCTAAGAATCTGCTGCGCTGTCGGGGAAAGGAGGACCCGGATTCGTAGAAAAGTGTGAATAACGTCGCCGTCAAAAGTCGCGCAGCGAAGAGAGTGGTGTCGGAGGACGCGTCTCGAAGTTTTCTACCGGAATTATTTCGGCAATTTCATTTTCCCGGGCTTCTTCGTCGTGACCTCCGTAAAAGTCGTAATTTTTGTAATGCAAACTTTTGGGGTCCGTGTGGGGAAGCGTTCGGCCCGAATCGCCAGGTCACAACGGAATCGCAAATTTCGATCAATTCTGAGACGACTGGTGTTTTCCGAATTTCACCTGGGAGACCGTACCACGTGGGTTTTTGAAAATATCAAATACGACTTTTTTATGCCGCCGTCTTAACAGCACGTCTTCGATGCTTTAACTGCAAATTTCCGTCCGCTCGTTGCGCATCCCCAGGTTTCGTCCTCCGTCTTGCCGCGTCCCTCCAGAGAGTCAAACCCCCCCGAAAATCGGAAAATCGGAAAAACGGAATTGTACATTTTTCTGGTGTAGAACCGAGAACTTCCTCAGGTTCAGATGCATCGGAATTATTTACCTTCGGGGCGCATTTTGCGTCGGATCTCGAATATTCCTCCCGGACGCTTTAGCTGCCGTCGCGCCACGTGTTTAGAGCTCTCGCTCGCCGCCCTGCACCGTCCCGTTCACCTGGTGCAAGAGAAAATGCAACTTTTTTTTGGTCGCTCTACACTTATTGTGTACCGGTACATCCGGCGACCTGGAGCCATTTGGGCTCCAGGTCGCCGGATGGCTTCTCTCTCTTCAGAACACATTCCAGACCAGAGCAGACCAGAATAGACAAGGTTCACACAGTAAAGACCAGACAGACAAAACCAGACAGACAAAACCAGAGAGACAAGACCAGACACTCAAAACCAGCCAGACAGGAACAGACAGACAGACGTAACAGAAAGCACTTTCGTTAGCTTAAGCAAGAGGTGCCTCTGGAAAAACCCACAAATCTCGTGACCGCTCTTGGCATAACTTCGAGGTGGTGGTTTATCACACTTTGTGTGGTGTATCGTATTTTACCCTTACATCCCCCTTCCATTTACTCTTTCTTCGCCATTCCGGGAGATGTGACCCGGGGCCCAGAATGTATACAGCGCCGTCCCGGGCGATGTAGCCCGGGGTTACTATTTTTGATAGCGCCATCTAGTTTTGTGCTGGATTACTAAACGAGTAACGAGCCGTCACTGAACTTAAAGGGGGGCAGAAATCGCGATTTTTTTTAATTTTATTTTTTTTTAATTTTTAAACCTACGTAACGATTGGAAATATCCCACAACCGATTTGCAAAAGAATCGGGTATTTTTAAAAATAATTTCACCGCCCGGCCTTCTCATGGGGCGGCTAGGCGATTTTTTACAGTTTTTTCAATTTTTCACAAACAACTCGGACAGTTTTTGTCTCACGGGCGTGGTTCCAGCGCCGGTGTGCCCGGAGCGTCGTCGCCCATCCGACTGTCACCTCACTTTTCGACATTTTTACTTCAAATTTTTGACTTGCGAAAAACTCATTTAAAAAAAAAAAACTTGAAAAAAATTGTCATTTTTGTATTTTGTAATTGACACGATCCGGAAACATTATCGAAAATCGGCGTGCTTGGGGTAGTTCGTCTATTATTTGGCTACTCTGTCAAAATTATTTGGCTAATTATTTGGCTAAGAATCTGCTGCGCTGTCGGGGAAAGGAGGACCCGGATTCGTAGAAAAATGTCAATAACGTCGCCGACAAAAGTCGCGCAGCGAAGAGAGTGGTGTCAGAGGACGCGTCTCGAAGCTTTCTACCGGAATTATTTCGGCAATTTCATTTTCCCTGGCATCTTCATCGTGACCCCCGTAAAAGTCGTAATTTTTGTAATGCAAACTTTTGGGGTCCGTGTGGGGAAGCGTTCGACCCGAATCGCCAGATCACAACGGAATCGCAAATTACGATCAATTCTGAGACGACTGGCGTTTTCCGAATTTCACCTGGGAGACCGTACCACGTGGGTTTTTGAAAATATCAAATACGACTTTTTTATGCCGCCGTCTTTACAGCACGTCTTCGATGCTTTAACTGCAAATTTCCGTCCGCTCGTTGCGCATCCCCAGGTTTCGTCCTCCGTCTTGCCGCGTCCCTCCAGAGAGTCAAACCCCCCCGAAAATCCAAAAATCGGAAAAACGGAATTGTACATTTTTCTGGTGTAGAACCGAGAACTTCCTCAGGTTCAGATGCATCGGAATTATTTACCTTCGGGGCACATTTTGCGTCGGATCTCGAATATTCCTCCCGGACGCTTTAGCTGCCGTCGCGCCACGTGTTTAGAGCTCTCGCTCGCCGCCCTGCACCGTCCCGTTCACCTGGTGCAAGAGAAAATGCAACTTTTTTTAGTCGCTCTACACTTATTGTGTACCGGTATATCCGGCGACCTGGAGCCATTTAGGCTCCAAGTCGCCGGATGGCTTCTTTCTCTTCAGAACACATTCCAGACCAGAACAGACCAGAATAGACAAGGTTCACACAGTAAAGACCAGACAGACAAAACCAGACAGATAAAACCAGAGAGACAAGACCAGACAGGCAAACCCAGCCAGACAGGAACAGACAAACAGACGTAACAGAAAGCACTTTCGTTAGCTTGAGCAAGAGGTGCCTCTGGAAAAACCCACAAATCTCGTGACCGCTCTTGGCATAACTTCGAGGTGATGGTTTATCACACTTTGTGTGGTGTATCGTATTTTACCCTTACATGCCCCTTCCATTTACTCTTTCTCCGCCATTCCGGGAGATGTGACCCGGGGCCCTGAATTTATACAGCGCCGTCCCGGGCGATGTAGCCCGGGGTTTCTTTTTTTGATAGCGCCATCTAGTTTTGTGCTGGATTACTAAACGAGTAACGAGCCGTCACTGATCTTAAAGGGGGGCAGAAATCGCGATTTTTTTATTTTTATTTTTTTTTAATTTTTAAAACTACGTAACGATTGGAAATATCCCACAACCGATTTGCAAAAGAATCGGGTATTTTTAAAAAATAATTTCACCGCCCTGCCTTCTCATAGGGTGGCTGGGCGATTTTTTACAGTTTTTTTGAATTTTTCACAAACAACTCGGACAGTTTTTGTCTCACGGGCGTGGTTCCGGCGCCGGTGTGCCCGGAGCGTCGTCGCCCATCCGACTGTCACCTTACTTTTCGACATTTTTACTTAAATTTTTTTTTACGTGCGAAAAACTCATTTTCAAAAAAAAACATTTTCTTGCATACAATTGTCATTGTTTGGATTTTGAAATTGACGCGATCCGGAAGCGTTATCGAAAATCGGCGTGCGTGGGGTCCTTCGTCTATTATTTGGCTACAAGAATGAAGGAGGACCCGAATTCGTAGAAAAATCTGAATAACGTCGCCAACAAAAGTCACACCAGGACGCATCTCGAAGTTTTCTACTGGAATTCTTTCATCAATTTCATTTTCCCGGGCATCTTCGTCGTGACCTCCGTAAAAGTGGTAATTTTTGTAATGCAAACTTTTGGGGTCCGTGTGGGGAAGCGTTCGGCCTGAATCGCCAGGTCACTACGGAATCGCAAATCTCGATCAATTCTGATACGACTGACGTTTGACGTTTCCCGAATTTCACCTGGGAGACCGTACCACGTGGGTTTTTGGAAAGGTCAAATTCTCAATCAAATTTTTATGTCGCCGTTAACAGCACTTCTTCGAAGCTTTAACTGCAAAGTTAAACGTTAACAACAACAACTTAAAAGTTACGTCCGTCCGTACGTTGCGCATCCCCAGGTTTCGTACTCCGTCTTGCCGCATCCCTCCAGAGGGTCAAAACCCCCCCGAAAATCGAGGTTTTTTGCAGAAATGGCCCGACGGAAGCGGAGACGGCGCAAAACGGGATTGTACATTTTTCTGGTGTAGAAACGAGAACTTCCTCCGGTTCAGACGCATCGGAATTATTTACCTTCGGGGCGCATTTTGCGTCGGATCTCGAATATTCCTCGCGGACGCTTTAGCTGTTCACCTGGTGGAAGAAAAAATGCAACTTTTTTTTAGTCGCCCTACACTTATTGTGTACCGGTACATCCGGCGACCTGCAGCCATTTAGGCTCCAGGTCGCCGGATGGGTTCTTTTTCTTCAGAACGCTTACCCGCAGCTATTCCGCAGAAATTACTATATAGTGCGGTTATTGTTTTCCATTCTTATATGTAATTCTTTTCCTTAATTAACTTTAAGTGCTGTGGACTGTTGAAACCACTAATTTCGCCATTTTGTTGGTGCCACGTGTTTTGTTTAAGAATTGTTTAAATATTTGTTTAGCTTATTTCTTAAGAATCTTTCTTTTGTTGGTTCATTTGTTTAAATATACCTTTGTTGCGTTATTTGGCTTAATAGCCACATGATTTACAAATATTGCTTCACCTAAATTATAATTAAATATTAGGGGGGAGATTATTCCGTCCTTAGGAAACCCTCATCCTACACTAATTTGGCGCCCAAGGTGTGGGGCCCTTTTCAACACAAAGATTTGTTTTGTATAAACAATAATTTTGTGCTTGACGTGTAAGGCCCATTTCAACACAAAGGTTTGTTTTTGTATAAACACTAATGTTGTGCTCAACGTGTGGGGCCCTTTTCAACACAAAGGTTTGTTTTTGTATAATCTCTAATTTGTGCTCAACATGTGACGCCCTTTTCAACACAAAGATTTGTTTTGTATAAAAACTAATTTTGTGTTCAACGTGTGAGGCCCTTTTCAACATAAAGGTTTGTGTTTTGTATAAATACTATTTTGTGCGAGGGAAAAGGATCGATATGTGACAATTTTGTAAAATTTGAGTGACTTTATGAACCCAAATGTGCAGTTTTTAACAGAAAGTCGAAGAAATGAGTTTTAGAGAATTTTAGTGACTTTTAGTGAGCTTCACGAAGAGAGAACTTATTGAACTGTTGTATACATGAACATTTGTCTTTTATATTCATTATTTATATGAGATTTAATCATTTGTAAACATTTTATTTTGTTATTCTTGAAGTTCCTACAAAACTTTTGTGAAACGTGAGACAAATATATAATTTTAGGTTCTGATTGATGGCCAGTTACGATCTTAGAAGTAAACCCAAAGTTGATCAAGGATCATCTGATTCTCTTGCTGAACAGTTACCAGTTTCAACCATGGCTAACCCTGTATTGATGACCGATGAACAACTGCAATTGTTAATTAGCAGCATGACTCAGGCTATTGGCCAGACGCTACCCAAGGAGCCCCTCCAATCAGCCCCTATTCAAAGTGGAAACTTTTCCAAGTGTGCTTCAAGGTTTTCAGGG
The DNA here is from genome assembly GCA_944588485.1 of Phosphuga atrata. Taxonomy (NCBI): domain Eukaryota; kingdom Metazoa; phylum Arthropoda; class Insecta; order Coleoptera; family Silphidae; genus Phosphuga; species Phosphuga atrata. The sequence continues at coordinate 5,205,107 of OX155898.1, forward strand.
AACAAAGACGGTGACGTAGAAGCTTTTACTAATGCAATTACGGTTTATAAAGATTGTGTCATTTCTGATGAAAATGCAGTCAAAGGATTGCCGATGTTGCTAGATTGTCACACTTCAACGTGGTGGCAAGGAATTCAGTCGACAATATCCAATTGGGAAGATGCCTTAAAAGCATTAAGACATTATTATTGTAGGAATATGCCTGCCCACAACATTTTTGGGGAACTGTTTTCGCGTCAACAAGGAGATAGAGAGCTTACCGGCTTCTTCCTGAATTCGTGTCGTGCCCTTATTGCACGGTTACCGAAGACTCCAGAGCTGCATACGGTTCACCAAATTGATATGGTTTATGGTTTGCTGAACCGCCAGATTAGACATCGATTGCCAAGGGATCAAGTCAATTCTTTCGATGAACTTATTGAGAAAGCTCGATCCATTGAAGAGAGCTTTGATGAAAGGCCCAGTGAAAAGCCTATTTATTGCAAGTACACCCAAGCCCAATAATCCTTTCAGAAGGCGATAAAAACGGCAAATGCTCTCTCTGGCCTTCTGCCAAATCTGCGAACCCAAAGAAAATCCAAACGAAAACTCATTCTTAGCCAAGTGGTTCTATCCCAACTATTTTATGGAGTACCAGCCTGGCATATTGTTACAGAAACTAAAACAAGAATTCGGAGCCTTACACGAACCGTACGTTTGCTGTTAGAGCATGCTACACATGCAGGACAATATCACCGGAAGGGGTGGGAGTTGTATCAGGAATTCTTCCACTAGAGCATAAAATCAAAGAAAGGCAGGAAATATATAACGGGATCGCAAAGGTAAAAGCCAGAGAAAATTTGATGAGAAGATGGCAAGAAAAATGGAATAAAAGTTCTTTTAAAGTTCTCTCAATTCCAGATATAGAAAAATGGACAAGGCGGAACTACGGTAAAGCAGACTATTATTTAACTCAAGCTTTGTCAGGCCGTGGGTATTTCAGGGAATAGCTATATGATCGAAGGAGAGTGGACACGGACGACTGAAATTACTCCGGGGAGGTTGACGATGTAAACCATACGCTTTGTGGTTGCCCAAACTGGAAAGAAGATGAGAGCTTCGTGCATACTACTGGAAGGACGTTTAATGCATACAACATAATGGAGGGTCTAACAGGATCGGAGAAGTCAAAAGTGTCTATCGTTGTTCGGAAGATTATAGGAGAAAGGTAGCAGGAAGTAGAACGGACTTTTACCGAAAAATTGCGTATAGTGCGACGCGATGGGAATGTTCTTATGAGAAAACTAGACATACAAGGCTAGACAGATAAGAGTAGGTAGACAAGACTAGACAGACAAGACTAGATAGACAAGACTATACAGACAAAACTAAACAATAACATACTAATAAACAAGACACGCCTAGTCTAATATAAGGATTAGATAGACAAGTCTTTACTTGATAGTAAACTTTTAATCCAATATAAAATTGATTTATGTTTGGAAATTTAAAATATAATTCTAAACAAAAATAAAGTAAAATTATCATAAAACATAAAATTTAAATTTTTGCCTATTTTTTCTGTAATAGTTATTTACATTAGAGTGCGGAAAAAATGATTTTACAGCACGACAGCTCGTTTGGGGAACGAGCCCAAAGGACGAGTTCCCATTAGCTGGAGCGTTATCATTTACGCACGAAATTTGTTTTTACAACATTTTTCGGCCGACAATTATTATTTAAGAAACAAATAAATTTAGGTTATTTACAATATAGGAAATTATTTAATTATTTGAGTACGGCTACTATGCGGTAAAGTAACTTTACCGCACAGTAATAGACTACATAGTATAGGCTACTATGCGGTAAAGTGACTTTACTTTGCAACATTGGAAATAATACAATATCATACAATACAATATCTACAAGGTCATCTGGGCCGCAAACTTTGGAAAAATATAGTCTGATCCAGAGACGAATAGTAGTAACTTAATTAATGATTAATTAACAAAAAACTAAGTATAACAATAATTAATAATTAAATAAATTAATTATAAAAGTAAATATTAATTAAATTTGCAGAAAAAGCAGAGATCCCCGCATGTAAGGAGGGCGTGCAAGTCGCAAGGTAAATTAGTTTTTCTTATTTTGGATTGAGAGGTCGCGCTGCCGCGCGATATATGGTCGGGATTTATCTGATCTAATATTACCCAATTTAACCTTTAATCTAACCTAACCCATCTGATCTAATATTATCCAATCTAACCTTTAACCTAACCAAGGTTAAAATCGATTAAACATTGTCGTTTTACGTTGGTTCTAATTTCTGCCACGGTTTACATCATGGACGTAGCCAAGGGGGGGTTTTGTTTGTTAGTATTTTAGTAGTATAAAAGCACACGAATAATCATAAACGGATAAACTTTAACCATGACATTTTCACATAACCTGAGCGAAAATAGTGTCAAAATGATCAGCTGTAAGTGTAAATTGGCGATTCAGCGGCAAGCAACGGTCGTAGTTTTTTTGACCTGGAGTGCGAATCCGTTAATGGATTTGAGAACTTCGAACGCCATACTGTTGGCCTTTTCGCCGGGCATGCACTTGTAAGATTGGAAATTGCTGCTGAAAATTCTGCTGGAAGAGGTAAATGACGCTAACCTCAACCCAAATTTACTATTTTGTTGATTGTGTTACTATAGTTACAGAGCGAGTGACAAGGCGTCCAACATTCTTTTTGGTTACAAAAACAAAATAACCAACCCGTTGATGTATTTGAGAAATTCAAACGCCATACTGTTGGCCTTTTTGCCGGGCATGCACTTGTAAGACTGGAAATGTAAATTTTCTTTTTCGCGTTTCCGTTTGAAGAGGTGTAAAAAAAGTGACTTTGCGAATTGGGGCCTGCGGAACGTCCCCGGAGGTGTAATGCGCCAAGAGAGGTGTCGTTCGAAAGTAGACACGTGGGGCTATAATCCCTGAAAAGGGCAATACAATTCTAAAACATTTCACCAAATATTGAAGGTTTTAATTTGCTCAATTTTGAAAAATTCGTTTCGAGTTTGGACGGGCGTCGAGACCCCCAAATGCGATCGAGCGGTGCGTGGTTCCTATCGCCTTATAGACCATTTCGTTCTCTATTTAGAAACCGCCACCGCGACGCCCTGCTATTTAATTTAGCGAATCCCGGAGGATTCTCGCGTACGTCTGCAAAACATTGTTCCTCGGGCGTCCCGGCGCCATCCGGCGCGCAATCGCAATTAAACTCCATAACAAACTAAAAGGCACTATGCCGAATCGATCGGTGCCGGTCCGGTCCCGATCCGACTGTTGGGTGTCCCAGGAGAGGGATCTCCGCAAATTAGGTGAAAAAAACACCGCGTTTTTCCGATTTTTGTGTTAAAATTGACCTAGAGCGGGAACAGGATGCCGAAGTTACCAGATTCTTCCACCGCCGGTTGCGAGTAAACATCTCGCATCAAACGAACCGGTTTGGAGACAGGGCGCTCTTCAATCGACGAGAGAGAACGACGCCCATAGATGTGATGGAAGAAACGGTTTTTTTTCGCTTATATTTTCCGCCGCACGGTCGCCTACTTTTCCGCATGACGTCAAAAAACGTGAAATCGACACGGCAAGAGGACGCAGTCAAAAAATTGAACCGTGGGCCAAAATTGCTCCTCAAAAGTGCTAGAAACGACCTCCTGTTGTTGGCACCTGGAGGACGCCGTGTGGGACTTGCGAGCGGCAGACAGACACGGGTCGAAGGCCCGTACAGAAAATGATAATTTCCTGTTTCGACGCGCAAGGGGAACGGAGTTTTTGAAGAAAAAGTGAAAAATTTGAAACGCACCTACAGCCGGGGCCGGACCTTTACAAAGCTTGTCTAAAAAAACTTAATTTTTTGTTCAATTTACCGGAAAAAATTCAAGACGTAAACCGCATTTTTACACAATTTAAAAAAATCGTCAATTTTTGACCCCTATTTAGTTCAGGAAAGGCGCCTTACTCGATTAGTATATTTCAACTATGCGGTAAAGTGACTTTACCGCAGCCGTACTTTGCAACACTGTGTGTTAAAATCTAGTTTTGCTTGACGTATACACGATATCAAAGCTATCTTTACAATTCAAGAGGCGAAAACGTTTATTTTAAGCTTTTTTAAAAATAAACTTTTCGGAACTTCAATAAATCGCAATAATAATTATAAAAATAATATTTACCGCTTACGTGTCTATTTTTGATTCATGATTTATGAAAATATACGCTGTTCAAAACATATTACCGGGAAATTATCACCATTTGTAACTGCGTTCTAATTTTCACTAATTAACGATTAATTAAACGAAAATAAATGAAACTGCGATTATTCATCAGAAAAGTGTACGTTCAATAAATACTCGTAAGCAAAACTTAGGACGGCATAAATATTTATTCACTTTTAGAAAAAGGAACGACAAAACCCGGCTTTAAAGTTTAAATATATAATAATAGTTTATTTTGTAACTAGGGCGGTAAGTTGTCGATTTGACGCGAGAACGAAATTGGGCTCACGAACGATTGATAAACTTTTTTAATATTGAGGTCTTGATTGTGTTTATTTTATTTATTTGATTTTCTTTTAATATAAAATAGCTACATTGAATATTTGCATGCGTTACCAAGGTTACGTGCGTTACCAAGGTTACGTGGAACGAGAAGTGATTTCTCGTATTGAAAAACGTGCGTCAAGAAGTACTTTTAGCGCATGAGTAATAAAAAATAATATAAGAATAATATTTCAAATTTTCATATTAGTATTATGTAATATAAGGCTAATTATAACTAATTATTTAATGCGTAACTCATTTAATAAGTTTTTTCTTGTATTTTGGTATTTTAACTTTAATATTTCTAATACAATCAATGAGTAAATAAACAGATATTTATAAAAGGTTAGAAATACATTTGAAACTAAATGTTTCTTTAAAGTATTTTTACTAATAAAAATATATTTTTAATGCTTTTGTTGTATTGTCATTTGTTTCTAATATACTTTTACAAATCACCATACCAAAAACACGCTTACATGACGTTTGGTCATCATGCAACTAAATCAGCTAAAAGCAGCTTTTTTTAATTTGAACAAATCATCCCGAAAATAAAGAATACTTTATTCTGCTTCGAAATAAAGATACAATTGTGGCTGTATCTTAAACTATTTTTATTTCATTTGATTCGTCACGAACTCAGACCCCTTTTAACATATCTTTCGAAGGCCCTGATCCTATCTGTCTAGTGATGTTTGATTAGTCTTTCCTTTAGCAAGTTTTATTTAGTTTTGTTTTTGTTTAGTTTTTTTGTTATTATTGTTTATTTAGTTTTGTTCGCCTCAACTTAGTTATTTACTCTTGCCTAGTTGAACTTATCTTATCTCCTTAGTCATGTGTTTCAATTCTTCTTTGTTGAGTATTGCCTGTGTAGCCTTATCGATCTAGTGACCTGTCTTGTTGATGTAATTGTATTGAATGTAAATGTTGTTGTAATAAACAACAAGTAAGCATTCAAATAAGTGTATTCGAAGTTCGAGTTCAAGTGCGACGTTCAGCGAGAGTGGACGTTCGAACAATTCATAAATTTAATTGTTAAAGAAAATAAAAGAAAAAAAACTGTTTGTGGTAACTTAAAAAATGTTTATTGCAAATAAAAAAATCTTAACTCCATCTTCAAAATGAGAGAATTGAGATCAAATATTCCCTCGGAAAAGCATTTCGAAATCTTTTTCTTGAGAGTCCAGATTTCGAAAACATAATGTCAGGGATTATAAAAAAACACGTTGAGCCTTTGCATATACTAATTGCAAACTTAACTAAGGAAGTCAAAGAATTAATGGAGAAAAATGAAATGTTATCTGCCTCAGCGTGTGCTACTACGCGGGAAAAACCAATCATTCCGCAGAAATTAAACCAAAAAGAGCGGACTCTATCGATAAGCAGTGATAGTGGTTCAATCGAATGGCCTGATAAGGCCGAAACATATCCCGTCAAGGATGGGCGCAGTACTGGAAACAATAACACAAAAACTGGAACGATTAAGAAAAGAAATGAGCCAAATCTACATATAAACGAAAACAAAATAGATAATGATAAATGGGAGACACAACATTATAGAAAAAGGGGTACAAGGAAATCGAAGATTATTCAAGGTACAAATGATGAAACTACCCAGATAAAGGCAGCCACAAGATATTGCCACCTGCATGTCTACCGGCTGGACCCAACCTTATCTGTAAGTGATATAACACAATACCTGAATAATAGAAAATTTAATAAAGTTACGTGTAAGAAACTTACTTCAAAATACCCAGAGGAATACTCATCTTTTAAGGTTTCGGTACCAATAGAAGACCTGGATAACATAATGAAACCTGAGACATGGCCAAGAAATACCTGTGTAAATAGTTTTTTACTACGGTTAGAGAAGACCACAAAGAAACTATAAATGATCAATTTCAGAAGAAAAGTATCAAATTGCTTAATATTGCACATGTTAATGTTCAATCTATAAAAAACAAATTTGAACTTGTGGAACTCTACATTCTACGTGAAAATATAAATGTGTTATGTATATCCGAGCACTGGTGTTCACAAATTGAAATAAGTTCAATCGTGCTAAGCAACTTCGTTCTTGTTTCTAGCTTCTGCAGAAGCTTCCATAAACATGGAGGGGTTGCGATTTATGTACGTCAAAATTTACAAGTGTCTGATCTGAATATTCAAAAGTTTTCTACTGAACTAGATTTCGAAACTTGTGGTATAAATCTAATGGTACACAATACACGAATTTCGTTAGTGACTTGTTATAAATCAACTAAAGGTAATTTAAAGATTTTTCTTCATCAACTCAAAAACACTTTAAGCCATGTACAAAAACTTAATAATTATGTTATTCTCTGTGGTGATTTTAACATTGACTTCATGAAAGATACTATGGATAGACGAACTCTACTAGATCTTCTAAGGTGTTTTAATATAAAAGTGATTAATATGGGGCCTACAAGAATATGCGGTAGAGCAGATGGCTCTTGTACGCGTACTGCAATAGACTACATAGCCACAAACCTAGACAGTAATACTTTCACAAACAGCTCAGTTGAACCTGTTCTTGCTGATCATCTGAGTCAAATTTTACATCTAAAGTTGAAAGCTTTTGAATTAAAGAATAGAGTATTAAAAAAAAGAAACGTGTATTTATAAACTTTCTAGGATCTACTCTGAAGAAAATTTCAATCAATTCCGACACTGGCTCTACAAGTTGGATTTTGGATTTGTGCATCAAAAAAATGTTGATGAAAGCTTTAAGGAATTCCTAAATACAATCTCATTTGGACTTAACCATATTATGCCAGAGGAACTAAAACGAATTGTTATTAAACCTGAAAACAAATGGATAACAACGGCAATCATAGAGGAGGGGAAGAAGTTGCGTGATCTGTATTGGGCTTGTTGCAGAGTGGGTGATCAGCATCTTCGTAATCAATATAAAATAAAAAAGCGTCAACACGCAATAAATGTTAGTATTACAAAAAAGTCCTACTTCTTCAATACAATAAATTCTGCAAATAATAAAATGAAAGAAGCTTGGAAAATAATAAACCAAATGCTGGGTAAATGCTCTCAACCAAAACAAATTTCAATAATAATAAATAAAAACAAAATAGTGAAACAAAATGAAGTCGCAGAAGAATTTGCTAACTACTTCTCCGAAATTCCTCGTCAATATATTAAACGTGTTTATCCCTCACTATCCTGGCAATGCACTAAAGCAAATACTGCAATGTCAACATCCTTCTTCATGCCGCCTATAGACGTAGCTGATATTCAAAATATTATTTACAAAATCTCTTCAAAGGACTCCGCAGGCATTGACGGATTTTCAGTTAACACCATATTACGTATTTTCACAGCTATCGAACAACCGCTAGTGCATCTTTATAATAAATCCATAGACGAAGGAGTCTATCCATCAGTGTTAAAAGTCGCATTGGTTGTGCCACTACATAAAAAAAGCAAACCCTCAGAATGTAAACAACTATAGACCAATCTCCGTTGTGGACCACCCCATCGGGCGCCTCCCCAGGTCGCGGATAGGGGGATGCCTCCTAGATATAGGTGGTACCGGGGAAATCAAATACCCGGGGCGGACCAAAACCTACAAATGTAGCGCCTGCACTCAGAATGAGCGGCTACAAATCCTCAGCGTCTGTTCCAGATTGGGCGGCTGCAACAGCGTCTGACCCAGAATGGGCGGCTGATTTAAATCCTGTAAACAGGAGGCTGGTTTGGAAGCTATAGCTGGCAGCCCCAGCACCAAACTACGGCCACAGTGGGCTAATAACCTGCTTGGCCTAAACTATGCTATTAATGAAACCTCTACAACACAAATCCGGACGGACAAAACGAAAACAACACTGGCTACACTTAAGGAAAAGTTACGTTTTGGATGCTGGAACGTAAAAACTCTATACGAAGCATCAAAACTGCATCAAGCGGTGAGAGAATTAAATAACTACAACATCTCAATTTTAGGCTTATCAGAAGTTCGCTGGCTTGGCAAGGGGGAGCTCAACTTACAATCTGGGGAGCTTTTCCTGTACAGTGCCAAAGAAACTGGGTCTCATGAAAGAGGCGTTGGTTTCATAATTACTAAAAAAGCCAGAAAGAGCCTAATTTCATGGAACCCCATTGATGACAGAATAATTACAGCAAGGTTCCACACTAAATACAGAAATAGCACCTTTGTACAATGCTATGCACCCACAAACAGTGCGAGTGCTGAGGAAAAAGAAAATTTCTACGATACCCTTGAAAGTACGTTAAGGAAGATAAACAGAGGTGATATCACCATACTCATGGATGATCATGTAACAAATAACAAATAACAGTAACCTAGAAGACATCATGGGTAAGGAAGGATGTGGGGAAAAAACGAAAACGGTGAACTATTCACAAAACTCTGTTCAACATCAGACCTAGTTATACGTGGAACAGTGTTCCCACACAAGCAAATCCACAAAGTCACATGGATATCCCCCGACAAGAAAACCCAAAACCAAATTGACCATATTGCCATATCGAAAACATGGTGGAGATCCCTACTTGATGTCAGAAACAAAAAGGGGGCCGACATTGCCAGCGACCACCACCTTCTGCTCGGCACGTTCAGAATCAAACTGGCCGTACCAAAGAAACCTGAACAATCGAAGAGAGTAAAGTTCAACCTACACAAACTGCGCCAACCAAACTGCAAAAAAGTTTTCCTAACAAACCTGCATGAAAATGCAGACCAAAATCCCATAACATCTTGGGATGGCTTAGCCAAGACACTACTCGAATCGGCCAGAACAACCCTTGGCACAAAGGAAAGAAATCGAAAAGACTGGATCAAACATGGCAACTTATACAAGACAGAAAGGATGCGAAGAAACTGGTACTCCAGTGCAAAACTTCGATGACAAAAAATGATGCAATCAGGAGATATACATAACTATGCAAACAAATTAAAGCATCTGCCAAAAAAGACAAGCGAATATGGATTGACCTGCTATGTGAGCAAGCAGAAGAAGCAGCCAAAAATAACAACTCGAGGACTCTTTACACACTGACAAACAAGCTCTCCAAAAAGCACACAAAGACCACAAATATAGTTAGAAGCAAAGACAACCGCCCACTGACCACCCCAAAAACTCAGCTCGATAGGTGGAAGGAATACTTTGCTGATATGCTCAGCTCACCCACGGAAGATGAACTTGAGATAGCTCTAGAAGGCAATGCAAATGAACAGCTGAATATAAAAATAGACGCGCCTTCAAAAACAGAAATACTAAATACCATCAAGCAGCTGAAAAACAACAAAGCGGCAGGGGTAGACAACATACCTGCCGAACTAATCAAGGTAGACCCTAAATGGATTGCACCTCTACTTGCAAAAATAATAAAAGGGATCTGGACAAACCAAGAAATTCCAGCAGAAATGAAACATGGTCTCATTATCAAACTGCCAAAGAAAGGAGACCTAACGCAATGCAAAAATTGGAGAGGAATAACGCTGTTAAACACCATAAACAAAATTATTGCAAGTGTAATCCAACATAGACTGGCAGAAGCATTCGAACCCATACTGCGTCCAAACCAAGCAGGCTTCCGCCCAAACCGCTCATGCATAGACCACATAAATTCAACAAGAATAATTATAGAACAATCCGTTGAATGGCGATCGCCACTTTATCTTGTTTTCATCGACTTTGAACGTGCTTTTGACAGCCTATCCCACTCTGCTATATGGAAGATACTACGGACAAGAGGCGTGCCAACAAAAATCATCGACACGATTAGAGAACTGTACCATGACGTATCATGTAGTATCCTGCATAGCGGAGCACATAGCAACCTTTTTCCGGTGAGATAAGGAGTGAAGCAAGGATGTGTGCTCTCTCCCTTGCTTTTTAACATTGCTCTTGACTATATCCTGGAAAAGTCTTGCAGACCAAACGATGGTATTCGATGGTCTCTTTACTCTAATCTCAAAGATCTCGAATACGCAGACGACATTTGCCTTTTTTCGCATACCTATGAAAGTATGCAAAGGCAACTCACCCTACTATCAAACATGGCACAGAAGATAGGGTTGAAAATAAATGTCTCAAAAACAAAAGCGATGCGAATGCACACAAATAACGACGCACCGTTTCAAATAAACGACCAACCAATTGAGAATGTAGAAAGGTTTCAGTATCTAGGAAGCATTCTCAATGAGACAGGCGGAACAGACCTAGACATTCTAAACAGAATTCAAAAAGCACAGATGGCATTCAGGCAACTATACACAATATGGAGGTCCAACATCATAAAAACAAAGAGCAAGCTGCGTTTATATAGAACAAACGTCAAAGCAATCCTCTTATATGGATGTGAGACCTGTAAAAACACTAATGCCACAAAACATAAACTTCAGGTTTTCGCCAACAAATGTCTACGAATCATCCTCAGAATCTTCTGGCCACAGAAAATTACTAATGAGCAACTTCTTAAACGATGCGGAGAAGAAACAATAGAGCACGACATTAAGAAAAGAAAATGGGGATGGATCGGCCACATTCTAAGAAGAAAACCAGACGATATTGCAAGGGCAGCACTAGACTGGAATCCCCAAGGAACGAGACGACGAGGAAGACCGGCTCAAACATGGAGGAGAACAGTGTTAGATGAACTAAAAGCCCAGAAAACCTCATTTGATCGCATGATGATATTTTTAAATAAATATGAACTGTTCTCAGAATGTCAGCATGGATTTCGACCAAATAAATCCGTTGAAACTGCTGCCACCAGTTCCGTTAAATTTGTCATACAAAATCTGGATGAAGGAAACCATGTTGTTGGACTGTTCTTTGATCTAGCCAAAGCATTCGATACTATCAATATTGATTTTATAGTTGACAAGATGGAATGTTACTGCTTTCGAGGCACCTTTTTAAACCTTCTACGATCATTTTTGACAGAACGAAAATTAATTGTGAGAATAAGCAACTACATTTCTAACACAAAGGATATCGGAATCGGTGTGCCACAGGGATCTGTCTTGGGACTACTTTTATTTTAACTATTTATTAATGATCTACCAAGTTACATAGACGCCAAGACAATCATGTTTGCTGATTATACATCAATTGCTGTTACTGCAAACAGCATCGATGAATTGAAAATACAGGTGGAAATTATTATCAATCAATTCAGTGAATGGTGCCAAAAGAACCGGCTTATTGTGAATCATGACAAAACCGTCTGCTTATATTTTATCAAAAGAAAAACCATGGACAGGAACTTTGACATTCTAATAAATAATCAACGCTACAAACTGTCACCTACTACCAAATTTCTTGGAGTACAAATTGATAGCAAACTTACATGGTCTTATCACATTGATATGGTTTGCAAGAAACTATCAAGAGCTTATTTTATAATCTCTCAAATGAAAAAATCGATGGATACCAATACAATTTTAAATCTTTACCATGCTATTGTATATGCACATCTTGCATTTAATGTTTCTCTCAAATCTCAAGTAACGCTAAAAGGTGCTTCATTTTACAAAAAAGAATAATTCGGCTTATTTTTAATTTAAAGTCTGGGCAGAGCTGCAGAAGTTCATTCAAAGCCAATAATTTATTAACCCTACCATCGATATTTATCTACAAATGCCTGTGCTACACTAAGAACAATATACATAATTATAGCACTGCATCTAGTTCGCACACATATCAAACAAGACATGGAATGCAATTAAGACCTCTACAGCATAAGTCAGCATTGTTTGAAAAATCTTTTTTTTGTATTGGCACTAAATTATTTAATCATCTAAGTGATGACATTAAATGTAAGCCGCAAAAGCAATTTAAATGTAAAATCAAAACTTTAATGACTGAGGGAGATTGAGGAATTCCTCCAACACTAATAAAATTCTGCAAATTGTATGCAAGTCTTAATATAATTTTAATTTGTTTATTTTAATCAATTTTGTTCTTTGACTATCACATCCACATCATGGTTTGTATGTATATGTATTTTTTTATTTATTATGTCTGTATATATATATATATATATATATATATATATATATATATATATATATATATATATGTATGTATGATTCTGTGGCAAATGTGAATAAATTATTATTATTATTATTATTCCAATTTATAATTCAAGACAGCAAAGCTGCACTGATGAGAGATAAATCTCGAAACGCGTCTGCAGATAGCTATTCACTTTAGTTAAATAGAGAGACATGATCTTAAAACAATGTTATTTATCTAGTACTCATGTAGTGCCAAAGTGTACTGGGGCTAGTAATAACATACAAATATCTATGTAAATATCTATATAGCAGTGACTCTCAACGACTGTGTCGCGGCACTGCAAATGCCATCAAATTTGAGAAGTGCAAACAATAAAAATTATTTGATATGTACTTTGATACAGCATGCTTGTATAGTTTTACTGCAAATTTGGATTAAACCCAAACAAAACTATTTACTAACAGATTTTTCGGCTAAAACGTAGTTCGATGCATATAAGCCGTGTCAGAAGTTAGAACTAACGTAAAAAAGACAATATTTTACTGATTTCACGGTTTTAACCCAGGTTATGTCATAGGTTAGATTGGGTAATATTAGAACAGATAAATCCAGATCATATATCACGCGGTAGCGCGACCTCTCGATCCAAAATAAGAAAAAATAATTCAAATAATTTACCTTGAGACTTGGACCCTCCTTACATGCGCTATAATCCGAGCTTTCTATTTATTCAATTTTGCCCCATAAAGTCATGTATAATTCCTTGCATACGGATAAATAAAACAGTGATTTATTCACTAGTGCAATAAAAGTCTACATGGCAACGCATCAAAATGACTCACTTACGTGCTCCGTAAATATAATCCTAAATGTTCGCTAATGTTTTTTTTTGATCGCCAATCACACAACTTATATACCTACTTTTTTTTATAAACTACCGGAGTAACCTTTCCGCGTCACCATCTAACAATAATTCTTCGGATGTATCCAGTTACGATTAATAAAACATAAATTAATTAAACACAATAAATACTCTAAGCAAAATTTTGACGCACGAATCAACAATGTTATCGTTGCTATAAGAACACCACAATCATGGCCAACTTTTCTTTGAATTGTTTCTTGTTTAAACAAAAGCAAAATTGAATAAAAGTTTGTATTTCACTCGCTGATAATGTTAAGGTTTAACTCGCGAATTTAAATCAATCCGCTCGTTAAACCTTAATTTTATACCCTCATAATAAATGACTATTAAACTCATTTTGTTGTCACTGTGCCGCCAAATTTTGATGTTGTTGAAAGTGTACCGCAAGAGGAAAAATGTTGAGAATCACTGCTTTACAAATATGGTATTAGCAAGGGAAGAAGTTGTTTCAACATGAGATTTGTTTTGTAGTCTTAATAAGACTTAACATTATAGACCTACGAACAGGTTGAATATATTTATATATTCAGGCTATATATCGCTTTTAATAAGATTTTTGTCTTATTTTATCTATAATTTTTCATCCGCCATTTTTTTCTCTGATGATTTAAATTCACAAATTTCTTAGTCCTCATACTGAATATTCGAAAATTTTAAATTTAATAATCTATTTTATAACATGAGTGTTTTTGTAAATCATTCAAATCTGTGTGATATTTACCCCAAAATATTGATTATTGCCGGACCATCAAAAATTTTCCGCGTGTCGCGTACCTTAGGATATCGACTACTGAACTAGACAATAGTAAGAAACCAGGACTGGATCAACAAGACTGAATAAACAAGACTAGAATAATCAATACTCCACAGAAGAGAAGAGTTTGTAGCGACTCTAGACAAGTGCATGGAAGACTAGACAGATAAAACTGAACATAAAAGGTACACACCCAATGCGAAATAGACAACTAAATTAACAAAACCAGATACAAGACTAGACAAGCAAGATTTATTGTATAAAGATTAGACTAAGCTAATTAGAAAAAGTAATTATATTGATTATAAAACTCTACGGAAAAGGCTATATAAACTAGACAAACAAATTATGGGGATAAGACTAGGGACGAACTTACAAAGAAAGACCAAACATCAAATACGTAAGTATGTTCTTAACATGTGATAATACGTACTATGTGAATCGTTCGTCCTGTCACATTTAAATTATGATTTGATTGTTTTCTGTCCATTTCTAGATCAGGTAAACAAACGCAGATTGCAAAAAATGCAGAGGAACTGCTGTAGCTTTATCTACAAATTTCGAAGAAGAGTCACGTATCAGAAAATGAATCAGGAGTTGGATTGGTTAAGATTAGAAGATCTCGTTCAATATTGGTGTGTTTACCTTTAAGATGTTCGCAACATCCTTGCCAACGTATCTCAGATAAAAATGACTTTGTGAAAAAGTATGCATAAAGTTACAACGTGTACAAAGATTATCATATGCCTCGATTCCGTAATCCCTCTTCCAATGATCTTTCACGTTCAATGCCGAGCAATTTTATAACTCCCTTGAATACTATAGTACAGTGTTCTTCAACCGGTGTTCCATGGAACCCTAGGGTTCCACTAAAACATTCAGGGGTTCCGCGAATCAATGCAAAAAAAATATGTTTACAAGTAGAGACGATGCGTTGCGGCGTTCTCTGGAACACGTGTGTCGATTGAAGTGTCAATTTGTAACTATACATTTGCTCAGTTGCTTATATTGGACGCGGACGACTCACGTTGCTCTTATAAATAATTTCAAATATCTGGTGTAGTAGATTTATTGTTAAATTCTTACAAAGAAAGGCAAACGGTAGTAAGTTAATTATTTTATAATAAATTGAGTTAAGATCCTAAAATCCTTTAGAAATCCAATGCAGAATTGGCTTCAAACTGGGAAATTGAAATCAAAATCCAAAGAACAAGCTTCTTGCTCTATTGAAAATTCCACCAGTTTTTCGGAAAAAATAAAAGGAAAAAATAAACCAGTCGAAAAATACGAAAGTATGATGAAGATTATTTAATTTTTTTTATTGTCTCGCTGGCGTTGAGTATTTCGGGTTTGATAACAGTCGTGTAGTTTCGAATTTTTGTGCTAATATTTATGCATTTTTTATTATAGTTGCTTGCAACTTTTCCATATGCTTTCCGCATTTTGAGTTCCCGTGCTTTTTGTGCTAATCTTTCTGTTCCTGTAGGTTCAATAATTTCGCCCAAGTATTTGATAAACAAGGTTATCATGTTTATCGTACCGTATTTTGTAATTACATTTTCTGTTTTGATGTGTTTTGTGGCCACGAATTCGGTTTTCGAAAAGGAAATTTGTAGTCCAGCTTTCTCAGCACATTCTTTTAGTACTTCGATCTGATGGATTGCTGTTTGTTAATTTAATTTAATTTAATTTTTTAATTTTTTTTTAATGGAAAGGATCGCGAGATCATCAGCGAAGCCTAGGCATGTGACGTTGATGTTATCCTTTTGTTTTCCTAGTCTTATGGGTCTCCAAATTTTTCGATTTTCCAGTTCTTCTTCCCATGTTTTGATAACTTTATCTAAAACGATGTTGAAGAGTAACGGAGAGAGGCTATCGCCCTGCCGAACACATACTTGATGGGGAAAGGTTTTGAGATTTCTCCGTTGAATTTGATTTTGGAAGTTGTGTTTGTTAGTGTTTGTTGGATGAGCCGTTGTGTTTTCGGATATAGATTGTTTTCTTCGAGTATATTAAACAGGGATTGTCGGTCGATGGAGTCATAAGCTTTCCTAAAGTCAATAAATGTGCAGATGGTTGGGAGATTTCGTGTAGCTCGAATTTTTAGTATAGATTTTAGGTTGAAAATTTGCTCGGCGCATGATCTGTGTGGTCTGTTGATGACCTGTGTGAAACCTGCTTGATATTCCCCAATTCGGGGTTCGAATTGTTCTTGTGTGCGTTGTAAGAGGCAAGCGGATAAGATTTTGTAGGGAACGGAAAGGAGGGAGATTCCTCTGTAGTTATTCACATCAGATTTGTCTCCTTTTTTGTGGAGTGGGTGTATGAGTGCGCATTTCTAATCATGTGGGAGTTCTTCACTTCGCCAAATTTCCTGAATTATGTTTGTGATTTCCTGTAATGATCGTGGTCCAAGATTTTTCAGTATCGGATGGTTCGGGGCAATTAAAGAGCTAGGAAAAGTAGTTCGACAGTTCTTCGCAGTTTTTTTGTTTGGTGAGTGCAGGTTTTGGATATTTTTTCTTGAAGGTCAAATTCTGAGGTGAGTAACCTTTAATTTTATTTGCAAAAGCTCTATAGAAATTTTGATTGATGATGGCTTGATCGCAGTTGAAATCCCACCATGGGAATTTTGCCTTTTTCTTAAGAGGGATTAATTCCTTAGATTTTATGATTATTTCGTTGCAGAAGCCGGTCTTGTTGCAGAAGTCAAGTTTATTTGTAGGATCTTTTTCCCATTCTTCTGTGATTTTTGTTTCTTGAATTTTTGATGTGTCAAACTTTTGGATGTGTGGTGTATTTTGGTGCACTCTCGTCGGAGAGAATTTTACCTTAACTCGGGCGAGGTAGTGGTCTGAATCGATGTTCGCACCTCTTCGGACTTGAATGTCGTGATTGATTCTGTAGTGGATGTAGGAGATGGCAACGTGATCGATCTGGTATTCACCAATATGTTGGTTCGGGGATCGCCATGTTTTCTGTTTTTGTATGGGTTTTCTGAAGTGGGTAGACATAACTTTGAGATTGAATTGTTGGCATATATCAATCAGACGTATGCCGTTTGTGTTAGTGTTTTGGTGTGCAGAATTTTTGCCGATAATTTTACGTTTTTTCTTTCCCAAGTTGGGTTGATCAGGTTGCCCCGGTTAGTTTAGGTTGCCTGGCGTGAAGCGGACAAATAAATCAAGACAACATACGCGCGGCAGCGCGAACTCTGGATCCAATATATAGCGGTGATGGCGTTAATACGTAAGTACCCAAAAGTTTTATACTAATACTGTTCATAACTAATATTGTTCATAACATGTAATGCGATTCCCCCCTTAAACAAAGTTACTAAAGAGAGGGTTCCATAAAAAAAAATTCTCAAAAAAAGGTTCCGCGGGATGACAAAGGTTGAAGAGCACTGCTATAATAGATGAAGGGACGTAAACACTTTCCATACAACACTGAAACTATTTATATTTTTTTCCATTAAATAAATAAATTTCTTTTAAATAAATAAACAAAACTCGCCCCTCTCGCTAGAAGAAGGAAGCATCCGTGGTGGACTGAAGACTGTGACAATGCAATAGCTCAAAGACAGACAGCGGGTGAAGTGGAATTCTAAAAAGACCAAGGAAAAATGTCATAAATGAACAAAGAAAGGTTACAGCCAAGGTAATTCGAGGAACCCAACGAACCTTCACACAAGACCAACTAACCCAAATGGAAGAGAGCTTTGCTAAGAATAACTCCAGAGATTTCTTTGGAACCTTCAAGCAGACACTCAGAAAATACGCTCCGCCAAGCCTCCACTTCAGAAACTCACAAGGCAAACTGGCTTATAACGACAAGGACAACTGCCACCTTTTGGCTCAGTACTTTAAAAGTCTACTCAACTATGACACACCCAGCGAGGACTTTGACTATAAACAAACCACACCAAACCCGGACTCGCTGCCCACTTCATTGGAAGAAGTTGGCCAGATCATTCAACTTCTTAAGAATAATAAGGCAGATGGCGAGCATTCTATCGTTCCTGAACTGTGGAAAAGTGCTGGAAACAATGCCGTGCGCAAGCTAACCGAGATTATCCAAGACGTCTGAGAAACAGAGAAATTACCACCCGATTGGAAGTCTGCTCTAATCCATGCTATCACAAAAAGGGAGATTTTACTTATCTAAACAACTACCGTGGAATTTCTCTTGTCCCTGTAACATACAAGATTCTCTCGAAGGCGTTACAAACAAGGGCATAAAATCAGCTGGATAGTCAACTGGGAGAATACCAGGGGGCTTCAGGAAGACCCGATCCTGTGTTGAACAGATCCTCAATCTTAAAACTGTGCTTACATACTCCAAGATGAGAAACCGCAAGGTGGTCGTCACCTTTGTTAATTTTAGGAAGGCCTACGATTCCGTTGATAGAGAATTGCTTAACAAAGTACTCCAGGAACTAAGGCTAGACAACAAAACCCGCAGACTTATCCTAGAAACTTTGACCAACAACCATTCCAACGTTAAATTTAGAGACTTTTTACTTTAGAGAATTTAGAGATTTCAGAAAGATTCGAAATAAAAACTAGAGTGTGACAAGGAGATGAAGTTTCCCTACTTCTCTTTAACTGTGTTCTTGAAAAGGTTATGAGAGAATGGCGCAAGGAAATGATTAGTTTGGGTGCTCAGAGTGGTATCTACCAAGGACGTAAGAACGATGGACTTGTTGTTGATTGCCTGGCCTTTGCAGATGACATGGCACTCTTCGCTAATTCTCTTGAGATGGCAATAATGCATGTAAATTTCCTCCGAAAAGAGGCCGCCAAAGTGGGTCAGAGTGGGTCGCTGGAGAAAACAGAATTCTTCACCAACATCAAAGAAGCAAACAGAGAGATGTTACTAGAGCAGGGAAACATCAAGAGGACTGAGAAATTTAAGTATCTCAGCGAATGGATTGAACCCAACTTATCAGAGCATCATTATCCATGAGAGTCAACAAGTTAGAACTAACCCATCTACTAACTAAGAACACCTAGAACAAGAAATGCCTGTCACGCAACCTGAAACTTAGGCACTACATATAAATCTTACGACGAAAAGCCCTTTATGACATGGAGTGTCTTTCGTTGAACCTGGTAGAGAAATTGGAATTCAGAGAGAGGAATCCTCAGGAAGATCCTATGCCCGGTAAAGGTAGATGGGGAATTCCGAATACGGCATAACTCTGAGCTCTACGAACATATTGAGTGGCTCTCTGCCTTTGCAAAGAAAAGAAAGGTAGCTTTCTATAGCCACATTGCAAGATTGCCTCCAAACCGACTAACCAACCGTCTGTTTACCTTCTGACAAAACATGAAGGTTCGTACCACTTGGTTGACAGAAAACGAGAAGGATATTAAAGAACTGGGAATAAAAGATCTCCAAAACAGATAGCCTGTGAGACGCATCCTGAAGGAAGTCCGTGGATTTCAGGAAAAACCCCGAAGAAAAGGTATCACCTGGGCAGAAGAGAGAAAGGAGTTACACCGGCAGAAGAAGTGATAATACTGTGCAAAGTTCAAAGCCCAACGGTTGAACAAGCGTGGTCCAAAGTAGGCCTATTCGAAACAAGAAGAAGAAGATAACTGTGTTATAGTATTATTACTGTGCCTATATGTAGATGTTAATAATTACACATAAAGGGAGTGGGATAGGGGTACGTGAAGTGGCGATGATAGTTCAAGGGCTGCGTAAGAAGAGGTTGAGAAACGCTGCTCCAGACGGAAGTGAAAAAATATTTTTTTTCTATTTTGCGTCTGTAATGGACTCATAACAGCACTCATATACGTGCGGTTATGGCTCGCCGAGTGCGATACAATTTTCTCAATATTTTTTTTTTATTTGGAAATGGGCGCAAAATAGAAAAAATAGTATAAAAAACTCGTTTGTAAGGCGTTTTTCAGCATTTGTCCTATAGAAAAGTCCTCGCTACGCTCGTCGTTTTCCAAACATGGACGCGTGCTGTAAAATCGCGCTTACTGAACTTGTCCTTTAATATACTATTAAATAAATGCTTATTAATATTTATGAATAGGATGGTTTGCCAAAGTTATACATCTTATCGTTATATATCGTATATATCTTATTAATATTGGTAATAATTGTATCGATTTGTTTAAAAAATGAACAACTTGTTTACAAGAAAGAACTTCGATATGTTGTTGCAAAAATCAATATATTATTTAATTTTTTAAGGATATTGTTGTTAATCATTTGCAAGACTTGATGAAATGAGTAACGCGCCAATGCAAAACACAATAAATCAGTCGTTCATGTTGACTTTGATTAGGTATCGTAAATTTTCCGAGTAATCAAAAATAAATAAATGGCATTTTCGCGTGTTTGCTTTGGGACGACAAGTATATAGAGTTCAATTGTGTAAATTGACAACGATAAAATAGTTGTATACTGAGATTAAATGTATTTAGATTAAAACTGTTTTATTGCGCAGAATGTTAATTTGATTTACTTCTATTACACATATATTTTTTTTGTATATTTGTTTTGTATATGAGAAATTGGAAATCAGAGAAAGGAGAATCCTCAGGAAGATCCTAATTCAAAATTAACAATCAATTCCGCATCTTACTTTACCGGGCAGGTAAGATGCGGAATTGATTGTTAATTTGAACATTCTATTTTATTATACGATTCTATTATACGATTTTGATATATTTTTTTGCGTATTGGTCATTATTAAAAATAATAAAAACAAATATTTTAAATTGAAGCAAAAACACAAGCTTGGTTTATTTAATATAATGTATATAATTTTATTCCTTACGGTAAAATGCCAGTTCTGCAGGCTTTTAGGTACAACAAACAATTTATAATTGAGTGCGCGTATGTGTTTTTGTTTAATTTGTTTTATATACAATGGAAATTGAAATTATGCTTTATATTCATGGGTCTACCAAATATTTAGTTTTTACCGATTTACGGATCAAAGATTCTTATTAGGGTGAAATACTTCGTGATGCGCGGGAATACGTCGATCAATCATTTCATAATATTTGTCCGCGCGCCATATAACTTTTTACGCTTGGGATTCGTTTAAACGGTGTAGCGAATAGTATTCGCGGGATTATGTAGTGTTCATAATCTGTGTCAGAGTTATATATAAATATTACATCGTCGACGGTGCTAAATATATCTAAGCTTTATTTTTGGCTCAATAAAAACTTACTTTATAGGCGTCTTTAATATTAATGAGTGACTTGGTTTGGGCGACGGTACCAGCGATTCCAACACCAAATGGGATTCTGATCTCTTCGTGTCTTGCCATTTTGACGGCCTTCTCGAGGTCGGTGTCATGACGCACGTCGAACAGTTTTGCCACTAAATATCTTTCTTCTGGAGGACCTCTTGCAAGAAATAACGAACCTCGATCCGCGTGAGTTAAGAGGCTTACATTACGAAGGATCTTATGACATAACACGTCGATATCCAGCTCGTTGGCGACGTCGCGGATGAGCTCCATGAAGAGTTCGGACTCTTCCATGGCCTCCAAGTCTCGACGTGGACGGACATTGTTTTGTTGGTCTTTGTTCGGCGACGCGGCCAACCAGAGCTGGAAGAGATCTGAAGTGATCGAGGTTCGTTTTGGCACGACGGTCGTACACGCTCGCTGTACACGCTGCCTAAGTTCATTGGTTGCATGGTCTCTCAACCAAACCTCAATTAAATGCGGATTCTTTTCGAGCCACTTGCCAGCCGCGGCCAAGTCTTCCTCGGCATCCGGCGGCGGTGTCATCGCCCCGCATGGCCTGGAGGAGGACGCGACGCCACGACGATGGCGTCCAGGTACGACGCTCCACGAATGACTGCCGGCTCATACACTGACTACTGGCATGTGCTTGCTCGTCCCGGACCGAGAGATGCGTACTTTTATTGATCTGCTGAAGACCGCGCGCACTGATGTCGCGCGCGCTCTCCCACAGGGTAGTTACCCCCCTCGTTACGTAACGTCGTCAGCTAATATGCGCCGCGACGCTCTCTCAGCCACGCACCTACGTCGACCACTCACCTCACTACATTTTAATACTACTAATTATTTTCACACATTTCCCTAACTAGTTTGAGAATTAGAAAAAGGAAACCCAAGCCAATTACTTCCATGTCTGGAGGTATACGAAACTTTTAGCTGAAATTACAAACATGGTAACTGATTGAATTAAATTTAACTGTAAACTTAAATATTAACTTAAAACTTGTAGGAGAATCCAATTAGTGGACCTTTGCAATACTCCCGTATTTTTACTTATTTTAGTTGGCACCGGCCACAAATTCAATAATATATTTTTGTTATTTAGCCCGTGCTCGCTCAATTTTATAATTATACCTATTTTATTTTCTTTGCGGAGTTTTATAATCATCGTGAGATAAAATTCAAGACGGGAGACGGGGATTTAAGGGATATATTATTCATTTCTAGATTGAGATTCTTAATTTTATTCGTTCGATTAATTCTACTTAAACAATTCAATAGTTTTACAAATCAATAAAACCATGCATATTTTGTTGTGGGTTGTTTTTGCGAAAAGGATTTGTTGATATTCTAGCAACGTTTCGGTCAGTTCTTTATTCTGGGCAACAAAATAAAACCCAACTTTAGGGCTACAAAATAAAAAATAAACAAAAGCAATCGCAACAGTACATTGAATTGAAAAATTCACGTTTTTATTTTTGGAAAAACTGTTTTTTCCAATTCAATGTAAGTATGAATTACCACGTAGTAACTGTCGCAACCATCCTATTCATAATTACAACATTATAAAACATAGACAGACAACACTAGATAGACCTAGATCTTTGTAGCCCTGAAGAAGGTCTTAATAAAATATACTTCAGGACTACAAAAATAAAGCCCTATTGCAGGGCTACAAAATAAAAAATAAACAAAAGCAATTACAACATTACATTGAATTGAAAAATAAATTTTTTTTTTTTTGGGAAAAACAGTGAATTTTTCAATTCAATGTAAGTATGAATTACCAGGTAGTAATTGTCGCAACCATTATTTTCATACTTTTTTTTATCAGTAAAAACCTTTGTTACCCTAAGGCAGCGGTTTCCAACCTTTTTGTTACTACGCCTCCCCAAAAAAAAAAAAAAATTCCGCGCCTCCCTTACCGTTTATTTTTTAAATAGATTAAATAATATAGGCACGTTTTAAATAATAAAAACTTTATTACAAAAATAAACTGAAAACCACAATTAACAGAATAAAAACAAGGTTTAGTTATAACATACAAATACGTGTATATTTATTTTTATATATAAGTTTTTTTAAACAATTAAACCAACTACATCTATCGCATAAAAATTTAATGCGACGGTTGTTGTTGTTTATTAGCACAAAGCTTATCAAATCTTGGGGGCAATGTGGAGAGTGCCACTCGTATCTCTTTTTCGACTACTAACCTGTTGCGATATTTAGTTTTCATTGCAGCCAGTGCCGAAAAGCCCGTTTCGCATAAATACGACGTTACAAACGGTAGAAGCACTTGCATTGCTTTGCAATACAAAGATTCATACTCTCCTTTAAGATTCACCCAAAATTGAATTAAGGTTTCATTTTGAAACTTTTGTTTTAGTAGGCTATCGCATGATAATTCTATAAGTTTTTCCTTTTCAATGGTTGTCAGCTCAAATTTGTCGTTTTCATCGTCGATAAATGGATTCTGTAGCCACAAAAACTTAAAAATCAAGATCAGAAATCAAGGTCTTTAAAATAATTTGAAAAATGCAGCACTAGACCATCCAAGTGTTCAATAAAAAGATTCTTGCTTGTTTCAATATTGGCTGTGGCCCAGAAATCTTTTGACAGTGAAAACATGTCCAACTCATTCTTTTGTAAATTTGACTTCCATGACTTCAACTTTTTAATGAAAGCTTTTACTTTGTCTTTTTGAACAAGTGGATGCATTTGTGATCCCTGCATTGATTTATTCAAACTGCTCAATTTTCCAAAAATTTCAACTAAATAGGCAAGTTTAACAAGGAAATTATCGTTCGTCCACAAATGTGCCTCTTCGTGGTGATTTTCTTCGAGAAAGGCTGTTATTTCTTCTTTGAGTTCAAATACCCTTTGAATCGCTTTTGCACGAGATAGCCAGCGAACTTCACAAAAATACAGAAGTGAGGTATAATTAGCTTCCATATCGCCACACAACTTTGCAAACAGCCTAGATCTCAAAAGACTGTTCTTAATGTAGTTTATAATTTTTGTAAAAATGTTGTTAAGTTCCTCGCTCATATTTTTTGACACTAGAGCTGCTCTGTGAAGCATACAGTGCGTCCAGATAGCATATGGTGCTTTCTTTTTAACTAATGCTTGAAGACCTGCTTTGTGTCCGGACATTGAGTGAGCTCCGTCGTCAGTACACAGTCCAATACAATTACTCCACGTTATGTCGTTTTCTTCAAAAAAACTGTCCATTATATTAAAAATTTCAATGGATGTGGTCTTTCCAGGAATGGGTTTGCAAAATAATATATCTTCTATTTTCCACAACATATCGAACATATGCAATTAAATGGGCATCTTTAGCTATATCAGTTGCCTCATCTACTTGTATGGCGAATTTCGAAGTACGCAGCCGAGAAACTAATTGATCGCAAATATCTTCAGATATATCATTGATTCTTCTTCCGACAGTATTATCAGCAAGCGGAATTTGTTGCAACTGTTTTGCATATGATTCGCCGAACATTATTCGAACCATATCAATAGCTGCTGGTAAAATTAGATTTTCTCCTATTGTATGTGGTTTCTTACATTTTGCGATTCGGTAAGAGACATGGTACGAAGCCAATAATGCATTTGGTGATACAGAAAGAATATTTTTGAACGTTTGCTTTTGAGTATTAAGCTCATCCAATTTTCTTTCAAAATATTTTATGGACTTATCAACGTATTCAGGATGTAGAGTTTCATGGTGGCGTTTTAATTTGACTGGTCTCATACTATCTGAAGCCAAAACTTTCGAACACAACAAACACATTGGTTTTTCCAAGCCATCTATAATGACACTAGTGAATCCTAATGATAAATAGGATGAACTGTATTGTCTTTTCTTGGGAGCTTTACTTCCTTGTACTTTTTTGATTTTATTCCCACTAGTATCAGCATCAGTATCTTCATTATTGTTGACTTTTCTCTTGTAACCACTCAAAAATTTATCCATTCGTCTAAAAAATATTTTATTGATATAAATAAAAATCAATGATAGTTTAAATAAAAAAAATGAAGTTTAAAATATACTAACGATTATTTTCAGGAAGAAATCACGTCAGAAACAATTTAAAAAACAATATCACGCCCTGCCGACACGCTTCAGTTGACACGAGTGACATTTAAATTTGAGGTTATTGTTTTATGCAACTAGCGGTCGTTTTGTGTATTACCGAAACAGAGCGTTTGCAAACGCGCCATTTTTAAATTTCTCCGCTCCAGATAATTTTTTTAATAGGAATTAAATATATGTAAATGTAAAAAAATGAACATTTATGCACTGAATTCATTTGTAGATATTATGGTATAAAAAATAATTCATTAAAAAATGTTGGCGCCTCCCCTGGGAGGCGCGCCTCCTAGGTTGGAAACCGCTGCCCTAAGGTGTAAAGGTACTTATTACAATATCTTAATTTACCATAACAATAAATCAAATTTAAACTATAAAATAAAATCAACCCATTTCATGCATAAATAAATTTTGCCCATTCTTTCTTGTTTTTTGCCATCTTCAACCCCTCTTTCCAGGATATTTCTCGTTCCTTCAACGAATCTGCCACTGCTTGGATCCATGTTTTCCTTGGTCTTCCTCTTTGTTTTTTTGTGTGTAGATTTAGCTAGCCATACTCTTCTCGTTTGTCTTCCTTCTTCCATCCTAACTAGATGCCCAAACCATTTTAATGGCCTTTTTTCTATGCTTTCCAGGACTGGTTCGACATTAAGTTCTGCTCTAATTGTTTCATTTTTTATTTTGTCTCTTTTAGTAATACCTTTAGTGCTTCTTAGGTATTTCATTTCTAGCGCCTGTATTTTACTTTTCGTATTTTACTTTTACTTTTGTCATTTTCGTTTTCTTCGATCTTCGTCTTAAAAACGTGTTATTAAGTGTATAGAATAGTTTTGTTGTATTTTCAATTCTGGTGTTGATTTCAGCCTCTTCCTTTCCGTCATTGTGTATATTTACTCCTAAGTATTTAAATGTTTCTGTTTGTTCCATATCTTTTCCATCTATTTTTATCGTTATATAATCCTTGGTTCTCCTTTCCCGATGGTCATTACTTTGGTTTTGGCAAAGTCTATTTTCATATTTTTGTTTTCTAAAGCTGTCTTCCAAATGTCTAGGTTCGTTTGTAAATCCTTTTCGTTCTTTGCATAAATCATTAGGTCGTCGGCAAAAGCACATTCCACGATTTCTACCCTCTGAATGTTTCTATACCCTACTTCTAATTTCTTTGTTTTCCTCTTTATTTCTTTTATTATGTCATCCAGGACTACATTGAATAGAGTCGGGATCAGTGCTCCCCCTTGTCTTAATCTCTCTTTGGTTACGAACTCCTCTGACTGTAAGTTTCCTTTTCTAACATAGTTTCTTGTATTTTTATAAAGACTGAAATTAGCTTTTCCTAGCTTATTACTGATTCCTCTTTGTCTAAGGTTGCATTATTTTTTTTTTTTTTTATATGTGGTTTGGGGGAAGCTCTACCAGCCTGTGTGTGAGGCTCTCACTCACTAAACCCCTACTTCCACTTGGCTTAAAAAAAGTACGCCACCCCGGTATCGCTTGCGCATTCCTTCAGGGTGAGCAGCCCGGACGGTTTTTGGCCGCCCTAGTTGTTCGAGAATCTGGCTATATAGTATTGGCTCTATAGTCTTGGTATTCCTTTTTGTAGTTGATTTTTGTCCGTTCGTCTTGTTCTTTTTGTGTCAGGATGTCACGTATCATTGTCTCCGTGTATGTCCAGTCCTCTGGTGATCTCAGCATCGCGTCTACCAGTGTTTGCACCTCTAGGATGAGGCCGGTCTGCTCCTTCCATCTGTCCCTCTCGGATATCCACCTACTGCATTCAAACACAGTATGAAGTGCACTGTCCACGTCGCCGCAGTATACACACATTGCGTCACTTGCCCTGCCAAAACTATGTAGATTCTCCCTGAAGCATCCGTGGCCGCTGAGGGCCTGTGTTAGATGGTAAGTTATCTCACCATGGTTCCGTGTTAGACAAGGTTTAAGTTTTGGGATCAATAGTTTGGTCCAATGTCCTGTTTTGGACATACTCCATGACTTTTGCCAGTCTTCATGTATTTGGTTCTTTGCATTTTTTTGTCCTTCTGTCCTATTTGCCCAGTTCCTTGTCTTATATAATTGGACTATCTCGTGGATTTTGCACTCTATCGGGACGATGCCAGCAATCACCAACACCGCTTCCCTGGAGATGGTCCTGTATGCACTGCATACTCTGATGGCCATTTTTCTCTGTACAGAGGTGAGCATCTGTTTCATGTACCCCTTTTCAATTGCTCTAGCCCAGACCGGGGCTCCATAGAGAATGGTCGAGTGAACCACAGAGCACAGTAGTCTTCTTTTACTGCTTTTCGGACCGCCGGTGTTAGGCAATAATTTTCCTAGGGCCGATGTAATTTTTAGGGATTTTTCTGTAGCTTTCCTAAGGTGTGCTTTGAAAGACAGTTTCCGGTCAATAGTGATGCCTAGGTACTTGAGTTCTTGTTTCGGTGTGATGTCCACTTTTTTAATTTTGAATTTTATGGGTCCTATTTTCCTATTGCCAGTGAGAAGTACAGCTTCTGTTTTTTCAGGGGCTAGCTTAAGGTTTTTTCGCTCTAGCCATTCATCGACCTGCTTTATGGCGATATTTGCCTTTCTCATTAGTTCTTCTTCAGTTTTACCTGTTGCAACTAAAGCTAGGTCATCGGCGAATCCTACTATTTCCACCCCCGCGGGGAAAACGAGCCTTAACACGCCATCGTATAGAATGTTCCATAGAGTAGGGCCCAACACTGAGCCCTGAGGAACACCACTAGTTACTTCGCATTCGACGACCTCATCGCCGGATTCCATCTGTATTCTCCTATTTGAGAAGTAGCTGCGCACCAGCCGCAACAGGTATGGGGTAAACTTTCTGTTAGTTATCTCTTCCATAATCATTTCCCAGGCTGCAGAGTTAAAAGCATTTTTTATGTCTAGGGTTATCAGCGCCGTCATCTTACGTGTTCTTCGTGTGCCGCTTGTGGCTTTCTCTGCCACTTTGATCACCCTCAGAACGGCATCGACCGGGATACTATCAAATTCTTGGGATGCTATCAAATGCTTTTTGAACGTCGACAAAGTCTACAAATATGGTGCGGCTTACGTTCTTTTCTATTAGTTGCTTCATGGTAAATATGTGATCGTGTACTCCTCTACCTTTTCTAAAACCGCTCTGGGCTTCTTCCATCTGGGCTTCAGTCACAGTTTTTAATCATTTCTCTAGGATTCTCTCATATATCTTGACCATCGTACTCATCAATGTTATACCACTATAATTATTGCAATCTTTGTTGTCTCCCTTTTTATGGAATGGTAATAGTACTCCTATTTCCCAGTCTGCAGGTATCATATCTTCTTCCCAGATTTTGTTCAAAAAATTTACTAATACTTCTATTCCATTGTTGCCCTACCATCTCTGTTGTTAATCCATCATGTCCAGCAGCCTTTCCACGTTTTACCATTTTTATAGCTTCAATTACAGCTTCTTTATGTCTTTATCATATTCTCCTTGTTTCCTATGTATTTATTTTTTTTCTTCTGTTTTATTTCCTGTATTATTTTGCTTTGTATTTAACATATCTTCAGTACTCCTTCCATCATACCATTAT